>CM033620.1:36795502-38038002 GCA_019453435.1 Rhinogobius similis
AATGTTGTAAAACTAGTACAAATCCTAGACACTCATTTGAGCAAGGATCAATGCAAATAAAATGCTCCAAAATGTTAATTTAGCGTCACATTTATCCTTTAAAAAATGCTTTGAATTGAAATGTTACTCATAAAAGCTCCACAATGCCTCATAAAACTGCCTCTCAACAGGAGTCAAGGTCTTTTGTGAACAGTGGACAGTTGAATCCCACGCCTGCCCTGGTTTCACCTTTTTGTCCTCCTCATTCTCTCTGTGAACCATCCCGAAACAGAGTGTGGTCATATTTAACAAAGCACACAGCTCGACATGTATCCTGATAACTATGTCCACCCGCGGACTCCCACTGAGAAGACAAACTAGATGCACGCCACTTTGGTAAACACATTGTGACACCATCATTATAACAGTTTAAGCTGCTTTGAACTCAAAACGACTCACAAAATGTTGATGATAATTTTGTCAAAATAGCACAAAAGGGAGCATTATGTTAAGTTTGTCAAGGTGGCATAAACTGTCAATTTAAAATGTGTTTACTTGATAAAAAATACATTATTTTGTGAAAGTGAAATTGAAAACAACCAGTAAATTAGTTTCAGTTATTTACTATAAATTAAGACGAGTAGAATGGCAAAAAAGATTACTCAAGTAAGAGTACGATTATTTCTAATCTAATTATTATTACTCAAATACAAAATAATGTTCCAAGAATATACTCAAGTATACAAAATATGGTATTTTCAAAGGATAGACCAATGACAACGAGGAGAAAAAATCATATCTGAATAAGCAGTACAAGAAATTGTTAAAAGTATTTAATATTGCCGACATAACGTAACCAAAACTGTTACACTTCACAACCAACAAGAACATATTACTCAAGCAGGAGCGAAACTCAGAGAAGTACAATTTTAAAAGTTGGTCAGTTCATTAAATGTTACTGAGTACTATTCACCAAACAAAAGGGAGTGAATTGCCTTTTAAAATTTTGAAGGTTTAATGTCTTTCAATTGCTGCTGTCAGGAGCAGTGGGCGATCAGAGTCCAGATCTGAACCAGGGTCATGACCACCGAGCTGGTTACCTGGTTGGGAAGAAGTTAGTAAACCCTCTCACCAACCCCATGCCAACTACAAAGCACTCAAAGCTCATCACTTTGCCATCCAGTGAAGTACAACCGTTCACATTTTGTCATGTATATTAAGTGGTGATGATGATACTATGCTTTTTTCTGGTACTTTGTCATAAACTATCATGCATCGATTCACAATGCAACACTTTTGTTTTTCCTCCCATTTTTCTGTCCTAGCCGTGAAAACCGGGATTGACCATTCACTCCAAGAGCAACAGCTCGAGTGGACATTTTTGCAGGCCAACCTAAGGCACATCTGTGTAATATTCATGCTGTCTAATCGGCATCTTGATATACCACGCCTGTGAGGTGGAATGGATTATCTCACCAAAGATGAAGTGCTCACTTACCCAGATTCTGTGGATATATCAAAAGAAGGCAAAAATTTAAATTGTTGATTAATTGTTATAAGTAGTAGGTAGACATTGATCTTAATAAAGTAAATTATAGAAGTGGATGCATTCACTTCCTATTTAAAACTGCAGATCTGACTCTGCTGGTCTTGCGTTTTCATAGTGGCCAACTAACTGATAAAAAAGCCCAAGCAAACTAATAATGAGGGAAGGACTGTATTTTGATGCAGACTGAGGGCTTTTGGAGTTGAACAGAGAATAATGATCACATTTGTCATGCTGTGGTCGAAAACGTGTGTGTGGTGTTTGTCTATCAAAACTAAACCATGACTGAACAGACTAGTGTGTGTGGAAATAAGACAACACCTATCATTATGGCAGGTATATGAGGAGACGGTTATCAAACTGGCAGTGATCTCTGACCAGGCTTATGCAATTGGGTTCAAACTAACAATAAGAAAGATCCCTGAACAGGTATAAAAACTCATTCCTCCTATCCTAATTTACCACGGCATGGGAATTGTAAATCCTGAAAACCATAATAACTGTAAAAGCAAAGTAAAGTAAAGTAAATTTAACTTAATATGTCTCCTTTAACAAATCAGATATATTTGCTTTAATTTAACATTTAAGTTAAAAAAAACAACAACAAATGAGATTAATTAATCATTTAATTGAAGTGGCCTTGATCATCACTTATGTTTATTTTATGGGACAGTGCACATTAATGAACAAGTGTTGGTCCAACATGTAAATGCACCAGAGTTTTCATCTGTAGTACCATTAGCAGGTTGATAGAGACACAAGTCAGGACATAAAACTGGCACAGGCAAACACTCCGTACACATGACAGGACCACGAAGTGAGTCAGTGAGATACAATACGAATTATTAAAACAGAACATGCTAAAAGCTATGGATTTCAGAGTGCAAAGTGCTGATGCTCTGCCATTACATCTGACCCAAATAACAGCTCTTTAAACCATAGTCAAACTGTGGCAGGACGCAACTCAGAATGAAGACCCTCAGCACAACACGCTGGACTGTTTTGTGTGTTTTCTCTTGTATGCACCAAATAAAGAGATCCTCACCGCCTCTGCACAGTCTTTTGTAGACAAAACTTCAACAAAGCACACACTATAGAAAGAACTTAATTTGAAAAAGACAATAGAAAAATTACAATCACAATCTCTCCAACAAGATAGACACATCAATACACAAGGTTTAGTGTACGGTATGTACACGTCTGATGATCCAAAAGCCTTTGTTTAACACATTTACCAAAGCTGTGAAATGACGCCATGTTTCTTAGTTCTGTATGGACCAGATTCCAAGAGAGCAGACTGTCCAAATGAGGTCTTTCTAAATTGGATTTTGCAGTCTCCTCTGCTTGACTCTCAAGTATTTGTATTTGAGTTTACTTGTATGAAATCCTTCAATGGGGTGGGACCAAACCATTAAGGATTTTATAGACAAGAATTATATCTGAATAGATGATTAAGTATCCCAATTTAAGAATTCATTTAGAGTGATTGTATGAATTACATTTTTGTCCACTGAATCCACTTAAGAAATATGAAAATTGCAAAAAAGCAGATACATTGTGTAAATATATATTTGCACCGAGACGGAGAGGGGGAAATCCAGCAGATCGATGGAAGCGCAGCAGTCCACAGTGGGGATAATCCTGGATCAAAGACTCCATTGTTCTGAGCACCACGAGAACCAGACCTTAGGGAGCAGAACTTAACCGCAAAGACCCCCAAAACCTCTCCCCGAGCAGGATTACTGTACAACATCTATGCATGAGACACAGAGAGGATCATCAGGCAAGCGAGCATAATGTTAGCCACTTGTAATGATGGCTAAAACTGGTATTAAAAGATTGCTTTCAAGTCTTAGTTAAGTCCTAGTTCAGGTTTTAGTTAAGGCCTGGTGCAGGTCTTAGTTCAGTCCAGATTCAGCCCCTATAGTTCGGTCTTGATTCTTCCCATAGTTTATTCCTGGTGCAGGTCCTAGCTTAGACCTGATTCAGTCCTTAGTTTAGTTCTCATTTAGCCCCTAGTTTAGTCCTGGTGTAGGTCCTGGTTTAGTCCAAATTCAGTCCTTAGTTTAGTTCTCATTTAGCCCCTAGTTTAGTCCTGGTGCAGGTCCTGGTTCATTTCTGATTCAGGTCCTAGTTTAGTCCTGATTCAAATCCTGGTTTAGGCCCGATTCAGTTGCAAACCCGAGCAAACAGGAAGTGGAGTAAACCAATCAGAGAAGGGCGGATGTGATGTTAGCAAAGTGACACGCGAGTCTACAGTAATAAGTGTATTAAGTGTAGTAAATAAGTGGCCTGGGACAAGCATGGAAAGATAATTCAACATGGCTAGCGCTAGAGAGAGTGATGTCAGAGACTTGTCAAAATATTTGTTGTTGCGGGAAGAATTTGAGGATACGGAGGCTGTGTCCGAATGTCCACACTCATTCACTATCACTACACAGTCCTGCCCTGTCCAGAGGACTAAATAGTGCCCTCAATCCTGGAGCAATTTGGACACGCAACTCGCTACTTTCGCCTCGCCGTGGGTCACGTGACTCTGCCATCTGAAAGGCAAAAAAGCACAAACAAAACTCAGATAAAAATTGAGTTCTGTAATGAATATGGATTAAATCCGCCTGGCAACCACATATTTGTCGACTAATATTCATCTTACAAGTTTTATTCATCATGGATTGCACTTTAAACATCAAACGATAATTCAAAGGATAATTCAACCTTTTTGCCAGAGATATGCGATCTATTCACAGCTCAAGCTAAGGTAAGTAGCTAAGGCCAGCAACGCTGCCGCTAATGGTTTATTTAAAGTGTTTTGTTCATAATCTTGGCTCAACCATTTGTTTAAACAGCTCCTCTTTCTGCTTTCATTCAGTTTGCTGTAGTTTTTCCGACCCTCGCAATGCATTGTGGTTAATATCGACAGGTCTAGTGATTGCTTGGTACGTTTTGGAGTTGACTCGAGGCACAGCAGAGGGCAGGGCGACCAGACTGATATATCGTGTATAAATAATACATAGATATATCATTCTGGACTTGGTAGGCAACCGATTCAACCCTTAGTATAGTCCTAGTTTAGTCCTGGTTCAGGTCCTAGTTTAGTCCTGGTTCAGGTCCTAGTTTAGTCCTGGTTCAGGTCCTAGTTTAGTCCTGGTGCAGGTCCTAGTTCAGTCCTGATTCAGCCCCAGTTTAGTCCTGATTTAGGTCCTAGTTTAGTCCTGGTGCAGGTCCTAGTTTAGTCCTGGTGCAGGTCCTAGTTTGGCCCTGGTGCAGGTCCTAGTTTAGTCCTGGTTCAGGTCCTAGTTTATTCCTGGTTCAGGTCCGAGTTTAGTCCTGATTCAGGTCCTGGTTTAGTCCAGATTCATCCCCAGTTTAGTCCTGATTTAGGTCCTAGTTTAGTCCTGATGCAGGTCCTGGTTTAGTCCTGGTGCAGGTCCTAGTTCAGTCCTGATTCAGCCCCAGTTTAGTCCTGATTTAGGTCCTAGTTTTGTCCTGATTCAGGTCCTGGTTTAGTCCAGATTCATCCCTTAGTTTAGTCCTGGTTCAGATCCTAGTTTTAGTCCTGGTTACTTTTTTGTTACCTTTCTCAACATCCTAGTACAGCTCTGCTTGCATCCAGATCATGGACGGTTGTACATTTCAGTTGCTTCATCTTCCTGTAGCTGCACACACATTTATGGAATCTGTCAGTTTGAAATAAAACTCCTGCTGCTTGGTACTTTTCCTCTGTCCCTTCTGCTGCACAATAACAGGCTGTTGTCTATAGGGCCTAGTGCAGGTGTAAAAATAACTACACCACTGACACAGGCGCCGATATGCTGCCAATACACACCCAACCTGGCAACTCCTCCAGCACTGCACAAATCCAGGAATTTACACCACACCCAGGCTACTTCATCAAGCTCGGCTCAATTTGTCTAAGTCACGGCATAATGGATTCTTCCACACTTCACAAATTCAATATTAGAGTTTGGAATGGACTTCCTCTAAGCTCAATTAAGTCAAGGTTTTGTTTCATTTTGTGTTTTTAGGTTGGACTGCACAGTATAGAGTATACTGTAAAATATCTATATTATAGGGTTATTATAAATAAATATATATATATATATATATATATATATATATTGATGTTATATATATATATATATATGATATATATATATATATATATATGTGATGAAGAGATTTTCTTTGTGGTAAAAATTCAAAAGCAGAAAAATCCTTCTTTCAATTGTCGCTCATATCCCCGGTGTTTTAGTCCTGGTTTAGACTTGTTGTGAGGATTCAGAGCCTGTATTAGTCAGACAGATGGTTTAGTACAGATTTAAGGTTTTAGTACCTGTCATTGATTTTCTTCAATCTGAAAGAGTTCTGCTGTGTTCTAATGTGTGTTAATTGTTCTGTTGTTTTACATTGTCTTATGTTTATTTGTGTGCTCAGTGCTTTGTTGTTTTGAAGTGCTCTACAAACAGACACAGCAAAGTTGGAATGAATTGTAGTCAAAGGGCAGCACAGCTCAGGTCCTCGTGTGAGGCTCCAACACGCCACTTGAAATACGCAGAGTGTGGTGTTAGCTCGAACCTGATTTAGTCTAAGAATAGACTTGGTTTGGTTCTGTGCTTGGTCTGGTTTGGTTCAATTAAGTCTGAGTTCTCACAGCCCAGTCCTGGTTTAGAGAGGGGTTTGCTTTTCCTCTGGTCCCGGGTTCTGTCCTGGTTTAGTACATTCTTCTTGACTTTGTCCTGTTTTTCGCAGTACCAGGATAACACAGCGATAGCCTCCAAAGCCTTGTTAGTTTGATTACATGGGGCTGGTGCACTCTGGTCTATCGAGCGTGCTGTGAATAGACCATTAGGATTATTTATGTTGCCCTCCCTCTCTCGTACACGCTAATGCTAAGGGAAAGGTTATAGGCACATTTGAATGCTCTGTGAACGCCTCACTCCTATATTGTGTATGAGGGGGATTCAGGAAAATACAGTAGATTAGATTTAACATTTTACTAGCAGAGTTTTCAGATTTTTTATTGATATTTTATAGTAGGAAAGACAATTCATCCATAAAGCATGATTCATACACAAGCAACACAAAGTGCTGCACAAATATGCAAAAGACAAGGGCAGGAAATCAATTATAACCTCTAACAAATGGAGTACAAACGCAGATTTCCAGATCTTAGGAATTTCAGCACTTTTCAGGTTTAAATTAAAAATGTGAGTTGGAGACTCTGCTGTAATAGTCTGCAGCTTCAAGAAGAAAGGTTACAGATTATTTGGACCGGCTGCCTCATTGATGTCCAGGGATTTCAGCTCACAGAGAACTCCGGCAATAGATATCAGAGTAAAGTTAAAAGAGCAAAGATCCAGACATTTTCCTCCTAAAGGAATTTCAGAAATGACATCTGAATTCATTCCTAATTGACCAGACACGTTTTGTACTACTTTCTAGACCCAGACTTAGAAAACATACAAACTCCACACCGTAAAGCCACTCTGGATGCAGGAATTGAACCCGCTGTAACCCTCTTTGTACCAATGCACGAAAGAACCAAAAATATTTCACAGAAGATCAAATAAACCTTTATATGTCTAAGTATAATTTTGCCTGCTCTATCCCAGTTAAAGTGTCTATCATGCCGGCTTTGTGTTTAGTGGATAGAAGGCATTTGCAGGTAGAATTGATCGTGGTGTAGTCTGTGATGGAGAGGGCCCGGTTTGTTCCACAATCCTTCCCACAACAAGCTGCCTACATTCATAACTCAGTGTCATGTCTCACCGTGTAGAAAATAGCTTATGAAAACACGGGAGGGGAAACGGGCGGCACTGTTATTTTGTCAGTGTCAGGCCCGAGCGCGGTGACAGGGATAGTTTTGGAGGGAGGGAGAGGGCTGATGATAGTTGGAGCAGCCTTGAATTGGTGAGAGAGAGAGAACTGGAGAGACACTGCAAAAGAGGGAAGTGAAACAAAACATTTAAAGACAAATCTGTGTTTGAGGGAAACGCAGAGAGAAAAGCTTTGAGCATTTGTGAACTGGAAGGATATTTGTGCTTTTCTCGATTTTGTTAAATTTGGATTTATTCGGTTTGATGTGACATCCGCTTGAAGTATTCATCAGAGTCAGATTGTTAATGTGTGGAACTCTACTCAGTTCTACACATTATTATTCAACTGGGTAGAGTTCTACACAAATACATCTTACTTCTGCATTTGCGAATAAAACATCACTACTACCAGAAGCAGCCGCATGAACAGAAGAAATAATAGAAAGTCAAGTGTCGCCTAAGTACACGGTACACTTGAATTCAACATATTTAAACCAATGGAACTCTCACTGGAACTTTCTGTAGATGTAAAACCATTCTTTAGAACTTTACGCACGAGGATAGATAAGTTGTATGTTATACTGTGGAACATTAAAGCCAAAGGAGCCTTTTCATAGAGACAAGCACTGGAGACTTGTCCAGGCCAAGGAAGAGTCAGTGGAGATGCATCTTTGTTGTTTTTAGTTACGTTTATTTATTGGTTAAAAAGCGTGAATTGGAGCTTTTAGTTTACTGACTTTTGTCTTATTAGGCCCGAGCGCCACAAGCTGGCGAGAGGCCTATTAGTTTCGCAGTGCCGTGCGAAGCACGGCCGCGAAAGTGCGCACGAAATCGAGCGCGAAGCGCTCGCACGCTTCCAAACACTCACTAACGCATTCCCCAAATCATGCACGTTCCGTGCATACCAATTAGTAGTGGGAAAATTGAACATTATCGCTGTAAACAGGCGAAGCCCGTGCGAAACGAGCGCTTTACGTGGGGATGACGGCCGCTGGCCGGTCGTCATCCCCACGCAAAGCGCCGATCTCTTGCTGAGTCGACCACTAATGCGTTTCCCAATTCATGCACGCCTGCATATAACAAATGTAATGCAAAACTGAACATTACTATTGTAAATAGGGCAAATAACAGAAAGTGGAGCGGAGCCCACTAAAAATCTCAAAGTGTCTCCCAGTGACCAGGGACCCATACCAAAACATAGGAAAGCGCGTGAGCTTTCCGAAAATGTATAGTTTGTGAACTAAAAAAAAGCGGAAACATTGTTTTTGTATCGAATATTTAGGCCCGAGCCCCTACAGGGCGAGGGCCTATTGCTGCAACGATGCCGAAGCGCATCGCGTTTAGAATCGCCAAACTTTCAAGGCAGCTAAAAGTTTGGCAGCCTAGTCGGTTCTATGGTCGGGACAGTGAAATAGCCTCATGCCGAAGGCATGGGACCTGCATATTTACTTCTGCTATGCTTGAAAGAACCCTCTCAACTGTCTTGGCGAACTTTCGCGCAAGCGCGAAAGTTCGCCCCCTCCAACGCCCCAAACATTGACAGTGAACTGTCCCACACCCCTGGCATCAAGCCCCACTCAGTAACCATACTTGTTCCTGCTAAAATACATGGAAACCAATGGGGAGCCCATGCGGGCCCGACTGGGGTGACTGACGAGCGTGTAAGCTCGTAATCCAAGTTTGACCCCATGGTGACCTGGGAACGGTCAGAGCTTTCAAAAACGTATAATTTGTCATTCTCAGTAAAACGGATATATTGTTTTTGCTAAAAATATTATTATTTTTTATTTTTTTTATTTTTATTATTTGTTCTGCGAAATGATATCTAATTTGAACCCCTGAACATGCTCAAAAACTAACCAATTTTGGCCCAAAATTAATAATCGGTGAAAAATTTTTTTTTTTATTGGTGTCATGTTTGGGGAAAAAATAATGGCGCGACAGCGCCACCTACAAAAGTCAAAATACATTGCGCCTATGGGAGGCGCCCGCCGTCAACTTTGTCGCACAGCCACGAAATTGAACACGCATTCCTCTCCTGAGGACGAAAAAAATTATTATTATGGCCACGCCCCTGACTCACCGTATGGCCGCCATATTGGATTTAAACTTCCGAAACGCTGAGTCAGCGTTTTCGCTCACGTCGAACTTGAACGAACTCCTCCTAGGGCGTTTCGCCCACGGCGCTCAAAATCGCTGCACATGCTCTAGACAAGTGGGGCATCTAAAGTTATCCAATTCGTTAAAATAACTTTTACCGTCTCTGCCAAGAGCCCTAAAGTTGACCGACGATTTCTTTCATTTTCAAAATTTAAAAAATGCTCGCTTTGGCAAAACGAGTCCGATTATGCCCAAATTTTAATAGGTTGTAGAACTTTCTTGCCTGGACCTACTTTAGGTGTAATTTTTTCATTTGGCGCGATAGCGCCCCCTACAGAGTGAAAAAACTTTTTGTATGGGGAGCAAAAAATTTACTTTTTTAGATTTTTTTGAAATTTTGCACAAAATTCAATTTTGGCCTACCGATCAAAAAAGCCAATCAGACCCATGTCGTATTTTGTACGGCGAAGCCGTACCAATGACCGAAACATCCCATGTTATTCCTATGGGAAAATCGAAAATTGTCTCAAATTTGGATCTTTTTTTACTACGCATTTTAACGAACTCCTCCTCGGCATAAGCCCGACCGACCTGAAATTTGGTGGACATCTTCCTGAGGAGTGGGGCACCAAAAGTTATCCAAATTATCAGGATAGGTATTACGGTCTCCGTGCGGCGAAGCCGCACATTTCGCAAACATTTTAGAGAACACGGAAAAACCCCATGTTATTCCTATGGGGAAATCTCAAAGTCGCTCAAATTAAACTTTGTACTTTAACGAACTCCTCCTCGGGCGCAAGCCCGATCAACCTGAAATTTGGTGGACATCTTCCTGAGGAGTGTGACACCAAAAGTTATCCAAATTATAGGGATAGGTATTACGGTCTCTGTGCGGCGAAGCCGCGAAAATTGCCCAAACTTGAACAAATGACAGAAACAACCCATGTTATTCCTATGGGAAAATCTCAAAATCTCTCAAATTTAACTTTCTACTTTAACGAACTCGTCCTCGGGCGTAAGCCCGATCAATCCCAAACTTGGTGACAATCATCCTGCGGAGTGGGGCACCAAAAGTTATCCAAATTATTAAGATAGGTATTACGGTCTCTGCGCGGCGAAGCCGCTAATTTTGCCAACATTTTAAAAAAGACAGAAAAAACCCATGTTATTCCTATGGGAAAATCTCAAAATCTCTCAAATTAAACTTTGTACTTTAACGAACTCCTCCTCGGGCGCAAGCCCGATCAACCTGAAATTTGGTGGAAATCATCCTGAGGAGTGTGACACCAAAAGTTATCCAAATTATAGGGATAGGTATTACGGTCTCTGCGCGGCGAAGCCGCTAATTTTGCCAACATTTTACAAAAGACAGAAATACCCCATGTTATTCCTATGGGAAAATCGCAAAATCTCTCAAATTTAACTTTGTACTTTAACAAACTCCTCCTAGGGCGTAAGCCTGATCAACCTGAAACTTGGTGACAATCATCCTGGAGGAGTGGGTCACCAAAAGTTATCCAAATTATTAAGATAGGTATTACGGTGATCTCTGCGCCGCTTAAGCCGCTAATTTTAAGCTAACATTTTACAAAACGCAGAAAAACCCCATGTTATTCCTATGGGAAAATCTCAAAGTCTCTCAAATTTAACTTTGTACTTTAACGAACTCCTCCTCGGGCGTAAGCCCGATCAATCCCAAACTTGGTGACAATCATCCTGAGGAGTGGGTCACCAAAAGTTATCCAAATTATTAAGATAGGTATTACGGTCTCTGCGCGGCGAAGCCGCTAATTTTGCCAAGATTTTACAAAACGCAGAAAAACCCCATGTTATTCCTATGGGAAAATCTCAAAGTCGCTCAAATTTAACTTTGTACTTTAACGAACTCCTCCTCGGCGTAAGCCAAACAAGCTGAAATTTGGTGAAAATCATCTTGAGGAGTGGGCCATCTAAAGTTATCCAAATTGTCGGGACTAGTGTCACGGTATCCATGCGGCGGAGCCGCAACAATTGGCAACATATTTCCTCATACATAACAACAGCAGTTTTGGGACACAGCTTTGTTCCACCACAAAGCCCCAGTAAAGGAAAGGATGAGGGCGCGTCAGCGCCATTTGCAGCGAGTTGCGAGAGCGGAGTACGAGCGCGGCCCGCGAGGGCCGTTCGATGCCGCTTGCGGCTTTAATTATCCTTGTTCTTTGAAGGCCAAGTTCACCAGTTTTTCTTCTGCTCTTTCGTCTCTAATTTGACCCCCTGAACATGCTCAAAAACTCACAAAAATTTTCCCAAAATTCAGAAATGGTGAAAAATTTTGTTTTTTATAGGTTTCCTGAATAGAAATCATAAAATTGCACAACAGCGCCACCTACAAAAATCAAAATACATTGCACCTATGGGAGCTGCCCAAAGTCAACTTTGTCATAGAGCCATGAAATTTGGTACACGCATTCCTCTCAAGAGGACAAACAAAAAATTATATTATGGCCACGCCCCCTGATTAATCAGAAGTCCACCATATTGAACTGAACATTTCAAAACGCAAAATCTGCATTTTTTTCTTTCTTTGTACTTTAACGCACTCCTCCTCGGTCGTACACCCGACCAACCTGAAATTTGGTGGACATCTTCCTGAGGAGTGGGGCACCAAAAGTTATCCAAATTATTAAGATTGGTATTATGGTCTCTGTGTGCAAAGCCGCGAATTTTGCCAAACATTTTACAAAAGACAGAAAAACCCCATGTTATTCCTATGGGAAAATCTCAAAATGTCTCAAATTTAACTTTGTACTTTAATGAACTCCTCCTCAGGCGTAAGCCCGATCAACCTGAAATTTGGTGAATATCATCCTGAGAAGTGGGGCACCAAAAGTTATCCAAATTGTCGGGATAAGTATTATGGTCTCCATGTGGCGAAGCCACAAATATTGCCCAAACTTGAACTAATGACAGAAACATCCCATGTTATTCCTATGGGGAAAATCACTCAAATGAAACTTTGTACTTTAATGAACTCCTCCTCGGGCGTAAGCCCGACCAACCTGAAATTTGGTGAAAATCATCTTGAGGACTGTGACACCAAAAGTTATCCATATTTTTGGGACAAGTGTTACGGTATCCATGCGGCGGAGCCGCACCAATTTAACCAAATTCCTGCTCATTCATTACAACAGTAGTTTTGGGACACAGCTTTGTTCCACCACAAAGCCCCAATAAAGGAAACAATGAGGGCGCGTCAGCGCCCTTCCTCGACCTTGCGAGAGCGAGTCTGGCGCGACCGCGAGGGCCGTTCGATGCCGCTTGCGGCTTTAATTATACTTGTTCTTTGAAGGCCAAGTTCACCAGTTTTTCTTCTGCTCTTTCGTCTCGAATTTGACCCCCTGAACATGCTCAAAAACTCACAAAGATTTTCCCAAAATTCAGAAATGGTGAAAAATTTTGTTTTCTATGGGTTTCCTGAATAGAAATCATAAAATTGCACAACAGCGCCACCTACAAAAATCAAAATACATTGCACCTATGGGAGCTGCCCAAAGTCAACTTTGTCATACAGCCATGAAATTTGGTACACGCATTCCTCTCAAGAGGACAAACAAAAAATTATATTATGGCCACGCCCCCTGATTAATCAGAAGTCCACCATATTGAACTGAACATTTCAAAACGCAAAATCTGCATTTTTGTCTTTGTTTGTACTTTAACGCACTCCTCCTCAGGCGCAAGCCCGACCAACCTGAAATTTGGTGGACATCTTCCTGAGGAATGGGGCACCAAAAGTTATCCAAATTATTGGGATATGTATTACGGTCTCTGCATGGCAAGCCGCGAATTTTGCCAACATATTACAAAAGACAGAAAAACCCCATGTTATTCCTATGGGAAAATCTATAAATCTCTCAAATTTAACTGTGTACTTTAACGAACTCGTCCTTGGGCGTAAGCCCGATCAATCTGAAACTTGGTGACAATCATTCTGAAGAATGGCCCACCAAAAGTTATCCAAATTGTTGAGATAAGTATTATGGTCTCCGTGTGGCGAAGCCACAAATATTGCCCAAACTTGAACTAATGACAGAAACATCCCATGTTATTCCTATGGGAAAATCTCATAATATCTCAAATTAAACTTTGTACTTTAATGAACTCCTCTTCGGGCGTAAGCCCGATCAACCTGAAATTTGGTGAATATCATCTTGAGGAGTGTGACACCAACAGTTATCCAAATTGTTGAGATAAGTATTATGGTCTCCGTGTGGCGAAGCCACAAATATTGCCCAAACTTGAACTAATGACAGAAACATCCCATGTTATTCCTATGGTGGAAAATCACTCAAATGAAACCTAGGCTTTTACTTTAATGTAACTCCTCCTCGGCGTAGCCAACCATCCACCCTCAAATTTGGTGACAATCATCTTGAGGAGTGGTAGCGATCACGCCATTTACCAAGGCGCCAGTTGAGCGGAGTACGATGAGCGCGGCCCGCGAGGGCCGCTGGATGCCGCTGGCGGCTTAATTAGGCCCGAGCCCCTACAGGGGCGAGGAAGCCGCTGTGCAAAGATAGCGATGCCGAAGGCATCGTTTGCATTTCTGGCCAAACTTTCGGCGCAGCGAAAGTTTGGCAGCCTAGTCGGTTCTATGGTCGGACAGTGAAATAGCCGATGCCGGAGGCATGGGACCTGCATATTTACTCCTGCTCTGCGAAAGAACCCTAACAACTGTCTTGGCGAACTTTCGCGCAGCGCGAAAGTTCGGCCCCTCCAACGCCCCAAACATTGACAATGAACTGTCCCACACCCCTGGCATCAAGCCCCACTCAGTAACCATACTTGTTCCTGCTAAAATACATGGAAACCAATGGGGAGCCCATGCGCAGGCCCGACTGGAGGTGAATGGCTGCGTAGCGCTCGTAATCCAAATGACACCATGGCGACCTGGGAAGGGTCAGAGCTTTCAAAAAACGTATAATATGTCGTTCTCAGTAAAACGGATATATTGTTTTTGCTAAAAATATTATTATTTTTTTTATTATTTTTATTTATTCTTTTTTTTTCTGCTCTTTGAGCTCTAATTTGACCCCCTGAACATGCTCAAAAACTCACCGAATTTTGCCCAAAATTCAGAATCGGCGAAAAATTTTGTTTTTTATAGGTGTCATGTTTGGGTAAAAAAAAATTGCGCAACAGCGCCACCTACAAAAGTCAAAATACATTGCGCCTATGGGAGGCGTTTCGCCGTCAACTTTGTCGTACAGCCACGAAATTCGGAACACGCATTCCTCTCCTGAGGACTAAAAAAAAATATTATTATGGCCACGCCCCCTGACTCACCATATGGCCGCCATATTGGATTTAAAGTTCCGAAACGCTGAGTCAGCGTTTTCGCTCACGTCGAACTTGAACGAACTCCTCCTAGGGCGTTTCGCCCACCGCGCTCAAAATCGCTGCACATGCTCTAGACAAGTGGGGCATCTAAAGTTATCCAATTCGTTAAAATAACTTTTACGGTCTCTGCGCGGCGCAGCCACAAAGTTGACCGACAATTTTTTGGATTATCAAAATTTTACAAATGCTCCCGTTTTGGCAAAACGAATCCGATTATGCCCAAATTTTAATAGGTTGTTTAACTTTCTTGCCTGGACCTACTTTAGGTGACATGTTTTCATTTGGCGCGATAGCGCCCCCTACAGAGTGAAAAAACTTTTTGTATGGGGAGCAAAAAATTTACTTTTTTAGAATTTTTTGAAATTTTGCACAAAATTCCATTTTGGCCTACCGATCAAAAAAGCCAATCAGACCCATGTCATATTTTGTACGGCGAAGCCGTACCAATGACCGAAACATCCCATGTTATTCCTATGGGAAAATCGAAAATTGTCTCAAATTTGGATATTTTTGACTACGCATTTTAACGAACTCCTCCTCGGGCGCAAGCCTGATCAACCTAAAATTTGGTGGACATCTTCCTGAGGAGTGTGACACCAAAGTTATCCAAATTATCAGGATAGGTATTACGGTCTCCGTCTTGGCAAAGCCGCACATTTCGCAAACATTTTACAAAAGACACAAAAACCCCATGTTATTCCTATGGGAAAATCTCAAAATCTCTCAAATTTAACTTTATACTTTAACGAACTCCTCCTCGGGCGTAAGCCCGATCTATCCGGAACTTGGTGACAATCATCCTGAGGACTGGCGCACCAAAAGTTATCCAAATTATTAAGATAGGTATTACGGTCTCTGCTCAGCGAAGCCAATTTTGCCAACTTTTTAAAAAAGACAGAAAAACCCCATGTTATTCCTATGGGGAAATCTCAAAGTTGCTCAAATTAAATTTGTACTTTAATGCACTCCTCCTCGGGCGTAAGCCCAATCAACCTGAAACTTGGTCACAATCATCCTGAGGAATGGCCCACCAAAAGTTATCCAAATTGTTGAGATAAATATTATGGTCTCCGTGTGGCGAAGCCACAAATATTGCCCAAACTTCAACTAATGACAGAAACATCCCATGTTATTCCTATGGGGAAAATCACTCAAATGAAACCTTGTACTTTATTGAACTCCTCTTCGGCGTAAGCCCGATCAAGGTGAAAGTTGGTGACAATCATCTTGAGGAGTGTGACACCACAACTTATCCACATCTTCAGGACAAGTGTTACGGTATCCCTGCGGCGGAGACGCAAAAGTCGAGCAACATTTCTGCTCATTCATAACAGCAGTTTTGGGAAGAGCTTTGTTCCACCACAAAGCCCCAGTACCGAATGGAAACACTGAGGGCGCGTCAGCGCCATTTGCAGTGAGTTGCAGAGCGAGAGTGACGCGCGGCCCGCGAGGGCCGTCGATGCCGCTATGGCTTTAATTAGGCCCGAGCCCCTACAGGGCGTAGGGGCCTGAGCTGCAGAACGATGCGTCAAGGCATCGCTGCAACTGTCTCGCCAAACTTCGGCGCGCAGCGAAAGTTTGGCAGCCTAGTCGGTTCTATGGTCGGACAGTGAAATAGCCCATGCCGAAGGCATGGGACCTGCATATTTACTCCTGCTATGCAAAAGAACCCTTACTGTCTTGGCGAACTTCGGCCCCCCCCAACGCCCCAAACATTGACAGTGAACTGTCCCACACCCCTGGCATCAAGCCCTACTCAGTAACCATACTTGTTCCTGCTAAAATACATGGAAACCAATGGGGAGCCCATGGGGGGGCCCGACTCGGGGGTGACTGACGAGCGTGTAAGCGCTCGTAATCAATTGACCCCATGGTGACCTGGGAACGGTCAGAGCTTTCAAAAAACGTATAATTTGTCATTCTCAGTAAAACGGATATATTGTTTTTGCTAAAAATATTATTATTATTTTATTTTTCTTCTTTCTTCTGCTCTTTGAGCTCTAATTTGACCCCTGAACATGCTCAAAAACTCACCAAATTTTGCCCAAAATTCACAATCGTCAAAAAATTTTTTTTTTTATAGGTGTCATGTTTGGGGAAAAAATAATTGCGCGACAGCGCCACCAACAAAAATCAAAATACAATGCGCCTATGGGAGGCGTCCGCCCGTCAACTTTGTCGTACAGCCACAAATTGAACACGCATTCCTCTCCTGAGGACAAAAAAAATATTATTATGGCCACGCCCCTGACTCACCGTATGGCCGCCATATTGGATTTAAAGTTCAAACGCTGAGTCAGCGTTTTTCGCTACCAGGTCGAACTTGAGCGAACTCCTCCTAGAGCGTTTTCAGCCCACAGCGCTCAAAATCGCTGCACATGCTCTAGACAAGTGGGGCATCTAAAGTTATCCAATTCGTTAAAATAACTTTTACGGTCTCTGCTTGGCGCCACAAAAGTTGACCGACGATTTTTGGATAATCTACATTTTAAAAATGCTCCCGTTTTGGCAAACGAGTCCGATTATGCTGAAATTTTAATAGGTTGTTTAACTTTCTTGCCTGGACCTACTTTAGGTGGAATTTTTTCATTTGGCGCGATAGCGCCCCTACAGAGTGAAAAAACTTTTTGTATGGGAGCAAAAAGTTTACTTTTTAGAATTTTTGAAATTTTGCACAAAATTCCATTTTGGTCTACCGATCAAAAAGCCAATCAGACACATGTCGTATTTTGTATGCAATGGCCGTACCAATGACGAAACATCCCATGTTATTCCTATGGGAAAATCGGAAATTGTCTCAAATTTGGATATTTTTAACTACGCATTTTAACGAACTCCTCCTCAGGCAAGCCGACCAACCTGAAATTTGGTGGACATCTTCCTGAGGAGTGGGGCACCAAAAGTTATCCAAATTATTAACATAGGTATTACGGTCTCTGCGCTGAAGCACTAATTTTGCCAAGATTTTACAAAGCACAGAAAAACCCCATGTTATTCCTATGGGGAAATCTCAAAGTCGCTCAAATTAAACTTTGTACTTTAACTTGCACTCCTCCTCGGCGTAAGCCCGATCAATCCGGAAATTTGGTGGACATCTTCCTGAGGAGTGGGGAACCAAAAGTTATCCAAATTATAGGGATAGGTATTACGGTCTCTGTGCGGCAAAGCCACAAAAATTGCCAAACTTTAACAAATGACAGAAACATCCCATGTTATTCCTATGGGGAAAATCACTCAAATGAAACCTTGTACTTTAATGAACTCCTCCTCGGGCGTAAGCCCGACCAACCTGAAATTTGGTGAACATCATCTTGAGGAGTGGGGCATCTAAAGTTATCCAAATTGTCGGGACTAGTGTCACGGTATCCATGGCGGAGCCACAACAATTTAGCTAAATTTGTGCCCATTCATAACAGCAGTGTTGGGACGCAGCTTTGTTCCTCCACAAAGCCCCAGTAAAGGAAAGGATGAGAGCGTCAGCGCCATTTGCAGTGAGTTGCGAGCGGGGAGTGGCGCGCGGCCCGCGAGCCGTTCGATGCCGCTTGCAGCTTTAATTAGGCCCGAGCCCCTACAGGGCGTAGGGCCTATGCTCGCAACGATGCGAAGGCATCGTTGCAACTGTCTCGCCAAACTTTCGCGCGCAGCAGCGAAGTTTAACAGCCTAGTCGGTTCTATGGTCGGACAGTGAAATAGCCCATGCGAAGGCATGGGACCTGCATATTTACTTCTGCTCTCGTGAAAGAACCCTTTCAACTGTCTTGGCGAACTTTTGGCGCAGCGAGAGTTCAACCCCCCCAACGCCCAAACATTGACAGTGAACTGTCCCACACCCCTGGCATCAAGCCCCACTCACTAACCATACTTGTTCCTGCTAAAATACATGGAAACCAATGGGGAGCCCATGGGGCCCGACTTCGGAGGTGGTGAGCGTAAGCGCTCGTAATCCACATTTGACCCCATGGCGACCTGGGGAACGCTCAGAGCTTTCAAAAAACATATAATTTGTCATTCTCAGTAAAACGGATATATTGTTTTTGCTAAAAATATTATTATTTTTTTTAGGCCCGAGCCCTACAGGGCGTAGGGCCTATTGCTCTAGCGATGCAGAGAAGGCATCGTTGCAACTGTCTCGCCAAACTTTCGTGCGCCGCAGCGTAAAGTTTGGCAGCCTAGTCGGTTCTATGGTCGGACAGTGAAATAGCCCATGCGAAGGCATGGGACCTGCATACTTACTCCTGCTATGCGAAAAGAACCCTATCAACTGTCTTGGCGAACTTTCGCAAGTGGAAAGTTCGGCCCTCCAACGCCCCAAACATTGACAGTGAACTGTCCCACACCCTGGCATCAAGCCCCACTCAGTAACCATACTTGTTCCTGCTAAAATACATGGAAACCAATGGGGAGCCCATGCGCGGGCCCGACTCGGAGGTGAGTGGCGAGCGTAGCGCTCGTAATCCACATTTGACCCCATGGCGACCTGGGGAACGCTCAGAGCTTTCAAAAAACATATAATTTGTCATTCTCAGTAAAACGGATATATTGTTTTTGCTAAAAATATTATTATTTTTTTTTTTATTTTTATTTTTCTTTCTTCTGCTCTTTGAGCTCTAATTTGACCCCCTGAACATACTCAAAAACTCACCAAACTTTGCCCAAAATTCAAAATCGGCGAAAAATTTTGCTTTTTATAGGTTTTTTGTTTGGGGAAAAAAAAATGGTAGCGACAAGCGCCACCTACAAGAAGTCAAAATACATTGCGCCTATGGGAGGCGTCGGCGTCAACTTTGTCCAACAGCCACACGAAATTGAACACGCATTCCTCTCCTGAGGACGAAAAAAATATTATTATGGCCACGCCCCCTAACTCACCGTATGGCCGCCATATTGGATTTAAAGTTCAGAAACGCTGAGTCAGCGTTTTCGCTCACGTCGAACTTGAACGAACTCCTCCTAGGGCGTTTCGCCCACCGCGCTCAAAATCGCTGCACATGCTCTAGACAAGTGGGGCATTTAAAGTTATCAATTCGTTAAAATAACTTTTACCGTCTCTGTGGCGCAGCTAAAAGTTGACCGAGCGATTTCTTTCATTTTCAAAATTTAAAAATGCTCCCGTTTTGGCAAAGCGAGTCCGATTATGCCCAAATTTTAATAGGTTGTAGAACTTTCTTGCCTGGACCTACTTTAGGTGTAATTTTTTCATTTGGCGCGATAGCGCCTACAAGTGAAAAACTTTTTGTATGGGGAGCAAAAATTTACTTTTTAGATTTTTTGAAATTTTGCACAAAATTCAATTTTGGCCTACCGATCAAAAAGCCAATCAGACCCATGTCATATTTTGTGCAGCGAAGCCACCAAATGAAAACATCCTATGTTATTCCTATGGGAAAATCGAAAATTGTCTCAAATTTGGATCTTTTTGACTACGCATTTGAACGAACTCCTCCTCGCGCGCAAGCCGACCGACCTGAAATTTGGTGGACATCTTCCTGAGGAGTGGGGCACCAAAAGTTATCAAATTATCAGGATAGGTATTACGGTCTCCGTCTTGTGGCCGCATTTATAAACATTTTACAAAAGACAGAAAAACCCTATGTTATTCCTATGGGAAAATCGCAAAATCTCTCAAATTTAACTTTGTACTTTAACGAACTCGTCCTCGGGCGTAAGCCCGATCAATCCCAAACTTGGTGACAATCATCCTGAGGAGTGGGACAACAAAAGTTATCCAAATTATAAAGATAGGTATAACGGTCTCTGCGCGGCGAAGCCGCTAATTTTGCCAACATTTTACAAAAGACAGAAATACCCCATGTTATTCCTATGGGAAAATCGCAAAATCTCTCAAATTTAACTTTGTACTTTAACAAACTCCTCCTCGGGCGTAAGCCCGATCAATCCCAAACTTGGTGAAAATCATCTTGAGGAGTGGGCCATCTAAAGTTATCCAAATTGTCGGGACTAGTGTCACGGTATCCATGCGGCGGAGCCGCAACAATTGGCAACATATTTCCTCATACATAACAGCAGTTTTGGGACACAGCTTTGTTCCACCACAAAGCCCCAGTAAAGGAAAGGATGAGGGCGTCAGCTGTTTGCAGCGAAGTTGCGAGAGCGAGATCTGGCGCGGCCCGCGAGGGGGGTGCGATGCCGCTTGCGGCTTTAATTATCCTTGTTCTTTGAAGGCCAAGTTCACCAGTTTTTCTTCTGCTCTTTCGTCTCTAATTTGACCCCCTGAACATGCTCAAAAACTCACAAAAATTTTCCCACAATTCAGAAATGGTGAAAAATTTTGTTTTCTATAGGTTTCCTGAATATAAATCATAAAATTGCACAACAGCGCCACCTACAAAAATCAAAATACATTGCACCTATGGGAGCTGCCCGAAGTCAACTTTGTCATACAGCCATGAAATTTGGTACACGCATTCCTCTCAAGACGACAAACAAAAACTTCTATTATGGCCACGCCCCCTGATTTATCAGAAGTCCTCCATATTGAACTGAACATTTCAAAACGCAAAATCTGCATTTTTTTCTTTCTTTGTACTTTAACGCACTCCTCCTCAGGCGCAAGCTCCACCAACCTGAAATTTGGTGGACATCTTCCTGAGGAGTGGGGAACCAAAAGTTATCCAAATTATTAAGATAGGTATTACGGTCTCTGTGCGGTGAAGCCACAAATTTTGCCAACATTTTACAAAAGATACAAAAACCCCATGTTATTCCTATGGGAAAATCTCTAAATCGCTCAAATTAAACTTTGCACTTTAACGAACTCCTACTCGGGCGTAAGCCCGATCAACCTGAAACTTGGTGACAATCATCCTGAGGAATGGCCCACCAAAAGTTATCCAAATTGTTGAGATAAGTATTATGGTCTCCGTGTGGCGAAGCCACAAATATTGCCCAAACTTGAACTAATTACAGAAACATCCCATGTTATTCCTATGGGGAAAATCACTCAAATGAAACCTTGTACTTTAACGAACTAGTCCTCGGGCGTGAGCCCGATCAACCTGAAATTTCGTGAAAGTCATCTTGAGGAGTGTGACACCAAAACTTATCCATATTTTTGGGACAGGTGTTATGGTCTCTATGCGGCGAAGCCGCAAAGTCGACTGACAATTTTGCTCATTCATAATTACGATGAAGCTGACGTCCTATGTAATTCATGCTAAAGCCCCTAAAATAGAAACACTGAGGGCGCGTCAGCGCCATCCTTACTAGGCGCTAGGCTAGCTGAGTCTGGCCTTGACCCGCGAGGTCCGTTCGATGCCGCTTGCGGCTTTAATTATCCTTGTTCTTTGAAGGCCAAGTTCACCAGTTTTTCTTCTGCTCTTTCGTCTCGAATTTGACCCCCTGAACATGCTCAAAAACTCACAAAAATTTTCCCAAAATTCAGAAATGGTGAAAAATTTTGTTTTCTATGGGTTTCCTGAATAGAAATCATAAAATTGCACAACAGCGCCACCTACAAAAATCAAAATACATTGCACCTATGGGAGCTGCCCAAAGTCAACTTTGTCATACAGCCATGAAATTTGGTACACGCATTCCTCTCAAGAGGACAAACAAAAAATTATATTATGGCCACGCCCCCTGATTAATCAGAAGTCCACCATATTGAACTGAACATTTCAAAACGCAAAATCTGCATTTTTTTCTTTGTTTGTACTTTAACGCACTCCTCCTCAGGCGCAAGCCCCACCAACCTGAAATTTGGTGGACATCTTCCCGAGGACTGGGGCACCAAAAGTTATCCAAATTATTAAGATAGGTATTATGGTCTCTGTGCGGCGAAGCCGCGAATTTTGCCAACATTTTACAAAAGACAGAAAAACCCCATGTTATTCCTATGGGAAAATCTCAAAATGTCTCAAATTTAACTTTGTACTTTAACGAACTCCTACTCGGGCGTAAGCCCGATCAACCTGAAACTTGGTGACAATCATCCTGAGGAATGGCCCACCAAAAGTTATCCAAATTATCAGGATAGGTATTACGGTCTGTGTGCGGCGAAGCCGCGAATTTCACCAACTTTTTACAAAAGACAGAAAACCCCCATGTTATTCCTATGGGAAAATCTTACAATATCTCAAATTAAACTTTGTACTTTAATGCACTCCTCCTCGGGCGCAAGCCCGATCAACCTGAAATTTGGTGGACATCTTCCTGAGAAGTGGGGCACCAAAAGTTATCCAAATTATTAGGATAAGTATTACTACGGTCTCTGTCTTGGCTAAGCCGCGAAAAAGCTGCCCAAACTTGAACAAATGACAGAGAACATCCCATGTTATTCCTATGGGGAATAACATAAGGATGTTATATGGAAGTACTTTAACGTACTCCTCCTCGGGCGTGAGCCCGACCAAGGTGAAATTTGGTGAAAATCATCATGAGCAGTGGGGCATCTAAAGTTATCCAAATTTTCGGGACAGGTGTTACGGTATCAATGCGGCGGAGCCGCAACCATTGCCAACATTTCTGCTCGTTCGTAACAACAGCACTTTGGGGACACAGCTTTGTTCCACCACAAAGCCCCAGTAAAGGAAAGGATGAGGGCGCGTCAGCGCCATTTGCAGCGAGTTGCGAGAGCGGAGTACGAGCGCGGCCCGCGAGGGCCGTTCGATGCCGCTTGCGGCTTTAATTATCCTTGTTCTTTGAAGGACCAGATCACCAGTTTTTCTTCTGCTCTTTCGTCTCTAATTTGACCCCCTGAACATGCTCAAAAACTCACAAAATTTTTCCCACAATTCAGAAATGGTGAAAAATTTCGTTTTCTATAGGTTTCCTGAATATAAATCATAAAATTGCACAACAGCGCCACCTACAAAAATCAAAATACATTGCGCCTATGGGAGCTGCCCAAAGTCAACTTTGTCATATAGCCATGAAATTTGGTACACGCATTCCGCTCAACAGGACAAACAAAAAATTATATTATGGCCACGCCCCCTGATTAATCAGAAGTCCACCATATTGAATTGAACATTTCAAAACGCAAAATCTGCATTTTTTTCTTTGTTTGTACTTTAACGCACTCCTCCTCAGGCGCAAGCCCGATCAACCTGAAATTTGGTGGACATCTTCATGAGGACTGGGGCACCAAAAAGTTATCCAAATTATTAAGATAGGTATTCACGGTCCTGTCTGTCTTACGTGCAGAAGCCGCACATTTTGCCAAACTTTTAGAAAACACAGAAAAACCCCATGTTATTCCTATGGGAAAAACCAAAAAATCTCTCACATTTAACTTTGTACTTTAACGAACTCGTCCTCGGGCGTAAGCCCGATCAATCTGAAACTTGGTGACAATCATCCTGAAGAATGGCCCACCAAAAGTTATCCAAATTGTTGACATAAGTATTATGGTCTCCGTGGTGGCGAAAGCCACAAATATTGCCCAAACTTGAACTAATGACAGAAACATCCCATGTTATTCCTATGGGGAAAATCACTCAAATGAAACCTTGTACTTTAATGAACTCCTCTTCGGGCGTAAGCCCGATCAACCTGAAATTTGGTGAATATCATCTTGAGGAGTGTGACACCAAAAGTTATCCAAATCTTCGGGACAAGTGTTACAGTATCCATGCGGCGGAGCCGCATCAATTGGCCATATTTTTCCTCTTTAATTACAACGGCAGTTTTGGGACACAGCTTTGTTCCACCACAAAGCCCCAGTAAAGGAAAGAATGTGGGCGCGTTAGCGCCCTTCCTCGACTGTTGCGAGAGCGGAGTACGAGCGCGGCCCGCGAGGGCCGTTCGATGCCGCTTGCGGCTTTAATTATACTTGTTCTTTGAAGGCCAAGTTCACCAGTTTTTCTTCTGCTCTTTCGTCTCTAATTTGACCCCCTGAACATGCTCAAAAACTCACAAAAATTTTCCCAAAATTCAGAAATGGTGAAAAATTTTGTTTTTATAGGATTTCCTGAATAGAAATCATAAAATTGCACAACAGCGCCACCTACAAAAATCAAAATACATTGCACCTATGGGAGCTGCCCAAAGTCAACTTTGTCATAGAGCCATGAAATTTGGTACACGCATTCCTCTCAAGAGGACAAACAAAAAATTATATTATGGCCACGCCCCCTGATTAATCAGAAGTCCACCATATTGAACTGAACATTTCAAAACGCAAAATCTGCATTTTTTTCTTTCTTTGTACTTTAACGCACTCCTCCTCGGTCGTACACCCGACCAACCTGAAATTTGGTGGACATCTTCCCGAGGACTGGGGCACCAAAAGTTATCCAAATTATTAAGATAGGTATTATGGTCTCTGTGCGGCGAAGCGGCGAATTTTGCCAACATTTTACAAAAGACAGAAAAACCCCATGTTATTCCTATGGGAAAATCTCAAAATATCTCAAATTAAACTTTGTACTTTAACGAACTCGTCCTCGGGCGTAAGCCCGATCAAGCTGAAACTTGGTGACAATCATCCTGAAGAATGGCCCACCAAAACTTATCCAAATTGTTGAGATAATTATTATGGTCTCCGTGTGGCGAAGCCACAAATATTGCCCAAACTTGAACTAATGACAGAAACATCCCATGTTATTCCTATGGGGAAAATCACTCAAATGAAACCTTGTACTTTAATGAACTCCTCCTCGGGCGTGAGCCCGACCATCCTCAAATTTGGTGACAATCATCTTGAGGAGAGGGGCATCTAAAGTTATCCACATTTTCGGGACAAGTGTTCACGGTATCCATGCTTGGCGGAGCGCAACAATTGGCTAAATTTGTGCCCATTCATAACAGCAGTTTTGGGACGCAGCTTTGTTCCACCACAAAGCCCCAGTAAAGGAAAAAGAATGTGGGCTGCGTTAGCGCCTTCCTCGACCTTGCGAGAGCGAGACGAGCGCCATGACCCGCGAGGGCCGTTCGATGCCGCTGCGGCTTTAATTATCCTTGTTCTTTGAAGGCCAAGTTCACCAGTTTTTCTTCTGCTCTTTCGTCTCTAATTTGACCCCCTGAACATGCTCAAAAACTCACAAAAATTTTCCCAAAATTCAGAAATGGTGAAAAATTTTGTTTTCTATGGGTTTCCTGAATAGAAATCATAAAATTGCACAACAGCGCCACCTACAAAAATCAAAATACATTGCGCCTATGGGAGCTGCCCAAAGTCAACTTTGTCATAGAGCCATGAAATTTGGTACACGCATTCCTCTCAAGAGGATAAACAAAAAATTATATTATGGCCACGCCCCCTGATTAATCAGAAGTCCACCATATTGAAGTGAACATTTCAAAACGCAAAATCTGCATATTTTTCTTTTGTTTGTACTTTACTTTGCGCACTCCTCCTCAGGCGCAAGCCCGACCAACCTGAAATTTGGTGGACATCTTCCTGAGGAGTGGGGCACCAAAAGTTATCCAAATTATTAGGATAGGTATTACGGTCTCTGTGCGGCAAAGCCGCTAATTTTGCCAACATTTTAGAAAACACAGAAAAACCCCATGTTATTCCTATGGCAAAATCTCTAAATCGCTCAAATTTAACTTTTGTATTTTAACTTGCACTCCTCCTCGGGCGCAAGCCCTACCAACCTGAAATTTGGTGGACATCTTCCTGAGGAGTGGTGCACCAAAAGTTATCCAAATTATAGGGATAGGTATTATGGTCTCTGTGCGGCGAAGCCGCGAAAATTGCTCAAACTTGAACAAATGACAGACACATCCCATGTTATTCCTATGGGAAAATCTCAAAATATCTCAAATTAAACTTTGTACTTTAACGAACTCGTCCTCGGGCGTAAGCCCGATCAATCCGAAACTTGGTGACAATCATCCTGAGGAGTGGGGCACCAAAAGTTATCCAAATTATTAAGATGGGTATTACGGTCTCTGCGCGGCGAAGCCGCTAATTTTGCCAACATTTTACAAAAGACAGAAAAACCCCATGTTATTCCTATGGGAAAATCTCATAATATCTCAAATTAAACTTTGTACTTTAACGAACTCGTCCTCGGGCGTAAGCCTGATCTATCCGAAACTTGGTGACAATCATCCTGAGGAGTGGGGCACCAAAAAGTTATCCAAATTATTAAGATGGGTATTACGGTCTCTGTGGCGAAGCCGCTTAATTTTGCCAACATTTTACAAAAGACAGAAAAACCCCATGTTATTCCTATGGGAAAATCTCATAATATCTCAAATTAAACTTTGTACTTTAACTAACTCCTCCTCGGGCGTAAGCCCGATCAAGCTGAAACTTGGTGACAATCATCCTGAAGAATGGCCCACCAAAAGTTATCCAAATTGTTGAGATAAGTATTATGGTCTCCGTGTGGCGAAGCCACAAATATTGCCCAAACTTGAACTCATGACAGAAACATCCCATGTTATTCCTATGGGGAAAATCACTCAAATGAAACCTTGTACTTTGATGAACTCCTCTTCGGGCGTAAGCCCGATCAACCTGAAATTTGGTGAATATCATCTTGAGGAGTGTGACACCAAAAGTTATCCAAATCTTCGGGACAAGTGTTACGGTATCCATGCGGCGGACCCGCACCAATTGGCCATATCTTTCCTCTTTAATTACAACGGCAGTTTTGGGACACAGCTTTGTTCCACCACAAAGCCCCAGTAAAGGAAAGGATGACGGCGCGTTAGCGCCCTTCCTCGACTGTTGCGAGAGCGGAGTACGACGAGCGCGGCCCGCGAGGGCCGTTCGATGCCGCTTGCGGCTTTAATTTACTTTACTTCCTTTATTCAGGTAAGGTTCATATATAGGCAGTGATGGGAAGTTAAAGAATGCATGTACGGAAAATATGTTCACAATATTGCATTTGGGTAATTGTATTTGATCATGAAATTTAGGGTTTGAACTGCTCGGTATTAGTGAGGAAAACAGAAAACACAGCTCTTGCAGTGAGTGCATGTGTAATCTTTCCTTCTGTGTGATCAAGGTTCACTTATTTTTTAAATAGGTGCATAACAAACATTGAAACAAATACAAAAGGCTGTTTTTTCCTATCTTAATGCAAAGTTTCAAAGGTAGTCATCTGAACACTGCATTTTTTGTATTGTTATTAGCCTTCAAACATGAGTACTTTAAATTTGCCATCTGTTGTTTTCAAACAGAAAAAGGTTTATTATGAACTAAATGAACATGTGTCTCTGCAGTTTGCCCTGGCACTTACTGAGTGTATTCAGCCAGTAGATGGCGCCTAGCGCTTACACGGGGCAGCAGTAGCTCAGTTGGCAGAGAGATTGTCTTCTGATCCGAAGGTCAGCGGTTTGAATCCCGCTCCTGACATAAACATCGTTGGTTGAGCGGTGAGATCCACTGACCCACAGGTTGGCGGTGCAATTGCTCCCGCAGGTGAATACTGTCGTTGTCTCCTTGGGCAAGACACTTAACCCGCTTTGCCCCCAGTGTCTGCGTACTCTGGTGTGTGAATGTGTGAGTGAACGGGTGAATGGTTCCTTGATGTAAAGCGCTTTGAGTGCCTTGAAGGTGGAAAAGTGCTATATAAATATGTGACCATTTACCATTTACACAATTTATTTATGTTATCGCTTTATGAGACTGTGGGAGATGCAATGATCAGACTAGAAGTAGCAGTGAACATGTTTAGACAGCAGAAATGCTCAGAACGAGTCTGGTGATGATTTAAGGACTTAAAACAGCAGAAGATTCTCGGATAAGTGATGTATAGAATCGGAAAAAAAAAAAAAAACATCATCAGGCGCGTTCAGCAGGAAGTGTTTCATTTCAATCTGCAAAACTCATCAGAGAAGCTCAAGTTTATATCGGCTGACTGTCTAACTAACTCTACTAACTAACTAACTACTAACTCTGCACTCTGGGAGGGGTTTCACCTGAAAATAACCTGCCTTTGTTTACCTGCCATGGGCCATTAAAGTCCTGTTGTGATCTGACTTAAACTCCCTCACCACGGTTAAACAAGCAACTAGCATTTGATTGACAAACAGTGTCCAGATGACTACCTCAGAAAACTTTGTCCACAATAGATCCCTCGTGGACGAATCAGGTCTATGTGTTTTCACATTATAGATTTCCATTATAATGCAGGTATTCAGTATTCTGTAACTAAACAAACATTGTGTATAGCTTTGTTGGAATACACTTTTTGAATCACCTTTGAATTATATGAAAATACATATGAAATATATATTATATTATGTGTCTTTATAATTTATCGATATTGCATTAAATTGACTTTGTTACTTCCATACAGTCTATTTGTGGTGTGCGATAATCTGTCTATAGCAACGAAACTACTGAGAAAGAGGATCATTAATGGATCCACCCTTTTCTCTTCCCTGTATGTGCAAAAATACTCACCTCTTCTTTAAGCTATAGCGCCTATGCATGACGTTTATTCATTTAAACGCACCAAAGGAATTCAAAAAGCCTCCTGCACCTGCAGAGTTGGCACAAACATTTCAAGAAGGAGGTTTTGAATCAGCGTTTTGATCTCGCGGAGCCTGGATTGTGAGTTTATGGGGATAATGCGTGTCGTCATGGTTTCAGTGAGGTTTTGGCTGGTTTCTGCTAGCAGCGATTTTATCCCATTTGTTTTAGTCACACTGTTACTTGGTGGCTTACCAGACTGCACTGATCAGCACAAATATCCAATAGTTTACTTACTAATACTTTCCGTTCTCCTGTATTACGAAGAAATAGATCTTAGAGATAGAGAGAGACATTTACTGCAAATAATGTACAAGTTCTTTGCCTGACAAACAGGTCCTTCAGTTTTGTTTGTACTTTCTATAGTCAAATCTAATACACTTGTGGATCATTACGTCATATTTTGGACGCCTCAAAGGGAACATATTATGCTACAGTGAGTTTTTTGAGCTTTTAACAATGTTCTGTCATCAGAAACATACCTGGAGTTGCATTTAGCTTCATTCACACCATTTTGAAGCATGTTGGTTAGAAAATCCTCTCTTTTTTAATTCTATAACATGAGATGCCAAACTTAAGGTACTCAAGAGCATGTTTAAAGGCTAATGACTATAAAAATGTGTAATTTCTTCTTTTAAATTAAAATATTGAGCTTCAGCTTACGGTTGAAAACTGCAGTGGTGTTTTGTGTCGGCCTCTTTATGTTACGTCGCCTTTGGAGAGCTGCAGTTCACGGGCAGAGAATTTTTTTTTTTTAATTTGCGTTATAAGGGCTATAAAAATGTGGCATGTAACGTGGAAAATAATGTCTGTGGCACTATCTGGTTCTTGGCAAAGGTGATTGTTTTACTCTCTTTTTTGATATAGTATGTTAAGGACACTCCAAAGCGGTAAATAACTAAAATAAATCCATGTGTGAATCCATTAACTCAAATTGGACTGACATTTTCAAGGCACACTTGTATTCCCAGTGCACTGGTTGAAAGGCACTATCACACCATCGCTGGGTGGAACAAAGTGTTCTGTGGTCCAAATTTGCCCCGTTTTGGAGATCCATGGCCTAATCTATTTATTTGTAGTTTTTGGTAGTGCTTAATATCTAAACTCCACAATAAATGCCATTTCTTGTCATCGCATCTTCACCAATCGAAATACAGAGTGCTCTTTATTGAACCATCTTTCAATTTGCCGTGCTTTTTCTTGCTTTAAACCCGTACATCTGCATCAAGTCTAGCCAGTTTTGTGTGGTTAAGCAGTAAAAATGTGCTACTTGAGGCTATTCTTGGACAAAGATAGAGGCTAAATTGGTTGCACGTAGACGCTGGGTGGGCATTCTGCTTTCCCGTGATGACACTATAAGATTAACTATGGGCTGGAATTCAAAGCTTTGCACTTTGCTGTTTTCTATGAAACTGTTCCAACATGAGTCACTTGAACACCCCCCCGTTCAGGTTCAGTCCTGATTGCAGTTCATTTTTTAAAACCGTAAGAATGCCGGCTACATACCGTTCCAGTGACAACCAAAATACGCACTCCATTAGCGAGATTTGGACTGATTTCCTCGGTAGGTGAAGGCTGAACCTCTGCGCCACTTCTACATGTTTATGAGAGCATGTGATCACTTGAATAATTGTTTCCATAATAATAATTTAATCACTCATAAACTCCCCTCAGGGATTAATATGTTTTGATTAAATGCAAATCCGATTAATTATACAATCCTTGAGTAAAATCAATATCAACATGTAAGTGAGAAAAACAGATCGCCTGTGCAGAAGTTCATTTACATGGTTTCAGTCGTTCTATTTTCTTATTTGTGTTATGTTGTGTATTATAGAAGCTGTAAAATGAAAAATTCAAATGACCTTTTTCAACGTTTTGTTACAGACTTGGTTTGGTCCAGGTTTGAGCCCAGTTTTGTCCTGACGTAGAGTTGGTTTAATCATCATAATTTAGCTTCAGATTTAGCAGTCCCAATTTTGATTCAACATGTACAAGTGCAAACCCAGCCTAAAACACACCCTTTTATCCACTCAGCATTATAAAACGGGTGTGTTTCTTGCTTCAGCATCCCCAAATAACCTTAGCTACCTGACATGAGGGTAATTTACTGTTATTCACTTGATTGGAGCGATCATTAGTAGCATTTGCACAGCCCCCATCACTCTGTATTAAATCATTTGAAGTTAGAATTTGAAACGCGGACCCAGCATCAACTTGTGCATCCCTAATAAAGCTTTTTTTTTCATAATTTAGTGGATTATTAAGTGGAAAATGAGGACACGTCTCCCAAAGATGCCTCTCTAATGATTACACTGGGGCCATATCCAACATCAGGTATGCACGCATGCTCTTAACAACACTCAAATCTGCTTCTGTGGTTTAAAATACCACAAATAAATAAATAAATGTGATTATCATTCCCCTGTGCAACTAGCCTATTCCTTTGGTACATTAAAAGTCACCGTAGTGGAACAAATAGCACGGTTTCCGAAATCATTCCCGAATTAACGAGTCTACCCTGCAAAGAAATGCTAATTTTCAAACACTAGACAGAACTAAAGGCAAAATAGACTGAAAAACATGTCTTTCAGCCATTTTAAAGGAGCCTGGCCCACATGCCTGGCTGTGTTGCGGTGGTATTTCCCCCCAAATGTTAAGAATGCTTCCTTTCATAATAGGCGCTTTATTGTCCAGGGGGCTTTTTCAGAGTGCGCCCGCAGGAAAACATTCGGAAAATCTGTAAAATTCCCGATCCAGCGGGATGGGAGATCAGAGCCAGAGGAGTTACGCAACTTTTCTTTCTTTTTTTTCTGTTGGAAGATGTTGATTTGAGAGCGCAGTTATGTGGGAAATACAGCTCAGAATAGAAGCAATAAGGTCAGATAAGTGGAAGCCTATTGAAATGCATTTGACTGTTTTGCAACTATTTTTACAGCTTTCTTGAACAAGACACTTTTTTATACTTTATTTAATAAAAGCAATTTTTTATTTTTTACTCAAGAAGAATTACAAAGTAGTGGTCTAACAGATTACTCAAGTAAGAGTAAAGATTAACAAATAGGAGCATATCATTTAAAGTTTATGTAAGTGGGAGGACAAAATGTGAAATTCAATGTGCTATTTTCAAAGCATAGACCACAAAAATTAGAAACAAAAAACCTGAATCTGAAACAAAAATGTGCAAATCATTCAACAATTTCAAACATAAAGCTTTTATCACTTGTAGATTTACTCACAGTGAGAAGAGGAAGCAAAACTTTGACTCAAGTACTGTTACATCGTCAAATATATATACGTAAATGTACTTTTCACCTCTGGGTTGGACTTTCAAATGAACCAAAAATATGATGCAATAATAGTTGTACAATAGTGTGTCAGTGAGTGAATATCCCCCAAACTTTCTATTTAACTTAGTTTATGTTGAATAAAGCCTAGTGGGTGTCGGAAATGTCAGAAATCTAATATCTCCTCTACACTTCTGGACAGCGGGGATGTGTTCTGCGGTGGCCATATTTTGGATATTAAACTGGCCCTTTGCACACCCAATGGGAGACCCCTTTGTAGACTTACTGCCGCTTGTCAACATCAATAAAATGTCCTTGAATATCAAAAAAAAAAAAAGGTACAAGAGAAGAATATTTTAAAAAGAAAAAACACGGATGACTTTGATGTTGAACTTTTGCAGACAGGGCCAAGTTTGATGCGCTCATTCCTAATTTATCAGAAACTGCTGTGTGAAGGTACTGCAAATCTCCATAGAGACTTGGCACATGCTCCCAAATGCATCATGGGTAATACGCAGTCAGAGTTAGATTCTCCTCACTGAGATCAGCACCCTGTTATAATCTGTGGTAGGGAAGGTGACATTGTGTTGTAGTAGTTGTAGACTTTCTGAACGTGAAAATGTGACGTGTTTCCGACGATCTTGTATTTGATAGACCAGTTTTTGTCAGCATTTTCAGTCCAACATTCACTTTAGAAACGGTGGGAACAACTGTTGACATGCAAGAGTGAAAAGGACTGAAAGCATCACATAAACGGACCACATTCACCATGGAGTGTTTTCCTTCCAACTTTGACCTTGCACGTTGGTCCGTTGCGGCTTCACGGTTGGTTTCTTCACCTTTAAATAATGAAGAAGTGACGTGCCATAGCAACCTCTCCGCTCATATCCCACCATGCATCTGTGCAGTGAAGAGCATAAGTATGGCGTCAGTTAACTATCTTTAAGTTGAGCGCGCGTATACAGCATAAACGAGCGCATTCACAGGAATCGAGGGCGCATTCACAGGGATCGAGGGCGCACAAACTGAAAGTGAGAGGTGAAAATGTTAACTCGAACGCAAAAACTGTTGTCGTTGTTGCCAGCGCCCGGTGTTAAACAGCTCCGCGCTCTGTTTTCAGTCCAGCGCGCTCTCTCTCCTCCATCCTGCGCCCGCTCGGTGTTTTTGGGAAACAGAGAATACGTCATCAAAAACAGACTTGACAAGACGATCACAGATTCAGCGATAAACGTCAAGAAAAGACTTAAATTGACTTCCGATCGTCATGGACAACTCAAATGTAAGTTTATTCTTTCTCACACAGATTTCAATTAAAAAGCAGAAGTAGTTTTAATATCCAATCTTTTTATTCAGTTTTATTCTACATGAGATAATAGAGTTCGGGATAGAACGTCAAAAACAGCCGCTGCCATAGACCTCCGCCAGGTTTGCAGCGGGTGTGCTAAACTTTCATAGAGAAACATGAGCCAAAACGATGTAAAAAAAAAAAGAGGACAAAACATCCATGGAAGAACCTGATAAACTTCTGGGTCACTTCTGGTAAATACATTTATCAATATTTTGTGTTAGAATACTTTTGAAATAACACTAAGTTAAATCTCCATTGATTTAACATTGGGCTAAATGAAAATTCTGTTATGTGTGACGTCACGATCCCGAGCTCCATACGGGTACGTTCTGTTCATGGATGTATTATAGTTCTATGGTTCTGTTGCCGGGCCAGCGGTCACCTTGCAAATGCAGAAAGAGCTAAATTGTAATATATAAAATAAAAACAAAGCAAAAAAAAAAAGATAGATTGAAGTTCTTAAATTAACACACACACACTCACACACATATATATTATATATATATGTATATATATGATAATGATATCTGTTTGTCTGTAACACATGAGCCTTCTATTTTTAGGAGGTTCTTAATGAAATACTGGAACGTCTACTGACAAGACTTCAGTGGGCCATGCATCAGCCCTCGGTGGATCTGGATTATCTATGTCTATGTGTCTATGTCTGCAATCAAGAGTACATCCTGATTGATGCGGCATCACGCGTATTTGAGATACCTTCTCCTATCATTGACGGTCTGGAGCATTTAGGTAGACTTGTTCAGTCTGCCATTGAAGAAGAGCAACGTCCCACATACTTTAGTGTGGAGCAAGGGCAAAGAGGAAGACCTAAATTTCAGTTTGCTTCTGACTTCCTTCAAAATCTCCTGGAAATACCTCTGCCTGTAAAGTGCGTGGCCAGTCTGCAAACATGGTGGATTTCTATGGCAACGGCTGTTTTTTGACGTTCTATCCCGAACTCTATTATCTCATGTAGAATAAAACTAAATAAAAAGATTGGATATTAAAACTACTTCTGCTTTTTAATTGAAATCTGTGTGAGAAAGAATAAACTTACATTTGAGTTGTCCATGACGATCGGAAGTCAATTTAAGTCTTTTCTTGACGTTTATCGCTGAATCTGTGATCGTCTTGTCAAGTCTGTTTTTGATGACGTATTCTCTGTTTCCCAAAAACACCGAGCTGGCGCAGGATGGAGGAGAGAGAGCGCGCTGGACTGAAAACAGAGCGCGGAGCTGTTTAACACCGGGCGCTGGCAACAACGACAACAGTTTTTGCGTTCGAGTTAACATTTTCACCTCTCACTTTCAGTTTGTGCGCCCTCGATCCCTGTGAATGCGCTCGTTTATGCTGTATACGCGCGCTCAACTTAAAGATAGTTAACTGACGCCATACAAAAGGAGCGTGTCTTTTCATGGTAATGTCAAGACCTTTTTGGTAACGTCTATTATTTAACGAAGCAGTTTTCTGTTCATTTAGACATTTTGAATATTAATTAAGTGCACATGTTTTCTACCACACGCAAGATACATCCTTTTTTCTTCTTTTTTTTTGCCAAAACCATCATTGCAAATGTTGTGACAAACGCTAATTAACCAGCTAAAAAGTATTACCGTTTTCCACATGTTTTGATCTATATATGCACTCTACATTTTGTATAAGTATGTATATATATTAAATTTGAATTTGGCTCCAGCATTGCCAGACTTCCATACTTCTTTTATTTGGGTTTTTGGCAGTATTTTGCTTGCCTCTTGTGCGTGCGGATTATGGCAGATTTACATGGCGTGTGAATAAGCAAGTCCTTCACCCTGGGACCTTTCTTAGTCATAATTAATTTGTGATAAATCCTCATTAACATTGCACACTGGGCTCCATCACTAAGAAACCAACATGACCGGAGAGCTTAGGAGAGCAGGACCTGAGAGTTGCCCTGGAGACATTGCACTGTGCTGACAGACAGTATAAGAGGGGATGACTACTGGAACAATCTTAATGTCTTTTGAAAACTAGTTACCCTTTTTCTAACCTGGATACTGTTTTTGTGTCCTTAGGCAAGACGATTCACCCGGATTACATATGCTGCGTGAATGAATGATTGGCGGTTTCTCATAGCTAATGCTGACTTGTATTGAAACATAAAATTAAATGTAAAGTAAAGACTACTTGATTGTTTTTATTTATAGATTACGTCACGTTTTTATTTTTCTATCTTTATATGCTACAAATTTTGCTTTATCGTTGGCATCGACCCACAACACCGTCATTTATCACCACAGAAGTGTCCACGGGGGAAGTATTCATCTCATGTGTAAAGTCTTTAACATGTAGTGACATCCACCTGCAGCTCACTCTTCACTGTGTGAGCTTTAGGTATTGATTTATTTTAGAGTGACTCTTCAGAATAAAAAACCTCCATGGAGATAGCCATACATCGGAACTTTATAGACAAAACAAAAACATATAAGCCGGTTGCAGACCTCCCAAACAGAAAAGTTACATAGAGCAACTTTAATGTACCCTGTGCATGTCCACTGTCTGTTCATTGAAACACTATGGAATCTATATCAACACAATACCTGACATACTTTTATTCTTCCTTCTTTTCTCTCCTCACAGGTTCAGTAGAACACTACAGCCTGTTTTAAACCGCACCAGACCATCTAGTACATTAATTTTACATGCTCTGTAGATGATCGCTGGTAAACTGCCTTTTATGGCTTTTAAATCAGCTTTATTACATGCTTGTGTGATACGCCTGGTGACCGATGACTCCATGTTGTTACTTACAGAGAATATCGCCCTGGATTTGCTAGATTTGTTTAGGATTCCTCTCTTATGTGTCGACGCCGGTGCTATTGTGAGTAGTGCTCCATTAGGCAGCTAGCTCCTCTGCAGCTGTGGTGATGGATGCGGTAGAAAGAGGCCTGTGCAGTGACAGGCATCAATTTAGTGGTAATTGTATTGTTTTTTCCCCCGTGAAGAGGCTCGGATGGTTCAGGATATTCAGGAGAAATGGGATGTTGCGCGACACGGTGAACATTATGTAAATGTGAGGAGGACATGGAGGTGGTATTGTATGGGAGTTTAGATGCAAGGGCAATTTTTGTTTCAAGAAGATACAGTATAATATGACATTTTCAGGTATTTTCTAATAAACTGTAGGTCATTATTTTACATTTTGTTAATTGTAAAATGCAATATTGATCTAAAACAATGGAATAAAGGAAACAAGCCAGTTCACTTCCTGTTAAATCTGCAGGACTGATTCTCTCCTGATGACCCTGCTATTCTTACTAGCATTTAATCGTACCAAGCAGCAATTTATTCATTTATTATTATTTTTAAATGACTATATAACATACAAATGTTTATGTTTGATGGACAGCAGTGCATAACTTTAAAGGAAAAATATTAAGCATTTTTCATATTGTCATTAGCCTTTAAACATGCTCTTGAGTACCTTAAATTTGCCACCTCATGTTTTGAACATAAATAAGAATAATAAATATATATATATATATATATATATATATATATATATATCTATATATATATGTGTGTGTGTAAGATGCTGGCAGGGAAAGCATACATGGAACGCCACAACCAAGTGGCTGGTATAGTGTACAGAAACATCTGTGCGGAGTACGGACTGGAAACCCCAAGGTCAAAGTGGGAAACACCTCCAAAGGTGGTAGAGAATGACCGAGCGAAGATCCTGTGGGACTTCCAGATACAGACTGACAGAATGGTAATGGCAAACCAACCAGACATCGTGGTGGTGGATAAAGAGCAGAGGAAGGCCGTTGTGGTTGATGTGGCGATACCAAGTGATGGCAACATCAGGAGAAAGGAACATGAGAAACTGGAGAAATACCAAGGGCTCAGAGAAGAGCTGGAGAAGGCCTGGAAGGTGAAGGCCAAGGTGGTGCCCGTGGTGATCGGAGCACTTGGGGCAGTGACCCCCAAACTGGAGGAGTGGTTACAACAGATCCCTGGAGGAACATCAGACATCTCAGTCCAGAAGAGCGCAGTGCTAGGAACAGCTAAGATACTGCGCCGAACCCTCAAGCTCCCTGGCCTCTGGTAGAGGACCCGAGCTCAGAGATGGATGTGACCACCCGCGGAGGGTGAGAAGGGAATTTTTATATTCAATAAATGACAGGATTTATCAGCCTCTGCGACATGACACTTTCTGAGTAGAGTACATCCAGCCAGTAGATGGCACCTTAGCGCTCACACAGTGTAGTGAAGTTAGCGCTGAACAGACACTTTGATGTGGGTGAGCAGCAGCAGTTAACATGCTCTGAATGAGTCTGTCGATGATTCAAGGACTTAAAACCGCAAAAGATTCTTGGCCAAGTGACGTATGAAGCCTGAAAATATGTCCCAGAACCAGGAAGTTCAGCAGGAAGTGTGTTTGGATTTTCTAAAAAAAAATAAAAAAAAAAATCCTCAAAACAGCGTGAATGCAACTGAATGCAACTTCAGGTATGTTTTTGATGATGGAACATTGTTAGAACATGGTTTAAAGCTCAAAAAAGTCACTGCAGCAGAATAAGTGTCCTTTAATTGAAGTGTTTTGGAAGACACCATTGAGTTTACTATTTAGTTTTTATTCTATAGTTTATATACTTTTGCTGCAAAACTTAAATTGCCATCTCCACATTAGTGACAATCCCATCTTGATTCTTTGGCTGTTTTTCAGGTACTATAACATTTTTGGTTAATATTTATGCAATGATGATTTGGTGAACAGTGGTACAAGGTCTGTTTGTTTGTTAATTTATTTATTTTAATGACTGTGTAAGTGTAAGTATGACTGTAGTGTTATTTATAGACCCTCCCAGGACAGATATGATGTACGCTCTGCCTGGCACTGATGTATATACTCCATCCTATTCATTTTAATGAGGCTGCGAAATAAAAACCTTGATTTTGTGGTTTTTAGACAGCGTAGAGAAATATTTGTTCTTTGTTACATTTGCCAACAAGTATTAATTGGAGCTAATGCATGGAACGGTACCATTTTAAAATGTAGATGTTCTGTTTACAACATGGAATTTACCAATTTGGTACTAGAACTGCACAATTAATTACAATCAAATCTGAATTGTTTAGGTAATATAATGTTCTATGCAAACACCCTAGTAACCATGGAGTTTGGACGTCTACAAACATCTTCTGCATTGGATTTTTAATTTAGTTTAGCCGTTCAGATTTCAATTTTCTCTCAAACGTTAACGCTCCTGGATGTGTTGAAAATGTGTACCGTGAACTGAATTTTGATTTAAAACATAAATCATCCAGCATACCTATAATCAGACGACGTTCACTTTGTAACATGACACTATTCCATATTATGTAATTATGCAGATGGTCTCCAACTGTAGCTCGTCCCAGAAAACTCTTGCAAAAACACCCCTGAAAGTGTTGGACTCCTGGTGGGTTTTGGCACAGCCTGATCCTCCATTTGCCAAAACTACACCGGGAGCTTCTGTATGCGTCTTTGCTTCGCTGATAAGCTATTTCTAATTTGTGATCGCACCCCAACCTTCCGTATCGGGCGCATTCTCCCCCTTGGTCTCCAACATGCGAAAAGTGAATTTTTGATCATGTTACGTAAGAATCCCGCTCTTCCCCTGAGAACAGTGTCCTGGATCTGCTGCTTTCAAAACAAGAGAGAAACCGAGAAGAGAGAGGAGTTTGAAGGCAAAAATAAAACCAGGGAGTACGGGAAACAGTGTGGGACTTTCACACGTGGAAGAAGTACTGGAGTAAAAAATATATGTGTCACATGCTGCACTTTGGAATAATGCAGGGACAGAAATACGTAGACGCAGTACTACCTTGCCACTACTACTACTTCTACCACTACAACTACAACTAACTCATTCTTCATATACTATTTGCTCATTATTAATTCAGTCTTTGCGTTCTTATGGTGTTATTATTATAAAGTAGAATCAATATTGTTAATCAAATCACTGACATCTGCTCGTTATGTAAGTGACTTTAGAGTCGATACTTTAGTCATTGTGTGTTTCCCGGGCTATAGCTAGCGTTAGCCTAAAGGAGGTAGGATTAAATGAAAGAGGTTTGTGCCGAGGAGGGGTTGTCTCTGATCTGTGGCGTCTGTTGTGATGCCAGACGAGAATACTCCGGGGCCATAATGGACGCCACCAGAGCCAGCATCACTTCGACTGATGTGTAAATGCTGTAAAAAGAAAGGCAGAGGAGAGAGGGATGAAAACAGAGAGCGAGGGAAGAAGGGAGGGACTGGAAAAGACTAAAAGGATGGGCATCTGACACAATACGTGCCAAAAGCCAAATGAACATGCACATGAAAGCACAGAGAGAGCTACTGTTGCAGTAAAAAGTACGATTTATTATGGGAGATTCATACTTAGGACTCCTACTACTATTACCACTACCACTACTACTATAACTTTCATACGTCTCCAACTTAATTATCTTTAATAAAGAATGAGCAAATAATTAATTCATAATGAAGTTTAATTTAACAAGCATGGTTCTTTCTAATTACTTAATTAAATGCACTGTACCTAATATTTACTGTTTTATAACGTGAAATATAACATATATTGTTCACTTACCTAATGCAGTCCCAGCACCCTGAATAGTCACCGCAATGAGTTTAAAAGTGCTTTCACACTTTTCCAAGCCCAGAGCGTTTTGTTGTCACTGTAAAGCTAACAAACATTAGCATGCTAACGGCGCCCTTTCTGCTTCTTGAAAAATAAAATGCTCTATAAAAAGATGCAGAGAATATGCTGTGGTCTCATTTTCACACAAATAGATGCTTTCACAGTATATCTGTACTGGGACAAAACAGATTTTACTTTATTACATGTAAAAAATTGTGTAGAGGCCCTTGAGGGGTAGGAGTTAGGGTTAGGAAGCACATGGTCCCTCCCGGCAGGGTTGCCAGGCTTCAGCAGCAAAATCTGCACAAGAGCTTCTGGAAAATCACCCAAAACCTGCAGAAAATCTGATGTTGCTTGTATATTCCTCTGTATTTATGAACGTACTGCTCCCACGGTGACACAGACCTGCCCGTCCTCTCTTCCACGCTCAAACAGAAGCTCCACAGGCCGCGGATGGCTTTAGATATGAGGATTTGTCGCTGAAATTCAGGACCTTCATTAGGTTTATTCTAAAATGAATGCATTTTACATGGCAAAAATCGTGAGTATCACAATATTGTAATACATGTGATAATCAATGTATTGCTTATGATAGGCTATTCTACAATATAGAACACAAATTATTTTAACAGTGTTTCTTCTTTGTCAAACGACAACCTGCACAAACTTAAAATGAAATTATGCAACAAATTACTCACTTTTATTATTGGCCCGAGCCAGTAAACTGGCGAGGGACATTGTGTTTCGTTGGTTTCTTGCTTATTATTATTATTATTTTTCCCGTTTTCTTACTCTTGGCGCCCCTTACGGCCCAGTAAACATGCACGAAAAGTCTTCAATGGGGGTATTATAGTCGCGTCGGCCCGGAAAAAATTTCGTATTTCGTGCGTCTTGAGAGCGTCCGACCCGAACCGAACGAGCAGCACCGGCCCGAATCGGACCCCTATGGGAAATGGGACGAGCAAATTTTGCCCGACGCTCACGAAACTCGGAACAGTGATAGAGAACAGTGAACCGAGCAAAACATGACATTGGAGCGCCCTCGGACCAAGCGCGCCGGCGCCATATTGGACGAAGTCGCCACGCCAGTTTGACTTTTTTTTGGCGGAGAACTTGGACTAGGGCTTTTGGCCGGCGTGGGTCTTGCACACATTTATGCGATCGGCACGCGCATTGAAATTCAATAGCTATCTGCTTTTTCGGATATCTCAAATGGTTTCGCCGTGGCTTCGCCATCGGAAACGTAGCCGTTTCCTGTTTTTCGATCGCATGTCACGGCTACAAGCTCAGACTGAGAGAGCTGTAATTTCAGTCACGAGTGCGTAATTATGGCCTGGATGTAATGCATTAATAAAAATAAATAAAAAGTACTCGCTAGCGCCACCTACCTATTAAGTGAAAACATTGACAATGTCCGATTTGGACGAAACTTGGGGAATATGTCCAGTGCAGGGCACTATGAAAAAAACTGAATTAGTGATATGGTGCATTTATCACCGTTGGCCACCAGGGAGCAAAGAGTACTCACGAAATCATTTAAATAGCTCCTGCGCGCACACGCATTCTCCGATCGACATGAAATTTGAAACACACGTAAACGTCAAGCAGCTGAATCCATTTATGTGCGCACAATAACAATCAACCCTACAGCGCCACCTGTAGGAGCGCACTAAATTACAATGGGGAGAAAAACAATTACTTTGACTTTTATTAGTGAAAATTTGCACACAATTCCTAGACGGCCTCCTGATCAGAAAAGCCAATGAGACCCATGGCCTATTCTTCACACTTTTGCCTCTAGGGCCCTCCAGGGCCCTCCAGAGCTCCTAATCATTCTCTATGGGAGAATATATTCTCTTTACACAAAGATGCAGCAAAAAGCCACAAAGCAGTGAGTAACAGCCACCAAACCTAATACAGTGAGTCCTGTTAAGGAAAATAAATGCCCCATAACACCATTTTACATGCAAGTCAAATACAGCCTCTACAGCGCCACCTGTAGGAGCGCACTAAATTACAATGGGGAGAAAAACAATTACTTTGACTTTTATTAGTGAAAATTTGCACACAATTCCTAGACGGCCTCCTGATCAGAAAAGCCAATGAGACCCATGGCCTATTTTTTACACTTTTGCCTCTAGAGCCCTCCAGAGCTCCTATTCATTCTTTATGGGAGTCTGATTCTATTCACACAAGGCTGCAATAAAAAACAACTAAAACCTGCAGGACAGCCACCAAACTCAATACAGAGACTCCTTTTAAGAGACATTAATGGGTCAGAACTGTATTTTTCCTGAAACTAATAAACTGCCTCTACAGCGCCACCTTTTGGGTGAGGCCTATGGAGAGGAGACACATTACTTTGGAGGAGGCCCATAAAATTTGGCACAGTGATAGTACACATAAAAGCACCTAAAACATAATTGGTGCTCAGTCGTCAGACCAACGACATGGCGGCCATATTGATTTTTATTTCACACGCCACTTTAAGTTTTTATTTTCCATTGAGAACTTGTCCTAGGGTTTTGTCCCGACATCGGTCTAACGTACACGTGCCTAATCAAGACAGATTGGAATTTAATAATCTGCCATTTTTTTGGCCCTATCTCGTGCGGTTTAGTCATGACTTCCTGTGAAAAATCGCCTCTATTTCCTGTTTCTCTGCGTGCTCCTCAAAGACACATGGACTGTGCCTACAGAGTCCAAATTGCCACCAATGATGGAGAATTAAATACTACACACAATAGACCAGGGAGCACAGGGCCACGAATCACTATAGCGCCCCCTACAGTTCAGTTAAAAGCTGCAAGCTTGTCCGATTGACACCAAATTTGGAGAGATGATTCTATGCTTCATAAGATGCAAAAAAGTCAATGGGACCCATGCCCTATTCTTTATAATTTTAACTCTAGAGCCCCCCAGAGCTCCTATTCATTCTTTATGGAAGTCTGATTCTATTCACACAAGGCTGCAATAAAAAACAACTAAAACCTGCAGGACAGCCACCAAACTCAATACAGTGACTCCTTTTAAGGGACATTAGTGGGTCATAACTGTATTTTTCCTGAAACTAATAAACAGCCTCTACAGTGCCACCTTTTGGGTGAGGCCTTTGGAGAAGGAGACACATTTACTTTGGAGGAGGCCCATAAAATTTGGCACAGTGATAGTACACATAAAAAGCACCCTAAAACATAATTGGTGCTCAGTCGTCAGACCAACGCGACATAAGCGGCCATATTGATTTTAATTTTAAATGCCACTTTAAGTTTTTGTTTTCCATTGAGAACTTGTCCTAGGGTTTTTGGCCGACATTGGTCTAACGTACACGTGTCTAATCAAGACAGATTTGAATTTAATAATCTGCCATTTTTTTTGGCCTATCTCGTGCGGTTTAGTCATGACTTCCTGTGAAAACGCCTTAATTCCTGTTAATTTCAATATGTCTCCTAGCCACAGGTAGTGCCCTACAGTGCGCAAACTGGCGTCACCGATGCAGAATAAAATATTAAGCGGAACAGACTCAGGAGCACATAAGCAGGTTTCACTATAGCGCCCCCTGCTGGTCATGTAAAAGTACCAACATTTCCTAATTTCCACGAAACCTTGTAAACTGCTTTGAAGCGGCAAAAGCTGCAAAAAAGTCCATTACATTGATGTCCTATTTTGTATTGTTTTGACTCTGGGAGCACACATATCCCCCATTCATTTCCTATGACACATTTCATAAGTCTGTGGAGATCCCTAAATTATTTCGAGCAAAGTCAGTGAAACTTGGCAGATGCATTATTTAGAGCATTTTGATCGAATAAGTTAATTACATCGAAGCCGTGTTTTGGATGCTTTTGCCACTTTTGGAGAGCAGTGCCCGCCTATGCACTTCTATAGGGACGGCGCTTGGGGAGGGGGAATTCACGGAGGCCCGAGTGACGCTCAGAAGAGGAGGACGGTGCCCCGTGGCGGTTTGGGACCGGCCGAGGCCGCTTGGGAAGGCGGTCGCGCGCGGGGCGAGGGCCATCATCGCCGCTTTGCGGCTTTAATATTGATATTGATATTGTATCACTACATTTAGTATTTTGATATTTTGGCACAAGTTTGGATGTTAATACTTACTAAGCCTGAATCCTTCATAATAAACTATTTGTTCATGACTGAAGTGCATGCTTAAAAGTTTTATTTGAGTTATTTTAAAGTGTTACCCATTTACTACTAGTATTACAGCTGTTCTTTACGCCTTAAGCTACTTGGTTAGCCTTATACGTAGCCACTAATCAGCATGTAACTCTCACATGTTTATGTGCTAATGCAATGAAGCAGTTTGGAGTTATAATGAATAGTTTGGGAGTACCCGTGTTTATATTTATTTAACACGGTGTAAATCTTTCAGTGCTGTCCGACTGTCTTTGTTGAATACTGATGCAAAGGAAATGGGTGTTAGCTGGGATTGATCTGTCTCAATCCGCTCCTCTGTCTCTCAAATGTGTTTAAGTATGGAGAAGCTCAGGGCCATGTGAACTGTAACTACCGTAATTAATCAAGTCGTTCAGTTCATAGTTAAGCTGATGCGGCACAGACATCTGGGCGACAGACGGGGGGGGGGGGGGTTAGACCCTTTTTGTCTAGTCTTGACTGATCACAATTTTCTTTGTAAAAGTCAAATTTCTCCTTCCAAAGTCTCAGTACTGCTCTATACACCATACTTTGCTGACAGAGGGCTGGAGGTAGAGCTGTTGATTAAAAAGACCGTAGCTTATTAACTATTTTAAACAATCTTGATTACACTAAAACATGATTAACTGTAGAGCCCTGTTTCTCATGCAGCTTTAAATGGTTATTTTGTATGTTAATAATACTCATCACAAAAGCCAATCAGAGAAGGTAATTAGTGATTAATTATTAAAGGGGGATCATTTGAGAATTTTGCGCACTATTAGTTAAACTAGAGCAGACAAGCTGTGTTTGGTCCTGATTTGATCCTGGTTTAGTCCTGATGTAGACTAAACAAGGCTCACTTTCAGATTTTTTTTCAGTTTAAGGAAAAGATCTCGGCAGACGGCAGACTCTCCATCAGACGGCAGACTCTCCATCAGACGGCAGACTCTCCATCAGACGGCAGACTCTTCATCCAGAAAAGTTACAGGGTGCACCTTTTTAAGAGTTCCATTTTACGTGGTGTTGCTCATTATAAATGGTCTTATAGTGGATATAAATGAATGAATCAATCAGTTAAACCTGGTTGTCACAGTTCAGTTGGCTATTGTGCCCAAATGGGACAAGATCGTGAGATAAAATTGCCACAACATTATGGACACATGGTAAATGTTTTTTCCAATTTGTTTATATTTGGCTTAGATGAAACAGAGAAAAAAAGGCACTGGACCGCACAATTTGATTATAAACGATGATAAAGTGCTCGTCGGTGGTGCATTGGTTTAGCGGTTGCTACCACCGTTTGTCATGGGTTTGATTCCCAGCCCTCGAGCATCTGTGTCTTCCCTCTCTCCCGCTTTGTGCTTTAACTGTCAGATAAAGCCTTCGGGCGAGACATTGTGTCTGTCCCACCCCTACTGTTATGTATCGTCTGACCATTTAATGAATGAATCATTTAATTATACAGTGCGCTTCCAGACCCTGTATTCACATTCACTCCTCACTCGGTGTGGTAAGTTATTACTGTAGCCACAGCTGCCCTGGGGCAGACTGACGGAAGCTTCTAATCTGCGCAATCAGCCCCTCCCCCCACTACTAATCACCCACACATGCACCATTTTTGTACTGGGCAATATGGGTGAAGTGTCTTGCCTGAGGACACAACCACATTTCCTCCAGCGCCCCCCTGTGGCTCCTGGTGTTCCAGCGTCTCCCATCCTAGCACTGACCAGGCTATGACCTGTTTAGCTTGTGAAATCTGGCAGGATTAAGATACTTCATAAAACATTCTTTAGCTGCGTCAGATCTGTCCTTCACTATGTTGCGTTTTCACTATTCAAACATGTGGATATATAATACACTGATGTATTTTCATGTTTTCTCATTATAATGGATAGTCACAAGGCCAACGCTTGAGAGTCGTACAAAGACAGCGGTTGCATGGCATGTTGAATTATTTCCTCTTAAACCTGCCTTTGGACACTCGTAGATGAAGGCCAAACAGCAGTTTCAAACCTGATGATTGTGAGAATCTGTTCCTTAACTTTAGTGAAAGGTGCATTATGTAGTATTTGTGGTGGAGGGTCCGTCTCCTGCGGTCTACATTGAAATGTCATTGTCTTTTCCTAGAGAGAGGTGGCACCACCAAGTGTTTTTTTTTTTTTTTTTTTTTTTTTTTTTTTAATAACAAAGACACTTAATATTTAATAAAAGCAAGACAGATAAGTTGTCATATTTTGGACAATTTCTGGCAAAGCTATCGTTCTCATTTAAGCCAAGCTGTGCTCCTTTAGTTTCTCTTACATGACCCTTACCAGCTGCCATAGCCATAGGAGATATCTTCTCCTAACAGATAAGCTTACTTCTTCTTGTTTTTTTTATGTACTGCGTAGTGACAGAAGGATGTAATATCTCTCTCCATTAAAGGCTGAGGTTTTGGGCACAGCCTGGTGGACATAAGTCATCCAGTCCACAGTGACACTCGCTCCTTCTTTGCCTCCATAAATCTAAAACATAATGGAATTAGGTAATACTTTTGAAATAGACCACATAGACTCAAGTGTCATACAATATTGTTTCTTGAAATGTATTTCTTGAAGTAAGAGTTATGGACCAAATGAAATCCTTTTTTTAAATGCATGGTTTAATAAAATTCCTATATACCACTATATCCTACTATAACTACTACTTGAAGTTAAGTAGTTAAGTAAGCTACTACAATGACACTTACTACCACTACTACTACTATTACTACTACTACTACTAAATGTACTATTATTACTACTGCCATTACAACAACAACTGCTTCTGCTACTACTACTACTATTACTATTACTACTACTACTATTACTAGTATAACTACTACTACTACTACTACTACAACAACTGCTTCTGCTACTACTACTGCTTCTACTAGTTCTACTACTACTACTACTACTGCTTCTGCTACTACTACAACTATTATTACTTCTACTACTACTACTACTACTACTACTACTACTACTGCTTCTGCTACTACTACAACTATTATTACTACTGCTGTTACTACTACCACTACTGCTACTGCTACTAGTACTCCAACTTGTGATGTACTACTGGGCGCTGCATTCCTAGCGCACGTGGCTAATCGGCTAACACACACAGGTCAGTTTGGAGGAGGATGAGAAGCGGTTCATTATCTGGTGAGATAAATTAATCCTAATAAAAAAGGGGGGAAAGTCATTACCGTCAGCCGGACTTGTCAATGCGCAGATGTGGAAAAAAACGTTTATGAGATTTAGAGGAGAGGAAATCAAAATTAAACGCACCACAAGACTCCGATTTACATGGGCTGGTCTGTTTAGTCCAATACATCAATGTGCTGTGTAGGACAAAGAGTTTGAATAATATATGAGTGCACTTCTAAAATCATGCAAATGGAAATCAATTAAACTGGATCATGATATTGCAATGAATAAATGAAATAAAATAAAATAAAAAATATATTGATTCACAAGGGAAATTACCAGGGTGGACAATTGTATGGAGTCTGCTATGAATGACGTTGGAGAATGAATGCATGCTTACCATAATGACAGCATTTAGCCATTTGTCCATTTTCAAAAAACACATTTTATTACACGCATTATAACACTGAGCATAAAAAAGAAGGTAATTGTGTGGCATTATTATGAGCCGTGTTGCAAATGCGAGATATTCACTAAATTGAGCATTTATCAAGAACACTGTTACTGTTTGTTCAAAGTATCTATTTGAGCAGCACAGGAATATTGGACAACAAAAATTAACCAGTTTAGTTTTAGTGGTGGACTTAGTGCCTGTTTAAAAATGTACTTTTATAGTAAAAAAAAAAAAAAAAAAGTATTTGATGCAGATTTTTAGAACTAGATTTGTGCTGCTCCTCCTTGGTAACAATCAAAATCAATGTAATGTGAATTTTATGCACATATCTTTGTTTGCTTGAAGCTGGAGCCTGAACCTCAAAACCTTTTGGCATAATGTCACCATAAATGTGCCAAAAATAACCCTCAAATATGAAAGTACTTTCTACTTTTTCAGTCCAGTAATGAAGTGGGAAGTACAGATAGCTGCTCTCAAGATGTAGTGACTAAAAGCTAAAAGTATCCACTGTCAAAATTACTTAAATAAAGTAAATACCTAAAATTCATGGGCCGAATAGAAAAGTATTTACCTTTAGTGTATATAGGTCTATATCATTGACAGATAGGACCATTACGTTTGTTATTTTGTATTTTGTACATTGACACCTTTTTTCATTCTAACACAAAAAACAGTACTTTATCACTGTGCGTCTTTTGCCCTTATACATGTAGATATTCAGCAGAGCCAACATATAATTGATTTTTAAAATGCTGTAGAAATATCCTCCTACTGTATTGGCGTCTGTACATGGCAGCTCCTCACTGTTGTAACAAATGAGTCCCCTCGGGCAGGAAGTGACCTCACAAAGTTCAGAGGTCACAAATGGCTGTGGCTCAAATGTGACAAAGTATAGCTTTAAACACCGCTGCTGTCGCCCGGGACCTTTTCCTCAGCTCCATGATGTATGAAGGCAATTGACTTTGAGTGTAGGCTCCAATATCACGTCTGTTTAACTGTGGTCAATGCGCTTTTACAGACCATTATTATTCATTTATTTGTGTTTGAAATCAGAACATTTGAGAGAAAACTGAAATCGTAGCTGCTAAACTCAAAAAGAATCTCATTTATCATCCCTACCATTCAAACATTTATTTCATTTTGCAATATAAGAATTCAGTTTAATTCAATCAAATGTATTGTGTATTTTTATGGTTTTCAGCTTTCTGTTAATGCTGCATTCCATTTATCCTCGAATGGCAGAAGGTCTACCTCGAAAAGACGTTTTTCTGCGCTCCAGTTGTCAAGCACAGTACATTGCAGTTTATGGACAATTGCAACCAAATAATAAGAACCAGAAAAGTGCTCAAGTCTGCCAAAATGTGGACCCAGTTAAGTTAATTTATTCACCCGGACAGTGTTATTACAACATTGTTTGAGTCTAAATTTCAGCTTTTGTTGTCATTAGCTCTGTATAGGAATGTTCGCAACAGTCTGAACAAAAATGTGTTTATAACTGAGGCTCGGCACAGGAGCAGGTTCACAAACAGTGGGTGGACAGTACAGGGCATGTACAAGAAAAGTATGCAAGTATGATCAATATTTTAACTGTACTTTTATTTTATCCAAACGCAGGGTGGAGACTTGTTAAACTGGATAACTTGGAGAGAATTGGGGTACTGAAACATTGTCCCAGTTTCGAAGTTGGAATTCCAAGATGTTAGGTTGTTCCAGTGGGAAATTACGTCGGAACTCAGAAAATTCAACCTCTGAGCACAACTGGAACACAGCTTTAGAGCCATTTTGACCACTTTTCTACATTTAAAAGATAAACTATAATGTTCTGTATTGATAATTGCAGGGTTCGTATAGGTACTTGTTTGGGAAAGTACTTGAATTATGCTTGAAAATGCTTGAATAAGCTTGCCGATCTGTATCTCGTTTTTGTTTTTAAGTACTCCAATACTGTGGATATGACTGCTTTGTGCTTAATTTTAACAGTATACACAACCCTTCACAATGCACACAACAGTTGTTGCCACTGGAAAGTAAACTGGAAAGCAGAAGATGCTGGAAAAAACCTGTCTACTGTAAAATAATCACGTTTTTTGTCTCTCTTACAGTGTCGTATTTGTCGCTAGTCGTGTTTTTGTCATTTCATGGTTTTGTTACTTTTAGTCACTTTTAGTTGCGAAAGCTGGAAAGCAGAAGGTGCTGGGAAAAAAAAAACTGTGTCTACCTTCAAGGTGCTTAAAAACTAAATCTGAAAGCCAGTAGATACCAATCTGCAATCTCCACCATCTACAGCTGGACAACTCCTCCAGCTGTTTGGTGAGCAAATGCTACAAAACAAATCGATTGCGTGCGATTTTGTGTTAATGTCCAAAACGTTTAGCGGCTGCCAGTGGCCTTTCCAAATGTCCTCCTTTATTCCACTTTATTTTCTGCTGCAGAAACAATATGACGTGTGATGTATAGACGCTGAGACAAATTACAGACATTTTTCAACTTCAGAAACTTGAGGCATGATAATATTATGTTTGCATTGTTGTCGCAGTGTAATTAGTCAAAACAACCCACTGTGAGGAGTGAAATGTAAATGCTTAAGAATGAAGTATTTAGAATCGGTGGCATCAATATCACTATGAAGTCAAGTTTAACGGCGTGCTGTGGAACATTCCAGTATACAAGGAGTATGTAAGCAATGCAATGAATGGAGAGTACTAGACTATCTACTGGTGAAGAGGAGGAGAAGAAGAGGCTGTGGGGGCTGGCTGTTCTGCTGCTGCAATGGAGGTTGTAGCTGAAATGGCTGATGGATAAGTTAGAGGAAAGAGAGTGCATTTATGGGATTACACAGTGTATGCAGGTGCAGGTACTGTTAGTTATTAGGCAGACGAGTGGTCCTGAAAGATGCGTTATGATGTTTGGCTACTGTTTTGTTACTAAAAATTTTTAAATGTTTTCAGTGGTTCAAAGTTATTGCTCATTCATCGACTTCAGTACAAGCCTCGAAATGATTCACCCCATGAGTTTGTAAGTGCTTTCCTCAACTTTCACAGCTGAGTTCACCGTTACAGTAAAGCTAACAACAGCTAGCATGCTAACGCCGCACTTCCTGTTTTTCAAATAATGAAACGTTCTTTATTTAGACGCAGGCAACACACAACGGTGTCACAGAGCTGCTTTTACAATATATCTGTACTGGGACAACACAGATTTGACTTTAATACATGAATTAAATTTTAAAAATCAGCAGATGCAACTGGGAAGCAAGAAATATGCCGCATGTGACGTTGTGTTCTAATGTTCTAGTCTGACTAAGTTAGGTAGGAGGGCACCTGTGGCAAGTATTTATTAGTTTTACATCGGTGAAGTTGCAGTTTTTGAGAAAATTTTGAAAAATAAAAGTTTAAAATTACAGGAAGAAGTGCTGAGTTCTAAAACGGAATCCCTCTGTGATGTCATAAAAAAGCAACGTGCCATTGTAAATACAAAGACAATTTACAGACAACTGACAGTTTAAACATTTTGTTAACATTCAACAAAATAAAGGTGTTAAGGTATTATTATTCATCAAATCATAACTATTGTGTAATGTATATGGATTTTGGTCCTTGTTTTCAAAACGGTTGCTAGGTAACAGTTGTGGAATTACTTCTACATATGTCATATTTGCTGCCCATGTCCAACCAGGAAGTGCAATTATAAACATAACAAAAACTGTCAAACTGGGGACAAAAAGGCAAAATGTTTAGTAAAATCTTAAATATAATCATGTTCACTACGTTTTAGTCAAATGTGTCGTCTAACCTGCATATAGACTTTAACAATCTAGTAGGAATGATTGATTGTTTCAGAGGCTGTGATTTGTAATACAGACTTCCCGGTTGATGTAGCTGCTTCATTACGATATCAGTTTTCAAATAGCGTTACGATTATTTATCGACTACTCTCACTTCTTGGAGACACGCAAGCCACATTAAACAAGTCCTTTGACTGTCTCTGCGATGGTGCGAGAGGGCGAGGCGAAGCTGAATACATGCATTCTGATCAGGACATCCTTTCTACCCGTGTTGGGATGATGTAACAACACATTTCTGTTTCCATCATCATCGCACCCTCCCCCTGAAGTGTCCCGACCCAGCAGGGGGCTCCACGGGGGGGCGGGAGAGAGGGAGAGGTGGATCTGCCGGGAATTAAAGCCATTTCGACCAATCAGGGAAGAGAATGGACTCTGTAAGAAATATCATATTGTAACATCTTCCACATATATTTATTTGGTCACTTTTAGGTAAATCTGATGAATTTCACATTTTGTTACTTGTAATTTGCATGAATAATGTTTGTATAATTAAGTAAGTGTATTCATTAAATGCCAAAAAATTAACTAAGTTTATTGTTAAACCCAGCAATTAATTTTTCTAGTAAAACATAATTAAAAATGATTGCTCAAAAACATTTAATTAACAATACTTAATTGTATTGTCTCTTTTCCAAGAATTGTACATGCATCTTTCAAAAAATAGAACAGCGTGAAGTTTTACTGTTAACTTCAGTTGTTTTTACACGAGACAATCTTCTGCCCAACGCTGTCACACATTTTTTTTGCAGAAAATCTAAAGTTTTTGTAAGCACAGAGCAACAAACCTAGGAGTCAACATATAAGATACAAAATGGTAGGTAAATACGGGTATACTTCTTTCTTTTTGTGGTTTATTTTACACATTGTGCGACTTCTTTAACCTCAAACAGGCAGATTTTAGCACAGTTCTGATGGCCTGCCATAAGATTATCTGAATAGCATCAACATTTGTCACTTAACGCCACAGACCACCTACTGTACATAAGACAATCCTTAAAATAATCCACTATTAAACTGGTATTTTTCAGTTTTTTGCCGTGGTCAATGAAGCTAGCTATGTGAAGTATAATGTTAGTGTTGCCTGCCGCAGTTGTTATAATCAAAATGAGCAAAACAACATTGCCCTTTGCTCCACTAAATATCAGTGTAGATTTGTTCTTGTTCACAGTTTGCTCCTCCGTGCTCTTGGAAAAGGGAGGGCGGCATGTTACTGTATATATCCCAGAAAGGAGAGCTTAAATCAGGCTGCAGTTTAGTCATGCTCCCTGTAATCTCTGTTGACCTTGGCTGTTGGATTTCCACATTATATTCCTCTCTCTCTCATCTTCTTCTTACTCTATTTTTTTACTTTGTGCATTACTGGCAGCCATATTTCCTCTTCTCGTCCATTTAGCCAGATTTATGATTGCAATTTGTTCAGATTTTGACAGATGAATGGGTTTTTAAGGTTGTTTTTTTTAAGATTTTGGGTTTTATTGAATAAGAGACGGACATTAGGTTGTGCAGTTGACAGGCAGAGATGCATTGTGGGTAGATTCAAAGTGACATGATAGCCGATATGATTAGATATTGTACTTTTTGTTTATGATGTAGTCTGGCTGCTTGATTTAATTTATGACATGAGATAAATGTACAGGTCAAAGGTCAGGGTCGGAGTGTTAGCGCTAGTTTAGCTAAAGTATGACAAATGTGCAAGTAGCATTTAGACATTTGGAGTAACCTGTGATAGTAAATGTAAAAGCATGATTTGATAGTTACCAATTAGTCGTATTTTTTGTTAAATTATATAAATGGCTCAAGGTCAGTGGCTCGGTGAGTAGAGTGTCCGTCGTCTGATCCGAAGGTCGTGGTTCAAATCTGGCTTCTTACATCGGGAAAAAACACTTCTGCATTAGAGTGGCTCAGATCCAGTCGCCTACAGGTTGATGGTGCGATTCATGCACCCACAGATGAATACTGTTGTTGTGTTCTTGGGCAAGACACTTAACCCACTGCGAATGTTTATGAATGGGTTAGTGGTGTCCATTATATCATTTAGTTAAGTGTTATCTAGAGTTCTAATACAATCCAAGAATGGCAAATAACTAGTATAACCCTATAATTGGAAATAATGATACAATTAAAATAATATGTAGTATTATTTATATTATTATAACTATTATTATTATTGTCTTAGAGATATTATTGCTTGCCTAGATTAATATGTTCAATGTCGCAAATCATGCCACCAGAACAAGTTACAAGTCAGATCTGTGGAGAGGTGCCATTTCTCACTGGAAGAATCCATGTTTTTCCACCAATTTTCATGTAGACAAGCAAATGACGGACCCTCCACCAAAAAAACTACTTTGTGCATCTCTAAAGGAGAAATAGTATGCTTTTTTCTGAGGTACTTAGTAAGCAGACTTAACGTAAGGAGATCAACATTTTATATTTTGTTCGTTGTGAAACTCAACATTGATCTAAAACGGCTTGAAAATAGACACAGGTTCACTGGCTTTCTGTTCAAAACTGCAAAACTGATTAACCCCGAGAATGTAACTCAAATATTGCTGTACTACTACAAGCCATTTCTTGTAATAGTCTTAGTCTTTTTGCCCTATAGAATTCATCAGCATACCTTCTGCCAATGCACAACACTATTCAAAAGTATGGAGTCAACCCGAGGTAACAGCTGCAGTGGAGAGTCCCATTAGTCCGAGCCAGGAGTGTGAATCTGACAGCGGTTTGCAAAGTTTTCTGCAAAAGTTATTCACAAAAGAAGACGGCGCCCGCTTAAAATCCTGACACTGCATTCAGTATTATAATTCAGTCCACAGAGAGAGAGAGAGAGATGTCAGGTTAGCTACTTTCTCTACACTTGATATTGAAAATATTCCTGTGTTAAAATAAATTATCCTTATTCTTCCGGGCCTTTATTTAGTGGAAATAATAATAATTCTAATTTCCAAGCATCCTTTTATTGCATCTACTGGGAGTTCAATTTTCCGGAGCACTTTTAGCCTGAACTTGAAGGTTGCTGCCTCCGTGATATTTCTGCAAATAAAGTCAGACGAGAAAATGTGGGGAATTAAAATAGCAGAAGGTAGGCCTCCGCAATGATCCTATCTCGCAATGATAAAGAAGTAGCTCAGGGTAAATGTCCCATCCAAAAATCTACTTCACTTGCTCCTTTAGTGACACCTAAAGTAATATTTTGTCTGGGCAAATATTTTCACAATTTACAAAAGTATTTATTTTAAATTATGACATTTACATTTACTTGAATAATGTTTTTTTATACTGTACTTAGGTATAATTTATGCTGAATTTCTTTGGAAACACATTTATTTCCTATATTTCACTGCAAGTGCATAATAGCTTGGTTTGCTTAAAGCACAATGAACAAACTTCTATGTAAAGCTATTTTTCATACAGATTTTCATTTGGAGACAAAGCAACCCAAAAACTGCCTATGCTACATTTGTTAATATGAAACAGGATGTTCTTTGAAACTTTTTATTCATTTGAACTTCTTCAACAAAAATAAATAAATCTTAATTCAACTTTTTATGGCTGAAGGAAATTGCATAAACGACAAATACCTCAAGCACCATGCGACCTTGTTTCAGCACGGAAGAGACAAATCAATGAAAACTGTCATTCTTCGGTCGAATAATAAAAAAGTGATTTTTGAAATGTTGGTTCTTGACCATGAGATGACTTGGAGACTTGGAGCTGTGGAGAAGGGGATCGGACTTCAAATACTGATGGAATGCTTATTCCACTGCTACAGTCATTTGCCAAAAGCTGCCTTTTCTACTGCTGGGACCTAGTGCGATGGATACTGCCATTTTAATAACATTAGTGTGAGGGTTTTTTCAGTGGTGGAACTATTCACCTTATTCCAGAAGTTGCCATCGGCACCATCTATTTTCTGTTGTATTAAGTTTACATGGGGCAGAAGAGCTCGACAGAAAATAAGTTCTACATGGACAAAAAGTCGTTTTCAGGACGCCCAGGAAATCAGTGCATGTGTACATTCAACATTTTACACAAATCCGTCTACTTATATGATATTTTAGCAGCAAGAGTATTTCCTCGTTCATCAGTAAAGTGAACTTGGGATTTGTTTCTCAAAAAATCGTATTGCTATAATTCCTTTTTCAGTAAAGGAACTGGGGTAGGGTTAGATTTCAAACATTCTTGGACATTGTATTTGAGAAAAATATATTTATAGTATGTTCTTATGGCATTTATTAAATTCTTACACTATCCCTGATGGAGCAAGATTGATTTCTCCACAGGCTTTGAACAGAGAATACCCTACAGCAGTGGTTCTCAAACATTTTACATCAAGCACCTCCCAAGAAAATATTTGGCCCTATGAGGACCACCAGATGTAACCTAGGGCTAAATCGAGTCTATGGGACTAAACCATTGATACATAAAAAGGACAAACCCAAAGAAGTAGAAACATGTGGATACAATGAATTATAATGATCAAAGTGAAGAGGAGTCCATGGCTCTTACACCACCTGAGTTTGAGAAACGTTGCCCTATCGGTTTTATTTTTTGGCCAAATAACAATAACATTACTCTGGTCTTCTTTTTCTTTGCTTAAGCCTTATATTTTTAGATACCCTAAGCACATTTTATTTGACTATTTACTACACTTTAGGGACATCTTACAGTTTACTGTACTTACCCTTGCAGCTAAGGAACAATTGCACTAATGTGTTACCCCTCGTGTAATGTTTGTACTGCCTTAGCCCCGATGCTAAATGTGGCTACGCTAACGCTGCATGTCTTTGAAAATGTACACCATCTTTCCTTTGGGTCTTGTTATATCAAGATAATAAATTACTCGAATTAAAATAATCATCTTTTAAACATTTTCTACCTTGCCCTTTTGCGCTCATCCATCTTACAAAATGCTTTTCTATTTAATCAATTATGCATTTTTACATCCATTTTAATTTTATGCACCACATTCCTCGTTCTCCACCTGGAATTATTGGAGATTCAATTTGCGTCACGGGCCCAATTTGCTGACACAGGCTGTGAATCCATTTTTGACCACTGTTTCCCCGCAGACCTAAAGAGCACTAGATTGGTAATGGAAATCTTATAAGCTCCTAATTGGGCAGATAGCATGGCTTATTCCTCATGCTTGTTATGAGCGAGGCTATGGCTATGTTAAATATTGTTATATAACTCCAAGTGTCTCCAAATGACCAACTTGCTGATTTAATTAGTTTGCAAGCTAAAATTGGCTGACCTAAATGCATAGCCCTGCGCTGTGCTTCTCTATAATTACTGTTATTTTGATGTATTATTTGTTGCATAATGAGGGGATACAAATGGTCTTCTCTGATTGCATTTATGATTAGTTTTTAGTAATTAAAAATGTGACAGTTAATGGCCAGACTTTTACAATGAAGTAAAAGGTTTAGGCGTGACGCAAAATACAATTTAAACACATCTAATAACAATTTCAATAATTTAACTCGCTGTTGTTGTTAAGACAATTCTGAAACCAGCCATTGCAGGTAGCAAGATATTATAAAATACCCATTTTTATAACGATAGAAAAAGCAGAAGGCATGTCTTATGTATCTTGCTCAGTGAAACAACTGAATTATTATACAGGACTGGTCATTTGATTTACCAGTCTGCTTTCATTTGACTTTATCATTTATGGATTTCGAATTAGTGGGGAAAAAAAAGAAAATTGGTGCTTTCAACCATTCTCGGTTTTCAACCACATTTTATTTACTGGATAATAATAATAATATATGATAGGCAGTGTGATCATGGCAGGGAATCTGATTTAAAGTGCCACTGATAGGTTGAACTACTTTTACTACACACAGTAAAGATAATTATATTTATGATTTTGCAAAAAATGTATAACTTTTTCGTCCCAGTTTGATACATTTGGAGGTTTAAACATGTACTTCCTGGTTGTAAATGATGACATCACACTAGGAAGACCTGCAACTGTTACCTAGCAACCTTGTCATACACTGAGCCAAAACAGAATAAAAATACTGTGTGTTTATTATTCATTAATTCAGCTTTATTTAGCTGAATTAATGGATAAAAGGGTCAGAAAAATGTGTTTCTTGTGTGTAATTTCTCCCAAAAAATACTCTTCTTTAAGAACAGATATAATATAACAGGTTTTATCCACCATGTAAAGTAAAAAGTAGAAAATCTCAAAAACCTGTCATATGCAAGGTTCCATTTTGCTCATTGTGTCATTTATTTTTTCGATAATTATTCAAATCAGTATCTAGTTTGAATACTTTTTGTTTCGATGAGTACCTGATGTTCTATACTTTTGACAAATCATCCAGGAGTTCGAAATGTAGTTTTGCACATTTTAATACTGAACAAGACTCATTTTTGTGCTTATGCTAATCCATGCATTTGTCTGAATCTAGTACAAGCTACATACAGGCACTTGTTTCCTGTTTTCAAAGTTTCAAAACACTTCGTCTGGAGCAGGTAGTGTGTCGTCTCATTTGTAAAATTCAATCAAATCCACGCGACAGGAGCCAGAAATATCTCCCTCCAAAAATGTGATGGAGGCGCTCAGAATTCTGGGTAAAAAACATGTCTGCCAGCTGTCACCACCCCTCTCCTCTGTCATAGAGAAAGGAGTGCATCATATTACGGAGTTTGTAATTCAATAGAAGGTAGTGGTGCGCCCAGGTTTTGACAGTAATGTTTTCTAATAGGACGTCCCGGATTCAGACTAGTTCTGGATGGATAGACTTGTGCCGTGTGATGCCTTCAGGATGTGTTTGTGAGCTGGGATCTTTCGCTGCTTTGTATGTTAGGCTCATTCAGGGGCGTTTCCAGCTATGGGCCGACTAGTCACTAACCACAAAGGGGCCCCCGAAGCTAAATGTTCTGCCTAAACGTATCTATCATACATTTATTGTTATTGCTTTAAGAATACCTCTGAACATTGATCCACCCGCTTGTCTCCATGGAGATACTTCAGCTACATTAAATGCACTCTATGGAAACATTCCAAGGAAAGCAATAACATCTCCATGGAAACAAGTACGTGACGAGTGCCTACCAGAAAAGTTAGTTGCATTTTCAGGGTTTTTTTTAATGAGAAATTGCTACTTTCACATGATGATCAAAATTGTGTGTGTGTGTTTGTTTGTTTTGTCCTTCATTAGACATTAGGAATCTATCTATCTATAAATTAATCAATCAATATCCCAGTCTTTGTCCTACAGGAGTGATTCAGGCACACCGATAATAATAGAGAAGCTCAAACAAAAGTCCAGATCAAAAAGAGATCTGGTCAGGTACAGGGTCGGCAGATCATGTGTCAAGGCAGTTTGAGGAGAGTAACAGCCCTCAGGACAAAACTGTCCCTCCTCTACAAGCCCGAGCATCACTGCCAGCGTCCAGAGGGCCAGCTGAACTCCGGAGACACAACAGGAAAACTCGTACTCCGCTCTGTTGTTTCTGTATGATGAGTTTTCCCTCGAATAACATACTGTACTGTGTAAAGACTGTAGAGTCGCGATATGCTGGGAATTTTCAGCCCGTTTTATATCGCTGTTTCGACATTTCTGTGATATTATCAGATGTAAATGCTTGACAATGAGAGTAGAAGTGTCTTGCCCAAGGACACAACCAGTATACAGCCAGAGCAGGAACTGAACGCAGGACTTGGTTGAGATTTACACTGTGCTGTTATGCTACAGCTTTAGCTCAGTTGGTTGAGTTTTTTTTCTGTCACACACTCCTTCTATTGGTCAGCTTCAGTCATGCTGTGTGTGAGTGACAGGTGCATTCAACCAATCACAGTCAAGTTTGGACTTTCACATGCAGCAGATAGCTTTAGTTACCTCTTAAAAACACTGTTAAGATGAGTACTTTACATGAATCGTGATCAAACCTGACTTGTGATCTAGTCTCTTTTTGACACATTTTGACACATTGCCGTCTGATCCACCGTTACATACTGCGGCGCACCCTTTGGCAAGACACTCCAAGTAACCGTGCCTCTGTTGTATTTGTGCAATGATGTAGGAATGCATGAATTTACCCTTACTCTTTTTCGTTTCGGAGCGCTGAAAGGTCACCAGCTTCCACGCCTATCGCTGCTTCAAAATCCATAGGCCTAATGCTTTTTTCTTAACCGTCTTATTGCAGCGGGCTCCATCTATTTCCCGGACAGCTGAACTTGGTTGTGACTTTGACAGGCTGCCCATCAGAAGTGACTCGTGTAGGATTTATCTGACAGAGCTCGATGATTTATGACTCCTTCCCTCCTCCTTTCTTTTCATTCACAAAGACCAGTGTCCTTGCTGCCGCCGCTGCCTTGAATCAATTCGATGTCATAATTTCCCGTTGTCTTTGAACTGCCTGTCGTTTGAATAAAAGATAGAGGAGACAAAAGTGCTGGAATGGAAAGATGAGGTTGTAGTTAACACTGTGGGAAAAGTGTGGAAATTGGGTCAGAGAAAAGAGGCAAGGAAGAAGATAACTTTGTGCCGTGGCTTTGGGTCAAACTGTGGAGGACATATTTTGGATTTAAAATAGTTTTGGAGGAATAGAAAAAAACATTATGTACCATCATATCATTTTGTTTGTCAGTGTCAGCCAATCGCAGCCAGCTATCATTACCTGTCAACCAATCCCTTCTCTCCAGACCAGATTTAAACCAGGACTAAACAGAAACTAGGCTTAATTATGTCTAAAATAGAACTTAAAGTGATCTACCAGGACTGGACTAGTACTAGTTCAGTTTGCGAGGCTTGAACCAAGACCAAACCACATAAACCATTTCTAAAGCAAGGTCCAAACCAGGTATAAACCATGACCAATACAGTAGATTGAAGCCATTAAGTACTAAATGCACCTACATAACCCAGTCTACCAGGATGAAATCAGTTATAAACCATGTCTACATCTGTTACCAAGGACTAAAGCAGGACAAAAACCTATACCATGACAGTTCCAAACCAGGTCCAGACCAGTACGCCTAAGAAAGACCTAAAGTTTTATCAGCATTAAATCAGTGGAAGACCAGAAATAGATCAGTTAACTTGGACTAAACCAGGTCCTAACCAAATGAAACATATGTAAACCAGGTCTAAAAAGGTCTTACAAAAACAAATCGACCATTACCAGATATAAACTAGGACTAGGTCTAAACTAGATCAGTTTTCCAGAACGAGACCAAACTTGGAATATAATGGATTAAAAATAAGTTTCAAGAAGTCAATCAGAACCAAACTAGGTCTAAAGTCATCTTAAACAGTAGCGCAGGACCAAATCAGGTCCAGACCACAACTAAATGCTTCAAATCAGCCGAGGACAAAACTTGCTCTTGCTCAAACTAAATCACAAGTTAATACCTGTGCAATAGTTTGTGAGCACGGCCAGGACAAACAGAAGAAGTCTATTTTGTTCTGCCCTTTTGGACTGGACCAGCTCATCCTCATGTCCACCCACACAGGCACAAGTACACACTCTCAGCTGCCTCTGACTCACACACACTGTACCTGGATGAAGCATTTTCACATAAAGCAGATTGTGGTCCTTTGCTCTGGTGAAAACAAAAGGAAAACACAGCCAGATGGAAAGTCTCATGCACTCTGCAGAAAAGTCTATGAGATGAAGGAGAGCCAGATCTTTGGAGAAAAACGTATCAAATGCGGTAGTGCTGGTTTTTACGGGTTTTACGGAAGTTACGGAAGTGATGTAAGACGTGTAATGGATGGACGGTTTGGACCTCGATGTTAATTCTAGCCATTTCATTTCAACTTTAAATTAATATTGATGTAGTTTAGATTAAAAAAATTTTGCTCCAGATGCATGTGGTTGATGTCTTACTTTGAGGTGTTCTATCAAGATATCATTGCTTTGCCTGGAATGCTCCACACTATGGCATTAAACTTCCATATCAAGCATTTACCTCATTACATGTGTTTTCTTTTTTCCCCCTTGAAAAACATGCTAATTGTAAGCTTCCTCGCCTCTCCACGGATCCTTCTTGTCTCCATGGAGATTAAACAAACATATAGACAAGCAAGTATAGCTCAATATGCTAATAGAAACAACTGAATAATATATAGAATAATACAGAAACAACAAAATAAAAACATAAATAAACACATGCTCATGTCAAGGATGCAAAAACAATGCAAACATATTGTTTTTGTTTTTTCAAGTAGACTTGAAGATATATCTTTCTTTGTATGGAGCTCAGGATAGAATGTCAAAAAACAGACGTTACCATGGAAATCCGCCATGTTTGCAAACTTACATAGAGAAACATTAGCTAAAACAATATAAAAAAGTGAACATCAAAATCCATGGAAGAACCTGATAAACTGCATATTTATCAATATATAGTGTTAGAATACTTTTCTAACTGACAATTCTGTTATGTGTGACGTCATGATGACAAGCTCAATATATAGGAAAACCCCAGTAAACCTGTTTGTATTGTTGTACAATATTGTTAAGTTAGTATGTATAATTGGTCTAAAAAGCTACCTCTTTATCTATTCACAGCTCAGATCTTATCGTAAAGCAAAAAAAATGATGACACTTCCTGCTAGTGCAAAGAATCTACTCTAGATTCGCTCACTACCTACTCAGTATTTAAGAATGTCTTTGAATTGTCAATGGTCAGATGGAGCTGCCCAAAAAAAAAAGATAATAATTAATAAAATTAATAAATAAGTTTAATTCAATCAAGGCAATAACTCTACAGGTACAAGCAGGTGACAGACCCTCCATAAGAAAAGTTACACAGTGCACTTTTATTCCTTATGTTTAGTCCTGGTTCCGTGTCTTTTTACTTATTTATTAACCTTTATTTAACCAGGTAAGAACCCACTGAGATCAAAACCTCTTTTTCAGTGGTGACCTGGGGACTTACATGGACTGCTTGATTGTGGAGAGAGTTTACAGTACATTACGCCTAGTGTACACTGAGTCCAGTCCGGTCGCGGTCCGGGACCCGCGCGGGTCTCTTGCAGACGCCTGTCACACCAGCTCCGGTTCACTGCGGTCCGTTTTTGACGAAAGCCACGTAGATTCACGTGGTTTCGCGCGAGAGCACTCGTCAAATGACATGAAAGCCGCACCAGACCGCTGCGGCGTCCGGCAAAAATAGACTTCTTCGCGGATTCTTTCCGGAGACCAGCGGCTGCCGGACCGCGTCGCAGAGCTCCGAGTCGGTGTGACAGGGCGCATTGATTTTAAGCACTTTCTAAGTCTTGCGGGACCCGCCGGGACCCGCCGCGGGACCAGCTGGGTCCCGAACCGAGCTGGACCGAGTCGGTGTGCATCAGGCGTTACACTACATTACATTACATTTTACATTATAAGCATTTTTTCTCTCAATTATGAGTGCATTTAAAAAAAAAAATGTTGGGTGTAATAATTGAAATTTGATTAATTACACAGCCCCACAGTCTTTTTCTTTATCACATTACAATTCATTTATATTCATTTCATTACAAAATACGTTACACATTTATTTCGACACATTTTCTATTTTGGGTGCACACTTATTAGTCAATATTTGTCTGAATTATACTTCCATTTGCTACTTTTGAGTTGCCAGATCAGAAAAGGTCCAGACCAAGGGGCTGGAGGCTTTATAACATCCTGGGAGAGCTCACCTTGACCATGGTAGTGGGGGGAGTATTATTTGTGAATTTAGTTTGCTTAGTTTGGTTTAAAGTCATATTTGCTAATCACTGTTATAATATTCTATTTGATTACTAAAATTTCCCTTTGACTAAGTTAGTAGTTTTGGTTTACCTTGTCTCCCCCGTGTGTTCATTTTGGGTTAGTCCTTTTTTGTATTAATACTCCCCTTCTTTGTTTTAGGTTTAGTGTTAGTTTTTAGTTTCATTTATAGTTCTGATTTAGTTGACCTCAGTTGTTTTTTTTTTTACTTTAAAAAATGATCTGGATGTTTACGACTGTCTTTACGCCCACTACACAGCTATACATCTGATTGCTCTCTGACTGCTTAACAAAAAAAGTTCACAGAATCATAATTACTCTTCATTTCATTTTGTAATATATGGTTTTGTTTTATTTAATTTTTTAATCTGCAAGATAAGCTTGTATCCAAAGTCACCTCCATCACCACTCATTAAACCTGAAACAGCATAGCGACCATTTCTTCAACTACAGTAGCTACTCTCTAAGTTGAACGGTCAGCTGTTACTGCTGCTGTCTGCATTGCACCAGTCTATCCTCTTATTGTTTTGTGTCTGTGCCTCCCAGCCCGTTTGTTAGATGTGCGGATTACTGACACCACTGGGAACACGGGGCCGATTTTGTCATTACACCCCTCTCCACGGACCAGACAGCATCACTCCATCCTTATCAGCTTAGCATACGCCATCTTGTTTTCAATATAGGAACAAATTGTCACATATGATCTACGTCTAGCTCGCTGTCTCGTGGGCGCAATCATCACTTCGAAATATCAGCGCTAATTTATGGAGCAATGCGTCAGACCTGCGCGGAAATGAAGGCTTCGCGGACACTGACGGACACTTCACAAATTTGCGTTACAATGAGTTTTACTGGGCAAAACAAAGCTAATTGTGTGTAGCCTGATTTGCATAGCGCTTTGAAGGGAGAGGTTTTTGTGTACTATAAGCAGTTTTCCTCTTTATATGCAAAACAAAACTGCAGACTGCTGAAGTAATCCTATACATATTTGCATGTAGATATCTTTTAGAAGAGTTTTCAAGGTTTACACAGTATTTCGGAGGGTTACGTTTGACATTGAAAGTTCGTTGGCCACGTCATTTTTCTCAGCTACATTTGGCTTTGTTTCAACAGTCATCAGCAAAGTTTTCTCATTAAAAATGGCTTAATAAGTTCTCTAAACTTCTTAAAAACTTTTTAACCATGTCCTGTGCAATCTTAAGGCTAAATATATGCCTAACTAGCACATTCTGAACTCCACGCTGTTGTTCTTAAAGTGAGGTACTTCAAGGCCCTCCAGGTTGTCCACGCAGCAAGCACGGAAAAGAACAGAATTCAAACTTTTAACCCAAACATTTGATTTAGTTTTACTTTTCATGGCCCATTATTATTCAATTGGAACGATTTTTGTGCAAATGTCACCACAATCAGGTAACAACACGGGCCGTCCCGGTCAACAGGCGACAATATCAAACTCCTAATCCAAAAATCTGCTTTTATTATCGAAAACAGGGGAGAGCTATGCTAATTTATGCTAACTCGGTTTTATCAGTGGCCTTTTCCGCCTGATTAAAGAACATAGCGTGCACTCTGGGAACAAAATGAGAACGATAATGGGACAATGTCAGTGATAAAAGCTTGAGTTTAGTTGAAGTGCATTGCCTTGGTTACTACTTTTATGAACAGAAGCCATATTTACAGACTAGAAAGAGAGAAGTAAGTGGCAATATGTAGAACAAACAAACTGAACAAATGTGCCAGTGGTGCCTTAAACATCCAACTACGGCACTGACTGTTTTGCATACATTTGGTGGATATGTAAATGCAAAGCGATAGATTGAACTAAAAGGCAAGGAAATATTATTTGTGCTATAGCTATAGACATTAGCCTCTAATTCCCATTCTCTGTTGTTTGTCTTATTTCTGTCTTGTCTGAAAAAGCTGGACGTTCTTCATTCGCTTTGCTAATCTTTACGGTTAGCTCACACTTTCCCACACGTCACGGCTATTTTCGGCCTAATTGAGTCCTTCTGTGCTGCGACAGCGTTTCATCAGGCACAAAATGGCAGGTCAAGATTTGGAGACATCTTTCCACCCCTCTGCCCCTTTCATCTTGGGTCAGATCTCTCAGGTCGAGCAAAAGTGAAGTTGGTGAGTTCCGTTAGGATTTAGGAATAAAGCCAGAGAAGATTGTTCACTAGTCGAAGGCAAGTAAAGTACATACTAATGCTAACATGCTATGGCTAAATTGGAATGACTGCTATCGGTATTTTAATGAAGCAAGACTTAAAGGAGACATATTATGCAAAATCAACTTTAATGAGCTTTTAACCAGGTTACAACAGTGTTTCCTCATCATTTGTTTACTCAAAGTTGTATTTCGATTAATTCCTTCATGAGTTTGAGTTTGAGTCATCCTGTGTCCTGCATCTGAGAGTCCTGTTTTCACCTACCCCCTACACCCCACCCACATCCCGGTACTTTTTTGTAATTATTTGAAAAATAAAGACCCAGAGTGATTAGCCACAACATCTAAAAGACAAGTAAAGTCCATTATTTATGCTGAAATGTCACTGTGAAGAGGTTTTAGATCAGTATTTCAGTTTACAAAAAACAACATGTAAAATGATGATCTACTTATGTTATTGTTGAATATTAAGTACTGGGGGAAAAAATGTAATATGTCTCCTCCTAAAAGTGCACTGTGCAACTTTTCTGGAAGCCACTACATTGAGATTTTTTTTATTTATTTAATGGGCACACTTTATAACACTTATTATCACGTTATTAGCCTTAATAAAGCAGGAAAAAAGACCTCATTATTGAGATCAAACTACTTAATTAACACAATTCTAATCATAACCTCTTAATTGTTACTAAGCCTGAATTGTTATATTTAAATAATGTCAAGTCTTTTTCATGCTTTTTGAGGATACTTAATGTGTAGTTATTAAAAAGTGGTACCAAATTGGCTTTACAACTGTTTTTATAGTCATATATATTGGCAAAAGTGTTGAAAATGACCTACCGTTTCAGTGTTCAGTGTCATAACCTGAATGGCGCGCAGACTCGGTTGCACCCATTCCTGGATTAGACGTGAGTTCTTGCGTGCCTTCCCCATCATGCGAGGCCAAACGTATACCCCGCTCTCACTCTGATTCAATCTGCGCTACTTTTATGGAGAAAAATGTCCACACGACTCCACTCCAAGTGCTTATGTGGCAAAAAACGCACTTCGCCACACCATGACCCAACTCAATTTGCATACCATTAGCCTTGAGCGGACCTGTAACCCAATTTATGAGGTGACGGCCGAGGCGCGCGGATGACATAACGTTTGCTTGAGTTTATTGTACATTGGCCTTTTTAACTACACATGTATCATATAGTAGCATTACATTTACAAGCATGTTCTCCATCCCCATTACATCGCCGCACCTGCCACCGCTCATATGACGATTTATAGTTTAACACCGCGGCATTTGGACATATATAGACTGCTACAGTTTCACAATATGAGGCGGGGTTCACGTGTAAGCGTTTTACCAACATTCATAAAAGGAAAACGTGGGCAGACGTAATGTGAGCTATAGGCTAATACATGCACAGCTCATTTTACAGGACAGAGAGGGCGCCATCTTGTTTGCATGGTGCGGTCGAAAGTGAACCAGGTGTGCATATTTCACACTAAACTAATTAGAGCTTTTGAATTCATGTTTTTATTTTATGTCAGCGTTTGATAATAATTCTATCATTTTTTTGGACATAACAAAACAGAAAAAAAATAACAACAGTGACTTCAACATCAACATAATTAACATTGAAACACTTATAATAAAACACTGCAGACATGAACATACAAAACTGCCCCATTGAGCCACTACTCCATCCCTGTCATTCACACTTTTTTATGTCAACCTTGGTATCTTTACATCAAAATCAAAAAGCTTAAAGTGCATATGACAGGTTAAACCTCACATGATTATAATTAAGATTTTACTAAAAAATAATGCCTGTTTTTCCGCAGTTTGACTATTTTGTTGATGTTTATAATGTTACTTCCTGGTTGGACGTGAGCTGCGGATGCGACATAGAGGTAGTTCCATAACAGTTTCCTAGCAACCATTCTGTACATCATAGTTATGATCTGATAAATAGTAATGCCCAATAACACCTTTATTTGTTAAATGATTGTTTAAACTATCAGAAAAAAATGTGTAAATAGTTTCTACATTTTGGATGAGATAGACAAAGGGATTCCGATGTACAGCTTCCTGTAATTTTCAACTTTTATTTTTTATTTAGCTTCACAAACTTCAACTCAACAAAACTATTATAAATATTTACCACTGGAACTATCCCACCAAATAAAATAATAATTTGATAAAAATTGAGAACTTGTCATGCACATTAAATGTATAAAAACTGAACTATTTTAGACACCTTAGTCTTGCTTCTTCACCTTGTAGCACTTAAAATTAAGCCTAAATAAATGTTATTTGATCATACAATGCATTAAAGATGCATTTTGTGCTGTTTCAAGTGGGGGATCTGTTACCTGTTGGTCACTAAAATTATGTTATTGCTTTGATTGCATTACATTTTTCAGTTCCACACGTTTTATTTTTCATACAAATAGAAATACCTGCATCGTCAGTATGTGCCCCTTTAATCTCAGCAATCATCGAGGTCTTGGTTTGAATGTGTTTCTCTAATCCACTGTCATTTTTGCCTCTAGATTAAGTTCCCGTTGCAGCGTGCCATGCAAACATTTGTTCTGTGGTCATTTGGCGCCTCTCAACAGCTGACGCTCTTCGCCCGATTTCACTGCCCAAAAACATGGACTGGACTCGGGGTTTTATTTACAGGGTCGTCACACAGGGGTCAGAGAAGAGCCAACCCAATGCTGCAGAATCATCCAAAACCCTCACCAAAAGCAAACATGGCGGACGGGGGAATGTTAATGAGGATAAGTTTGCCTGCGTCCTTCTGCCAACTGCCTGAGTAGCATCTCCCTTAGCCTAGCATTCAAAGCCACACTTATATTCACACTGCAGTATTTGAGATTTCGACATGTTGGAGCAGTGGTTTAGCTTTGCATCACAACAAGAGGGTCCTGGGTTGGATTTCTGGACCAAATGCAGCCTTGTCACTACTTGTTATGTTCTTCTCGTGCCCAATCTTTAACCAGGAGTTTAAGATGCTATACTAAATTTAGTGTTCATTCAACATTATTCTGACTATGTTGTGTGACAAATGTATTTATCAGTAGTGACCCAGCAGCGTATCAAGTTGTTTTATGGCTCTTTAGTTAACTTTTTAATGTATATTTTTAGTGCTGTCAAACGATAAAAAAATTAATCTGATTAATCACACTTTGGAGCTGTGATTGATCACGATTACTCATGTCACACGCTTTTCAACTGTCATAGTTTACATGTCTATTTTAAAGTATTTTGCACATTTTCTTCTGAAAATTAAATCATTTTAGTAATTCACATCTACATCACGTCATCTAATCTAAATACGTTATTTAGATCTGTCTAGACTTAATTAAAGTCTACACATTTCATATTGACTCTGTGGCACTTGTTTCAGGTAAATCTGCATGACCAAACACAGGTTTAATGGATTAAGGGCCCTTCATACACTCATAGAACTTTAGTTACAGAGGTAGCTGACATTCATGGTGACAGATGGAGCTGCTGTTGGTCTGGCATCTCTATAAGGGCTCTGTAATAGTTTGGTGACATGTTTGGTCCAGTTAACTTGTTTTAGCGTTCACATGCGGGTTTAGTTTTGGTCACGGAGCGCATCGTAATCATCAGGCCCTGAGAATTCTGCGCTTGTCAATGTGAGGATTTATGGATTATATGTGTAAAATGAACCGCGTGACTACAGCGCTTCCCCTGTACCTTCCTCCTTCCTGATCTAAAAGAGCGTGTTTCGTCAAATCAACCCGTGTGATTAATCTGAGTCAATTTGTAATTAATACGTCAATTTTCTATGATTAATCGCATGAGTTAACGCGTTAACTTTGACAGCCCTAATTTTTTTACATTCAAGCCCTATGTCTTTGGGTGGATCTGTAAATCTTTGTAAAACCTGACTTTTCTTTAGCCATAAGTGTTTTGAAAAGTTTAAAAACAACGTGTTGTATACGTGCCGTTTTTGTTGGTTCAATAGGCACTTCAACTAAAATTATTCTTTGGACTATTTTGCCAACCTCTTCTCAAACAAATTCCAGAGTCAAGTGTCTCTCCTGTGCCTCTTCTGTGCCTCTTGCTTCTATATTGCATTGTTTTTCCATTTACTCCTGTAGCATCCTTGGCTAACCACATTCTCTGTAAGTGGCTCCTTATCTTTAGCAAGCACACATCGTCCAACTTATTTTTAGCCACGTAACCTTTCGCACCCGTTTTCATTCGATAAAGTTAATACTCTTCGTCGAGTTGCAAGATTTAAGACATTTCTGGCACCTACCTTAAAGCTATCGAGACAAACTAATTAGCAAGTTGTTGATAAGTGTGGGTAGACCCATGCAGTTGCCACAGTAACAGTAAAAGATTGGTACATTTTTGTAAGTTCCTCTTCCTCAAGGCGAGTCTAATTAAGCAAACGAGAAAACGAGTGGAAAGGGTCACGCTCAAGTGTAGCGTGTTCTTTGTTTTATCTTAAGCACGCAGAGCTATTGTGGTGAGGAGGAAAAGCAGAAGGTAATATTTCAAAATGCACTGAATGAAATATATCTAAGAGAATTGAAGTGCTTTGTTTTCAAAGTAAAAAGCCAAAATACCACTTGAACGTACTGTTTTTGAAAGAACAGAAGGTTCACCTATTTATTTTTGCTAAGGATTGGTTCGACAAACCTGCCATTTTAATTGCTTGGCTCTAAATCCATGACACCAAGTATTATATTTGTGATGGAATAATGCCATGTGTTCTTCCTTGATTGTAAACAAGATAACTTCACCGTAGTTCATTTGTGCAGAGAAGACGTGTCACACAACAGGACAGAAAAAAATACATCACAACCTAAACATGGTGACATCAATGCTCTCTTTTAGCTTTTGTGTAACTGTAACAAACTACTACCTATACATGTAATCAACCTTAGACCATATACAGTAACTGACCCGTAACCCTTGGCAACCACACCACTCTTCCCCAGTTGCCTGCCACGTTGCATCTTGGGTAAATAAAACATTTATAGAGACTCAATTAGCCGGTGCCTGTTGAGATGGTGGCAGCTGTGATCAGCAGATGTTTGAGAAGATGGAGGGATAAGAAGCTCGTCAGGAACACAACGTCAGATGGATGTAAAGAAGAGCTTTTACCCCAATATGAGAGATTTAAATGTTACCATCAAAGCTCTGTTGTTTACTGTCTGATCACAGCCTGAGATACTTTTATGAAAGAGGGCTGATGAAACATAATGAAATATTGCGTTAATTGTAGTTGAAAGGACCCATAATATCCTGTATTAGAAATGATTTAAAATAAAATTTCAGCTTGCCTGCACAACAAGCTTATTTATTTCTTTGAGGTTTCTTATTTTATCTCAGATGTCCTTTTCCCAGACACAACCACTTGTATCTATCCATGTCTGAGAGTGAAAAGACTGAAAAATATGTTTGTTTTTTCATAGCCAATACCAATTTTATAGACGTTAGAGCCGATACTGCCGATAGTTTGGGGCCAAAATGTTGGGCTCATTTTACCAATATGATATCAGCTGAAATGACTATAATCTCTATACAGTCTATACAATACACCTCTCTAAATAAGATATGCTAAAAGAATTGATCCAACATATCGGTCTTTCTCTCTTATTACATTATTAGAATACATTATGTCAAGACATCAAAAGTTATTAATATCAGTGTAATAGTACAAAAACAAAGCCGAGTGAATGCACAGATGGTCCTCCCATATGAAATGTATAAACAATGTAGTTGAAAATGAAGGTCTAAAGCATTTTGGGACTTGACAATATGTAGGAGGTATAGCCACAAACACTAAATAGTAAAAACAAGAAGGGAGTCCATCTGCTTTGGATTCAGCTCTTTGTTCACACCTCAGAGTAAAAACAGTTGCATAAAATCTACAGTGTATTTCCTTATGCTGCATTTGCAATGGAAAAATCCCATTCATGGTTCAGCACCACGGACAGCACACCACACTTGTGCTGAATATTCATGAACAAAATAGACAACCACATTTAACATATTCTCCTTATTTAGCTTGTCATAAAGGACCTATAAACCTATGCCCGTATTATTTTTCATTTTACCAACAGAAATTTCCAGCAGAGGGCGCAAAGACTCTAGCTGTTACTGCGCTAAAGTGTAGGAAAGTGTAAATACAATAGGACCTTTAATGTCTTGATTTCTTAACATTATTATATGTACATTTTGAGATACTTTTACTGTAAGATGAGTCAGTTATTTTATTGTTTTTTTATTGTTGAAATGTCATTAGTATTTGAGTTAAATGGAAGTGCATTGACAAAATTGGCTTCTTTAAGGTCAAATCAAACTGTTTGACGTTAATTTGGACTTGTGGATTGTGGTCAAATCAGGCCTTTACACACATCTGTCTATCAATCCTATAGTTGTAAAATCAGGAGGAGTACAGATATTGAAGAAATCCATTTGCTTCTTTTTAAGGATACTGCTCAAAAAGCTATATGTTTTAATATCAAAACAAAACAAAAAACATGATTTGTTTTTACCATAACTCTCAGCTCCCCTCATGAATAATGCAGTTATTATTTACTCCTGGTCCTTTGAATGTCAGTTGTGCTTTATTAGACGCCTTAAGAGCGCTTTCCCTTACTTCTGGCTGATGTATGAAGACTCGCAATATTATACAAGCGAAATACTTTCATTTTGTGAACTGAGAGATGCATTTGAGAGCTATGCGGGCATGTTTTTATGGCTTTGGGGAATGAATCGGCTTTTAATTTCCGTGGGTCAAACGTATAGCACTATCAATGTCAAAGGAATACATATTGAGGCTCGCTTGTAAACACGAGGCTGCACGGGGAAAAGGAGAAGAAGGTGAGTACATGGGGAAAAACTAACTGAGGGCAGGGTTTTGCTTGTGATGCTATTATTGAGTAGAGTCCCTAATTTACTAATATGTTGTGAACTATTTTAGTTTTCAACGGATTAATCCCCTCACTTGTGTTGAACAAAGCTGCAGAGTGTAAACCTTAATGAAGAAGTCAGTTTTGTCACGGTCCGTTTGTGTTGCGTTTATTTAAGTCCTGAGAGATCCATATGTTTGTGTGAACGTGAAGCTAATCGTCCTTTTGAGATGGGCTCGTTCTGCTAAAACACTAACGAGAAATGAGTGCTTTGATTACAAGGAGTTTACAGAAGACGCCGAGGAAGAAAAGAGGAAACACTGCATATGCTGTACAGTTCTTAATGCTTTTGGATTGTATTTCTTTTTATCTACTTTAAATAGGTTTGTTGATGTTCTCTATGTCTATGTCTATGAGTGTTTTAATTACTTAGCACATTTTATGTTCGGTTATATCTTTTAGTTTGATTTAGTTTGAAAGCAGGCAGTGTAAAGGCATGAGAGATTTTGTTCTGGTCTCTCCCAACTATATATTTTAGTGAAATTATTTTTACTCTAGTCAGTTCGCAGCTTATTTGTTGTCAACTTGTTAATTTGTTATGTACTATTACATTTTGCTGTTGATTAATTTCTTTAAAAGTTACTGTTATGTCAAAGGCACAGTCTAACATTGAATACATCTAAAGTGTTTTTTTTTTGTCTCTATTTTCTCTGTCTCTGTTTCTTTCGCAGTGAATTGTACAGATTCAGTGCTAGTATACAGTAGTCCTGGTTTAAATTTGGTTTTGTCCTGCTATAGAAGTTGTGGTCATAGTCCCTCAAAGTCCTGATTCAATCCTGGTTTAGTCCTCTTTCAGTCCTTCATTTTGTCCACCTCGAGTCCTGGTTTAGTCCTCTTACAGTCCTTGGTTTAGTCCTCTTTCAGTCCTGGTTTAGTCCTCTTACAGTCCTTGGTTTAGTCCTCTTTCAGTCCTGGTTTAGTCCTCTTTCAGTCCTTGGTTTAGACCTCTTTCAGTCCTGGTTTAGTCCTCTTTCAGTCCTTGGTTTAGTCCTCTTTCAGTCCTGGTTTAGTCCTTTTTCAGTCCTGGTTTAGTCCCGTTTCAGTCCTGGTTTAGTCCTCTTTCAGTCCTGGTTTAGTTCCATTTCAGTCCTGGTTTAGTCCTCTTTCAGTCCTGGTTTAGTCCTCTTTCAGTCCTGGTTTAGTCATCTTTCAGGCCTTGGTTTTGTCCACCTTGAGTCCTGGTTTAGTCCTCTTTCAGTCCTGGTTTAGTCCTCTTTCAGTCCTGGTTTAGTCCTCTTTCAGTCCTGGTTTAGTCCTCTTTCAGGCCTTGGTTTAGTCCTCTTTCAGTCCTGGTTTAGTCCTCTTTCAGTCCTGGTTTAGTCCTCTTACAGTCCTTGGTTTAGTCCTCTTTCAGTCCTGGTTTAGTCCTATTTTAGTTCTTGGTTTAGTCCTCTTTCTGACCTGGTTCAGTTCTCTTTGAGTCCTGGTTTAGTCCTCTTTCTGACCTGTTTTTGACCTGTTTTAAAGGTCTATTTTGTTCTTGATTTGCTTGTTTAGGTGGGCCCATGCTTTGTCTTTGTTTTGCTGCATGAAATAGAATCCTAACCTTTTCTCCTCCCTCTCTCTGTCTTCTGTTGCAGTGGAGGGGTGCACTGACTGGTCGGTGGACTATAAGAAGTACCAGGCGCTGTTAGGAGAGCCGGTCCGGATCCGCTGCGCCCTGTTCTATGGCTACATTCGAGCCAACTACAGCCTGGCCCAGAGTGCAGGCCTGAGCCTAATGTGGTACAAGAGCGCAGGCCATGGCGACTTTGAAGAGCCCATCAGCTTCGACGGAACCAGAATGAGCAAAGAGGAAGACGCCATCTGGTTCAGACCGGCCGAACTCGAGGACGTGGGCTACTACAGCTGTGTGCTCAGGTTAGACTTTAATGTTCTGGATAAAAAGAGCGTATCAAAACGTATTTCTTTGGAGAAAATCAACGTTTCTTTCTTAGTACCTGCAGGTCAGTTTTGTTGTTGCCAAATAATAAAAATTTAGACAAGATGAGACACTAAAAATCAGGCACACAATCACACATGTCTTTACAAAAACATGGAAGTGAGATTTTTCTGTGAAATGTAGTCATATATATCTCATGAAAGAGTATGATGAACCCTATACATAGTCAAACTATTACAAAATATTATTAAAGTGATAAAAAATGCGTCTTCGTGTCAAAAGGAAAATAAGTGTTCCATTTTTATTTTCAGCCCTCAATTTATTTTATCCTTTTAGTTGCTTTTCCTAAAATATTAACCAAGAAATAAATCATTAACAAATTATTCTCACCTGCTGTTTCACCTTCCTGTTATTAGAGCCATTTTGATTACTTCTCACTATTCAAGTCGTATTTTTTTTTGTTTTTTGGATTTGTAATCACAACAGTGCTAATTTGCCATCACTCTAAAACCCATGGACACATAATTATATCCTCCCAAATCCTAAACTGCGTACCGTGTCCAAAATGCGCTGTCCCTTTCAGCTGTACCCCTATTACCATGTCATTTTGGCCTCCCCCCCCCCACATTATCACACCGTCCTCCCCTCGCGTCGCCCCTGTGTGTCCTCTCAGAACAGAAACACGGCCCCGGCGCTCCATTCAGTCACGTTGGCATAATTTCTGGGTCCAAACAATGGCCGCCGCGCCGACTTATTGTGTACTGGTGCAGGAAGTGGCGTCCGGAGATTTGATTTTGGACGAGGAGCTTTGCATTCGCAGCCAGTCGCTCTCTCAATTCTCAAACAAATTAAGGGGCAACACTCATTTAAACCAGCACACAGAGAAATAACAAAAGCTGACAGTACGGAGGAATTTGCAAACAATTTGACACATTTTTGATACGCTTGAGGTGCTCACTTGGATTGGACTTTTAAATGACAAAACTTTTACCTTGTTGTGATAGTTAATTGAATGGAGGTTTAGGTACAATCGAGCGCAAGGTCGTACGTTTTAATTTAATGGTGCAATAATTGTTTTTAATCGTCTTTTCTATGACTTGAACTACATCACCTTTCAAGTAATTAATATCCTAAAAAAATAAATACATGAAAAACAGAACTGAGGTACGAGGAGTTTATAAGCACTTATCACAACTTTCAGAGGTCAGAGCGGAGTTTTGCTCTCAAGGTAAAGATAAAGACAATAACTAGCATCTTGACCCTAAGAACTACAATATATCTGGGCCGGCCCGTGGCATTAACAATCTACGCAAATGTAGGCCACCACCAATAGGGGGCCACATGCTCTGGTAAAAGACAAACGCATTAAAGTTAAAATGTAAAATTAATAGCAATTTACAAATATGCTCCACTCTCAAACTCCAGTTTATCTTAAAATGCAGCATAAACAATCAATAATAATTTGTGTGGTCTATTCAAATGGATAATTAGACAAAATATAATACTGTAGTATATCTAAAATGCACCTGAAATCCTCCTTTACATTTGCCTAACTGTAAAAAGACAAATGTAAATGCTGACGAATGTGGCCTGCTCCACCAAAGATCCCGAATCACTTTTTCTCCCCAGTCCACACCTGATTTCTTGTTTTTATTGTATATTCCATTGTTATGTTCAAATATTCAAATAGTCTGTGTTTAGTGGGCCGCAAAATAAGTCTTATTTAGGGCCTCCAAATGCCTAGATATCTGCAGAGACAACACATTTTAACTTCCAGCTCCTTTGAGACCAGGCAAGATTACCCTTATACATTGTAAATAGTGGTTCAAAAATAACCAAGAAGAAATGAACCATAATTATTTTTGCAGAATCCTGTTACACGTTTACCACTTTCTAATCTCTGTTTGCGCTGGTGTTATTTGGCTCGCTACACCATCTGTTCCTTTAGAAGTAAACTTTTTCAAATTCAAATATTGCCACTGCTTTTATAGCATCACAAATCTTTTTTTTTATTTTCCATTTCAAAATCGGTTTGGAGCTAAAAACCCCAGCGTGACTGATACTGCGTGTAAATCTTCAGAGGACTTTAGTCTTTTGTCGGGGGTCCTATAGATGATTTGAGCTATGTTTACATGTCATTTTTGGATTAAGGGCTTGGGAGAGAGCGAGAGAGAGAGATGAAGGAACTGGAGCAGTGAGAAAAGCCGATGAATCATGCTACATACATTTTCTTCACTCATATTGTACCATTACTGCCCTATAGGAGTGTCTAATCTCATGTCATACCAAACAGAAACATATTTGACACTTTTCCTCCATATTCCCTCGCACATTACAAAGCTGCTATGAAATAAATGGCGTCCTTGTTCTCCTCTTTGCTCAAGAATGCTCCAAATGGCACCTATGAAAGCAGAAACCCATAGATTATATAGAAACATTCCATTACGGCGTGTTGACATCAGTGACAGAGGACTAAAAGCACAGATAGCTGAAGAAGAGCTGTGAATTGGTGAAGAAGAGGTGTTGTATCTGACCTGACTGACTAGAGCAGGATTTGAACCACCGGCTTTGTGGTTATTCGGTGACCAAATGAAATTTTACTGTCATGATTATTGTGAGACGACATTACAGTTTTATTATTATTGACCATTGTTGACACCATGCGCAAACAACAGTCAAATCTTTCATTCAGATTGTCTAATAGGTTACAAACTCTTTGAAAGAAAAAGTAATTTTGCCATAAACAGACAGAGAAAAAGCACCTTACATTTAGGTTTACTTTTTGTAGTATAGATTGAGGCAAAATTACTTTTTTGTATCTAAAATTCTCACATTATTATTCATTATATTGTGCCCTGAATGTCACAACTAAGACCACTATTAAGCCTGGACAATATGATGATAAAAAATTGAATCGTGAGCTCGTCCCTGTGACAATCTGCTATTTTTGTGAAATTGTATCGTGATTCACTGTTTGTCTCTTTAATGCAGCTGTCTGTTCAAACACACTTTTTCTCCTGTTGTTTAGCCTCTGAAGCCTCTGAGCAGGTGACTTTATTTACCTCTTATAGGCCAAGGCTGCACAATTAAATGAAATAAAAATAAAATCGCAATTTTAATGGCTGAAATTAGCAAATCGCAAAGGCTACAATTTTTGAAGTGCAATAATTTCCTCCACAAACAACAAAATGTCTTGCTTTGATTTGAATAAAAACTGCTAACACTGTAGTTTGGATTTGAACAAACATGTTCTGAAATGAACAACAAAAGCGTGACCAAAAGTGACAAAAATGCTTTCAAAAGTGACAAAAATGCACCTACAAACAACAAACGTAACTCAATGCACCAAAATGAGTGAAAAAAGTGACAAAAACATGACTAAAAATGACAAAGACGCGACTAAATATGACTAAAAGACACGCATAAAAATGACAAGCACAGGTGAATGTGACAGAAACATGACTAAAATATGAATTTGAACAGAATAAAAACATAAATCACAAATCTAATCCCATTCGCACTAGTCAGAAAAATCACAATTAGATATTTTTCCTACATTGTGCAGCTCTGTTAAAGGCAATAGACAAATACAAAGTGAACATGAATCGTGATCAAATCGAAATCATGATCTGGCCCCAAGAAAATCATGACAATCATTTTTTACCATATCGCCCAGCCCTAACCACTATACACTTATATTCTGTAGTTTGATAATCTTTGGCACAACAGTAAAAATGAAATATATATTAAAAATAAACATTGAATATTGTGTAGCATTTGAAAATCTCCACTGTACTCCTTTGCTTGCTTGGTCTGCTGTTGTTTGTAGTATTTGTACAGCTATAGAAGAGTTAAGAATTAGAATGTACTTTTTGGACATGTTTGGAGGGCCCTGATCGAAGCACTTTCACAAAACGTAACGCAAACATGTGCCGCTGTGAAGTCCTCTGAATCACACACTACAGGGAAGTAACAATGCAACCTTTTTGACTCGGACATAAAGGGGAAAAATGAAAATCCGCCGCCTGCTACAGTGTTATTTTAATACTAAACACCTAGAAAAAAGCATTACTTCTCTTCAAAAATGAATAAAACCAAGTTGCAAGTCAGCTTTCTTTATTTCTCATGCTTTCTCAGATTTTCCATTGGATTATCAACTTAGTAAGAGTGCATAAGAACATAACACAGGCGTTGCTATGTTTCACTCTCAACGTGGGTATATGTTTGTTTCTTATTGTTGTCAACACTGAACTTGGACCGTATTGATCTTGACACCCACAGCCTTTGCTTGCTGTTTTGATTGTACTCCTGCTTGCACATCCTTCCTCCTCTCTCCCTCTGCTCTGCTCTGCTCTAAAGGTGTGAGAGGCTTTTCCATACTCTGGCCCACAGTCCACATATCCCCGGGGAATCTCCTCCTCTGACAGCCCCTAATGTGTGTGTGCGTGCTAACTTACACTCTCCTCTGTCTCTATGCACCGCAAACTGCAAGAGTTAAACGGCTTGATTTTAGAATAATTGTCTTATTAACCATTAGTGTAGATTTATTTTGTTTTATATATCTTCTACTGATTTTTACCACCTTGTGTTCATGGAGATGGAGCTATAAATACACGTGTAATTCAGTAAACATCTCCTTTTACATAGCACACGCACATTATGTTTTCTTGAGCTTTTAGCCGAGTTATAACATTATTTCCTCATTAAAAACATCCCAGGAGTTGTATTTAGCTTCATTCACATTTCACTCTCCCTTCTGAGCGTCAAAAACAGTACATTCTGAATTTGCCTTGATGCCTTCTTCGCTATTTTTAAGTGAATAAATCATCGCCAAACCTGCATTTCTGCTTCAAATCAGGATCGTTACAACTGCACGGCTGCATTAACATGTCGGAGGCAAGCTGTCATTTGTTTATCTCATCTATGTCATTCTCTCTGTCACTACTGGATGGAGCCAAAGTCAGAGTGATACGAAATCTTCTTTTTTTTTGTTCTAAAGCATCAGGTGCTAAAGTAAAGGTACTCGAGAGCATGTTTAAAGGCCAATAATAATAATACAGATTGTTTTTCCTTTAACTTATGTAGATAATCTGTTTTTGCAGGGTACTCTCGTGGTGACTGTACGACACAAACTAGAGATAGGTGTAGTAGAAGCGCCTGAGGAATCACATCAAGTGTCAGACTGAGGTCACTACTGAGCTGTTGGAGATACCATACACCCCCAGGGACCTGTACTTTTACCATCTAAGAGCATGTCTATAGGGAGAGAGAGAGAGAGAGAGAGAGAGAGGAAAAGAAAGAAGGCGAGAGAGAACAACAACTCCTGTCTCACAGCATCTAGCCTTAAAGGCCCTGTACCTGATTTTTATTGCTTTGAAACATGAAAACAGGACTAGTTCATGTTAAAGTCTAAAATCAGTCACATGTATCACCTAATGCAGTCACAGCATCCTAAATATTCACCTCCATAAGTTTATTTACCTTATTCCGGAAGTTGTGGTATGCGCCGCCATCTTTTTCCGTTGTAGTTTACACGGAAATAAGTTCTACATGGACTAAAAAGCCACTTTCAGGCCGCCCAGGAAATCGGTGCATTGCTGACTTGTTGTTGCACGTTAAACATTTTTAACAACGCAATCTGCTTTATATAATGTTCTAGCGAGATACTCGATCGCCATTTGCGCGAGCACAGTTAGCATCAAACCGGAGTGCGGATCATAAACATAATAAACAAACATCATAAACAAAAGTGGGACACGGGATAAGGTGAATAAGCACTTTTCACGAGTCTGCACCGTCACAGTAAAGGTAACAAACATTAGCATTCTAACGGTGCACTTAGATAAGATTATAAATAGATGCAGAGAAAGCGTTGTGGTCTCATTTTCACCCGAATAGATGCTTTCACAATATACAGTATCTGTGCTGGAGGAAAACAGATTTGACTTTATTACATGCAAAAAATAGGGAACATGGACTAGTTTTGTTTTTCATGTTTCAAAACAGTAAAAATCAGCGACAGCCCCTTTAAACCTATCTGTGTCTTTTCAGAGTTTTTTTTTTTTGCAATTAAGGTTCCTAAGTAAGATATTTTATCGTTTGAAAGGTGAAAAATGCTCAAAATAGCACCCACCAAGGCTGACGCCCATAGATTACAAAGAAACATTACATTATGGCGTGTTGACAGCAGTGACAGAGGACCTATAGCTGACAACTCGACAGGACGTGTGCAAGATGGAAGAAGAGCTGTGAATTTGTGAAGAAGAGGTGTTGTACATAGAGAATAACCCGGAGCAGGATTTGAACCAGCAGCTTTATGGTTATTCAACGACCGCTCAACCATCTGAGCAGGTGTTGCAAACGGATGCTACAATATCAAATTTTACAGTTACGATTATTGTGAGAAGAAACATAAACATTTTATTACTATTGACCATAACTGACACCATGAGCAAACAACAGTGAAATCTTTCTTTCAGATTGTCTAATAGATTACAAACTTTCTGAAATATAAAGTCATTTAGCCATAAACAGACCCTTACAGACCCTGTAAAGCACCTTACATTTAGGTTTACGTTTAGACTGGAGCAAAATTACTTTTTGTTTCTATAATTTTCATATTATTATTCATATATTGTGCCCTGAATGTCACAACTAAGACTACTACACACTTACATTCTGTTGTTTGATAATCTTGGACTTTGGCACAACAGTAAAAATGAAATATATATTAAAAATTAAGACGAGACACTACAGGCAAAACACTTTTTTTTTTTTTCAGTTTGCTTTCTCAAGATATTGGCTTTCATGTGGAAACAACAAACCAATCTGCTCCTAAAGATGTTTTATGATTTCATTTCATCCACTTCATCCATAGATTTCTATGGAAATTTGTAAATTCCAAGACTGTTTTCTTAAAATGCATTTTTCGTGTCTAGGCACATTTGATCACCACTTAAAGTAGATCCCTCACACACCAAACTGGACAATCCTGGACTCAACAATAATTTGACAAAACGTACAGAAGGATTTTTTGCTATCTAATTCTAAAATGTATTTATTGAAGTTTTAAGTGGAAAAAACGAGCCGAAATTAGAATTTTTAGGATAATTTTCAGTCCAATCTTTACTTATAAATAAGATATCCAAAATTCCCTCTGTACATTTTTTTTGTAACTAATACTAATAAATGAACTTTAGAAAGAAGAAATGTAACTCTGGCACTGTCCATTTTTTCAGTTTTATATGTCCCAAATAAATGTATTTTTGGCCATTTTTATACATAAAATGCCTTATTTCTACACGAACATGACATGATGAAAAACATGTAATATGTTTTTTTCTTACAGTTATGTGCGTAAACAACAGGAGAAGTTTCAAATTGACATCTTTTTTTCCTATTCACCTGTCGTGTCTCACCTTAAATACTGAACAGTGAATAGCATTTGAAAATCTCCCCTGTACTGCATGTGGAGTTTTAGTATTCACGTGCAGTGGTGAGGGTCAGCTTCTACGAGCAGTGGCAGCTAAAATGAGACTCTGGCATCCCTCTGCCATTCAGACGCACTACCGGACTGTCCCATGGATCCAACAGCTGTCAGAGCCAATCAGAGAGGGCGGAGAGGAGGGCTTCAGGCTGACACTATTATGGATGAGCCCGAGGGAAAGCCAGCGCTATTAGTCATATCTTTATCTTTAAGGAGACTTATTGTGCAGTGATGTTGCTTTTTGATTAAGCTAATCTTTAACAAAACATGTGTAATCAAGAAAAAAAACATGTTATATTTATCAGTATTGGTACATTTTCCCAATTTAAAGCAGAACTAAGTAACTTCAGCGACAGAGCTCCCCCTGTAGGTCTCTTGTGAAAATACACTGCCAGTAATAAGACGCCAAAAGCTTTTTCCTTTTTATTGAAATAAGGAATCACATACAACAATCACATACAAAACATGTCATGTCGCTGAACATAAGAAAGAGAGCCAAGGTTTCTCAGGAAAGTTGTCTTCGTGTCGGCATCAGGAAAGTTGCGAGGCTGGTTTTCCGCGGGGGGCGACGACAGGGGATTCAAACACCCTGAAAATACATTACAGTCACCACACGGATTTACAAAGACGTTTAATCATGTAAAAATGTTACTTAGTTCTACTTTAATGCACGATATTTTCCTTTGTTTCCATTTCTTAAAGAGCAATGATGCACATTTTGGTCATTGGCTTAAAAAAATTTAATATCAAGTATTTGTATCAGCTGAAAAAAAAAAAAACGCCAAATCGGACCATCCCTATTTATGTTTACTTTTGGCAGGAAGGCAGATTTGAACCCCTTACCCCAACTTTTAATGCTGTTTTTTTATCCTTAAAGTAAAGCCAGGTTTGTGTCAAAATATTGGCAGCCATTTTGTGTTCCTCTAGTCAATTCTTGGAAATAGTCCTGCATTCTGAGGTTATTGATCTTTCTCCCTAATATTTTCTCTAAATGTATGGTATGAATTTGACTCATCCTCCAATGACACTTGGGTTAAACATGTCATTTTGAGTCAAGATCTTGGTCAGGAGCTTCTAGCTGGAGGATTAGCCGAGATTGTGCATGTTTAAAGTTGAGGGGGAAACCAGAACGCCTGAATAAAACTTACCCTGAGAGCATGAAAAATCCAAATAAATACCAGAGATCCAACCAACAACATTCTAGCGACTGACCAAATCAAACCCTGCCAATGCATCCTATCCATATAATATTATTGCCTCGTCAAGTATTTCTCATGTACGCTGATGGTTAATAATAATAATAATAATAATACATTTTATTTATAAGCGCCTTTCAAAACACCCAAGGACACTGTACAGGACAACAAGAAATAAAAACAACAGAATAAAACCCACAAACAGAACTGGATGATGGTGTTGGAGTGACTGAGTTATGTGGTGTAGGATTGTCTGAACAGGTGAGTTTTGAATATGCAGCAGAGACTTTCTTTCACTCTCGTCCCATTGATTGTCATTTAACACCATTATGTACAACCAGACACTCTTATTGGCGATACTGTCAGCGTTAAAAAGACATAACATTGACTTGTACTGTGTCGAGCTATGCATTGATATTTCCCACAATACTCCACTGACACAAAAGCCCCCTTCTCTTCATACATGCATGCATTTAATTACCTCACTGACTATTCCCATACATCTTATCCCTTTAGTTCACGTTTGTTATAGGGAAATTTTAATGCTTTAATCCTGCGCTCGCATGCATTAAATCAAAAATCTCCAGCCAATTTCCCAGCATGCCCTTGATGCGCTTGCGATTGGTTGTTTCCGTTTGATTAAGCCGGGATGAAATGGCTCGCGGCGACTCGGAAGACCTCTGGATAGGAGTGTGATGTCACTGAGAGCTCGACCAATCAGGGCAGTCGGATAGAAGGTCAAGCGTTAGATATGGGACCAGACTACCAATGTGTTTGTACTGCTGTTTTCACACACAGGCAGATGTGGGCCAGCTAAGTGTCCTGGCACGTTTCTCTTAAGTCAAGAGTCCCTGAATAATCTGTTTACTTGAAAACGATTAAATAAATTGACAGATACGTTTCAGTAAACAGCATATTGATGAAGATAAAAAATAAAGCACACCGGTATTTGTTTTGCACATGACCAACATTTAAAAAAAGAAAAAGTCTTATTACAATGGATTATAATTGGCCAATACAGTACAATACAATATGCAGTATATGTAGTTATTGTTATTGCCTAATTAAAAAAAAAAGATAAAAATTATGTCATCCGACTTAAACGGAAATCCGTTTTAAATTAGTGTACAGGATTGTATCGGCCGATCATGACGAAAATACAATATAAAAATCTGAAATAATTCCACATTTAATCATGGAAAAAATCAGCTTGAGTATTAGTGTCTTTAATTGATCCAATGTGATGAACACTAGTGGCCCCAACATGGTGCCCTGTGGAACACCCACAAAAGTACAGCATGCAACTGCATTTCAGAAAATGTTTAGGTAGTTATAAGAATTGAACTTTTGAATCAGAAAACAATACAATCTGCCACATATTTTTCTAATAAAACATCATTTTTCAGTTTAAAGTTATATTTTGATATTTTGTTCGTAGATCTGGACACTGTTTTATAAATCAAGACGTTTCATCCAAAAGTGATTTTCAGTCTGATGGAAATGGTTTGAGCATTTATACTCTATTGAGGTCAAACTTGTCCTGACCCAAAGAGAGGACTGAACTGAAATGGGGGATTACATTTGAACATGTCCCTGGACTTCATAATTTAGATGTTTTTTTCTTCATGTGGTTGTTAAAGTTTATATTTCCCCACAAGAATTAAGAAATAAGATTTGAAAGGCGATATATTTGGCATAACCACATTCTGTTCCTGCCAGAGCTCTTTCATTGTGTCCAAATTTTACGAAAGAACCTAAAGCACCCTGCCTTTTATAACGAAAAATATAGTCATTGAAATTCTCTCTATAGCTCCTGTCTTTGCTTTATAGTCCCGGCCCATTCAAACGGAAGCCATCAAACACCAGTCTAACCTGTGCTATCTGATCTGCTCCATGACCTTCTCCTTCTCATATCAGATGCTTGGCTTTTATCTACAGCACAAATGTCACAAACGCCTCTCCCCCAGCAATCATTTTGGCTCCAACTTGTTCATTCCAGCCTCCTCTTCTCTTTTTCTCCATTTCTCTTCTCTCGTATTCCATTAAAACGGCATTATTCCCACAATGAATAGCACATTTACACTGGCCCGAACCATAAAAAGATGTATTTTTAAAGTATTCTTGCTATATAAAACATATTTAATCTAATAATATAGGGCTAAAATACCAATTCCAACCACAAGGGGGATTGATGGATAAATTGGTATGTATCTGATCAATGCAAGATACAGTCAAAGCTGAAGAACAAATGACTGATTATTGATTTTTTAAACGATTGAATCTTTTTTTTTATGCTTAAGTTGTTCAATCAATGTGTTTTCCATTGATCAATAAGGCCATGTCACTGCAAGGGAAGAGTCGAGGAACAAATATTTGGTTTGGGTATTTTCAATTATTAAATTATATAATTTACTTGCCTCAATGACATGTGTCCACCTGGTGGAAAGATAAAAGAGTATAGTTTAAATCCATGTCTAGACACTATTTGCCTTTTCTCACAATTTTAAATCCTGGTGGGTGGGATGAGCAGTATTTTGGCGTCCAACACTTCCTCACTCTCTTTCTCTCCCCCCTCTCTCCCTCTCCCTCTCTCTCTCTCTCTCTCTCTCTTCTCGACATCTGCAATACCGCGCCTGTCACTCAAACGCTGATATGAGCAGAGAGAGAGAGAAAAGAGAGCAGGAAAGAGAAGGAGTGGGCAGAGGAAGAGATAGAAAGTGTCAGGAGGGATGGAGAGCGACAGAGAGAGGGGAGAGAGGGGAGAAAAAGAGATGGAAGGGAGGTAGGTCAGGGGGATAAGTAGAGAGAGACAGAGAGAGAGGGAGTGTGACAGAGGAGAGACAGAATGGTGCAGACTTGGGGCACAAACTTCATTTTCGCTGGAGCAGGCGCAGAGATTTATACTATATTTAAAGCACTCTAAGAAGCAGACGCATTTATTTTTCAGAACCTCCCTCGGCTCTGAGAGAGAGAGAGAGAGAGAGAGAGAAAGAGAGAGAGTCGAGGCTACAGCCAAAATAACAGTGAGGGAAAAGTCACTGTTTCAAAGCAGTGCCAGCGGTGACGTACATAAATAATCCGACATACTTTAAAGTACATTTTTCTATATGTGTATTGTATTTAAAACAATACATTGGTTTAAATACATACTCATACAGACTATGGTTTTATTAGTATTTGCAGTAGTTGGAGGAATGTGTCCCTTCTGTCATTAAGTAGATGATAAGTTGATAAAGTAATTATTATGACAGCCTCGTGGAATGTTTTTTAAAATTGTGTCTATGATGGGGATAAAATGACACTTGAAAAAGCTATGCTGAAATAGATCTCTAATTAGAAAATTCCGTTCATACTGTCTGTATAAATATTATGTTGTATTGTATTACTTTAGATTGGCACTAATTAGCAATAGACTTAGACTTATAATTGACTATTTGTGTCTGTTATTACACATTTGAGAATTCAAACCTTTTCAAAATAGGTCAGATGAATTTAGGCACCTGTATATATTCTCATTCTACAATTTTCTACGTTGTAATTAATGTTATCTTTTCCTCTAAAGGCAAATACCTACAGTAAGTCTATCTTAGCCCTTTAATAAATGCATTCCACAAAATGTCAACACGTCTTTAAATTTTGAATGACCATATAACGCGTATTCAAGTCTTAAAGGATTAAACATATAGTATTTTCAATTCCTTTACATATATAAGACCACTGTAATTCCTCTGCTCTCGTCTCCTCTTCTCACATTGTCACTATAAAAACTCATTTGATATGCACAGCGGGGCGTCTGCATATACATTACTGCCAGAGGGCTATGGGCGAGCGAATCAGGTCAGGACGAAGGAGCGAGAGAGGGAATACAATGGTGACAAATTGTTTACGCTTGTTATGAAGTCGGGTCGCTGGCACAGAGATGAGCAGAGGGTGTGACAGTGAAAATGCCCTACAGGCAAGAAGAAGTAATGCATGAGTTTACTGACGCTGTGCTAGTCTCAAAGGGGAGGCTAGGGGGACGTATCCAAGGCTTTCAAAATGAGGAGAAATTAGGACTGTTGCCATATTTAACAATTTATAACAAACTATTATGTATTTTGAAGAGGAGAAAAAAAAGTTCCAAAAATGTTGCATATAACAGGACTCAGGAGAAGCTAATGAATGAGTAGATGCTGTTGGGAAATAAGCGACTGTAGTTAACCCAGTTGGATAATGTCCTCTGTAGTGACCTTTAATACGTCTCAAGGCTTTTATTGTATATGGAAATCAAGCATCAAATTAAAAAGGAATTTATGAATGTTAAAAAGGCTAGATTTTCACATTTTTTCAGTGGAATTGGAGATGTGTGTGTACTAAGTGTTTTACCCCAGGAAAAACAACTTTCCCCTGCTTGGACAGGCTAAGTGACCGCGGCAGCCAGCTGGGCGGTCCTGGGCGATGAGGTCCATCAGGAGTCTGGTTGATGCCATCCTGGACCTTTAGGTCAGTTAAGGTGGACCTGTGGACGGTGCCAGCCCCAGTTGAAGTGGACTCACTCTGTAGGTCATGGATGTCCAACCTACAACTCGCAAGCTACTGGATTTTCAAAACATACCTATATTTAGCAGCCTAGTTTGATTTCATGATACTTTACATGCATTTGCCCATTGCTGGCCCGGCGCCGTGTCACCCGCAGCACCTTGAGCACTGCAAAGAAGTTTTCTTGAAGAGACATAAAGGAAGCAGACTTTTTCTTCACAAATGTCAATGACAAGTGCGTGTGTCTGATCTGCAGATCCAGCGTGGCTGTTGGTAAGCGATGCAGTGCCATGGTGCAGCTGGATTTGCTTACTGATCAATGATGCGTAATTGTTATTTAGCTTGCAGCACTTTCTCTCCTTTTAGACCTGCTCAAACTTTACTCCCCTCTTTCCTCGCAGCCACTTTTCCAAGCGCTCCTTTGAAGTGTCACCACTCCTTTTTCTGTTTTCTCTACCACAGGGCCCAGGCAGCCAACAGTGGCCTGCGTTGGGTTAAGGATCAGAGTTGGAAAAAACAGATAAGTGAGCACATCAGGGCCGCTGGGGGAAACATGACCAGACAGCTTTGTTCTGTGGGTGTCAAGCTACAAAGTGTTGTTTATTTGACATTAATGAGCCTCATATTCACGGAGAAAGATGTAAAAGAGTGAACGAATCAAAGTGCAAACCAGTGTCAATGCTGGATGCACTGACACGCGCTGTGAAGTCAAACTTGTCCCTACAAAAGACAAACGTTATAAAATTATCTACGACATAAAACACAAAGTTTAGCAATCCTGATTGTTCTCTGGAGCCTCTCAATCCACAGCACAGAGGCAGAGGGAGGGAGCGGAACGATGTGAAGATGTGAAGGAAGCAATAAAACCACATCAGGCAACCAAGTTAATGGACAGTGACCTGCTAAACCTCACCAGAATACAGGAAAAAACTAATTATTACATTAGATCACATGAATGTTTCTAGCAGGTGGTGTACTCTCTGGAAAATATTTACTTTACTGGAAAGCTCTACATCCCTTTAATTTAATCCAAATGTCTGTAGTTCCGTCTCACCTGCAGTATTCATTTCTCCTCCTTTACCTACAGTGTTGTGTTTTCATGACAAAGCCGTTTTTACGAGAACAAGTTGGATGAACATTGAAACATGAATGCATTGTTTTGGAGCTGGCACACTAGCAGCAGCTCTTTGGTCCAGACAAGGGCCCAAACCGGCACAGATTTGGCCCACGTCTGGTTGCGGGACACTGGGCTCGTTCATCATTGCGGGACGGGGTTGTGGAGGAGCTGACAGATGAGTTATGAGCAGGACGCACAGGTAGCCGTGGTGATACTCTTCCCTCCTCTCCACGACCTTCGCGCCCCTGTCGTAAATACAGTGCGCCCATAAAAGTGTGATTTAGGAGGAGTGGGCCCGCCTTATCCCAGTGTACAGGGTTCACTCAGGGTGCTGTGGGTACAGTGGACTACTTTACTCAACTTTGTCAAATCAAGGGCAAATTTTGACTTTGACTGTGGTAATATGCTCCTATTAGCATCACTTAACATAATTATTTATTACTTTCAGGTATTATTTTCAGATGGCAGAATGTCCTGACGTGCCTCTCTCAGGTGGAGGCAGGATATAATTTATGTGCCATTTTTAGATCCTTAGATTATGACAAGGTTTATAACACTCAAGACACCGCATAAGCAATAGATTATTAACAACAGTGTCAAAAATATACGCATTTGTATATTTCCGCGATGTGTGAAACAAAACAAAACAAAAATATAATGCATACAATTTCATTTTATTTAACAGACCACTTTAAATATTGCTCCTTGATATTCTCATTGTCATCATATATCATTATCCTGGTTTTGATGGCTTGCAACTATGGGCCTTTGTTAGAGTTTTGTTGTAACTGCACTTATTTGCTTTCACTGTGAAGTTGTGTTTCTACACGGAAGTTACATTTTCATCTTTTTCGAAATAGTAAACATATAAATTTGCTTTTCAATAGACCCTTCAAGGTGTGATGTATTTAGAATATGTGTGCTCACATCCTGGTACTGATGTAAATGTTCTGTTCTATTCATTTTAATGAGGCCGCAAAATAAAAACATGATTTTTGATTTATAGACAGTGCAGACGAATGATTGATATTAATTACAATTACAAAGCAACAAGTAATACAAGTCAATATCCTGTTTCTCTTTTTAAAGTTCACCTATTTATGTGAGGAAATAAAAGTAGTTTAAGAAATGTTTATGTGATTGTTTCAGAAAATTTCAGCACTCATATCTAACGTCAATAATCTGTGCAAAACAGTGTTACACATGGTCATATTTTCAAACGTGGCTTCAATGTTATTCACATTTAGTCAAGTCGGTGTAAGTTGCTGAAAGTGTCATGATTTGCGATGTTAGTACCCAATGCCGACTCTCCCTTTGAAAATGCACCGGCGCCAACGACCTTTAAAATGTAGGCGCTCTGTTCACAAACACTGGAACGGTCTCTTACTCCTGCAAAACAAAACACACTTCCCTGCATTGTCACCCTAAAATGAGCTATACCTTTCAAGATACCCGACTCATCCCTCTTGCGTCCCGGTGCAGATTGCTGTGGTAACAAGCAGGTGAGGCTGTGGCATTAATGGACGCGGCTGTCTGTCAAACGTGTCACCGCAGAGACGATGTCAAATGTGCCGCTGCGGAGACGATATATACTGTGTGTGTGCAATGACAGATGGCTCCGCGCTCAGCTCCAGTATACAGCTGGAGGGCAGGCAGAGGACTCCACCGCAACACGCCGCTAAGCCTGTCAGATCATTAGCAACGGGCAGAGGAGGAGTACAGACACGTGCTGTGCAGAAAATAACAAATAAAAGCTGCACTATGTAACTTTTCCACATTGTGTCGAGATACTCATTTCTGTCACCCTTCCCTGCTCTCATTCTGTCGCTGCTTTACCCCAATTGATGACACCGTTACCTTCCTCTTTCTATCTTTTGTTAATGCATTTTCAGAATTTTCCCAAGCGAATAAAAACAAAAGATGCTATACTGCTGTCTTTAGTCTCCATTGATGGACGTGCAAACACTGCGCTCTTTTAACTGGCTCTGATAAGAAATAATAGGCAGATGGATTGATTTGATTTCCCCCAGAGAGCACGAGCACCTGTGGGGAAATTAACCAACGAACATAATGGATCTCTTAATTAAAACAACTCCCCTCTAATAGAAATATGATAATAGAACACTTTCTGATTAGCCATTAGAGCTAACGTTGAGCTAACATCGTCAGACCGAGAGGCAGATGTCAGGTAAGGTCAGTAGCATATTGTGTTTTTCTATTGCTTAATGCCACAAGGCCAGCTAACGTTGCAGGCAAAATGCAAACCAAACAGGAGAGCAATGAGTGCTTTCTTTAATGGATAAACTTTGACCTGGCGGGGTGAGATGTCAGTGATGTGAGGAAGGGAAAGCGGAGGTTTGTTATGGACTTTGCAGCTGTAGGCACTGGTATAATCTGTTGTTTGGACATACCACCTCGTCCGTGCCTGAGCTTGTCATGACCTGGTTAACACTTGGATGGGAAAACCAGGTGAACTATGAATCAACTATGAATGCAATGTAAAGCACTTTGATTGTCTTGAAAGGCGCTTTACAAACCCAATGATTTTACTATTTATTCAACTATAGCTCATACCGCTGTAAAACTACAATTAAGAATATTCTCATTAGTCTGTTAGTGCATTTCCTGACAGGCTTCTGTTCAGGAGCCTCCTGTTCTAGGCATGTCCCACTGGGAGGACACACTATGTCTCTCTGTGGCCTGGGAACGCCTTGGGATCCCCTAGAGGGGCTAGAGGAAGTGTCTGGGGTGAGGGAAGTATGGGAGTCCCCGTTTAGGCTGCTGCACCCGCGACCCAGCCCAGGATAAGCGGAAGAAGATGGATGGATGGATGTTTGCACAAAAGTTTAATTTTGTACTTCTTTTTAATCTGTTAATTCCTCTTTTTTTTCTTTTCTACAATCTTTTGTTAAATGTTCACATGCAAAACATACAAAACAAGACCAGAGAGCAAAAGACAAAAGAATAAAAAAAGAAAAAATAAAGAACAAAATGTCTGCTTGCCTTTTGTCTCTCCATCCAGTCCATTTGTCCCAGTATTTGTTATATTTATCCATGTTTAAGTTCAATATAAAAGTCAATGCTTCTATTTTGTAAATCCAATCAAATCCACTCTATTTATATAGCACATTTTACAAACTGAAATGTTTCCAAAATGCTGCACAGAAAAACATCAAATCCACTCTCTCGTGGCTCCTAACCATAATAATTAAATACAAAACAGGAAAACAAGTAAAATAATGATAGAAGAGTGAGTAAATAGTGGCTAAAACAATCAATAAATTAAAAAATAGAATAAAATTGTATAGAAATAAAATAAAATAAATAAAACAATAAAAGCACTGACGACCACACAACTCATGCGGTGTTAAAAGCCATAAAATAAAAGTGGGTCTTAAGAAGAGAAATAAAAACGCTCCACTGTGGGCTGTTCAGACGTGGGGAGGCAGAGCGTGCCAAATTATTTCAGACTAACTTTTCACTATCTAGACAACACTGTACCCTCTCTCTCTTTGTTCAACTCTCCCACAATATATTACCCATGTCACCCATAATGTGTGAGCACCCATGGGCCCTCATGTGCTCAAGCAGCTACTCTGAACATGTCTAATCTCCAAATGAGCCTTCATCCCAAAAGACTATAATAACCAAATGTATTTCCTTTGACCAGCCTGCATCGCGGGGGGCATGGTTGACTGTTTGCCAACGACCAGGGCATTTGAGCTAATCCGCTAACGGCTAATGTTGCTAATTATGTACGGATTTAGCATGTTTGCAATTGTTTGTTGGTTTAGCTCAGTTTGTGTGCCCAGCTTTGAAAATTAGCAGTGAGATTTAGCTAAATAGTGGCCATTTGTTTGGCGTATGGAGGGATTTGAGGGAATTTCGACGGTCTTATTAGCCGCTTTGGACAAAGAAAGGCGCTATTGAAATCATTGATCAACCAGGACCGCCACGTTCTCGCTCCTCGTTCGAATAACAGCGGCCGCAAAACAAATCAATGTCGGTATTGACGCACGAGTTCTGTCAGGAATTAGCCAAGTAAAATATCCGATTGCAAAATGACTGCGCTATTAGCCGCCTGCGTCTTCTCCTGTTGTGTCACTTTAGCCTTAGCATCGCTGCACACATTTATAGTCATGCTAATGGTGGCAGTAGTAATAGTAGCTTTCAAATTATACATTCAATTAATTGTCGGTGCATCGTTTATTTATTTATTTTACAGTTTTCATGGCAAATTTGTGTATAGTGTATTATTGATGAGCTGAAATGAAAATGATATAAAAAGAAAATAGATTTGCAAGAAGTCTAGAAATGTAAACTTGCATGAACCACAGTGACGCATTTATCATTGTAGCTGGTACTTTTCTTCAATGGCTGACTATATAACTATACTTCATGCTGTTTACTAAGTACATTTTTCAAGGATAACAGTTTTTGTGAATCAAAGCCATGTGTTCAGGGAGAGTTCAGGGACTGTAAACTGTAAAAAGAGAATAGCAGTGTGTGAGAACATTGCACTCAAATGTACCACGCTTCACATTATGGCATTTTATCCTTTAAGAAGTTCTGTCTGACTAGCTCTCATGAATGCATGTGTTTTCCTTGGCCTCTGTTGTAAAGCCATGCATAACTTATGGCACAGAAGCCACTTTTATTCTTAAGAAAGTCACTACAGTTCTGGTTTTACTCTTTTGGTCTTCCAAATTATGTTTCCCTTCCTCAGCACATTTTTAAATTCAAAGGTTAATCACAGATATCCTTTGCTTCCACACATTTAATCAGGCAATATCCGAACAGTCCGTTTCCCAATTATGCGGAGTATAACTTGCCATATTATTTAAACCAAACAGACAGTTTCTATCTGTGCAGTTTCTATCTGTGCATTCCAATAGACTGGTATCTTGAGTTTCCAGTGTAGATTTGTATCAAAAACTCATCTATTTTGCTTGACTATTGTATTGATTTTCAGTATGTTTTTCCTCAAGTATAAGATAGATTAAAAATAAATCATTAATGGCACATACAACCCTAATTCCCCCAAAAAATGTTATCTCACTCTAATCCACTATGATTCATTCCATTACTTGTACCAAATACAATCAAAGAATGAATGAAAAATGTATGCATTTTTAAAAGTTCCATCTCTATTGCTTTGTACACATGTTTCAGCCTCTGCTTTAAAACCACTGAATCAACTGTTTTCATCTAATGTTATTTAATGTGTTTTATCTTGGTGTTTAAACCAAAGCTAGTCTGTTTTAACATTATTATATTTTGTGGTTCTTTTTGTTAATAATGATAACTCTATTTCAGTAATACATATCTCTCAAAGCATATGCTATAATTCTGATGCAGTCCAGAATCTACTCCTGGCATGTTATATTTCCAGTCCAGTCTCCAATCTCAAACTCATTTATTTAGCCCGTGTCTTGTATTGATTTTCTGTATTGCTTCTCCTTACAGAAACTCCACGTACTGTATGAAGGTGTCCATGTCTCTAAATGTGGCGGAGAATGACACAGACGTTTGCTACAACTCCAAAATGAGGTCCTACGAAAAGGCCGAGCTGAGCAAGAGCAAAAACATCTCCTGCCCAGGAATCGAGGAGTACATCCAGCCGGGAACCGAACCTGAGATCACGTGGTATAAGGTAAAGAAGAGCTCAAAGTCAGAATTATTTACATTTTACTTGTACGCCCCAGTATTCCAGTATTGATCTTTAGTTTAGACTCAAAGCACCTAACATAATATTTAACTTTCCAAATACTTCCAGATCTAAACCCAGACTCTATCAGGCATAAATTATGGCTAAACAATCTACAGTCTAAAGTAAGACTAAAAAATTGATAAAACGAGATAAAACTATAGATAAGGTAGTTCTAAACAAAGATTAGCCTAAAAAGAGGACAAAAATGTATGGATTTCTCTCCAAACAAAACAAATTTGAACACACTTTTTTTTTTACATATTCCTATTTTAGTCCTATGTTAATGCAATTTGTCTATTATTATCTATGAAAAGCTTGATGAGTCACTTTACTGTCAAAAGCATATATTGATTTTCGTCTGCAGTCGTGTTGTATTGTTTGTAAAAGTTGTTTTGAAACTAGCACATGAATATGGAGCAGCCCTGGGACCTCCTACACTGTCGCCGGTGCACAGGAGTGGACATTGATGAAGCTGTTTAGTGACGTTTAGGGGTCCATCCATCAAAGTCCCGGGCCTCTCCGATCGGGTTTGTCTGAATTAAATTATACCGGACAAGATCCGCAAAGTACCACGCCCTCTGGGTTATTGGCTGCAGTTTGTTAGCCAGAGATAAGATAGTTTGGGGTGAGACTCTAACCCACGCAGCCCAGATACTTACTTACTGCTACTACTGCTATGTTTTTTAGCCACAGTTAAGCTACTTTTGGGGAAGAGATGCTAACCCACGCGGCCCAGATAGCTCACTGCCTGAAGGGAGTCTCCAGCATTAAGTCTGAAAAGCAGGACTACTTTACCACAGCTTGCATAACATGGATTACAGTCTACAGTACAGGAAAAACACTTTTACCAAGGATTTATTAGTGAATACGTCACACATTTGGTTGATCTTTTGCTGTACGTTTCATAGTGAACAAATTGCATATTAAAAATATTATGGAAAATTGTTGAATAAAATATTAAGCAAATATTTAAGCATAATATCCAAACATATTTATCAAATGGGCACAAAATATCACATATAAATAGAAAGCCAACACATACAGGATATAACATAACTTTATATCAAAATATAATGTCCAAACAGTAGGGGTGTAATCCTTTAGTCGATTAATCGGTTGATGTTGAAAAATCCACAAAATTTGTGGGTTTTTTGGGTTGATTTTTTTTTGGTAACGTTCATCTTGTCTTGTTTATAATGTATATATGTTTTCTTCTAGTCATACGACTTTTTGTCTGACTAGAAGAAAACATATATACACAAAATTTGTGTTGGTCGACAATTAATATATTTTGATAATAATGATTATTATGGGCAAAAATGAGATGCTGAAGATTTTGGAACTAATCATGAGTTTAATCTCACTTATCTAACATTAATACACTGTTTACAAGCTCTTTTGTGCATAAACTGATGTTTTTGCAAAAATTCCTCTGCAGTTGTCATTTCAGTGAAGTTTGGGTGGAGATGCTTCATAGTTTTGAAGGCTTTTGCCACACCCCCTTTTAGTCAACTAATCGATCGATAGGACATGACTTTAGTTAACTACAGCCCTACAAAAAACTTCTTCTTATCTTATATAACTTATACAACTATATATTTAGGCATATACCCAAAATGTACATTACATTATGAGATCATAGTGGCTTCAATCAAAATATTATGTCAAACAGTGACATTATTATTATTTTTCATTTTAGTCCATTGAATTGGTTCAATAAAAAAAGCATTGACAAGGCCCACAATTCCAATTCCTCCCCATCTGTTAAAATCTTGACTTTTGAATCAGCTTATCACATTGACTTTCCGACACCACTCTCTGCTAACTTCTTTAGCGTTAATATGCTAAGCTAACTTTGGTGTGAGTGAAAGGTGAGGCGAGGACATGCAGCTGTACACTGTACAAGAGGCAATGTGCTAAGCTCCTCGGGCGGCCCCTCCACCACAACGGCTAACTGGATTCTTCAGACTTCAGCACGACTGCTGTATGGAGCTGTGCAGATCTCACTTTACTGCACTTTCTGAATATGGAAAAATATAAGTCTTACTTTTACTTAAACCACCACTTCTGTACTGCTCTAACTTATAACTACTACTACAAGGTACTATGGTACTAATTTGTCGTACTTAGCTATTGTTTCATCTTGTTTTTTAATTTGTTTTTATAGTCATTTCCAACAGTACAAATGATAAAAAACTACTCCATCTACAGTTTGTACCACTACTAGGATTGTCAAAAGCATCAAAAATCTGATACTAATTGATACCAAAAGTAGTTAAAGGACACATATTCTGCTGCAGTGACTTTTTTGATCTTTTAACCATGTTCTAACAATGTTCCATCATCAAAAACATACCTGGAGCTACATTCAGCTACGTTCATAGTACCCTCTGACCGTCAAAAACACTTCCTGCTGAACTCCCTCAATTGATGATGTTTTTCTAATTTTATACGTCACTTATCCGATAATCTTCTGATTTTAAGTCCTTAAATCATTAGACTTGTTCTCAGGATTTCTGCCCGCTAAACAAGATCACTGCTACTAATATTTTGATCACTGCATGTCATGCACTCTCTTAAAATGATAACACAACTAAATTGTGTAAGCACTAGGCGCCATGGCTACATACACTCTAAGAACATGTTTAAAGGCTAATAACAATATGAAAAATTCATAATATGTTTCCTTTAAAACTAGATTCTGATTTGACCAAGTATCGATACAAAAAAATCATATATGTGGGAAATTTGAACTTCCATGAATGATCTTCAGAATTAGAAGACAAGAAAGTAATACAAAGAAGAGTAAAAGAATATATTAACATATTTATGTATGTATATACATATATAATCTATTAATATATATTAATTATCTCGATTAATAATCGAGTTTTGAGCCTTTTCTGTTGTACCAATGTCAAATTTGAAATTGTAATATCTTGACAACACTACTACTACTACTACTACTACTACTACTACTACTACTACTACTACTACTACTACTACTACTACTACTACTACTACTACTACTACTACTACTACTACTACTACTACTACTAGCACTGTGAATAATTACTTCTGCTCACTGCTTTAACGTTGCCCTGTATGAATATGTCGTCCCAGTAGTAGAAAGCAGATAAGTTTTGCTCTTAATATCTCTATGGCCCTTTGAAAACGACACTGTTCTTCTCACTAATGACACTGTGTTTCAACTCCTCGCCCTCTCCGGATCCTCTCTCCTTCCAATACGCTTGAAGATAAGGCTAGAAAAAAAAAACCTTATGTTGCTGCTAATTAGAACTATAGAAGCCAAACTGTGCCGTCTCTTCAGCTTTAGTTGAAAGCCATCGCACAGTAAAACCCAATGGTGCCTATTACAAATCAAGTTGGCAAAGGAAATGAAGTAACTTAGTCAATGTTAGTCATGTTGTGCAGGATTTTTGTTTTCATTTTGTTTAGATTTTCTTTTCCAGAAACTTTTTCTCTAAATTATATTAAAAACAATTTAATTTATTGTCGTTGTATAATTACATTAGGTTTAGCAAATTTATTTCAGCAATTAATTGTATTTTATGTTGTATGTTATTTAGCTATAAAAACAATCTTTAAAGTAGATTTAACAAGTTGTCTTTCAGCCGTGGGGATTGAGATTCATTTTTGTGATGCAGTACTTTTTCAGCACCATTACTAGAGTTGAGCTGGTTTTATTGTTCATTATAGACATGTTTTATTGTGTCTGATGTCTTCTCCTTCTCTGTTCCTCCCATCTGCAGGAGTGTAAGCCAAAGCAGTGGAGGGCGAGCGTCGAGACAAAGGACAGTCTGTACATCAGGGAGGTGCGAGAGGAGGACACTGGGAACTACACCTGCGAGCTCCAGCTCGGAGCTTTTGTAGTGCGCAAGACCACCGAGCTCTCCGTCACAGGTAAGGGACATTCATTTTTACTTTCAAGTTTGAATCTGTGATATCGTTTTAAAAGTTCTGGGGACATTTCTGGTGAATTTGAAAATGTACATTTATTTACAACAGTGTCTTTTAACTTTGGTCAAGTGAGAAAACAATCCAAACAAATGATAATGGAGTGTATAACAGTGGTGAGGCTGTGTCAGTCAGATTACAGAAGGATGGCTCATAACATGTTTAACAGGTAAACAAAAGCATGGCAGTTTGAGGTGAAACTAAGGCAGTGTAAACAAACGGGTAAACAAAGACTAACTCAAACCGTATTTCGATGGATCACTCCTGGATGAGTGAGGGGTTACACCGACTCTGTATTTTACACTTGATGCTTATATTGTTAAGTACTCACAGTGTGTAACAATCTGCACATGTATCCTTCAAACCTGCCTAACCCTTAGTAGAATGTTATTACACTTCATTGTAGTTAACAAAGAAATGCTTGTCAACTAATTAAGTAATCAAATAATTATTAACTGGTCAATAAACAGACTCCAGAACACGCCGTGAGCCGAGAGACAGAGCAGGAGTCACACAAAAATGACACAGAAAATTTATACATTTTGTGTTTTTGACGAAAGCACCCTTTTGTCTATAAATATCCTCCACCAGGACGTCCTCAAATGGCTTCAGATCAGCTTTATATGAGTAAAAATCTCATATTCACAGGCTTTTCACGCTCTTAACAACTGATCAGTTAATCAGAGGAACAAGACTAATTGATTACCAAAATAATTGTTAGTTGCAGCCCTAGGCACAATTAATTAAAATAAACTGTGACCAAATGAACTTAACTTCAGTAATAACAGGTTTATGGTTAAACATGCAGTGTTAGCATTAGGTTTAAGCCTCCTGAGCTACCGTAGTTTTGTTTGAGTTCACAGGTTGTAGAAATGTCAGGCTTGAGTCTGTGTGTAGATGGATACATAATTAAACAAAAGGTTTAGTGCCGGTAAACATTTGAATATTTGTTCATTTGTAAAACTAGTGAAACAAATGCTTACAATTTACTCTTTGTAGCATTTTCCAAAGCCTAATCTATTTTTAGTGCAATAAAAGTAAGTATTCTTCTGTCCCTCCCAGAGCACATTCCCTCAACTATGCTGTTAATAATAATATGTGTAGAAGATGGTATCAAAGAACACATTTTCAAAACGGAGATGTCTGTTTTTGCAAATGAACTCTTCTTTCAGTGTTCTCGCTAAAATGTTACCTTATGTTCCAGATTGCAACCAAGACTGTTCTGTGTGAGGTCATGTATTCTGTAGAGATTTGGGAGGTTTTTTTTTGCTCGCACTTTTTGACCCATTAAGTCTTCTGTAGTTTTTATAGCTTATATTTCCAACCAAAGTAGGTCACGCGGTATATATACTCAGACTTACATACATTATTCTTATTTTTATATTGAATCCCAACACATTCTACCTTATGCCGACTGCTCCTACTCCGTCCTCCATAGATTCAGTTGCATGTCTGACTTGAAGGCTGTTTTAATTGCAAAGTGGTAGATTTCGCTGTGAACCTCCTCAGCACTTTCTCCTCTTTGAACTCTTGAAATATTTAAAGCCAAACTCAAGCTCTTGACAGATCGCTTTGCTTTTTACTGTCACTGTCACAGCCAAGGTTGACACAGCAGTGGATCCTCGATATATACGGCCCCTATGTCCCCTGTCCAGGCTTATCTGATGGGCCTAAATGTCCAGAGTGGTGCTAGACCACTCTTTAATTAATACCGATCAATTAAGAGACCTGATCTACAGCTTAAGTTGGTCTCAGGGGCATATTCAATATCAAGTGTTCTCTACTTTTGTGCAAATTATGGTAAATAATCAGGGACATTAAGTAGGTGTTCATTTAGTGAGCATATTTCCAAAGTGATGTCCATTTTTCCAAACTTTACGGTAGGAACTAAATATTTTATTGTAAAGTTAGTATGATAATCTTGATGATTACGTTAAGTTATAAATGTAATGTAGTCTCAGTCAGAAAGTATAGAGCCATGACGAAAAATCTGTTTTCAATTTGTATGTGTTAGGGTAAAGCAAGAAAAAAACAAAGCAAAAGACTAAACACTACCAGTCTATTCAATCTTTTCTTTTTTTTTTTATCCAATTGGTTTTGATGGAACTATATATTGTTTCATTCTTACATAATGTGTTGTTCACATCAAGTATCAGACAGGTAAAGTGTCCCTAAATGCATTTGAATTTGAAGTTACATTACCACAACAATATGAACTTTGTTATGTAACCGGCTCTTTCAGGTGATAAAATGTGGGGATTTTCACAGTTTTATTTAATGAATCATCAAGCATTACTCACACCTCACACCACAGCTTTATAAAACATCCCTCAATGTGCTTCAGTGTAGTTGGACTAAATGTTAGATGGAGCAGACAACTGGGTCAGAGAATCTCATGGTCAGTATCCACTGTGCCTCGTGCCTGGTTTAGTCCTGGTCTAGTTCTGCTCTTGTGGAAGATTCTTGGTCTACAGTGTTCAGTATCCTTCAGCTTTGTGTTACATTCTGTGCAGGTATGAACATTACACGTTCTGACTTGAGAGTTGGAGGGGAGAAAAGTCCCAGTTACCAGTTTCTTGGAACGCACCGTTAGACTTGGGGCCTGTTCGCACTTCGTCTGATTGAAGCGAACCCTGCAGTGGGCTTTGTTTGTGCACATCTGGTCCACTTCAGTGCAGTTACATAAACACAATCACACGTGCACACCTAACAAGAGAAAACAAAACAACCTGCTCATTTGAATTTAACCCATTTCCACAGTCCTTCTTTGTATTCAGTCCAAGTTGCTGTCCCAAACTTACAATTTCCTTTAATATTTATGAGCTAATTCAAAAATAATTTCTTCGTATTTCTATCCAAGCTCTCTACAGGACACACTACCCCCCTCTGGTGACAGGTGGTACTGCACCCTGAGACGGCGCAGTTCTTTTGGTAAAAGTCAGCCGTTAACCTGAACCCATGACATCATGAGCACTGGTGAGGCTTTTCTTCTGCAGTGCACCGAGTCCTCCAGACCAGTGGTTCCCAACCTTTTTTGTTTCACGTACCCCCTAAGCTTTATTTTATACTCTGAGTACCCCTTAACTTGAGTTTCGGGCAAATACATGTGTTTAATGGCTGAATATAGTAAATTATTATTATTATTATATTTTTGTTTTAATTATATTTATGGTCCAAGATACTCCAAAAATATGCTAAATTTAGTTTTTAGTCAGATAAAAGTAAACCTGAAACCATTCTAAGTACTCCCTGTAATTCCTCACATACCTCTGATTGGGAAACACTGCTCCAGATAGCTCCAATGCTCCAATAAGTGTGTACATGCCCTTGGGGTGGTCCCGCTCTGCTGTGTTCAATAGGTGCTTGTCTTGGTTTAGTCCTGGTTTAGACCTGGTTGAGTCCTGGTTTGGATCTAGTTTCATCCTGGCTTAGTTCAGCCTGATTTTGAGCTGTTAGAGGCCTTTTTAAGTCCTGATTCATTTCTGTCTTAGATCTGCTTTAGTACTGGTTTAGTCCTGGTCTAGTTCCGCTCTTGTGGAGTATGCCTCGTCTGCAGGGATCAAAGAGATGATCAGAGAGGCCCAATGAAGGAACGTACGTGGTCGTAATGTTTTGCTTGATTGCATTGCTTAAGTCAAACTGCACTCACAGCGGTCCTCTCAAAAATGACTATATTCACTGCATGTTCTCTAATAAAACCACTAAGTAATCATATATTAAAATGATATAATGAACACATCTAATCAAGCACCTGCCAAACTGGAGTGGGATTACCTGCTCTCGTCCTCGGATCAGACCAGAATAATTACACCCATCAATTAAAAGAGCAATTATGTCCGAGCGCCTTCATATGCAAATCACCAAGACAGGCAGAAAATTACAGAATATGGCAGCTGAAGGCTCATGTTTTGTCTGATAAAAGTACTCTTATTTCAAAATAATATTCTTCAAGTGGAAGTAAATGCATTAAGCAAGCAAAAGCAGCCTATCCCACAATATGACAAGGTATTCTATTCCTTTGTCATTTACTATTACTTCTACACAGACAACTAATACTACATCTAATACAGCTAACAACTACAATAACTCTGTAACTATCACTGTGCTTTTACTGTTAGTAATATAGCTTTTCCTGCCATTTCCACTGGTTTAATATAAGAAAAATAAGTTGGCAATAACATTTAACACGAGTGGACTAATCCGCTCCATAAATACCTTACATGCTAAATGCTTCCGGGCACATTTAACTGTGAGGAGAACAATAGAGCGACTTGAGAATTATGAAAAATCAATGTGTTTGAGCTGTAAGTGCATCCATCATTCAGACTGAGGAGGAATACATTAGAGCTAATGACACAAGGGAGGTGACAGGTGACGCACACAGGCACACAAGTGTAAGGGGACTCAGAACAGCCCAACGCCTTCAATTATACCGTTAGAAATATAGTTATACAAGTACGCTCAAAATAATTCAATAAAGTTGGAGTTATCGGTCAGCCGCCTGTCTCTGTGGAGGGGACAAGGAAAAAACGTAATTTTCTGAGCAATGGTGTCTTGAATGCAGGAGAATAATACTCAAACATGCTTGAATCACTCTAACTTTGTGTGGACCAATGAGAAGGGAAATTATTATAACATTGTTAAAAGCTTTTAAAAGTCAATTCTGCACAATATGTCTCCTTTAAACACCTGGGACCAGCCATAAAAACACATGTAAGTTGAATAAATGCAAGATAGATATTTCTTCCACCTGAAATATGACTAAACTCAACCTGTATTTATGTATGAGTTAGTGCAAAAGGGCTCTGTCTTTTGTCACATTGAACATGTTAATGTGGCATGTTTGTACTATCATGATACTGTAGACTGTGTCCTTCGTGTGTTGTTCAGCTGCACATGGTCTGTGTGAATAGTATGTGTGTGTTTTACTTTGTGTAACATCAACCTGCCGTCGTCTGCAGATGGAAAACAGCCCAAGGCTATACTCTGGCAAATTACATTTGTTTAATTGTGCATTATTAATATATGCATTGTTTCACATTTTTAAATAAATAAAGGCTGTATTTGCTGCTATAATACTACTACTTCACACCTGACTATTATTATTTCTGCCATTATTGATAATACTGCTACTTTAAATAATACTGTAAATAATGTTAGTACCTTTCAAATTTGTTTACTCACAATACTACTACTACTACTACTACTACCACCACTACCACATTTGGTTGATGTCTGTATACTGAATGAGAGCACAATCCGTGCATTGCTTGTAAGTTCACGATACAAGAAGCAGGTTAATATCATTAGCTTAGCCTCATTAAGCACAGTGACAGCAGCTCCACCTCCATCTCTGCTCCACTCTTCATCTCTGTCCTTTATATACGCCGTCATGTTCTGTACCTTACATCAAAACTTTACAGAGAAAAAGAGGTTTAAAGGTGCTCTATGTTTGTCCACACGGAGACCTGATATTCCACAGTATGGCATTAAACCTATCTGTCTCCATGGAGACAACTGGTCATTCCACTAGGTAAAGTTACAGGTCAGATACATGTTTTTTAAGGCATTTTTGAACAGTAAAAACACCAATATGTGAAAAAAATATGAAACAGGCCCGTTTAATGCCATACTGTGTAACATTAGGCAAAGTTACACTACCAAAGGTTACACACCGCAACTCCACTCAGTGAGAGAGCGGCGTAAAATGTTTGTAATTATAATCAACTGTCGTCTGACCTTTGTGGCGTTATGGGAGGCTGATGGTGATATTTGACAAATGTTTTATTAAATCTGTATTTTTAGTGTTGGGACCTTGATTTAGACCTGGTTTAGCTCTTTGATCCTGTGATCTATTCAGTGATTGTTACATAATGCTAATTTAATTCCTTGTACACATTTGGGAGCTGTGAAAGGTAGAAATGCATAACCAATTACACCCTAGACTTTGTATGTGTAAATAACTGTATAAATATAAAGTTTAAGCTGAAGGATAATGACTGGGCGCCTCAAGCCAGAAAAGGTAAATTCATTGTAGGGACATCTTGTGCTTGTTTTGCCTGGATGTAAGTCATGTTTTATGCATTCAACAAACACAGCCCTGATCAAAAGGAGGAGGTAGTTAGAGCTTCAATGGAAAGAAAATAAAGAAATATAAAAGTGGATCTAAAAAAAACTCAAGCAATTTTGAAAAACAACTAAGAGGAAAGAAGAGAGAGGAGTTGGATTTCTGTAAAGACATGGAGTATTCAGGAACAACTGGAGTTGCACTAAAATGTACAAAGGTAAAAGTATGGTTTTGGTAGTTTTGTGGACACTAAATAATACTTAAATAACTCATTTGAAAGTTTATAATCACTGTTTCTTCTTTAGACCATTACTTGGCTAAAACAGGATTTAATCATGACTTAACTTGGTCTTCTCCTGCTTAAACCTGGTCTGAAGTGCTTCTGATAGAGGCTGGGCACTGCTGTCTGGAAACACTCCACATGTTATGCTTTGAACCAGACCTAGACCTACCAAAGAACTGAACCAGAAATAAGAACTCAGTCCTCAACCAGTCGTCTGCTCTCCATCACACATTTAGTCCAACTAGATTGAAACATGTTGAGTAAAAAGTCTTATAAAGCTGAGGTGAGTAACACTTTGATGAGTCATTTAATAAAAAAAATTATAAAAAATGAAAATCTCCTCATTTTATCAGGCACCTGAAAGAGCTGATTATGTAACTGCTGTATAACTTTATACTGTTGTGCATAAAACTTCAAATTCAAATGCATTTAGAAAGAATGACCTGTTTGATATTTTGGTATGAACAAGGTACAGTGGTCATATTGTTTTGGCTAATTAGCATCTCATTGTTGTACCGATGCTCTCATCATGTTATTATTATAATGAATTGTGCACAGATTCACATGAATTGGTCCTTGTTAGCCTGTTAGCTCTTCTCTTTTCTCTGCTAAATTGCTGTGGAAATCGGTGCAAAATTCAATACAGGTCAGAAAAGGCTATTTAACTTTAACATGGTAAAGTTTCTGTCAAGTGGCCTAACTGAAGTAACTGCTTCAGTTAGGTGTATTTATTATTTGTTTTATTTGTGGGGAACAGTTCGTGTTAATGATCACACATCATACACGCTGGATTATAGCTCATTTCCATTGATGGTAAATTCTTTGTAAAAAGGACAAAACTGTTGTAGTAGGTTTGTTTTTCAATCCCACCTTCTACATTGCACACAGTGTCCTTGGGCAAGACACTTCACCCAACTATCATATGTATGTGAGTGAGTCTGGTGGGTTGTGGTGCTCGTCAGGCCTTATGCTTAGATTTTCAGCCACTTTTCCGTCCATCCGTTCCAGCTCTAAACTTCCACTGCTGATTAGTCAATGAATAATGCATGATATTGTAAAGTTGAATGTTTGCAAAGTATGATATTGCTGCTAGTCGTAGTAGATTATTCTAGAAGTATTATGTGAAGAAGAATCAACAGCCAGAGTATGTGTCAATCAATCAGTCCTGTCTTTAGTGTTTGTGAGTGGAGCTCGCCTGGCATAAGTCAGACTCATGTTAAAGCACTAATACTGTTACTTCTATAATATCCATCTGGACTGGCACCCAATGAAATCCAGGAAGAGTCGGGAGCTTTGCCAATCGCAGCAGATAAATCAATGTATTTTTCCCCTAAATTAATACTTACTGTTTTACAGTTTTTGTTGGAAAATACACATTTCTGTTTCGCACCAAATGAGATGGATTATTGTGAGTTTGAAAACTCAATCCAGCTTTCAGCGTGAAGTTATTGAAATGCAGTAAAATCTGGAACACCAGTACGTCAGTGAGTACACACACACACACTACACACTGACCCACTACACACTCACACACACACACACACACACACGCTACACACAGACACACACACGCTACACACGGACACACACTACACACAGACCCACTACACACTCACGCACACACACACACACACAGACCCACTACACACTCACTACACACTCACACTCACACTACACACAGACACACACACACACGCTACACACGGACACACACACTACACACACACACACACACGCTACACACGGACACACACACACTACACACAGACCCACTACACACTCACGCACACACACACACACACAGACCCACTACACACTCACTACACACTCACACTCACACTACACACAGACACACACACACGCTACACACGGACACACACACTACACACTCACACTACACACACACACACTACGCACTACATAAACACTACACACTCATGCATACACTACAAACTCACACACACACGCACACACACACACACTATACACTCACGCACACACTACACACTCATGCATACACTACAAACTCACACACACACACTATACACTCACGCACACACTACACACTCACACACACACTACACACACACACACACACACTACACACTCACGCGCACACACACACACGCACACACACACACACTACACACACACACACACAGGCTGCGAGCAAACCCTGCATTCATCTCTGGTTCAGTCGTCACATCACCCCCTCACACACATCTGCACCATCTGAGCCCAAAGTCTGACGCAAAACCAACAACCTCTGCCTCTCACTCTCCCCCACCTCCTCCCTTGTCTCACCCTCTTTCCTCTGTCTTTCTCTCTCTCTCCCTTCTCTCCACTCTCCTTTCACCCCCCACCTCTCTTTTTCTCTCTCTTTCTTCTTTTTCTTCTTTTTCGCTTCTTTCTCTCTTTTTCTCCCCCATTCTCCCTCTCTCACCCCTCGCTCTCCTTCCTCAAAACCCCATCCTAGCTACGGCAGCAGATATGGAGGGGGAATGTGCCTTTTCATCAGCGCCTGTTTGCATCATTCATTTCTATGACACTCCAAGCCCTCAGCACAAGACGGATATCCTTCTGATTAATTAAAGACATTTTTTCTAGACTGCTTATTTGGACTAAAAGATTAACTAGCCAGGACAAGATGGCGGCCATATTGGGAGAGTACGGGCAATATGCTAACGGGAGCTTTTGCGCGAGGGGAATCGTTTGTTATGGTGCTTTTTAAACCACGTGCAGATTTATTATAGTGAACATATTTGTGCAATATTTTGTCTAACCATTTGTCACCCGCGGCGTCATCGACAGGACTAAACATCCATTTAAAGAGAACACAGCAACCTTACACTCAAAAGGTGCAGTATGACAAAGGAATTTATTTTATTTTATTTTTTTCTTTCACCTGCTTTTGCTCCCTTTATTTTTACCAATGCCATTATCTAGTACAACTTTAATTTTCCTAGTATTGCACACATTCACTTAAAATAACACAGTAAATACACTTTAGGAAAGAAATCATTCATAAAGAACAAATAGTTTATTATGAATGGTTCAGACTCAGTAACAACATAATTAATATCCTAACTCTTAGCTCCTTATTAATTACTTACTAAGCCTGAATCATTCTTAATAAAAATGTGTTCTTATGAGTCAAGTCGTTGTTGCTTCTAATGAAAGTGTAATTTCAATACAGTGGTACCAGAATCACTGCTATGTAACTTCTACTTCATGTATTTTAACACAGAAACAGACAGACTGCCTGTTTCTCCAGCTCTATATTTGATGCTACAGCTCTTCCCGTGTCCCACTGCCTTCCTGCCTCTCTGCCTGTCCTCCCATGCAGTTCCCCAGTGGTCGGCCATCTTGTTTTTTGTTTCTTTTAGTTGTCCCTTTCCCCCAGCGTTCCTCTGATCACTGTATACTGCGGTGTTCCCGAGCTCCCGTTGGGCTGTGTGTGGTTTTGTTCTGCAGGGGAGAGGGAAGAGGTGGGCGAGGAGTGAAAAAATAATCTGAAAATCAAACAAGTTCACAGTGTTCTTCTATTCGAGTGGTTACCTGGTTACAGTAAATCAGAACAGAATGTAATTTTAATGTAGTGGTGAGGCACACAGTTTAACACCAGCCATCACTTTGGATGTGTTCACACTTGTTTGGTTTTGGTTTGGTGCCGTTTAGTTCTGATGGACTCGCTTTCTTAAGGATTTTTTTGGCCCCTGGGCTTTATTAGACAGGATAGTGCAGCGTGAAATCAGACACGAGAGGCATATGTGCTATCCAAGGTAAAAGTATGTATTCATTATTATTTATTATGTATTTATTTGGCATGCAAATGTAAGCACACAATTGTAAAGAAAGCAATTCAATGACAGAAATGCTTAGTAGGGATGTATAATTAATCGCATATATAATCGTGATTTCAATTATGACTCATTACAAAAATGTTGCAATCATGAATACAATGAATTGAATCTTCTGTTCAGAGTTAAAAGTGCACTCCTTTTGCCTCAAAACTTGGAGCAAAGGCCCAATATTGACAATATAGAAGTCATTGTTCGAAATAATTGTGATTTCAATTATGAGCCAAATAAGTGTGATTATAATTTTTGCCATAATTGAGCACCCCTGATGCTTAAAACAAGTCTGGTGATGATTTATGGACTTAAAAGCAGCACAGAAGATTTTCTACCTTTGATGTCACAATCTGGAAAACTGAAACACTGTGGTTTGTGATCAGAGGCTCAGAGCAAGAGGCCCTCGTGAACAGGATTAATTAAGTGGGAATGAAGCTGAATACACCTCTTGGTATGTTTTTGATGAGGGAACAGTGTTATATCATGGTTTAAGCTCAAAAAGTAAGTAAGTAAAAGTGTGATGTCACCTGAAACCCTTGTATCCCCCTGTTACCATAGTGACGAAGGTTCCACTATTCAGGAGTCTATCTGAAGGTTACTATGACCTTTCCGTTTTAGTATTTTGTTTATTCAGCAATTTCACCGGACTGTGATTGACAAAGCTGTTAAAGCCCTCTCAATAGCCCTCACTCTATGAACAGTGTGTGACCCTCACTGTTTGAACCAGGTCTAAAACAATGTAGAAAAGGAAATGGCAAACACAGAAAACTGTCATCTTTGTATGCATTTATTTTGGTAACTCCTATTCAACTATCCAACACTACTAATGTTTGAAGTATGCTGTAGTTTCAACCTCTACTAACATGTTCTGAAATGCATTGGATTCTTGTATCAGTTTGGCAGTTCATATTTCAGTCTTCCCTCAAATGTTAACGCTCCTGTACGGATTAAGTCTTGATTTTCAAATATAAAAACTATATCTTATCACTATTATTGTCCTCATTCCCAAAGACTAAACTACACTGTAAGCGTTGCAACATGTTCCCTGTCTTACCGTGCCATTTATATTTACTTTACAATTCTCTGGCTATTGGACCATCTACTCACAAAGCAGGTGAAGATTAGCAGCAGATGTGTGAGCAGATGGAGCCAACATGCCAAAAAAAAAAATCTAAATAAATAAATACTGCTGTTCAGGTGGTAGGACGCTTGCTTCCCCGTTGCGGTTACATTGAGACAGCAGTAGACAGGCTAATCCCTCCACATGTGAGCGCTTTGAACGGCTCAGGCCTCATTACAAACAGTGGGCAGCGCTTTGACATTAGCTGCAGATTTGACAGAGAAAATGATGCTTTTGATGAATATGGGTTTGAGCAGGGAGGGAAGAATGATTTGAGATGGGGAGACGAGGAGGGAGTATGCAAATCTGTGCTTACATAAATGTTGTTTCTAACTCTTGTCTGCATACTGAAAAAAATCCCTTTTACAGAACCAATTTGTGAACAGTTTTAGGGTAATCTTGAGCCTTATCAGCACAGGTATTAGACCACAATGTTTAATAAAGATGTGGTTAGTGTTGAAAATGTCAGTCTATTGTCTAAAGCAGCGGTACTGAAATCTGTATTGAGAATCGAGTATGTTTCTACCTTCCAGGCAAAGCAATGTCTCTATGGAAACAAGGTGGCATCCAAGTTGACCCCACAGGAAAAGTTACATAAAACTACACAATAACGTTTAGATATTCTGTCAAGTGTGTGGATTTTATATTTAATTATGTTCTATACTACTAGCACTACTGCTGCTGCTCTGTGCCAGTCAAACACTGCCAGCTCAGCTCTTATCTTACCTTAGATCATCGGAGGTACACGACTCCCTACAACAGAAGCATAGCCAGACAGGAATGCACACAATCACAATGTCTTAGGGTTCATGTCTCTGTGTCCCAAGTCTAGTACTGATGGAAATGAACTTCTCCTGTGTTAGAACTCCAGCCTTATGCCTCTTCTTTTGACTCTCAGGTTACTTTTATTTATTCCATTACCATTACCACTACCACCACTACTACTACTACTACTATTACTACTATTACTGCTACTATGGTTAAAAGTGTGTGATTCAAAAGACTTCTTATTCGCAATTCATTCTCAATCATACTAAGGTTCCAAATACTTCTACCACTGCTGCTATTACTATACCACCAGTACTACTTCTAACACCAGGATCAGAATCTATTATAGTAAATGTATACTTTCACCATACTTCAAAAACTACTAACATTCAATTTACCATATAATATACCACATAATCCTGACTTGCCATCAGAGTAAAGAATTTTTTCGAAAAGGTGTTATCTATATATTTTTCTTTCGTCGTCTATAATAATATAAAAAATACATTTTAATACAGTCAGTCTATCAGCGTTGGTTATAACTTACCCTTGCACCGTTGCATTGGCGGTAGCTCCACAAATACCTATCAATTAGCAGCTAACTGTAGTTACAAAGCTCCTCCAACGTTGCCTACATCTGGGATTGCTAATTAAGATGACGTGTTACATAATTAATGCCTCGCTTGGCTTATTAGGGTTCACTTAGCGTCGCAGCTTCACACATGTGGAAGTCGGTGCTAAACTAGTGCTAGTGTCGTTTTATACTCAGAATGTGGAGCTCGATGAAAAGACTCAATAGAAACAAAGAAGTAAAGTGTGTAGTAGCTGAGTACAAGCTAGACCAGCTAAAGCCTGCGACTGTTTTTTCATGTATTCTGAGATGTATAAAAGTATGAATAATGAGAATTAATTATTACAGTAGCTTCAATGGGATTCATTTAAGTGTGTTTTGTAACTTTTCTCATGGAGGGTCCATCACCTGCCTGTCACCATGAACACCTACTAAAATCCCTGGTTTCAGGTGTAAAGATTGGTTCCTGATTTGGCATAGTAATGTTCCACTGTTGTTAGCTCACTGTATGGGTTCATACAGTAAATACAGTGCTTCTCAAGGACAGAAAATGAATAAATTCAAAAGCATATGATCCAAGTCAACTGAATGTGTAATTTTATATCCAGGGGCTCAGAAAAATATTGTTTCTTTTGAATGGGGAAAGGTCCTCACAAAGTCCTTCAAATCAGTAAGGAATTCTTTGTCCGAAACCCTTGAATAGTTTAAAATTGAGCTGGAGACACGTCAGGATAACCTACCTCATGCCAGATTGATATGTGTACACAATGGTGTATGCACACACTGAATTGAACTCTACACATTTATCAATCTGGAAAGTCTCTCGCTGAAGGCCGTTGGGCAAAGGACAAACAGTTGAAGCTGAGGTTGTTAAATCCGGTTGAGAGAAAACTTCTTCCTCGTCCTCAAATGTACAAAACGCCTCTGTGTGCACATTTGTTAATTCAAAATAGTCTGTAAATCGGAGTCCGATGGATTCTCACGAGTTTATTGAACTCACAAATATCGCGAGAATTCATCTAGCCAGGCTAATGTTAGAATACTATGGTAGACTGTTGTTGAACTGTCACATTGCAGATTTGCTGCCCTGGTTGATGGTTAACAACTCTGTAATTATGACAAAAACGGGCACAAAGGTCAACGTCTTCTCTGTCAGTAAAAACAAAAAGAAAATAGCTCCAAAAAGTGGTGCCATTATTCATCATCAAAGTCATGATTGTTGTCGGATAAAAGGACGTTAAGCCTTGAGACTAATATGGCAAAAAATACTGGTAACGTTAAATATTTGTGGGTCATTTGAAGTTTGAAGATTGCATTCAAAAACAGTAAATCATCCATAGCGTCTCAAAGGCCATTGCCCACCGTCTGAAATTAGGAGGTTTTCAGATTCTAGCACGTGAACACAATCTGTTGTCGTCGATTTCTGAATCACCAGCACTAATCAGCACACAACTGGCTATTGACAAGTGTGGACGAGTCGGCACAATGGCTGCAGACCACATCATTTTAGGGTTTTCAAGTAACTTCAACCAAATTTATCCCGTCTTATCTCCTCCGTTTTAGAATATCTCATCAAGGACACAACAGAGTTATAAAGAGTCTATAAAACCCCAAACTAAAATTCTATGGTCCATTGGTTTAGGCCCCGCCCCTCCGTTTTAAACTCCAACATAAGCCTGTTGTGTAGCGATTACTATAACGTGACATGACAGCGTCACTCAGAGCGCAACAATCGATTTTCATTACATCAAGGCCCAACTGTGTCTCAGGCTGAAGCTGAACAGAGCGCTTCTAAACCAGGGCGAGTGCGTTCATAAAAATATAAATTACAAGGACATTTTGTTTGTTTTTTTGGTTAATCTGGTGGTATTATTGCTGCGTGGAGTTTGCATGTTCTCCTTATGTGAAATGAAAACAAACTAATCCTCCGTTATAGAAATCTGACCAAAATACTGACTCAGATCTCGGTGAAACAAGCTTTCACCCCAAACCAGACTGTTTTTTTCTTCTAAACTAACACACCTTTCCTCTCTTAAATAGCCATAAGGAAGAAGGAGAATATATTTTAAAACAACAAAATGGCTCCTGGATGCCCTGAAAAGTTATAATTAAAGTATGATTTGTTGCAGTGTACAGCCCTCTAAACCCATAGAGCGTGGATGGCCCATTTATCCTGCTAGTAACCTGTCACCGCGGCTACGAGGAAGTGCCCCGGCGAGATGGGATCTGTAGTTTATTGGTCTTTTTCACGTTGCCGCGGCGACACAAGGAGCACTTTATGTTCACTTCACAATTTTTATCAATCCGTTCTGTAACAGGAGCAGGATAGATGGAGGGTAGAGTCTGTGAGCTGGAGGTGAGGGTCCGGGATGTCAACCGAACGAGCTAACGGAGGCTAATGGCGCTATGGATGAGCTAGTGGTCAGATTATGTGCTTTGAGCTTGAGAAATGTTTCAGTGAACACAGTGGGTGTGTTTAGACAATGGCAGTGACAATAGTTGGTGCACAGAATTGGATGGTCATGAGAATTGAATACATATTTAATTAATCTGCGCTATTTCTTGAATGCAACAATTATAAATACTTGTGACTATAATGGGTTCTGTGCACAGTAGCAGTTGGCTAAGCTAACCGTTTGTCATTTAGCGTGGCTCAATTTTGATGAAAAATATAAAGCAACATCCAAAATGTAAAGTAAAGACTCCCTGATTGTTTTTATTTAGATTACTTCTGCTGATTGTTTTAATTCATGTCAACCTTTATTGGCTTATGTTAGCTGCTTGTCTTAGCTTGAGCTGCTAAACAATGGGTTCCCTCTGAAAAGGAGAAAAAAATTGGTTTCAAAATGTTACAAAATGCATGTGTAGTTGAAGTAACATATAGACATTTTCTAATAGTGGTAAAAAAGAAACAAACATGTAAAGCAGGAGGACAAGCGCTCCCGTCCGACAAAAAGAATCGGTGCTTAACAGTCTCAGCAGATTGAATGAACCTTTACCAAAGATCCAATTAAGCTATCAGTTGTGGTTTTAGCTGTAAATCCCCATAGTGCTCTGACAAGGCCAGTGTCGATGTCCAGTCTGCCCCAGGGATGAGCCTCCTAACTGGGGTCAAGAGCTCCAGCGCCTCAGCCTCTTGGAGGTGCTGAAGTCCAGAAATGAGCCGCTAATTCGGACCAAAGGGACAGCTGCAAATGAGGGAGAGGAGTTGTGTGTGGAGGAAGGAGCGGAGAAAGAAAGACATGAAGTTCAATCAGGTTGTTTTTCTAACTTGGTATGATTTGATTCTTATATTTTCATATATCAGAAAAATTTGGGATTTCACAATATCAAATTTTGGCGTTACAATTCTTGGGAGAAGAAACATTTTGATTATTCTCGATTATTGAACAAACAACACTGAAATAAATTCACTCTGTATTAGATGACTATTTCTCAGATCTGTCACCAACTTTATTAAAAGTTTTGGAATGATAAAGTAAAGTTAATGTGACATACAAACAAAAAAACAAACAAAACATATAGGTTTACTTTTAGTGTACAGATTAAATTGATAGACCTCCTTTAAACTAAAACACTCACAATGATCATTTATTTGGTTTTATGATTATATTATAACTTGAATAATCACAATTATTGATTAACTGAATTCTTTTACGTCACTAATTTGAATATTTGGTCCTAATCCTAACCCTGTGTGTCTCGTTGCACAGTTACATGTCATTTCTAAAAGTATACTTCATTCATATTCTCCTCGTGCTAACTGTTTCGCGCATGGCTTTATTGAACTAGATTTAATACATTTAGACTTTGTCCGTGACAGATTTGGAGCGTGTCGAAATTAGATAGTCATTTGTATGAACTGTTCCAGCGTTGGGGCTATCATTTGTACTAAGTGGCCCCTCGGAGGTTTCTCATGATGACGGATGCACCTGCTTATATGCAATTACAATGACCCATAGTGGACATTATAGCCGCTGACATGCATGTATTTTTAAACCGTGCAGCCCCGACGAAAGTAACTGAATCCATGTGCGGGAGTGGAGTGGTTAAGTGGAACTGAGAGGTTTGCACTTTTTCCGTGTTTCTTCTCAACAATAATGTGCTTTTACAAACAAAACAAAACAAAACAAAAAAACAGAAGGCTAGGGGTGTAATAAAACATCTAATGGAATTCTAAGCGGACAAAAATAAACACTTTTCTGAATGTAAATGTATGTTTTTTATTGATGTTAGCTTTTAAACATGCTCTCGAGTATCTTAAAATAATTGCAATTGATAGAAAACACACATTATTTTAGTAAGTCTGCCGCCATGCAGCTCAGAACAACGTCGGCCGATGTTTTATGGACTCAAATACTGCACAGGACACTTCCACAGCTCTGCTTTTGACGAAGAAAATTGAAACAGTCATTTCTGAAACGAAATACTTTCTGAGGCTCATTGGGAGAGGGCCTCGTAAACCACATAAATGAGTGTATGAACAAAGCTAAATACAACCCCAGGTAAGTTTTTGATAAGGGACAGTGTTATAACTTATAATGTGTCATTTAATTGATTGAATTGGCTGTCTGCTTTAGTCTGTCACATGAATATATAGATATATAAGTCTGTTATCAAATGTGTGCGATATGATTCAGTGCATTTCAAAAAATATGTATTAAGTCTTTTCAGAGCCATTGCAATTTAGTATACAATAGTCTGTTTATTTATTTGTATTTCGCTGCCCTCGTTTGATCTCAGGCCCTCGATTTCAGAAGCACTTATCTTTAATAATAACAAAGACCATTTCACAGTCATTAAAACCTTCTCCACAAATTCAATGTATACTAACAATTATCAGCAGAATCGGATGTCCTCTAAGAATACATTACTGCGTTTATATAACTCCATAGCCATTAGATGTAAGTGCAATATCCTCCAACATGATAAAAGAGGGTGCATTAACAGTGAAACCTTGTATTATAATGAGAAAAGCTTACATTTGTCCCTGTCTCATGTTTAAATACACACACACGCTCACTGTTAGCCACTAGCGCTAGCGGCTAATTGGCCTGCAGGGGCTGTAGCATCATTCAAACAGACATTTCTCCCACTGCAGTCCGTGTTCCCCCTGCAGAGGTTACATGTGGTTCACGTCCCACCACATCCATGCTCTGATAAAACACTAATTATTAGGCTTAAAATATTAGCTTGTGTTAAAGTACATTTAGGAAGTACAGGGTAGATCTTAATACAATGTGCAACTTAATGTTCTTCACCAGGAAAAAGTTCATGTAGTGCACTTCTATTAAGTTCTATTAAGTTCAGGGCAAATACATCGTACCATTTGAATTATATTTGAAGACAAAAAAAAGCTCTTCTTTCTCCTCACATCAGAGTTTAAACATTACACATTACACTGACATTACAACTGGTGTTGTTAATTGATTAGAACAATTAATCAGATTAATCACCCTTTTAAAATATGATTAATTAAGATTACCATGTACGTAACTTTACAATTAGTGGTTTTACAAATTTTCACAATTTCCTTTTTTTTGTTCTCCAATCTAGATCAATGAGCATATTTGTAAGCTCTACTGGCTACAATTTAAAGTGCGTATGACCGTTTTTTTTTAATGATTCTCTGATTTTGACTTTATTTGGTGTATTAATATCTGTTGTAAATATAAATTATAGTTTTACACCAATCAAGTATTTGTTTGTGGACAAAAGTTGAAAAATCTGTTGAAATTTACAGGACGTGAAAATAAATTGATGACATCATACCAGAGCAGGGCTATTCAACTTTATTTTACCGAGGGTCACATTTTCAGATGGTTTTGTCCTCGAGGCCAGAAATGTGTTCAACGCGCCAGGACTAAACCAGGTTTAAATCAGGACTAAACCAGGACTAAACCAGGACTAAACCTGGTTTAAATCAGGACTAAACCAGGACTAAACCTGGTTTAAATCAGGACTAAACCAGGACTAAACCAGGACTAAACTTGGTTTAAATCAGGACTAAACCAGGACTAAACCAGGTTTAAATCAGGACTAAACCGGGTTTAAATCAGGTCTAAACCAGGACTAAACCCGGTCTGAGCTAGGTCTAAAACAGGTCTAAATTAGGACTAAACCAGATCTAAACCAGCACAAAACCAGGACTAAACTATTAACAAGAGACACAATATACAATATTTTTTATTATTGCTAGAGGGTCTAGAGTCAGACTCATTCCATCCAACCTTTTTTGCTCTTTAAACATTGATTCAATCGAATAAAGGTGCTCACATATATTTTTATTTGTCAAGGAGTTTTGGCCCAGTGCAGTTTGGTTCCAAGATGACGTCATCATTCACAACCAGGAAGTACAATAACAAACCCCCACCCCCCAAAAAAAAAGAAGCTAAACCAGGATAAATTTCGTACAATTTTTAACACATTTTTTATTATCTTTACCTGCATTTTAGTTCATGAGCAGTCCAACCTGCCGTAGGATTCAAGGCCCTTCATTGTCACTTGCAGATGTAACTGGCTCTTGTAGTAACAGATGTAAACGGATGGGATTGGCCTGGTGTTTATAATTGTTTTGTAATAGTTGTGTGTCATATTTGGCCCATACATCGTAAACATCAAATGGTGAGGACTGATGGATTTTCTGTATACATTTAACTTGGTGATTTCAGCTCTGCTCCTGTTCCTTCCTCCTCAGGTAAAGCCTCCTGCTTAATCTAAAAGAACGTGTTTGGTCTAAACAGACCTGTGATTAATCTGCGTCAACTCATGATTAATGCATCAATGTTCTATTTTCTGTTAATTGCATGTGTCAACGCCTTAACTCTGACAGTCATAATTATACATTTAATACATTTCTTTATTTTACTTAAACATTTGCAGGACTTGTTATTTGTAGGATTTTGCAGGATGTTTATTTATCATTGGGACTTACTTTTATAATGTATCCACTGTAAAAAGATGCTTACACTTTTACTCAACCAATGAAAGCCATGATTTAAATAATGCCCGGACTTTGTTATTTTGTGATTGGTTGAGCCCTTATAATAAAACATAGGAGAGGTCTTACATTTTCCTCAGACTACTTTGACTTTATAATTAGTTTTTTTTTTTCAAACGCTGATGGAAACTTCATCTTCATATTATTTTAGGCCTTCAACTCATTTTCCCATTTAAATGTATGTTAGAGGTTACGCTAAAACATTGTGTGTAGCAGCATACGCATTAAAAACCTCAAGGTCTTTCAAATATTTTACTTTCCATCGCTCCCTTTATGCTCCTTTTCTCAGTCGCGGTGAACGATGAGGTGAAATCAATATTAGTTCGTGGCCCTCGCTTGTATCATTGGGGGAAAGAGCAGGAAACGTTTTGCAGACTCAGGCTTTTCAAAGACCGGTTTAAATTAGACCTCGGCTGGATCTGACACCTCTGATCTTTTCATTAAAGAAACTACACTGTCCACACCGCGAGGAAAGCGTGAGCAATCTAGTTCAATTGTTCTAACACCTATGGTAAAGGGGCACGGTGTAAGGTTAAGGTCAAAGTTAAGGTTAAAGTCTAAGTGACAGGTTCTCATATTTTCTAATTATGACTTAATGTGGTGGGATAGCACTTGTGGAAAATAGTATAGCATATAGTTTTACATTTGTGCAGTTGCGGTTTGTTAAGAAATTTCGAAAAATAAAACTTTTAAATTACCTCTGCCAACTGACACCTTGTTTTGGCAGTTAAAAATGGTCATTCAACAAAATAAAGGTGTTGTCAGGTACTATTATTTGTCAAATCATAACTATGGTGCAATTTATATTGATTTTGGCCCTTTTTTACAGTCTGGTTGCTAGGTAACAGTTGTAGATTTCCCTCTAACTATGTCATATTTGCTGCTCATGTTCAACCAGGAAGTAACATTATAAACATCATGAAAACTGTCACACTGGGGACAAATAGAGAACATGTTTCGTAAAATCTTAAATATAATCACTAGGTTTTAGTGAAATGTGTCGTCTAACCCAGTGTTTTTCAACCTTTTTGTAGTTGCGGCACACTTTTAGGGTTTAAAAGATTCCACGGCACACCATCTACTACAAAAACATGACCAAATCAGACCATTTAGATAATAAAATATGGCATATAATGAGACAAATCAGGTTTGTGCTACTGTTTGGTGCATTAAATTTGGCATTAGGGGTGGTTTTTGGTGCAGAAGTTGCTCAGGACACTCCAAAAAGGTAAATTAGTTATTTACATCCGCATTTCTGAACCTGTTAACTCAAATTTGGCATTTTTTTCAAGGCACACCTGGCAAAAGTGTTCCCCGGCGCACTGGTTGAAAATCAAGGGTCTAACCTGTCATATAGACTTTACACTTGCATAGAGTTATACACTGTAGAACTCGATCTAAAATGACAACATCAAATTCTACAACAGGAACGCAACCTACATGAAGTGCTTTTAGTGTCTTGAAAAGCATTTTAATACGATTCTTCCTTATGATGATATAACCCACGCTCACGACGCAACAAATGAACCAAATCCGAGCTGTTGTGAAGGCAGACTGTGACTTCAGACTGCATGATCAGACTCATCTTGCAGCTGTTGTTGTGTGGTTTGGCCCGTGTGGTTCCTCAGGGGGCGGAGGATGGCCCGGTGGACGTTTGTGGAGTTCAGACCAGTCGAGATGGCACCACTCTCTGACCGCATGCCTGTTTAAACAGCTGGAACTACACTGGCACGGACCGCCCACTGGCAAAGAGAGAGGAGCGAGAAGGTGGTACCGATCACCACTGGCAAAGGGTGGAGAGAAGAAGAGCGTCAGGACAGGGAAGTAAGACGAGAGGAGGAGAGGTGAGAGGAAGAGTGAGGAAAGGAGATAGAGAGGAGAGGATTGGCACTGGTAAAGGGAGAAGAGAGAGAAGAAGAGTGTCAGGACAGGGAAGTAAGACGAGAGGAGGAGAAGTGAGAGGAAAGAGTGAGGAAAGGCGAGAGAGAGGAGAGGATTGGCACTGGTAAAGGGAGAAGAGAGAGAGAAGAAGAGCGAGAGAATAAAGAAGATAGTAGAGACGAGGAGGAGGAAGGAACGAAGTGCATATTAAAAGCTCAGAAAGTATTTTAATGATGTGTCTACCATCTACCATGTCTCAGTTATACAGTATAGGAAAGGTTTCATGTTGTCCTTCAGGCACTGTTTTTGTAGAAAATATTTGTCAGCTTCCATCTGAAAGTCATCCTTAAGCTGACGGAAATGGTTTGAGAAGCTTTCAAGTCGAGAAACAGTGTCCAGATAAAAAAAAAAATTTAACACCTCTCCTACCACCGACCACTCCTGATGAATGACGCATATACTTCAGCTCGCGTCAGTTCTGTTTTAGCAAAAATCTTGGTGCAGTACAATACTTTTTGTGGTCTTTACATGGTTTTTGGTTTGACACAATCACTATTTATACTGGAAAAAATGTTAAAGGTGCACTATGTAACTGTTCTGGTGGAGGGTACACCACGGAGATGTTGCATTTCCTGTAATGTTCAACAATGTGTCTCCATGGAAACAAGCAGGTGATGCAACCAGGCCAAGTTACGGGACAGGTCTGTGGAGAGGCTTACAGTAAGAATGCAGGTTTTACAATGCATGTTTGAGCTATAAGAAAAAAACACACACACACACACACACAATTTAATGATGTTATACTGGAAATAAAGCAATAACATCTCAGCAAATGGGTGGACATTCCATAAGAAAAGTTGCACCTTTACAAATGTATAACAAAAAAGGGGCAATTTAGTCATTCTGAGTAATTAAAAATGTATCAATTCTATTCATAACTTGGACAAATAATACATAGACAGCTTGTTTGGTTTCCCTGTGCTTTGGAGGGCCCTTAACCAAAGAGCTCCTGCTTGTGCCAATAGAACATTACAGATGGATTCAGGCGAACGGCGGGAGGTGTTTGATAGATGGACACCAAACCCAGCGCTTCAATGCATTAGTTAAATCATGTGCTCCTCTAGTGCCATTCTGCGCTGGGAAACTATGAATACACAATCACAAGCGGACATAAAGGCACCGGGATACGACTTTGTGTTTAGAGTAAGGCAATAGAATGGTAAGAGCTGTAGATGGATTGTGGCTATTGTAAAAGTCTTATGCAATAACAGTATGGAGCCAGTCAAGTGCAACAGGGAGCTATGGGAGTCAATGTAAGAACTGGTAATACAGGATACACGCTGTTTTAATGGGGCTGTTAGCTTGTTTTGGGGAAGATTCATGGTTTTCTTGTACAATATGAAAGGAAAACTATTTGGATGTATTATACATATATATATATATATATATATATATATATATATATATATATATGGCAATTACCATCATCCAGTGTGGGTCCTTAGGCAAGACCCTTAACGCTACTGCCTACCTCATACAATGATGAGTGACAATGAAACGCATGAGATGCCGGCTCAGACGTCGCCCGGCCAAACAAGGTCTGCGTCAGGTGCAGGGGAACCAGTGCACCTTGATGACAAATGGGCTACTGGAACAAGGCACAGATGGGCGAGATGCGAGAACAAGGCTCTGTTGGAATGCTACTACTCAACTAACCCTAGTCAGAGGGGTTACATGCAAAAGTGGTTACAACAGATCCCTGGAGGAACATCAGACATCTCAGTCCAGAAGAGCGCAGTGCTAGGAACAGCTAAGATACTGCGCCGAACCCTCAAGCTCCCTGGCCTCTGGTAGAGGACCCGAGCTCAGAGATGGATGTGACCACCCGCGGAGGGTGAGCAGGGAATTTTATATATATATATAATTATATGGATCTGAACTTTGGGGATTTTGGGACCTTTTTTTTTCTGACTGCACAGGTCGGGGTTGAGCCAGGATCTGGGTCAGATGGACCTGGCTCAGGGCTCTGAAACCTTTGACAGCTGAAGAGTTGGCCCAATTTAAATCAAATTAAAGTCAGAAAGAGCTGCAACTGTACTTTATCCTCAAAATGAGACAAAATTAGACAACGAGAATTACACTACAATATTACACTACAATAAGATGTCTTGTATTGTTTTTAATACCATAAGTTTAAAATTTCAGATTTTTATTTTAAAACTCTAAAGATGTATTGCCATGGAAGTGTGTGAGGACAGGTCGTTTTAACCCCAGGAAAACTTTGAGCAAATGATCTGTCACTTCCTGCATTCTGGTGCATTTTATTGTTGATATAAAATGTTTTACTGACAACCTCCAAAATAATCTATATTTTTATAAATTATGGGCTACCTTTGAAACATGAGCTGATTTGCCCAGACCGGAGCATTGGACCAACTGAATTACTATAAACATTGTACATGGTTTTATTGTTAGGGGGCCCCAGACCCTAAGTTTCTCTTTTCCAGCCCTGCTTCAAGCGTTCTGTGACTATCACGGATCAGTGCAGCATCTGCAGTGATTCAGGCGCTGTATCAGACCGTGGTAAAGAAAGAGCTGAGTCGAAAGACAAAGCTCTCAATCTTTGTTCCTACCCTCACCTATGGTCATGAGCTCTGGGTAATGACCGAAAGGACGAGATCGCGGATACAAGCGGTTGAAATGAGTTTCCTCTGTAGGGTGGCTGGACGCTCCCAGAGTAGAGCCGCTGCTCCTCCAGGTCGAGAGGAGCCAGCAGAGGTGACCGCCTCCCTCGGGAGGTGGTCTGGGCCTGGGGTAGACCTAGGACACACTGGAGGGACTATGTCTCTCGGCTGCCCTGGGAACACCTCAGGATCCCCCAGAGAAGCTGGAGGAAGTGTCTGGGGTCTGGGAGTCCCTGCTTAGACTGCTGCCCCCGCGACCTGGCCCCAGATAAGCGGAAGAAGATGGATGGATGGATGGATGGATGGATGGATGGATGGACTATCAGTTTGTTTGATTTAGTACATGTTTTCATCATGTAATGTGCCCATGCGCTTAAACACACAAGACAGGAAGTAGTCCTAAACCCCAGTTAGTTTAGTAAGGATTAAAGATTAAATTAGTCTGCTACATACACTGTAAATGCTGTAAAATACACACATGATAAAGCACACATAATACAATTTTAAGAACCTACTTCTGTAATCCCTCATTCTCACTCAGGGAGTAAAGAGCCGCATGCAGCCTCGGAGACTGTAGTCCCCAAGTCCCTGGGAACTGAACGTGGGACCTTCTCAAAGTGAGGCTAGAGAGTTAAAACTAGACATATTAGCTTCATTGTGCAGAAAGTGTATTGAGGAGCTCTTCTTTCATGCTAACAGCGCTCCCTGTTTCATTGAACAGATCCCTTCCTCTGTCAAGCTCTATTGATGAACTGGACAGAGATTGAGCGGTTGATATTTTCTCGGCTTGGACCCATGATTTCTGCCAATGCGGTTGACACGATCCTCATAACTGGTTATTGACACGATATTCATTTCCTCCTCATCGGAACCATCTTCTAAATGTGAAGTTTCTATGTTACAGTCATTCAAAGGCTGTAACTCATGCACTCTTGACATTTCAGCCATCTATGTTCAATGCAAAATGATGAGTTCAGTTTTGACCACTTAACAAATAATCATTTTGAATCCTTTTTATGTATGACGTATTTAAGATGTTTACTGTCTACATTTTCAGAGCCAGAAAAGGTAGACAGTAGAACCTTCACTAGACCCTAGACATTCTCTCTTCAGCTAGATTCACATTAGATTGAGCCATAGTATTTAGCATCATACACACTACTTCACATTTCAATGTGCCAACATATGCTGTCTAGGGCTGCACGATTGTGGGGAAAAAAGCAAATTAGTATTGTGATTCAATTTGTAGATTTAAGATTTAAAACGATTGTAGATTTAAAAAGCTACAGTGTGCATGTTGGGAACAACAACCGCTGGGATCACGTGGTTCAATTTACACTTATATAGTCCCTCAGTTCTGCGACGAGTTGTCCACTGTCCAGGGTGTACCCCGCCTAAGGCCCAAAGTCACTGGGATAGGCTCCAGTCACCTGCGACCCCTAACAGGAATAAGCGGTAGAAAATGAATGAATAGTCCCTCAGTCCTCACGTGGAAAAGTGCAGATCACGCAGCGGTGTGGAGAAGTGCGGTTGAACAAACCAAAGGCGCATCGAAGACGAAAACCAAACACGCATAGGAGCTCTGAAACTAGTGGGTCATACATGTCACCAAACTATTACAGAGCACCTGCAGACGCCAGACTAACACCAGCTCCATGTGTCACCAGGAATGTCAGTTAATTGTAACTGTAGTTCTACGACTATATGAACCCACTGAACCTGTTGTTTGGTCATGTTTGGTACATGTCACAAAGCGCACAGAGCTAATCACAGTTTCAAAATGTGGTTAATCTAATAAATTGTTTTAATGGTTTGACAGCACATACAATACAATACAATTCTTACTGCCAGACTATTATTACTGCTTTTGATCAAACTATGATTCTATTCTGTCGATATTACTACTACAGTTAGTTAGTTAACAAACCTACATATTCAAGTCAGTTTAACTCCTCCCACAAGAAGATTCAACATGACATGAGTTTAAAGCGCGTACCACTTGTCTTTAGGCCTGTCAAGCCTTCAAGTGTACTTCAGAAGGAGTACTGTAAAAGACAGTATCTATACTACACTCACATACATGTACAATTACTGGAGGGGAAGAGAAGAACGTTCCCATGGCAACAGATGGATAATGATAATGATTAGAGATGCTATCCTTGGAAATCCAGTGTACGCGCCATGTACCAGCGCTACGTCTGTTAGAAGTGGAGGTATTTTTATGCAGGAATACAGTTTATTTAGTTCATTTAATTCAAACCCGCAGATGACACATTTTACTGCATAGATTCACGGCAACCATGTACGAACACACAATCTGCCTGGTTTTGAAGGTGGATGGTGGAGGCTCACACTGTAGAATTCCATTTGTAGTTTTTTTCCTTGCGTTTGTAGTTTTTCCTTGCGGAGAAGGAAGGTCTGAGGACAGGATGCTCTGGGTCAGTTCTCATGTGCTTATTTCCTGTGAATGTTAATCTTCTTCTCTCATTGATATAATTGGTCAACGTCTGTTTCATTGTTGTTATGTAACTTTCTGCTGGTGGAAAAAAAACAATTTTGGAGAGTTCTGCGAGACAACGGCTGTAATGATTTTGGGCTGTACAAAAACACATTGAATTGAATCAAATACCAACAATAAACAAACATATAACGACATAAGGCCCAGACACTCACCGACCTCTACACTGACTCTATGACACCTTCCACATCCGCTCACTCACTGTTGAGAGAATCACTCGTTCTCCTCCAGCTAGTTTTTCATCACCTCACTGTCTTCTGAACGTTCTTTTAAAAAACTTTTTCTCACTTATACCATTTCATAAAGTCACCGCCGCTCTTAATACACTTACACCTGTGGTTGATATAGTTTATGGTTAGCTCTTAGGGTAAGATAAGATAAGCGGATAAGTTAAGAGAACCTATTTGTCTCACAATGGGGAAATTCCAGTGTATCGAAACACAGTTCAAGAATAGGATAGAACAGAAACATGCAATATAAACAAGGTTAAAATACAAATAAACTTAAATCTAACAAAGACTGTGCAGACAGAGCAAAACTATTATGTTGACTTTTAGACATAATTTGTTTTGTAATTTTTTTTTTTAACCACATAATTTTTTATTGACATTTTTAAGAAAAAGCTGATTTGTATAGATTCCTTGCTCTTTTCTGGAGAGTTTCAGCGGCAACAAGTATGTCTTTTAATGGTTTTCGCATACAAATTTCTAAACAATGGTTAAAATCTGACATTATAAAAGATTGATACAATAAAAGTAATGTATTAGTAGTAGATTAGTGGATTTATGTAAAAGTACATGACTACAACGCCTCATAACACTGACACATTTAGTTAACAATAAACATAGACATCTGGAAAGCTAGTTAAATATCAGGACTTGCACATGGGAGGGCATCTAGTTTTTAAAATGTAAAAGGGGTAGAAATTTGCCTTTTATCTTAGAAATATAAAAAGCAGGTGTTTTGATATCATGTTAGCATTATGTGGCAGTTTTAACATGAACTATATACAATATATTAAAGTATTAATAGACATAACATGGGATTAAAAAGAGAAAAAAAAGACAATTAATTCAATACATGTGGCTACAAATCAAGCAATAAATTCTACAAAATGTGACATTTTTACCCAGCGACTGGGTTAATCTAAACCTATGTGAGTGAAGTATCAGTCAGAGGGGCTTTAGACCGGAGTTAGTCCTGGTTTAGACCTGGTTTAGTCCTAGTTTAGTCCTGGTTTAGACCTGGTTTAGACCTGGTTTAGAACTGGTTTAGTCCTGGTTTAGAGCTGGTTTAGTCCTGGTTTAGTCCTGGTTTAGTCCTGGTTTAGAGCTGGTTTAGTCCTGGTTTAGAGCTGGTTTAGACCTGGTTTAGTCCTGGTTTAGAGCTGGTTTAGACCTGGTTTAGTCCTGGTTTAGAACTGGTTTAGTCCTGGTTTAGAGCTGGTTTAGTCCTGGTTTAGAGCTGGTTTAGTCCTGGTTTAGAGCTGGTTTAGACCTGGTTTAGTCCTGGTTTAGAGCTGGTTTAGACCTGGTTTAGTCCTGGTTTAGAACTGGTTTAGTCCTGGTTTAGAGCTGGTTTAGTCCTGGTTTAGAGCTGGTGTAGTCCTGGTTTAGAGCTGGTTTAGACCTGGTTTAGAACTGGTTTAGTCCTGGTTTAGAGCTGGTTTAGACCTGGTTTAGTCCTGGTTTAGAGGTGGTTTAGTCCTGGTTTAGAGCTGGTTTAGACCTGGTTTAGTCCTGGTTTAGAACTGGTTTAGTCCTGGTTTAGAGCTGGTTTAGACCTGGTTTAGTCCTGGTTTAGTCCTGGTTTAGAGCTGGTTTAGACCTGGTTTAGTCCTGGTTTAGAGCTGGTTTAGACCTGGTTTAGTCCTGGTTTAGACCTGGTTTAGTCCTGGTTTAGAACTGGTTTAGTCCTGGTTTAGAGCTGGTTTAGTCCTGGTTTAGTCCTGGTTTAGAGCTGGTTTAGACCTGGTTTAGAGCTGGTTTAGACCTGGTTTAGTCCTGGTTTAGTCCTGGTTTAGTCCTGGTTTAGACCTGGTTTAGACCTGGTTTAGACCTGGTTTAGTCCTGGTTTAGACCTGGTTTAGAGCTGGTTTAGACCTGGTTTAGTCCTGGTTTAGTCCTGGTTTAGTCCTGGTTTAGACCTGGTTTAGACCTGGTTTAGTCCTGGTTTAGTCCTGGTTTAGTCCTGGTTTAGACCTGGTTTAGACCTGGTTTAGACCTGGTTTAGAGCTGGTTTAGTCCTGGTTTAGACCTGGTTTAGTCCTGGTTTAGACCTGGTTTAGTCCTGGTTTAGAGCTGGTTTAGTCCTGGTTTAGAGCTGGTTTAGTCCTGGTTTAGAGCTGGTTTAGTCCTGGTTTAGTCCTGGTTTAGAGCTGGTTTAGTCCTGGTTTAGACCTGGTTTAGTCCTGGTTTAGAGCTGGTTTAGTCCTGGTTTAGAGCTGGTTTAGTCCTGGTTTAGTCCTGGTTTAGAGCTGGTTTAGTCCTGGTTTAGACCTGGTTTAGACCTGGTTTAGACCTGTCTTAGACCTGGTTTACTGCATCTCCTGTGGTCCTTAACTTAACCCTTTAATCCATGAATACAATAGTTGTAATTCTAGACACAAAAACACTAGATAACTTTGCCTCACAATTAGCTTGAATGTTATCACCCTTTTTTACAGCCTCATCCATGTTAACTGAGCGATGAAAAATTAAATAGTTGTGCCTAGCGTTTTATATTTGTTATCCAACTCATGATAGCCACCATAACACAGACACTTAGTTTAAACAGTGTGCATGTGTATTTGCATATTCTTTACTGTGGCACCACTTCTCTGCACTGGCCCATTATAAACCTATTGCACAGTGCGGCTGGCTAGTAAATAAACACTTCAAAATGAGAACTCCAAGATGGCCGACCTCTCCGGCTAAACAAAGATATGAACATGTTTCCTCTGCAGATGCAATGACATTATTTCCTGGCAAAGAGAAAAGACAAACGGCGGCAGTAGTTGATATAAAATCTTAATTAAAAGATCATATCAGACAGTAGCTTGCTTATGGAAAATAGGCAAATAATGGACTTTAAAGGTGATTTTTCAGAGATGGAGACGCGAGTTGTAATTCACTAAGCCTGAGCAGGGAATTAGCCGAGGGGGAATCTGTGTTTTTAATATCTCTACTTCTCAAATCGCAATATAGTCTACAGCCAGCCTCTGTTAAGGGGAAGAAAATGATCTAGTATATTATTTGTTGCTGGTTATTTTTGTACTTTTCTGCGACATGTCCTGCTGAATTTTAGTACAGAAATAAGAATGTCCATGCCAGGCTACCGTAGACACACACATACAGTTAAAAGTCAGGGTTGGACTGGTGCAATTTTGAAACTATTCACTGTACATTGTAGAAATATTTCCTACTTCTACCGACTAGCACTAAAAATGACTCAACTTCTCCAACTCTTACACCATGTCTAGTTTTACCGCTACTGTGAAACCTTTGCTTGGACCTTATCTTTATTTTAATACTACCAATAAATTACTAATAAAATGTTGGAGAATATAGCCTTTCAACACTGTGCCAGTTGAGCATTGCTCTTGTTATTTTTGTCTATGGCATAAGAACATTACTGTCTACTAGGGCTGCGCCGAGTTAACTGATTAATCGCAACTAATCGATTATAACAATAGTCTATACACAGATCCCAAAAACATGCCATGAGCTGAGAAAAGAGGCTGTATTTCGCAAGTAGAGCTGCCCTACTCCCTACAACAGAAGCATAGCCTTGGACTGGACTAAACTGGAATGCACACAATCGCAATATATCAGAGTTTATGTCTCCGGGTCCCGTATTGATGGAAACTATTTGTACATTCTAAAATACCTAAACTCAACAATTTGATTAATTTTAACAGCACAAGTAATGCATAGAACAAGAAATAAACATGTGCCTTGAAATATACAACACTTGTTTTTTGACAGGGAAGGAAAACGTTTTAAACAATTGAAATATAGAAAATATAAATCAGTTTAAGTAGATATTTAAAATGAATGTTTTGTTTTTTGTTTTTTCTTTACAAGCTGATGGAACTCAACAGCTCTCCGCCAAAATTAATTCATATTCATTTGTAACTTTAAATATTATTTGTATGGGACATTTTCAATGCGCAAGAAGGAAATAAATTAAATTAATGGGTAATTCAAGCGTGTGGGGGGGGGTGCAAATCTCTTCCACTTTTCTCTAATGCTGCTGCTAGATTCTTGTCAAATGGCATAATGATGATTTCGTACGTGAAGCTGTGCCTTGGCAAAATATCTTTAGTATTTTCTCGAGTTTTCCGGCTGCTTCCTGTTTTTTGGCAAAACAAAGAGTAATTAACACAATCACCATTAATTACCCCACACCGGTGCTACACATCTGCTTAATTACAACTTACTGAGGACGGCTCTGCTCTGCTCCAGTCTTATCTTCTTAAAAACTGCGTCTGTATTCTCTGCAAACATCTGAGGACAGTAACAAAACATCTTATAGAAGTAGATTTTATTTAATTTTTTTAATGACAGTACCTTTACTGCAGTACAAGATCCATATTCCTCCAGCTGTGCCCTGTTCTTTTATACTCTATATCCGCCATTTTGGGTCTGAGTTGTGAGTCGTGTTTCTAGCTCCCGAACACTCCCTTTAATCCCATGAATACATATAGTGCAAATACCTCCATTGATTTGTCTGAATATATTTGTCGAGAACTAGGCGCCAATTTATGACAACTAAAGATGGATTCACTTTTTAATTACAGAAGTACATAGGATTTGCCCATGGAGTGGAGGAGATTTAAAGCCTGTGGAAAGCAGAACAGGAGGCTGCTGAGGAGGCACGACACACAGCAAAGTGCTGGAATCAATACAACATTTTTCCTCTGGCTTTGAGTTACTGTGAGAGGAGAGAACGTACATGCAAGATATGAGTCAGGACTAAAAAGGCACGTTCTCTTAAGTGCTTATGACAGCTTAGACGCCTCATTTCACTCAATAGTGAACACAATTGTATATAATTTTAGTCAATGCAGTCATTTGACTTCTTGGTTGAGCAGCAGATGTGATATACTTCGATTGCCCTATCTGACACTGTTTTTCAGACTGCGCGTGTCCATACTTTGGCACAAGCTCTGGAATATAAATTGTTTGTTTTAGTTAAGTATATAAACTTCTAATATATGTTAGAAAATGGAGCAGTAGCTTGTGTTGACAAAACAATTATAATGAGCTAAAATGATCAAAAATATACTCTGTGAGAAAGTCTAACTTAGATAAATCTACATTTAAACTGGGCCACAGTGACTAGAGCACATAATAAACACAGTTTGAAGAGTTAAATGAAAAAGGTGCAAACATCAGACAATGGCAATATTTGAGTGTTTACATGACAGTAATTATTTGTCAAATAAAAACACTTCATAGCACCTTTGTTTTTATTGAATTAGTGTTTAAACTGTCAGAGAATAGCTTTACTTGTTTGTAAATTTCACCAGACTTAATGGAATCTACAGAGCCCACTAAAGTCTATTTGTGTTTTTATTCTAACTAAGGGGTTTTCCTCGGGCTCACGAGCGGCAGTAGCGCAGTAGGTAGAGTGGGCGCCTTCTGATCCGAAGGTCGGCGGTTCGAATCCCACTCCAGACATGGAGTAGTTGAGTGGTCTGATCCTCTGACCCGCAGGTTGGTGGTGCGATTTCAGCTCCTTCAGATGAATAATGCCGTTGTGTCCTTGGGCAGGACACTTAACCCACCTTGCCCCCAGTGTCTGCGTACACTGGTGTATGAATGTGTGAGTGGATGGGTGACTGGTTCCTTGATGTAAAGCGCTTTGAGTGCCTTTAAAAAGGTAGAAAAGCGCTATATAAATGTGACCATTTACCATTTTAGTAAGTTGTGTGCACGAGTTTGTACCTCACCACAGCGGGTAGAGTGTGCACCAGAGAGCTCAAGAAATCATGTTATTTCAAACATTTACATTTACAAACGTCCATTAAAGCAGAGTCTAAAAGGCATGACTTAACCACAGCTAGGCAAGATCTAAAAGTTAATCAGGACCAAATGCACCAGTGAAGTGGAACTAAATTGGAACTAAACCAGCACTGATTGATTGATGTGTGTGTGAGCTGTGGAGACTGACTGAAAGAATGAATGGTTTGATGTTTGTGGTGATGATTTTATGCTGTTGAGAGAGCTGGGTATGAAAGATGTCACAGAATATTTATGTTGGATTGGTCATAGTAGTGCCATTTCCTGGAGCTCTTTTTATGAACTATAACATCAGCCTGCCCTGGGACTATGGGTGTAAATTAGCTAGTGCTACAACCTGGTACAAGCATCTCTCCTGTTGAGGTTAATATTGTACACTCTCCCAGTCTCATTAAATAAATAAATAAAGTAAACAAATTAAACCAGGACAGACTCCACACATTTTACCTATGCCAGGTCAATCTTAATACCTAAATTTGACTAAATAATGAAACATTACTTGATGTTAGGGGCAAAATTTGGGTCATAAAAATTGTCTTATAAATGGCTTTTCTTTTCGAATTCATTCAAAAATCAAGTTAAACATTACAGACTGTAGACCTGGATCACTGAAAGCGCTCGTGTTAAATCTTTGCTCTGACCACTCTGAGTAATTATGAAGCCTATTCCTCTTGCTTTAGTGAGCCTGTCTCTCTGCAGCGCCGGCATTTCCGTGATTTATGTGATAACCCTTGAACGCATCGCCCCATCCTCGCTTGGAGCAGCTCATTTTCCATTGTTTTGATGGATTCCCCCCAAACACCACCTTTCTCAATAAGAAAACCTACACTTATGATTACCCAGGCTTTCTATGGCGTATTGGTATTTTTCAAATACTAGGAATATGTCTCCGCGCTGTCATTTTCACAGCGATCATACGTATTTTCAACTCTTTCCACCGTTTCTGTAACTCATTTTTAACAAGCCGCGTCCTCTTTTGCTCGCTGAAAGATTTATGTAAGGAAGCTTGAAAATATCCATCAAAACAAGTCGACGAAACCATTTTGGATTTCAATATGAGGCCGGTGTCAGACAGCTTTTAGCATTCGCAATGTTAAGAAAGAAATTCACAAGCAAATATATGAAAATTATTGGTTGATTTTGAAAGCAGCAACTGTGATATTACTGAATGATAAGGCTTGGATTCGCTGCTATTACACACTTGGTTAGAGACATCAGGAGTCTAACCCACAACCTTCTCACTGAGAGGAGAACCACCGTCTCACAGGGAGGACATGCACTTGAACACACTGGCCTGGGCATTCAACCCTATATATTTTTTAAATATATCATTATATTATTGTTAATGCTGACTACTATTATTGCTAACTGCTACTGTCATTTATAGAATTGAAAATAAGTGCTAAACTATTTGAATAATGTTATATTAATGGAGTGTTTAACTTGGGTTGAATACTTTACTACTTGAGTATTTGTTAAAGTAGCAGTACCATTTAAGTACGAAATCTTCCTTTTTTGTATTCTTGCAAGCAATTTTGTTTCCCAGTTGAGAAAGATTTTAAGTGCAATTTTCTTACTTGAATAATAGATCAATTTTCATGCAAAAAAGTCCCAAAAGGTACCACTTTATACTAACTACATCTTAGTTAGCATAATTCAGATTTATTAATTAATTAATTAAGCAGTTATGGTTAAGGTACTATTTAAGCAGAATCATTTTTCAAGAACTGTTTGTTCATAATTTGTTAAGGATGTTAAAAGTAGTTATAGCAATGGTTATTATAAAGTGTTGCTATTCTATTCTACCATCAACATTTTTAAAATTATGTTTTTCAACCCAATGTAAAACCGCTTCATTCCCCAACCCACTTATGCCACACGACTATGCTTGCAAAAATGTGTTTTTTTACAGTATATTTTTACAGTATTAAGAGTAAGGTTAGAATTGGGTTAGGTTTAGGAACAGATAATTTAGCTACGTTTAGGACTTTGGGACAGGTAAGTTAACAGTGTTGGCAGAACTGCGTTGCGGAAGAATGCGCTATTGAGACTACTAGTTTACACTCCATTTGCACTCGCAGCTACAGCCAGAGTTACTAGCTTGTTTGGCTGTTAGCTTCCTTGTGCATGCCCAGAATCCTTAGTTTTGATACTAGTCTCAGAACAACATTGCCATCATTTTAATATGGAAAAAAGTATGAGTATTTACTGTAAGCAGCTGTAGCCTTGGATGCGAACACCATATCATTTCAATTAACAGCATTGTGCAGTGTTTCGGTTCCACTTTCACCCATTAAACTTCATGATAGGTGCAATTAAGATAAACAGTGAGTAGTGTTTTGCAGAGTTAAATGGACAGTATTGCATTTTTTAGCTTGTCTTTTATACTGAGGTTTAAATACAGGAGAATTTGAAGATTCAGCACCATGGACAGCACCCAAACGTTGATTCCATGTTTTTGTACTGCTGAAACAGTAAAAAAAAAACTGACTGGTTGCTTATTTTTTGTATACTGTATACAACCTATGGCTGCTGCAGTCAGCTTTACTATTTTCAAATGTATTTCAAAGAGCTTTTAACCATGTTCTAATGGTTTACCTCATTATTAGCTTAAAGGACATGTATTATGCATTGTTTGCATTATCATTAGCCTTTAAACATGCTCTTGCACACATTTCTATAAATAAATTATTCCATCGTCTGGATTTGCTGTTAGCCCCCAATCTACTGGCAGTAGAGGGAATTAGCATGGGTAAATAAACAAAATCTAGCTTACTGCTAATGTAGGCACAGAGTTGGAATGAACAGGATTCGATGGCAGAAATGCTCAGACCGTGTCTGGCGATGATCTCTTTCCTTGACGTCACAGATTTGGGAGATTTGAAAGTGTTTTGTGAGGCTCAGAGAAGGTGCACAGAAGACAATCTCATTAACAGGGTTAATGAACAATACATTATAACATGGTTAAAGCACTAAAGTGTCAAATTTGCATAATATAGTAATAATAGTGCATTGCTTTGTTGTGATGACATTAAGATGTGCATGTACATGTGCCATAAAAGGGCGGAGATAAATCAGCTCTTCAGTTTTGAACGGGAAGTTAATAGACCTGTTTGTATTGAAGCTGTTTAATGTTGACTGTGAAGTAGCTGAAAACGCCTAATATTTCTTTGTTTCAATCCACACCTGAAATCCTTTGTTTTATGTTACTATAAATGCATAAATGAATGATTGTAGTATCCCAAAACAAACTTAATGCATTAATGAAACAATATTAATCTTGTAGTATATAAAAGGCCATTAGTGTAGCAGGCCTTCTATACTTATTCCGTATATTCCTGGAAAAGGCTTAATTTGTTGTGGTTGAGTGGCTTATTTGAATTTAATGAGGTGTATTTACAACACTAGAAAACCTCTGTTTCATGTCAGTGAATGCAGGATCTTGTATTGAAGATCTTTATTATGTGTTTAAGCATTTCAAAGCAAAAACAAGATGTACATTAGCCATTTAAACAGACCAAGCCATCGACCAGATGAAAGACGATAGAGTGACAGAAAAACAGACTTGAAACGTATATGACTAATTAAAGATGTCTGCAAAATAAAAATGAAGATATTTCAAGTTTAGTAGGTTTTACATATTAAACAATTGTTGATGTATGAACTTGCCAAAGATATTTAGTTGTGTCTCGACTGGAAAGAAGTTGAAGGTACAGACAATTCACCTGTACAAAGTCTAAATTTATATTTGTTTCAGAAAGAACTCTATGATACTACACAAACATTACCCCTCTGTTGCTTTCTCTCCCCTCTTTCTCTCTATGTTGTTTCCTTCCCCCTTTTCTTTGTCTTTATTGCTTTATTTTCCACGCCTCACTTCAATTCAAACTAACATTACTATATTGAAGCATATTTTCTCTCTCGAATAAAGGAGTGCGCATTAAAAAAAATCTTGTTGTGTAAAGAGTATAAATATGGAGCAGATTTCTGAATTTCAATTTTGACCTCTGAAAAACAGAAAGCACGAGTCACGCAAGAGCGAAAAACAACTTGAAATTCACAACAGATTATGCAAAGATGTGGACAATGTTTTTATCAGAGGTGCTGTAAATATATTTTTGGAAATTGTTTGACTTCAATTTGCAAGTTTTAACCAGGATGAAACTGTGGCTAAACCAGGATTATTTATACAGGTCCAAACCAATTTATCAGGACTAATGGACTACACCAGAGCTAAACATGGATGGGCTGAAGAAGGACTAAACCAGGACTAGACCAGGACCAAACCGTAACTAAACCATATCTCAACCAGGTCTAGACAAGGACAAGAATCAAGGGCACTTTTTTGCTTTTCAAAGGTCCAATAATAGCTGATTTTCAAAAGGGTTTCAATAACAAACAAAGACTTTTCTAACATCACAAGCCTGGAAGAAGAAGGACTAAACCAGGACTAAGGACTAGACCAGAGCCAAACCCGTGTAAAATCCTTTTCTGGGTGACTTTGCTGCAGCTGTGTTCCCCAGGGCTGTGAGCGTTCTACTGCGGGACGATGGTTGAGTGGACACACAGATGTTTGGATACCACAAATTGCATTAGCATTGCACATTCTATTGTTTATCCATTGAAAGTTGCACGCGAATGTTTTACAATGGATTCTTAACATGCAATGGACACAAACGGTGCACATTTGTAAGAGAATGGAATACTTCATTACTTACTTAATAGTATATATTGCACATTTAAAAACACAACTATCGTCCTTATCCCACAAATCGAGCCATAAATGTGTTATTGAGAATGTAATACAATTTAAAGTGGAGAGGCTTCATTCAGTCCGCGCTGAAATGTTGCACTAATGGGTCCTCTACATGTTGTTACTGAAATGCCACTTTTGACCCGTTAAAAGTTTGCAAACAAATGCATTCTGAATTCTGGACTGGAGGCAAAAGTGAAGTGGTTCATAATGTGATGTTAATGGAGAGGCCCAAATTTAACACAGATTATTCAGTAAATATGAAAAATACAAAGCGGTTTGGCAAAAAAAAAACAACAACAACTCAGATACATGTAAGTGATAACAGAGCCCAGTTGTAAGACATTTACAATTGTATTTTACATGATATAGTTGTATAATTAAAAGATTATACATGACATTTTGCATTTTTAGTTCAGGTTTTCCTGGACATATGCTTTTGTTTTTCGTTTTATTTACAGATAATATAATAACTTCTACCACAACTGAGACATTTTGTGTTATTATTGCCATCTTTTGCAATAGAAACTGTCACTTGTACCCTAAAGACGAAAAGCAATAAGCATTTAGATCTGATGTCAGTTAATAATTGAAATGTCTGATGGATCTACTTCGCTGCAGTCGCCTGCGTAGGACTTTTGAACATTCTGATGACAAAGTATTTGAAAAGATGTCTATTTTAACCCAGTTGTCTTTGTGTCCTGCAGCTCCTCTCACGGACAAACCTCCCAAGATCCTGTTCCCCGCCGAAGGACAAATGACTGTCATCGAACTGGCAATAGGTACGTCTGTGCATTTTATTATTCAAATGATGAGCGGCAAAAAGGCCAAATGTGCGTCACGTTGACCCAGTGTTACCGTGAAAACATTGGGACTGCTTTGTGATTAGCTTTGAATGAGTGTTTTCTGCTCGGCTTCAACGGGAAATGTCCTGAAAATGTGATTTGCGGGCGCTAAATTGTGTGTTAAGCGTTTACATGTTTGAATGACAAAGTGAATATGACTCAATGCAGTGCAGAGACTGTCCAAATACTTCAGACGGCACATTTTAAATCCTGCTTGTTCTCACGCTTTGAGAAACTATTTTTGAGCCTTTTTGATTTGCTAGCGTTTTGGTCACCTGCAAAGCTTGTCTTCATTATCTATCAGTGCTTTTGAGATCTTGGCGCTGGTCCAAGGATATAAAGATCTCCCATCGCGCGTCAGTTAAAAAAAACAGCTTGCTTGCTCTAATTATCTCCACTGGTGTGAATTGGATTCAGTTTTGCTTTGTAAAAAAATAAAAGCGCCTTTCTTTCGCTCACTTCCTGCCGAACCCCGCCACATTAAAAGCCCCACTTTCTCTTTTTGTATTTTTAATTTGAAACATCTGCAGGCAGCTTTGAGTCTTGTACTTTTGAAAACGCAAATGAGGAATGAAAGAACGGAAAATGAGTGGCAATTATGAACAATTAGTGAGATATTGGCGTGAGGTTCAGAGATGTAACTGGTATTGTGGGTTTGGATAAAGAGGTAACGGCTGAATTGGACGTCGTTGTTTGGAAATGGACTTTGGAATGGCAAAAGCAAAGCATCATGGGATGTTTGTAATGTTTCAATAGATGAATCGCATGTGAGAATCAAAATGAACAGGAGGGGAAAAGGCAAGATTAAAGCTGCAGCGCGTACCTTTTCTGTTGGTCTGCACGTTTCCATGGTGATGTTATTGCGTTGCCTGGAATGTTCCACAATATTGCATTAATATTGCATCATGCATTATTTCTTTGCAGGTGTTTTTATTGCTCGAAAACATGCATTCTTACTGTGAATGGGGTCGCCTCTCCACAGATCTGACTTTTAACGTGGTGTTTGGTGTTTTCTAGTTTACATGGCACGTTTTTTTGTTGTTTTTTTTTGTGGGTTTTTTGCACATTTACTCCAGAATCTTTTTAATCAAAGTCTTAACCACAAAATGAACCACAAAAGAGCAGAGATATCACTTCATATTTTTGTTTACACTCATCATCAAGAACAGAATTGTAATTTGACATTTATACCTTTTCAGACTTTTAATAATGGAAAAAAATGGAGACCTTTAAATGCTGCTGTTTTGATTTAACGTCCTAATTAGTTTTGTACAGTTCAGTCCTTACTGTGAAAAGTCTGAGCTATAGTTTCAATTCAGACAATCACAACAAACACTACAAATTACTGTCATGAATTTCTACATTTAGACCTTCATTTCTTTCTCTAAACAGCTCCAAAACACAGATTTTTCTTGCTTAAAAGCCACGTTAAATTAGTGTCCATTACTGTACCCATTATCCGTCGTACAATACCTCATCTTCTCTCATCAATTTTAGGGAAGAACGATTCACAGCCATTTTGTCCGCGCCACCTTTTTATCGCCGCAAAGTGTTATGAATTCACTGCAAAGAAACAGGCTCCGCTTTGACCCATTTTCCCATAGACAGTAGAGTACAGGAATTTCCCATGAGGATAGCATTAGTGTAGCATGAAAAGAAACGTAGGAGGAGGAAGGGACTGAAACGCTGCTAATGTCGTGTTTCAAGTCTTTACTCTACATTTTCACGGCATTTTGAGTTTTGAGACAGTTTATTGAATGGAAAAACGAACAGAACGTCTAAAGTGAAGTGTTGAAATGAAGAGTTTGTGTTTGTTGAATTCTGTCTCCCGTTCTTTCTTTTACCTCTCGTCTTGGAGCATAATTGAACTTGTGGAGTGTATTTGGAGTAGCCTGCTAATGCCCCTGCTTTGTAAACACTTCCGCGCTGATGAAATTTGTTCTCTAAACGGACCGCGGTGACACGAGCGCCTGTCACCTCTGTCTGCGCCGACTTGGATTTAAACCCTTTTAGAAATCCCCATCTTGCAGTTTGCAGTTTGCTTTCTCTGTTGCCAACTTTGATTTGCGCGCCGACACAAGCTAAAGTCTTGTTCACTAATGGCTGATAGAGCTGTTTAGATCAAAAACGACTAAATGGCGCTATGTGGGTTGTTTTTACTAATTGTTATCAGTGCTGGAAAGTATCAAAATACAGAAGTAAAAGTGATGTTCTAAAGTTTATATTGAAGTTTTCATGTTTTTCTAATTATGATTCACTTTGGTGCAGTTGCAGTTTTGGAAGAATTTAAAAAAAAATAAATGACTAAAACGACAGGAAGTCGAGCTGATTTCTAAAACCTAATCCTTCTGTGATGTCATCAATAGGCGACATACGATTGAAAATACAGAGACAATTTACAGCAACTGACTCAATTTATTGACAGTTTTAACAGTAATTCAACCAATTAAAGGTGTTGTCGGGTATTATTTTGTGTCAATTCCTAACTATTGTGTCATTTATTTGGATTTTGGCCCGTGTTTACAGTATGGTTGCTAGGTAACAGCTACTCTATATTGCAGGGGATCCCAAACTTTTCTGGCCAGGGCCCCCGTAAAGGCCATGCAACCGACTCGGGAAATCTAAAGCAAAATTAAAATGAATATAGTAAGAATTTGAAGTGTCCAAGTGCATTAAATCAGGTGTATTATGGATTATTTGAATAGTTTAGATCCTATTTCACTTCTTTTTTTTTTTTTTTTTTTTTTTTACTGTTAATTAAAATTATTGAAATCCTCTCGCTTAGATCCAGCTCATCCCTCACGACCCTTTGGGAACTACTGTATTGGATGAAATAACATTATAAACTTTACATAAACTGTCAAACTGGGGGACAAATTGGTAAAATGTTTAGTAAAATCTTAGCTCTAATTCTGTTCGCTATGTTTTATATGCACTTTAAGCCATTTTTACAGTTAATACTTTTTCCTTTTACTTGAGAGCTGTACTTTCTACTCTGCTAAAAAGTACCTTTCATTACTGTTTGAGATCACCTGAAATGTCTGTGTTTTTTTTAGCACATTCATAGTTTGAAATGACATCCCAACAAAAATATACAAATAAAAACAGCTCGAAAAATTAAGAAATCAATCAAGTTAAACAAAAATCAGCACAGATCACAAATTTGAATGCTTTGTTAGCTCTCAAAAGCAGTCTGAGATACTTTTACTTTTCACTCTTAAAGTACATTTTCAAACAGGTGTGTGAAGTACTTATACTTTAGTCATTTTTTATTTTATTTTTTTGCTCCTATATCTCTAGTTTTATTTAAGTAACAATTATTTAAGTAAAATTGAGCATTACTTCCACCACTGATTAAAATACATAACTGGTTTGTTTTCTAACATTATTTTGAACATGAAACAATTTTCTATGTATTTTACGAAGTTCTAAACATAAGACTCTGATCTGTTTTTCTTTTCGTTCTCTTCATGAAACAAACAAACAAACAAACAAACACTTTTAACAATTTCATGAAGCTGCAATCCTCTGTGGAAGATACCAATTTATCTGCAGACAGGAGGTGACAAGTTCAACTTTGTGTTTTAACCTTTTCCACCTGGCCTGATGTGCCCTATCACTGCTCACTGCTACACTCCTGATGTATTGAGGGAAAATACACTGAAAACTGTGCACCAAATGACAAGCAACAAGCCGTTCTTCAGCTCTGAGGAGGCGTTTAATACCGCAGTGTGAACATGCGCTCCCGTCAAGTGGAAAAATGTATTCTCAGAAATCAGGCGGGGTTTAAACACTCGCGAGTTGTTTTCTCTTCGGTATAATTTTGTAATTTGAGCTGTTTGTGATGTCAAAGAGATGACGTTTTTCAGACCATTCGGTGCAAAATAGTTAACTTTTTTCTGTGCAGATATTAATAGTAGTAGTTGTAGCAGTGCTAATTGTAATAATGGTAGTAGTAGTTGTCAAAGTAAAGATACTCAAGGGCATGTTTAAAGGCCAATAACAATATAAAGAATATCTATTATTTGTCCTTTAAAATGTAAGTTTTCTACATTTTTGTGTCTTTAACTGGCTCTTAAACATTCCCTTGGTCACCTTAAAACCTTTTCTCACTTAAAAATGTGACAAATACACTTTACAAACTGCACTTGCGTTTTCAAGTATTGAAGTATATGAGCGTATGAGGTATTTGGGTGTTGGGAATGAACAAGAAGCTCTTAGGCAATGTGACTGCTACGCTAATAGTGCCATGCGTTCATTGTGAAAACAAATTGAGTCCAGTGATAGTTTATGGACTTAAAATAGTGCAAGAGGAGTCTGGATTTTTACCTATGATAGATCAATCTGTGGAAAGTTCAAACGGAGGCCATTTGTGAGGGATCAGAGAAGAGGACGTTGAAGACAGGATTCATAAAACAAGCGTGAATGAAGCAAAATACTGCTTCATGTTTCTCATGACAATAACGATATGTCAGTAAGAACTATATACTTTGAAATGAAATGTTAATATGATTTAAATATATTAACCCTCATCTCAAAATGTATGGGGTCAGTGAGGACTAATTCTCATACAGTTTCAAACCTTTAAAGACATTTTAAATATTAACATTGGATAAACGTGTGCACAGTAGATGTTCAGTTTCATATTATCCATTAGAATGATTTAGTCTCTGCCATTTAAAGGCCATCAAACAATACCAGAACATAAATGAACTGATTATGGTTCATGGATGACGCAGCTCCCTCTAAAAATCTCAAAGCCGGCACATAAATCTCAAATTCAAATTAGATTTTTTTAATGTTTTGAGTCATTACTGACCCAGTGCTACGGCAGCCCACAAAATGTCAACGATCTTCACCGTAAACCTCAGAATAACCTTTGCTTGACATAAATCTTTAATTGCTTTTTGTGCTATTTTTTTTATTGGATTTTTGGCTATTTTTTGTTCCTATAGGTGAACCTGTATAATAAATATCCACCGCAGACATTGACTCTTGCACCATTTTCATTATTTAAAGCTTTCTATTGATCTCAACCATTTCTTAGTAACAGTTGGCCATATATATAATTTATCAGGCCAGAAGTAAATATAAGGTGTGTGGAGCAAAAGAGGAGAAAAGAGAAAGAAGATATTCATAGTAATCCTTATTAGTTACACATGAAAATGAAAGCAAGTTTGGCAGATTTCAGTTGGTGAAAAAGCTGTTGATTGTAACCAAGATTATACCAAAAGGTGAAATGAAACTAAACATGGTCATATGGAGTAATAACTTATTTGTATTGACAGTTATTCTGTCATTTAGAGATTGATCGTATGAAAAACAATGTATCGCCTAATTGACCTTTGGAATATTTAGCATTTTTTTCTCGTTTTGTCATTACCTTTAGTGTTGTACTTTTTCCCATAAGAAATCTTTATGAAATGACTATTCATATACACATAATTCACGAAAATGGAGTTCACAGAAGCAAACATTGTTGCCTTTTCCCTATATATTGCTCAGAAATCAGTGTTGATGAGCAATGCTTTCACTTACATTTAATAAATGCTTTAGAATCAATAAAATAAAAAATAAACAGTTGAATTTTAGCTGTGTTGTAATCCGGTTAAGCCAATATAAAAACTAGTGTAAGGCCGTGACTAACGATCATTTTGGTAATTGATTAGTCTGATGATTATTCTTTTGATTAGTTGTTCAGACCGTGAAAGGCCAATGATTATGAGATTTTTATAATATTCAACCAAAAGAAAGCTAAAGAAATGCTGCCTGACAACATCTTTACACAGTATTTTTACATCGAAATAGGTTTTTCGATAAAAACTCTTAACTTCACATGTTTCCTGCTTCGTCTGAGTGATAAAACATTCTATCTCAGACACATTGACACGTTTTGGAGGCTGTGTATAGTTAAAATAGTTCAATTATTATTATATTATTGAATGAATTGCTTAGTTGTGATTGATCGATGAACTTGTTTCAGCACTAAACTACTATAACAATAATATATATACGTTCCTGGACTGTGGAAGTGAAATACGTTAAAGCCTTTCCTTGACTGATAACATCCAGAGGTATTACTCTGTTCTAAACCCTTGCCACACTCCACACTGCTCTGGAATAGATAGAAAACTGTCCGATCCCAACCACAGCGTCGACCGTCTCTGCACAGTCCCCCCATTAGCATTTAACATCAGCGCGCTAATGCTATCCAAGTCTTGTGCGGACCAACGGAGCACAAAAAGAGGATCATTTCTCCCAATTGTCGAGCGAGCCAAGTGCATCGCTGCTTTTCTCAAACTTTTACTTTGACTTTTACCTCCACAAACTCAAAAAAAGGTTGAAAATATCGTCAAGGCACTCGCGCATTGAGATATAGCATCTTTCTTTGCCAGCACTGCTCCCATATCCAGAAGCCACTATAAATCACAAGACGAGCCATCGAGAGAGAAACGGCCTACTGTAACTGGCTGGTATATTTGGATTGAACACGGAGGCTATATAAAGCTGTTTATTCATTGGTTTATCCGTTTGGTGGGAGCGTGCCATGCTGTGGATTATGTTTGACTATAATTAAATATTATTAGATTGAGCAAAGCGTAAGGTTTAGAGAGATTGTGCCACCCACTGTTTGGTACAGTTTGTGTCAGTATATTGTTCATTTATTTAACAGCTGTAATTCATTTATTTTATTTTATTTTTTTATCATCAAAACATACCTTAACCTAATTGTATATTGGAAAGCAGCAGCTATTTGTGTTCTACTTTAACGGCTTCAAGCACACACTTTTCGTTAAGACGTTAGTTGTTTTTAAAACAAAGTTGTAACTTTTCTATTTTTAACCTCATTGTGTTTTGTATTTTTCTTCAATGCAGCTCCTCCTATTGCATTTGGAATTTTGCCAGTGTCGTAAAATCTCAGACACTTTGCTCTCCAAATTAAAATCTCCAAATTCTCAAGTGCTTTTGTTGTTCAGCCATATTAATTCCAGCATGTTGTCTGGCCAACACTGGAGTTTTTCTTGTTACTAAGAAAATACTTGCAAATGTTTTTATTTTCCAAACTCAAAGAGATGTTTACTGAATATTTTTTGGCTATTAACATCCTGAAAACTGCGTTGAATTCAAACAAAAAACGGTCACTGTTAACATGCACACCCAAAGTTTGATCCTTATCTGATTTCTTGAGTTATCAGATTACTGTCACTTTAACACTTTAATGGCAAAACTGGATGATAGGATTTCTGTCTGATTGTTCACACAAGTGCAGGTTTTGAGGGAAAATGTGTAAACTTCTAATCTGGCAAAGACAAAAATGACAGAGAAAATGTTCAGGATTGATTTTTATCTCATATCTCTAATAATCCACAAATTAACTGGCACATGCCACCAATCATTTTTGATAATCAAATTTCACACAGTGCAAAAATGAGATGTAATTACGGGCAGATCTGATTCATCTAATTATCTGATTTTTCCCTGGTGGTGTAAATGTGCATGTTCCTGGTAAATCCTGGTAAAGGTAAGGCATCTAGCATGAAAATCTGCAGCATCACAAATGGTTCCGGTGAGCAAACCTGCAACATTACACCATACAAGAGGCCTCTGTATTGGGCTGCGTATTCTCCTGACTTTTGTGTTGGAACATTGCAGTGAGGATATGAAAGCTGCACCTTGGGTTTGCTGCATCTCCTCCGGGCAGAGCACCTCCACACCTGCGGGGCGCGCTCTGTTACTGTGGAGTTCTCTTTATTTAGACCAAACCATGACTCACTCCTCCACAGTGAAAACAGCAGCCCGTGCACCCACTCAGTACTCGCTGCATAGGCCCAGCTGTTGCATCATGGAGACACACTTTTGTCCAGCGGTTTCCAAACGGTGCTACGTGAGCTCCTTCTGTTGGGACGTAAACACCAGTTCAGTTCTGGTTTACTCAGTTTAGCTTCAGTTTTGGCCAACTTTTTGTCCTTCTTTGGATACGTTTTTAGTTAGAACTTCTGCAATGTTGTAGTCCTCTTTTAGACCTATAGTTTTGGACTTGTACTGTTACAGATCTAGTGTCTTTTTGCTTTTTCCCCCCCTGTCGTCCATATTAACCCCATCTTGCAGTCAGAAATACATTCATAGGCAAGGTTTAAAGTGTCTTGCTCATGGACAAAACTGCAGTATGTATAAGTTGGATCTCGAATTAAACCACCAACTTTTGATTTAGTTGACAACTGCTCTTGCAATGAGTACCTAATAATTTTGTGGTTTCCCCAAAGAGTAAATTGTCAAAAAAAAAAAAAAAAAAAAAAGATATTGCAGTGTTTAAATTATTGTCAACCAGGAAGTAAGAGCCAAAAGCAGTGCTCTGATTGCCTGCACTTGGGTGGTCCACTCCAGTTTCACTTCATTGTCTGAAAAAAAATCTTCTAAAGCTGTGCACTCGCCTGAAAATTAATGCAATTTGTAAAAATGTTAGGAATTACATAGATTTAAAAACCCACTTCCTCCTTTCGCCGAATGAAAATGAAGTGGCTTTAAAGGTGCACTTTGTAACTGTGATCTTTGATTGAGGTGTTTTTGCTTTGCCTGTGATATTCCAAAGAATGGAATTAAACTCATATGTTTAAATGTCATTTACATTTAATGCCATACTGTGGAGCATTCCAGGCAAAGTATTAAAATCCCTTTGGGTACAAACAGATGGCGGAACCTCCACTACAAAAGTTACATGTAGTGCACCTTTAAATTTATAGATCAGGATCGCACACTATTGAGGATATGGCACTGAAGCCGTAATAATACACACATAAATCAAACTGGTCATAGTTTATAATGAGAATAAACATGTAACATCATCATCTTTATCATTAGTTTGGAGGGATATTTGGACTTTTTTCCTTTCAAAAACTCAAAGTCACTCTGCTTTCAAATCCTGGCTTTGCTTCCTAGTTTGGCCCCAAACATACGAACCGTCCAATCAGGATCTGGCCTGCAGGGTTATCACGCACCACTGAGACCTCCAGGGGGCGCTGTGGCCGGTCCAGGTCATGCTCCGGGCCTGGACGGACTGCTCTCATCCTGCGCCAAACTGGACCAGAAGGAAGCAGACATGGCAACCAGAAAGGGCAATTAGCTCAACCTGGCAACGCAGGGGCTGCCAAGAGGAGCAGGAGGACAGGCGACGAGGGAGAGGGGGTGACTTTGCATCTTAGAAAAAAGTCACACAGAGAATGTATTTATTTTGTGTTTGCTAGCTATTTCCAATCATATCCAAAAATGGCAATCAGCACTAAGAAATATGACGTTAGTTTAATCTTGTCTTGTGTAATATTGTGTATTGCTCTTATTTGATTATTGATTCTCCTGTATCACGCACCTCTAAAATGTTAGAAGGAAACTAAATTATACGTTTGATTCCAGCGCCCTTCTGTTCACATATCGATTGTGTCCTTGGGCAATACACTTAAGGCATTTTGAGGAGTAGAAATACTAGATAAATGTTGGGTAGCACTTTTAATAATTTCACCTTAATTAAATGACTGAAAACATGAAGAAAGAGCAATATTTATAACTTAAATCTTGCAATTTAAAGGAAAAATATGCAATTTTTGTGTTTTTATTAGCCATGACATGCTCTTAAGTACCTTACGTTTGACATCTCATGTTTTAAAACTTAGGGTTAGGGGAAAAATTACATTAACATCTTTACCTCTGCTGTTTCCCACGGCACTGAATGAGTTTTGGCGCCATCTACTGGCAGCATTACTTTACACAAGTAAAATACTCAAGAGTTCATGGAGAAATGCTAATTAGACTTAGAGACAGTGGGAGCTTCAAACACCCTAAAAATACATTTACAACCACCACACGGAGTTACAAAGACGTTTAATAAGGTAACGTTTTTACTTTGTTCTACTTTAAAGCTCAAAGCATAGATATTACATTTTATCTTAACCCACCAAGCTAATTAATGTTTCTATTCATATTCATTGATTATATTGTACAAAATCACTACACAAACATATTTCATCCTTTTGCCAAAACTCCTACATTACCCAGCATCCCTCTCTGGCCTCATACTCTTACTGTAGCTTTGGCTTGTTTAAACTGGGACACACGAGCTTGTACAATCGACTCTTGTGTGCAGTCCTAAAAGGTTTGACTTGGCAGCGCCCCCTATGCCCCCGGAGGACGGTGAGGCTGCGCGGTGTTGATAGGTTAGCATACGTGCTACAAATCTGCACCACCTGCTTCTGCTGTGAAATGGGCTAATTACGCTAATCCATGCACGCTTCAGCTCCAACGTCAACAAGCTATTCAGTCAATTTCAACTGCAAATGTCAGGAAAAAAAACCATATTCCCCAAGATATTTTGATACTGTCCAGCAAGGATTGGTAGAAACTAAAATACGTAATCTTGTTAGCTAGCATGTAAAGTTAAAATAGGTCCCAATGCCTTGAGCTTGCCAGATTGTAAAATTCAAGACATTTTGGAGTGTTAAATTGGATATCTCTAGTGATTTTGCCTTGGCACTTTCGAACCTTGACATTTCGAAGTAGTGATGCATGAAAACTTCTCAAATGCGTGGACTTAGATTGTAAAACATGGGGGCACTTGTGCTACTGGCAGATAGAACTGGAGTAGTTAAAACTAGCTTGTCATTTTTGGCGTCGGCAAAATGTGACAATTTGAGAGCGAAATAATCATGTTTGGAACAGAATGACACTTGAAGATGTCCAGCGTGTTTTTATCTGGAAAATTGGTTTTGAAGGAGGAATTAAAATACCCATTGCAAAGGAGCTCCCATCACGCTGTCAGTTGCAGAAAAACAATAGGTTGTAATTAGTATTTTCATGCCTTGCTCTGTAAAGGACATTTAATTACTTAGTAGTAGTGGTAGTAGTAGTGGTAGTAGTTGTTGTAGTAGTAGTAGAGTTTTCTTCTAATTGAGATTTTAATTGATTTTCAAGTTTCACAAGTTATACCAAATTGCTTCTTCCATCTCTGATTGAGGCTTGCCCTTGCTAAGTAGGAGCCATTTTGATGAATATTTTCCCTTTCGCTCCACAGTTTGGTCTAAGTGAATCGAAATTAGTGTGATTTATGCATCCGGTATGGAGCGGTAGAGACGGAGAGACGGAAGGAAAAGGGAGAAAGACAGAGAAGGAGAGGAGAGAGAGGGAGTTCAGGCCTTGACTCCTGAAATGTTAAACAGAACAAGCACCAGAGGCTGTTCAAACCAATGAATATGTGAGCGCCCATTCAGTTACAAGGTTCAAGGAGGTTTAGAGCAACAGACTTCTTGGTTTAGAGACTTTTACAATCTGTTAACCTCAGTTTAAATAAGTGGAAAAGTTTTAAATTCAGCTTGATTCAATTTGCAATAGATTGACTTATAATATTAAATCACACGGATCGTTGCATGTTCTCTTTTATATTTGACATGGAAAAATTGAAATAAGTTAAGGTTAACTCTGCTTATGGTAAGTTTTTCCTCTATCCTTCAATGCCACTGGGGTTCAACCTGTCAGGGGAGCACCTCTTTCAGAAATACAGTGGAAAATATATAAACGTACGGCAGGTTATGAGGTTTAGTTGCTGAAGAACTGCGTGAAAACTGATTTGTCTGCAATTACAGTCCCATTTGCTTACTACTATTGTTATTATACTATTTTGTTTTGTTGAACATGGCTTACTTCCTCTGATTGTCTACCATTCGCCAGTTTCACAAGCATGTGTCAAAATATAATTGACGAATGTGATTCTCCAGTTTGGCAATAGTAGTCAATAATCAGTTTTGGGTTTGTTTGTTTTGTTTTTTTTCAGCAAAAGAGGAAAAAAATACGTTCCCATTTTGAGAGCAGCCAACAACTCTGGCAGAATCCGCGTCCATTCACTCAAAACAGGACGCGAGGAACAGAAAAGGAATCGCCACAATGAAACAATTATCAAGGAATTTTGGCTCAACTTTCAGGGGTAATTTGGCAATATGCTGTTCATGGCATGAAATGACAGGCAAGCAAAAATAGAGTGATAAATACCAACACATGGAAACACAACTGAAGCTAATTGAGGCGAGGTGCAATGGGTTTTTAAATTTACAATAAGCTTAAATCCGTTCCTAATCCTATTACAGTGTTACCCCACATCAATTTGTTTCCAAGTTTGAATAAGTTAAATGTACTTGTAGAGGCAGAAGCCAGCAGTTCATTTTAGAGTATTTTCGCAAGACATGAAAAGCTGCAAATGTAGAGTTGCTGCATTTTAATGATGAGATTAGTAGCACAACAGCAATAGAATGACAATAAGATGGAAATAGCATGGAAGCTACATTACATTCTTTTAATACAACTGGACACAGTCATTCTAGTTCATCCTTACCCTTAGCTATGGTTGAAGACTGTCAGGCAACACCATTTGTTCTTGAGTGAAGAAAACAGGGCTGTCCAAAGGTTTCCAGTTGCTATTTCCTTCCTGTAGAGTGCTATCACATTTGTGTAAAGTAAAGCTCTATTACCATGTTTTATTTTTCTAACCATGCCATCAAAATAACTTGTTTTACCTGCCCCCATCTCAAATATACATAAATAACTTAGTGTAATCTTGTGCATGCTTATAATCAGTTTGTCCCATATCCACGTTTTCATAGGATGTGCTCCTCTTTGTTTGTTTTCTCCACTTGAATCTGGTGCATTGCGAGGTCAGGTCGTGTTGCCGCCTACTGCCAGGAGACATGAGTATCTGCACCAAAGCTACAAGTGCAAGGTGCTAGCTTAGTCACCACAGACACATATCAACAAGACTTCTCACACTTTGCTGCTCCCCGTGGCATCAGCACTCCTCCTCACACAAAACAATGGACATGAGTGAGGACAGCGAGGTGGACAAGGCGGGATGGGGTAAGGCTGGAGGAAAAACAGGTTGAAACTAAACGGTGCAATGTGAGTGACAGCACAGAGTGACTGTGCCAAAATACCACAGACAGGTCTTGAACCTTGAACCAGTGGTACCAGATCTGGCGAACAGAGAAACCAACTTGAAAGCAATGGCTCCAACAGTCCAGACACCACTAAGTCGTTGGTACAAAACCTGTCTTTGACCTTTGAACATGTCACTGTGCGCGGTCACTCACTGGGACTTCAGCCATTACACTCTTCTAGTTCTTGGTTGGTCCTTTAAAAGACAGTATCAACAAAATTCCGGAATGGAGGCGATTGGAGGCTAAATTAAGTGATCTGTGAATTTTTAAAAGTGTTAACTCACATTTGATCTAAATTCTAATGGTTTTAAGTCTTTGTGTTGGGAAAGGAGCACCATATTTGAATTCCCAGGGTAGAAATCTCAGTTAGTTCGCTTTACTATTACAAAGAATGGACAAAATACAAATTTCTAGCCTTAAAATTGTATTTTATGTTATTTATTTATTTAGTTTTTAATTGTATAGTATCTCATATATCTGTAGATAAAATGAAAAATGATTGTGGGCTCAACATTTCAATGAGTATTATTCCTGTAAAATCCATAAATCTGGATTGGTCCTTCATCAAAAGCGCAAACAGTTTATCATAATTTCCTAAAACATAATGCAAAATACAATAATACATGTGTTTAAAGCAGCTTCTATGTCACTCACATGTGTCTGAGTGGTTTTACTTTGACAAGAACTCTTGACGTAGTCCTGGTTTAGTCTATATCGCTGGTTCCCAAAGGTAATGCAGAGGGGCCCCCAAAGGTTGCCCACACAACAAGCATAAAGAACATTTTTCTTAAGAAACACCTTTCCATCACTTATTGGTTTAAATGCACTGCTTTAAAACACTTTCAGCAGCCATTAGTATTTGTATTGTATGTGTACATTCAAAAGGAAAAACCTTGCATATTGTTTAGAATATAGAGCAAATTTTTATTGGGGAGCCCCAAGGGATCGTGGGGTTGATAAGGTTCTCTGTGACACTGCACAGTTTGAGAATGGGTGAGAATGGGTCTATATTTTTACCCGTTTTGGTATCAAGATCAGAGAAATGTTATAGTCCTACAAACACTACAAAAACTACATCAGTTTGCATTGAGCGTTCTAAGATTATGACAAGTTTTAATTAAAATAAATCCACATGATATTGGATCGGGTGATTTGTTATTTTTCCATTCCCGGCTGAATAATTGCGTTGAAAAAACAGTATTTCAAATCTGAACCCCTGACAGAGTTGATTTGACTTGATGTATATGCTCTGCCAATGCAAAGTAAACATAATGAATTAGCCAATAACTCAAACCAAACATGACATTAATCAGTAAATAATAGAAAATATTTTGAAGTTGTAGTTTTAATTTAATTCACTGTAGGGGAAACAGGGGAGAAGTGTACTCGATATGTATTAAGTCAAAAATACTTCCAGAGCCACTTCTACTAAGCCAGTTTATTTGTATTTCTACTTCCAATACAACTGCTTGTAGGACTTGATGAGACGAACTATCGTTGACCTCAAGAATCTTGCCCATGCAACACAGGACAGGATGCACTGGGTCGTGACATTATCAGCCCTGCCCCCCTCCTGGACCCTGCTCATCCACATCCCAAGCTTTGATGAATAGGAGAAAAATTGCTTCTTTGGAAGCTGGATTAAACTTTGCAAAAATAATTGTTTTCTATTTGAAAATTGATTAAAATGAACTCTGATGAGCCATTAAGCATTTTTAAGGAAAAGAAACCCAAACACAGATAAAAGACGTATCTGTTTGACTGAATAACTTGAACATCTTATTCATGAAGTGACTCTTACAGGATGAATTTACAATGTTGTGTTATTTTGTGAATGTTCTTTTGTGGATTCAAATGTTTTGTGAATCGTATTGTGAATATTTCAGTGTCATAATATGCATTTCACCGGACATTCAACTTGGTTAATGGTCACACAGTGGAGGTCTGTTTAATGTCCAACCCTGACCCTTAGGTCATAGATTCTGCCACACACACTCCAGTCAGGACATTCAAGTCCCTGATTGGCTGGAAGTTAGTGCCAAAGCCTGAGGTGCTGACTAGCTAAAAAAAAACCTTTGCACCAACCAACTAGAGAGACTTCTTCTACGGAGCAAGCAGAGAAAGCAACTCAGTTCCGGGCAACTTGGAGCTCCCGCCGGGCGCGTCCAGGCCCAGCCTCGTCCCAGTACGAGTCCCACTGGTGCACATGGCGGTTCCACAGGAGAGAACCATCCAAGGTACCGTGATAGCAAATAAATATAAGAATTAAATGAACTAAACTACACACTCATCAAGAGCTGTGTGACATGCTTTAAGTTCAATCAGTATCACTATTTCCTCTCATCCCCCTCAGGTTCGGAGGGCATGATAGCACCACATGTTTGGTGTGAGGAGATAATAAAAACTAACTTAATATTCTACTACAGCTACTATTACAACAGTTTAAATATTTCCTCTTGTCACAGTTGGAAAATTAGGGAAACCTGCTGTAGGGCATAAAATGCAAGTAATAAATGTAATAGACTAGACTGTACACATCCTAAATAGTACACGTAGCTCATATTGTGTCCCATGTTCTGAACATGAGCTGACAGTGTTGTACTTGAGCAATATGGCCACCCTGAAAAGTACGTTATTATTTCATTATCTCGGTAGGAGCCGCTCTATTATCATTAGTAGAGTTTCTGCAGTGCTCTGATAATAATAAAGTGGCTTTAATAATGAAGCCACTTCCAACGACAGCTCCAGTTACAATAAATGTGTGTCTGTTGACTCTGGAGCAATTGTACATAGAACTGAGTGTTTAAATGTTATGGGCCGAGGCTAAAGGAGAGCTCAGGTCAGGGACAATAGACTGTAACAGAGGGACCGACAAAACAAACGTCCCCTTTAATTATATTGTGAAATGCTGAACTATAAATATATTTATAAATACCATCCATCTACAACAAATGCACATTATACATTTGATTTTGATCATTTTAGGCAGAGATTCATGATTTAAGGGCTAATGGCATTACTACATGAAAATAATGTAAACAAACACAGATAGATAAGGTTATTGCCATAATGTGGAATATTCAAAGCAAGTAAGATTTCTACCAAGACTAGCAGTTGGAAGACCCCCATCACAAAAGTTACATAGTGGACCTTTATTCTAACTATGAGCAGTGAGGGAATTTTAACTTTAAGCAAAAAGTGTTTTTCGAAAAGTTAAGATGACTCTTCCTCTCCATCACTCATACTGCTGTACCATTTCATGTTGAGGATGTGATGCCTCATTTTTCTGGTGTTGTATTACAGCTCTGCCGCACATCTGTGCACAGTGCAGTACAACATTGCAGTCGGACTTACAGAAATCCTCTCAATCTCTCTCAGAAAGATCCACTTTCTCCTTCAGAATCTGACAGAAGGTTAGGACTTATGTGGTATTGATTTTCCCACAGCGCCAAAGATGTCAAGTCGACATATAGAGTTACCACATGGAGTTTTCTACACAAAGTTAGAACCTTTTTTCCCCTGCATTTGACAGTAATGTAAAAACTGTCAAAAGTTGATCTAATTATGGTGCATGTCGATGTACTTAAAAGTGCACATTGTTCGGTGCACAAACACATTGTTGGAGTTTGCTTCAGTGCAGCATTGAATAGCTCACATCTGCTATGTCATCACAAACAAATAAAACACTAAAGACAAACAGCAACAGACAGTCTGCAGCCATGGAGATGGTGTTGCTTTGCCTGGAATGTTCCACAGTCAGGCATCAATCATTTATTCTGCATTTATTCAGTTACAGGTAATTTCTCAAAAGTATATTGAAAATAATGCATTCTTACTGTGAGTGGGCTCGGCCTTCCACAGATCTAACCTGTAACTTGTCCTGGTGGGGTAAGTTTATACTGTGGGACATTGGTTACACATCCCAAAGTGTAAGGAATGAATGAATAATGCAGCGAGAAAAGGTGATGTATATAAGATCAAAGCACTTTTATTAGCCGGGGAGATGTTGTTCGAAACTCAGCAATTCACCTGCTCTTTTCATGCTTGTAATTGAGATGTTTTGCCTACTTCTTGAATATCTGCGTGACGTTTTAGTGGGGGAGATACAATGCAGAGATGTGGAGCTAGCAGCAACTGTCAGGGCCTTTTATTCAGCGACCGGGGGGACGAGTGAAGAGTGATCCCTCCTGTAGAGCTCTGTGCTGCGAAAAGATCAGAGTGTTTCAGGCTGAAGGAGGAGGAGAGAGAGGCACAGAGAGAGGCAAAGTACAGCACAAAATACAAGAGCTGGTTATAATATAAAGCAAAGTGATGAGTTTGAATCAATGGACACCAGGAGGATCTTTTGCACTTAAAATATTCCTTTATTTTTTTTGTTTACTAGTCAAACAATTGTATTATTATTCCATTTGTTGTCAATTATGTGAATACACTATCAGGGCTTTTCAGGGGTGTTCCTTCCTGATTTGAAGGAGTTGACACGACAACGGTCCTATAGTAGAAATAGTACCATTCATATCAAAATATTGTGTCTTTTGAATGGGGAAATGTCCTCACAAAATCCTTCAAACTATCAAGGAATCATGTGCCTGAAACCCATTCCAGTCTTATTTAAAATGTGTAATATATATTGTCAGGAAGGTAATTTAATTTTCTTCTAAAAGGGGCACAGTGTAATGTTTTTGTCTGTTGGTCTGTTATCTGCTTGTCTCCATGGAGATGTTTCTGCTTTGACTGTGATTAAAGTCCATAAAGACAAGCAGGCGATGCCACAAGGCCTACTTGCAGGTCACATCTGTGGAAAGGGGACCCCGCTCACGTAAGAATTTGTGTCTTTCAATGCCAGATAGACAGGTTTAATGCCATGCTATGAAACATTCCAGGTAAAGGGTTGGATCCTCCAACATAAATGTTACGTAATTCTTATTTAACGCTGTCTACTTATAGTCTACTGTCGCCCTTCTCACGCGTCACATAATCCCACCAACACATTCACATTTGGTGACGTGTCTTGCCTAATAACACAGCAACAGTGCATTGAAGGTGGCAGGTATTGCACTGCCAAGCTCAGTGCCAAGCTCCTGCCTAATTTCACTGGGGGTGCTTTGGTCAGTGCAGTGTCCAGTGGCAGTTCAAGAAGCCGTGGGTTATGTCATGTGCTAACCAGCTCCACAAAAATCTAAGATTTTCTAACTTAACACATTTTGATGTAGTTTTCTTGATGTTAATCATTCAAGCGCCAAATAAAAGGAACTTTCTTTCAAAGATAAAAAAAAAACACATATTATCCATCCATGTCCATGTTGGGAAAGGTAGCCATGACGATGACTGATGAACGTGGCTTGTGTAGTCACGTACACAGACATGACGACAGCACGTAGGTGTGAGCACCCAACGCTCCTGTTAGACTGCACTGTAAAGCAGATTCTTTGATTTTGTGGAGATTTTTTTCCTTGTTTTTTTTTTTTTTTTTTCAGCAAGATTTGAGCTGTGACTCAATACAAACTAACTCACCACTTTATTGTGGGTTTTATTGTGCTATTTATTTATTGCAGCTCATGTTTTCTTTACGATATGGTTCTTAGAAAATAGTTCACTGGCATTATCCTGCTTTAATTGTGCCAGTGGTATAAAGTTGATTCAATATTATTGTTTATATTTTCTGTAGCAATATATAATTCTTCAAAATGTGTTATCGTGGCCTAGTTGAGCTCCTCTTCTGTTTTTGCTAACAGTAACGCAGTCTTGGTTCATGACATTGACAAGCTGAAAATACTGACATGATTTCCTGGAAACTCTGGCAACTACAGCTAGTTTATTAATCGATCAATGATGTCATGGTCAGTCGCCTTTTTTATTAGTCGACTAATTATCCTATTAAGATTTCAAGGCTTTATATGACAACTGCAGAAAGAATGGAGTGAGTTAGCTGGAGAATAGCTGGATTTTTGGGAGCAACTGGACAGTGTTCTCTGCCTTTTCACTTAAAAAGATATGGTTCACTTGTACTTCTTTGTATTTAAATAGATCCTAATAATTTAGAGAGCTTTTCTTTCCAAGCCCCCTTTTTATCCATTGGTTGATGCAGAGGACATGTCTTTAGTGAACCAAGAATTTCTTTTGCCAACCAATGACAACAAACACTTTCAGTATTAGACCGGCTCATTCAAATCACCACTAAACATACTTGGTTTTGTTTTGGTCATGGAGATAGATGCAGTTAAATTTAGAAGGTACATTTTTGCTACAGTAGTGACATCACCACTTAGACTTGGACCAATCAGAGGCGTGCGTCCCTCCGGCAGATCCGTTCTATCATTAAGCATGTCTAATACATCTGAATGAATGGAGGAGCCACGGGGCTGCTTTGTATCAGGCGAGGGGGCGGCTCTGCTATTACTATATAATGGTACTGCGTCGGCCTTCCTAACGACGACCATCATTTCTTCTGTTTAAATGAGTTTCGCCGGAATTAAACGATATAAAGGGATTGCGCCCTTAATGCTACCTCACACTCTGGATTAGCATTGCCTTAAGGTGCAAAGAGAAGAATAAGAATGTATTAAGACTATCCAAAAGGTGTATTTAATGTTAGACAGGTCTTTACTTAAAAGTCCTACATTTATCTGACTTTTTAAAATACTTCTAGACACCTTAGTCTTGGTATATTTAACTGGTACATTTACATGATGAGAAAAACAAGAGGAAATTCAGCCCAAGGAAGCTATCATTTCAGGGCTCAAGAGCACTTTTCCTGGAAAAGAAGGGCCCTTGTGAAGGGCTTGAGATTGAGTAAATATAAAGAATTATAATGGATGAGCAGAATTATGATATTTACTGTGTTGTGATAGAGCTCAGAAGAACATGCAACCTTTAAATATTTCTTTACACTAAAGGGCTGCATTGTTATACAACCTGAAACCTGATTTTAGTTTGACAACATGACAAATACCAAAATGTTGCTCATATGTACAAGATTATAGATTGACACTATAGTGATGAAATAATGGTAGTACCAGAGAGGTCACACGGTAGCAGAATAGGGACAAAAATAAGTCTAGAGACAAACAAGGACTAACCAATTGAAACCCAGGACTAAACCAGTTCAAGTTGTAGTGAATAAAACTACAAATTTTACTAAAATGACTTCGTACTTCTGCACCAAAACGGTGACCTTCTAAAACCCACTAAAACTATAACTGTGGAGATAAAACCTGGTGTCACTAAATGATCTGGAAACCTTTGGGGTCGTAACAGTGTTTCAGCCTAATTGTCAGACTGAGGATGGATCCAGTCTCGGTTTGACTTTGAGAAATGATTGGTTTTGGCCTCAGACTCGTATCAGCTTTGGCAGTGATTGTGGTCGCCTGTGAACTCGGCTGAAATATTGCCATAGTTCAACATAAATCTTCTCTCAGTGTTAATAATAGAATGGAAGTTTATGGTACTGAATCACACAATTCAATGTTGTATATTGGATTTCATTAATTAAAGGTGCACTATGGAACTTTTCTGGAGGAGGGTACCCAACCTGCTTTTCTCTATGGAGATGTTATTGCATAGCTTTGAATGGTCCACAGTATAAACTCATATTCATTGAAACAAACAGGTGATTGTTGCAGGTCAAATCTGTGAAGAATGTATGTTTTCTGTGCCATAAAAACAACACACACCTTTACTTAAAATTTCAATTGATTGTTTCTTTATATTTTAATGGTAGATAGCATTAGCCGTGAGAAACAGTTACCTTGAATAAATGCAACCTAACATTTAGGGAACATTCCAGGAAAAGCAGTATAACTGTGGAGGCAAGCAGGTGCTGGACCCTCCTCCAGAAATTGTGCACTTTAAATTTGCATTCCCTAAAGTTGCAAGAAACTACCTCAAACAACATCTAATATGTTAAGTAGAAATCTAAATTAAATCTAAGCCCAACGTTCATGAAAACATTTAACTGCTAATAAACCGAAGCAAACATATCAGTGCAGGAAAACATTGAGGACAACTTTAATATTTAATTAAGTTTGGTAGGTAATATTTTACGAAACTTTCTTAGCAAACTTTAACTTAAATGGCAAAATACTGATATCATTTTTAAACGTTTTGGGTGAGTAAATAATGAAAATATAGTCTTGCATGATTGACGCAAATTGCAGAATGACAGTTTGGGTGGGAAAAATAACCCCTTCACTGCTTTCTTACATCATAATGGGCGTAATTTAGTTTTTATCTCAACTTTTTTACACTTTGCTGCTTTATATTACCTTAACTGAAAATACTTTCTCAATCCGAGCGTTCAGACTTCACTGTGATTGGTCACTCGTTCAGAACAGGAAAATGTATTAGTTAATTGAATTGATAGAATCACATTTTAATTGCAAATTTAATTGAACTTTCGAAATGTGGAATGTATGGTTTGCTCAAGGAAATCCAGATATAAAGTTTGGATGTCTCATTTTCCACCTTTGGTAACGTTTGTTGACTAAGTTTGAAGAAGGAGCCAGAAAGTTAATGATGCAGAGGCAAGTAGCAAAATCCAAGAGAGACGAAGAGCGTAACGAAAAAGTGAAATCTGCGACGGAGAGATGGATAGAGAGATGACAGGAGCCGAACAGATGGTGAAGGAGAGAGAAGGAGAGGAGAGAGAGGGAGTGATACGAGAGAAAGAGCGACAAGAGATAGATGGAGAGGGGACGAGGAGAAGGAGAGAGAGTTTAGAGGCGAGAGACAGATTGGCAAAGAGAGGGAGAGTGAAATAAGAGAGGGATGTAGACAGGAAGAGAGAGAGAGAGAGAGAGAGAGAGAGAGAGAATCTGGATCAGACTGAAAAAGGCCCTGGTTCACTTGGGGGAATGGTGTGAAAGTAGGACAGGGAAAAACTTCCAAATTTGAAAGCTCAAAATAACCAGAGGAACCAACCACTCCAGTCTGAGGGACGAGAGGGAGAGAGAGAGAAGAGAGGGAGTAATCTGTACCACTCGTCTGAGGGACGAGAAGGAGAGAGAGAGAGAGGAGAGGGAGTAATCTGTGCCACTAGTCTGAGGGACGAGAAGGAGAGAGAGAGAGAGAGACGAGGGAGTAATCTGTACCACTAGTCTGAGGAACGAGAGAGAGAGAGAGAAGAGGGAGTCATCTGTACCACTAGTCTGAGGAATGAGAGAGAGAGAGAGAGGAAGTAATCTGTACCACTAGTCTGAGGAACGAGAGAGCGAGAGACAGAGGAGAGGGAGTCATCTGTACCACTAGTCTGAGGGACGAGAGAGAGAGAAAGAGAGAGAAGAGGGAGTCATCTGTACCACTAGTCTGAGGAACGAGAGAGAGAGAGAGAGAGAGAGAGAGAGAGGAAGTAATCTGTACCACTAGTCTGAGGGACAAGAGTGAGGCAGATGGGGGGGAAAGAGACAGAGAGAAGGAGAAAGAAGGAGGGAGAGAGAGAGAGATAAAGGAGGAGGAGTATATGAGGTATAATTGCATTTTTGGACATATAGTAAAGTCTGGGAAATCTCCTCTGGATCTTGAGCCAGTGTATTGGTCACAAAATCATCAGGTTGAAATCTTGTGAATTTACATTTTGAAAATGTCATGTAAAGGTTTAGTGTAACTAATGGGAAACTGGGAGCATGACACCGTCCCATTGTAGAATCAGAAGGACACCAATTCATTTGTATTAGAGGGGCCCATGTGAGGCTTCTTGCCCCAGGACACCAGACTTCTGTTGACGGCCCTGTGTGCTCTACAGTTTGTCGGCAGTCGGCCATTTATTCAGCTACTAAAATAACTACTATTACTATTACTACTTGTACTACAGCTATAATATACTGTGGTGAATGCTGAATATCGCCTGTGCATATACAGTAACTCTCTACCTGCAAAATTGCTCTCCTAATGTTACTCTAAGCAGATTTTTTTCAGGAGGGAATGATAAACAGCAGAGTCCCATTCCAAATGCAGCCACCTCCTAAAGCAAGATCTCATCCATATGTATAACCCAAGTTTATTATCCACACTGTACAATAGCGTGCGCGGAGTTCGGAGGAGCAATCAGGACTTCCCAGCACTTTTGCCCCCAAGTGAACTTTACTGGAATGAAAAAAGGGTCTAGACCTCTAAACGACGTATAGGAACCATGGAATTCAATTTTGGGCAGCTTCAAAATGCCACAAATCTCCAAACTGGATTGCGAAGAGTTGAGTCATGGTGAGCCAGAAAACTGTAAGAGTGTGATATTTTAAAAGTAGTCAGGGGTAAGTCATTCGTAGTTTAGGTCTCAAATACGAAACATTAAATAGCAATTATTGAATTTTTTTTTATTAATTAGTCCAGTTGGTTGCATTTATATTCTTGGATGTCAAATGCAGGACAGTGCAGGATTACTTGTGTGAATGAATGACTTTATTTAAGCATGTTCATGTAACTAAGATAAAGTAATAATACTGCAGTACATTTCAACATATCTCAATGAGGAATTGGAAGAAATGTAAATTTACTGAATCCCACAGATCTTAAAGCAGAACTAAGTAACATTTTTACCTTATTAAACATCTTTGTAAGTCCGTGTGGTGGTTGTAAATGTATTTTCGGGGCATTTGAAGTCCCCCCTGCCATGTCTTTCCGCGGAAAACCAGCCTTGCAACTTTCCTAACGCAGATACAAAGATCAAATCAAATCAAATCAAATCAATTTATTTTTATAATGCCCAAAATCACAACAACAGTTGCCTCGATGGGCCACAGGTAAAAGCAGTTCAGATAACTGTCCCAGAATGCCCCTGTCCTTTGACCCTCCTTCGCGAGGAAAAACTACAAAAAACCCCATGGGAAAAAGTAGAAACCTCGGGGAGAACCACAGTGAAGGAGAGATCCTACTCCCACGGACGGACAGGCTGCAGATGAACTAGGACTGACGCATCCACTTGGACTGTGGAGCCAGAACCACTCAAGAGGGAGGTGGCTTTAAAGAGTTCCTCCAGGCGGACGAGGAGCAGTCCACCAGTGTAGAGAGATCCTCCAGCAGGAGATGAGGAACAGTTCATCTAAAGTAGAAGGAGTTCGTCCAGGCAGACGAGGTGTGGCTAATCCAGCTGTCCAGGCGGGTGGCGATAGATCGTCCCAGACAGGTGGGGGGTGGGGGTGGGGGTCGTCACTGGAGCAGCCGCAGGTGTCTGAAACAGTCTCCACTCCCCGGGGGAAGTGGAGAGAAAGAGAAACATGTGAACAGCAATGAACAGACTACAGTTGAAGTAATATTAAATATTGTTGATAGATAAAGTAGGAAGAACCAGAGGATAGTGTTCAAGCTGCCATACTTCCCCCAGCAGAATTGCTCCAAGGGCAGCGTAGCTAAAACTGTAGGTTTTTATTTCTGTTCCTAACTGGCCTGACCATAAGCTATTTCAAAGAGGAACGTTTTGAGCCTGGTCTTAAATGTAGAGACTGTGTCGGCCTCTTTACATGAACAGGGAGCTGGTTCCATAACATAGGAGCTTGGTAGCTAAATGCTCGACCTCCTACTGTGCTTTTAGAGACTCTGGGGACTAACAATAGTCCAGCATTTTGAGAACGAAGAGCTCTGTTTGGATGGTACGCTACTATTGCATCTTTGAGGTAGGATGGGGCCATATTGTTTAAAGCTTTATAAGTCAGGAGGAGGATTTTAAATTTGATTCTAAACTCAACAGGAAGCCAATGAAGAGACTCCAACACTGGTGAAATATGATCTCTTTTTCTAGTACCTGTTAATAATCTTGCTGCTGCATTTTGAACCAGTTGAAAGCTTCTTATAGAGCTTTTAGGACACGCTGTAAGCAGAGCGTTACAATAGTCTAATCTGGATGTGACAAATGCATGGATGAGTTTTTCGGCATCATCTCTGGGCAGGATTTTTCTAATTTTGGCTATGTTACGCAAATGAAAGTAGGCTGTTTTACAGGCTTGATTTATATGAGCTTTGAACGAGAGATCTTGGTCAAATAGGACCCCAAGGTTTCTTACAGTAGAGCTGGGGGCTACAGTGATATTGTCCAGAGAAACTATCTGGTCAGATAAGGAGTCTCGCAGGTGCTTAGGGCCCAGCAGAATGACTCTCGGTTTTTCAGGTTAAGGAGCAGATAATTAAGAGTCATCCAAGCTTTTTATGTCTTTCACGCAGGCACTAAGTCTGTCTACTTGATGCCTGATCAGGTTTCATTGATAAATACAGCTGAGTGTCATCTGCATAGCAGTGAAGTTAATGCCATGCTTTCTGGATGATCATACCTAAGGGCAGCATATAAAGAGAGTGAACAGAACTGACCGAGTACTGAACTCCTGCGGCACAATCGTGAGGTTACTTTAGAACATGGGGAAGATCTCTGGTTTACATTAACAAACTGGTACCTATCAGATAGATAGGATTTAAAAACCAGCTAAGGGCGGTTCCACTGACACCTACATCACATTCTAACCTCTGCAGTAGAATGTTGTGGTCGATGGTGTCAAACGCTGCGCTGAGGTCCAACAGAACCAGAATTGAGACCTGTCCATCATCAGCAGCTAATAACAGATCATTTGTGACTTTAACTAGTGCAGTTTCAGTGCTGTGGTATGCACGAACCCTGACTGAAAACTTCAAATAAATTATTGTCCTGCAGGTGGCGACAAAGCTGTTTAATCACAATTTTTTCAAGGATTTTAGAGACAAAGGGCAGATTAGAAATAGGTCTATAGTTTGCCAGTATGTCAGGTCTAGATTAGGCTTTTTCAAAAGTGGTTTAACCACTGCATATTTGAAGGACCTCAGGGACATAACCGCTTTCTAGTGAAGTATTTATTATATTAAGAATGGGATTTATAATTAGGGGAGAATTTCTTTGAGGAGTCTACTTGGGATTGGGTCTAAAATACAAGTTGATGTTTTGGAGGACATAATGACTGAAGTTATCTCTGCCTGATCAACAGCAGTGAACCTATCTAGTATTACTGAAGGATTTGTATGGGACACTAGCTTTGCAGTCTGGGCTTGCTCAGTACTAATAGTGGGAGTAATTGCATTTAGTTTATCTCTAATAGTTGTGATTTTGCTGTTAAAGAATAGAAGTGGAAGTCATTGCAGCTTAGAGTAACTGGTATTGAGGGTTCTACTGCGCCAGACAGTTTGTCAGCCTGGCTACAGTGCTGAAGAGAAATCTAGAGTTATTTTTTTATTTACTTCTATTAAATTTGAATAATATCTGGTTTGAGCCTTTACGCAGAGCCTGCTTATAAGACAGAAGGCAAGTTTTTCCATTCTTTCAGGGATTCTTCTGTGTGGGAGCGCGAAGGATCTCTAGTTTTCTTACCCTTTGTTTGTGAGAACGTAGTTCTTCATTGTACCAGGGGAGGCCTGCTTTTGGCCTGATTACTTTCTGTTTAAGTGGAGCTGCAACATCAAGAGCAGATTTTAGAGAGTTGACCATTGAGTCAACAGAGTTATCAATAGCACTGGGACTGGCGCTGTTAATCTACAGGATCACATGACATAATATTAAATATTGGTTCTATTATTTCTCTGAACTTTAAAATAGATTTTTCAGATATTGTCCTTTTTCATTATAGTTTTAGTCTGAGGAGCTGGATAGTCCTTAAGAATAAACTGAAAGGTAATTAGGAAGTGATCTGACATTATTGGGTTTTGGGGGAAGACATTAAGGTCACTAATCTCTATTCCATAAATTAGAACCAGGTCCAGAGTGTGCTGGTGACTGTGGGTTGGTTCATTTACATTTTGAGTGAAACCAATGCTATCTAATAAAGCGCTAAAGGCATTACTGAGGCAATTATTTTCATTCACATGAATGCTGAAATCCCCAACCACCACGATATTTTCCCAGTCTAATACTAAATTTGATAGAAAGTCAAAGAATTCTGTTAAGAACAATGAATAAGGACCAGGAGGTCGATAGAGATTATTATGAACAGAACAGCTTTTTGGTTTCTCCAGTTTGGGCAGGTGATTGATAGGATAAGGCTTTCAAATGAGGAAGACTCATTATTAGTTTTGTTAATTTTAGGACTCAGGAGTAAACTAGAATGTGAAATTACTGCCACCCCACCTCCCTCGGCCTGAGCTCCTGGCAGCTTGAAAGTTAACATGACTCTGTGGGGTGGCCTCATTTAATCTGGACATAATCATCTTGTTGAAGCCAAGTTTCAGTTAAAGCTAAAAGATCAATATTATAATCGTTAATTAATTCATTAACTAAAAGTGATTTGGAGGAAATTGACCTAATGTTTAGCAATCCACATTTTACATGCTTATTTATTAGTTTATTTGTATCATGTGTAGGGATTATTTGTATTAAGTTATTTGGTCTGACACCTAAATTATCTGTATTTGGATCTGACTTATTGGCGTATTTTTACACGAGGGACACGCACAGTCTCTATTTGCTTTTGACTCTGAACACTTGATCTGTGACAGCTGGCGAGAGCTAGCGACAGAGAAGAGACTCTGCACCCGGGACTCATATTTAGAGCGCCACTTTAGGCTACTCAAGGCTATCGGCCAAATTCAACTAAAAGTGATGTACTCCTCCGTCGGATGGATGCCATCCTGGCGTATGAGCCCGGCTTTCCCCAGAACGCACTCCAATTGTCAACAAAGACTACGTTGTTTTGGGGGCACCAACTAGACAACCAGCAGTTGAATGCTGAAAAGCGCTGTACATTTCAGCATTGACCCGATTGGGGAGGGGACCAGAAAATATTACGGTGTTCGACATCGACTTCGCTAATTCACACACCGCCCAACCTGCAATTTGAGCACTTCTGATTGTCTCCGCTGGTGTCATTACCACCGCGGAATCACGATACGACGGAACCTCTGACTACTCTGTTTTAAAAGCCTAAGGTTTCCTTCGATGTCACCCATTCTGGCCCCCGGATAACACCTAACTGAGGCTGCTGGCAGCTTCACGCCTCTGACTATGGAACTTCCAATCACCAGAGTGTCACGCTCGGGCGGGCGGTGGATCGCCGAGTGGGCAAAACCTATTGCAGACGGGAAGCTTATGATGCACTAAAGGCTGGCGCTTAGCGATCGATCCCCTCCGAACTGTCACAAATCTATCCCTGTCTTGTTCCTGGTCTGTCCTCGCCGCGCCGGGAGGCGCTGGGGGCTGGTCTTATCCTGAGGCTTAGCCTTGCTACCGCTAACACTGCTAACCATGCTAACACTGCTACCCGCGCGCGGTCCGGTAAACCTGATGCTACGACTCCGGCTATAGCTAGACTTTAGCTCCTCCACACGCGGATCCGCGCTTCTAACTCTGTAACCCTGGCTTCCAAAGCTACCACTACGCTACACTTCACGCAACTCTCCCTGTCGTCAGTGAAGGAAGCAGGGTTCTGACTCAACATATGACAACTTGAACAGGTAAGGGCGAAAGAGGCGGAGGATGGGCCAGCCATGGCGCTAGTCGGAAAACAAAGAAAACTCTCTCAAAATCTTGGCTCTCTTTTTTATATTTGGCGACATGAAAAGTTTGTGTATGTGATTATTTCAATAAAATGGAAAGGAAGAAAAGAAAAAGCGTTTTTTTTTTTTTTTTCTTTCATTTTGCGCTGAAGTTACTTAGTTCTGCTTGAAGTCTATCTGGATTCACCATGATCTGCATAATTGAATTTTAATAAATCAAAATACAACTTAGTTCATTTTATGTAATACAGCATTTGACGGAATACTTGTGATACTCCTTTAATATTTGCAAGTTTAATGTCCTATAGAGTTGTTTACAATCTAAATATTAAATAAAATGATTAACTGTGAAAATCTGAGAACTATCAGGCACTCACTTAGGTGGCAAACCTTTATTAACATTTGGTTTTTTGAGTTGTCTGTAGCTCAAGCTCACATTCTCCCGCCTCTCAGATCAAAACAGCCTCCCTGCTCTCTGGTCCACATGTGAAGCGCAACATCTGTGGGCCTAAACCATGATGTCGGTGTGATGTCACCGTAAACGCTGTTGCCATGGTGATCTCCTCTTTCTATTTTTTCCTTTTCATCGAGCAGCGCGGTCAGAGAGCCTGCAGCAGCAAAACAAGTGTGTCAACCTGGATAAGCGCACTAGACGGGCCAAACATGCTTGTATAATCTATGACGCTATCGCAACACTGACCCACAATGCACGGTGATGTCCTGACACTGTTAGCATGCATCATACCCATTCTATTTAAGGATTAGCACATCAGCCACACATATGCTACAGCGACTTTTTTGAGCTTTTATTCATGTTCTAATAATGTTCCGTCATCAGAAACATACCAGGAGTTGCATTCAGCTGCAGAGTCAGAAAACCCTCTCCTCTCCGAGCGTCAAAAACACTTCCTGCTGAACTCGCTTGATCCGTGGCGTTTTTTCTTATACGTCACTTATCCGAGAATCCTTTGCTGTTTTAAGTCCTTAAATCATTGCCTGACTTGTTCTGAGCATTTCTGCCGTCTAAACACGATCACTGTAACTACTAACCTGACAGCGTCTCTGGCTGAATACATTCAGTAAGTGCCAGGCCAGACAGCAAAGAAACTTGTTAATTTAGTGCATAATATTTATTTATTTATTTTAATTTTTTTTTTCAGAACATGTGATGGCAAAATTAAGGTACTCAAGAGCATGTTTAAAGGCTAATAACTATGTGAAATATGCATAATATTTTTAAGCTGGGAATGGTAACAATGATAATATTGCTATCATAAAAAGTCCATCTTGAATTTCAATACGGATGGAAACTAAATCGAGCCTATTTACAAATTGTCCATGTTCATCAATATTCACTGTCCTCTTCAAATAAATAAATAAAATATTTAATTGTTCCCTAATTTTTATGCTTTGTTTTTTAAGTAAATCTACTTGTAATTCAAATTTCAATTGAAAGAATTATTATTTAGATGACAACACATTATTTAAAGGCAGTATTTTTCATGTTTAGTGTGTAACGTTAGCGTAACGTTGCATAGTGAGGTAACATTAGCATGGACACATTTAGTATTTAGCAGCATGCATTAGCACATACTTACCTACATTATAGACCTATTTTTTCGGGATCAGTTATTGAAATCCTTTTTCTTTGTTGTGTGTTGAATTGTATGTAGCTAGATTTTCACGTCAGATGCCCTCCCCAATACAATGCTAAATGTTAAACCTATATTTAGGCGTCGGATCCATTCTCTTTTGACCCAATTTTAAAGTTGAAATTTGAATAATTAAACAGAAATTAGGCTAAACGTTTTCCCACTGAATATTTTTAATATTATATTTAACATCCTCACTTCTACTTAATTGGTGTAGAATTTACAGTACAGTTACTAGAGCACCAGTTTGGCTCATCATTTTTTTTCCATTTGTCTAACCTTCTATAAAGAATGCCGTTTTTCTTGGCCGCTGAAATTCTTAACACCCATTGGTGGATTTTCAAAGCACAATGAAATGTCTTGGGATTAGCTTGACATCACTTGTATACAATGTGTGGCTGTCGTATTGCATCAGGCAGTCTGTGAAAAGGCCTGCGCAAAAAATAAAAAAGTAAAAAGCGGACAGGATTATGTTTGGAGCACACAGGCAGCACAAAGAGGCAGGTATATCGAGCTAGTTGGATTTAGGGGGTATAGGTTGAGTGGATGAGGTAGTTCTAAACAGGTATAATGGACTGACAGGCTAGCCACGGTTTTGGAAGCATGCCTAGTCGTACGAATGGAAAAATGCACGGCAGCAGTTACGGTAGATGGCAAAGAGAAACAAAAAAAGAAAGATAGATGTTTGTCTGGTCACCATCTCTCAAGCCAAACTCAAAATGGTGGAGTTCAAACGCCTCTCACCTCAGATTAACGTTTTGCTCCTTGATTCCACAGAAATACGCAGTTTTTCAATCACCTGCGATATTTCTTTCCCCTTTCTTGTTTCCCCGTAAGCCGCCATCTTTGGTTTGATACGTGTCTCTCATTGGCTAATCCACCTGTCAATCACATCCGTCTGAACTCGACGAGATGAAACCGCTGTCCAGACTCACATCTTCATAAAATATAAAAGATTTTATTGCTTTGCCTTAAAAGTTCGACATTGTGGCACGTATCCAGTATGTTTATTGTTACTCAGAGCGGGCTTGCCTCTTCACAGATCTGACCTGTATCTAAAATGAGACATGTGGAAGTTGATCGAATGGTTCTGAAGAAAAAACAAAACAATTTATCTATAAAAAGATTAGTCCCATTCTCTCACTGAACAGTCACTCTTCAAGTATATGTCTGTTGGAGAAAGGATTATCTATTGTTTTCCATTGATTGGACATTAATCAAGTAAATCAATGTCTCTCAATAGTCTTAATGCAGCTCTTTAAAACGCTCTTCTCTAATTACCACCTACACCCGTCCCATCCATCAGCTCCCCCACCTGACTCATGCCTGGCGCTTTCACTTCTTTCTGGTTGCTCTTTCTAAATCAGCTCCCATTGTGTCTCCTCTACACCTGAATCGATAATCTGGGCCGGGTTTTCGCCAAAGTCACAGGAGCTGTAACGATCCTGAACGCTCCATTAGAGTGATGGAGACCTCGCAGAGAGAAAGCCCGACATGTGAGGCTCAGGGGCGGGCAGGAGCACCGCGGGGGCCTGGGAGAAGGCGCCGAGCTGTGGAGCTAGCATGTAGCATTGTCCTATTAAGTCGGTGTAAGCCCACATTCCATCTATCGTAGTTTCAAATCTGGACACTGTTTCACGAATCAAGACATTTTGACTTCAATCTGAAAGTCATTTTCAATCTAAGGAGCTGAGGTCAGGGTTTAGTCAGCTCAGAGCAGCATAATATCGAGTTTCTCAGACCAGTTGATATGTCATGATTTGTAAAACATTGTCCAGATGACTATATTTGAGACTTTAGCAACACTTTATAATAACTATTTATATATTTTATATTTCTGTCTCAGTAAAGCATGAACTAAGACTTAATTCATAATGAACAAAGAGTTCATTAAGAATGATTCAGGCTTACTAACTACTTAACTAATACTCTAACCCTAACCTTAATTTAGTAGTCACATATCCTGAATCATGCGTAATAAACTATATGTTCATTATGAATTAGTCTTTGTTCATGTTTTGTTAAGGCTTAGTGTAGTTATTATTAAGTGTTACCGACACATTTTCTACAATGGTATAGTATTGTAAAATGAAAGTAATATTGATTTTGTGCAGCAAAATAGGGCCTAAAATGTCGATTTTTTTTTTTTTTATATATATAACTTTGTTGAACTTTGCAGGGGAATTGGCAAACACTTAGATAAAATTTCTAAACAAATTGTAATAAGCATTGATGCAATTACTTACTACTCAGTTGATTTTATATTGCATTTTTTCAGCTACTGTGAGTAATTTGTCTTAAATTGCTGATTTAACACTGATAACTGATACTATATAATATTGCATTGAGTAAATGATGGTGTTACTTGATAATAACATTTTAATTACAATGCTGTACATAATGCTGTAACTTTTGTGCAAGACTGGCAGGGTAAATAATCATTATCGTGACATTTTCTTTACTCAGCCAACATTCTGAGGTAACACGGTGACAGGTTAAAACATTGCTCGGGCTTGTACCAAAAAATAGGGATTGGAGAAGTTACATTTATGATATTTTTATTATTTTTGCAATTAGTTGGCATGATTAAGATTGGTACAAAGCCGGTCACACTGAAACAACAGGACTAAAATACAGTTGGAAATCCACAGCTTTCTAATGACACTATAATACAAGGGGGGGCTACAATTACACAGGAAGCATTCACAGTAATTACCGTAATCAACCATAAAACGGGAAAGTCTTTTTTTTCCCCGATGCTCTTTTCATGAATACAACTCCTCGCTGCGTTTCCTCTGTAACTTTCTATTGTCTGGGCCGTTGAAGCAGCACATCGACCATTGTTCTCAGTGAAATGGATTAACATTGGGCTATAATTGCCATAAAAACATTTGGGGACAAACTGTGTGTGCCATTATCTCTCCACGGCATGAAAAGTGGGGAAAGTAATTATTTAGAGCGCAAATGCAATCTCTTATTTGCACTTCTCATGTTCAATTTATGATCCCTACTGGCTCATCAGAACGGCGTTAAGTGTGAGTTATAAATATAGAGAGAGCAAGGTACATCAAAGTGTCATAGGAGCAAATGAACAAACATCAGAGAAAAAATGTAAAAGAGCAGTCATATGAAGATCTGGAGTGGTATTAGCTGCAGTAGTAAGAGTACTAAGTAGTAGTAACATTAGTAACATTAGTGGTTGTAGTAGTAATGATATTTTGGTTGACAATGTCGCTAATCCTGCCCGTCCTGCTTCCCATTGTGTCCTTTGGCAAGACAAATTGCTTGTATGAATTGTTAAGTTAATCACTTAATCATAATTGATTATTGAAATAATTGTCAACAAATTTGGTAATCAAATAATCGTCAACTGCTTTGTGCATAGGCTCCAAAACATACCACGAGCTGAAAGAACAAGTTTTATGATTCAGACAAAGCAGTGATTACATAAAAAGTAAAAATTTGTGCTTTTGATGAAAACCCTCTTTTGACAAATGTAAATATGCTTCATCTGATCATCCTCATGCAGCTTCACTGTAGCTTCATTTTGATCTAATTTAGTAAAAATCTCATATTCACAGGCCTTTTTGCGACGTCAACAGCGAATAACCTTAAAAAATTGCTTAGTGTGGTTGATTTGGAAAGACATGTGTAACGGCAGTCATGCTTCCATCACTTCGAGTTGGAGAAGAGGGGATGAATAATGGACTACATTTTATATCAATCCAGTCTCTTAAAATGTTATGAGCAATGATTGGAGTCTGTGTAGTTAATAGTGTTCATCTGATGATATGTTGCAGACGAGGGATAGTCAGACTATAATGCATTGGACCCATTATTTTGAATGTAAATATTAAAGGACACATATTATGCCATTTGTTTGGGATTTTAACCGTTTGATAACATTATACTCTCATACTTGGAGTTGTATTTAGCTCCATTCACGCTTGTGTCATTAATCCTGTTCACAAGTTCCTTTGGGTCTACACTCAAATTCAAATTTCCCAGATTTGTGACATCACAGGAAGAAATCCAGAGGTCCCTGCACGGTTTGAAGTCCATAAATCATCACCAGACTTGTTCTGAGCATATCTGTCTGCTGTCCGTGTTTATTACAGTGCACTTGCATTAGCATGTTAGGGCAAGCTAGCTTTTGTTGTAATCCCCCGTGTTGCCATGTAGCTAGTTTGCTAACACTTCCTGATTAACTGATAGAAAGTCAAGCGAGCTTTTCAGTACATACGCTATTTTAAGTTCTAAAACATGAAAGGACAAAGCAAAAGTACAAGAGCGTTTTAATAATAAAAATATTGCATAAAACCTGTCCTTTAAATATTCTGTAGTAGTAGTTCTGCATATGGTTGACTGCTCTCTTTTGCTAACATTGCGTGTTGATATGACATGTAACAGAGCACAAATATTCAAACCACAATGCAATAATCTCGACCAGTTATACTGTTAGCGTGACAATATTAAAGACACTATGATTGAATCCAGATCACTTATCTCGTGTTGGCCGTGGTGACTCGCTCCATCCTCCTGCTGAGTCTCACTACCGTAATACACTTTGTTACGGGGCAACTTTGTTTTGTAATCTTGGCCAACCAGACCTCTACATCACTGCCAGCCTGCATTATCCCAGACACTGCACAGAGGGCGAGTTTAAAACATGAAATACAATGCTCGTAAAAGGGCTTATCGGCCAGACGAGCGGACCTTAAAGGGCTCACGGGGCATTCAGGGGCATTAATGCTGTCTGGACTTTTGAGTACTCGAACCTGGTGCAAAAGAAAGGAAGGTTTGGTAAGTTGTGGAAATGTATTCAACCAAAAAGCTGCAAAGATGTCAAGTTTACTGGAAGTTTATTTAATCTTGAAAGGTACACTGCATAATGTATGTGGTACGCCATCTTCTACATATCTATTTACAGTTTATTGGATGAAGATAAATTGAAGTACATGCAGTTGCCTCGTCACAGATCTGTATCTAGGTTTGTTGGCGCCACCTGCTTGTCTCCAAGGAGATAGGCGTGTTTAATACTGTGGAACACTTCGTATCACACATCATGATTATTTGGGTGATAATTGAGATCGCAGTTATTTGAAAGAATTGTTTATGAGCTGTTAAATGTTGTAGAAGAAGAATTTTTATTTTGTGCAATGTTTTGTTGATTAGACAATTTGTGTTGTTATTGGTAGTTTTCAGATTATAGAATGTAATGATGTCATACTCCCAGATGATGGGCAAGAATCAGTTTTTCCTATTGATCATGTTTTACTTTGCCGCAAAATATTCAAAAAGTAACTTCCTACATGTCCAATCATTTTTATTTTTAACAAGACCTAAATCCTTAAAACAAATATGTGCATTTTAACAATTAATTTGAGATGAAACTGAAACCCAGCAGTACTGTACGTTTTGAGGAGAATAATGCATTTTTTTCTTCTTTATGATGACACAATTTTTATAATTTATTTGCGTGTTACTTGTAATAGCATTTAAAACTGAATTAATTCCACTGCCCTATCGATTCACTGAATGATTACAAATGACACAGCTTACTTATTATTATATTTTGTGCTAAACATTTTGTGTCCCCACTCTTCCCTTGTATTGATCACTGTGTGTTTGTGTGTGCATGTGTCTGAATGACCGTTAGCGTGGCTGCGTTAGCTCCGTTCCAGGCCACAAAGGGGGCTTGATTAAACAATGGTCTGTCTGCCGCCTGTTTACCTGCGCGCACAATCTGGTCTTATTCATGTAGACTCTTCCCAATAAGCGCTAATGTTTGTTTATTTTGCCCAGGCCAATCACTTCATCATGCACCAAATTAAAAAAGAAAAACAATTATTTCACGCCGGGGGTTAGAGCCGTGTGCTGCTAATGGCCTGGTTTAGACTGCACTGAGCAGAGTTACACTGCATAAATATTTTGGCTATTTTTAAGGAGATTGCAAAAAAGAAATGGTTAGTTTTGTCACATTAATGCAAAACAAGTAATTAAGTTGAAAAAACATATGAAAGAACACACGAAGAAAAGAACCAGAGAATTATCAAATATAAAAATTAACCATAGAAATACTTGTCCTTTGAACAGTTTTAAAAGTGAAGTCCACCTTAATGGTGAAAGAAATATGACAAAGCGCTCACTGGTGGTGCAGTAGTTTAAGACGCTGCACATGTGTGGTTGCTCCCACAGTGGCACATTCTCTCTCCCCATTTAACTCCAGAAAAATCTTTAACCATGTGAGTGTGAAATAACAGCAACAATTGCATTAAAAAGTGTCCAAAAAATACGATAAATAAGATAAGTGAAGATACAAAAACGAGGCCTTCATGACCATGTTGGATTGTGGTGCTGCAGGATTTGGTCACAAGTTTGCGTAACTTTCATTAATAGTTACAGTTAATGCCATTCTGTGGAACATTCCAAAGTAAGCAGTTACATCTTCATGGAGACAGCGCACTGGCTCTGATTGGATCTGTCTCCATGTTGCAGGTGGATACGTCATGTCACGGTTGTATAATGAAGCCTGTCTGTTCTCCTCTGTCCACTTATTTCAAACTACAGCTCTGGCCCCAAACTGTCAGATTAAATAAGACACAACTTGTACCTGCCGCTGCAAGAGAGCGCTTAATGATTGTTGGCATAAAACTAGTCTAATTTTGTCTATTTAAGTTGCACATTTTGAGTTATGATAGACAGAAGCGATGCGCCTGGCTTTCTTGGTAGTAGTAGTAGTAGACGTAGTAGAAGTAGTAGTAGTAGTAGTAGTTCATAAAGGTAAAAGCAAAGCAGTTACATATTTATTGTAACTGCTACGACTTGAGAAATATATAACTACCAAGTCAAGCTGTGTAACCCCCAATTTACGCCAAAGCAGTAACAGTACGTGAGTGCAGCGCACGCAGTATACACAGCGTACACAGTGTAAACAGCAGTCTCCACGCAGTAACCCCTTTTAACAATAACAGGTCGGACAATCTACACCAGCACTGTCATACACATGTCCGACCAGGGTTTACGCTATTGCGCTACACATGTAGTGCAAATTTTTCAGCGTCAATGGCACGTCTCCAATAGTTTCATCAGGAGGAACACAGGATGCGCGTAGTGTCAAAAAATAAACTGCCAGTGCCCTTTAAAAAATACGCTCACTGAATTGAGCAGGGAAAAGAGACTTTGCACATCAATGTAGAGGCGGGTGCGTAGGACGAATGGGAACAACCTGATACATTTAAAAATCTGAAAAGATCAATCCTTGAAAAAGGTAATTTATTAATCGTGTAACGTTTCAGCCGCGTGGCCTTCTTCAGGCAAAGCTCAGATGGGCGAAATGTTGCATTGATGGTGTGTGGGATCTTTTTTTGTTTTAAAAATGTGTTCACTAAAAACATGTAAGTCACGTAAACAAACAGTGCATCCTGATCCATCCATGGCCTCAGGGAATGATACACTGTGCACTAGGACCAGTTAATTGTCTGAGTGGAGAAATATAACATGCTTTAATAGAACAACTTTAGAAAGGAGAAGGCACGCCGTGAAACAGCCAAACTCTGAAGGTAAACCGCCTAATTAATGCAAACTGTGCAGCCACGGCTTGTTATTGCTCTGTGTAAAGCATCGTTCTCTGATCAATTCGTGTAAAGTGTGGAAACCTACTTCATCCAACCAACATTAAATATGTAAGCAATATAAAACAGAAGGGCGTGTAGATAGACAGACTCTCATTGCTGGAGCAGCCTTTACGTCTCTGGTCGATTGACATTGACTTGTGTGCAGCTTTGCCTACATAACATGCTGCTGCAGCTCCTGCTCTAACACTTTAACTGCACTTTTGTTAAAGACATATGCTGTTTTCAAGAACAATTTTTTTTTTCTTTTCAAGAACAATAATAAAACTTCATCATGCAAAATTGATCAAAACGGCTTAGTACTAGAAACTGGTCGATTAACCTCCTAACCTCCTGCAGAACTAATAAGCTCTGCCTCTTCATGGTGGCATTTCACCAAAGCAAGCAGCAGATTTTCATTTATTTGTTTTTTATTGTTGAAAAATTGTTACTGAACATTTTTTAACCCGACATGTGTGACTCAGAGTTTTCCTTTTTAAAATAACCACTAAACTGGCAGGGATAGGGGGTGGACGAAAACAGTCATTTCCTGACCACTTGCTCCTTTTTCATTTTATTTCTTTTATTTGAAACATGTGTCATTGTTCACTTTAGGCAAAAAGCAGTGGGGAGAAGCACAGGCTTATCCAGCCCTACCCCACATTTACACTTCATATGGGTTTGGTAAACACAGGCTCATCACTAAAGTCTAACAGTTACACAAATACAGACTAGTACAGGATTACTCAAACCTGCATGAATCAATTAAAAAACACTTTTGTGTAAAATAATGATGAAGGAATACAGTTCTGTCATGGTTAAATAAAAAGTCGATTTTGCATCATGAACCCTTTAGACCACATCTATCAAAACTGGGACTAAACCTGGTCTAGCGCAGGTCTAAGCCAAGTCTATGTCAGGACCAAAGCAGGACAAGTGTGAGCGCAGGCTGCCTCTCCCACCTCAGCACTGATTTGCATCTCTGAATCTGAAACACTTGAGTGATCAGTTTGTTTGTCTCACTTGTTGTTGTTCCAAACTCCTCCTGATCAGCCCGTCTGCTCCTCGTTCACTCTCATCGTGTCTGAGCTCTTAATAAGGACTGCAGTCAGACTCCACTGTGTCGCCGTGCCATTTAGCAAACGCACGGCAAAACTGGGTCACTTTGAAGTTCCACATTTAACAATCTACTTAGACCTCAAGCTCAAAACAACATTCACGCTCCCTCTCTCGCCTCTCTTCCCAACACACAAAGTTTTCTACGATATTCAGACGACGAATACTTTGAAAAGAATGCAAACTGGCCCTATCTCACAATGACATGTCCTTGTAGGGAAATATCTTCTGCATTTGAGCCATCTTTCACGGTTTTCTCATTCCAGGAAACTGTCGTGGAAAGAGCAAGAAGATGGTGAACAAAATCAAGCTTTCCAATGATTGTTGTTCCTGGAAGTTTGCTTTTCTCTTTACAGAACATTTCAATACCGCTTACCGCTCATTGCATTATAATTGATATTTTTCCATCTTATAATGTTTTTCTTCTGTATTAGCCTCCTGAGAAATCTTGCAATAATTCTAGAGCGTCTCCATTTTGTTTCCCTGCCTGAAGCGCTACAGTCTTAAAGATAACGTCACCGTAGAAAGAACTTTTTTCCCCCGTCCTTCAGTCACTCTCCACAGTGGGATTCTTGTCAAATATAGGACGTTCTGGTCACATCGCTGTTGAATTATCCATCGCCACAGGAGCAAAAGGGCTGAATATGAAGGACTTCTGTATTGAGCGGAGAACAGACTAACGTTGTGATTACAGTTAGCTTTAGCGGCTGAGGCTATAATCTGTAGCCGGAGGGTGATGTCTCTGCTTTCTAATGCAGTCCAGCAGAAACACAACGTGACACGGAGTTTTTATTTATTTTTTATTTATTTATTTTTGGTCGGGACAGTGCATGTTAATGAACATACATGATATACATGCTGTAAACACACCAGATTGTAGCCTTGGGCTAATTTCCATCTGTTGTCCCGCATTCACTCTCATTCATTCACACACAGACAGACAAGGACAAACAACCATTCACTCTCACATTCATCCACTACGGGCAATTTAGAGTTCTCAATTAACCTACACAGTCATGTCTTTGGACGTTTGGAGTTAGCTTTGCTCGAGGTCAAACCATGGTCAAGCAGTTTGGCTCTGTTTGGGGAGTTACATGGCTACTCTAACTCTTTGTGTAGTTTTAGGATCTGTTTAGAGTCTACATCGATTTGAATATGTTTATGAATTTGTCAAATACATGGATTATTTCTATTTTTAAGTCTGGTGTTACTACATTACAGAAGGTACGAGCATCGTCTCTTACCTATTGTCTGATAAAGAAGAAACAACAAAACTACAGCTTCAACTAAAAGAAGACAAGATGAATAGTCTTAATCTGTCATTTCATGTAATTTATTTATAGGAAAAAATGAAAAGACATAACTCAACGTTGCAGCAAGTTGTTTTATCTGCAGCAAAGGACAGAAAGCAACAATATTCAACGCCCTGGCTCTTATGACGCCACATGGGCAAGATTTATTTATGGTGCCCCCTGCCTCCACTCACGGTAATACACAGTCTAATATTATTAGGTGCTTTTTCCAAGACTTGTTTAGGCATAAGTCCAATAATTATGGGTCCCTGAAGTCCATTCTTCCTTGGATTTGCAGCAGGTAGTTTTGAAGGCTGGGGGTCTCAGCTCTGATTGGCCTACTATTACCATGACAACCACTGCTAGTTGTACAATCTGGTACTCAAGCTATCAACCACTAGTATTACTACTACTACTACCACCAGGTGTGGAAGAATTACTGAATTTTGTTGCTTACAGGGTTATCTCTGTGTTTCGCACGTCACTAATTGAGTTTAGGCGCCATCTACTGGCTGTACAGCGTTAACATAAGTTAAACATATTACTCAAGCTTTGGGAAGAAATAAAAATTAGCCTAGCAGCTGTAGTGATTGTGTTTAGACAGCAGAAATGCTCAGAACAAACGAGATGATTTAATCGGAAAGACGTCACTCATCGAGGAAATTCTGCAGGAAGTGTTTTTGACGGTTAAGAGTGGTGAGCATTTTCTAACCAGGACTCATCAAACTAGTGTGAATGAAGCTAAATGCAACTCCAGCTATTTTTTTGATGACGGAACAATGTTAAACCACAATAAAGTTAGTGTGAAAAGTATTTTGTGCAGATTTTTATAAATAATAAATAGTGACATGTGGTGATCGTGAAAAATGTGTTGATGGATTGTCTGATTTTTTTTTTTTGGTCCATACATTTTTTAACATTTGTAAACTGTTTATATGCATACGACGGAGTATAAGGGCCAACTGAAAAAAAAAAAATTAGGACATTACGAGAATATACTCGTAACATGTCGACATTAAAATCGTATTTGTATGACTTTTTCTGGCGACTTTATTCTCATACATTTACGAGATTAAAGTCGTAATATTACGAGAATAAAGTCGTAATATTACGACTTTTAATCTCTTAATATTCTGAGATTAAAAGTCGTAATATTACAAGAATAAAGTCGTAATATTACGAGATTAAAAATCGTAATATTACGACTTTTAATCTCGTAATATTACGAAAGAAGCTATTTCTTCCAAATCTGTTTGGTTCTTCCGCGAAACAAACCCAAACGTCTGCATTGTCGCTTCAAAGTCCTTAAACTAATGATAATGTTGTGATGCTGTGCTAAAAGACACAGTATTTCTTCGTGTGTAAACCCTAGTTCAAAGTATAACCGCACAAAATGCTCCATATCTCCATAACACAGGTACTGGCTTCATACACATTTTCGACTGTATTCTCGTAATATTACGACTTTTAATCTCGTAATATTACAATTTTTATTCTCGTAATATTACGACTTTTTATCTCGTAATATTACGACTTTATTCTCGTAATATTACAATTTTTATTCTCGTAATATTACGACTTTATTCTCGTAATATTACGACTTTTTTCTCGTAATATTACGACTTTATTCTCGTAAATGTATGAGAATAAAGTCGAATCCAGAAAAAGTCATACAATTACGAGTTTAATGTCGAAATTTTACGAGTTTATTCTCGTAATGTCCGCATTTTTATTTTTTTCCCCCAAATGGCCCTTATACTCCGTCGTATATGCATATTTTTATTTGCTCAAAGATAAGACTTGTGGTGCATTAACACTTGTTGCTAGTTGGTCCTAATTTGAGCCCATTGTAGTCCTGATGTGGACTTTGTTCTGTTCTAGTCGTCTTTGTCCTGGTTTAGCCCCAATTTCGCTGAGGTGAGTGTCCAAGTGTGAATGTACACCCTAAACCTGAGCTTGAGCTAACATATAACTTCTAAACACACAGAAAGTATTTTCAGTCTTCTTCTAAAATGCGGTACAGGACTACAAGTAGAATTAAGTACTCTACTTACAAATGAAGTATAGTACTATTACTACAACTTCTACTACTACCATCACTTGTATATATAATTACTAATCCATTATTCTCCCAAAGCCAAATGTCAATAGTCGTCCCTGGTTGCTACAGTTCACTGGGGGCATGTGCGTCACGATGTATACAGAGCACAGATATAGCTGCTCCTCCGCCTCGCTCCTCTCCTCTCCATCACAAGGGGAGACGTGGGCTGCTTTTTGACCTTTGCGAGCTACCGTACCTCCTACAGAAATCCCAAATTATGTGTTTGGATAAGAAATCCAATAGAGGAGCAGAGAATAGCGTATGGCCTGGTTTTGTGGAGTATGTGGAGTCAGCTCCTATAGGCCTAAGTGTGGAGTATAGTATTGCACACTCAGTTTAGACGTGTTTTTGGTCCTGATTTTGTGCAGTTTGTTTCTGGTCTTCAGTTATTATAGCTTTCCTTACATAACTTGGACAACCGGACCTACTGTATAAATATTCATATTACAGTTAGCTGACTTGTTGCCCCTCCTAAAATCTCTCCTAGCTTAGCACTTTTCCAAGTTCAGCCCCAGAAAACAATTACCAGCTCCCTTCTCCTGGAATGATGTTGCAGTTTTTTGTTTAGCCTAAACCGCTACATCCTCGTCCGCCTCATTAATTTGAACTGCGCAGTACAACTCGGAGCAATAATAGCTTTTTAGTATTCTGCGAGAGGATGGTGCGAGCCTCATTTTCTATAAGCAGATAAGACTAACCACCGCGATCCCGTCTGAATTATTTATGCCCCTGTTGTGTGTTTGGGATGGGTGAAAGCGCGCCTAAGGGATTTTCTTTATTAATGTTTTAAAATACAGATTCTTATTCTTAATGCACAAATATGGATGCAGGAGAGCAGTCATGCGTCACTTTAAGGCCAGGGGAAATATTGTTTGTATTATAAACTATTTGTATTTTTATTTTCATTTCAAACGGGTAAAAATGTGCTTGATGTGAGAAATGAATGTACAATTTGCTAAATTCATGGACAATAGTTGCATTTGAAAATATATAAAATGTTATGGAATTGCCATACAATAGGAAACATTTTTTTTAACATAGTTATTGTAATAGGAGGATTCTATGACATGTTGGTGGCTTTTCAACTAATTAAATGGAGTTAATTACTTCCCAGATAGCAATATTTACATATAATACATTTAGAGTTTGTATTTTGTGGTCAAACAGAATAGTCAAATTAGTTTTCACATCTTTTTGGTCTTATTTACGTGAATGTTTAATATTCTCACATCATTAAAAGCAGTTAAAATTGTAAAAAATGTAGTAAAAAAGTGTTTCAGTTTAAAAATGCAATAGCATTTTAGACTATAGTGGCAAAATGGGTGCTAATTTTGTAATCACAGGTGCTTTCTAATAAAGTTGGAGTAGTATGAGCAGTAGTAGTACTATTATTAACGTGGTAGCTATAAAAATATATTACTTTGAAGGTATGAGTCTATAAATAGTTTCATTAAATTACTTTCATTTCTAAACGTCGTTGCTTAGGCACACATATTAATAAAAAATGTAAGTGGTCAGAGTTGTACGTTCTAATTTTGTCCTGCTAAATGAAACTTGAATTCTCTGGTCCTGCACTTTTTCCATTGTGCTGCACCTTCTCCTGTGCTCCTTCAGCTCAATGAGAAGTGACAGACACCAGAGTGGTTCTGTGTGGTTCTACCCCAGGCCTCTGCTGCACGGCTCCCCCAGGAACGAGGCCTGATTGGGGGGAAGATGGTCTCCTTAATCGGCCTCATGGACTCCTCGGCTCCCCTCTCTCCCCCTTTTCCACCAGGCTGTAATTGGACTGAGAGCAGAGATTTAACCACTCACTACAGGAGGAGATGGGCAAAGTGAAGGCTGAAGGATACAGGATTTTGTTTTGAAGGAGCACCCCAAAACTTTATCAAAACAGGGAGGCCTTGTGTGTGACTTTCAGAATACATAATGTTGGGCATTTAGAAATATAGTAAATTTCAGGTTTTGTGGCAATATGTTTTTATAAATGTTCACTCTTTATGGTCCTTCAGGAGAAAATCCACACCAGTGCTCATGACATCATTGGTTTGATTCACGTTCACGTTTGACTTTTGTCAAATGAACTGAACTGAGTGAGGGCGCAGTTCCACCTGTCACCAGAAGGGGACGATGCGTCCTGTACTGAGCAGTGTGTCAGGATGTTGGCTTGAAATGAAAGGAAATAACAATCAATTTTATAAATATTTAATGAAATGTGAAGTCTGGAGCAGCGACTTGACTGAAGGATAGTGGAAATGGATTCTATTCAAATCAGCAGGTAACTGTGTTTGATACGTTTAGCACCTCATGTAAATGCACTTCTCTAAACTGTGCTCGTCTTGAGTCTAATTTCCCTCATATGCTTGCACATGTATTTATGTTTTGTTTTTGTTTTTTTACATAAGTCTTTACTTTGATGTGTGTGTGTGTTCAGGTGCCTCCACCAGAGCAGGAAGGGTTCACTTGAATCAGACACACAGCCTTAGTTATGTTGAATTGAGTAAAAAGGGTACTACTAGTACTACTATTAGTAATTAGGATTAAACAATTCTCTCAATTATTTTACTGGTATAAGGACTACTTACTAGGCCTGTTACAACTACTTCTACAAGATTACTACAAATATAAATCCACAATAAACATAAACAAGTGGTAAAACTTTACAATGACTACACCTATATTGGCCTTATGAAAGCATGAACAAAGACTTAATTCATGAACAAATTCTTCAGGCGTAGCAACTATTTAATTAATACCCCAACCATAACCCCTTTATTAATTAGTAACTAAGCCTGAATCCTTCTCATTAAATAATTTGTTCATTATAAATGAAGTCTTTGTTGATGATTTATTAAAGCTAATTAAGGTGCAGTTATCCAACTTTTTTTTTTTTTTTTGGACACAGGAGACAACCCACAAGAACAGAGAGGACATGCACATCCTACGAGGGCTAACCACTCTGCACATCCAACACTTTTAAGTACACAACTGGAAAGCACTAGTTGGAGTATTTCTTTTTTTTAATCACCTTCAAGTCAAGTTGTTTCACTGCATAATAATCCCCTAAAGCACAAGTTGTACAAAAGACACCAATTATCTTGTTAATGATGCTAATTGGAGCTAGCGTGGCTCATTTCGCTCTGTGGCTGATGACAAACGAGATGCAGTTTAGATTTGCTAATTGTAGGATCACTGTGAGATGGATGCCCCATGTGTCCTACATGGGCCACCGTAGAGCGCAATTTACAGTCTGGTGTTGTGTCAAAGTAATGGCCCTAATCAATGAATTACACAAGTTGAAAACTATGGTTATGTTACTTTTAATCTTTATAGATCCTTTGCATAGTGTCAGTCCTCTGTATTCAAATTAGAGTAAGATATAATCCTAATGTTTTGTTGTCGTTAAATTAGCCTGTACATTTTGGGTACTTTTTGAGAGATAATATTTGGCAGTGTAAGTATAAAAATGCAGTTACAAAGATTGCATCGCGGCAACTCTTGACTTAAATGAGCTCTGGCAACATTGAGACTCACAAACATATTCAGATCAGCAGTACAATGACGCATGAGGCCATAGCATGTAGCTGTTTGTTATGCAGCTGTAGCAAACGCCACTATCACAGCTGACATCGCGGGCTGAGGAATTATGGGAAGACGATGCTATCATGACTGTAATTGTCAATGTAAATCGCCTCGTCTTTTATTCATTTATTTATTTCTTTTCTCTCTTTGCATAACGATGACTTGCCCAAACAAAATTTACATTCCACTTGACGGCGGCGACTGCATTACAATAACGAGTGACAAATGAAAAACATAAACGAGGATGATTAAAAGTCCGGGCGCCGCGATTTTCAATGGGCGGCGTGCACGTGACGGCGGACGCGCACGAGCACATTTATATTCTATAGTGTGAGTGCTACGGGCTCACGTTTGTATTTGTCATTGGATAGCTAAGCTTATATTAAAAACGCCAGGTACAACTCAGCTGTGATTTATCATGTTTACTCACGCTCTCCTTAAAGCGGCTGTAGAAATGCTGAATTATATTAAACAAATTCCGCCTAGAAACCAAGTCTGCGCTTGTGTTTTATATGGAAAGTAAAAACAAGTCCGTGGAAAAGTCCTGTTTCAAAGGGCAAGTAGTTTGTTTGTGGATGGACTCTGCGCACCTGACTGAGCGACAGGTCCAAGGGGAAAGGCACTTAGCTGAAAACTTTGTAAGAAAACTCACGTACACTGTCTCACTCTTCATTTACTTTATTAACACAACATTTCGGTCCTTCTAACCTTCAGGTATATGTAGCAATTGGATAGAAAACCACCAAATAAACCAGCATTTGACTGATTAAAGCAATACTACTACTACTATTACTACTACTCCTCACTTCTGTCAGTCTGCTCCAGGGCAGTTGTGGCTACACTAGCGTAGAAGTGGATTAAAAATGCTTGAAGAAGTACATGAAGAACCGTACTATTACTTACACTTACTTCAGTGTCGTTAAAGTAAAGGGAAGTAGCAAAAAATTGTACACACTTTCAATGGTAAGCGAAACGTTACTTCAAAATGTGGTTACTCAAGTTGAAATACAAAGTAATGATCCAAGAAATTACTCAGTAAAAATGTATTTGGGGAAAAGATCTGATTTCTATACTGGAGTTAAACGAGGATAAGGATTTAGATAATGCACAAAACCTGAGAGGAACAAAAAAAATGACAAACTACATGATATTTGAAGGAGCGGGGCAAGAAACATAAGTGTTCAAATCGTTTAAAGCTTTTGTCACTGGTAGATTTACTCGGGAAGAGAACACTTTCACTCAAGAACGAGACTGTTACACTGTATAATATATTATTCAAATAGTAAGAGAATGGAATCTGAAAACTAGAATGAGAAGTACAATTTCTAAATATTCCTGACTTTACTTTCACTTTAGCACAAAAATACCTTGAAAATACTAGAACTGTCGCCTCTCAGATCTGACCTGTAAGTTTGCTTAATTTAATGCCATACTGTGTAACATTTTAAGCAAGTTTTTAACATATCCACTAGACATGTTACACAGTGGTACTTTAAACTGATGTTGTTTGGTGAAGAGAAGCGAGTATTGCGAATTGACTGCATCTTTAGAAAGAAAAAGAGCACACATTTCTTTCTGACATTTCAAAAAATCCAACTTTGGAGAACCCCCCTGAACGCAATCTTACAATCTACAAATATTGTGACATCTGACTGCCCTGCACACCCCAGGCCTGTCAGAACTGTCCACAGTCTGCCTCCTTATAGGACGCTGCTCTTTGACCACAACAAATCATCCAAATTAAAGAAAATCCATTTAGAAAACTGCGGGAGGTAGACACTAGAGTAAATCTTAAGCCACAAAGTTTAACTCTTATGCGTCTTTGTGTTTGAACATTTCTCCAACTGTGACAAGTTTTTGACGTCTGCAGAGTGCTGTTCTGGCTGTTGAATGAAAGCTACTCTGTGTGTAGTCCTATTTATGTTTGTTTTGGAACATTCTTTTTCTGTTTTCTGTCAAAATCTTACCCTAAATCTTGACAGTTTCAAGCGCAGAGGTTGATAAAACTTCACAAGCTTCTCAAACAGCTTCGGCAGGTTAATATTCTGTCTTTTTAGCAGTGTTGTTTGATTATTTAATGTAGTAAATGTTGCAGTAGTAGTCATAGAAATAGTAGCCTATACATGTTTTATTACTGCCCATTAAATTTCACACTTCATTTTTTACACCAACATCTCTTATCATTCTGGTTGAATCCTGCGGGTACAGAACTGCAAGCTTAGGATTTTACGGTCAACAAACTCACCCCTTACCCGTTCTACACGCCAACGTAATAATAAAATAATTAAGAAGACAACAACAAAAGCAACAACAAGTCATTGCAGAGGGTGGCATATACCTGCAGGGCGATATTTAATGAACGGGAAAATGAAGAAGAGGTTTTTGTCAGAGCGCACAGCTGGACATAAAAGACCGAAAACAGAAGCGTGTTCAGGGGTTGTGTCTGGGCCACCATTTTGTTGCTGTTTTGGACGTAAACACCGAATAGATAAATGTACTTCTTGCGCCAGAGAAGTTACGCAGTGCAGCTTTAAATACGTGGCGCCGAGTGTGTCCAGATTGAAGGTGTCTGTGTGCGGCTGACAGGTCTGTGAGGACAGGCCAAGCACTGCAGCAGCAGCAGGAGAACACTGCAGGGCCCCATTCATCACAGGTGAAGTGCACTGCCCCCTACAGGCCTCGCTGCTGCCCCCTACAGGCCCCGTTTGACCCTTTTCCGCCCCATCACTCCACAGACAGGGCCCCGCACGCCTGTTGGCCCCTCAGTGGTGTGTGTATTAGAGCTGCAGGGGTTTTCTCTCCCTCTCTCTCCTCTTTCCTTACACTTCTCTTTCTCTCGGCCCCCTCCTTCCGCTCCCTTCCTCGAGGTTCTCCTCCCCACCTTGTTTCTCTCTATCTCTCCTCTTTCTCCCTCTTCCCCCCTCTCTCTAATCTCTCTCTTTCCCTCCCTTCTTTTTCTCTCTCCTTTCCTCTGTCTCTTTCTCCTCTCTTCCTTCTTTCCCCTTTCTCTCCCTCTCTCTCCTCTTTCCTTACACTTCTCTTTCTCTCGGCCCCCTCCTTCCGCTCCCTTCCTCGAGGTTCTCCTCCCCACCTTGTTTCTTTCTATCTCTCCTCTTTCTCCTCTTTCCCCCCACTCTCTAATCTCTCTCTTTCCCTCCCTTCTTTTTCTCTCTCCTTTCCTCTGTCTCTTTCTCCTCTCTTCCTTCTTTCCCCTTTCTCTCCCTCTCTCTCCTCTTTCCTTATACTTCTCTTTCTCTCGTCCCCCTTCTTCCGCGCTCTCCCTCTAGGATCTCCTCCCCACTTGTTTCTCTCTATCTCTCCTCTCTTTCCCCTCGCACTCTTCCCCCCTCTCTCTAATCTCTCTCTTTCCCTCCCTTCTTCTTCACTATTCTTTCCTCTGTCTTTCTCCTCTCTCTCCTCTTTCCTTTTTCTCTCCCTCTTTCCTTCCACTCCTCTTTCTCTCGTCCCCCTCCTTCCTCTCCCTTCCTCTAGGTTCTCCTCCCCACCATCTCTCCTCTTTCCCCCTTCTCTCTCTCTATGTCTTGCCCCCCCCCCCCCTCTCTCTCTCCCCTCTGCCCCGCTGTGGGTGACACCTGCACATAACACTTTAGCCGCTGAGTAATGTCTCCAGCCTGATCTCCAGCTGGGCCCGGGCAGCCTGGTGGGCCCTGGGTCTTTAGCACTGACATGTACAAGACAAATAAAGTGGTGTTTAGGGGCCAAAACTGTGAGCGAGCGAACAGACAGCAAGAATTATGGCGGTATAGTTTTATTTATGCATGTGTTAGGCTTGGTTTGCAACGGCTGCTCGTTTCAGTTTGTGGCGTTTTTGGCCAGTTTGCTCTCTCGACATAAACGCTTTCACCTGCAAACAACAACGGCGTACAGGCTGCACCTAGAGATGTTTTATTATTTCATTTAATCCACTCGCATACATAGATTCATATGGAACATTGCAACGTCAAAGGCAGTTTTCTGAAGATGAATTTATTGCCCTGAGGGGATCGGTCCTTAAAGCAGCACCCACACGCACCAGTTTTGTACTTAACAAAAGTTTGACGGATAATGCAGGATTTCTTGTCATCAGCCAAATCTAACAAGGATTAGTCCAAACGATGAGGCAACATTTGATTTTAATGACAGTTTTCAGTAAGTTCTAGTTTATTGCAATGTACAAAAAATTACATGATGAAAAATGTATTTATTTATTTATTCCTACATTTGTGTTTTTAGAAAAAGCAATAATACATCCAGTAAGCACCTTTAATTGAATAAAACGCATTTAAACTAAACTTGAATGTTACTTTCTTTGGAAAAGTAAAGTTGTCTCTAAAGCTGCATTAAATGAACATCAAACCCTTCTTATCTCCTCTCCTGCAGTGTGCTTATAGATATCACAATATACTTGTACCAGGAAGCCCTATCCACCCTCCAAGTATTTACACATCTATAGGGAAATACATGCGGCTGATAACGCAGACTACACTGAGCCTACACTGGCCCTGCAGAACAAATCTACAGTCAGCACCTGCTATAAGCTTTCACAACAACAAGCTGACAACTTTGCTCAGCGGCGTGCGCTAATAGTCTTGTTAATAGATGATTGTGATATGAGTGAGAGCATCAGAGTCGTGTGATTGTAAATGGGAGTGAAATGACAAGGTTACTGGAAGTGTTTTGGTTATTTCGTTTGAATAATAAAAGAAAGTGCAAAGCAAAGAAGAAAAAAAGCATTTCGAAATGATATTATGACATTTGGTTGATTTTCAATTTCCTCCATTTCAATCACCATCAGATCTCCCTCTTTACAACGTGGCCACTTAGCATGACACCCCTCTTTTCTAATGAATCATAACAAAACATGTAGACGAGACGTACAGAACGCTTGTCCTCCACTGAGCCGGAAAATCATTTCATGCACGCACCGGAAGACACAAAATCAGGGAGCACTTGGTTTAGGTAAAGTTCACAAATAAAAATGTCTGTTTTGTATGGAGAAAGGAAGGAGGAGTGAGTAGACACATTAACAAATATGATGTGCTTTGATGTTATTACTCAGAGTTGTATTTTGTTTGATTAAAGATGTTTGAGCAATCTTACATTGTCCTACATTTAAGTGCTCTTTTAAGTCACTGGACCCGTTTCTATGATTACACTGTTTTAGATCAATATAGCAATGAACAAAAAAGCAAAACAAAAAAGCATAACGTGTCCTTTTTAAGCACTGATTTTATGTCAGCTCGGGTGTATATTAAAATCATCTTTCGTGATTATTTTGTTCACCTTCTGATCTCATTATGGACGCCCAATTAGTCTTGTCATTGTGGTTATGTTGGAGCTCTTAATTGTCTTCTCTTGAGCCAATGTTGTTGCCTCTGGGTGATTTAAGATGAGGATAAGACAATGCAGCTACGGCAACAATAGTGCACGCTTTCCTGACCTCTCAAAATGGCTGCAATTCACCTTATTCTGGAAGTTGCCACAGGCGCCGCCATTAATTGTGCTCTACCTTGTACTTTTATCGTTTTACAGAACTGTCGATCTCAGCTCTACACAGACACAGACGTTTTCAAGCCCCCCAAACAATGTTGCACATGAATAAAGAATGTTTTATACAAATGTTTCGACTTTATATCGTGTTTTAGCTGCAAAATGTTTCCCTCGTTCTCCACTTAACGGACTTCCCACTGCGTCAGAAGTGCCGAAACAACAGAGGTTCAAATCCGTAGCAAAAAACGGCAAAAGTATGCGGGGCGGAATAAGGTGAATACATTCAGGCCATTTTCTGGAGTTGTTGACAAGAAGAAACGATTCAATTTAATCTTAAGGGTTGCCAGATGCATATCACAAAGTGGTTACTATAGAAACAGAGCAGAATGCAATGTAATGGGCCATGTATGTTTTTTTTTTTTATTGATTTAAAAACCTATACTATCATTAATATCCCTTATACACCCACTCAGGTATTTCTGAAAGTTTGAAAGCTAGCTTGTAATTCCCTCTGCTGCCAGTAGATGGAGCGCTAACACCAATGTGGACAAGGGAACGCCTGCCTTTTTTACTTTAATTCCCTTGTATTAAATGATCTAGATGGTGTTTGCATAAATGTTTCCCCCTCGTCTTGATTGCATTTTGTTTTTTACTCTATATGTACAGTATTTTTTCTATTTAGAAATGCTTGAGTCCTGTGGCCTCAAACGTTTTGAATCTATGCCAAGACCGTAAACAAAGGCGACGTCACAAAGCTCGCCGCTAACCTTTATGATTACTAGTGCCATTGTGGGCCTAATTCAAGTCTATTTCTGGAGGCATAAGAATCCATTTTGAGTGAGTGGCGTCCATGTCTCCTCCCGTCCCTGCTGTCTCGAGTCGGTAAATCAGCGCGGCCCAAATGCTGAGGTCAGCTTGGAGCGAGTCCGAAGCATCAATCACCTGTTTATATAAGCCAGGAAAGACAGGCGCAAAGACCAGCCAATCAGCACTGCGCAGGGTTTAGCGGTTCCTGTTTGGGGAAGAGTGCAGCGTGGGAGAGAATTTATCACACAAAAAATGGAAATAATGACGGGATACTAATGATGAACACTTTGAGATAAACGCTTGACGAGCATGTGCGCAGAAAAACAGAAGTACAAATAAGACTAAATGAAAATCTGCCTGAAATGAATCGATACAGCGTGATGGAAAAGGTTTGGGCACAATGTGTTGGCTCTTTTTGAATTTGAAAGTAGTTGCAAGTTTCATATCAATTAGAATAAGTAGAAAAGAGCAAGACAAAATAAAAAGATGAGTCATTTTTGAAAGTCATAGTTTGTGTCATTCAATTGGGGAAAAAAAACACTTCAAAAACATGTCGGTGTTCTAATGCTGTGAACAAACAGTACACCCGTTCCCATCAAGATCTTTGCAAATTGTGCGCATTTTCTTCAATCCAATGTTTATATAATTAGTTTGTTTCCAAAAACGCAATATTAATTTACATAAATAATAAACTGCGTAACCCCACATCTGCATTACGCGTCTAAATAAATCCCTCATTCCCCACGGAGCATTAAAATAGTCTGGGAAAGGTCCAAAACTCTCCTGTTAACGTTGTAGTGAATCCCCTTTACATTTGGCTTGAACAGTGATAAATCTGGGTCTATTTTCTGGAAACACAGCAGAGCCTAATAAGACGTTCTGAGAAAGAGAATTAATGTCCGCCTCTGCCCTCCTCCATTGTTCTATCTGAAGGAAAAATGTGTGTGCGTATTGTCAAAATCACACAATTAGATCAGGCCCATAGACAGACAATAGGGGCTGTGCTATGGTATGAGCCTAATTTTGACTGCCCAGAAAATGCATCATGTTTTTGAAAGCACACAATACTCGTCTAAACTAGTCTGGACTCTTCATAATGATTCAAGGCTGCAGATGTGTCGGACAAACTGGTCGAGGATAAGTCCAGATACAGGTCTCTAAAGGTGCACTATGTAACTTTTCTGGTGGAGAATGTGCCACGTGTTTGTTTGTTCCTATAGGTATTATTACTTTACCTTGCACTGTATGTTCCACAGTATGGCATTAAACTTATCTATTCCTTGTGTTTTATTCCTCAAAAACACCGCTCAGCTCTCCGCAAATATAACTGCAACTTATTGGTGGTGTCACATGCTTTTTTGTTTCTGTTTTGAAATGTGAAAAACAACTAGTTCATGTACCCAATGTTTTTGCATGCTCCATTACAGATATATTGTAAAAGCATCTATTTGAGTGAAAATGAGACCACAGCACTTTTTTGGGAGGGGTATATGGGGCGTTTCATTCTACGAGAAGCAGGAAGTGAGCCGTTAGCATGCTAAATTTTGTTAGCCTTACCCGGGACACTTTTGGGCTCAGAGACTCGTGATAAGTGCTTCTAGTTTTGTATTACACCATGTAAAAGTGTCAAATGTGTTTTGAGTCTTTGCTGTTGCTCAGAAATATCAGACTGAAATCAACAAAGCGCTATAATCTTTTTTTGTCATCGTCATCCCATTTGATTTGAGAATTTACGTAGTTGGGCCTCAAAACCCCTGCCACAGATACAATAGATGGATACAAGACATCTTTGGAGTGTGCTTTAGGCTGTTTGTGTAAAAACGCCATCACAAAAATTACATTCAGACTTAATTTGGACAAATTTGACAGACTTTGGACAAAATGGCACGTTTCCTTTGAACTGTATGTGCCTTAATTTTAATTGCTGTTTTTCTTGCAACACGTGTGATCGCTGTAAAGCCTTTAAAACAAGCTAGCTCTGTTTTTCACGTTTCAAAACAGTAAAAATAGCCGCTGCGCCTTCGATGGACATGGAGAAGTTTAATGCCATACTGTGGAACATTCCGGGCCAAACTAGTCAGCGCTGTATCCTCATGCGGATGAGTTATGCAGTGCACGTTTAAGGTATACACAACCGCACTCACACACGATAAAGTAATAATAAGGTCCTTCAAAAGCACATTGTACTGTATCAAATTAAAGCATTTCTCGACTGGGCAAATTAACTCCTTGAGCAGAAGTCAAGATCCTCCCTCTCTTCGCTGATAATGAAAATGTGCTAATACAATTGTTTCCGACCGCTCCTCTGATGACATAAGTACATATATGCACACAGCACTGGCTCAATTTGCCGCAATGACATATTAAGATTCACATCATGTCCGCCTCCTATCTTGATAAATGGACGGAGTGTGCAAAAACTTCCCTAAATGGCCTGGCTGGCTCGGCGGGGGAATAAATTGAGCTAATCAAGGGTGGCCTCACAATCACCGCATCCACAAAGTAATCACCAAGTCAGAGCAGAGGACGCCGTTTGGATAAAGATGTGGAGGAGCGGGTCCAGGACGGTTTGAGATCCACAAAACATTACGTTGTGACTTTAGTGCTTAGAAGATAGAAGATAGACGTGGAGCAGGGAATGTCAGATCAATCATACCAAGCGCATTTCTGTTGCACGATTCATACAAAAAGCAATTCAAACAGCTTTACAAGATACATTAAAAGCACAAGACAAGATTGTTTGGTTAATCGATCATCGTGACACAATATAATCATTAGAACTAAGTCAATCAAGTGTTTTATTTTATTATATTTTAGATTGACATAATAGACAGAAATGTATTTAATTAGAGAATACTTCAGTTGAAATGTGTTTTGTAACGTATAATCAGAGTACTGTAATCTGAATACTTTCATGTTTGCATTTATTTATAAGAGAAGAGAACCTTTATCGCAAATTAGAGAAGGACATACTGCACATGCGCTCACTTTAAGAGCTGCATTTTTGCATTTAGTGCAGCGCGAAACCTGTATTTTTCTGCTTTTAAAAAAGTAATTGTATTCTGAGTACTACTAAAAGAAAGAGCAACGCTTCCAGAAAACAGTTACTCTACATTAGTATTCTGAACGTGTATCTTTGCCACATGTGTTCACTTCCCAGCTCTGATCTCAGACCAGTGTTTCTGTTTTTTGTTCGACAGGACATGGTTTGAACTCACAAGTCAACCACCAACCAGCATGATTAATGTCAATTTTATCTCGATCTGTTTCTTTGAGTAAGTAGAGCTAATGACACAATGAAATAGTGTCATTAGACCTGCTTTAGCCACAGTTTAGAACTTGAACTGCCCTGTTTAGATCTGGTGTTATTTGGACGGACAAATCTTCTGTTACAGGTGCCTTTGTGTTGCTGACACTTTGACATTAATATGTGAAATGTGCAGTCGGTCTAAGGTTTGTGGACATGAGTTGACTTTACCCTAAGTCCCAGCTGTCCATGGGTTGAAAAGTCCTCACAATGTTGCCCATAACAGGACGCTGACAGTCATGAACACCTCATCTCCTCCCATGTGTTTCCATTCAAATCCACATTGCACACAGACTTTGCGACCGGCGCATACATCCAGGTTTTGTCAGCTAACTCTGCACCTGCATTCTCCTTCCCTCAGCTAATGGTCTGTTCCCCCAAAAAACTCTCACCGCGAGCCAATTTAGTCACAACACCCATTTATTCCCGGGTGGAGCGTGCGGCTAACTCACATTGTGTATGTTTGTGTGTGTATGTAGTGGCCTTCCCCGCTGGAGTTTGCGTGAAGCGTGATGGATGGCCTCTTAGCGGTTAGCTGCTGGTCTTTTCTGTGTGATCCCACGGGTGGTGCTGTGCTAAACCAGGCTAGCCAGGCAAATTCTACACAAATCCAGCCAGATCCTCGCGATTTTAGCTCACACTCCCAAATGGTTCAAATGGATGCGAGCTATGACGATATTATCTGCAAGGAAGAGAGAGCTAATGTTTTGACACTGAATTTAATGCATTTGTCCAATTTTTCCACACATTTTAGCCTTATCGTAGCATGCGGTTTCACACATTGAGCCAGCCTACCTCTCCATTTATTTAACTGACTTGTTATTTAGTTTATCAAACGAAATAGCAGATTTTCTTTTACTTGCAATGGATTAACGTACAGTGAAATCAGTTATTGAAGGAGCGAGTGTAAAAAGGCTTCTGTAATTGTAGTAATTTTACCAAAAGATGTCATGTCACTCAAACTATACAGTACAATACTCATGTAATGTTTTTGTCGCATTACATTTTTTTGTGATAGCCTTAAATTTTCTAGAAGTTGCAAAATCAGACTAATTGTTTTAAAACAGATGTAGTACTAATTCTCAAGAGCATAAAACAATAAAGGGCCATCAATATCCCATAACATTAAGTCAAATAAATTATCGTTGGAAAAACAAGTACATTTTAAACCCATATCCATAACTAGATCGCACAAGGTTACAGTCCTAATGGTTTTACGCTTTATATAAATGCTTTACGTGGGTCACCTTCTCACTCAGAAAACAATCAAACCAACAGGCACTGGAGCCGGCTAATGAAACAGTGACTTTGAATGTGGCGAGCTGAGAAGTCACTGAAACTGTACAAAACTATATGCACTCCACAGGAAGGACAAATGCAAATCCCTCATTTCAAATGGAGAGCACCTGCACCTATGAGTCTGCCTCATGTCTCCCCCCTCTCTCCTCTGACACCCCTCTTCCTCTCCCTCTCTCTCTCTCAGTGGGATACAGGCAAATGTTTAATAGGACTTTTTGTACTTCTATAGTACATCTATAGTAGAAGGGCCATAATGTATTGTAAGGAAATAAAAAACTACTAATGCTTCTTATGGTATTTTTAGACCATTTAAGTAAATCATGACTAATAACTCCATTTCTATTACTAAATACAAATGCATAAAACTAACTGTCAAGGTGGTCCATGTCCATAGTTATGTGATAGACAGTACGTATCCATCTATTGTTTTCATTTACAAAGTTTTATGTCACATACATGGTCAAAATCCATTTAGATTTGACAAATAATAAAATGATAACACTTTATTTTGAAAAATGATTGTTCAAACTGTCCGAAAAACGTGTCAGCTCTGTGTGAATAGTCATTTCATTGCGCTTGACATCACAGGGTGATTCTGTTTTCGTTTTGTTTTAATTTTCTTCACAAACTGACACTTCACTCATGTAAAACTATGATAGATATTTAACACAGGTGCTATTCGACCAAACAAAACCATAAATACACAAACATGAAACCAGTCGTAAACACTTTTACTACTATCATTATTAATATTATAGCATTTACTACGTCCACCCAGCCCACCACTATTACTACATGTTCCTCAAAGCTTTTCTTTTATAACAAAGTGATGTAACTTGTATCCTGTCGGTGTTAAACAAGGCCACTGTCGGCGTGAAAATATCTTGTTGTGAAGTTGTTGAAATGCGTGTCTCGCTGTAATGCCTCTGTGATGAGGACAGCGCTGCCGGTTTAGACGCTCTCCTCCAAAAACCAATGGTCCAGAATGTCACTGTTTGCACCAACAAAACGTGATACGAGAGAAAAATACTGTTCTCCAGGCTGTAGTCCTCTGGTGCCTTTGTCTGTAATCGCTGGTGGAATGAAGAGAAGTGAAGAGAGAAAAGACTTAAGACCTCCTAAAATACAGACTGTATCCATTGACAGAGGGCAGCCACATGTTACTGAGGATTAAAGTTAAATCTCCAGTGAATGTGTCAGAAAGAGTACAGTCTATCATTTACAATGGACACAGTGCAGGGATTATGCTTCAGTAGGTTTCCTCTATATAAAAGACAAATGTGCATAAGGTTGAATGGAGTGACTTTTAAAATGTGGACGAGACAAATTGTAGTCGACTTTTAGTTCTTATATCTGGTTTGCTAGATTTCCTGTGTGGCCAGCCTTCTTGAGTCTTTTCATTAAAGGTCCCATATTCTGCTATTTCCCCCTTTACACAGTCTATTCTAAGGGCTTTGTTGATAAAATTTTGCATTGTGTAATATCCATAACATAACAGTTTCCAAAAAACACCCATTTCTTGGACTGGCCCCCCTCCTTGCAAAAGCAAACGGCTCACTCTGAGATCTGACCCCCCCGAACAGAGAGCAGGCTGCTCCCCCACCCAACTCGCGCGCCTCCCCCCGCCCAACTCGTGCCGAAGCCTAGAGCGGAGATAGTGCGCACGCGCCGTGTGCTCCGGTAAACAGCGATACACAAACACGGGAATAAACCTTTTATCCGTCCTGACGGTGCGTCGTGCTGAGTCCTACGTCCTGGATCTGACCTGGAGTTTGACGATCATGCAGTACCTCGACGACGGACGTTGCCGTTTGGTAAATAACAAGCTAACTCTTCGATCTGTCGTATCCATCGTGTAATTACTGTGTAGCATTAGCATTAGCTGTTTTTATTCTGCGGCTGCGCGCTTCCCGGAGGCATGGCTTAAACACCGCGTCATCCATGGGAAGCCGCGTCATCCTTGTGAGGAGCCCCCGTCTGCTGCTCAGCCGAGGGGGACAAAAAAGACAGTTCTCTAGCGAAAACATGTGGAAATCAATTAAAAAACCACTTTGGGCACACATACGAGGCCCAAATAGCACTGTAGGAAGGTTAAAACCTCTGAAAAGTCTATTTTGCATGTTATGGGACCTTTAAAGTCTAACAGGAAGTAGTAACAAGAAGTTGGAGGTTCAAATCCCAGATCGCACTGTAGCCAAGTCATATTGTGGGTTTGTCCTTCCATTATCTGCCTGTTTATAAATTTCTGCTGTTTTGTGTTGATTTTTTTTGTAATATATCCACTTTTTAAACAAATAATTTAAAAGCTTCTGGTGTATTTTTCCTAAAACGTCTGACTAAAATTAGCCCCAATTCAAACTGTAGCTGTTTCTGAGCCCTTTGGAGCACAAACTAGTGGCTGGACTCTTTGTGAAGCTGAGACTCTGTAGTTTTGGCCTCTGGTGTCTGATTTACTCTAATTACACTTGAAAACAAGCTCTGCTCAGAGGAATATCAGATTTTAAATTCCATTTAGATTTTCTTTGTTAAATAAATGAAGAAGTAAAGCTGGTGTCTGGAGGCAGGGCCTGATTGACACTTGTTTGAGCATTTGTTGGGTTTTGACAATTCCTCTTTCAAAGCTGAAGCTAATTTAATTTTAATTTAATTTGTTATCATGTTTAAAAAGTCAAGGCGGAATCCATGTGAAATTAATTTTTTCTGAATTTTAGTGTAATTAAAAAAAAAAAATTCTCTAATTCAAACCTGAATGGTTGATTTGACTGCAAATAAGGGTTACTGCTTTTCTTTTCATATTTAAAGGTCCCATATTCTGCTATTTTTCCCTTTACACAGTCTATTCTAAGGGCTTTGTTGATAAAATTTTGCGTTGTGCAATATCCATAATATAACAGTTTCCAAAAAACACCCATTTCTTGGACTGGCCCCCCTCCTTGCAAAAGCAAACGGCTCACTCTGAGATCTGAGAGCCACGAACAGAGATCAGGCTGCCTCCCGCCCAACCCGCGCGGCTCCCCCTCCCAACTCGTGCCGAAGCCTAGAGCGGAGATAGTGCGCATGCGCCGTGTGCTCCGGTAAACCGCGATACACAAACACGGGAATAAACCTTTTATCCGTCCTGACGGTGCGTCGTGCTGAGTCCTACGTCCTGGATCTGACCTGGAGTTTGACGATCATGCAGTACCTCGACGACGGACGTTGCCGTTTGGTAAATAACAAGCTAACTCTTCGATCTGTCGTATCCATCGTGTAATTACTGTGTAGCATTAGCATTTGCTGTTTTTACTTCCCGGAGGCGTGGCTTAAACACCGCGTCATCCTTGTGAAGCGCGTCATCCTTGTGAGGAGCCCCCGTCTGCTGCTCAGCCGAGGGGGACGGAAAAGACAGTTCTCTAGCGAAAACATGCGGAAATCAATCAAAAAACCACTTTGGGCACACATACGAGGCCCAAATAGCACTGTAGGAAGGTTAAAACCTCTGAAAAGTCGATTTTGCATGTTATGGGACCTTTAACATGTCCAGCAGCTTGTTACTTTAATTTTATCTGAAGGTAGATAAAAAGGAAAGTTAAAAGTACATCTTTATCATTAGGTAAGTAACTAAGGGCCTCATTTATCAAACGTTTGTGCACAAAACTAACCGTGCAAAAAATGGAGCAAAAATCTGAAGCAATTGACATTTGTATCAGTGAATGTGAATGTGTCAGAGTGAATGAATTTGCAAAACGGGGCGTTTTTGCCAATTTGCGCAAATTTGAGGTAGAGCAAATGCAAATGAAATGGTTTTGAGGGTGCTGCCAGATTTATCAAAACAATTAGAGCTAAAACTCAGTAGTACGTTAGAGACATGTGCAAACTTTATGCAGTATGCAGAGTAGCTGCTGTTGTTTGTGCACCAATAGTACAATTTGTAGCGACTTAAAATGATCTAAAAGGATCTTACACAGACAAAATAATAATGTGGTGTTTTCAAAGTAGCGACAACAAAATATACACTCTTACCTGCAACACTTTGGCGCTGCCTCCCACAAACAGCATTCCACTGCATGCAGTCCACAGTCACACATCAAACTGTTCTTTCACGTGTCTGTCCCAAGTCCATTAAAGTCCTTAAGTGAAGATTGCAGGGTCCAATCACCAAGTACAGTTAGAGGACCCTGGATGAGGCGCACACACCATGCACCGGCACCACTCCGATGCAACAGGGGTGCACATTCTTGTCCCAAGCAAAAATAATCCCTCCCATCAGCCTTAAAAGTCTTCATGGATTGCAATCAGATCTCCAAACAGACGTGACTCCATGTGCGCAACTTTTATGCAGTACATGGCTCTCAAACGAGCAGAGGCACGCACACGTTTCTTGCATTAACATATCAGTTTTGCGGCAGAAATATTACGTGCGCTTTCAGTAAATCACATGCAACACGCCCATAAATAACACACGCAGATTATACTTGCAGTTTAGCACATGGATTGATAAATAAGACCCTAAAATACCTTCTGACACTATGATTTATTTTTGCCTTTAACGTTTATACGTCTGATATTGTTCCTAAAATGGGACTAAATTCCTTTGTGTTGAAACCTACACATGAAACCACTGCAGTGCCCAAATTCAGGAGTAAATACAAAGCACTTGGCATTGATGGAGGTGTTAGCATGTGGCGCTAACGATGCTTTCAGGTACGTTCGTTTTTATAGACTCATTATCCTCTCCATAAAAGGCGGTTTGCAGACTGGCACGCTGCGTTCACCGTTCCATCAAAACCTGTGCTTGTAGTAAAATACTTCTTAGTTGCAAAAATAGAACTTGTCGAGGGTTTAGAGGAAGTTGTGTAATCTTTGAAAGTCTGACAGTCCATCTATGATTTGGTTTATTGCTGATTTGCACATTTTGACTGCAGCAAAGGAAATCCAGAGAACATATGTCAGGATCCTCTCTTTGGAGAATACCAGAGTTTGACTTGATTTATGGCACTTGGAAGTTATTCGTTTTATTTCAAAAGAACTGATTAAAGGTGCACTATGTAACTTTTCTTGTAACTGGTTTAGGGTCCGCCACCAGTTTATCTCCATAGTGATTTTTTTTGCTTTGCCATGTGATGCCACCAGACTAATTTACAGATCAGATCTATGAAGAGGCGACCCCACTCACAGTAAGAATGCATGTTTTTCAAGGTATTAATGGGCAATAAAAACACCTGTAATTGAATAATCAAGGCAAGTTTACTGATAAAACACATACAAATCAATTATGTTTTAATGGGAGTACAGTTTTTGTTAGATGTCCTATATGTATATCTGTGTTAAGTGTCATCTAATTTAATTTGATACCAACCGAAGCAACAACATCTTCATGAAGACAAACAAATCAAGCTGAGCCTCCAAATAGTTCACCTTTAAAACAATGATACATTCATATATTACATTGTTACTTCCACTGGACTCTCAAAGAGCTTTGCATCGGTTCAAACACATTCAAGCAGTGATCTTCTACAAATATTTTGTTTCCCCTTCTTCCCCTTCTTTTCAACTGTAATATTTCTAGATGAAATGTTGAAGAAATATCCACATTTCAACATTGAACTATATGATATTTCGTCATTTTACAATAACATTTCTCTCTCATTTAGATCATACAGTAAACATCCACTCTTTGTCCTATTCGGTTTTCATGTAGTCATTATTTAAAGCTGGGGTACGTGACATTTTGTTGTTGTAAATGTGTATATTTTGTGTTTTCTACCAAAGAGTATCTTGTAACAGCAACACTTTGTGACAAAATTAGACCAGTGTACACTGTCCTCAGCTGATAATACAGCATTTTAGTTCTGGTCAGCCTGGAGGTAAGAGCCGAAAACAGCGCTCTGATTAGCTGTGCTTGGGTGGTCCACCCCAGTTTCACTTTGCCGTCTGATAAAAGCTGTTCTAAAGCCATGTATGCACCTTAAAATAATAGCAAATAGTCAAAGGGTTTGTGGGCGCAGATGTTAATACCTACCTCCAGGGCGCTGTGTGAAAATCAGGTACGGCAGCTTTAATCCAGACCTCCACCTGTTTGTATACAGTTGCAACGAATGACTGAATGAAAGAACTCAATAACTTCACATTGATACGAACTTAAAATGATGTTTCCAAGCCTTATCAAAAGTACAGTACCTCTCTCAAAGCTGTGGGAAATGTGTCGGGGAAAAAAAGTGTGGACATCCCTGCTCTATAAGTCCACTTTCTTTTATTCCCCAGTGTATCACGACCAAACTACAAAAATGTCCACTTTTAATATAGTTTCAAGTCAAATTTGTGCTGTGTGTACCTTTGTCCTGTTGATGCTATCACAGAGAGACCAGGTCCACTAATCCAATCACCCGCGCTCATTTTAAAGTCACAGGTACAGTACGATTTGCTGAATATTGAAATACTTGTACTGCTTGTAGTGCAAATCTGACTCGTGGGAATGATTATATATATTTTTCCTGCGGCCTCAATGTGCCCGGCTTCTTAGCTTCCTCTCCTTCCCCATCACAATTTTGCTGAATCTTGACAGGTTTTATGCAAATTCAGCACTTTGTGAAGAGGTTGACGACAGAAGAGGTACTGTAGTGGGATTTTAGAGACAGCTTGTAGTAAGTAGAACTGAAATCCTTAGTTCATTTGAGAAACTTTTATAGTTTATGTCCATCAAGCTGCTCTTAAAGACTAATTATAACTGAAGCCAACACAGGATGGAGCAACGTGAGGTACAAGGGGTGAGATGTAGTGTCTGTGTTTCGTTCAAGGATGTGTTTAAACTAAAAGCGTGGTCGTACTTTAGCGTGATCAGCTACTAAGGCAAGGCAAGTTTATTTGGAGAGCACAGTTTGCACACGAAGTAATTCAAAGTACTTTGCGTAACAAAATAAATGCATTCAATTCACAAAACAAGTACTGACGCTAACTTTGGCCGTAGGTCCAGAGTTGGCTACATGGGTTTGAGTCTTCAGAAGTCATTTAGGGTGCATTTACACTTGTTGTTAAATGGTTTGTCCCAAACTAAACAAAACATTTATCTTAAAAACCTCAAGAGAGTGTAGTATAATCCAAATTTAGACCCAATTAGCACTTAAAGTTGTCGTACTACCAGCCATTGTAGCAACAAAGCAATAAATAGACTATCATTTTGGAGGACGAAAATATGTTTTAAAGTCCTTCATTTAAAAATCTTCATAAATTGAATCATTATATTTGAACTATGGCTCCAGCAGTTTTGGTTTTGTTGTAGTAATTGTGGTTGAAGTACTTTTGCCCAATCCTGCCAAAAATATTACATTAACTAGTAACAATATTAACAGCTGGTGTAACAGTTCTTATATTCGCTTTTCGAAATCCTATGTGGACAGTAGAGATGACTTAACATAGGCTTGAGTAGGGTTTGCTTCAAATACATTTTTTTTTCTGTTTCATTTCCATTTCATTGCGTTGTATCAGGAGCAAATTCGTTGTAGTATTAGTTGTACTTGAAGTAGCAGCAATTTGACAGCAATGGCAAATTACATTCATTTGAAACAAGTACAAGTACAACAGGAGGAATTTAGTAGTCGTTCTTGTAGAAGTAGATGTAAGGACCTTTGATTCTGAACTGTCAAGAACATTTCTATTTATTTCCTACTACTACTACTACTACTTCTACTTATCTGCTTTATAAATTCTGGGTTTGAAAATGTGCCCAATGTTTCCCAAGTGCAAACATTCTACTTCCAGACGTCCAGAAGTCCAAACAGCGCAGCCGTCCTGAGAGTTAAAGTACTCCAAGTTCACGTGTCCCAGTACTGTTTGTGTGCACCTCTACTTCTATCGACAGTATTCAGAAGTACAGGCATCAAGTGACCCAATCTGTGCCCTCCAGCTGCCCAGCCTTCCCTGGTCGATTAGCCCCAGAGAGGAGAGCTTTTTCTGGGTAACGATAAGAGCGCTGTCCCCCTCTAATCTCCCTCTCCTCCAGCTCCGTTCTCAGATTAAAGCTCTATCGTGGGCGCGCAGAGGACCGGCCCACTCCCGCCTCTTCAGAACCCTGTCCACGGTCTGTGAGGGGGGACAGTATGGGTCAGGGAGATAAGAGCCCCCTAGTGGTGTTTTGTGGAGGAGGGACTGGTTCAGAGTGGACAATCGCTCTCCATTGTCCAGACCGTAAGGAAAAGCTACATGTGCATGTTGTTCTGGATGTTTTTCAATGCTTTAGACCTGACTTAAAGGTGCACTATGTAACTTTTCTGGTTGAGGGTCTGCTATACATGCTTGTTTCCATGGAGATGTTATTGTTTTGCCTGGAATGTTCCACAGTATGACATGAAGCCTATCCATCCTAGCTTTTATACAATTTCAGGTGATTTTATTGCCAAAAACATGCAATCTCACAACAGCGGGCTTGCCTCTCCACAGATCTGACCTGTAACTTGGCTTGGCGTCCTCACCTGCTTTACACGATGAAGATACTGCACGTTTGATGCCATACTGTGGAGCATTGAAAGCTAAATAATTATCAGAATCAGAAAAAATGTAAAGGAAATAAATAACGGACTGCCTTGGAAGCTTCTACATACAATAGTAAAGGATATTTTTCAAAGAGCACTTGATTTGTACGATTCGAATATTTATGGACTCAGAAGTGCTTCCCAAAACAATATTTCAATGACAAACCCTTCCCCAGAAAAATCATGCAGTGTACCTTCAATCCTCATTCTTAAGCTTTAGTTAGATTTTGTAGATTTAAAGCTGTGGTACCTGACTTTTTTATGAATTTGTATTTTTTTCTGTTTATTCTTTACTCTAGCAGGACTTTGGGACAAAAATGAGGCCACTGTACGCTGTCTGCATGCAATAATGAAGATTTTTGTTTCTCATCAAGCCAGAAGTAAGAGCCGAAACGAGCATTCTGATTGGCTGCGCTTGAGTGGTCCGCCCCAGTTTCACTTCACTGTTCACAAAACTGTGCACACACCTAATATTCATGCATGTGAATATTATCGATGTGCCAAAGGGTTTGTGAGAAAGAGGAACTCTACATAGTTAGAAAGAGTTTTTCCCCAGCTTTAATAATAATAATAATGATAATGCATTAGGCTTGTTTGGACACTCAAAGACAGATTTTGGTTTAATCCAGTTTAGTTCTTTGTTCCTTATAAAGATCTTACTTAGAAATCATTTGTCAAATCAAATATCAAACTGCGGCTTCAACCATTTCAGTTAAAAAACAACAGAAACTGGACACAATATAATGTTTTTTACAGTTTGACAGAGGTTGTAGATTTTTGGGTGGCTGTTCTTTTGCTCACAAGTGCAAGTCCGTGGCTGGGGTCAGAGCACAGTGTTGCAAAGCCTGTTTCAGATCCAAACTTTCATCTGTAATGTGTCAAACTCTGAGGACTGGGGAGGTCAAAGACAGGCCAACTCTGATGTTATTCTTGTTCCAGATGGATACTGCACTTCAGCACTGACAGGATGCAGTTTAATTGTAAAGAAACATTCGATTGGATTGATGGATTTGCAATTACTGTAAAGGATGCTGTATTGAGTTTCATTCCTTTGCCTTGAATGTTCCACAGTGAGATTCAATTTATATTTCTTACATGTGTTGCCTAATCCCTTGAGAAATCGTACATTCTCACTGCGAGTGGATGGAAAGTTTACGTTTGGCCTGATTGCTGCAAATCAAAACAAAATGATGGCGTGTTTCTGTGTTGTCACATTTAGAAGAGAAGTGCTGGTGACTGAGACCTGTTTGTTTGAAGGACATTCGGAGACTGTACAGAAGATAATCAGCCTCTGTGCTCACGCTCCAATGACTTCCTCTTCAGTCGTGTGTAATCAAGGCTTCTGCTGTCAGAGAGGAGCCAAGCACATCTGCCACAGCCGATACAAATGTCTCTTAGGCGAGCCAATAAAGAGGCACGTGTCTGTTCTGACGCTGAAGTCCTGGTTTGGAACTGGTTTGATCGTGGGTTAAGTCCTGGATCAGTGTGTAGTGTCCTTGGGCGAGAAGACACTTGAATCTGGTGAGTGAGTGACTGGTGGAGCTTAGAGGGGCAGATGGTTCGGATTGGCAGTGTCGCGACGGTCAGTTTGTCCCAGGGCAGCTGTGGCTACAGAAGGGTCTTACCACCACAGAGTATGGCGTGAATGAATACAGGCTACATTCCATTTTTTTATGTTGATTCAAAGCATTTTTAATGTATATTTATAATAATGTATTGTTCAAGCCTCTCAAAGCACCATATTTTACAGAAAAAAGAAAAAACGACACAAACTGCACCAACAATCAAGAACTGGATCGATATTTTAACCGACCTTCGTAAAATGGATTTCAAATTGGAAATATGTAATAGACTTTGGACCAAACAGGATGATGTTGTGGCCTTTCTATGTAAACACTTGAAAAATAAATAAACTGAGAGAGAGGTTGTCTGAATCAAGGTGTGGATTTCTTCACAAGTGACACGGCTGTCCCTCACAGCCCCGTCTGTCCCTAATGTCCAAAACAACAGTTGGACACATCCAGATAAAGCCCCCGAGGCGTAACACCACCTCCTCACCAAAACAAGTTTAGACTCAGCGAAAACAGGACAAGGACAGGCACATTCACTTTTATCATATGGATTTGCTTTATGATTTTTTCCAAATAGCTCAAGGTTCACATTAGCGTATGTGTGATGAGGCAACACGTCTGTTAACCTTCAGGATCAGAAAACATAGTGCATCATATTTTATTATAACTGTGACTATGCTGGATACATGTTCAGGACTAAAATGTTTGTATGCTCTCTCGTCTTGTTTCTGCCCTGCATTACTTTATGTTAAACCAAAAAAAAAAAAGAATTGTGAACTGCACATAAAACTTGTGATATATTTTCCTTCATCTAAGTATTTTATATATGCTTTTACCTACAAAAACTCACCCAACTTCAAGACAAAATAACAAAGCCTGTTTGTAGGAGCGCTCAGGTGTCTAATTTCCGTGTTTATATCCGTTGTGGTTCAAAACGATGTCACACTTTATGCTCCTGTCTGGTTAACACACTATCCGAGCAGCAGATCTTCCTTTTATTCCTGTAACAAACTAAATAATGCATACAGGGCTATCCGACACGAGCCCCGTTTGGGTTCAGCGCGTTCACCTGCTCAGTTGTGCAGCTCTATAGGCGTCTGTGTTGTGTACATTTCCATATCAGCTTTTACACAGCACCGCCCGGGGCCCCTCTCCCCCAACGTACAAGACGGGCTGTGATGTGTCCCACTGGGGGATCGGGGATTTCACAGTCAAACGCGCCCCGTGAAGGTTGTGTGTGAGACGCCTGACCCCTGACGCCGTGCCCTTGAGCAATGATTCCGAACATGTCGCGGCGTTGTTGTTCAGAATTCAACTCTTGACCCGTATCCGTGCTGAGGGAGGCGTCATTGGTTTAACTTTGAGCATGGAAATGGAGCGGCCAAGGTCATGCAACTTTTCAGAGAGGTGTGTTTATTTTATTTAAAGGTGGAACTGGGGGGTCTGTGGCATTAAATAATATGTATCGCTATGGGAACAGGCAGGTTACACCGTCAGGCAAAGTTACAGGTCAAATCTGTGGAGAGGCGACACCGCAAACAGTAAAAAGACTTTAAAAACAACTGTAATTGAATAAATACGAGATAGTTTAAAGGAACCATATTATGCTTTTTTTTCAGGTACTTAACATTGAAGTATAACATAAGTAGATCATAATTTTACATTCTGTTCATCATAAACTGCAATATTGAGCTAAAATGGCTTAATAAGAGAGATGGATCCATTGACTTCCTGTTCAAAACTGCTGAACTGATAAGCTCCACCTCTTCATCGTGACATTTCACACGCAGCGCATTATCATTGACATGTTTTTGAAAGGTGTGTGACATTTTAGAAGTCAAATATTTGAGACAACAATACAAGAGATGTGGGCAGGGATAGGGGGTATGTGAAAACAGGAATTTTCAAAGCACTTGAGCCTCAGTTGCAGGACAATCCAGGATTATTTAAACATGCATGAATTACAACTTTGGATAAACTAATGATGAGGAAACACGGCTATAACGAGGTTAAAATGTCAATAAAGTTGATTTTGCATGATATGTCTCTTTTAATGCCAGGCAATGCATCTCAAGCAGGCGTTTTCCCCCCACCAGAAAAGTTACACTTTTACAAAATAATCTATTCCGATGTTCATCTTTCCCCTGTTTACAAATCCAAAACTGATGATTCAGTGTTGCAGCCGCTGACCCAAACACCAGTGATGAGCCTAGAAAGCTTGCACACCATTGCATAAGAAATGCAGTGGAAAAAACCCAATCTATGTCAGTCAGAGGGTCAACATTTGTAAACAAGATGTCACCTATCACACGAGCAAGCAGAGTCCACACTGCTTCACTGCTAATGAAAATAAATGATACATATTTGAGCTAAATCGGTTTAAATCCTTGCCGTATTTGAGGGTTGCGGCTGAAATATCAGGATGATATACGGCAGAGGGAGTGCGTTTATGTGAATGAGCTGAGAGGTGACAGTATCAAGAAACAAGGAATTACTGGACTAGACCAAAATAAATGTCAGATTTTTCATCATCATCATTTAGAGAATGCAAAATTAACCCCAACAGTGCAGAAATATGTATTCCTGTGTGAAAGATTATTTTAAGGCTCTTCAGCACATGTTTTAGTCTTTTATTTTAGACTAAATATTGTGAAATATGCATATACATCAAATAACAAGAGTATATATTAAAACACATACATTAAAGCAGCTTAGATACAGATTAGACATAATGTTGAACTTAATTAAAGTCACAATAAAAAGAAATGCCTGGTGTTTATGTGCCATTGAGAGAAAAAAAAGGAATGTATGTTTTAACCACTTTCATAGATAAAGCAGATGCGTGGAAATTCAAACAAATATTTTGAAAGTTGCATATTGACATAATACCAACCTCTACGTCTATTTGAGTGCTATAAAAGCCGTAAGATTGCAGTCTGACACATCGGCCTTCTCTTGCATACACATTATTAGAGTAGAGGATCTGGAGGAGGCAGCGTGGGCAAACAACAAGCCCCAAAAGCCTCCGTCTCTGGGCTGTCAGAGGAGTGAAGGGTCCAAGTCAATCTCAGCTCCATATCACTGGCCTCGAAGCTAATGCTGCGCTAATGCTTAGCTAATGGACTTGTGTTTACTTTGGGAGTCTTGTTTACTCAAAGTGATGGGTTTGATGGACGAACCGGCACTAAAATGCATGAGGCATTATCAATGATATAACTATAATCCTGATAAACGTTAATTTTTGGACCCACAAAACATGCAAGAGTAGATCGTTCACGATAATTCTCAAATTTCCTGTGTTCAAATTTGTCAAATGTTGAAATAGTCAGCACAGTTTGGTTCAGTGAGCCATTTGAAACTCTGTAGGTGGGATCTCACTCCTCCCAAATTGTTCTCATCTTTTCAATTGGATCTGCCTCTGCCCATCTCATAATGACATCTGAATCAGGGCACAGACTTGATTACACAACACCGCATGCATGGGACTGGCTACTCTATCTTTAGTGCTGGAAAAGTAGTGACAAAATACTACTTTTACTCAAGCACATTTAAAGCTGCAGTACCTGAATTTCATACCATGAAAGAGGAAGTACACTTTTAAATCCGTGTATGAATAACATGGACACTAACACAGCTTTAGAGCAGCTTTTGCAGAGAAGTGAAACAGGCTGGAGCGCCAATGCACAGCCAATCAGGTCTCCCGAAGCATCAGGTATCAACTCACTCTTTCTTACAAGTTTGTGTTGATAAAATGTTTCACAATTAGATGTGGACAGCACACAGTCTGGTCTGAACCGCTGCTTTTTCAGTATTCTTAACGAGAAAAAAATTCAATTGACCTAAATGTATGAGAAAAAAGTTGGCTGATCATCATGCTTGTATTCATCTGTCAGGGCTGTAGCTGACTAAAGACAGCGTTGGGTGACTCTCCCTGGATGAACTGTTCCTCATTTGCTTGCACCACCTTGCTTCGTCCTGACTGGTTCTGGCTCCAAATGGATGTGTCAGTCCTGGTCCATCTGCAGTCTGTCCGTCAGTGGGAGTAGGATCTCTCCTTCACTGTGGTTCTCCCCGAGGTTTTTACTTTTTCCCACAGGGTTTTTTGTACTTTTTCCTTGTCGAGAAGGAGGGTAAAGGACAGGATGTTCTCTGGGACAGTTACCATTTGCTAAATTCTCTTGAACATTGTTTATATATTCTGCTTTCTACCTGTGGCCCATCGAGGCAGTTGTTGTGATTTTGGGCACTACAGAAATAAATTGAACTGAATTAAAGACATGCTCTGCCGATCGAAGGGGAAATGGCAAAAGCTCTCAAAAACATTTCAACATCTGTAAAACCTGACCATGTATTTGACCCAAACGTCCCCCACAAGATGCATATTTATACACAAAAGTACTAAATTATGTTCAAATCAGATTGACAAGAAATAATTATAATACATAGTTTGGTTAGACACCATCGACCGACCATCTATCTATCTGTCTTGCATTTATACAATTGCAGGCACTTTATTGCAAAAAATACTTGACTCATATGGCGTCATCTTGTCTCCATTAAGATATATAAATTTAGTGCCATACTGTTGATCATTCCAGGCAAAGAAGTAACATCTAAATGGAAATCGCACCAGAAAAGTTAGATGATGCCCCTTTAAAAGTCAATCCCAATGATTTTCTGCTGTGAATTTGACGGACAGGATTGTTTTAACCTTTGCTGGAGTGTCCTTCTTGGAGAGTGTGGCGTTCCTTGCTGGCGGCCGTTCTCTGTTTTGCTCATTATAGAAACTTGTTTGGACGCGAGCATCAGCCAGACAGGCCCAAGGCACAAGGAGCAGAGAGGACAGAGACATACAGCCCACTGGGACTTTGTGTGGCGCTTATGATGGCAAGCCTGCGAATTTAGATATATCAATTGTATTATTAAAATGCCCCAAACAGCCCAATTTGAACAAGAATGGAAAGATGTCAAATGGGAGTGTCATAAATGTAAATCAGAGCTGTCACCGTTCAGCTGTAACAAATACAATCCCAACATGTGTTTAGAGAAAAAAAGTAGTCTGTCTTGGATAAATTATGACTCAACAGGACCAATGCCTTTGTGGAGGTCTGTGCGCTCCTTTTGCTTCTGCTCCATTGAAAACTGCTTCATGTCATAGGAAGATCTCTATACTCTAAAATCTTGTACAGAAATCCCTTAAATCCTTGTTCTCAATGATTATTTCAGACGTTACATTTTCCTACATTCTTCCCTTCCCTTTGGTGCATGTAAAGCTGATCTCACTATTCACTGTGCACTGATGCAACCATGACAACCAACGTGTTCCCCTATTTCTACTATTTAAGCAGTTTGTTCATGCACAGCAATTATTCTCAAGTTTTGAAACCAAATTACAACCTGGATATTAGTTTGCTGGGGTGAGCAGTGGATTTAAATATATATATATTTTTTTAGAGAAAATAACCACCCAACACTGGGTACATTTATATGTCCAGTAAAAGGTAGAATAATCGGATAACCCAATTCTAGATCTGATTGTGTGTGTGTGTTTGCATGCACAACAGAAATCAAAAGAGAATCACAAACCCCTGGTGACACGTGTTTGTTAACTAGTGGATATTTAGAATAAATAATAATAATAAAATAACTGTGTAAATCTTTATCATGAAAATGTTCATGAAATCTTTCATTTTTGTCTTTGCCACAGTCTGTTCTTTCTCTTTGTCAAACTCACATCAGATGTAAATGTTTACACCACACTACAATAATAATAATAATAATAATAACAGATAATAATCTGAGAACAGAAAATCAGATAATGGCCAAATTTGTGTTGTGCATGTGAACATAGCCATTTGTTTAATGTTTATCATTGTTTTCAGCAATGGTGTCTTGAATACTGGAAACTAAAGAGCACTTGCAAAATACAACTTTGAAGGATGTATTTGGTATTTGGTCAAATGTAGCCTGACCAGCCATTCCCACTATCTTTCAATGTCGTATATAATACAATATACAATAATATGGGCACGATCGCTAAACCCCCTGCTTCCTTTATTTTGCTGTAACCGAGCCAATCAGAGCCGCGTGAGGAGAACGTAACATCCTGTGTGCCGCCCATAACAAGCAAGACAGAGTCCGCGACAGAGAAAATGTTTGGGGCTGTTTTGAAAGACCAAGACGTGTCGTTAAAACCACAGCGAGAGGAAGCTTTAAAGCTAAACCATTTTGAAACGACAGCCACAGCTCTCTGCTGCCTTTACACATAAACCGTACTTTCGTGGTGCTGTCATCACGTCTGCTGTTCATCTGATTGACACATGTTTGTCCCGCCCCACTGAAGTCAGATTATGTGGCAGCATCTCCAGACTAATGACAGTATTGAATAATACATGGAGATTAGAATGGAGGCCAGGCAAGATAAAATGCTCTTGAAATGTTTTGGTGTAATAATGATAATAATGTGTTGGCTTTATCATTTTACACATTTCATTCACTAAATACTCCGTTGTGGTAAACTATTGTAGCCACAGCTGCCCCGGTGTTTCAGAATGGTGAAAATGTAGGGTTGTAACCATAGCATTTTTCCAAAGTCCTCCAAGTGATGCAGAAAACTGAACCCATGAATATTCAACTCTTTGCGCCCTCATTAAACATATAGAACTGGCATGGATCTTGGGCAGCTGCACTGGACACTGGGGCTGAGTTTGTGTTTAAAAGTCTGCTCCCCTTGGCGTCTCCTTGGGTCCGGGTTTTGACTTTGAAGTCCACAACAATCGCGTTACTCTGTGGGACGTCCCGTGGAGAGGGGCACAGCAGGGGACACTTTAGCCCCTCGAGTCTGGACTATATATACAAGCGTCACTAAACACTACGATATCATGTAAGGAAATTTACCAAGAAAATACAGGGTTTAAGGAGAGTTGACCGAAAACAAACTGGAAAAAAACCAGGACTGAACCAGGACTCAAATCAGGAATGAAAGATAAACTGGACTAAAGTGGGTCAATTTAACAAGCTCCGTTAATGAGGATTAAACTGTTGGCCTGAAACAATCCTAAACCTCATAGAATTTGGACTGAAACCAGGAATAAATCTGGACTTTAAAGTCAAAACTCAACAAGTTTTTGGACTGAATTGAACTATAACTGACCTTGCTAAGAGCAAAACTAAACAAATACAACCAAGATAATCAGGTCTGAACAGATTTAAATGAGTAAACATTTTGTAATAACTGCTCCTTAGTTATCCTTTGATGTAATTCATAAGAAACAAATATATTTCATTAAAAACAAATGAGGCTTAGAACAAAGTTGGGTTGAGGGTACTTATCCCGAATCACTCTTGATAAACTTGTTCTTGTTAAAGGAAAAATATTATGCATTTTTTATATTGTTATTATCCTTTAAACATTCGCTTGAGTACCTTAAATTTGCCATCTCATGTTTTGAAACATAAAAAAAAAAATTTATTATGGCCTTAATAAAAGGATTTACTGTATGCAATGAGTGCATCCAGCCAGTAGATGGCGTATAGCACTTACACTGTTTACATATGTTAGACGACGTTAGACACAAGATGATTAGCTTAGCAGTAGCAGTGATCGAGGCAGAAATGCTCAGAACGAGTCTGGCAATGATTTAAGGGCTAAAAACAGATGAAGATTCTCAGAGAAAATCAGAGGGTGAGGATTTTCTTATGAACATTCCTCAAAACAGCGTGAATGCATCTGAAGGAAACTCCAGGCATGTTTTTAATGACGGAACATTGTTAGAACATGGTTAAAGGCTCAAAAAAGTCACTGTAGCAGAATATGTGTCCTTTAAGAAATAAGTTTTAGTTCATGTTTTATTCAGGCTAATCGAAGTGTTGCTATAATAAAGTGGTACAGTGTTTTCTTATTTAAAATGCTATCTCAAACACTTTTCTATTCCATACAACACGCTACAAACAGCCAATAGCTGTCTCTCTCATCTCTCACTGTGAGAATTATGTCATGGAGGGTTTCTGATTTTGAAACATTTTTTACAACGTGTCTGAAACTAGAAAGGTTATTTGATGGATTCAACAGACATCGAAAAAGTGAGTCACAATATTCTGACATTGTTGGAGACAGAGGAGCATGCACACACACACAATACTCCCAACTGAATGTAAACAGTTACAGTGTGCTCTACTAATTTCTACTATAGGCAACTAATGATCCTATAGTTGCTTACAATGCTATCACTATTGTAGGCTTTCTATTGCTCATCTGCATCCGATTCTTAACGAAGAGTGCGTCTGGTCACCACTCCCCCTGTCAAACTCAAACAGAAGTGTGCAATCAGGTTTGTTCAGAGCATGCCTGTTTCTGATTGGCTAATCCTTCTGAACTGCTGGAGATGACATTTTGACCAGCCTGAATCGATCAAAAATACTAAACTTTAAAGCAACTCTACTGCTCCTTCTACTTCAAACACTACTACTATAACCATTTAGTATTCTGCAAGTGCTACAATCTATACGTCGTTTTTACCGACATCTACTACTACTATTACTACTACTTACTAGTTCTGTTGCTGCTTCTACCACTAGTTTTTTACTACTGCATTGCCAAGTCTGACCTTTCCCACTCATTAACACAGTCTTTGCTTAAGGTCAGTTTGCACTAATTACTGCAGTTACTTTTGTTGTTGATTAATTACTTTTCTGTCATTGGATTAAACACTTATTTACTTTGTTTCCTTTTTGACCCTGAGGTGAACTTCAAGACAGAAACTTGGAAAACAAAATCAAAAGTTTGTGGAAAAATTGCTCTAAAATGATTGATGAGCGGTGTCTTCAAGGCTGTCATAACACGTAAGGATTTAGCCACAGGGAGGACTGGTAAAAGATGGTGTTTTTAGGAGGATCCGTAAACATATTTTTTTAAGTTGACAGCACAAATGATAGCACGCATGTATGAAGACCGTGGGAGTCATTTAAAAAAACCATTTCAATCTAATACATGCATAGGCCTTTGTGTTTTTTACTTACCAGGTCGATATTTCTGCTGTTTAAAAGACTCTCCCTCTCGAACCATTGATGTCCACATTAAAAAGAGAAATAAACAAAGGAACATCACATTAACGTGGTCCAATCAGAACATCTTTCGGGACTTGTTTATAACGTGCTGCACTGAAGTGCTAGCTAATGAAACGCTAATGAAATATTAACCACACACTTAAAGAGCACTTGAGTGGACAGACCGTGGGTCTGACACTAAGAGATAATGTGTCTTATGCTTACAAGTTTTATATAGAGCTGAACAAGAGGGTCAGGGTTGGGTTTAGGTTAAAGGGATTCAGGTTAGACACACAATATAGGTCTTTTACTCAAGAAGAAGTACATTTGTTAATGCTTTATATTAACTACACTTTTATTAGCCTAAATAAAGCATGAACAAAGACTTAATTCGTATAAAAAATGGTTTATTATCTCCAGCAACTACTTAATTAATACACTAACTTTATAGTCCCTACACCTTAAACAGCCTTAACAAAGCATGAACAAAGACTTAAACGAACATGTAGCATGATTCTGGCTTTGTTACTAATTAACTGAGGTTAGAATAAAAAATTAGGGTTAGAGTATTAGTTGATTTGTTTGGTTTGTTTGTTTGAAGTCTTTGCTCATGCTTTACTAAGGCTAGAATAAGTGTAGTTATTATAAATTGTTAGCAAATTTAAATATTAAAAGGCACGACGGAGGCTAAGCAGCTCTTTGGTAACTACTGTCCATAACTTGATTGTTTTCAGCACAAAACAACTTCAAATTTGGCTAAATATTTCAATACTTTGCGGTTAATAAACGTTCAGAAACAGATTTCACATAAAATCAGTCTTGTGCTCATCACTCACCACAGAGCTGATTTGATTTGATTGATTTTCTGACTGTATTCATTTTTTTCCTATAGTCCCTAATGTGTTGAATGTGTGAACGTCAGCAACAGACAGACTGCACTGCAATTTCTCGTCTGTCTGTCTGTCTGTCAGAAAAAAATAACAGAAAATGTACTTCCAGAATCAAGTGGTGGACAGTCACTGTTGAGTTTCATACGATTACTACAATTACAATTATTACAAAATCACTACCAGTCAGAGTAGTAGTAATTGTTGTGGTTATGGTAGTAGCAGTTAGTAGTTAGTTAGTAGTAGTAGTAGTAGTAGTAGTAGTAGTAGTAGTAGTAGTAGTAGTAGTAGTAGTAGTAGTAGTAGTTGATGTTGTATAAGCTGTAATGCAGTAAGCAGTACTAGTTCTAAAGTATTTGTTTGCAATATAGAAGTGCATAACACCAGTATTTCTCGCTTTGATAACACAATATTTGGCTGATATTGACGTCCGACAGCTGTATAAAAAGACCTTTCATGTCTCAAAATGGCCGCCGGTGTAAACAGTATCTTTTGTTCCATATTGTCACTTTTGAAAGAAAATCAAATTTGCAACAATCAAACCTGGCCTCAGCAGAACGGACCCCTGCTGGCCCTGCACAACAGCCAATTTATTTAGCCTATCACAATAAAAGCCCACAGTTTCAGAGAGCATGTCCACAATTTGATACAGTCTGAGTCAATGCATCGCCAAATTAAAAGCCACTGAAGGATATTTTCTATTTTTGTATGTTTATTTTGATAGATATGTATAATGAGGGAAACCTTAGATGAACTTTGGGTGCTGGTTGAATGTACAGAATTATCCCAAAAATGAAGGAGGTGTTCAAATTGAAGCACCTCAAGGCACTGGTTTAAACTCATTTTTTGTGAGTGATATTTGCTTCATTTAACAAAAGAATAACCCTTTTGCTGTACTGTATTGTTAGCTACATCATAATTTGTCACCATGGTGCTGTGTAGATGCTAGTTTTGTCCTGATAATGGTGAAAATATAAGAAAACAACAGGTGTTTCCTGGTGTGTTCTTCTGGTTTGTTTTGGCTTGGTTCTGTGCTAATGATGACCACAGCACAGATACTCATTAAAAGAACATTGTCCTGTTTGTGAGTTTGGTGCAACTTTTAAGAGAATAAGTGAGAAATGTTTATGATAGTTGTTGTTTTTTCTGGCGAATTGGTTTGGCTACGTCTAATGTTTATCTGTAACGAGGTATAAACATTAGAATATTGTTAGCTTGGTGAGTTGTTTGTTGACAATGCTCCTATTTCAACAACTAACACTACTATTTTGACTGTAGTACTATTTTTATCACATACTTTTACTTACACTGTAGTCATGTTATGATTGGACGAAAAGAGAACGCAGGCGAGAATGAAGTGACAAAAAGCAGTTACAAAGACAAAATAATCATTCCTCACCAAACACTGACTTGATCTTGTGAAAAACCAGCGTATTTTGAGTTAAGATAACTTTATTTGCTGAGCAGACAGAGTTAGCAAGACACAGCGAGCTCACATTAGCATCAGCTGTTTCCTGTTTACGATACACGGCACTCACATTTAGACCCAAAGTAATATGTTTTCAGTGCCTACGGCAGCCAACTCTATCTAAACCCACTGCATTTCATATGTTAAAACGTGGCATAGAGGTGCAAAAAGGTGAAATAAAAGCAGAAGATGATGACGAAAAAAATGCAAGTTGTGTCTTGTTTATACAAGCTTTATCCACGTCTTACAGCATCACAAACGTGTGATCACTAAATGCCTTTTTATGAATGAGGGAGATCGGCCGCATAAAGAAAAAGTTTAATTCAGGTAAGATTTAGATTTTTTTGTGAAGAAAACTGTCATTTTTGGATGACGTCAGCTGCTCACGTAGCGAGCCTGGACCTCTGCACAGAAATGCAGTCTGTCATTAACAGAAGAGTGGCCCCAAGTGAACTGGACTGGGGGACCAGGAAGCACGACTTATTACACCACACAACCATTCTACTACTACCACTACTACAACATCGAGCACTACTTTCAAAATACCATCATTTATTTCATCACAGATATATCGGCCCAGTATCGATATTGGAACTTGTGATCCACAATAAACGTGATGTTCAGACATTATTTGACGAGTTTTCCTCCTAAATGATCAGTTTAGACATGTTAACTCTCTATAACTTAATGTGAGTGGTTTTAAGAAGGCGAGAAGAGCAGCTCTGAGTGTCTGATCAGAGCACAGGAGGATGAGGAGGAGCTGCTGAAGAGGCACAGCAACACCATAATGAAACACTTGAGAGATAAAGAGCAGAAGGAGACTTTTAGTTTGATAAATGATCTAAATAAAACAAAAAAATCATCATATGATCATCTTCTACCTAACTCTAAACCATATAGAATAAGAAGGTATTGTGTTCTATACACTTTAAAACACACAAGTGTTTAAAGTAACCAAACAATAAATAGAAAATGTTGGCCTAATATTGATTATTGTCCAAACATTTTCTCAGAACTAAAATGTCCATGTCGGTGCATTCATACATTTTTGTTTTTACGCAAATAAACACACCAAAAACATGACACAGAGAGAGAGAGAGAGAGATCAACACTCATAGCACAAGACATGTTACGAGTTACAACACATTTGCCCCGTTCACGGTCTGTTGAAAAAGTCACTTTTTGAATTTATTGTTGTTTTCTTAATTTAATTTGTTATTTTAGTCCATTACTCAATAGTTGTCATCAATTTCTTCGTTATGGCCTTTTCCCCTGACGCCAGAAGTATATGCTCACAGTGTATCCATTTATTGTGTCCATGACAGGAGTTTTGAGGCCCAAAGTCTAGTCTTAATCCGAATTGTCATTTTTTTATATTGAGAATGACCATTTGTGAATCACCAAATGCCCTCAAAATAAGCAGCTTGTGCAAAAACATGTCCACAATTTGTTGCCCCCTAAAAAACCAAACAGTACATCTTGTTCAATAACAAAGAGCCCACACAGCTGCTTCCTGTTTCCCGTGATGTCTCCTTGTTCCACCCTTTGACATCCAAGTGTCCTGACATGTGGCACCGTAAACAAATGGGACGCGCCTGCTCCTGTGTTTGACCTGACTGCAAAGCTAACATCCTGTCTACCTGTCCCTGTGTCTCCTCAGATCATTTAGAAAGTTATTGTAGTACTGCTAATCGCTAATACTGCTGCAACCAGTATAGTCATCATGATTGCTGCTACTATTTATACCACAGTTACAGCTACTACTGCTCCAAGTATTTGTTTCCAATCTTAACCTTTTGGATACTTTTTCTTTTTACTACGACTGCTGTTCCCCGTAACCTTCTTCTTCTCCTGCTTGTTTTAATTATTACATTTATTTTTTTAGGTTCACTATGTAACATTTCTGGTGGATATGCCATCATCATTAGAGCACAACCTAATCTCCATGGAAACAAACAGGTTACATTCCCTCCATGAGAAAAGGGACATAGTGCTCCTTTAAAGTCCAGAATATCATGCACACAACCTGTTCACATCTGCTTCCTGTGATGTCTTTTGCATCTACACGACATGTTGTACCATAAACAAACATGTCCTGTACTCGACCTGCTGGTGCTGACCTGTCGCCTCTGCTCCTGTCTCCTGTAGGCAGCCCCGTGAACCTGACCTGCAGAGCCTTCTTCGGATACAGCGGAGACGTCAGCCCCCTCATCTACTGGATGAAAGCCGACAAGTACATTGAAGACCTGGACGACGAGAGGGTGCAGGAAACCGACCTCAAGTAAGACACGCACGAGATAGGTCACAACGTTAAGGCTGCGCTCATTTTTGGCCTGGTTTAGTCTTGGTCTAGTTCTAGTTTAGTTTTAATATTGATGTGATTTGTGTGCAAGTGTGAATGAGCGCAAATATTATGTACTATTTGTATTGAAAGTGGCCTTTAAAAATGCTCTCAAGTACTTTTCTTTAGCATGTCCTGCTTTAGAACTAAAAAAAGGAAAATTGGTTACAATAAACAATATGATTGACTTTGGGCGCCATCTACTTGTGGCTGAAGGAATTACATAGGTGAGATAAACAATAATGCCTCGCTTTGTAATTATCATGATTTGAAATGCTCTGCAAGAGACTGGTGATGATTTATGGACTTAAAAACTTTAAAAATTCAGAATGGGGTATTTTTGATGCTCGGAGGGAGAGAACCATCCAAACAGGATTCATCAAATTAGTAAGCGAAATGCAACTCTAGGTATGTTTTTGATGAGGGAATGTTACAACATGGTCAATTTTACATAATATGTGTCCTTTAAGGCCCCTGTTATATGGGGATGTATTAAGCAGCTGGAGAAGATCTTGGATTTTTACAAAGCATTGTTGAGAATGGATTTCTGCAACAACAACAAAAAGAACAAAAGAAAAAGGTATTTTCTGCAGAAAATACCTTTTTTTAAGTCAACTTATTTAAGTTATAGCGCCATTTCTTTTTTTTCCTCTGGTCCTGCATCTCATGGAAAAATATACTTTTTCACTTCTAGGCATTACCCAAAATATCACAATACCATATTTTATGTTTGTGACTCGTAAAGGTGCATTATGTAACTTTTCTTGTGTCTGCTGCGTGCTTGTCTCAATGGAGATTGAAATAATTTGCATGAAATGTATTCTTATTACAAGCAGGCTTGCCTCTTCCCAGACCAATCGTGTAACTTGACCTTGTGACACCACCTTCTTGTTACCATGGAGTCAAGTAAATTTAATGCCACTTTGGAACATGTCAGGCAAAGCAAGCTACTCCAAAAACATCTCCATGGGAACAAGAAGGTGGCACACCCAAAATAAAGAAAATCCTCTAGGTAGTCCTAACATAACGAACCTTTAAATGTGCGTCAGTGATCAGCGCACTCATGGTTATGTCCAGATTTAAATATTCAGCTTTCCTCAGCAGTAAACAGTCTGTTAGACCAGCTAACCCCCACAATGCAATCTGCTAACAGGTCCCTTCACCAGCCGCTATCATAGGAATTACACTCATGAAATTTTGATGCCACTGTTTAATAATGTAGACAACTATGCATTCTTTATCATGAACAATATGTATGCAGGGACGAGGTACGCCCTGTGTGCACATGCATTTAAATGGTAAGCGCTCTACTGAGTTTTCTATTCATGAGGTGTTAATATTTTACTTCAAACTTGTATTGGAGTCAAAGGAAATATGAAAGAAACAGGATTGACCATTTGACTATGAATTTATAATACTGTATAATAAATAATACCAGGAGCTGCAGTTCCACCAATAACCACTAGGAAAGCAGAACCAATGAAGCTATTGGATGTGTCTTGGTTTAATATTATTGTTTTAGTCTTGGTTTAGTCTTAGTGTAGTTCTAGTGCTGGTTTAGTCCAGGTTTAGTCAACCTATGGTTGGTCAGGTCCTGCTTTAGTCCAAGTTCAGTCCCACTTTGCTCCGGTTTTAGTTTTGGTTCTGAAGAATTCTTTGCTATTTCTTATTATTTATCAGCCAAATCCAGCGTGTTCGTTTGCTGTAAGAGTGGAGCGTTTAGCAGTCAACAATTACTACACTATATAACTAATAACACATACCAGTATAATGATGGCCAGGATTCGACGAGTTACAATCAAAAGATTTATTTCCCTAATACAAAATCATCTAATACCGAGCTCGGGACGCCTGGGGATAATGGTTACTCTCGCCGCTATCTCCCCAGACGTAACCACTAGCCCAGTCTTGTCCGTATTTAACACATCGCACATGAATAATACATGAATATGCAAGAAGAGGCGATGTCATCCTTCCTGAAGTCTTCTGATAGGGGTTTAACGTAAAGTTCTCCTTATATGGTGCGTGCGCAGGGAGAGGCCGTTTTGTTTATCTTACACATTCCTGAGATTGGGCTTTGCATCTGCTTTGCCAGAAAATGGAAACTTCACAACTAGTTTGGATGTTACCTGAAACTCAATAACTGACATGTTGTACAACAAACAAAACTTCTGCAATTCATCTTACATAAGTAAAACTATAAAACCATTATTTTATAATTATAAAATTTAAAAAAGTCTTCAAATATAAAAGTATAAAAATATAAAACCCTTCAATTCCCCCTTCTGAGGTCTCCAAAGACCTCAAAATCAAACCTTCAAGTGTACATGGTCGACATAGTCCTCACATATGACATGGATGCACAGAACATTTTCTCAGAACATCATGTAGCTTTAAACCTTCACATTTCAATCCCACAACTCGAAATCTGCAACAATAAAACACAAAACACTTCCAAAACAATTATTCATTAATAAAATCAATACCACATTCTCCATCACAGTTGTCCTCAGGATCCTGCCAGTCTGGAGCCAAACCTGTCTTCTCAGACACTTCCACATCCTCTCTGTCACCCCCTTCAGGAGGACCTTACTCCCGTGGAGTGGATGTTTCGAGAGTAAAAGATGCCTCCTGTGGTGGTGCTGCCTAGAGCCCTAGACAACATACCTCTAACAATGGGAATAACACAACAACAAACAATACCAAGTATAACAAAGAAAATCAAAAACATAACAACAAGGATATGACTCCAGGAGCCGGAGAATAGCCAATCTCCAAACCCATTGTTTGGAGATGCCTGGGACTCTAAATAATTCCTAAGACCTTTCACCTTTTCTCTAATGTGTGTCCAATTGCCGGTTTCATCTGGAATGTAAGTACAACAATGATCTATGCCTACAGCTGCACACATACCTCCTCGCTCAGCATAGAGACCATCTAAGGCCACACGGTTTTGCATGGCTACTGAGGCTACTGCCTTTAATTCAGAGCCATCCTCCAATTGTTTCAATGTGTCATCTACAATTTCGGCTAAATCTTCAATTGCCCAATATAACATATTAATTTTGTGGGCGTTGGTTGCTGTACCTACTCGTGGGATCAAGGTACCCAACCAACCTCTGAAGTCAGAAATTAAGGGGTCACGACCTTCTCCAATAGCTGGTATGTATGCTTGGCCTAAAGTTTTATTTCCTACTTTCAAGACTCGTTTAACTCTTACATACTTGTGGGGGTTATGGTGGCCATTCTTTTTAACCATCTCTTGCATTAAATCATCTGAAAAAACTAAGGAAGAAGGTGCCAGTCTGGCTAATGTACATGTGCCGCACCAATTTGTAGGTAATACTAAATAAGAATTAATGCCACATGTCCAAACGTACCCATGAGGAGTAGGTGAGCCCTCCTTTCCTGGAGGCGTGAGAATCACAGTAGAGCTCTTTGCCAGGTTTAGGATCTTATGTACGTCTTGCCACCAGTTTTGTGAGTCTCGGGGCCAAGAGTTAGGACCTATTTCATACTTACAGGATGATTTACCTAAAGATCTGGTACCACTACAGCTACGAGTGTAACAGACTTGGGCAGGTAATGGTTGTCTATAAAAGTGGAGCCCTCTCCCCACTGTGCTATTAGTTTGTCTAGTCCAATTTACTGGGTTTCTCCACACTGTTAAATTAGCTGCATGCATCCATTGGCTACACTCAGGTAAGTGAGAACTAGAATTACGGGCCATAATTCTTCCTAAGTATAATATACAAAGTGATTCTTGTAATCCAGCTGGCACTGCCACCGAGGTGGGAGATTCATCTGCATGATGTGGCTTAAAGGAGCAAACCCAACAAGGTGAAGTTATATTGACTTTTTTTTTTTTTTTTTGCTGTATAATGAGCTACCTTTAACCATTTATTTTGTAGATGTGAATGCGATTCGATTAGTGAGCGCCTTCTCCTTCTGCAATCATAAACAAAGTCACATTTTTTACAACATCAGTATTATTATCATTTATACATTTGATTGTCCAGTCATCAATCCAACCAGGGGTCTGTATGTCCGCTACTTTTGCTCGTAAAGATTTAATGTTTTTTTCCATTTTTACAATGCATTAGTTTGCGTTCATTTGAACCAGATCCAGCTAGAGTCAAACATATCACTATTCCAATGAGTAGTAGCGTTATCAGGACACACAGCCACACTGGGCATTGATGAAAAAGTCTTGGAGAAAGCATGGAAGATGTAAACCATCTGCGAAAAGTGAGAGGGACGGATATAGATCTATTTTGAGGTTTGGTCTGTTTTGTCTTTAGTATTTTGGGTATCCCCACCCCCTTCAGTGGGACCTCCGGGCCCACTTCCATAGTATGGTTTGGCAAAGGAGTGGTGGTACCAATAAGGTTTTCCGTGTACTTTGAAAGCATGGGAGGTGCGGTGCGTCACTTCGAAAGGTCCAATGTAACGAGGGGAGGCCTTGTACTGTCTCTGGTCTTGGTGCTGATAGAATAGCTTTAGTAGTTTTTGTGAGGGCGAGGGTTAAATACTACCAGAGCAGATGACCTTACCTAGGAAGGTTACCTGAGGCCTGCAACACTGCAATTTAGATTTGGACACTTTAAAGCCATGGCGCAAAAGTTGGGAAAGAACATTAGACGTGGTAATCAAACACTCGGTAGATGAGGTGGATGCAATCAAAATGTCGTCAACGTATTGAATGACTACGTTCCCTTCAGGTACTATGGTGTCTGCAAGACAACGTTTTAAACAATCATCAAAGATGCCAGGGCTATTCCGGTGCCCTTGAGGGAGTACTGTGTACTGCAGTTTGACACCACAATGGGTGAAAGCAAATTGATATCTGCTTTCTTCTGCCAATGGAATAGAATAAAGCGTGTTTTAAATCTATCACCGAAGTATTTCATGTCAGGAGTCAGAATGGACAGGACTTTGTGTGGGTCTGGCACTGGCAAGCGGAGTTATAGTGACATCATTCACTTCGTAGATCATGTGCCGGCCTAAAAGTGCCATCTGGTTTTGGGACTGGGTTCAGGGGAGTGTTCCAGGTTGAATTTGAAATTTCAAGAACCCCTGCTTCCCATAAGTCTCTAAGCGCCTGATCTACTCCCTCAAACTGCTGTCTGTTACTATATTTTCTCTGAGGGACATAAACTTTACTGACTGGTTGGACATTGAGAACCACAGGTTCTACAGAAAGACAGCGGCCAATATCAGAACCGCTAACAGCCCATAGTTCTTTTGGAAATTTAGACAACATTTCTGCGGCAGATTCATGATCAGTAAGCTCGCGGCCATGTGACCGGTCCAAAGTCTCCTCATCCATTAACAGAGTGTCAATTACATTTGATAATGGAATCATGTAGGCCTCAGCCGAAATACTGTGGAACAAATTTGGAATAGATGTTGGTTTCCAATCAACAACACGATTAAGACTCAAGTGAGGGGACCTAATTCACGGGCTTCAAAGCCAGGCCCCAGGAAAAGAGAACAATGTGGGTCTGTTTGTGTGTCACGTTTGTAATAGAGCTGTAGCTCGTCAGGCAGTTTTACAGAGGCTACAACCCCAGTTTTGTGAACGTAGAGACAGCTAGTAGTTATTAGAAATTCTCTACCTTTAAGCTGGGTGTTAAAAATTTCTTCGTAAACCTCGTCATCCTGTCTGTCATAAAACAATGTGAAATGATATGGGTCAGTTGGAGTTGTAAATGGGTAGCAGGTGGAGAACCATGGCTTCCACAGCAGCATAGAGGAGTACATTCCCTCCTCTTCAGTTGTTTGTGGCTATAACAGGCCCCAATATATTTTTGCCGTTTGTGGTGTTGAAGATTGAGTGAGGAAAACACGGTGACGTGCTTGTCCAGAGCAGGTAGCTGATTGTCCATTCGGCCAGGTGACTGTAATCCCACCAGGAGTACAGAGAATATCAGCTCCAGTCGTCTGTAGAATGTCTCTGCCCATCAAACTGACGGGTGTTTGTGGCGAATATATGACAGGCATAATGAAGTTTTGGCCAGCAATCGAAAAAGTCAATGGTTTGGTAATTCGTAGAGGTGTTGATTGTCCCATGAGTCCTGAGAGATGGATGCTCTTGTTACTGAGCTGTGAATGATGTATAGTTTTAACAGTAGAATGTGTAGCTCCTGTATCCACCAACATCATTGTTTTTTCGCCACCCACCTCTACAGTGACAAATGGTTCCGGGGTGGCGACAAGACTCATTGGGCCCCCCTAGTATCCTTCATTTTCTCCCGTCCCACCATAATACTGGCCTTGTTGCACCCATGGTGGCGGATTGGAGGGACCCTGCTGTGTCCAAGGAGCGCGATCCTGGGGTCCCTGCGGTCCTGCGGGGAATCTGGTCCAGTCCCCGGGGCGTGCTCTACAATCACGGCTAAAATGTCCAGGGCGGCCACAATTATAACAAACGTCTCCACGCTGCTGTTGTCCACCAAAGCTCATTCCTGCTCCCCTACCTCTACTTTGGCTTCTAAAATTCCCTCTTCCTCGGCCCTTTCTATTTTGTCCGTTTCCCTGATAAGGGTGTGGTGGTGTCACGTATAAGACGCTTACGGGTGCTTGGACAGGTGCAGGTGTGATGATGGGGGTGTCAGTAGGTGCTGGTGTTGTAGCCACCAACTGCGTTTTGACCTGGTCTTTCTTTTTAGCAGTAGCTTGCTGCCTGGCTTCAGAAATTTGCAGTCTAAGTAACTCCTGCTGTAACTGTGTAGTTTTGTCTTGAGCCTCTGTTTGTTGTTGATTGTATATATCAGCATGGTGTCTAAAATGCGTCAAAAATTGAGTGCTGTCAGCCACTAAACCGGGCACAGCTTTTAATGCTGTTTGAATTTGGGCTGGCAAGGCGGCCAGAACCTGCTGCAGAAATAAGCATGTAGTTTGTGGGTTCCTCAGAGGATGTGTGTGCATAGAATTTATGTATGCATTAATGCATTGGTCCATGTATGTACTTGGACATGTACCTGGAATAAACGGAGCCAATGTTGGTGGTGTAGGCGTGGTTAAGGGAAACCTAAGTTTGAGATGATCTAATAGCACCTCTGCATGAGGCTCAAAGGGATCTTCAATAGGTGTGTCATTCAGAGCTATATCCCTCAAAATCTACTCCGTAACGTGATGTGAGGAACATTCAGTAAGTAGTTGCTTCACATCTCCCAGTGCCAGAGTCATGTGACCCGTCTGAGCTCGTAGAGCTACGTACCATGACATGCCTCCTTGAGACAGTGATGGTAATTTTTCTTTGATCAAGGCCATATCAGCGCCCCCTAAGGGTTTGTAAACCCTAGGGATTTGCCCATCAGCGCCTGCAGGGCCTGTTGCTAGTAGTGGATAATTATGTACGTGTGGTCGTGTCACCGGGTATAAACTTGCTGATTTTAATTTAGGTAATTTGGCTAATGCATCTTTGTTTTGTTGTAGCCCTTTCCGTAAAGCTATCATGGTTTTCTCGGCCTCCTCAATTTGTGTCTGCCAGCTTGCCTTCTCACTGTCCTCTATAGGAATGTTTCTTCGCAAAAATGTGATAGTAGCAAATAGTAGCCAAAACGTAGTTTTAGTAGTAAATTTCCCGATTTAGACCATTTATTTTAGATTGTATGTCATAACTCTCAACATTGCATCCACCTTCATCTTCCTCATCCGTGTCGAACAAAGTTACCGTGGCTGCCTTAGATTTTGTAACCTTTGATTCTACTGCCGGGTCTTTCTTTTGCACCGCCAGCTCTTGTAATTATTCACCTAATTTAGTCAATTCTTGGACCGTATTGTCCTTATATTCTTGTCTCAAATCTTTTTGTAATAACTCAAGCTGCTGTTGCTGAGCCTGCAAACCCTCACTTACTTCCTGTTTTGTGTCCTGTACTTGCTTAAACAGCTGTGCTACATGTTCTAAAACTGTGGCTGCTGTTGTGTCTTGTTGAAACAGGTCGCACTTCTTTGCTAATTTTTGTTTCTCTTCTTTTGACAATGAGAGTTGTTTAAGAACTAACTTCTGCAGTTTATCTGTTTCGTCCTGTGTCATAGTCTCTGATGGTTGTATGTCTGCATTTATAAAACCTTGCAGTTAGTAATGGATAAAATCCACCGGCGCCACCAGTAGGTGGTGCCGTTGGGCTACTTACCTCGACACGAAGGCGGCGCTCTGTCCTGGGAAGGAGGAGGACCATCTTCTTTTGTCTGTTTGGGCGGATCGAACACAGTAGTTGTCTCCGCCCACATCACTCTCAGCACCTCCGCCAAGGGACGGCACGACTTCAATCTCCTTTTCAGCTCTGCTCTCCTTTTCTCCATTTTCTTTCGTTCCTCTGTAATCAATCCTTTATTTAACAATTAACGTTCTACATCCTGTTGGTTTCCAACCGTAACTTCCACCAGCGCTACCACAAGTGCCGTAAACTTTACCGAGTGGCAAAGCACGGTTTACATTCTCTCCTCCTTCTTTCAATCCACATTCACAAACTTCAATCAACTCACCTACCATACCTTTCTTGTACCACGCTGATTGTCCCAGACGTGGCCATGCTTTACCAATCCAGTCCTTTGGTAATAACTGTACTTTTCCCGACATTTTATTCTACAATTAATTAATTATTCTAACAATAAACGTAGTTTCTTTTTTTTTTAGTTTTCGTTACAGACAATAGACAAGACATACACTACCAAACGAAACAAAAATACATGGCACAAACTAAACGCACGAAAAACATAAAATACCTGTACATGTATACGTAGTTTCTTATGCCAATATTTTAATCACTACCCCCGCTCAAGAACATGTCTCACGTAACTGATAGCGATAGGCCTCTAAACCTGCTAATTTTTTTTGGGCTCTTATCAGCTTAGCCTCTATAACGTAGTTTCTTATGCCAATTTTCATCACTACCCCCGCTCAAGATGAGTATCTTGCGTAACTGATAGCGATAGGCCTCTAAACCTGCTAATTTTTTTGGGCTCTTATCAGCTTAGCCTCTATAAGGTTTTATCAGCTCCCCAGTCTGACCACGTTTCCCCAGTAACGTTTTAATTTGCTTACCGCTGGTCCGGTTTGCAGGAGATATCACCTCACGTGGGTCCGTAGACCCTTTTAGAGCGTATTACGCGACGCGTGACTCTTTCAATTATTCTTATTCACAACTACGTTATCAATCAAACACAACAATGTATACTTATACGAGTTCCCTTCTACAGTCCACAGTCAAAATTGACCTAAATGAACCAATGCAAGGATCTTCCCCATTGTTTCACTAAATTTGGAAAAATATGCCAATAGACTTACTTTGATCTCTTTAAAAAGGAGAGAATCAAAATAGTCTTACCTTATTTCAATTTTGGGGCCCCAGGGAAAATCCAAACATCAGCCGTGGAGTATAGATCTGGCATGTATACCGCGATGTCTATTTAAGACGGTCCGGTCCGTAATCCAGTCCGCGTTGACCAACGCTCCCCCTTCAGTCAACGTCCGGGGTCACCATTTGAAGAATTCTTTGCTATTTCTTATTATTTATCAGCCAAATCCAGCGTGTTCGTTTGCTGTAAGAGTGGAGCGTTTAGCAGTCAACAATTACTACACTATATAACTAATAACACATACCAGTATAATGATGGCCAGGATTCGACGAGTTACAATCAAAGATTTATTTCCTAATACAAAATCATCTAATACCGAGCTCGGGACGCCTGGGGATAATGGTTACTCTGCCGCTATCTCCCCAGACGTAACCACTAGCCCAGTCTTGTCCGTATTTAACACATCGCACATGAATAATACATGAATATGCAAGAAGAGGCGATGTCATCCTTCCTGAAGTCTTCTGATAGGGGTTTAACGTAAAGTTCTCCTTATATGGTGCGTGCGCAGGGAGAGGCCGTTTTGTTTATCTTACACATTCCTGAGATTGGGCTTTGCATCTGCTTTGCCAGAAAATGGAAACTTCACAACTAGTTTGGATGTTACCTGAAACTCAATAACTGACATGTTGTACAACAAACAAAACTTCTGCAATTCATCTTACATAAGTAAAACTATAAAACCATTATTTTATAATTATAAAATATAAAAAAGTCTTCAAATATAAAAGTATAAAAATATAAAACCCTTCAGTTCAGTCCTGATTGAACTCATTTCTTGGCATTAAAATGATTCTTGGAGCGTTCCTTGCAATGAAAAGTATAAACATTAATAACAGTGTAGTAGCTGCACACTGTAGCTGGTTAGCCTTAGTCATTACTTTTCTAACACTCCATTGTAAAAATGCTGTTTTGAGCCCCAGTACTCAGTCTGTTGTTCTGTATCAGATCCCTCCTCATGTAATGAACACAGCTTGATCTTCACTACACCATTTGACCTCATTTGTTTTGTCTTAATGTGATTGGTCGATTTTCCCAGCTGTAAATGTCAAAGGTCGATCTGAGCTAGCCCATCCATGTGAGGAAAATCAATCTTCATCCACAAGAGCGGCTCCAGCGTAGAATAGATCGCTGTTGGGAAACACTTTGACTTTATCACATTCTGAAGCAACTGAAGCTATTTATATTTTTAATTCAGATTTTATAAGTGCAATATCCGTATCCAAGGTTGCAGTTGTTTATAGGTAACTTATGTTTATTATTCAAATCCAAAAGTAAATGTAAACTAAATTATGATTGTAAACTAAAACTAAAAAATTCAAAGGTGCACAAGCTTAATTATCTCCATGAAGATGTGTTACCATGTTACAGGTCAGATCTGTGGAGAGGCGAGCCCACTCAAAGTAATAATGCCATAGTGTGGATTTTTCCTGGCAAAGCAAAAACATCTCCATGGAGACAAAATAGTGGACCCCCTCCACCATAAAAGTTACGTGGTGCATCTTTAAATAATAGCCTGTATACAGTAGAAGAAAGCACTAGTGTAACATGACATGTTCCATCTGGTGAAGTCAAATCATGAATAAATAACATGTACATTAAATTGTACAATTACTTTTGTCTTATTTTCGGAAAAACTATCCAACATTTTCATGGTGTTTTAATCAAACTTACTTGATCAAACTTATACAATGCTATTTGTGCTATTGTATCTTCATAGCACCACTTCATCGCAGGGTATTTTAATAACTGCACTCGCTGTGATCAAAAATGCCAAGACATTTACTATTGATTGTGGATCAGGCTCTGTTCTCCAGTGCAGTGGCCTCCCCGCTGAGACCAGAATGTTACAACGGAATAAAACCGCAATAATACGCTCAGTAAAGGGTTGCATGCTGGGTAATGTAGTCTCTCAATTAGGCAGAAAGTGGAGTGAAAGTCGAGCCTTGTGCAATGGGCCTAGTTGAGTTTTGTTTTGTTTGTTTTTTTTTTTTATTTGAAGATGTTGCTACAATGGAGAGCTGAGAAAATCAATCTTTCATTAAGCTGCATTGAAAAGGGGTTCCTTTATACTGGCAAATAATGAAACCAAAAAGTGGTAATTGCTTTCTTTGTGCACAAAAATGTAATTAAATTAAAATTGTGTTAGTTATATTGTGCTTATTTGGATTTCAAGTAATTTTATTGCAATATTTTCTTGCAGTTTGTCAGGCATGTTTTGATTTAATGTGGCTAAGGTACAGGTTTAGTCTGAGTTAGGCTAGGTTTGTCATGTTATGTTCTGTTCTCTTCAGTCTTAGTCAGTCCTAGGCTAAATCTATTCACAATGATGCTTGGAGAGGCAGATTTTTTAGGTTCTTGCATTCAAGTATCAATAATATTAATAATCATGCAAAATATTTTGAGTGAATAACATTTTCGGTGTTGTTATTGCTTGGTAAAATTGCATACGGGGCTTTCTACCTGCCCGTTCCTTTCTACATGTAACCACAAATGCATATCATGAAAAGGTTAACAATGAGCACGCTGACAAGGCTAGCTCTAGTGTTAGCCGCCCCAACTGTGACCTGGCATTTGCAAACGTTAGCCCGCTAGCTAGCACCGCGTTCACATCCCAGCATCCCTTTCTCTCAGAGTGAAGGACAGCCAGCCAATTAGCGCCATCAGGATATGTGGGGAAATATCAAAACGAACAAGAAACACATATAGGCTAGGTTTCGCTTTTAAGTGACAAGAGATGAAGCTAGCGACCCTGAGATGCTAGGTCGCGTTGTAGGCAGCCTGTTCCTGTCTTGATATTTGTTTTATTTTTGTTGCCTCTTGCTCTTTGTGTAGCTTTGAAATGTAAATTAAACCACAGAGGAGTGTTCCCCCGAGGCATGCGGCTAATACATGAAATAGAGCTTTTGGCACCATGTTTTACTGCTGAGATTTCAGTGTGAGAGAGACTTATTATGTGGTGGTCCCCTGGAAAGAAATATATATATATATATATATATATATATATATATATATATATATATATATATATATATATATATATAGGTTAAGATGTTGTATGTACTCCCTGTGTTTGGGTCTTCTACTCCAGTTTTCCCCAACCATCGAAAACATGCACATGGGCTCATCCTCCAGCTGGGTGCTCCTGACCAAGATCCAGGTTTATCTGGGTCAGCCATTAAAAAGTGGATCATTTCTTACCACTGCAAAGAACACAAAAACAACAACATTACAACTAGGGGTGGGTATTGATAAGATTTTATCAATACTAATATCCTTGATCATTTTGTTTAATCATGAACGATTCTCTTATCGATTCCTATACATTGATCCCTCGCTATATTGCGTTTCATCTTTCACGGCTTCGCTGCTTCACGGATTTTTTTTACAGTGCGGATATTTTTACAGTGCATCCACTGAACTTCAGCGCACGCACAAGAACGGGACCCTTTGACGAGTCGTTCATTGCAGTTCTCAAATATAATCGAAGGTGGCATATCCGTTTATAAAAAGAGCGCCAACAACTACCAATAACAATGTTCTTCTCTCGGAGAAAGACTCCGAGACTGCGCCTTCAGTAGAAACAGAGGCTACAGCGGAGCGGAGTCAGGACAAAGAGGCACAGACTGTGAAATACACCAGTGACAATGTTTCCAACCTTGTATTACTATATTAAAATTATTGTTTTAAACAAATTTTGGGCTTTAAAACAGGTTTTGATTTTTGGTTTCATTACATAGTTCAGTATTGCATTGTAAAATAATAAAAAATAAAGCTGTGACTACTTCACGGATTTCACTTTTCGCGTGTTATTTTTGGAACGCAACTCCCGCGATAAACGAGGGATCACTGTATATAGACTAAAACTAAAAAACAAGTAGGCTGCTTTTAAGCTCTTGTTGTTTACAAATCACTTTCTACAACTCTTTTCTTTCAATTACAGAAAAAAACAATACAAACAATTTATTTTATCACAGTAATTTGCATTGCATTTATACGGAGCCTGTCTGATGACAAGGGGAGAAATATTTTTCAATTGTGGCCACGAATTACTATTTCGTTCCCACCAAATATAATTCGTTCCCACGATTTAGCCAAAACGTTCCCACAATTTGGCTAAATCGTTCACACAATTTAGCTAAAACGTTCCCACGAATTAGCCAAAACGTTCGCACGGTTTAGCTAAATATTAAGTAATCGACCGCCAATTAGATAATGCGCCAGGTACGTAGCAGGGCGAGGCAGTAACAGTTAACAAACATCGAATGGACATCATAATGGACCTCGGCAAGAACAAATGAAGGTAAAAAATGTTTACTTGTTCCCTACTCATATGTTGCTGTGAGTATATGAGAGATGTAAGTTATATGAATTCCAGAACCTTTATGGTTTGCCAGTCTGGCGTCTCTTTTTGTCTAGCGAAAGCTAAAATGCTAGCTTTTTAATTATGATGTCCATTGATGTTAGTTAACTGTTACTACCTCACCCTGCTACGTACCTGGCGCATTATCTAATTAGCGGTCGATTTCTTAATTCATGGGAACGATTTAGCTAAATTGTGCGAACGATTTAGCCAATTCGTGGGAACGTTTTGGCTAAATCGTGGGAACGTTTTGGCTAAATCGTGGGAACGAATTATATTTGGTGGGAACGAAATAGTAATTCGTGGCCACAATTTTAAAACATTTCTCCCCCTGGTCATCAGACGGGCTCCGTACATTTACCACCATTCAAAACTTGTGAAAAAAAAACAAAAAAAAAAACATGGCAACCAGAGATCAAGAAGCCTGCATAAGAAAGCTTGCAGAACACTTAGACAAAATGCCACTGTGATGCTATGGCTGGTTGCTGGTTGCTGCTTGACTCTTGGTGTTGGTTGATGGGTGTGAGGAGTGTGAGCCTGCATGAGTCACTGCTCTGCGACAGCCTCCTCACTGCTCCAGCGTCTTTGCTTTGAGCGCTTTCATCTGCAGCCAGAATCACCACCGGCACAAAACAAGCCAAAAGAATAGGATAGGTTTTTATGTCACGACAAGACACAATTTATAGGATATGAAAGAAGTGGTGTAGTATTGTCTATTTGACCTGCAATATCGACTCGCATTTTGATGACGTCATAAAAATGAGTTTTTATTTTAAAATACATATATAAATACATATTTAGACATGTGTATTGATTCTTATTATTGTTGTGTTTTTGTGATAATTGATCAGTATTTTTTAAACTTTAAAACTGAGGACAAAGACAAACACACTGAGCTGAATCTGGCTGATAAATTCACATTTAGATGAAAATAAACTTCTATGATTATTACCAAGGGTTAATAGTAAAATATATGTGGTTTGGCTCATTAATACTTTAATATTAATGTATAGATCATTCAACTGCTCAAACTTGTAGTTTGTACAGACACTCAAACATGGAGCAGAGTTTATATTTAGAGATCAATAAACTGCTCAAACATCATTATAACGTTTCTTAATTTTTAGTTCAAACATTTACAAACATACACTTATCACTGATTATATGATCACGAAGTCATCCGTTATATTTTTTTTCATGTTGAATGATTTATGTTAAATGATTATAATAAATAGCTTTGTTTGATCAGATCAGTGGTAACTCGGGTTGACGAGCGGAACAGCCAATCACCGGCTCTGCTGGTGCTCCTGTTCAATCAGATTGCAGAACATGAACATCCGGAGGATTCGGCGTTTTCACATTGAAAACAGACAAGATTTATTGAAGTAACATCAGTTTTTGTGAGACATAGACACTAATGCTGGCAGATAAACTTAATACCATGCGTGTCGGCTATTGAAGAGCTTCTAAAGCTGGTTGGTCCTGGTTGGCTTATTCTGCATGTGCCAGGAAATGTCACTGAAAGAAAGAAGTCAAGATTTTGGCTACCCACCTCTGTGTTGTCACCTCAGTAGTTGCAGTACTACTTTTGTGTTAAATCTGAAGTACTTTGGAGTTGTCACCATAAATTTCTCATTGTATTCTGGACAATGGAAAGTGTATTACACAAAAAACAGCTTGTGTTTGAGTTTTGACAGGAAAAATATGCCTCTGTTTACTCCTGAATCTTCTGACCACAATCAGGGATGACAAGTCGCGTCGGGATAAAAGAGGAGCTGTCATTTCACGCTACCACATCTGCGGATCATAACGTGTTTGGCCACAAGGCGACACGCGGGACAATGGAGAGAGAGAGAAAAAACCGTCTAGAGAGGTTTTTGTTGCACTAAAATAGAGCTTTGACGCAATCATAGGACAGCTCTATACACAAGCCTGGAGGCAATCTGATCCACTTAGTCAGTATTAAGATTTGATGTTTTATTTTGCAGGGATTTGACAGGATTGCAATAGTAGTCATATCATTTGCAGTTGTTTGCAGATGTAGTAACAGTAGTAGCAGTAGGCTAATTGCAGTTGTGGTTACAGTAATAGTATTAGCTGCAGTTGTTGAAGCAATTGTTGTAGCAGTGGTTGTATTCAAAGGTTACAGTGTTGATACTGCTTTGAATGTCTTTTTTGCAAAGTTAATCACTTTACAAGGGGTACAAGTCAGGTACTAGGGGCTGTACCTGACTTTGAAATGTGAAAACCGAGCTGATTCATTGACCCCATTTTTTGCACGTAATAAAGTAAAATCTGTGTTGCATCATTACGTTACATCTATATAGAGAGCATTTTATACTACACGAGAAGAAAGAGGTGCGCCGTTAGCTTGCTAATGTTTGTTAGCTGTATTGTGTGATGCTCTGGGCTCAAAAACTCTGAAAAGTACTACTCATTGCAGTGAATATTTAGGATGCTGGGACTACATTAGGTGAACAATAGTGAACAATATATACTGTAAAGAGTATTTCTCTTTTCAAATGTTTCAAATCAGGTACAACCCCTTTAAAGTGCACATGACAGGTTTGTATGATTTTCTAATTTTGACTGTATTAGGTGTATTAATACCTGTAAATATAAATTATAGTTTTCAATCAATCTGGTACCGGTTTGTGGAGAAATACGAAAAATCTGTTGAAAATTGACTGATGACATCACACTATAGAGACAGAGGTTATAGCATAATTTACAAAAAATAACTAATTTATTTACCTTTTAAAGATTAATTCAACAAAATAAAGATATTCAAATATATTTTTATTTGTCAAGTGAAAAAATCGGTGACATTAGATGAGTTTTGGTCCAGTGTACAGTGTGGTCGCTTCTTAATTTCCTAGTGTGATGTCATCATTTACAACCAAGAAGTAAAATTAAAAATATTTTTAAAACGCTAAACTGGGAAGTTAAGCTTTTTTTTTTTGTAAATTAGCAAAATATGAAATATATTTATCTTAACTGCATTTTAGTTAAATGAGTAGTTCAACCTGTCATAGATGTTTTACGAGGAGCTAAAGTATATTGTGACTTGCGTAGTACTACCAGGACCTGAACCATCAAGCGTTTTGGTTGTGAGCAAATTTGTACTGGCACAGCTCTAGCTCCTTAACAAAAACGTAGCCGTATTATCTTCCATTTCACCACAGACTGCCCTATTGTATAAAGCAGCTGTGAAAAATGTATGTGCAGCTTGTTTTTAAGGATATACAAAATTGCAGCTATTTCAAACTTGCGTAGGTAATGATGTATGAAGCTAATCGCACAAGGAGCTACACGGGGACATTTATCAGACACTAGGCCGTTGGGCGCTAGCATACAACAAACTCCTGTAATTGTGGTTGATCAATGGCTACGCAGGCTAAGATAGTAGAACTAGATAGAGTGTAACATTAGCTTACATTAGCGTAGCATGGTGACAGTAAAAAATGGCGCTGTGCTTTGGAATTAGTTTTATCGAGCGATGAAGGAACATTAAAGGTGATAATTGTGGACTTACAAAGACGAGAGTCATTATCAAGAGGAATAATAGGAGAAAGGCAAATGATTTATTCTGTCGAGAGCTGAGATTGTGTATGAGCTGTTCAGGTTGAAATAAACACTATTTCTTTGCAAAGAACTAATGAGAATATAAGATGGATATAAATGTATTATGCCGGTTTTAGCCTTCTTTTAATTTTAGATCCTTGCTACTCTGTTATTAAGATTGAAAAAGTATTTTGAGGTAATATGCAATAAAATAATGTTATTTTATCAATATATTTTAATAATAAAGGGTTGACAGTAGTAGTAGTAGTAGTAGTAGTAGTAGTAGAAGTAGAAGTAGAAGTAGTGGGTGGAGGCTAGTAAAATAGTAATAGTGATACCTTGCTGACTTTGATGTAGGGGGAGGACTAGAAGTAGAAGTTACAGCAACAATAGTAGCTGCAGCCCTACTACTAGTAAAGGTGTAGTATAGTGTTAGTATTTCTACTTCTCTGATTTTTATGTTGAACCATGACTGTCTGGAATAATCCAAGGCAGTTGCTTCCATGTGGTTCTCATTCAGCGACGTGCCCACAATGGACAAAATGTGGCATCACACGAGTATTTCTTAATGACTTCTTGTACGAATGAATAAAAATCAATATAATGTCTATTAAATTGCATTGGTGATATAGCACTCTTTACAGGAGTCGAAGAATCAAACATGGACTCAAACAGAGACACAAGTGAGGTCACTGTTATTGAAGTTGGAGATATTGTAGACACAAGCTGAGACTCCTTGGGCCAAATATTTTTGTCAGAAAATCCATATTTTATTAAAGAAGTCAATAGTGTTCTTATGACTTCAGCCTGCCAGTCTGAGCTGTTTTTTAGAGTTTCCTTTGTTTATTTATTGTTCCTACCTGCATCTAACAACATGGAACTGAAGTATCCTTGATGCAAATATGCAACTTTTGACAGATTTATTTCTTTGTTTGCTAGGTTGTCATTCCAATGTTGAAGAATCTATTTCACCTAAAACACGTTCAACTTTCAATACTCAAACATGCCTTCAATTTGTAAACTTGTTTTCATCTATGTATTTCTTTTCTCCCTCTGTTTGACTGTCGCAGGACCATCCGAAAGCACTTGGGGGAGCAGGAGGTGTCCATCTCTTTGACCATCGAGGCTCTGGATGAGGGCGACTTCGGGAACTACTCGTGTTACGTGGAGAACAGCAACGGGAGGAGACAAGCCAACATACAACTGGCCAAGAAACGTGAGTGTTTACTGTTACTGCTGTACCGACACACTAAACATGAACACTCAGGGAAGGTGATATAATGAACACACTAGTTTTGGTATAAATGGCTGTATTGCAGAAAGAATCGTAAAGTGGTTGTGGGACAGGTATTGTGAGTAGTTTTAGTAGTAGTTGTAGTGCAGTGGTAGTAGTACATTTAGGAATTACCTTGCATTAAGTTAAATACAGAAGTTTTTATTTCTCAAAAGAGTTAAAAACACTGTGAAAAACATGCATTGCAAGCGTTGTCAGCTCTCAACAAATCGGACCTGTAACTTAGCCGGGTAGCGTACTGTGAAAAAAGCAACACTGTTACGTTCCAATGGCGGACCCTCCAATGGGAAAGTTACATAGTGCGTCAAATGCAAGCCCGTCAACAGAAATCTGATCGCTCGAGACAAGAAGCCTCACATCGACCCCCCTGTAATACAAATTAATAGGAAGGTCCAAATCTGGGTCCCTGGACAATCAACCTCTTTGTCCCCCCCTGCCTACTCCCCTGGGCAAATGTTTTGTCCTTCCATTAACATAAACTTCAAATTTTAAATCAGATAGTAACTCTTTATTTTTGTACTACGACTTGAGTAATATTGCAGTAACGGTACAATATTTGAGTACATTTTTCCCACTTTGCCCACCATTACAGTTGTTATGATAAGTGTATCGTGTACCAGATGAATCGTTGCACGGTGGTCCCATTAGCCTTGGTTTGGACAGGTGTATATGTCAAGAACTTACAATCGCTGATATTTCATAATGACCTGTTACATCCTCGAAACTGAAATACAACCATTAAATCCAGCGGTCCTTGGCTTTGACGTGAGCAGATGAAGCGCAGAGGCAAACCAGCGGCATTGTGGGAATTGTTGTTTTTTATGCCTGGAGGAAAAAAAGGGGGGGAAAAAGGAGCGCTTTGGTAGATAGTGCAGAAAAGGTTCATTCGTCCTTTAGAGCCTGAGGAAGTATTAGAGGAGAAAGACCAGACAAGCTGTTGGACTGCGGGCGATGACCTCCCAAAAAACACATAAATCCTGCTTTGATGGAGAAGCTTCACTGGACTGGGGGAGCAGACCACACTCGAGACAAGAACTTTACAGTGTCAAGACGAAGACAAGTGAAAGAAGAGATGAGCAACATGCTTTAAGAAAGTACAGACCTGCACTACTCTGGCAACCACTACTGCTTTGTTCCTAGTTTTTGGTCAAAATGATAATCGTGCATCTTAGAAAACAACATTACACATTTAAAGAAGACATACTATCTTTGTTGTTCTGCAATTAAGACGCCGCACACATCCACTTCTCTGTACTTACTTATAGCTTTTCAAATGTTTTCCCCAGACAGCGTCATCTGGTCATTTTGACACTATTTTCCTTAAAAATCTGAGCTGATAACCATCACTTTTCAACGTACTAGCTGATGTGCTCCTAGCGCCCCCTGCTTTTTCGTCTTTAAACATTCTGTGCCAAAGTGAGGTTACTCGTAAGATCTACATCCTTCTTTGCAGTGGAAATAACTTTTGGTTCTGAGCTTCCTTACAGTGATGGAAGTCGAATACATTTACATATTAAGATACTCTTCTGTCTTTTAAGCTCAGGCACTTTGATGGCAGCCCATAAGAAGGCTTTAAACCACTCTAAGGAGAAGATTAGCCTAGTTTAAGGACTACAATACCACCAAAAACATACAACTTAGTCGTATGCATCCATATCGTTGCAATAGCGGTGAGCTAGTCCTACTTTGTGAAGCGTTCAGAAATCTTTAATGTTTTTCTGGTTGGTTGGAAATTGGTGGAAGCAGCGGGAGGCGAAGTTTCTGCCCATTTTTGTGGCACACTTTTGAATGGAGGAGCTTCAGTCAGAATACGACTCACGACTTAAAAAATATGTCCTGATTTCAACTTCTCCAAAACTTTATGAGAAAAGTTTGAATTTGTCAAGTCTCTGACCAACTTCATTTTGGGATTATCCATGCTTTGTCTGTCCATGTATTATATAGGGTTTTTGATCGTTGTTACTAAGTCTTTTCATTTTTCTTTTGGCAAACTATTTTAAAGTTGCGCTGTGTAACTTTTCTGGTGTAGTGACTTGTCTATTGCTTTGCCTTGAACCCCCACACGCACCAGAAGAGTTACTTAAATGTACTGTTCCACACTTAAACCTTGAGTGAAAATGTGTGTGCCAGTAAGATGGTTTGTGCATTGTTGTGTCCTTGAGCAAGCTCCGTCACCACCTTATCTTAATGTCATGTGTAATGCTTAATTTTTTCACCTCCAACTCACAGACCGCCACTTTGCATTGGTGGCTATGCTAGCAAAAGTGTTTTTTTTTGGGTTTTTTTTACAATATCTTTTTCACAACTAGGGTACGGTTAGGGTTAAGTTTAGGAACAATAATTTGGTTAAGTTTAGGGCTTTGGTGCAGGTAAGCTAACCGGGTCTCGGTTAGCTTACCTGCGCTGTGGAAAAAAAGGACGCATGTGTGACGCATTGGTAGTGGGGAATGAATAATACATGTGTCCAAAATGTGCTACATAAAACCAAGGCTTTATTAAGCTATTGTTGAGTAATTGAAAACCCAGTGCATTAGCCTTTAGCCCTTGTTAACGAAGCTTGTTTGTCCATCCAATTTTCGACAAAGCAGCGACACCTTTACCTTCCTCGCTGGCTGACTGCTTGTAACTCTGCTCCAAATCTTTAACAGGAGAAACAGTCAGCCAGGAGGCCAAAAGGACTAGGGCTACTATTAGCAGTGCACGCTGTTAGCTTGTTAGCTGCACTGCACCTGTCCGCAAAAACTCACTTTGACTCCTGGGGCCGGAGTATAGCCACGGACACTTTGTTTATCGCCTTGTTTGTCCCGGTTTAGCTCGAAGGCCAGTAACCGCCATATAGCCCGTCTTATTAGCTATCATCTTTTATAATGGGACATGTCAAAGAGAAGGCTAAATGCTAACGTTTGATAGATACAGATGCAAAGGGTTAGCAAAGTCCAGGGGTTTTAGCGCATACACGTGCCATTAGTCAGTCAATGAAGGCTGGCTGTGCACACTGCAGCAAAACAACAGGGAGAGACGAGTGGACACTAAAGGAGGATCATGACCAGACTCAAGGCAAAACTAGCAGACCGTGAAACTAAATGTCTAGGGTACAATAGTGCAAAATATCAGGAAGGACATGTTTTGTCTGAAAATAGCTTCACAAAATGTTTTTTGACACCGTGATCAAACAACAGTATGTGAACAGCTTTATGAACTCTAACTTTCTGAATGAAGTAAAATTAATTAAATATAATCTGAATAACGATGATTTTATTGAGATTCCACAGCCTATATTGTACTCTCTATAGTAAATCCAGCCCCTATAGACAAGGTAAAATAACCTCATAACTCCTTCCCATGCCATGCCATTTCGTATGCAAAGTATGCAACATAAAAAATGAGCATGACTGCACAATTTCTGTAAATAGAGAGCCAATCTTAAATATTTTTACTAATTTTATTCTTTTTTCTCTCCTCCCTGTCCAGTCTTTTATCTGATATGAAAGAAACCACATGTGGTCTTGACTCATCAACTTTCTCAAGGATGTTTTCAATGTGGTTGGACCCACTATTTAACAATCCTAAACTGTTCCCATTTCAGAAGTTTTGGTCCCTTCCTGTTTTAAACATGCTCTGGCGCTCTGACCCCATTTTAAGCCAAATAGATTTTAACAATTTTAGGCCCATTTCTAAACTCCTTTTTATCCAAACTTTTTAGAGAAAGCTGGATGCAAACAAATTTTAGATTTTATGAACAACAACATCCTTGAGAAATTTCAGTCTAGTTTTAGATCATCTTTCTTTTAGCTGCCAATAGAGGCAATCTTTTTTTTCCTCTTCCTCTGTTTATTACCATTTTATTACCTTTTCCTTTATTTATTAGCAAATGTATTACATGTGTTTATTACCAGTTTATTACACTTTCCCTTTGTTTATTACCTGTTTATTACCTCTGTTTATAACGTCAATACTAATAAATAATTAAATAAAACATATTACCTTTTATTACCTGTTTATTACCGTTATTTCCTTTGTTTATTACAGTGTTTACCTGTTTATTACCATTATTTCCTTAGTTTAAAGAGAGTTTAAAGTCTCTTCCTGTCATGTTTTTCATGAGTTTGAGTCCAAGCAGCGTTATGATAAATGAAGAGGTCATTTTTGCTCCCAGCCCTCAGTATTTTTCTGTAGTGGTACAAACAACAATCTGCCAAAACATTATGACCACTGACAGATGTGGTACAAGAAAGAAAAAGGTCAATTTTGTGAATGAATTTGAACAAAATCGGAACTGAACATCTCCAAAACTGTCGCTCTGGTTTGCAGTGGTCAGTATCTTTCAGCGGTAGCTTGGATCTGGTTTAGTCCCGGTTTTGTCCTGGTTTAGTCCTGGTTTAGTCTTGGTTTAGTTCTGGTTTAGTGCTGGTTTAGTCCTGGTTTAGTCCAAGTTTAATCCTGGTTTAGTGCTGGTTTAGTCCTAGTTTAGTCCTGGTTTAGTCCTGGTTTAGTGCTGGTTTAGTCCTGGTTTAGTCCTGGTTTAGTGCTGCTCTTGGGTGGTCCTTAGTGGTCAATGGAATAATTAGTGGTGAACCAGTAACTAAGGACTATTGGAATATCTGCAGTGTATTTTTGGGTTAAGGTTTTGAAAATGGCAGAGAAAAAATCTATTTCTCTTTTTGTTCAGTATTCATGTCAGGGCTATGCAGTGACACACTTTGATTTGGAAATGAAAAAGCAAAAAGCAAAATGAGTGAACTATTTTGCTTTTGTGAATTGAACAGGGAAATGTGTGGTGTAATTTTCCAGCCTATTGGATTTTGAGGCAAAGTGGTTTTGTGCTGTTTGACTCCGGATCTACAGGTTTCACTTTTGTGGATTTAAATTGTTACTACAACTATTGTACAATTACATTTTGATACGTGTCACTTTTCAGTAGGATTTTGATGGGGGATGTTTATAATATTCTACTTCAGTGATGGGGAGGCACTTGTGTTTACATTTTTGACAGACTGATCATAGATGAAGGCTCACTCTCCAACCAAGATTCCAAAACATCAGAGTTTGATATAAATCAAGGCCTTGGTATTTGTTTTATTATATTATTATAGATAGTTGCACATTTAATGACCACTAGTCTTCCTGGTGTCCTTAAAAATTGTCATTACATAATTCAAATGAGCCATACATTATCAAATCCATGGAACACATAACGTAATAATAAGGATAATAGTTGTTTGCAATAAAAGAAAGAAGTAATAACAATGAAGACAGAAAAATCGAAATTACAATGAAAATGAGTCTCAGAAATGTATTGAAACCAGTGAAATATTCTACACCACATAAGCAATTCAATCTTACATGGTCAAAACTACTAAAATTAAGATTAATATTCTGAATTGAAACATGTTGTTGATAACAATATTGTTGATGTCTTTATATAAACATATATACGTTTATGTTTAACTTCAGTTTTGGTGCAGAGTTGTCTCTATAAAACACCATTGACTTTAGAGAATCCTCTTAGGGCGAGGAAGTACATGGTACGACGGTTTAATCTTTGTCCCTGTCTCACTCTGAGCCACGACTCAAATTCTCCCTGCGATCAGAAATCTGTCATCACAGGCGTCCAAAATTGTGCCGTGGACACCCAGCTTTCAGTGTGAATGGGTGAGTGAGTGGGTGATTGGTGGCAGAGAGGCACAGAGTGACAGCCCCGTGTTTCTAAACCAGCCTCAGGGCAGCTGTGGCTAAAATAATAGAACACCATTGCAAAGTAAAACTGTCACAAGTTATGTAAGGCTCTTTATTTTTGCGATATTAAATATTTCCTTCATCCATGTTATGCAACCTTGAATGCCCTTGTTTATTTTTTTAACCATTTCATGCTATAAACATTTTAGTTCAATTTTGTTAATTAAAAAAACAAATGACCGAAGAGTATATATGTAACTTGGCCGCCTATTTATTACACAATAAGCTTGTATATATTACTATTACTATCTTATTACTCTAAATCTTTTGAATAATTGTCAAAGCGTATTTCTAATTAGTTAGTTATGGATCTAATTAAAAAAGCACTAATATAACCTTACTTTTTCTCATTTTGGATGCTGTCATATGTCAAGATAATAATGAGCCCCTTTCTTCTTTACAAAGTGAGTCACATTTAACATTACTGCACACTAAATCTTGTACCGTCTCTCTCTTTAGCGGAGTTGATGTACACGGTGGAGCTGGCAGGAGGGCTGGGGGCCATCTTGCTGCTGCTGATCTTCTTGGTGACTCTGTACAAATGTTACCGCATCGAGATCATGCTCTTCTACAGGACGCACTTCGGCAGCGAGGACCTGGACGGAGGTGAGACACACTGATGACATAAACCAAATTTCACTGAAGTATCCGTCTATATCTGTTTACATGTGGAGGTGAACTGGTAAATCTTAAAGTTACACAGTGAATTGTAAGAATACATGAATGCAATCGGGAGGCACAATTTTGGATTCCAAAGAAATATTATTGGGATTAGCTCATTTTAAACCCACCCAGGAGCATTAACGTTTGAGAGAAAACTGAAATCTGAACTGCCAAACTAATACAAGAGTCAAGTATTTCCGAGCATGTTTGTAAAGCTCTACAGGTTTAGAGGCGCCTGCAACTAACTCCAATTTCAAATGCGATTAATTATACAACAATAAGCAGTTCATTCAAATATTAATGACTAAAATGATCACAGTAGCAATAACAGACACTTGCTTACTTTTACATCTGTACATCTATTCAGAAAACAACTCAGTAATTCACTCCCAATTCTCAATGTCTTCTCCTTTCTGATGTGGTCCATATACTGTATATACCAAGTACTTGAAAAAAGAAAGAAAGAAAAAATAACAAATAAAAATTCGACCTTCTTTTAACCAGGTTACAAACTGAGTTGAACATCTCTTTTCAAGCGTGACCTGGCAGCAACACACAAAGATCAAATCACAGTTACAGATCATTCAGTACTTTCAGTACATTTACACGTTGGCTATTCTCCAGGTCTATCAGCACAGATTTAAAAGAGTTTAGAAAGACCAGCTCTCGATCACACAGCTCATATTGCAGCTGATTCCAGTCGTTTGGGGCTCTGAATATTAAAAAAAAAAAGACTTGACTAATACAATTTTTTATTGAACAAGACTCCATTATCTGATTCATTGACAGAATGACTGAAGTGGCTATCTGCATGGTATTTTTTTTTTTCTAGCAAATGTAAATTGTATTGTTATAGCTGTATAATGAGGAACAATTTTCTGTTCTTTTACTTTTGAGTAAAACTTCAGTAATGTCAGTATTTGTCACCACAGAAGATGATGCTGTCCCCACTCACCAGCCAAAAACCCTAAACTTGATCTCTACCACAATAAAGCATTAGCTATACCCAACGGTCTTTATGCTAATGCTAAGTTCAATGTTCAGCTATTATGCTAAAAAACAGAAATATTTTTCTTATCTTCCCTGCCACAGCCAACCCCACCTGTGTTAAGTCGAGGTCACACACAAAGTAGTTTCCTGGCAAAGCGAAAACACAAATTAGATGCAAAAGGAATGTAAAAAAGTCTCCAAAACCGCAACAAACGCCTCGACAAATCTTTGATGCTGTCGCCTTTTCGACTCCCATTTACATTCTTGTATTTAAAGTAATCACAAGCCAGGCGTAGCAACAGGACGCCGAGATGCAAAGACTTCTGGGTAATGAAGTCCAAATCTTCAAACAGGCGTTGCTGTTTTCTGAGTAAGGCTTGGAAAACAGTGAGTCAAACTTAGGTCCGTAAACAACTTTTGATTTGAAGTTCACGAAAAAGGAGACATGTTTGTAGGAAATGGCAAAATAAGTGACAGATTTGAAAATATTGACTCTTGAAAGCTCAAATTGGCACCTTGAATGTTTAATATTAGTGTTGGATTTGACAATACTAAAAGATGCCTGTGTTACTAATACAGCGTTTTACAATCTGTCGCTCAGAAGATGCACATTGGTAAATTCCAAAAGATTGTTTTGAAAGGCAAATGGTAATTGGCATGTTATGAATTGTGAATGGGATGTTCTGAAACAGTCAGCCGTGTCTGCACACAACAAGTAGGAATGCTTTGAAAACTGACAACTTTGGAGTGCAAGTAAAAATAAAAACAAATTTGACATTTTAAGAACTATTTGTTTTAGGGAACAATGTTTTTTTTTTTTATATAACCAGAAGAGAATTAAACTGACAACGATAAACGAGTGAGATTGTTCATGGATAAACTGTGGTGCTTAGACAGACACAATAAACCCTGTATTCTAAAACGACTGCAGATTTTAAAGTAATCGTTGAAGTCTTTATAGGGAAATCTATATTTGCATGTTTTTGTGACTCGCAGAGCCGTCTGTCTTTTTAGCAGCCTATGACCATGTTGCCATAGTGAATAATGCTCTACCAGACGAAAACATTAACTTGGGGACCTCATCAGCGGAAGTTAAATAAAGGCTGGTATTATTGGACCTTGAGGACTAATCATGGCCTAAAATGCCCAAACTCCAGACAAGGAGGAGGTTTTAATTTGATTTCTCTGCAATGAGTCTCAGAAGTACCGGCTCGGTCAGTGAAATGTGCTCAATGAGATCAGAACGGAGAGGAACAGGGCTGGACAGAGATGATGAAAGACAGTGGAGAGCAGGGGGGAAGTGTGTGATTGTTGGATTCATGTTACAGAATTTGGTCATCAAGGCTAGGCAAATATTACATTACTTTAGAGAGGAAGTTTTTAAGGAGCTCTCAACTATGAATGCTTCACATCTTTATTTTGCCATGACTTACTTAATTATCTATTAAAAGAGAAGGCAATCAGCTTTCTGAAGTCAAACTTTCTTTATGATTAAGTTAAAGCTGGACTTTTTTTTTTGTAAATGAGTAATAAAAAAGTTGTTTCCGCCAAAGAATATATTGTGAAAGCAGAATGTTGTGACAAAATTTAGACAGCTGCACACCGTCTGCATCGAATAATAACGTATTTTATGTCTCGTCAACCAGGAGCAAAATGCAGCGCTCTGATTGGCTGTTCCTGGGGCGGTAACACGAGTTTCACTTCGCTGTCTGTAAAAAGCTGTTCTGAAGCTGAGCCCGCGCCTGAAAATGAATGTGTGCGGATGTTAACAATGTGCCGAAGTTCGTGAGCGCGAGGAACTAGTTAGACACATACCGACTTTTCGAAAATGAAGTACCCCAGCTTTAAAGTGACAGCTGGATAAAAAACACATTACACTACTGCTTTGTTTTTGGAGTATAGATTGAATTGCGTTATTTTGCTTCTTAAATTCTCACTATTATTATTTTAGTTATATATATTATAGTTCTTACAATTATGTCATGACCTGAATACTCGCTATTATTGATTATCTGAATAATATTAACAGCTTTAGTAACGTCCAACACACCTCAAGTTCATGAAAGCTGTACAATATCTTATTTCTTTGATTGAGTAACATTGTTTGATAAATCCTCCTGATAAGTCCATGTTAAATGTTTTTCTTAGGCTGGCTTTAAAAATAAATTTGGTAACCTTGGTCTTGACATATCATGTTGCATCGTTTTAAATGAAGTAAAAGGACTTTTTCACCTGCTGGCACACTGAGGAGTCGAGTGGTTAAGGTTAAAAGCAGTGTCTAGCACTGATGTGGCTTCAAAGTAAAGGCAATCTGAGCACAGAAATCATCAGGCTGGTCATCATGAAGTGGAAACCTCAAGATTTGCACTGTTCATTTTTTTCTTTTCTTTTTTTTTGTTCTCTTTGTTCTATTTGTTTGTATTTATAAAATGAAAAGGAAAAAGATATTAAAAAAGAAAAAAGGGAAAGGAAAAGAGGGGAAAAGAATAGAAAGGGAAAACATTTTGAAATAGAAATTAGATTATAATCAAATATGGTGAATTCTCTAGCATTTTAGCTTTAAATGTGCATTTTATCAAACTTTTGTTGTGGTAGTCTCATTGTGATTGCTTTGGCTGAAATGTTCCATGGAGACAAGCACAAGTTAGTGGCCCATATCTGTAGAGGTGACACTACTCACAGTAAAAAACTAAACAAAACATGTTTTTCAGCAATTGAATAAATGCAAGATGGGCAACTGTAATGCCATACTGTGGAACATGTCCAGCAAAGACATGGCATCTCCAGGTGACAGAGCCCGGACCAGAAAAGTTCCATAGTGCACCTTTAAAGCTGTGTGCAATGTGTGCTTCTGCCCTGTGTTCGTGCTCTGTTTCCTGCTCCTCATCGAAAGTCATTACCTCCGTCTGCTCCATGCTCCTGCGACTTTCCCTTTAAATCATTCAAATCACAGGCTCCTTGTATGTGCGACTAAAACAGCAAGAAGAAAATCCTCCTCCTTGAACCGCAAACGTCAAACTCACCAGCCAGTGTCTCTTTTAATTGCGCCACCCCGAGTGAGCGCCGGGACGAGAGGAACAGATTTTCAATTTGTTCCTCCCTATAAAAGGTTTAGGTTCAATAAGACACAGCAGGCCGCCTCCGGATGTCCCATGGGTGCAGTGCTTTAGATTAGATCACTGCACCTCCACCGAGCCGCTACACCTGCATAGAGATAAAGGGTTAGCATCTGTGCCGCGCCATGCTAGCTGAATAACAATGATCGATGGAGGAAGACATCTTTTCAAGGCCCGAAGTTGGAGATCTGAAATGCTAAACAGCTGATGCTCGGATGATACTTGCAGACGCTGTTCTAGAGGTGGTAATGATGGTAGTCGTAGTCTTTATGTAGTTGACAGTAGGATACAGGCAAACTACTCTCTGGTTGACTGGTGCTAACTTTTATTCAAACGTAAAATTAAAGAAACAACCAAATTAAAATGGAAAGTAAAGAGATTCCGCACTTTTTTTTCTCAGTTTATTGTATTATTTTGTGTTTCTTTATTAAAATCAAGATTCAAAACTAGCTTTAGTGTTTGCATTGTCCCACAAACACCACATTTATCAACACAGAACAGTGCAAGAACTCCATAGAGATAGAACTGGACAGGAAGTACTCAATATGCAACGAGCTAGCAAAAAAAAAATATTCCCTGCACAGAACCTACTCACTATATACTGTATGTATACTGTATTTTCCCCAAACCGTTCAGAAAATATAGGGTAAAGTTAAATAATGCTAGCTTTTGGTGAAAATACGATGGAATAGAATAGTCACTGACCACTGTCATCGATCAGATCTTGATAAAACATGACTTTATAATGTTTTAGATGGTAAACTTTTCTTCACTTCACCTTCCTCTCCTCTTACTTCTTTAACTTTAATTATTTTGAACAAAGGGCCCTAAATATTCAAGGCATGACAGCACTGCACCAAACTCCCAAACGAAATTTTACACTAAATTTAATTACCGCCTCTCGCCTCCTTCTGATGCAAAGTATTATTCTCCTGAACTAAATTCAATAAACGGCGAAACAAAACATTGAAAACATTATATATTATGTGGAGTTTGCTTCTTGTTAGCAGTCCAGCCTATTGCAGCCTGTGTTTATGCTAATGATGTCCAGAGAAATCCTGTCTATGGTGAGTTCAGAAGTTTAGGTGTACCTCTAGGCTGCATACATTATACTTTATGTAAGGTGGACAGACACAACCTATATATAAAGCATAGACAGTATTACTCTGTGGGGTAAGGAGGGTGTTATTTCTGCTCTGCTGTTATGAAGTTATTTTATGTTGATTTGTGTTTATCAGAAAGCATCAGTAATGTTCAGTTCTGGTTTAGTTAAGACCTGGTTTGAAGGTACTTTTTATGCAGCGCTTATCTAGTTTCCCTCCAACTTGGGCTCTAATAGATTTTACAAAGATTGATTTTATAAAGAAGTCTGCAGCAATTTGCTCCTATGAAAAGGGTCAATTGGAGTAATGAGACATATTATGATCAATCAATTCTGCAAATCAATGCTATATTAGATACTTAGAGTACTTAAATTCCTTAGGATCATTCAGGCATGTTTTAGCCTCTTTACAAGGTGCTATGGACGACCAGGGGAAAATCATACAAATAGAGTGTACATTGCCCCTTTTCAAATGGACAGAATGAATACAGGTTAAAGTTATTGCTGAGGTTTACTCCTTATAGATAAAGATAAAGATGAAATACTGGCTTTTTAAATTGAGAATTCAAATAACTATATTGAGATTTATTGTTACACTACAGGCATTGCTGAAAAAACAAAAACAAAAAACCTTTATCAATATAAAACAAAATTCAAAAGCTATATCAGTTTCAATGTTAAAAATATTTATCAGAAGTAAGAGGCGAGCTGGCTAACAGGAATACATGTTTTTCACGGTATTCTTGATCAATAAGCACCTGAAATGTAACAAGGATGAGACAGATGAGTCTTGAAACGTTCCACATAAAGCTACGGCTAAGGTAACCGTTTCTTACAGCTAGTGCTAACAACCAATTAAAATGTTAAGTAAAGACTACCTGTTTTTTTTATTTACTTATAGATTACTTCCGTTTTTTATTTTAATTAGTTTTTACCCACAAACACCTCAATTATCAGCACAGACATGTTGGACAGATGTCAGTGATATCCACCTGCAGCTCACTGTTCACTGCCTGATCTTTAAGGATTTATTAATTTTAGTGTGACTCTGCAAAAACCTCACAGAGAAGAACTCATTAGTCCAATGAGTTTATTCTTATACTCTCTGCACAGAGCTTACAACTCCATGGAGGCAAGAAATTAGCAGAACCAAAGCATATTTTCAACTCTTTTTGTTTTCCACATAATGAACATGCCTTGTCTTAAAATGTTTTGAAGCAAAGCAAATGCATCCAAAAGTATGTATTTTTAAAAAGTATATAGAAAACAAGTCAATAAACCATATTGTTTTGACATTTAATCAATTTTATCCTTTGTCTCTATCCAGATAACAAAGACTACGACGCGTACCTGTCCTACACTAAAGTGGATCCGGACCAGTGGAGCCAAGAGACCCGCGAGGAGGAGCGCTTCGCCCTGGAGATCTTGCCCGAGGTCCTGGAGAAGCACTACGGGTATAAACTCTTCATTCCAGACAGGGACTTGATCCCCACAGGAAGTAAGCGCTCTCTACTCCCGCGGCGCCTGAACGTCTCGTGGCATGTGTCTGTGGCTCGTGGTGTGTTCATGGTCCATCTGTGTCGTGGTGTTGTGACTAAGGCCTGCAAAACACTATCATTTGCAGTTACGTAGTTTTATTTTAGAGCTGTGGTTCCATAGTTTGAAGTACATATAATAACAATAATATTATAATAGTTGTAGTTTTTGCAGTAGAGAAGATAGCTGTGTAAAGGTCCTGTGATAACTGTCAAAATACCAGAAGTAAACCAGGAGCAGAAATAGTGTTGTTGGTGTTTGTACTGTTCCTGCCAAAAAGAGTCTCATTGTGCCTAAATAAAGGCCATAGTAGCTGTTGTAGTTCCAGTAGTAATGTATAGTTTTGTAATAATTAGCATTGTAATGATGGTAGCGGCTGTATTTTGTAGCAGCAGCAGTGAACGTCTCTTTGTTGTGATTAGTAGCGGGAAGTAAGTTTTTTGTTGTTGAGAAGTTGTATCAGCTAAATAATTTAAACGATCAAGTGAAAAATGCAGTGTGAACAAAGCCTAGTGAAAATTGGGCCAGTATTGATGTATTTTTTCCACCTGGTACATATTTTTGACCTGTTTTTGCATGTTGAATCAGATCGCTCAAGCCCCTTAAGCATGGATATTTTTGCATGTTTGATACTTGTCGTGGCTTATTTTGGATTAACTCATCAAAAGCTATTTTAATTTGATGTTATCGCAGTGTTATTAGTCTTCATTTCAATACTTGCATCTGCCTGCCGTCCCCGCACGCACACTCCCTCATTACTAATAATTGGACATCTCTTTGCTATTCTGTGTGCTGTGACGCATTGGGACTTCTGTAATATGGGAAAATGGCATAGAAATGCAAGGATTGGGAGGAACCACAAGAAACGCTAAAGCAGCTCCTTTGTCTTATGTGTCTATATGTGCAAATATTGGCTAGCTCCCATAGGGATCGCATTAGCATCTCAAGCGCTAGCATAATCAAATGTAATCCCAAGATACAGACAAGAGCGCACCGATTATTAGTGACAATGTTATTCTCATCATCATCATTAGATGGCAATTCGAAAATCTATCTTGACTTTTTTATGCTACAAATCCCATATTAAACTGGAATAAACTGGTCAAAAATGGCCTGGATCAAAACGGTTTATGCCAGATTTGAGTCCCCACCAAAATGTTTGTTTTTTGACCCGACTTTGAAATGTGAAATATTTATGTTTAGGTTTCACCAATGATCATTTCCAGGATGACACCAGGCTACTTAGAGGTACTTTCACTCCCCAGATTTATGGCGTGCTTCCAACTAATGTTTTTTAAAGGATCCGTTGACGTGCTGTTTAGTCAAGGCTATGGGTTTTTTTCTTAGGAAGTACTATTTAATCATGCAAACACAATTCACTAAAAAAGTAACGTCAATAGATCAAACTAACACATTTTTATTTGTCCAAATAGTCCCAAAATGTTAAGAGTAAGTTGCTGTTCAAGTGATACAACATTTCGCAAGTAATCCCTATCTTTTTATTTAAACATTGAATAATTAGCTAGAAAAACCCACAATCTCCCGTCTACCATTAGGTCAATGGTTTGAAAAAATATATATAACATAATATTTGATGTCAGCAAATGCAAAGTAGTGTTTTAAATCTCCCGGCTGCTTAATCAGAGTTACGACCGAGTGGCACAGCCGTAGTTCACTTGTCAAAACCTGGATGTAAAATATGAAGGAATGATGGCCGAGCATTTAACCTTCGACCCACATTAGTGAGACTTGGCTAGGAATAAAACGTTTAATGCCATCTCTGTGAAGGATGTGTAGCTGTTTGTAAGATAGCATTTTATTATTACTTAGAAACAATACCATTTATCTGTGCCACAAAGCCATTGTGAGGAAAATAATGCACAGACTTTCATGACTATTTCTACTATGTCTACTTTCATTATTACTGGGCCCTTGTTGTAGTCAGAGTTAGTATTATTGGGCTTATCTACTCATAGTGGGAGAAAAAAGTTTAATAAAGAGAACAAGAAACTGTTTTCAGCAACAGTCATTTTGCTAATTATGTCAACCGTACAATTCTGTTTGAATGGTGAATGCTTTGTCAACTGAATTGTGCAGTAGATAGAATTGTAGCTAGGTTTAATATCTGTTATAAATGATTATTAATAATGTTGCAATCTTTGAGTCAATGTAACCATTAACTATTGCCCACAAGCTAAGATTTGCACTCAATCAATTCAGAAACAGCATAAGATGCATAGCACGCCTGATATCAGCTAATTCCCCTTGGCTAATTTCCTGGTGCTTATGGTAAAGATTAAATATGCCGTAGTTTCGCCTCGTTGGTCAAACTGAAGGAGCTGCTGAATCTGCCGAGACGTTTTAGCCCATGGGACAAATCGTGGAAAATTGCAGCATTGAGGAGCAATTATAGAGCAGCTTGTGAGCCCAACAACAACACAAGAAAAAACATCAGAATTGGTTTAAATGGGTGTAGTTGTAGTTATAATAGAAATAGTTGTGATGGAAAGAGAAAGATCCATGTACATCACGGTCTGACGCTTTGAGATGAAAGCTGATTGGTCCAAAGGTGGTCCACCCTGCTTCACTTCTGTCTGAAAAAGGTGTGCCAGTCACCAAAAAACCTCATGCATGTGAGACGAGAGCAAGCAAGGGGGGTCAAGTTCAAGATTTATAACTATACGTTCTCCTAGTCGTAGATATATTGCTGTAGGTAGTCGTTGTAATACTTTTAATTGTAGTTGTGGTTAGAGTAGTTAACTATAATAGTTTTTATTTTATAGAAGTTTTGGTAGTTGTTAACCTAGAGGACTCAATAATTTGACAATTTTAACAAAATAAAAGGATGTTATAATAGTTTTAATAATGGTAGTTGTTGAAATATAAAATCTATAACTACTGTAGTATGTCTGCCTGGCAGTGATGATGTAATGTAAAAATGTTGTAGATTATTCTTCATTTCTTTTTTAATGATGCATGCTCACCTCATAACCAGAAAATCCAGGGATACTGTGATAACTATGGGACCTTCATGTCACGCTTGTTTTTGGTAATAGTTGAGGCCGTTTTTGTTGTAGTAACTGGTTTGGTATCTTTTATTCATGCGTTTCAGACATAAGCATTCCTTCCTGATTTGAATGATTTACTATGGCAACAGTCCTCTGTTGTTATAGCAATTGTTAATGCAATTCAAAAAAAAAAATCTTTTGCACTCCTCTTCACTTCAAATGCTTCAAATCAGGAAGGAATCACTGCAGTATTGTGTTGTAGTACTGACATTACTACTGTGTTTCATTCTTGCCAACAGAAAGCGTACTACCAGCAGTAAAACAGTTTTGTTAGAATAAAGTTGTAGATACAGTATGTACACACACTGGTCATTTGACGAGGGTGGACTGAGAGGGACTAAATATGAGCTTTGTGCTAGCGCATCCAGGTCTCCTCACAGTACTCACTGTATTATATACGCTAATTTAATCTGCTTAATCATAATTCTCCTTAAGGTTTCTGCAAATCACCGACTGCATTAGTCTATCTAAAATGCACCGTGGTTCATTTTAATGACTTTCTCTCCTTACTCTTTCTCTTCTCTTACTTCAAATTAATTGGCAATGCTTGCTGGTGTTAAATGTTGAGCAGTAGTTTGGTTCTTCTGTGCAACGAGCCAACATGAGAAAGGTTCTTCAAAAGGTTTACGCAATGTTTGTTTCTATGTTACATCATTTGTTTAACTGAGGAGAGACCTGGACAATTAAAGCTCTAGTTACAGTACAAGCGCACCACCAATATAAACAGACTTTTTATTTGGAGCAGTACTTATTATTACGCCATGTAACTTATGCTTGTTATTTTTTAAAGTACTAACTTTCTGGACCTGGGGAAGGAACAGTTTCTTCAACCAGAAAAGTACCTTTCAAAAGTAACAATGGTTAATCTTCTTATAAGGGTTTAAAAATGCTTTTTATTTGAACTTGTTAAAATGTATTTTATTCAATAAGATTTGCACATCATCGGTACTCAAGTACAATTGCCAATTAATAGCATTATATCTACCCTGTCGACATTTCACAAACAAAGGGGCATTGCACCCTTGCAAGCTTCTTACATGTGTTTGTTTTACATTCGCAGCGTACATCGAGGACGTGGCTCGCTGTGTGGACCAGAGCAAGCGTCTGATCATCGTCATGACACCCAGCTACGTGGTGCGGAGGGGCTGGAGCATCTTTGAGCTGGAGACGCGCCTCCGGAACATGCTGGTGACGGGCGAGATCAAGGTTATTCTCATCGAGTGCGCCGAACTCCGCGGCATCATGAACTACCAGGAAGTGGAGGCGCTCAAACACACCATCAAACTTCTCACCGTCATCAAGTGGCGCGGCCCCAAAAGCAACAAACTCAGCTCCAAGTTCTGGAAGCAGCTTTTGTACGAGATGCCGTTCAAGCGCTTAGAGGGCCCGCTGACCATCTCCCACGAGCAGGTGCTGGATGTGAGCGAGCAGGGCCCCTTCGGCGAGCTGCAGACCGTCTCAGCGATCTCCATGGCAACCTCCACGGCAATGGCGACCGCGCACCCTGACCTGCGCTCCTCTTTCGGCACCTGCCACACCCAGCTGAGGCAACAGAAGCACTACTACCGCGGCTACGACTACGACCTGCCTCCAGGGGGCACTCTGCCACCTCTGTCCACCACGCTCGGCAACCAGCACACCTACTGCAACATCCCCATGACGCTGCTCAACGGCCAGCGGCCGCAGGGTAGGTCACCACGGCAGCAGAGCATGGAGGAGAGCCACGCCGGCAACAACGCCATGCTGCCGCTCCTGCCGCGTGAAACCAGCATCTCCTCTGTGATCTGGTGACACAGGACTGCGACGCTAACACTACTGCTGCTGCTCTTTGCACCAGGGAACAACAGGGACCAGACTCTCTGCGGGGTCTTGTTTTGGTCCGATTAGAGCCGAGGGAGGACTTTGTATGCCTGTATGAAAACTCAGTAACACAAGCCAACTATCATCACCCGACCAGGAAAACAGGGTTTGTACATATCTTTTCTAATTCTTTGTAGCATCTGTGTTTGGGACGACTATTTTGGTTTTCTCATCATTTTGGATCTTTATTTCTTCGTTTGAAAAGTGAAGCCTGAGAGATGTGCGGATGTTACCTTTATCTTCATTTGTTGACGATGGGTCAAAAACTCCGGGACATTTGGATGTTTTTTGGCTGATTTTTCAGATTTCCAGAATGGACTCCAAACTGGAATATGCAAAACAAGAGTCCATGGATTTTGAAATGACTGATTTTGAAAAGGACTCAAGGTGCTAGGCTTCACTTTGTCACATTTTACGTTGAAAAAACAGCCTTGCTCTTTACCTTAACAGAAGATTATATCACTGAAAAGTCTAATTATTGTGTATTATTTTATGAAAAAAGTCTATTTTTGTAACTGAGGGATATTTGCTTAGAGAACTTATAAAGTAGAAGATGGATACGGAGGTACATTTTGTTTTTGTGAAAATGCATACAAGTAGATCAAGGATCAAAGAAAATAAATGGGTCTTTCACTAAATGTCTTACCCTATATTGCAACAAATTGTGTTGACTTCTTCATAGACATTATTCATTATCGGATCAATGATGTCACATTGGCTGTGTGGACAACAGCGCCTGGTTACTTCTGGTCACCAACATAGTTATCGTCTGCACTTTTAACCCCAATCCTCTTTAGGTTATTAGGGTGCAGACGGCCAGTTACGGACAAGGACACTTTTGCAAGTGTTTTTGGTCTCAAAGAAAATAGATTTTGAAGCATCATAATCGTATTCGATAACACCACAAACTGAACCTGGCTACATAAAACCAAAGTACGTTAAAAACACCTACAGTAACGTCCTGCTCTGGTGGAATATTCACATCATACTTTTATGCATTTGTAACTTGTGTCCACCACTTAATATTTTAGCCCAACTTGGTAGAACTGATAATGATAACAGTTTGTGACTGGAACTAGCTGCTGCACTGATGTGCACAGAGGCCATATCCTAAACACCAATCAGCCAAAATATTATGGCACACAGTCTACAGTAGAATATATTGAAAATATGGCAAAAGAGAATGATATACATAATTGCTTTGCCTCGTATTTAACAATCACAAGTTTGCATTTGATTCTATTGTTTGTCCGTGCAGCTGGTGTAGGTGTGCGTAATGTTGTGGCTGATAGGTGCGTACAACAGGAGCTGAAATATTACCTAGGCTTTTCTCCGAACGCAGATGTCCAGGGCTAAAACTGCTCATCACCCGTGTTGACAGCTCATTTGTCAGCCATGTTGAAATGATCACTTGGGTACTCCCGGACTAATAAATAAATACAAAAACAACAAGCTTAACAGGGCTACAACACACCTCGCTGCAAACAAATCCCACAATGGAAAAGTTTGCAATTAGCATAATCATCCCATTACAAATCTACACAAAACACCTGTAAATCTGTCCACGAAAAGTGAATGTACGTCAAGGCAAGTAAATATAAAACTATACATTACATTGGCTGCTCAACAGGTCTACTTAATTCAAAAGGATATTTCTGTTGAGTGCTTTAGTACTGGTTGGGTTTGTGTGACGTTTTTCTGCTAACTGACAAAATTTATCACTGTCATTCACATAATCATAAAAAACTTGATTGATGGAGGATAATAATGGAAGAAAAAGTCAAATAAAAAACCTTCTTACAAAATGACTTATTTCCAAATATCTTGCCATCTATCTTACTCATGCAAACCAAACCATGCCATAACACTCAACAGAAAAAGGCCTGATCCTCCATCTAACCTCACCGCAATCCACGCAGCATCTCATGACAGAGTTTTGTGCCAAACAAAATATGCAAAACCATCACAATAATTAAATCTGCTGTCTTTTTCCCATGTTTTATTGAAAATGTTACCGTCTTTGTTTTGAGTATTTTAGTGTGATTTTTATACTGGCCTGGATAAATGCTCACAGTGCAATACAAGAAAGGAAACAGAAGAACCTTATGGAAAAAGACAAATCTACCCAGGCCCAAGTCATTCCCAAAACAGTTGCTCTAAATGTGTAAATATAATCAAGATAAAAAGACAAAGACAATCGAGCCATAATACAATTGTGGTTATCCAAGGGGGTTTTCAAAGTAAGAGCCCTTATTTAAATGTTTTCAATACAGACTTTAGTGATTGCGCACTCATTTTGAAAAGCCATTTTTGTGTTTGTAGAAGCAAGGTTTACTATGTGTATACAAAAGCTGTATAACAACGTCTGAAGTGAAAGAAACAAGCTTTTAAAGTAAAAGCCAATTCACTTAACATATCTTGTTGTCATTATATAATTGATTTTCAAATTAACACAACTTAAACAATATACTAAATTTGCTTTTAGTTTAGATGCTCTTACTTTGAAAAGCTGGGCGAATAAAGTTGGATGACGTTTTGGATGAATTTGGAACACGAATAATAATGTCGTTATATAGCACAGAACTATTCCAGGCACTTTCACGATTATTGGGAGGAGACTATTACGTCTCTTATGGTATTTGATTTTGTTTTCTATTATGTATCTGCAATGTTCATTAAAAGAGATACTGTTCTTATTAATAAAGCCACATTTACGATATTTTGTGTCATTTGAGATTTCTGTGTTGTGTTCAAGGCTGCTGGACTAAATCAACATTAATTTAGAGCCAACCATGACGCGTTTCAAATGGAGATCAATTTAAATGTTGAACCAGGATTGCATCATTTAAAAATAAGGGTAAATCAAATACCAAAAGTAAAAATGTATTTTTATCAAGACTCAGCTTACAGGTCACATTTTAAAACACATCCAGCAGTGTTAACATTTGAGAGAAGACTGAGATCTGAACCGCTGAGATCTGAACTAACACAAGAATCCTGTCCATTTCAGAACAGGTTTGTGGATGTCTAAACTACAGGGTTAGGAAGTTTAATGGTGCCCTCACATCGGGCTTTTTGATCCGTGCTGTGCTCAGGCACAATTGCGCTGGGTTCAGAGTAATCCAGACATTACTTCAATCTATCAATGTATCGACCTATTTAGCATTTATCTACACATTTGTTTGCAATGAAAAGGGGTGTCAGATTCAATTATGGAAGTTTCAAGTCTCATATTGTTTGTGTAGCACAGATTAAAACCTGGTTTAGTCCATGTTTGGATCTAGTTTTAAATATTTCTTTTAGGTTTGATTTAAATCATAAATAAGATGCATTGCTGGATCAGACCACTAGTTTCCTCGTTAAACTTGTTCTGAAATGCATGGGATTCTTGCATTCATTTAGCTGTTCATATTTCAGTCTTGATGTTAATACTCTTGGACGTGTTTAAAATGTAACCTATGAACTCAAACTATTCTTTAATACTAGTAAAGGATTGTTTTAGTCCTGATTTTGATCTAGACCTGGTTGAGGACTGGTTTAGTCCAGGATTAGTTCTGTTAGTCTATACTTATTTGACTCTGTGGTTTAGTTTAGGTTATTAGTTGTGGTTGAGTCCTGATACAGAGTTGGTGCTTGATATAAATAACTTTTAGCATACATTTCCTAACCATTATTTCTATAGTGTTTCGTGCCTTACCTCCTTCTTCTCCACGCCTTTGTGCATTTCCTCCAGATGTTTCATGCACGCTGACATCTGGCCATATGCCGTCTGGTGCTCTGAGGAGGAAAAAAACAGAAAAACTAAAATGAAAGAGTCTACACTTCATCATCTTGTCACACCATAATCCTCTCCCTGGATAACTAAAATCTGACAGCAGCAGCAGCGAGAGAGATCCTAAGTCCTGATGTCTTGCACTCATAGCAGCAGACAGGTAAAGCTACCGTACTACAATTCCCAGAAGGCCTTGTTACTCGCATCTCCTCCTCGATGCCCTTATTTGACATGTCTTCTGCACCAAGAAACAGGCCAATTGTCTGCGGTGGCTGTTAACCCAGTTTTACAGAGCGAACAGCAAGTCATGGATCGCTGAGTGGACTACTGTCCACAACTTTGATACGGGACATTTTTACAATATATATGTACGATTTTAACACGTTACTATCTTTAAAATATGGATTTATTGGGAACATTTTATTGGCTTAATGTTGAGATGTTTGTATCCACCAGTTTTAATGTAATCAAAAGACGTGTTCTTTTTTTGGCTACATACATAGAAGTGTAGTTGCTGAGCCCTAAACCTCTGCTTACAGTACAGCAGAGGTAGTAGTGTTTATAGTTCAAATGTATTAACTTGTAACATCTAGCAGTATGTACATTTCAGGACAAGATATCCTTACTGCTGCAGCAGAAGCTTGAAGTACTAATCGTAATAGTAAAAGTTATTATTAGAGAGGCTACAAAAATAGCTAACTCCTCATCAATGCTATGAGACGTGTACAAAATGTCAGAATCAGAATAAGAAAACGTTTTATTGCCATTGTCAGTGAGCAAAATGTATAAACTACTTGTTTCTGTAGTAAGGTGCAACATAAACCAATGAATAAGAGTAAAACATATAAACTATGAAAAAAATAAAACAGGCTTAAATACAAATACATACAGCAAGATCAGAACAAGAGCGCAAAGATGCAATGCTGAGTTATAAAAGTGACAGGTGTTAAAAAGTGTCCATGAGAGTCCAACGGCAGAGAAAGAGGATAAGTAAGTGTTCTCGTGGGCTGAACGGACAGTAGCCTCCTGCCGAGGGCAGAGATGTGTTCATTGAAACATGCATTCGTTGTAGAAGGAGCTGAAACAGGTCTTTTCCACCGCTGCTGCCGGCTGTATGAACATTATGTAACAACCAGGGCAACAAACCATAGTCTTGTGCCGCCACCTGCTGGAACACCTTCAAATTGCACCTCTAAGGAGTCAGACTGAGGTAAGCAGGTGATTAGTGGATGCAAGTTCTGGGGCCATTTGTCTCATGCTCCATCAAAACATACATGTGCCCTGCTATGTCACCATTAGAAGAGTTAAGTTAAAAGTTCAGCTAATACACAGACCTAGACTAGATCAGGCCTATAATAACGCATAAGAACTTGAAACTGTGCAGATGAACAATGTACAACGCCAAACGTCTCGCACGTGCACTCGCCGTGGTCCCGCCCACCTCATTCATTCATAAAGTTGAGTGCTCGCCCTGTTCTACTCACTGTCCTGTGATACACCCACCTGAGTCTCCTCCTCACGTCTCCACCTGCTGTCACTGAGCGTGATTAGACACGTGCTCACACGCACATGACGCACACACACATACACACTCACGTGAGGTGTCATTGTTCTATCCGCTGTTCCGCTGCTGTGTCAGGACACGAGCGGGACTCGGAACCGAAGTGTTTTGGTCTAACCGTCTGATCTGAACAACCCGAAATTGTGTGTTTTTGTTTTTTTCATCATTTGCAGAGCAGATCGATACAGTTTTGCGCAAATGCGCAACGGAAACTCAGCGTGTGCGGTCAGGATTCTGTGGGAATACATTTTCAAAGTATTTTTTCCATCACTGGAAATAAATAGCGCCAAATTAAGACGCCTGTTCGCACGGGGCTGATATTGTATTTGAACCCCTTTGTCATTTCCGGGGGAATTATTACCTTAAATTACAGACATGGTGGATTCGCACGGGATTGACATTCTGTACGTCCGTAATAATTCCAAAATTGCGTGAGGTCCAGAGGTGAAACTTCTCCCGTCCGGACAGAGCTTGAGAATGTCAGCCTCTTGGAGCGTTAACCCCATCGTGGCACAAAAGGTGGCAACCGCTCTCGTTGTAAAATGATGAAATGTAGCAGCCTGGACGATCTCCTCCAGGGGGCAGGGGAAAAGGGCGTGGCCTCGTGTTCATTAAACATTTTACACAAATCAACCTACTTTATGTAACATTTTAGCTGCGAGACTTTTTTCCTCGTTCGTCATTAGCTTTAACGGAGTTCTCGTCAAACAGAAGTGCGTTTACAACAAAAGTGCGTATCTGTGGCAAAAAACGGCAAAAGTGGGCGGGGCAGAATAATGTGAATAAAAGTGTTTCATTAGCTGCAATAACTAAATACTATGTTTCTTAAAGAACTTTTTTCTCGCAAGCCTATTCATTTTGAATTGTTTGGATTTTAAGCTGTGAATTGAATGTTGCCTCCTTGTTTGTACTTAAATGAAGCATATCTGCCTAAATGTACTGACAGAAAGTGTGTTGGCAAAGGACCTCACCACAGTGTGAATGTCACAGCATGTTATGTAAGTCTATGGACTGACTTTAAGTCTGAAGTATGGACCGAGTTTTATTTTTTGTTCAATGTAAATTCACCTTAAAATCAATTCTAAAACGCACAGGGACCGAGTGAAGGGAGGCTAAACCGGAGTGATGCGCTCACGTCTGTTAAAACCAATGAGAAGTCTAGCTGCTGCGTTTTGAACCATTTGGAGGCGGGACATGGATTTACTGTGGAGACCAGAGAGGAGGGAGTTGCAATGGTCCAGGCGGGAGAAGATGAGGGCGTTTGTCACTTTTTCCAGGTCTGAGCTGGCGAGGATGAATTTTGTTTTACTAAAGGAGGTGGAGGAAGCAGGATTGGGTAACTTTTTTGATATGGGCTTGGAAATGAAGATGATTGTCAAAAATAACACAGAGATTTCCGGCTGAAGTCGTGAAGTCTGTGGAGAGGGCCAAGGGACTTCCAGCGTCGTTTGGTCTCAGCGGGAGGTATGTATGTGTCATCAGTAATGGAAGGATGTTATTGAGAGTGTATAAATAGAAAGGCACACCACAGGTAATTGGTGCTGAGGAGGAGGTAAAATGACTTATGGTGACCACAAAGGTTTGGTTAAAAGATAAGAAACCCATGTTTTAGACACTCTAATAAAATCATGTGGTCAGAATGCAGAACTCAAATCTAAAAGATCACCGCTGACTCTTCTCACCTGGACATAGACTACTCTTACTACTAGTATAGTCTATACTTTTACCTTTTATAATTATTATTTATTGTTATATGTTGCACCACCACTGCCAAAGCAAGTTCCTGGGAATTTTGATCACCAACAATGGCAATGAAAATCTTTCTGATTCTGATTTCTAATTGGAATAAAATATAATCATATCTGCTCCTTCTTTCCAGTCACATCTAATCAACACATGTGTACAGGACACTGCAAAACTCAGCCCAGTCCATGTCTGGTTGGAACTGCTGCTGCAGTGACAGGCACCAGAGGTTCTGTTTACAGTTATGAAAATCTGCAACAGCTGATCAACACACTGTTTGCAATGTGCAAACAACACGTCCCCTCACACAGTACTCCTGTCACAACAATACAGTTTTGACACATTACCAATGAATCAGCAGACAATCAAGGTAAAGTTATGCAAATGTTTGTTATTGTTGCTGTTTCATGTGTGTTTCACAAGCTGCTGTCATGAACAATCTGATTTTGAGAAGTCGGATGATTACAGAGTTACCTCCGAGTTTCCAAGATCACGTATGTGTATGACATCAGACAATTAGATGCTAAAATCAGGTAAGGAAATTACCTTTTAATAGAGCTCATTTTCCTGTGGTCCAGTTTGTTGTTGATTGTGGCTGTACTCCAGTCTCGCAGTCAGTGGTGAGAGCCGACCTCAGTCTCCTCTAGTACGTCACATCTGTGCCATAAGAAAAATGTACCATTTAAATAAAACAAGGTGAGGGTTAAAATAGTGCATTACTTCTCACCAATAAGACGCTCTTCTGCTCTGGAGGCCTCAAGACGAGGGACAGGTTTAGGTCCAGAATCACGCTCAAGCAGTTTAATTTTACTTTTAGGATATTTAAAAGGAATTTACTTTCCCTCTGGAGACATGATGGATTGGTGCTTGTCAAACTTGGTTCCTCCACAGGCACAGCCACAGCAGGACATAACCTGATTATGGGGGTACAGTTTCTGTTATATTCACAGTGAGCCATGGTTAGTAGATTTTGTTAAAATCTCGGTTGAACGTCTATAGTGAAGATTCCAGTTAATTTAATATTACGTGTGTTGCTGTGGATATCTCATCTCTGAGCTTTAAAATGCATTAGGGACCAGTAAAACTTGAACGAACATTAATTTTCAAACGAAAAGCAATTCAACTTATTTTAGACATTTACACAATCTGTATTTTGCTGACTGAATGTTTAGGCTCTCAGTGTATTATTTAGTCAAATAATGTCAAAGGTATTGGCTTATTATGTGCAACAGTGGACTTTATTTAATTTAATATAGATTTAAAACAAAAACAATACATTCACCACAATTAACATATTTACAAAAGAGACTATTATAAATTGTGCAATTAAATGTGCAAAGTATAGTGACTAAATTTGTTCAACAATTAAAAAGCAAATATACTGAGTAAAATCAAGTGAATGTGATTTAAAAACATTAAAAAGTTGTAAATCTTCATCTCAGTAGTATGGCTTTTACCTTAGGAGTAAAAAAGTTGCATTAAAATTGAATGTAAACAGTGCCTCCAACATTAGCGAAGAGAACATGTAAAATTTAAGCACAAATGCTTGCACTTTGCATTGTGAGTGAAGACGAATTAACACATTAAGAAGGCTGTGACCTGAGGCCTGAGGGTGAGGAATGTAACATGAGGTTTGCAAAGTGCATTAGCAGCATCAGCTGGGCTGATAGGCGGCGCAATAGTACTACTCGCTTTTACAGTAGGCTTTCCATTTTGATGTTATGAACAGTATGAAGTTAGGGCCTTTTTAACATGGCAAATTCCACTGTACTGTATAAAGATTTTAAGTGCCAAGATATAACCATTTTGCACCGGAAAATGTTGGTGGCAGTAGGAAGACTTTTATAGTTGCAGCAATCTGCAAATGCAATAAGATTCATTTAAGTAACATAAATAACTTTGTCCAGGTAGCTGCTAAAATGTAACTTTAGTTGTTCAAGAGTCCAATGAGCTTGTTTGTTGTAGACTAGACTTGAGGGATATAAAAATAAATGACTGTTCAACCAAAAAAGTGCGTCTTGGGCCTTGAACTTTTTCGTTTCTCCAAGTCCTCTGTTCCGTGAAACGTGGTGCTGTGCACGAGTTGCGACGTTCTCCATCGTAATTTCTGCAGTTTGGGCTTCATCCTGCCCAAAGACGACCTCCTCCTCAGCGGCGTCTCTCTGGCGCCCTCATCCGGCGTGTCACCATCCCCCGCGCTGTTCAATCTCCGTAGAGGTGAGGCTTTGGCTTGGAAAACTTTAGTAAACTGCCATCGCTTGCCCACCGACGCTGGTTTATTCTCAGTTTCGATTTCGTACGCGCCGATTATGTCCCGTATATCCACGCTGACATTATCGGTCAAATATTGGCACGCTTTCCTCCCGCTATAATCGCGTATTTCCACGTCTGCGTTGTATGCGCCCACCAGAAGCTTCACCACCTCCATGTGGTTGTGCATGGCAGCGACGTGAAGCGGCGTGTAGCCAGTGCTGGACCGGACATCTATGCTCACAGGAACATTGTTTTGTTTGGCGAAGTTAATAATAAGTGCGATTATTTCTGGTTTGCCCTGTTTAGCCGCCCAGTGTAAACACGTAAAACCGGTCACGAAATCCTTCTTCAAGACCAACCCTGGATCGTCAGTTAGCAACCTCCGCAGGCTTCCCCATTCGGCATCGGAAGCGCACATCATCCACTCGTGTTCAAGCGGGTCTAAAGTTACAGAATGGTGATCTTCCTCCAAATTGCACGAAGCCATTGACACAGAGTCGCTGTCGCTTGGTGAAAAGCTGGACTTTCGCAGATCGATGTTGCGTCGCACCTCCGGGGAACTGCACATCATGACTTCTATAAAATGTTTGCGGCTATCTTTGGGCGTCCCTTCACTTCCAGCGAGACTTTGCGCGTCATCTTGCTCATCAGAACCTTTCCCTTCGTCTTGCAGTTGGTCTTGTATTTCTTCAGCTGTTGCAACTTGCCTGGCTTGAGTCAGTCCAAGAACCTCGCCCTTCTCAGTGGTTGCATGTGGTTCAAGTTCTGGCAAGTTGAACACGGCGTCTTGTACAGGCAGCGGCGATGGATGAATCACTGTAATCACGGGAATTCCCGCTACCTTCTCCTTACGCTTTGACTCCCGTTTATCAAGTTTAACGCTTCCACGGTTCCCCATTGCATCCGAGTCTTCCACTACTACGCTAACATTGCACTCGCTTTGGGCTTGTTTGCTGTCTCGTGAAGTATCCAAAACATGCGGAACTTCAGCGTGGTTGTAATCCGAGCCAGTTTGCACACCTGCACAATGCCTTGCGGGTTTGTCGTCACGTCCGTTTACCTGCCCGCTGCTGTCCTCATGCTGTGTTTTCTCTTCTTCTAAACGCTCCTCACAAAACTTTTTCTTCAGACAAACGTATTTAATACTATTGTCCGTCTTTACATAGGCCACGCTGTCAACGTGACTCTTGAAAAGCTCACGCACCGCCGCTTTTTGCTTCTGGTCACTCGGGAAAATTGGCTTGAAGTGCTCCACAAACTCGGTGTTTGGCACCCGACCGCCTCTTTTCCTCAAAAAGTTCAAAATAGCCTCTTGGCTACACTGTCCTGCCATTATAAAGCGTTTGAAATAACCACTATAAAGGTAAAAGTTCTTGAAAACAGGCTAGTTAGGAACAGCGTCAAAACCTGACTAACGTTAATCCTAATCTGAAGCGTCTCCTAGCAACCAGGCATCACTCGTTGACAGTTAGACCGTACCATTACAGAAATAGGGGTGACATAATCTATTTATAGCATGTATCTTACATTTAGACAAGTTTCAAAGCATGTTTTTTGTAGAAAGTATTTTAATAGTGCTATATCTTGTAAGAATAGTCATTTCAAGACGATCTTTTAAATATATTTCCTATTATGTCATTTAAGTAATTTAATTGTCCCCTTTTAAACGGTTCAGGTGTAGCGGTCATGCGTGTGAGTACAGTACATAGGGCGTGAAAAAGTGCAGAATAGTGATTTGTTTTTATAAATGATGCTGTTTTAAAGACTAAAAATAATACTTCTGGGGAAAATATTCATGACACCAGATTTAATTGTACAGTCTCAATTAGCTCCTATGTTCTACAAATCTTTACATGATACATTTAGAATAAATTGTATTTAGTTTTTTCCACTCCTTTGATATTCCTCATAAAGAATCAGTGTGATGCCCTGTTCCAAGCCTAAAAGCAACTAACATTGTAGCACTTTGTGAATACCACTAGATGGCATCACAAAGCGGACTTTAGATTTTATTGAGAGGATCCATTTGTAACAAGGACATAAAGTAGTGTATGGAACAGTATTATAGCCTATATTATATTTACACAAAATACCATCTCATACTATTTTGGAACGACTAGTGGATGCCTTTGTGTGTGAGGGGCAGGTGACTTTGGTATTATAACAATACAATTACTTTTATTATTTGGAAAGTTCATGGTTTTCTTGTAATTATGAAGGTGAGAGTTTCTTCTAATGAGACAGTAGTAAAAAAATCTAAGTTCATTTATCTCTCATTTATTCGAAGAAACTCTCAAGTTAATAATACAATCCCTCAAATAGACTATAGCAAACTCAAGGGTTATAACTGCCCTAATGTTATACCAAAATGGCAAACTGTTAGGGTTCTATGTAACTTTTCTGGTGGAGGTCCGTTACTTGCTTGTCTCCATGGAGATGCTAATGCTTTGCCTGGAAATTTTCACACAAAGAGCTAAATCTTGGGTTAGTCCTATTCAAACCATTGTTTAGTTAAGTCCCAGTTCAAACCGCAGTCAATTTATAGGTTTCAACTTCCTGTTATATGCTACATTTACAGGACCCTTTACTATTTAAAGTGTATAATATTTTCTTTTAAAATGTTAATTGATGGGGCAGCAGTCCTAATTTTTCATAATTCTGAAAAATACGGATAGCACACATTTTCATCTTGAGGTACTTGAAAAGTAGAGACCTTTTTTTAGGTCTTGAGTTGCCAGTTATGAAAACCACTGATAACTGCTTTTATGGACTGTAATAGAAACATAATTCAGCAAAGTCCAAAGTCATTTAATTTAACGTTAATAGGATAATATTAAAAAGTACTACAACAAACAACACACAACAGAATTTGTTTTACTACAAACAAAATTCAACAGTAAAGAAAACATTACGCAGCTTGTTGCTGTAGCGACTCCAGAGCTGGAAGGATGTCATCAAGTCGAGTTAATCCTGAAACGTAAACATAAGAGCCACATTGACAATAAAAAATAAATGAAATAAAGACTGAAAACTTAATTGATATAATATTTACTTAAAGTCTGTAAGATGTCAATGATAAAAGAGTGAAAGGCAGGAAAAAACTCATCATGATCCTTCACTTTTTGGATAATACTGAAAAATGGGACAAAACAAACAGTTTAACACAATTGTATAATGCAAATCTCACAGTAAATATTAATGAGACGCACAAAAATATATGTATATTAGATTTTACCTGTCAATGTCCTCCTCCCCAAGCAGATCCTGAACTGCAGTTTGAGATTGAGAGGCGAGTCTGGTCACAACATCCACCACCTCAGCACACGTCGCTCTGCTGTCTGAAAGGACAACTAATTATCAGAATTGCTTTTATTCATCCGCAGGGGATTTTTTTTTTTTTTTTTTGCAGACTGACCAGCAAAAGAAATTTAATTATCTAAACTAAAAAGTTCAGAAACTAAGGTCTAAAATCAAATATCAGTATCACAGTTAAGAATGATAATAAAGTGTCAATAAAACTAATTTAAGATAATCTTATGAAACTATAGAACACTGACCTCACAGCATACAGTATTTACATATTTGATGTACAATTTTACCACATGAATGAAAAATGAATTGAATCTTGCACAATCACTACACTATTATACTGTAAATGTGTAATATACAAGACTTTTAGAGGAAACTATATTTATAAATCAGATTCATCAAACGTAATCCATCTTTAACAAAATGAAAAAATCTCATTTTAGGACACTGTGGAGTGAAGTTATTTGAGCTGGTCGATCACACTGCTTATCTATCACTAGATACTTTTTGGAACAAACAAGTGACATTTTTAAATGTTTAAACTAACTGAAACATTTTTCCTTTGTATCAATACATGTATATCAATATAGATTGATTCAATGTACAGTGCAATGTTACCGAGGTTGAGGGCGTCTCGGATGTTTCTCATGGCGTTGCTCATTTCTCCGAGTCGGCTGTAGACTTCATTCATTCGTGGATAAACTCCACTTAGAGACGAGACATCAAACAGCTTCTGAAAATGAGCCACCATAGAGCCAAGAGTGTGGCGAGTCGGACTCCTCAAAACCTGAAGTAGTACAAAAAAGACCAACTTTCATATTTCAATTGTTATTAAAGGCTGTGTCCCCATATGACTTCCTCACGTCCCCCAGGCTGTGCTGCAGGAACAAGGACAAGTGCCCTTCCTGATGATGTGGAACATCATTGTTTTTGTTTTATGTTTTAGTTTTTAAATTATAAAAACTGGTCTGTACCTGACCTTTTCAAGTTTCAGAAAACACTTTTTACGAGTAAAATTATATTGTACATGAGACTGATAGATATTGCTTTTATATTTTAAAAGTAATTTCACTGGATGAGAACCATAAGCAAGCAACTGCCAGGGACAGACATTTTTTATTCATGGTTCAACATCAGAGCGAGAGAAGGGGACTTAGTGGGCGGGGCCAACAGTTAATTCCGATTCATGTTTATTACTCATGGTTAAAAATCGGGTAAACAGGCCCTATCCATTTTGTTGGATTTGACAGGAATATTAATAGTTTTGTCAATGGTGTACCCTCTCATCGTCTGTGGAGGTACTTTCTAGGAGCGTGTCGACCAAAAGCATCATATCCTCCACTTTCACTGCTTCAGCTGAAGAGGGGCTCTTCTCTGACGGCAGCCATGGCAACAGTCTGGTGGACAGCTTGTTTAGGCTCTGATGCAGATCCTAAAATATGGACAAACAAGTTAAATGTGCACGTTATTTGATAAATGTAATGTAAAACTGCTATTTAAATATTATTTAAAAAATTAAATGAAATAACAAATGCTTAATTAAATTAAGCCTTGTGACGAGTTGGCCACTGTCCAGGGTGTACCCCGCCTAAGGCCCAAAGTCACTGGGATAGGCTCCAGTCACCCGCGACCCCCGGGAATAAGCGGTAGAAAATGAATGAATAATTAAATTAAATTAAAACTGGCTTAACCACTTGGCTATAAACTATAACGATAGATATAAGATAGATCAATCGATAAAATGCATGCCTTTCTATAAATAGAGGCATTCTTTATTTTTTTTATATTTCTTGATACTGTCTAGCATAGTAAATGTACAAAAAGAAATATATTTAATAAATATTCATTCGATTTTCAATTGGGGCAATTACATTTTTCTTATAAATAACTAATACGGCTTTTCAGTATTAAATCTTTTAAATGTACTAGACTATCAGCATTATTAAACACAAGAAAGTACAATTTAATCCTCTGAGCCACATGCTTTTACTGGATTGGTTGTATTCCTTTCCATTTAAAAGTTGTTGATCATTCATAAACAATTGAATCTCGATTTGACTGAGATTTGATAAATTGCACAGCCCTGGCTTCTGCTGTTTACCTGTACTACTGATACTGCAACAACTACAACAACTGCGTACTTTGAGTAGAGTGAGTTGTTGTGCCCACAACTCCAGCGTCGGGACCAGAGGCTGCAACTGTCTTCCAGTGCCAGAGACGAGCTTGTGTCTGTGCAGCCTCAGAGGAGCTTTTGGACCGGTCACCACAGCACTGATCTCACTCAACAACTGGAGAAAAAGATTTTACTAATTAGAAAAATAAGACAATACAAAAGGATTGCACAAGTAACATGTACATCGTTCTTCAGTAATCCTAAAAGTCTTATGTAGTAGCTCTGAACTGGGGTCAAAAGTGGGTCGGGTTGTCATGGTAGATTGAAGGTGGCTCTGAAGCTTCACCAACACAGTTTGAATAATGCATGATATAGGACTTGTGCTCATACTTGTTGGTACTGAGTACATAATGCGGAGTCCGAGTCACTGTCGTGAATCTCGTATGAATTTTCATCTTGAGACAATCTGGAAAAATATCAAAGTAAAATTGTTACAAACAAACAAAAAAGTGAACTTATTGTCCAGAAATAGAATTTGAAAGGGAATTGGTCAATTAGTTAATTGAATTATTTTATTCTATTTTTTAGATAGTACTGTATTATTGTTAAATAAATACAAAACAACGTATCATATTTTTAACAAATTATTGTCATTACGATCTACCTCAAGTTGTAAAGTTTCTCAATCCGTCGAACCTTGTGTTTGTAAAATTTCAAATCTTTTAGAGTTGGTCTGAAAAAGATAATTATAGTGACAATTATAGAATTATTAGAACATAACATGTATATATTGACATAAAAATATGTTACGTTTGCACTTACCGTGTGTCCAGCTCCTGTTTAAGATGTTCCACTTTCTTTTTGAGCTCTTCAATTTCATTTTTACTCTCTTTTTGCTGTTCTTGAAATGCCTGTGGAAATAAGTATACAAATGATTATTATGCTAATTATTTTATATATATATATATATATATATATATATATATATATATATATATATATATATACTTTTTTTTTTTACCTTCATCATAGTTCTAAAAGTTGGAGAAATGCTCCTTGACATCTGTTCTAGTGATAAATCTTCTCCTTTTTTTCTGTAAAAAAAATGTTTAAAATATCTTTGAAAAATATTGTTACAAAATATATTAAATTGTAAATTTTGTTACATTTTGCATTACCTCAACTCCTCAAGTAGGTGGGACATTTTTGTTTCATAATGGTCCATCACGTCTAAAATCCTGCGCAAACAAAAAGGACAAAAATAAAACTAAATAAAATCTTAATTAAATAAAATAAAAAAGATATTTTGTATATTGTACATTTTTTGTCAAAGTCAAAGTGCAATCATCTGAAAGATACTTGCTATAGGGCTGACAGTGGTTTAAGAATTTCTAATTGCAATTTTTCTGTGTCTGTGTTCTGCGTCCATGATCATTAATGTCTGAGAGACTGAAATCAGAATTATTGATCTAAAACGAGAAACCCATGCATTTTACTTGTAAAAGTCTAAACTACAGAATTAGCAGGTTTTAAACAAGACAAATATTCAGTGGTTCACAGTGGATTGTTGCAACATTGCCATCTGTGCGATTTGCTAATTGCGTCCTAACTAGGCAAATTGACATATGACTCACTGCTGATCTTGCGGATTGCTTTGCCTTGCAGTCCTTCTGCAGATGAGTTCAAAAGTCTGACTCTGTTGAGCCACGCGCTGCTCCTCGGCTCTCACGGCAAAGTGCAGCTTTTTCTGCAGCTCAGAAATCTCCTTTCTTTGTTTCAACAAAGTCTGCTCCAGGTCCTCAACCAACTTCTGCAAAAGAACCAGAGAAAAAGATTCTGTCATTGAGATAATCAGCGTTACTTAGCAGCAGGGGTAAAGATGTCACACGGTTACGATTACTGTGTGGGAAAACAGAAATTGTGAAGTGCACCACTCGTATAGTTTTCTGCTTTACATAAAAGCCAAACAGTGATTAACATTTAGGTTTACTTCTGATCCCCCACCTACTTGTCTCCATGGAGATGTTATTTTTGGCACAGACAAATAGGTGACGCTATCAGGCCAAGTTACTGGCCAGCTCTGTGGAGAGGCGAGTCAACTCACAGAAAGACATTGTTATATCTCTATGGAAAATAAGTGGGTAATGGACCCCACCAGAAAATGAAATCACATATTTTTTGCAACTAAATTTCAGTTATTTTACACAAAATGTCTTATTATATAATAATACTACTAATAATAAATTATTGTCATATTGATATACAGTATTTAGTTTAGTCTTTATTTGAAAGGACAATGTACAGAGATTAAGCTCATAAAAAACAGAGATGTTCCACACCAGATTATAGCTAAATAGCTATTTACAAGAATAAATAGTACAGTGCAAACAGCAAAAGATTAGTAAGATCAATTCACAAATTCCACTCTGTGACTCAAGCACTCTCACACAGCATCACACATGAAAAAAACAAAAACAAACACATCTCAATCAGCAAGTATTTACAACATTTGTCTTATAGAATATACATGACCTACCTATTTACTTTTCAGTATTAAATCAGTCCATAAGCCACTTATCTCAGTTACATATACAAATATATATTTACATATTATACACATACATACTTCCACTGTGTGTAGAGTTTACGTCTTAAACTAGAAAGCAAGAAAGTGCTACGTTGGGCTTATTTGAGGAGAAGCAAATATCTGTCAGTGCTGACAAGTCTGAGCGCTCCACAACCACTTTTTAAGTTCTACAGAGAACGTTGAATAGTTTGTTTGACTTTTCAGTTCAGTGGGAAGATTGTTCCATTCTTTTATTGCGTTATAAGAGAAGGCTGTTTGTGCAAATGTAGTTTTACGTTTTGGTATGGTACACTGGCCCCTGGTGGAGGCCCGAGTGGCTCTGGAGGTCACTACTGATGTGAACTGAACAAAGTGCTTAAGAGGTGCAGGTGCAGAGGTATTTAAGATTCTGTATGCCATTCGGATAGCAGCAAGTCTTTGTATATTTTCGAAGTTTAGCAGTCTGTATTTTTGCAGAATATGGCAATGATGATGCTGTCGTGGTTTCCGGTCTAGGATTTTAAGGCTTGTTTATGCAGCAATTCTAGCGGCCTTCGAGTGGTTTTGCTTGCCTGGGACCAGCATGTTATACAGTAATAAAACCGAGACATGATCATTGCGTTGAAATATGTTTGAAAAGCCTCCAGTGTTAGTGCATTTCTGATACTTTTAAAAGTTTTTATGTTGTACTTGAGGCTTTGGCACATCTGTTTAATATGTAATATTTGCAGTTGTGTTGCAGTTTCTATATTCACTATTTCAGTTATGGAATGTGCGTGCTGTGGTTTAATAAAAAAAAAATGTTATTTTAAAAACTGTGATATTTTGTAGATTAACATGTGTATTATAATGATTGTTGCATGTAATGCCATACATGTATTGTGTATCGTAACAAATCATAAAAGACCCTATGATTCCCAGCTTTGTGAACTCAAAATACTAAAATTACAAACTTACAATTTCAATACTAGGGCTCAACACTCAATACCACTGTAATAATAAAACACTCTTTATTAGAAAATAAAATCTAATTTACAACACAAAATAAAAGTACAGTGTTTACTATTATACTAGTTCTGATATAGATCAAGACCATTACTAAGCTGTTCAGGACATGTCCATTTGTCTTGTTTATATGATTCAGATTCGATACTTGTTGAATGGAGTATGAAGTTGCTATGTTTTGATACTTTTGACAGCCCTTGTAACTGACCTGTGCCTGTTGCTTATCGCGCTGTAGACTCTGCAGCTCCCCCTGTGTGTGAGCGGCTCTGCCCACACACCTGTCCTCCAGCTCCTGCACTCGGACCCTCACCCCGTCCAGGAGCCTCTCCAGCTCTGAGGCTCTCTGCGTCTGAGCCAGAGAGCGCGCCATGTGGCTCTGCACGTCCTCCCTGAGGATACACAAGGGAAATATGAAGTAAACACACTAAATCTGCACTGAATCAACAGTTTTTGTTTTAAATTGCCCCAGTCTGTGTGCGCCCATGTGTCACTCCCTTTGTCCTCACTCAGTGCATCAGATTTGTTTTTGTTGAACAGACAAGCAAGTAACAATAAAAAAAAATAGAAGAGCAATGAAGCCAAAAATGTGCCTGTTATTTACACAATCAACATTATATTACACATAAAAATACATATATTATTTGTGAACTTACTTTAATTTGTGGGCCTTGCCAAAGAATTTAAAATGTTGACATTAACATGTACAAATATTGGTTATTGGCCAAGAAATTGCATTACATTCTCTTCTGGGTGGTCTGCTGTTCCTCTCTCATAAATAAATGAAGAGTGTTGGATGTGATGGTATTCTTGTATGTGAAGAGGTTGGGTGACAGAGACAGGTGGTCTGCACTCGGCTCACTAATTATTCATTCACGATACAACTCTCTATCTACTTTAGACTTTCTATAGATACTGTATAAGTCAAATATAAGACAGATACAGACAGATACTGTCTTATATTTGATAGAAATGTATCTTTCACGATTATCCCACATTATTTTATAGTGGCAATGTAATATTATTAAAATGTAATAATGTAAAAGACGTAAAAGAGTCATATATAATATTGGTTTCAATATTTGTGATCTTAGAGGGTCTGTGTGTACAATTGTGTCATTCCCAAATTGCGCTTGGTGCATTAGATTTGTATTTTTGTACAGACTAAGTGTAAAAATGAAAATAGAAGACCAATTAGGCTAAAAATATGGCTGAATATTACATAATAACACAATAATGCAACAAATTAATTTACATCCCAGATAAATACTTGTCATTATACTCATACTTATAAATGTAAGTACAGTTTTTAACTTTACTGTGCCGTGTAACTTAAATAAACATTGACAAATACTGGCAGTAATACAAATATAGGGTATTGGTATATAGGTATATATTGATATATATTGGTTTTGTCACAATAGCTTATTTGTGCTGCCATAAGAAAATATGACACAGCCCATGTTGTCTAATAGCTTTGTATCTGTAATTGTCTGGTCTGTGCGTGTGCACCGACTTGAGCTGGCTGTTGGTCCTGATGAACTCTTGGATCAGCTGCTGCCTCCTCTCTGAGTCCGTGAGCATCACTCGGAGTGTGGCGCGCACCTCCACTGCTGTCCGTTTGTCCAACAACACCAGGTCTGTCAATACGAGATTTACCATTAAAAAGTATTTTTTTTTATTAAATATTGTTATATTACTACATTTTTGCCGATCTTTTAATCCACCGGTAAAGTTGTATTTTGAGGTTGCCTGATTGCTCGAGTTTTGCATTCACAGAGTCTAAATTATTTTTAAGAAAAAAAAAACCTCAGAATTGCACAATATACAAACTAAATAAGATAAAAGTGGCCTCCCCTTCACAGACATGGATGAACATTCTATACCAGGGGTGGCCAACCCGCGGCTCGCGAGCTGCATGCGGCTCTTGGTCTGGTTTCATGCGGCTCTTGGTCTGGTTTCATGCGGCTCTTACGTCCATGTTTCCTCTACCATTGAATATAGCTACTCTGGCCCCCCCTACAGCTCTCTCTCCACGCTCCAACCCACTCCAACCCGAGCCGCAATTAAATGATGATTTGCTTTCCCCGAACAAGCCTGTGGACCAAAAGACACCCCGCGCATCCAGCAGCGGCAAACACGACATGAACCACGTGACAAAAACTGTCCCAGCTCAAACTCAAATGTGTGAATGGTAAAAATATGTATGTTTATTCCTGCTTATTGGCAAAAGGCAGACAAAAGGCAAATGAACCATGCCAGTTGTTAGTATTTGTTTTTTCACTGGTAAATTGATTATGCATGAGTTATAAGTAACCGACTTACCAAAGCCCAGATCCTATGTGTTTATAAGGCTTTTTAAAGACATTTAATCACTTTAAATAGCATTAAATAACATGGACATTTAAAAAAGCAGTGCAATTATGATTACTAAGAAATATAAATTTATAGGCCTATATTTCTCCATACAGCGCACATGAGCGTATAATCGACCATGTCCGCATGCACATGGTCAACACCCATCCCCTCAAACAGGGGGGGAAACACTGTTCGTGCACACAGGACGTGCAGCCTGTGTGTGCGTGTGTGGTAGGGATGCGGTGATGTTCTTGTGTGCCCGTATGATGTGGCTCTTTGCGGTAACACAATAAAAAATGTGGCTCTTAGTCTCTGACTGGTTGGCCACCCCTGTTCTATACATTTGTCTCCGAGATGATTTCTAATTTCTAATTAATGGCCCGATGATAAAATGCACAAAACCTGTTAAAATCACAGCTACCATAATGCACTGCAGCATAGGCACCTACACACTCCCCTGCTGCTCCTGGAGCGGTGCCGACAGATAAACACAGCATTTCTCCCATGTCTCTTTCAGACGTCTTTGTTCCATGACACGACAAAGTGCTGCAGGGATACTTCGCTCACAGACAACAAACAAACGGCACTTGTCCTAAAGCTGTAGCTACTTGGAGTTATGACTCCTACAGCTGAAGGTTTGACAATTCACTGGCAAAAGAGCCAGTATTAAAACACTGTTTCAAATAAAGAGAGCAGCAGGTAAAGGCTTGTAATTATTGACAGGGGTCAATAACTTTGGGCCCCTAAGATCAACTGTCCCAGGCCCCAGGATCTTAGGGGCCCAGAATTGGATCCTCTTCCTATTAATTTGTATTAGAGGGGGCCTGTGTGAGGTTTCTTGCCCCTATTTTCATTTACAAATTCATCAAATGAACCTATAAGATTATATATATATATATATATATATATATATATATATATATATATATATATATATATATATATATATATATATATATATATATATATATATATATATATATATATATATATATATATATATATATATATATATATACATATATTATATATATATACACCTAGATTATATATATATATATATATATATATATATATATATATATATATATATATATACTACAAGTATAAGGGCCAACTGAAAAAATGCGGACATTACGAGAATAAACTCGTAACATTTCGACATTAAACTCGTAATTGTATGACTTTTTCTGGCTTCGACTTTATTCTCATACATTTCACAGATTAAAAGTCGTAATAATATACGAGATAAAGTCGTAATATTACGACTTTTAATCTCTTAATATTACGAGATTAAAAGTACGTAATATTACGAGAATAAAAATCGTAATATTACGAGATTAAAAGTCGTAATATTACGACTTTTAATCTCGTAATATTACGAAAGAAGCTATTTCTTCCAAATCTGTTTAGTTCTTCCATTAAAACAAACCCAAACGCTCTGCATTGTCGCTTCAAAGTCCTTAAACTAATGATAATGTGGTGATGCTGTGCTAAAAGACACAGTATTTCTTCGTGTGTAAACCCTAGTTCAAAGTATAACCGCACAAAAGGCTCCATATCTCCATAACACAGGTACTGGCTTCATACACATTTCGACTGTATTCTCGTAATATTACGACTTTTAATCTCGTAATATTACAATTTTTAATCTCGTAATATTACGACTTTTTATCTCGTAATTCATTGACTTTATTCTCGTAATATTACAATTTTTAATCTCGTAATATTACGACTTTATTCCTCGTAATATTACGACTTTTTCTCGTAATATTACGACTTTATTCTCGTAAATGTATGAGAATAAAGTCCTAATCCAGAAAAAAGTCATACAATTCACGAGTTTAATGTCTAAATTTTACGAGTTTATTCTCGTAATGTCCGCATTTTTATTTTTTCCCCTAAATGGCCCTTATACTCCATTAAGTAATATACATATATTATATATATATATATATATATATATATATATAATATATATATATATATTATAAACTTCTAACAACTAAATTCTCCAATATATATATATATATTTTGTGGAAATATATACATTTTTGAATATTTAGGAAAACGCAACATAGGACGTATTAGGTCGGTCTGTCGGTCTGTCTGTTCCGGTCCCCGAATAGCTGTTATTTTTTAATTCCCGCCCCCTCACAAAATGAATTTGACATCCCTGTTCTAGAGCTATTTTACATTTTTCTGTACCTCTGTTATTCATTATTCAAAATGAAACTTTGATATTGCACAGTATGTTGTATGTATCTAGAAAAATTATGATGTATTTATCTAAACAAAGCTATTTATTTTGCCTTATTAGGCTAAAAATAAAACTAATACAGTAAATTCCTACCTGATAAGCTTTTATTCTCGACTGGATCTGCGAAATGCACCGGTTTGAATCCATGATGCTGAAGAAGTTTGTTCACATCGTCCCATTCCACTTGTTCCTGCTACAAAATAAAAGCACATAATTAAAGTTTTCACACTGTCCATTGATTTGTTATTCTGTTCTCTAATATACACCTGGAATTGTTTATAAGTCCATAGATAAACATAAGTCTTATTATTCCCAGTGTGAACAATAGGATTCCTGCCTTCCATGTTTCAGACTCTGCAACTAAAAGTTCTTCTCTACAGACGAATCTTAAATGTGTCGCTATGACAAACTGTAGAGGATCAGGTTTCCACAGACCCCGCCTCTTCTATGTACTCCTCAAGGTACTATTACTACCGCTATTCTACACATACTGCTGCTACTACTGCTACAAGAGAATGAAAGACAATCCCTAGGCAGGACCCACAGGCTCCCAGGGGTAACTCACTGGTAAAAATAAATCATAGCAAGAAGGAGAAACATTCCTCTTTGTTCGTCCCAGTCATGGATATGTGTATAATTACGTTAAATAGACAGCCATAGTGATTAGGAGGACAAACCTACATTTTTGTACCTGGCATTTACTTAACTATCTTTAAGAGGACAGGCAGCTGACTCCAGCTTATCAAGTGACAAACCCTCCACCAGAAGAACCTTTAAGTATGTATTGTAGTTATTGTCAAATGCAATATATACGTAAATGTAGTCATACTTGACAATGTCCAAAATTATAACTAGACATGTTTGTCATATAATCATTTACAAAACAACTCCGATACGATAAATCTATTGAAACCACACATGAAATTAGGTCTGCCCTTTAGTGACTTTTTCTTCTTCACTATAGAAAAAACATTCTCTTCTATTTGTCGTACTTATATTGTTCAAATAAGAACCAAGGTAAATGCAAAAAGTTGTCAAACAGTCTTTGTCAGTGTGAATGCTTTTTTGTAACCTCACCTGCTCCATAGTTTCCCAAACCCTGCAAGGAATAAAATTCAGAATTATTTCATTTAGGATAATTGTATGCATTTTTGATTGCTACAGAAATTTAAAATACTAATATTTTTTTTATAACCGCAGTTCGGGATGCAGACAGATGATTTTTATGATCGCATACATCTTAGCATTAGCTTCTCGCTTAGCAAAAGCGCTTTTCTTACATTTTTAATAAGCATTGTGATTTATTTAAGAGACTTACACGGCAGATTAATATATTTGATCCCTGCTTTTCAATCAGTGCTTATTTTAAAATATTTTGCATTAGATGAAACGTAACGTAACATCAACTTTTTCTATTAAAAATGCTGCGAGCTGCGGAGCAAAACAAAGCAGCACTTCCGGGTTTTCAAACGAACCGCGTCTGCGTCACTGACCAGACGCTTCTCTACCGCCGCCTACTGTCCAGTTGCGTCAAGTACAGGTCACGTTATAATTAATACTGTACAAATGGGCCTTTCGAGATAAAAAAAATCAGGTGCCATACCTGAAAAAATCCATGTTCAGAATGAGAGTCACAAGTACTGGACAGGTCACAAGTGCACGGCTTGTATTAAAGATGTAGAAGGCGTCCAATGCTCCCACTCTAAAGCTGTGGAAGGAGAGAATGAGTGAGTTTCTAGGTTTATGTTGACAACTGTGTAAATGTTTAAATGGTAATGTGTTTGTCTAATGTGTTGTTACTTAACTGTTTTTGTTTGCTCATGTTCTTACGTATTATCATTATACTATTTAGTTTATATATTTAGCTTTTTATATATTTTTTATATTTTACTCATTGCTTTATGTTTGCACCTTCGCCGAAGCAAATTCCTATGTTTGTGAATTTCACTGACAATGGCAATAAACCGCTTCTGATTCTAATAAATATAATACCAGCAGATGGCGATAGTTTACTGCCGCCTGTATTTAGAGCACACGGCTTAGCTTTGTCAAGTGGCATATTTACAGTGGTGTGAGTGTTCAATTGTATTCGGAACAACTCTTGTGTTTTACTTCATTATCAATTTATCAGTTAATCTGGCTGAATATATAATTATTAGGGTTAAAAAGACATAGGTCTTAGTTATCTTGTACGTCTAAGAATCACAGTCCCATTTGCTAATTAAAGTATTATTATTATTTGTTTATATTGAGTAGATTTATTTATAGTAAAAGTAATTTATGCAAGACAGATATGTTTAATGCCATACTGTGGAATTTTCCAGGCCAAGCAATACCATCTCCACCACAAGCAGGTGGTGGACCCCCTCCACAAAAGTTACAAAGTACACACACCATTAAAACTTCTAAATCTAAATGTTGATACTGCTCCATGTCACGTACACAAACATCATCACCATTGTAGAATGCCTCTGCTCTGAATACCAACAGATACATACTTTATCTCATATTCTGCGGTGAGGATGGTAGAAAGGTCATAGACACATCTAAATGCTAATGTCAATTATGTTTGATACAAGGGGAAAGTGCAGCTCATACATGAGGGTTATGTTGATATGGGCTGATGGATGGTGACTGAAGGCTGTAGTTTAGAAATGAACTGAAATCATCCACAATTTAAGTATTTATGACAATGACTTTTAGAGGACAATTTGAAATCAGGTTGTATAGGAAGTTGAGAAAGAGACATTTTACATTTAATATATGTATAGAATATGTAACCGGTTTCAGTATTTTAATTTCATCATAACTGGTGTTTAGTGTGAGATGTTTTGTCTGTAAATCGTCTTTGGGTATCTTTGAAAATGCTCAATACGTGCTATATTATGATTTATTGTGCATCTTTTTTTTTATTTTTAATTAATTGATGTGGAAATGTATCAGAAGATTCTAACTCTGTCTAATGTCCTCCTCCCTGTAGTTGGCTTTAGCGACAGATAGCAGCACATGTTCTTGTTTCTATTATTGTCTACTAGATTAAACGGAGAGTGCTTCCAAAACTTCTACTGTGTCCCCTGGCTCCTCAGTGTCCCACATATCACACAATAACACAACGCAGAAGAAGAAGCAACTCATTTTAGCATCTCATGACTTTTTAATTGGGCTAATTTACAGGGTTACACCATTGATAGGGCGACCTCAGTCTTACTTGCTGTTGCGTGTTCAAGTGAAACTATGCCTAAATGCTAAAGGAAATAAAAGGGAGATAGTCAGAGCAGTTTGAGGGGAGTGTTCAGTGTTCAGCAGCCAAGGCATCACTGTCAGGTCCAGGTGGAGCAGGTGAACTCTGGAGACACAACAGGAAAATCTCGCTCTCACTCTGTTGTTTCAGTCGGTGATGAGAGAACGGCACAACCTTTTTGGTTAATTCAGCCTAAATTTACAATAAATAACTTGATTGAAAGATTGACATTACCACAATGGGAGAAGCATTTGCCCATTAACCATGAATCTCATCCAAACAGTGTCGTTACTGGGCAAGAGACTCACTTTGCCTGGTCAAGTTCAGTCTTACTTTACTGTACTCCAATCACAATATTAAACAGGAATGGAACTTTAAAGAACCCTGTAATATGTTTGAGAATAGGCAAATAGGAAGAAAGTCCTGCCAACCAGCAGAATACATAAAGAAAACACAGATCAGACTGATGATTTAGGGAGGGCATTTGATTCAACATCTTGTACTAGAGATAGAATTGGTGAATAGCAGACAAACCTTCTGAATTTTACATTAAAATGCCTAAGTCCCCTATATCCGTTAAGGCTTTGTTCACTTGTCAATACACAACTTTTAATGTGCGTAATAATGACTTTTACATTATGTGGTCGTGTCATTTTCAATAAAGGTGTATCACAGAGGAGCCCTGAACGCCCTGCTCTGAAATGGACCATAATCTAGTCCCATAAATCTGTCTCCAAACAGGTCAGCGACGCTCCCGGCTCTGCTCAAGGCCACGATTTCCATTCTCATTTTCTGCTCCGGGGACTTGACAAATGCACAGAGTATCCAAAGCTTCAGCCGTCTACAGCGCTGTCCATCCGCCTGGTAAATGACAATGACCTCCTGCTGGGATTGGAGAAAGGGAGAGAGCGGAAACGGGGGTAGAAGAGAAAGTGAGGGGAGACAGGGGAGGAGAGGAGGAGGGAGAGAAAGGGTAGGGATGATGGAGGGGATAGTGAGAAAGAAGAGAGGGAAAGGGAGGAAGGAGGGCAGGAGGCAGAGAGAGAGAGGAGGAGGCGAAAGAAAGATGAGAGAGAGAGGGAGAGAAAAAAGACAAGGTGAGGAGAGAGGAAAGATGAGAAAAGGGAGGGAGGAAGAGGGGTAGTTTGGGTCATCACTGACAGAGGAGGAACACCGGTGAAGAGACTTAAAGTAAAGTGAAAAAAGATGAGTTGAAGAGGTCGATTTCAACATTGTATTAAAGCTGAAGTACCCAACAATTTTTTTCTCATAATCAATAAATTCTGTTTTCCCCCCTGTATTGTAAAAGCAGAACTTAGTAGAAAAAACAGACAAGGTAATCAGATTTTTTAACAAAGAGCCTTGTGAGTCACCATATGACACTGCTGATTGGCTGTGCAAGGGCGGTCCACCCTGTTTCAGTGCTGTGTCTCAAAAGGATGTGCTAAAACTGTGCTAGTGGCCAAAAAAGTCTAATGATATGCCAGAGAGATGAATTAGATTTAAATTTAGGTTTAAATATGTCCTTATTTAAATTTGAAAATGAGGTTCCTCCAGCTTTAAAGAAAGAAAAAAAAAAGACTAAAAGTTGGTTTAACTTTTAGATACATTTAGAACACAGAAAGTGATTTGGCCAGTGTTAAAAGCAAGAATAACAGTGATAATGAAGTGGTAATAATACATATACTTTCAACATGTCACATCTACAGCTAGTGTAATATTGGCAATGATGTCTCATTTATGGCAGACCAGACATTTTCCTTTATTGTAAAACCACACAGGTCTGTAAAATTGTAGTTTTGTCTTATAATTCTTCATTCTTGTGCTGGATTGAACAACCGTATGAAAGAACTAATACAAGAACCAAGAAATCTGCCAGTCCCAACTAAAGGTGTCACAACATCCCATTTTAGTGTCATTTATAATTATTGTGACAAGAAACATTATCACTTTCACCAAATTCAAATCACTTACAGTTTCTTTCATTCTCTTTATAGATCACCATTCCTGTGGTATGTGACACACTTTTGGAAACATAAAGTAAAGTCAGTGTGACATACATATAAACCGTACATTCAAGCTCACTATCTGAAATCTAGTTTGAATTGAAATGGAGCTTTTAAAATGTAGTTCTTGCATTTATCTAACAAATAGCCACGTACAGTATGATTCCATCCCAATTAATTTGACTTTATTCCTTGCTCAAAGCCAAAACTGTGCCCAGCTAACCAAATGTTTCCAGTCTGTTTGCTGTGCCGCTGTCCAGGGTGCTGAAATGTTCTCTCTCTCCCTCTCCTTCCTCTACGACTCTCTAATTTGACACAGCCCGTTTTCTCAATCAAACCCCATTAGTCAGTTAATGAGGCTTAACTTGAACTCGGTGTATGTACAGTAGCCTAAGAGGGACTCAAATGAGCCAAAATGCAATATCTCCCATTACGCATTTTGGCCAAATATCCACAAGAAGTACAACTGCTGATGTGGACTAAAAGGCACACCAAACTTGATCAATATCTCTTGCATGTGAACATTTCCGTCAATGTTATTGTCAATGTAGCATGAAGAAGCTAAACACATGTGAAAATCGATAAAACTCCTTGTGAAATGGCGCAAGTAAAATCAAATATATGGACTATGCACTTTTACTTTTCAGAACCTAAATAAAGGTACACTATGTAACTTTTCTGGTTACACTTTAGAGACTCTGAGTCAATTCATTTATTGGTTTTGGATTTTATTTCAATGTCAAGAAAATCCAAACAACGGAAAATGACACATTGTTAATACAGTAGACAACTTTACTGAAATAAAATATTTAACCCTCTGCTCTCTTCGTTTGAGCAATGCACATTTGGTCAAAGAGCAATGTATGATTTCATAACAGGAAAAAATATATATATTTTATTGTAAATGTGCATAATTGTATGCTAGGTGATGTTTTGTACCACCCATGAAAGTTTTATAGTAATGAAATAAAAAAACAAAACAAAAGTCCCCTAAAAGATCCCTAAATCCCTAAACTAAATACATTTCTTGTCAAATTACTCCAAAATAAATTGGAATTTGGCATTCATATTATTGTAACCATGTTATTTTTCATTTGTACATGTTACCAAATGTTATTGTTATTTAAATGTGAAGAAAATAAACTGGAAATTAGTATTTCAATGAAATTGGAAGAAAAGTCTGGGGAGTGAGTATCCAGGGTTATAGATACTAACTGCATCACTTTCAAACCACTGCCTGCACAAATCATAACCAGATTTAAAATTTTGCTTACTCACAAATCTTTTTCTGACCCTAATAACACGTCTTATTGGCCAGTTTTGCCTATATCCCGTAAGTTTCCCCCTCGAAAGCCGAAATCCTTCTTCAAAATCTACACTTTCAGCTCATGTTGGCAAAAATCGTGAGGCGGGTTGTTACGGCTAATAGCATTTTCTTTTTGTGCTTTCCGAACCGTGGCGGTAATCCTTTGCGTCCACAGATTATTGGCCAGGTGTGGAGAGGTGATATGGTTCAAGGCGATAGGGCCAAGACGGAGGTGTAAAGCTAAAATATTGTGTTGGAGATGTTTTAGATGGAGGACGAAAGAGCAGCGGAGATGTAGTTTACTCAACAACAACGATTTTGTCATCATCGCGTCACTGTCAACCCAAATGGAACCAGAGGAGGTAAGTGCACAAGGTAAATTAGGGAGAAGAAATCCTAAAATGAGTTTAAAGTGTCAACAAAACAAAGTAACAGGATGACTCAAATTCATGGCATTAAACGTATCTTTTTTTGCATTTATTCAATTACGGGTGTTGTTCAATGCTCAAAATTATCTTGAAATTACCTCGCCTCTCCACAGAGCTGACCTGTAACTCGGCCTGGTGGTGTCACCTGCATGTCTCCATGGTGATGGATAAGTTGAATGCCATATTGTGGAACAAAGAAACAAAGAATAACATCTCCATAAATAGAGAAAAGGATTCTCTGGCCCATCTCAGGCTAAATCATGGAACACGTTTGATTCTGTAAAAAAATTACCATTTATAAAAGATTGCCGCCGATTGAAGCTGTTAAGGCGAGACAGTACAGGTGAATCAAAAAAAAAAAAAAAAACATTTAAAGATATCAAGTAATGCTTTCAGATTTTATGTGTAAAAACAGCCAAAATTACACATATTTCAATCTGGATCAGGTTTAAATCTCTTGGATCTCTTGGATCATCTTGTACACATATTAGTTATTTAAAAAAAATGAACAAAAGGGATTTTGAATTTCTTATTTGGTTTTTCAGTAACTAAAAATTGGTGTAAAAAATTCAAATTTTGTCTCATTTTTTTACGTTATTAATTCAGTGTTTTCACTCCCTATAGATGTAATTGCTTTGCTTGAAAGATTTCACAATATGGCATTAAACCTATTGATATATTTATTCAATTACACAAGTTTGTATATTTGGAAAACATGCATCTGCCAACTTTACATTCTGTATATAGTGTTAGTCTATCTTAGTCTATTTTATTCTTAATTCTATGCATGCCTTTTTATACATTTTTTTATATTTTATCCATTGCTTTATGTTGCACCTCCGCCGAAGCAAATTCCTATGTTTGTGAATTTCACTGACAATGGCAATAAACCGCTTTCTGATTCTGATTCTCACCATCTGTGGGATCGCCTCTCCGCAGAACTGACCTGTACTTTAACCTGGTTGCTTGTCATGGGGTTAATGCCTCTGTGGGAGAATCCAGGCAAAGCAATAAAAACGAGTATTGGCGGTTCTTTTACCAGAAAAGTGACATAGTGCCCCTTTAAAACCCTCAAAGGGCACTTAAAGACCAACAGTGAAAGAAAAGAGTCCAGAGTGAGTAACAGTTAGAGTATTTATTAAACTTTTCTAGATCAGTGACGCGACTTTTTCTACATATTTATATCATGCTTTACAGGAGAGCTCATGCATTAGGGCCCCACAGCTGCTATAGTCAGAATAATTATAATATCTGGGACCAAAAATCAAAATATATCTTTGCATGAACCATTCAGACAACCGCAAATGCAACCGACATGAGACTGACAGACGGTAAAATCTTCATCTCCCACTTTACACCCAAAAACACTGTTCCCTTAAGTAAAAGTGCTGCTCCCTGTGTTAACCTAGGGCCCGGTTTTGCATTAAGACAACACACAAACGCATGCAGACTCAGAAGCCAAAGAAACACATGGAGAGTCAAAACAATTATTTTTACAGAAAGGAAACATCGTCTAAGTTTCAAAAATATAACTTTGTACAATTATGGAGGTTTGAAGTCGTAATGGTAAAGTACAGGTAAACGACAAAGATCAGCAAAACGGACTGAAGATGGAAGTTTCTGCAAATCGCTGAATGTTTTGAAATGATACAAAACAAAATACTTGATTAAAGGAATTTTACAACTTTGATTGAAAATAAATAAAACACGTAAACTTAATTTTCACTGAGGCATTACCTATGCAGATATTTGTGAACTTGGTCCCAAATTGTGCTGCCAGAACTTTTACCCGAAAAGGTTTTCAAATAAATACAAAGGTTACAGTAGTCTTTCCATCTATTTCTCAGGTCTACAGAATGTTGTTTTTTTAATTCCAGCATATAGGCCTGCAAAAAATGCTAGTAAATACACTTGTGCTCCAAAATTTGTCTCAATCTGGCCATTTGTTATTATCTAAAAAGTATTAGCGTTAGCAGGATAACAACAAAATATGTCAATAATCCACTCTACATTGATGTTGCTGATGTTATCATATTTGAACCTTCTTTTGTCAAAGCTAATTGTATGCTAAAAATGTGAACTTTATCTGTAAAAAGAATGGCATATTAATAAAAAAAAAAACGATTTAATTTGGTTCATTTGAAACTTAAATTTGCTGGTATATTGTAATTCTCTCCCTCCTCATCTTAAACTAACATGGCACCAATTTACTTTACATACTATACATTTGAAAAGGCCACAAAAACAATTGCAATTGTGAATGCAACTCAAACTTGTTTTCAAATTCTTAAAAACAACAAGCAAAACTAAATTTCTGTATCAAAGATTTGCAGAAACATTTTGACTGGACATACAAAAACGACTGATTCATTAGAATATTGGAAACACAATTTTCCACAAAGGACGATGGATGCACAGTATGGTAAATGTGTAGACGTTTTGTTATCTTTGGTGAGCTTTTAAAACAAGATTCAAAACATGAAAAAACAAAACATTAGCTGGTTTAAATGCTGTTCAAAAAGGCCCTGCTGCATACTCTCAAATGTGGGAGACAAATTTGTACATTTCTTTGCATAACGTTTTGCCACCCCTAAAACTTTAAGTAGTGCAACTGTTTTTGACACTAAATCCCCCATTACTTTGTTAGGGATTTGAGGATTTTTTTTTTTTTTTTTTGAGTTTTACATGCAACAAAGTGATTGAAAAGTTTGGTCATATTTTACAAGAGGAGGACATCGGAGAGTTAAAGGGAGTTGATTTTGACATCGGACGGACAGGTTTTCAGACAAGTAAACAATGACGCCGTGAATACAGGGTTCCTACGCAATTGTAAAGCCCAAAATGTATACTATTGTTACCAAAATGTCCAGGCTTTTTGACAAATCGGATTTTTGTGCAATACATTCTCATTGTATTTAGTTTTTCCAAGATCAACCTTGATTATTTCAGCATTTATTTACAATTTGGAACATTGATTAGGCTGAATAATTATCGTAGACATCTTAAAGGTGCAATATGTAACTTTTCTGGTGGAGGATTTACCAACTGCTTGTCTCCATTGTAGAGGTGGGCAATATATTGAAAATGTAGATAATATCTGTTGATGTGAAGATATAAAAAACGACTATATATAGAAAACGTTACAAAAATGTTATGTTGTAATTAATGCTGTCAAACTGATTAATCACGATTAATCGTGTCACACGCTTTTTCAAGTGTCATAGTTTACAGGTCAATTTTAAAGTATTTTTGGATGTTATATTCTGAAAATTAAATCATTTTATGAATCCACAGATCCATGACTACGTTATACATTATTTAGATCTGTTTAGACCATTCATTCATTCATTCATGGTCTGTTTAGACCAGTGGTTCTCAAACCTTTGGGCCCTGAGGCATCCCTACACACACCCTTCCTCAGCCCAGGCACCCCTATGTTTTATGTCATATTTCATTATAAATAAACCTCCCGTGATAAAATACATATTAGAAGGCAAGGTTATTTTGAGTTCAGCTCTTTGGTCACCAAAGAGTGTTGTAAAGGGCTTTATTGATAAAGGTTGATGGATTTAAATTAATTTAAATCTTGTGTTAGTTTTAAATCACATGCAAAGAATTTAACTGAGACAACTGCTGTTTTGTCTCATTATTATCTTTTTTAAATTTAATTTGGCTATTATTTGAAAATACAATGGCAATACCAAACACTATTGAAGCCTTAGTAACCTAAGAACATTATCTGCATCCCTAAATGCTGATAAAACTGCAGCGCAGACTGTTCTCGCTCTCACTCTTTCAGTGTCCTACAGTCATTTGTGAGAAGAGGCTGTGCCTCTTGCCTTTTTCTGTTCATATTTCAGGACAAATATCACTCACATATGTTTAAAACCGCGTGCATTGTCGCTGATCGGTCGATTATCTGTGCAGCGCGCGTGTATTAATTAAGACTTGCTCTTGGATTAAAACTACAGTGGGACGTTTCTCTGTGATTCCTGGACTCCTGGATTTTACATTAGATCAAAAAGTGTCACAAATGTTTCAATGTGAGGATTTATGGATGTGTAAAATGAACCGCGTGACTATAGCCCTTCCCCTGTACCTTCCTCCTTCGCTCAGGTACAGCCTCCTGCGTGATCTAAAAGAGCCCGTTTTGTCAAATCAACCTGTGTGATTAATTAATCAATTTGTGAGTAATGCATCAATTTTCTATGATTAATCGTATGAGTTAACGAGTTAACTTTGACAGTCCTAGTTGTAATCTTTCAAATAAGGATATATTTCTGCATTTTGTCTTATTTTATTACCTCACCTTTAAATATGTTTAAAGACTTGCTTTAACATGTTTCTGTTGTTACGGCAAAATATCATCTGAATATTGTTATCTGGAAACTCAAAAAAATAAAAATGAAATACAGAGACCTGTTACAAAAAAAAAAAGCTCTTCAAGAAATTTCTTATTCCTTTTAGCAAGAGAAACACTTTGAAACACTCGGAAACGTTCCGGGTCAAACGATCTGAATGGAGACTAGCAGGTAGCGGACCCCTCACCAGGTAAGTTACTTTATGTCTGAAAGGATATTGATAGCAAAATAAAAGACATCACGCACTTACGCTGGTAAGAAGGATTCGGTCTGAGCTGCTTATTTCCCTGTTTCCAAACACATTTAGCATTTTCTTTCAAGGCCTCAAATTTGACTTGGCACATTGACATCGAAATAGGGTTAATATCATTTCTGGGCACTTTTTTCGATTACTAGACTTGAATTGTTATATGGAGTATGCATGAAATTATTTTTCATCAAAGCCTGAATCAGACTTCATTGGCTGATGACATTTGCATAGGAACACTGTTGTTTGTTTGCTAAAAAGTCATTGTGGCGTTTATTACAAACAGCACGGATGTCAGAAATGTACACTACCAGCTGCAATGAACCAGTCTTTAAACTATTATTTTTAAGTTCCCTTTTCCAATCCCTAAATTCTGTAGCTACAAAAGACTCAATTCTGAAAAGTTTAATTGTTCTTTTTTTTTAAAATATTCCGTTGCAGGTGAATGAGCCATCCCATGCACTGCCATGCACTGAAGCTACAAGCCTGCCAGTAAACTGCATTTCCCACAATGCATTTGCTCACTACATCCTACCTGTGTGACTTGCCATACTACAAGATGCTACTAATTGTGTTACTTTTACGGGCATAGTTTTCCCTTTAAAAGGTTCAAAAACTAGCTAAAAAAAAGAAAAGAATAAAAAATTATTTAAAATCCAACATTGGACTGTAATCAAAAGTGCACTAATTTTTATAATGTTTTTTCTAAGCATTTCCCTACTAAGATGTGATGAATTAAAAAAAAAAAATCAAGGTTGACCAATATTAAATCTACATTTTGTGCAACCAAGCATAATATTATTGCAATTTTGTCCAATCAAGATACATTTGGCGGACATTGTTATCTAAACTAATGCCTACAATTGTACAATAGAAAGTGTCTGTTTGCAGATTGGCAGTTGACACAAACCCTGAATTTAAATTCTAATTTTGACATTTTCCCAAGTGACTGTATCTTAACCATCGCTGTCATTTGACCATGTATTTTAAGTGTATGCCAAAACATACAAGACTTCCTGGACGGACTTGACAAACCATTTAGGTGCATTGTACAGTGGACGTTTAGCTGTGCGTCTTACTAACTTTAACAAAAAAATAGTTTGCGATCTAAATTTTACAAATCGCAAAAGCACATTCTGAACTTTTTAACAACACTGGTAGCACAATACAGATATACCAAATTGGACATGTTTTGGTATCGTTAAACATGCAAAAAAACATTTCTATTGATAGAAACTTAGAGCTTACGCGGCTGAGGATTCATTCCCGAAAAATCTTCTGTACAATGTCTGTTTATATAAAGTTGCATAACAGACTCAATAATGTGGGATGCTGGCTAGAAAATTAAGGGGAATGTTAGTTTTTCCGTGTTTTTGACATCACAATTCTTCGGATTTCTCCACGTTAAATCCAAAAGACTCTTGATTAGCTCCCGACAGACAACAGTCGATGCAGAGGCTGACCACAAGGGCGCAGCGTTGTACTCAGGTGGTCAGGGCAAACTGGTCTTGCTCTATGGGCTTCTTGACCCAGGCCCCGAGCCCGGCCTTCTGGAACGCCCTGAAGAGAGTCTGTTTGGCTGAGTGGTACTCCGCTGCTGCCTGCTTGGCCTCGTGGTAACTGCTGGGGCGGACCGTTCGGATACGCAGAGTGGGCGAGAGCTGCAGAAAAGGGAGCGGGAGGGGGGAAGAAAGATCATCCTCAAATCCAGTCAGAGTCAGAGTTTAAGTTTTATAACCCCACACTGTCTTTGAAACAGTGCATTTAGTTTATTTTCTTTTAGTTTAATCTTTATTTGAAGGGACGCTAAACTGAGACATTAAACTCATAAAAACAGAGCTATATATTTGACTACAACAGATTGTAGTCAAATAGCTTGATTCCATCTGCAGTCCCATATTTCCTGTATTATACATACACTTCTACAAAAAAAGAAAAAAAAAAAACAATTGCAAAAATATATCTGCAATTTGACAAGCTCTCTAAAGTATTTTTCTTTTAGTTCTACAAATATAAACATTGAAGATATTGTTGAGTTGAGGGTTGGAATAATATATATGTTTAATAAAATAATATTCTGTTTTGTCCACAAAATTGTTTCCTAAAAAGACTTTCATTTCAAATTAGCATGTTCAGATGGTTAGTGCACAAATTAGGGACAGGACAAGTTTCAAAATAGTACTGGATCATTTGTTACTGGTGGTTCGGTCCAACATGTGTGTCACTTTTTTGGGCTCGCGATCCCGAAACCCAGGCTAAACCGCCCTGAATGAAATTCCTTCTGTCCTCATATTATTTATTAAACTGTAGAAGAGTACTTTTGTTTATTGTTATATTTTAGACCTCTGCTTAAAAGCCTTTGATTTGTGTGTGACTACAGCCTTTTGACCATGAGGGTCATTATGTGCATTGTTTAGCAGCTCCAGTCCAGCTTAGCTCTGTGTTAGCAGCACACGGCTGCAGGGGCTCAATGGTTACAGTTATATGGTAGAAATATAAGGTCAGCATTTGAGTACCTTCCCGTGCAGGCGCATCCAGCGGCTATAGAGGGCGTGTTTGCAGAGGCGTGATGGTCGGCCCAGGTCGTCCTTCCCTGTGGTGGCGTTGATCACCTCCAGAGCCTGGTCCCCCACGGCCCAGTTCACACTGAAGTTTGGGGCCTTGCCAGGCTGACGGGCCTCTGCGTTACTGATGCCTGAGTCACAAAGAACACACAGGTTTGAACGTGCACAGCTGTTAGGTTTCGGATGTATTTCCTGCAGTACAGTTGTGCCCACATTTGTTTCCTTGGCGGGCCAAAATGGGCTAGTATTAGCGTGCTGAGGGTCAACCCTAACTGTGTTGCATTTAATATGTTTATTTGCAAAGATATGATGATTATATTGTTCTAAAGCAATAGACTTGATTTGGTCTCTTTTGCAACTGTGACAGTCTTTTTATCACAAAATTTAATCAAAGAGGTACTCCTAACAAATCTCAGCACCCTGAAATTAATATATTTTAAATTTTGCATTTGATTAGCAATATTATTCATTCATCCTCTACCACTTGTTCCCGTTAAAAAAATATTAAATTATTGTCTCAAAATTATTTAAAGTCATATAACTTAAAAAAAAATTAATTATCAATATTCATTTAAAAATATGTTTAATTTTTTATGGTTTAATTTTTAATTTTTAAAATGGCCTTTTAATGTGGAAAAAATATAATTATGATATATTTATTATGATAAATATATCATAATTTTACTTTGACCCAAATTAATATTTTTACTTTATTTTCAAAGTTAACAATTTTACATTTGACCCAAATTAATATCAAATCATAATTTTCATTTGGGGGTGCACGGTGGCAGAGCGGCTAGAGCTTCTGCCTCTCAATAAGGAGATCGTGGGTTCGAATCCCGGACCACCCCAACATCGTGGGTTCGATCCGAACGATCTCTCTGGAGTGGAGTCTGCATGTCCTCCTCGTGTTACCGTGGGTTCTCTCCAGGTTCTCCGGCTCCTCCCACCGTCCAAAGACATGACTGTGTAGGTTAATTGAGAACTCTAAATTGTCCGTAGAGAATGAATTAGAGAGTGAATGGTTGTCTGTTAATGTCTCTATGTCAGCCCTGCGACAAGTTGGCCACTGCTCAGTGTGTACCCCGCCTAAGGCCCAAAGTCACTGGGATAGGCTCCAGTCACCCGCGACCCCTAACGGGAATAAGCGGTAGAAAATGAATGAATGAATGAATGAATTTTCATTTGACCCAAATTCAATATTTGAATTTATTTTTTAATTAATAATTTTAATTAATGTTAATAAATAAATAAATTAATTAATATTCTTCATTTATCACCTGTTTATTACATGTTTATAACCTGTTAATTACCTTTATTTATGACTAGTTTATACCTTTTCCTTCGTTTATAACCTGTTCATTATCTTTCTTTATGACCTGTTTATTACTTATTTTCCTTTGTTTATTACCTAATATTTAGATTTTTTTTTAATCATGATTTTAATTAGACCGAAATTAATATTTTTATTTATTTATTGAAATTATAATTTTGATTTGGGTCAAATTACTTTTTTTATTATTTTTAATCATTATTTTAATTTGACACAAACTAATATTTCTATTATATATTTGTTTTAATCATAATTTTAATTTGTGTAATTACTACTTTTGATTAATTTTTTAAAGTTATAATTTTATTTTGGGTCAAATTCATATTTTAAATGTATTTTTTGAAATCACAATTTACATTTTTTTTTTTTTATTTGGGTTTTAATTTGACCCGCATTGATATTGTATTATTTTGTATTCATAATTTCCATTTAAATACATTTAATTTATGAATTTCATTACATAATTACATTCATACAATTTTACCCAAATTAATATTACGACTGCGAATAACACGCACTTTGCCACCATGTTTAATTTAGAATAATCAAATTATTGCTCGGATTATAGCCGTGGTATCAAGTGGTCTTTAATATAATGGTTAAATGTAGAAATCGATATTGTGAGGTGTTTTGTCTGATTGCTGACCGCTGAGGAGGGGCCGGTTGAGGTTGAAGCACTGGGGCAGCTCCTCGATCTCGGTGATGCGCTGGTACATGGCGCGGGACAGGTGGTCTGCGTGGTACAGGCTTCCCAGGATGATACTTGAGAAGTAAATCGGCTCAGTGAAATAACTCATCAGAGAGCCCTGGAAACCAACCACGTTCCACCTGAGAGAGCGAGAGGGAGGAGAAAACAATGAAGCCAACTATCTGTCAATGATCACAGAATGGCAGGCAAATATAAAACGGGATTTGAATTTCTCCAGATATTACTTATTGCTAACTATCTTTTATGTATGTTGATCACAACACAGTAGATATTTGTACATAGTAATAGTAAAGTTTCAATCAATGAATCACACTTTATTTATAAAATGCTTTTCAAACAAAGATTGTAATACACATGGAACCATGTTACTGATTACACTACCACCTCCGATAGTTCCTTATAAAACCAAGGCTGTGTGTACCTGGCGATCTTGTCACTGCAGGACATGGTGAGCAGCCTCTCCCCCTGCAGAACCCCGTCCCAGGTCTGGATGGTGTTACTGGACCTCACTGGGATGGTTCCCTCTCCGGACTCGATCTTCGTTCTCAACTGCCCCCGAGCCTTTCTGTTTGGGTGTCTGTCGCCTTGGTCTGAGGGATCCGAGGACAAGAATTCAGTCAGTTTACTTATCTTATCTGAATTATCAATTGATATCAGTAAAGGAAAAAAATTGTCAAATATAATTTTAATAATCAATATTGTTGTGTGGACTATTAATAGACATATGTCATGTGGTGAGAAAAGACATTTTAGCAAAAAGTTATGAAATCAAACTGACACAACTGCAGTACTGACTTCAGTACTGAATTTGGTGGGATAGATATTTTGTGAAGAAATTTTGAAAAGTAAAAGTTTAAAATGACAGAAAATAGTGCGGTGTTCTAAAATGAAATCCCTTATGATGAATGAACTTTACTCTCCATTAAAAATAGAGGGACATTTTACACACAGCTGACATATTTCTGACAATTTAAACGATCATTCAACACAACACAAAGGTGTTATCTGGTATTATTTATTCTCAATTCCAAACTATTGTGTATTTTATATGAATTTTAGCCCTTGTTTACAATATGGTTGCTAGGAAACAGTTGAGGAATTACATCCTATATATAATTTTTGCTGCCCATGTTCAACTAAGAAAACAAATCTTTAGTAAAATACAGTAATCACAATAAAAAGTTTAAGACCAGTTGAATAGATGGCAAAAGTCACATTTTAAATGGTTGGATCTTAACAAGGTTCTAAGTACAGCGTCAATATGCAACAAGAGACGAAAAACGGTTTGAGTAAACATTTTATTGAAAACAACAATTAAACTCTAGTCTGTTCTGCAACTGATCAAAAGTTTAGGACCACACCTCAAAAAATAACCTGAAACCCCCTCAAAACAGAAAGTCCCAAACACAAACTCAATGATGTGGAGCGCCACCGTTATTGTTGATCACTTCAAAAATTGGTTGTGGTGCTTGATGCAAGTGTTTCCAGGAGGTTAAGACGACCACACAATCGTGTGGTCGTCTTCACCATCTACTGTCTGGAACTGTTGTCCATTTGTGTAAACTTCCCGTTCCCATTACCATCCCCAAAGGTTCTCAGTTGGATTTAGTTCAGGGGAACACACAGGATGGTCCAAAAGAGTGCTGTTATTCTCCTGAAGAAGTCCTTTGTCCTGGGGCTTTGTGAACTGTAGCGTTGTCCTGTTGAAAAACCCAGTGGTTCCACAGACGAGGGCCTCAGTCATGAGGGATGCTCTCTGCAACATCTGCACTGAGCCAGGGGCCGTTTGACCTGCACCACCTGGAGCTCCATTGTTCCATTGAGGGGAAAAAGCACCTCAGATCATTACGGCGCCCCCTCCCTGTGGCGCGTAGAAAACATTTATATATCTGTTCTGTATCTGTTTGTTGTGTCAGTAACGTTGGAAACCATCAAGAACATCAAGGTTACATTTTTTCTCATCAAGAATAAAACTTTCTTCCACTTTTCAATGTCCCGTGTTTGGAGTCAAGTGCCCTGTGGCGTTCAAGGAGACGAGGCCTTTGAAGCCCTTCAGTCACAGATGCGTCTGATGGTTATTGGGCTGCAGTCGGCACCTTTAACTACCTTAATTTGGGATCGTCCAGTGTCTTGACGGGCGGCCAATCAGATCCTCCGGTTCAGCGCTGGTGCCATTTTTTCTTCCACTTGACTTTTTGGTCCATAAACCTCAAGATCTCTTAATAAATTCCAAATGACTGTGTTACATGCGCCCCTCCTCAGCAGTAATGGCTCGCTGCAGGAGGCCCTGCTTATGCAGCTCAACAACCAGACCACGTTCAAAAAGAGAATGGCTTTGCCATCAGAACATCATGACAGTATGAATACCTGACAGAAAATGACACTGAATCCACATTTTTTGCACAGATTTAAGCTTTTAAAGGCATGTGGTCCTAAACTTTTGATCAGCTGCAGAACAACCTAGTTCAGTTTAAATGATGTTCAAAAAATGTTTACTCAAAGTTTTTTTTTGTCTCACTCCCAATTCCTGTTGCATATTGAAACTCTACGTGGAACCTTGTTAAGATCCAACCATGCAAAATGTGACGTTTGCCATTTATTCAACTGGTCATAAACTTTTGATCGGGACTGTATAATCCTGTTACAAACATTTAAAGTGAATCATGCTGTGAGCAGGTCTGACCTTCAACTCCGGCCTCGTGGGGAGAGAAGATCCTGGCGTCTCCACAGGGCGAGGTGCTGATGTACAGGTGAAACTGCACATTTTCTTTGAGTACAAACCCAGATCTGTTATCACACCGCGTGAATATGGATTTCTGGTGGTCATCGTCTGAGTTACTGCAAGAACAATAACCAGCTTTAAGTAATACATATCTTTAAGGTTTTAAACTAGTGGATCAATCGTTCATGGAGTCTTTCTCAATCAAGTCGACTAATTATTATAAAGTGAAGTGGTTTGTAGGAAGCAAAAACAATGTCAAAACAGTGCAACTGAGGCAACTTAGGCAACACAGTAAGTACAAGTGTGATGAGTTGCATGGAAAATGTGCAGTGGGTGCTTCAATGTTAAAGATGCACCATGTTACTTGCTGGTGTAGAGTCAGTCACCTGCTGATCTCTTTGTCTTGAATGTTCCACAGTATGGTATAGACATTTCCATCTTTTATTTACTCAGTTACAGGCATTTTTATTGCCAAAGAATACTTTGGTTAGGTGGTGTCAGCTGTTAGTTACCATGGAGATCGTCAAGTTTTTATGCCATTTTGTGGAACATTCAAAAGAAAATTATTTGGATCAAAACTTACATAGTACCACTGGAATGTATATGCAACATTTACAAAAACAGTAGCTGCTGTTTAGTGTAAAAAAGTTTACACATTTCACAATGCTCGTGGGTCTCAACTAGTTCATATTTTATTGATATCGTTTATCAAATCCAATCCACTTTATTTATATAGCACATAGCACATTTCACAAGCAGAAACATTTCCAAAGTGCTGCACAGAAAGCATTTAAAAAAAACAAAACAAACTAATTACAATTGCTCCACCAGTAAAATCAACACAACAAACCAAACATACGTTTAAGTTTTAATAGTGGTATTATGTCTGTGGTACTAAAGCTGGGCACTGACCTGAGGAAGTGTTCGAGTTGTGAGTACAGGTATCGGATGAGGGATCTCCGAGCCACGATCTCGGCGTGACAGTCGTTCAAAGCCAGGCCCCGGTCGGACATGTACTCCCCGTTTATGCACTTGGTCCCCGTGGAAACGCAGATCACCTGAGCCTCCTTCACATCCGTACCTACAGGAAAACACCGGAAATGTTTCAGGAAATCAATAGCGGTTTTTATTTCTACCTGATTTTTTTTTTCTTCTTCAATCTGTATCCATATCAGAACTAGTAAAATGAATGTTTAGGAAAGGAATGTTTTTTTAATTAAAATTATCATCCTATCATCCTATTGAAATCACGTATTGGGCCTCTTTTTGGATAGATTTAGTTTGAAATTGTATAATCATTATGCAGTTGTGCAGTTTTGCCAAGACCCTGTTAGCAAACCTGTTCAAAAGCCCTGAACCTATACTAAAACACCTGTTCCAAACCCTAACCTTGACCTGATTGTGAAATAACATTCGCTCAGAGGTGGTTGCATGTCATAACTGGGTTGGGGAAAAAAAACACTAAGTCTTATTATCATCATCAAAAATTCTTCATTATGGTACCTGTTGTCATGACGACTCCGGCCAGCACTTTCCTGCGCGCGTGTGGAGACGTGAAGTTGTCTGTGAGTTCACTAAATTTATCCACCACCAAACGAGAAACTGCATCCGCCAAAACCTACAACAGCAAAATAAATATGGACACAATACTTAGTTAGTCTTTTCTTGATAAACGTGTGGATGTAGTTTATGTGCAACGTAGTGTACAAATAATCATACAATAAATTAAAAATTAGGAAAGCAGTATCTCCATTTAGTTCTGCATACATAATCCAAAATGTGTGTGATTGGAGTCCCTGTGCTACTTGTGATTTAGGGCAAACAACAAATTTAGCTTTAAAAGAAAAGAAAAAGGTTTAAAAAGTATTTATGGACTAGGCCTGTATTTTTTATTCTCTATCTTGAATTTAGTAATGAAAATGCTAAAAATGCCTTTTTTTTGGTTTGGATTTCAACAAAACTGAACAACAGAAAAATAAGGCTTTTTTTTCTTTTAAGCTACAACCATAATAAAAAAAATGCTAAATAGGCCTTCCTGTATAACTATTTGGGGCCACAAACCAAACACAATTTCCCATAGAACATTTAGCTCTAGTTAAACAATAGAAAAGCTAATAAAAATCTTCCAATCTCTATTATTGCATATTTCTGAGCAGGAGTAAGCCTGATCTTCTTAGACCTGTTTAAGACTCCACGCTCAACACCATCCCTTTAAGACAGTGAGGCCCGTCCCTTTAAGACGCTTGTGTTTGGAGAGGCTGATGCTCATTTAGATTATGTCATTGTTATGGAGGATTACAGGCTCAGATTAGCTCACGTGTCAATAGGGTCTTTCTGCATCAAAATTATAATAGCAAAAATATAAAAACAATTGTCTCTGATGAAGTAGCAGCCATCTTGGAGCATTTAAAGGGCACATTTGTAACGTGTGACAAAAGACAGGTGTGACAAGCAAAGCAAAATGTAACTAAAGAAGATCATTTTCATATTTGGCAAGTATAGTAATATCAAAAGTGCTTTATGCAGTGTCCACCACAGATTTCATTGCTCAGCCTGGAAAAGTCCACAACATAGTATTAAACTTAGAATACATGCTTTTAAATTCGGTTTTGAGCAATAAAATATCCATAATGAAATAAATGCTAGATAGAGACAGGCAGGTGATAGACTTCCCACCAGAAAAGTTACACATTGCACCCATTTCAAATTTCCGTTTCGAGCAAAACAAAGCTAATTTCCATGCTTGTTCCTACCGTACCGCCCAAAACTCCCGTGTAGCAATAGCAGCTTGTTATAGATCCTCACTGACATAAGAATAATAGGCATTGTGCTGGGTGTAATGTATCTACTACAGCGTCCAACGGATTCAAACCAAAGGCATTTTTCACTGAGGTGCCACTAAACAATAAAAATGGATGGAGAATCCCTGCAGGTGCATTTGTCATTATATACTGCATTCCTGTCAACTCTTAGAAACAATTGAGCTTGCTGTGTGGCAAGTTCATTTTAAGAATGGTGCAGCTTGAGAAAAAGTAGGGTTGTGCAATTAATCAAAATTGAATAAAGACTGAGATTCACTCACTTCTAATCATCATTTGAATTGAAGGGTCCAAAGCTTATTTTCTGTCAATAAAAGAATGTAGTTTGGAGCAGAGGACATACTTTGGAGGGGAAAAACTATATTATTTTTTGTGTGAAATGGCACTGATTTAAAGTGTATTGTTTTCATTCAATAAATATTGAAAAGGAGATACTTTTGAAAATAACTTAGTTTGACAGCAAAAAGACAAAATAAAACTGACTCTTAAATCGAGATGGATCAATGAGGGGAAAACAAAAAGTTATACTTTTATTTGTCATTTTGCCAAGCCCTAAGAAAAAGGAGACAACACAGTTCCCCCCTCAAAACTAAGAAATATTTTTGTTGTTTCTTCAAATTGAGTTGGAGGAATTGGGAAAAAGTCAATCATATAGATAGCATTTAAATACTAAGACTATGCATTTGTTTGGATTATAGCACTTTGCACTATGCACTTTGAAAAAATAAATACAATTTTAAAAATCACTGTTTAACTGTAAACAAAGCGATCACTCTGATTGGTTAAATCCACCTGTCACTCACTCACTCACTCGCAGAGGCGGACCAATAGGAGGATTGGGTGAGGATAAAAGTGTTTTTAGCATAGAGCTGCATTTGCTTTCTGTTACCTGTACAATACTTTTTTGTTTCTTACAATTCATAATGATGTAAAAAAGTATAAACATAATTGTTTAGGTAAAGAGTACATATTTTGTAATGTACACTGCAAAAATCTAAATATCTACTTGAAGTAAACTAGCTTGAAATTAGAATATATATCTTGATTTTTTCAATATATGCTTAGTTCCACTTATTTCAGCTCTTTTCACCACTTATACAGAGACATAAAAAAGTAAATCATGTTGTCTCTTACCTGTGGCAGGTGCAGTTGCAGTCCCTCTCGAGGTATTGGCTGTCTGGATGGGGCCTGGTCCAGCTGCATGTTGAACAGGGCAGACAGAGCAGCCTGAGCGGCCCGAGCTTTGGCCAGCTTCTTGTTCCTCCCTGACCCCTGAAAGTGCTGTGAGTCCACCGTCACCGACATCACAAAGTTTTTGGCGTGACTCTCCCCGCTCTCCGACACAAAATCGTACTTCAGACCGGGGCGGAGCTCGTTCAGAATCATTACTGGATTCTTTCCACTGTTGGGGGACATGAAGGCGGTGGGGGCAGGGGGCAGAGGCGCTTGGACCAGGCTGGGCAGGGGAGAGGGGAGAGCGGGGTAGTCGGAGCTGAAGGAGCCGTTGCTGTTGGAGGCCAGGTAGAAGGGATCGTCAGGAGGTGCGGAGGTCTCGAAGGCGTTGAAGAGCATGTCGGGGAAATCGGCCTGGTCTGATGTGAAGTCTGTGTGCACAGACATGGTTCTGCCCATCGCCATGTGGGCCTCGGATGCATTTGGGAACTGCACAAACGACCTCAGCGCCTTCTCGGCCGCATTGAGCTTGGCCTTCTTCTTGGTGGGGCCGGAGCCTTCGAAGAGCTGTCCGTTCACCTCTACGGTCATGACGAACACAGGCGCGTGCACCGGGCCCGTTTGGGACAGGAGCTTGTACTGCAGCCCTGGCTTGATCTCGTTCAGCTGCATCAGGGCATTTTTGGGCAGAATCGGCCCCGGAACTTTCTTACGCTTCTTGGGCCGGTACTTGGAGTGTGCATGCCCGTTATTGCCCTCCTCTAGGGGGCGTTTCCTCCCCCCGGCACTCCCATTGGGGAGAGCCGGCTCTGGGGCAACCCCCTCTTTGGAGAAGAGATTGTCCAAGTTGCGGTTTTCCTTAACATCTGTGCTGCATGAACCTGCGGTGCCCAGAAAGAGTAACTTACAACGCCTTCGATGCAGGATCTTGTAAATGTAAAATTTAGTTATTCCTTTTCTGTCTTTGCAACTGAACGAGTGATGAGTGTTCCTCTGAAGCCTGATCGAGCTGAGGGACAGTCATGTTTCCATCAACAGAACCAGAGTTTAACTTCTATCTGGTCCCTGTGCTGACTTGGTTTATCTAATTTAGTAGATGCCTAAATCTCTCCTGAAATTCCTATACTAAGATGGATTGAGGCTATTTAATTACAAAATTAGACATTTCTCTATACAATCTGTGAACTATAACCTACATCAACCTGACAAAAAATAAACAACACAATTTACCAAAAAGGAATAGTGGATTTTCTTAGCATTTCCAAAAGATAAGCCTTTGGATATTAAACAGGCATTTTAAACATCCCTGTTCCTAGCCTTTAAATTACACAATGTTGATGGAAACATGACTTAAGTCCATTAAATCATGTATGTGAGTCTAAAATGCTAACTCGTTCAACTTTCAAATTTACAAAGCCATTAAAGAGTGTAATAGAAAATTTAATTATCCAACTTTGCATCTTCATTTCTGTAGCTAAGTCAAATTTACACTACAGTGTATAATTCATTCAGCTTAATTTGGCTAGATATGCATTGTGGGAACACATATCACCGGGCCCTGTTAACAAAGCCAATGGAACTCAATGTAAATTTCCATTTATAACATCCTTCAGCAAAAGCTCTGATAGGTTACTCCTTTCGGTGCAGGACAAAAACATTCTAAAATGCAGGCTGGTTTAGTTTGGGTTTAGTGGTGGGAGAGATGGGGGGGGTCAGACAAGGGTGCACGCTTTCCCCAAATCTGTTTCAATCTAAACTGAAGCCTGAAGGAAGATACCACATCATAATTATATCCACTCAACAAAATCATCAATGTCAAAGACCGGACGTTAAAGCAACACTGTGGGACATTAAAACCCCCTTGTGGACAATAGTCGTTACAGCATACGTTGGTTAAGGTAAGGTTCCCTTTATTGTTAGTTATTAGTTCCCTGCCGCTAGGACAACCCGTCAGGAGCAGTGCAGCACTCTGGAATCTCCAGCTCTGGATCTAGACTTGGTCAGGACCTTAGCTGGAGATGTTTGTTAATAAAGCATGTTAAAACTTGCAAATTCTACACAGAACCTGGAACTTTATTGCTGTGAGTGGAGACTGCTAGCCACTCACCACCACCAACTTTAGTGTTTACACTGCACATGTGCATTACCAAAGACCAGATAAAGCTAACAGCATAAGCCAATGCATTCAAAATGTACATTAATGGGTTAATATGGTTTAAATAAAAAGTCGACTTTTAATTATATTGTATTCTGTAATAATTAAGTAAAGGACATTGATATATCCAATTAGCCAAGAATCTGTGTGATTCAGACTTAGATTAACCCACTTCTCTGTATAGGCACTATATATATTTATTTACTGGACAACAGTCATGAAAACAAGACAAAGTATCACTTTTATGGGCTGAGTATCTTAAGAAATTAAAATACAATTTTGAGATTGTTAATTTCCACAGTGTTGCTTTAAACATAACCCATAAATCCGGTCATGCAGTTGCGGCCATGCTCCGACAGAAACATGCAGAACCAGGACAGATATGAAAACAATGGGGCTAATGCTACGCGCGACTGGAGGCTAACGGATTAAACGTCTTTAGGGAACAACGGCGGGCATTTTGTTTGCTTTAGTTCTTATGAAACATCCAAAACTGCTTTTGTTGTTTAACTACCTTTGGTCTGCTCCTTTACAAATGAACTCTTCAAATTATATAAGTTCATTCATGTTGTCAAATTACTGTAGGACTTTAACAGTAACATTTCTTCAAAATCTTCGCATGCTTGCATCCTTTGTTCATTTCGCCTATTCTAGTCTGTCTAATCCGATCTAATTTATTTATTTTTCCAGTTTTGGCCAACAGTGAATAGGGACTGGATTATGGATGTCCGAACACTAATAATAAATGTAAAATGCCATTTCAGTCAATTCTAAAATAATCTGCCCATATCACTATCGACCAGTGGAGAAGTGGACAGCCTATATGACAACAGAATGAAATTGTATACACATATAAAGTTTTTAAATAACACCTTTTCAATATCCACTATATATATTACATTATGTAACCAAATCAAAACAAACATCGGGTAGAAAATGCAATGCAATTCTTATAGAGCTAAAATTGGAAACTAAGATTTCAAACTTAGAATAAATGTATTTGTTACTCCTCTACAGATCAGCAGATCAGTAAACCAGTCCACCACTTTTGATTTAGTTTAGACCAAGTTTAGGCCTGTTTTAGTCCTCATCTTTCATTAGTGTAGTCCTGGTATGCTTTTGGTGTAATTTTGCTCTAGTCTTGGTCCTGGTTTAGTCCTATTCTTCCATCATCTCCTATCATTGGACTACAGGCTTTGTCATCCTCCTCGTTACAAAGGAAATGCAGAAATAAGCAGAAATACAATGGCAAAGAATAGCTGACCTTTAGGTGAAACCTTTTATGAGTGTGACTTTTCTGCTATCTGAAGGTTTCTCATATCAAACGCTTAAATGAGCTGACACAGAAAATGTATTCAAAAATATACTTCTAACTAACAAGAAAGTGTCAGTATTTAATCTATTCATTCATGCCTTGACTTGGTTAAGACCGGGTTTAGTCCTGACATATACCCAGTGGTTTGGACTTGGTACTTCAGCCTCTGCAAGAAGGTTCAATTCCCATTGGCTTTGGTTTAGCATTATTCCTGATGCATATTTGGCAAATAATAGCTCAAAAATAAATGATGTAGACCCAATTTAATTCTGGTTCAGCCCTCTAGATTAGTTCTCAGACTAAGCCATGTTTAGCCCAACATGGTTTTGTCTTAGTCTGGTGAGTTTTCTTGGTTTCATCCTGGTTTAGTCCTGAATGAAACCTGGTCTTGTCCTATTTTAGATCTGGTTTTGTCAATTTTCAGACCTGGTTTAACCCATTTCAACATCAAGTCTGGTTTCGTACCAGTTTTGTCATGGTTAAGTCCTGGTTTAATCTTGGTTTGGTGTTACATTACAACTCCAAAACTTCCCTGTCTTTCATATACATTTAAACACATTACATTGTACTACCTGTTATATCTACTGCATTGGACTCCTTTATACTTTTAACCTTTCAAAACAAGAATAAAATCCACTTTTCTAGACGTTGACCTTGGACTTAGCCTACAAAGAAAAGATATATATTTGTAAAAGGAGGATTCTGGGTGGTATAAACAGACGGGGGACAGTGATCTAACCTAAGAGCCGGGTTTAACATTGTGGAGATGGAGTGAGATGGAGCTGGGTGCAGGACAGATGAGGAGTATAATACGGTATAAAAAAACATAACAAACTCACTCATGGTTTCCACTGGGCTGCCCTCTGTCAGACCGGCAGAGCTACGGGCTGAGGTTCGACCTAAAGGACACAAAATATATCACATCAGTTTCTTGTATATATACAGCGGCAGAGTTATTCCAAGTATCAAACTCTTTTCTTTTTAAACAACTCACTATTTGGAAGAAAAATCCAAAGCACTCTTTCAGACAAAGGACAATTCCTTTACTTATGTGGTACATTTTTACTCTTTTTAGACAATAAATGTATCCAACACATACACCAAAGACATCGATATATACATTTAGAACAATTCTGAAAAATATTATAGATATTAGAGATAGAGATTTTCATTCATGGGAAAAATTCCAAATGTACTCTAATTTGTATGGTTGCACTAAACCCCCTGATTGTCATTCTCGTCCCCTCTCGTGTCCCCGTGCCGCTCTGATCCACTCCAGTCCTGTCAGGAGCTCTTGTCTGTGGAGCGATATCCCGATGCGCTGCTGCGGTGGTTCAGACGGTAATCAGGAACCTGCCAGTCACCGCGACGCACCGGAGACATCACCAAACAGACCTTTATCAGCCCTGACGAGCGCTACAAGACAATATGGCAGCTGACACGGACCATTAAACCAGAGTCAATTAAGCTGTGGTTACTGTAAAATAAAGGAACAAATTGTAATGTGTGACCAAGGATAGCTGGGGTTTCATTTTAGTAAACAAACATGGTCACTTAATTGCTAGTAGTGAATGCAGCACGTCGGTCAAATACATACATTACTTTTACTTCAACTTGTTTGTTGCTTTTGAATATTGCATTTTTTTTGCATCAAGCCTTTTGAAGAATAACACCATTTCCAAGCCCTCACAAGTTTATTTCCCCTCCGTGATAAGCACATTTGTTGACATTTGACTTCCTCTCGAGTTAATTTGTTTCTATTATATGGAACCTAAGCCCTGTTTTGTGAGCACAAGTCGCAGCATAAGCCGATAACATGGACGAGCAGAGAGAGAGAGAGAGAGGGAGAGAAAGAGGGAAAGAGAGGGAGGGAGAGAGAGGGAGAGAGAGAGAAAGAAAAAAAGAGACCATATGATAAAAAAAGTGTAATTTTTCCTTGGATAGATCTATTACACGTTACACATTACTTACTATAGTTTAATCTCTATAATAAAGGATCGCGACAGACATACCTATTATAAATGTTTTCCTCAAACACAAGAAAATATGGCTAAATAATTATATAACTTTACTTTTTTTTTTGTTTTTTTGTTTTTAAGTGAAATAAATGAACACACATTTTACTTTCAAGAACCAGTGGTGTCTGCCCACTTTGGACATCTCTTAATTTACTTAAAAATGTATATCATGCTTTTACTTTTTTATACAATCATCATCTTTCACATACAGTAAAACATAATACATTCTGTTAAAACCTGATCTCAAAACACTATCAATGAAGATTTAAAGTCTGTAAAACGTTATCTTATTTAGTATTAGCCCCTTTGCCTCCTGTGCCTCTTTGGCCTCGTCAGTGCTGTGTGTAAATGAACCGGAGCGTCCCTGAAGGCAGCACGAGCGAGTCCGTCTCCAGGAAGAGTAGAACAGACTGAGATCCAGGCGGCTGTCGGTCTGATAACCTGATTCAGACGATACGGACGAGAGAGCGCGCTCCTGCTCCTCCCATTTCCCCAAAGACTGTTTCACACTGTTTGTCAATAACTGTCTGCTTAGCTTACAAGGCCAATCGCTACACTTGGAGATGTTGCAGTTAACATGGCGGCTTCTAAATTCAGAATATCATGCATTTCATGTTTGCAGAGCTCTGAAATAGCCGTTTTAGCTCATTTCGGGTCTTAAGACAAATGCGAATTCTGCCTCTCAATGGAGATCAATGGCAAAGATGGAAAAGCTAAAATATTTCACTGCTAATCGTCTAAAGATCCACAAATCTATACGTCCAATTAGGGGCACACACTTCCTGTTTGAATTTGAGCTGCCCTGAACACGGCTCATTAAGAGTTAGATTTTTACATTAATGACTTTGACCAAGTACTGAAAATGACTTCACAAGTTTGAGTTTAAAAATAGACTCAACTTGCTCACAAACTTCAAGCTAATATAGGTCTAGTAGTGAAGAAAATGGTTTAATCCAAGACTTGAGTTGGTCCTGTTCTGGTCCTCGTAAAGTCCAGGTTTGGTCCTGTCCAGGTTTAATAATAATAATAATAATAATGATAATACATTTTCTTTAGTGTGCTTTTCAGGACACCCAAGGACACCTTACAAGCAGACAACAACTAATTAACAACATAATGATATAACAACTAATTAACAATAATATAATATAACAACTAATTAACAATATAAGTAATGTTTCTATGAGGTAAGAAAATCATTTCGCAATGGTCAAATACAATGTTGTCCTAGAAGTGACCGAGACCGTTTTAAAAATGCAACAAAAAACATTCTAAAAATCCTGTTAATCACAACATCTTGTATCATTTTTTCCCTCTAACTGATTATTATACAAAAAAGTGTTGCTTTGATACAGTCTTAAATACTTGTCATGTACTCAGCAACTTGAGTGGTTCACAAACTCCAAACAGATCACAGTAAATCTTGTAAATTCACAAATAAAAATGAATGAATGGAGTGCTGTGTGGTGGTTTCTTGTGTCACTACAGTGTTTTCGAAGTCTGTGAGCGGCGCCGAGGTAACAGGGTGACAATGATAAATGGATTTGGGAGAGGTTTTCTGGCACCAGGGGCGAGGGATGAGAGAGAGGAAGAGAGAGCGCAGAGAGAACGGAGGAAGAGGAGAGAGAGGGGAGAGATGGAGGAGAAGAGAGGGCACGTGTAGAGCTGGCAGGGAATTAGAACAAAACTCGATCGATGTTCATGTGAAAGCGACCAAACACTGGACAAAAATACAGTGTGTTTACATTAGGCAGGAAGAAGTTTTTCCCCCTCTCATCTCGATTTTTGGAACTGATTTGATTGCACAAAGACAAGACAGACTCCAGTGCCATTTAATACAAAAAACAGTCAAGCTTCTTCCGCCAAAGTCTAAACTCTGCTCCAAACCACATGCTTTTTACTGGCAGAGGATCTGGTTGGCCAAAATTGAATCTCGATTACATTTTGATTAGCTGCCTGCAATTGAGGCAACGTGAAGAAAGCAGAGGGAACTACATCAACCACCATCCTATGCTTTGTTTCAGCACATCAAGGACTTTAAATAAGTAAAAATATAACAATTGCTGAGCTAAAGACTTGTCAGTTAGTCTATTGTGAAAAGGCAGTGTTTTCTGTACAATTTGGAAACATGTTGATGATAAATAGTGGAATTATATAAGCTATTTATGTTTTGAAATTCACAGTGCACCTTTAAACCCATCCAGGAGCATTCAGATTTAAGAGGGAAAAAAAGCTCTCAATGGGGACATTAGATCACATAAATAATTGCTACCTTACTAATTACGGCTATTAAATTCAGATTGTTTCAGCTTTAATAAACCGTGAAGCTCTGTATTCAAATCCATAAATCTGTCCATCTATTTCCGGAAAGGTTACAAATCTATCATTACATTCCATAATATGAATCTTGACATATGACAGAAACTTTTTTATTACCGCCTTGGCCGTTCTGCTCCGTCGTGCATTTTGTGGATTTGAAATGACATTTGAAAGAGTACTGAGAAACGAATGCCTCTGCTGACACACTGAGAGGGATACAGGTGATGAAGAGCGGGTGAGGAAGAGGGAGGGACGGGGGAGGAGGGGCAGAGGTGGCCGAGGAGGGAGAAAATCAAAAATGAACCCCATAGCGAGAAGTTTGGGTCTGAAATGAAGAGCGATATATCTTCATGAGACAGGAGTAAATCAGATCAGATGGCTGTGGTGAGACGCAGACAGAGGCAGGAGCAGAGGAGGAGGAGGTCAGGAGCTGCTACAGACCAAGAAAATATGTCTTATACAAAACAATATGTTCATTCACTTCACAGATGTTAAAGGTGCAATGTGTAACTTTTGAAGGGTCTGCCATCTGCTTTATTCCATGAAGATGGTTTGCCTGAAATGCTCCACAGTGTGGCATTAAACACATCCATCTTGCATTGATTCAATCCCATGTTTATACTGCACAAAAAAAACAACAACAGAAAAACATTCTTATTGTGAGCGGAGTTGTCTATCCACAGATCTGACCTGTAACTTCTCCTGTTGGTGTTGCCTGCTTGTCACCATGGAGATAGAGAAATTTAAAGCCACACCGTGGAACAAAGTACAGGCAAAACAATAACATCTCCATGGGGAGAGACAAGCAAGCACGAGCTCGACCCACTACATAAGAGTAACTTCTGCACCTGACAAGACGCCCGAGGAAACCTTGTGATGAAGACTAAACTATTTACTTGATTGGAAAATAGGGGTTCTATTACACCAAATGTAGGCACAAAGACAAGTAAAACAGTAAATAAAGTGCAACAGCACAACAAGTAGTTACAGGCTAGATGCAACTGCTATGCTAGCTCTTTCTGTACTTTACATTTACAGAATAATTGGTTTACTTTTATTTCTGAGGAAAACCCAGGTCAACAATGTCTGTTAAGACTCAGCTGTGACTTGAATTTAATTAGTTATGCTTAAATTACACATAATCAGACAAGAAACGTCTTAAATAAGGGAAAAGATGAGTTTCATATTGAATAGTCCTTCACTGTTACACCCTGGCATCTTTTCCCAGCTGAAAACTCAAGACTGACCAGAGCAGTCCTTTGACAGACGTCTGTCACCGATTACACGTTCAGAAACTCGTCCTGCAAAACACAACTGTGTCCTAAAGGACGCCGACACTCCAGATCACAGACACACTGCTGACAGCGTCACCCCGTCTAACACGGGGGACGGCCACATTCATGTGCACTGGCTTGAAAAAAGTGTCACACCTTCCAGAAGAAAAGTTACACAATGCACTTTTAAACAATTTGTGAAAACTAATTGTTAGAATGCAACTGGTCATATAGGGAATTATTAAAAAGAATAATAATAAATCATATTTTTGGTACAGAATAAACATTTTTGGCAGACATTATGTTCAATTTAAATCCACACGAGAGAAAAAAATAAATAATAAAATTATTTTTATTTAAAAATGCTGTTTCATGTTAACAATGTTTTTACTTTTACTTAAATAAATACTGTTTTTACATGCTTTGGTAATGATGATGATGATATATTCTCTACACATTCTTCACTTTCGACTCTAGGCCTGCTCCACTGAACTAAATTCTCTCCCTCTCAGTTGTCTTGTGCCTCCTTTGTTTCCTCTGGCAGCCTCTCTCCTCGGTGCTATCGCAGGTACCCCAGGCGCCCCGGGACCTTAAGATTACCCATGATCCTTCACTCCTTTGGGACCGTTTCAGGGCCAGCTGGGACAACTAGACCTCACATGGAGCAGAGTAACCAAGCAGAAATACCCCTCCAAGGAAATCTACCTCCTCCTCCGCACCAGTGGACTTCCAAGTACAAGTTTGGGTTTTGTTCGGCTCAATTTAAAACTCTATTGACCGTAAAGTAGGACTTGGAAAAGCAAGAATATAACAGGGATCGCAATTAAAATTTGAATAACTGCAATAGTAAAATCTTGAAGTCTGCTATTATTTAAGTAATGTCCTCTGCAGAAAACTAAATGTCCCTGTGTCTCCATGTGGTGTTGAGGAAACTATGGGGAATTAAATCAGTTTAGACCTGGTTTAGTCAAGAGATTTTAAGGGTGTAGACAGTCACCTGATTGGTTAAAAATATATAATGTACGCTCGTCAAAATACTTAGCTGAATGCCATAAGGGTCAAGAATTTCCCCCATAGCTAAAAGCTCCCTGGTTCAAGTCCACAGCACCTTTTACAAATGTCTAGGCTGAATAAACTTTGTATGAAATTCTCAATCATTTGTGTGACTAATTATGCAGAAAATCCTGTCATCCTCAGGTCAAAGTCTAGACTCTAATAACAGCCTTTAACCCGTCTTTACGCTGTCTCGATCTGGTCCTGTCACTTCCTGTCACCGTGGCACCTGTCGACTCTGATGACTTCGACTTTGTAACGTCCAAATATGTCCATCAACCACTCAAAACATCACCACATCAAGTAGACGGAAATGTTTGGTGCCAGATATGCAACGTTTACAGAGGGGGGCCACTCCATAAACTTGCTCGTCTCTGTGGAGATGTTACTACTTTGCCTGGAATGTTGCACAGTATGGCATTAAAGTTATCCTGTGTTTGTGCAATTACTGATATTATTGGCTCAAAATACGTTATAAATAACAAAGAAGACCACAGGGGAAGTTAAAGCCAATTAAAGGCCTGCATAGTACGGTCAAGGGATTCCCTGTATTGCAACAAAAACTTTATATGGTTTTCAAAGCAAAGTAAAATTAAATCTGTGGAAAGTTTATTTTGAAAACTCACACGGTGCCACTTTCCAAATGGTATGTCTCAAGATGGTCACATTTTGCGATTGATATGATAAATAATGGATTTGATTGTGAATTGTAAATAGGTGTTGCAATTCTGACAACAAGAACAAAATAAGTTTTGAAAGAATTAGTCCTGTCTGAATTCTGATTTATTCCTGGTTTTAATCCTGGTTAAGCACTGGTTTATTTGTCCTATAGTCCTGATTCCTGGTTCACTCGTGAATTAGTCCAGGTTTAGTCCTAATTTATTCTTAGTTTGGTCCTGTTTTTGTCCAGTCCTGGTTTAAGTCCTGGTTTAGTCCTGGTTTAGGTCTAGTTCATCCTTGTTTAGTCCTTGCATAATCCTAATTTGTTCTTAGTTTAGTCCCAGTTTTGTCCAGTTCTGGTTTAATTTAGCCCTGGTTTAGTCCTGAATTAGCTCTGGTTCACTCCTGATTTATCCTTGTTTAGTCCTGGTTTAGCCATTCACAACTGGTTTAATCCTAGTTTAGAAATCGTTTACTCCTGATTTATCTTTTAGTCTTGGTCTAGCCCTTCACTTTTGGGTTGGGCCTGGTTTAGCTCTGAATTAGGCCTGGTTTGGTCCCGTTTTAGCCCTGGTTTCATGCACTTTCATCCTCCTCCTCCTCCTCCTCTGTATCCACTCTTGGTTTGTGACTTGATCATACGTTTCCATTTTCCTCATGCAGGTATACTTTATAAAGGTAGCCGACCCCATTGGCTTTGCATGGCTGGTCTCGCCTCCGACAACAGATGGCTATCCCAGTCAAGGCCGGGCCAGCGAGGGGTGGGGGGGGTATCTTTGCGCCCCTCTGCCCCGGGACGCTCGGGTGCCGGGATAGTGAATTTCACACATCACAGAACTCCACATCTTAAATCACAACAGCAACAAGCTCAACAGATTATTAGGCCTGAGAAATATGGCTGAGGCTAAAGGAGAGTAAAAGAAACAAGGGGGGACGTTAGACCTGGTTTAGACCTGGTTAAGTCCTGGTTCAGACCCGTTTCAGACCTGGTACACTCCTGGTGCTGTTCAGTTTCTTTTGTTTGAGTTTAGTCCAAGCATTAGAGGCATGGATTTGGTTTTTAATTGTGTTGTTTGTAGTCATAACGTTATGGTTATTGGCATGATAAATCTGGTCCTGGTTTAGTCCTAGTTTAGACACTGTTCGGCCCTGGTTTTGTCCCGGGTTGGGCCTTGTTTAGTCCAGGTATAGTCAGAGTTCTATCCTGGTTTAGTCATGATTTATTTCGGACTCTGGGTTTTGTTTTGGTTAGCCGGGTTTAGTTATTAATACTTATTTTGTTCTAGTTTCTTCCTGGTGCAGTCCCTGTTGCTGTACTCTTAAATCTTAGTCCAGTCAAAATTTTTTGTTTTGTTAATTAACCTTTGAGAACTATGATATATAAAGTCGTATTAAAAGTTTATCCTGCAGTTCGATTGTTGTCTTGACGGAGTAAAACACCGGACCTTCAAAGTTACGCTCTTAAACCTTACATTGACAGATGAGAGGCAGAGTGTGAATCATGTCTGTGGCTAATGGTGCGTTCAGGGACAGTGGTGCGTTCGAGGACCGCGGGGGGTTAAGGTGCCTCCAGCAGAGTGCAGTATCTGTCACAAAAGACATTAGAGGGGATCTACCTGATGTTTTATCCACTTTTTACATTGGTTTGGTCCAACAGTGTTCAAACGAGTTTCCAATAACTGCTGCTGCTTCACCAACGACTGACTCACTATTTACTTCTACTGCAGCTAATACTGATTGATCAACATTAGTCTGATTCAACAGGGCTCAAGTGATTTCATTAGTCCACATTGTTGTTACAAATATTACTCATCATGAGGGATGGAAAAAGACAATTCCCACAAGACAACACATGGGACTGGGTTTACGAGAAGACAAGATGAGATTTTTACATAATCTAAAATAAATAAATTCATTTTATTTCTTTTTGCAACAACAGATTCTCAAGAGGTCAGCAGCAAATGAGCAGCGTTAGCACTTTTTTGTCCAATCCACGAGAACATAAAAAATCTCAGGAGATCCTGAAAAAATCTCAAGACATTTCCAGGACTTTTAAAATCATTTCGTCTGCAAAAACACTACCCTTTTTAACACAGCTTTTCTAATGAAGATGTAGTCTAAGGCAGTGTTTCTCAACCTGTGGTACACACAACACTGCCGTATGCAGTCTGCTCCTGGTAATACACAAGGTCTTCTGCAGTTCTTGTGTTTGTTTCATTTGGAGTCATATACATTTGGGTCAGTCTTGTTTAGTGCGACTGAAGTCATGCAGTCCAGTTTTAGACCTAGTTTAGTCCTGGTGTAGACCTGTTTTAAAGCTGGTTTGGATCTGGTGGTAGGAGAGTCAAGTAATTGGTGTGAAAAGTTTGAGAACCACTGGTCAAAGACAATACTCTGAAGTCGACAATGATTGTAAAATAATTACACTCCAAGGAAAACCCACCATATTCCCACAATTCCATATACAGTGATCCCTCGCTATATCGCGTTTCATCTTTCACGGCTTCGCTGCTTCACGGATTTTTTTACAGTGCGGATATTTTTACAGTGCATCCACTGAACTTCAGCGCACGGCACAAGAATGGGACCCTTTGATGAGTCGTTCATTGCAGTTCTCAAATATAATCGAAGGTGGCATATCCGTTTATAAAAAAAAAAAAAAAAAAAGCTTCTTGCTCAGAAAAAGAAAGAGCGCCAACAACTACCCATAACAATGTTCTTCTCTCGGAGAAAGACCCCTGCGCCTTCAGTAGAAACAGATGCTACAGCGGAGCGGAGTCAGGACGAAGAGGCACAGCTGGGACTGTGAAATACGCCAGTGACAATGTTTCCAACCTTGTATTACTATATTAAAATTATTGTTTTAAACAAATTTTGAGCTTTAAAACAGGTTTTGATTTTTGGTTTCATTCCATAGTTCAGTATTGCATTGTAAAATAATAAAAAATAAAGTTGACTACTTCACGGATTTCACTTTTCGCGTGTTATTTTTGGAACGCAACTCCCGCGATAAACGAGGGATCACTGTATTATATATTTTCTTTGCATTGTGGTTTGGCTGCTTTGTATATTTAGACATGCAGATCACATAAGAAATGTTGTGATGGAACTCAAATTAAATGTACAGAGAACACATGTGAACCCAACATATTCACTTATGCACCATTTTCCTTTGAATGGTACTGTAGGGAGGGAAAATAAGGGCAAAGGTAAGGAGGGGGCATTTTGGTGGGTTTGAGAACCCAAACGGCTCTTTTTACTGTGAAGATGACAGTAACGGTCTCTATTCATTTGATATTCAATTACCCAGCAAAGCAAATGGTGGAGAAATGTTCAAGGACAAAATATATATTTTCCAGAACATTTGGCTTTTTTTTTCTCATTTTCCAGTGCATTTTCTATGTCTTCAAAGAAGGCCAACTGTTTTCTAGGATTTCCAGAACGAATGGGAACCTTGACAGCACAAGATCTTGTCCTACTGTTTATACAAAGTATAACAGAACTAGTTAACATTTAACAAAGCAAAAACTAAAAATTCATAACACATTGACACTTATTTATGATTATTTGTCATGCCACATAGTTCCTTATCCTGTGTGAGTCTTATCAGTGCGGCTCAGGGGAACACGCTCTCTCTTACCCATCTCTGTCTCCCTTTCCCTCTCCCACTCCCCCATTTCTCTGACTGACATGGATCTGTGCTTCAGTCTCGGCGCTCCCGTCCCGTAGCGACAGTGAACGCACCGCGGAGCACGTCGGGTTAGCGCTGCTCCCAGTAGATTAAAGCCACACTTCGGTAAATCCACTAAATCTGACACTTGACTGAGAGACAGGGGGAGTTAGAGACACTGCATGTAAATATGTACTACTATTACTACTGCCACCACTATATGTGGGACATCATTAAAGAAATGTCTAAATACCTCATTTAAAAACCACAAATGTATCAGCTCTGGGTATTTAAAGAGGTATCGTTGTATGTCTTGCCAGTTAACTGTAATCAAAGTTAAAAAGTGATTTGCACGGCCTTAATGACGAGAATGGCATTGTTACGATAAACTAACTGAAAACAATTTGTATCATGAATAAACATTTTTTTTTATCCAAGATTTTTCTGTGCCATCGTCCCCTCCAACCATCACCAACATCTCTAAAAGGTAATTGTGAAGTGTCTTGCCCAATGACACAACAAAGACGTGCATTTACCTCCACTATAAATATAGGGATGGGCGATACTGACAAATATTTGTGATGGGCGGTACCACAACTTAGTTTTTCTAATACTATGATACCAATGAGTTTTGTAAGATGCATTGAAACTCCTTTGAAAACTTGGCCATCGTTATTTTCTATAAATAATAAGTAAATATATGTATATAGATAAAATATAAACAATGTATTACAACCCACCCCTGTCCCTTTTTAGTTTTAATCAGCTCTTTTTCTGTGATTATTTTAATAGTTTTAACTGCAGATAATTAGGGGTGGGCAATATTGACAAATTAATACATCTCCATATTTTGTATCATGATGTCAATTCAATCCATATCATCATGTATTATTTGAGGTTTAATTGTCAGACAGATGTGAAATTGCCAAAAAAGTGCAGGAAAATTATTGTAAATCAATCAGCTCTTTTTGTTATATTTTTTTACTATAAACGCTATACTCAGTTTTCAAATCTTCAGAACAACTTTCACAGTATTATCTAAATGTTGATATACTGTATGACCCACCTCTACAGACAAGACGGTACTCAATACTCTTTTAATTTTGCATCTCCACAACAACTATTGTGATATCATCTGTTTTTCCTCTACATGTTCACCAGACCTCCTCTGTATACTCCTGTCCCATTGTGCTTCCTCTTGTCCAGTTCTTGGGGCTGCTCTGAGGAGGTCTGTGGTTGTGAAGGGAGCAGACTCAGGACATAAATCTAAATAAGAGCAGAGTTATGCACCTTCATCCTCAGGGTCCCAGAGCTCTGTTCATCACAGCCCTGTGCCACACATTAACGACACTGATACTAGACTATATGAAAGAGGGGAGAAAGTGGCCAGGAAAAGCAGTTTAATTATGCTAATTAAGCTGTTTTTAATCAGAATGAAAATAGTAAAAGGTATGTCCTTTGATATTATATTAATCTTTCTCGCATTTTGTTGCTTATTTGGAGAAAGAAAACTTGTTTGTGCCCTGCTTTAAATGTTGAAATTGTACATATGAGTGTATTTCATAAAAAAAATTCTGCATGAAATATTGTTTTAAAAATCTGTTATTCTTTACAAACAGAAGTTTACTGTTAAACACCATGTGCAATCTGTGTACAGCACTGATAGACTGACAAACATGAATCTCACAATATTTTTGGGATTATCTTGATGATGATCAAATGATGTAAATTTACCCAAAAAGTGTAAAAAAAAGTATTGCATTATTCTATTTAATATTTTATAAAGATTTCATGGCAACATAGTAATATTTTTATTCTTAAAATGCTTATTTTGCAGCCTTTTTAACATTATTTTAAATTTTAAATAAACAATTGTGATACTATCCATTTCATATCTCCCACCTCTACTGGCGCTGGCACCATTTGGATATAATCATTAATGTTGTGCGAAATGAGAATGGATGAATCCCAGCTCTGATGTTGAAATGATCAGAATGATGTTACAGGTAGCTGGACTTTGATGGCCAATGTTTTAAGCAAACAATAGCTAGAATGCACAATTTTCTACATAGTATTGTTCTGTGGTTAGCAATGACAATAAAAGAGACACAAATGAGGTGGCCAATCCGCCAATTAGTCACTCACAGCTCTGTCTTACAGAGGCAACACGCTGGGATCGAACTGCTCAAACTACAGAGCCACTGCCCCTCCAGCTCGCCATGAATAACACTGGACATGCAAGTGGTAAACTAAAACAAGAAAATTAAGAAAATACCTGGATTTCATCAACAAATGCTACATGCAACAATAATAATATTATGTCTAATTTAAAAAATATATTTTTTTTCATGCTTTTATCTGTTTCGTTCTTGTTCTCCTTTTCCACATAGTCACTGTTTATTTGAGTCAGTGTGCGCCACTATGAGATAATAAATACCAAAACAAGTCTTGAGCATTTATGTACACAAAAGAAGATATTGAACTTAAATCAAAACTTGTACCTTTGCGTTCAGACCTCTTTTTCCTCCTACGTTTACACCTACGTCGCGCCAGAAAGAACATGGCAGGATCAAGGAGTAAAGCCATGTCCACAGACCCCTCTAAGACCCCTTAAAGTCCTGGTTTAGTCCTCTCGATGTGCACAGAGCCAGAGCAGGCACCAGACTGGCTGCATGTGCTGCTAAACGCCAAACGTCAAATCAGTGGGTCCCTAGACTTGACCCCTCCCTCACGGAAAACCCAAAGATGTGTTTTGTTGTGGTTTAGACAAGTACGGAAGCTTTCAAGGGACAAAAGGCTCCATTCACCGGACAATAAGTGATTTGGAAGTCGTTCAGTTTCAGGGATTTGAGAAAAAGATATAATAGCTTGCTGTGGTAATGGATGAAATGTATTTTGAGCTTTCAATGTCAAAACTCATTGTCTGCAGTATTTCTTCCATGGTCCATTTATATTATGGAATAAAAGCTTATAAAATGCATTGAATGTATATTGTTTGATAATTTAGTCTGTTGTATGAGCCTTAAGAGTTACCATAGGACTACAAAATAGTGACCTGAATGCATACCAACACACCACTTTCAAGCGATTTGCAAAGAAGAACTTGATTACGATATTATTACCTATAATTAGAAATCCTTAATATTATTGTTTTTATGTTTAGTGGCTATAAATGTGCGTACCGTTTTCACTCTTAATATGCATAACTTAAAATAAAAAGTGTAAAATGTTCATCCAAGCTCACGTTCCTCTAGAAAGTCTGCTGCAGCAATTGAAAAGCAAGCACTGCCCTCTTGTGGTCAGGTAAATGTACTGCTATCAACAACAACAAGAACTGTCATCTTAATTATTCATTCAAAATGTTAAGTTACTTTGTATTTATAACATAATTAGTAATGATTACAGTATGTGTGTCTAAATATTCTATCTTCTTCACAATCAAAACATGTGTTTTTTGTTACATTAGCCTGGCAGCATCCCAATTCAATATTTTGCACTTAAAAGCATGCACTATCCATGTGAGCTCTTATTAAACCAGTCTTTGAGCAAACAAATTGAGAATTTATTTTTACCAGTGATTTTAACACTTTTTACTCATCATACATTTCCCTTTAAGCAGCACCACATATCTAAATTACTTTGCATATTATATACAGGATAATCTGGATTGAAAAATGCAATGTACCAAATTTTACAACAATTATTACATACTTACAACCATTAGCACATATAAGAGTTAATCAATACAACACAACATGCTATCTTGAAAAAATCTCAACGTAAGAATAAACAAAAAAGAATAAATTAAAAACAAAATTAAAAAATCAAAAGGTAAATCAACCAACCTCGTGTTGAACTTCTATGTCCTTAACTTCACCTCAAAACGTGATCTGAAAAACAAGAACATACACGATCAACATTAGTACTGAAATGTTCAAGTGGTGCAGAATGTTGTTGCACTTGAAGTCCAGAAGAGGGCGCTATTGTATTTCCCATTTGTTCTAGTTCCAGGATGACAGTGAGGATGGGATTTCAGATTTTAATTAAAACTCGGAGGCTGGGGGGATATAGGCAGTTAAAAATAGATTCTCCATGGAAACGTGCAAACAAGTTTAAATTTTATAGTTTTTAGCAAATTATAAGCAATAGAAGAAATATGCAGGCAAATGAACAGTACTACGTGGCAAGAGAAATGAACAGAAATATCTAAATTAAAAAGATATGATTTCCACATATTAATTATTACAATTTGTAGCCCAGAAAACATATAAACTATAGATAGATTTTGAGGGGGAAAATGAAACAAAATTAAGGTGTAATATTACAAATAGCACTCAGCTAAATTGTCCAAAACAACAACAAAAACTAAATAAAATGTAAGGTTGTTTAGCAGCGAATGAGAGCCTCTGCAATCTTCTTTCTCTTGACAACAAATCCAGCCTGATCCAATGTGCGCCTGTTTTTGTGAAGTTTTGCTGAATCAAGTTTCAGTGCAGCACTTCACATTAGTTTGAGAAAAGCATAAAACAGCAGCAGTAACTTTTTGCCATTCAAATCTGTATTGCTTGATTCCAAGTCCGAAGGCTGAAACGTCTTCTATTCGAAAAATAAAGCCAACAACATAAAATAAAGGAAAAAAAGTAGATTCACCATAAAAAGGCAGTAGACAAAACGACTTTTTGTAAAAGAAAGAATATTGCCTAAATTTAAAATCCAACTGAAACCGTATCTTACAGTTTTGCCTCTTATTTGATCAAATATCTTCAGCTTCTGTCTGCAGCATCCTGTACTGTCGGTGAAACATCAAATCTCTGCCTTGCTCCTTCTCTCTCCATGACCATCTGGACACCAAACCCAGTCTTCAAGCCACAGGAACCAAGATCAAAAACTGGCCCGAGCTGTGGATTATCCTAAAAAAAAAAAAACACCACCGAATTTTAATTTAAGAAAACGGGATTTGGTTTTGACCCCCCGAGAGTTAAAGCTCACTCAACACAGCAAAGATTAGCCACCGTTAGCACACATTGTTTTATATAATACAGCTTAGGCTAAATGGATCAGAGTTAAGTAGCAACAACATCTGTCAACAACTGGATTTGAAAAGCCTTGAGCATTTGGGGTGTTTTTTTTTTAACTTCAGGCAAAAGCCAAAGCACCTGTTTAGTATGTAACAAAATAGAATAGACTTTTGTATAGGAATGCATCAGCCATTAACCAGGTCTAACTCAGGTCTAAATCAGGACAAACCCACGTCTAAAAAAGGACTAAACCCAGACTAAACCAGGTCTGAACCAGGTCTAAACTAGAACTAAACCAAAACAATAGATGGAATAAAATACCTCTGACAAGAGCTGCACTAAACCAGGACTAAAACAAGTCTAAACCAGGTCTACACCGGGACTACACATGGTCTAACGCAGGTGTAATGCACGCAGGTTTAAATTAGTCTTAACCCAGGAATCAAGCAGACTCAGTATATTGTGGAAGAATAGATTTAAAATGTATTTAAGTAAAGAAGTGAACCATAATTTAACAACAAACAAAAAAAAAACAACCCTAAACCTGGACAAATTGATAGACGATAGATAAAGACCACTGAAGACCAAAACTCCCCACAAGAGCTGCACTAAACCAGGACTAAACCAGGACTCTGGTTGATCTAATTCAAAGACTCATTACCTTACATCAGGTAACAAGTGGACAGTTCCAAGTGCTGAAATTGTTCATACTCAAAAGTAAATATAGTTTTGTGTGGCTTGCCTTGGTCTATCTGGAGACTAAGGATAGAAATGAGCTCTAGCTATAATCTCAGGTATGCAGGTACATGTTTTTTGTATTTTCTTGTTTTTATATACATTGTCTCTCGATTAATTTAATAAAGTTTGTAAATAAAGTGGTAAAGTGAGTAAAAATTATGTCTGTATAACTATTGTAACTTCAATTGCAAGGAAATTGATCATGTTTTTATTTCCTAATATGGAAGATTACATACATAAATATCATAAATCATATTATTATTAATGACAACCAACTGTGAGCTGAAAAAGTTCCAAAGCCTATTCACAAAGTCGACATTTTAGAACATCATTTGTCTTTGTGAAATAAGTGGATTTACTGAGTTACATAAATTTAAAATGTAAAATCTCCAAACACTATTCATTTTCCAGATATAATTGATTCCATAACAAGCGTGTCTGACGTCTCCGAAACATCTGCAGAACTCATCTTTTTTCTACAAGTGAGAATGAATAATGTCGTTAGAGGAGACATTGTTTACACAGAGGAGCAGCGGAGGACACAAGACACAAATATCCCAGAATGCACTGCTGCGGTGAGGAATGGTGTGGAGAGAGAACACCTGCGAAACGGCCGGGACATTTATCAATGCTGAGCTCACCAAATAACAAGGACTTAAATAGAAAATGCACTGAGCATAAGGTCACACAGTTTAGATCAAGTGTGGGGTAACTAGTTAGGCATGAGGCTAATCCCTCAGCTAAGGCACTCCTCCTCACCAAGTCTGGTTCAAGAATTCAAGAAAGTACCAGTGTTGTTGCAGGGGTAAGAACCAGTAGTAGACGCACTGGTAATAAAGTAATTTTAGCAGTTTAGCAGTGCATATTTTAGTCTTCTCAATTTGAAAACGTGCAGAGAGAGCGAGAGACAGTGAGCGAGAGAGAAACAGAGCAATGATTTATACAAAACTCTATGAAGTCCATAAAAGAGCATCGGTCTGAACCAGGAGCTGTTCACCAAGATCAATTCAACTACACTTAACATTATTCTACCAGACAACCGTATGGTTTATTTCAACTTTATGCCGTGGAAGAACAAACAGGAGAGGGAAAAGAAGTAGCTCAATAGTTGCAGCAGTAGTCCCAGCATTAGTAGTGGTAGAATCTTAAGGGAGTAGAAACAAACACATTTTTCATAATGGTTTTGGTCTCTATGGTGCTGTACACGGTGATGGCAATGAAGATAAATCTGAATCTGTTTCAAGGAATGATAGTAGCTGTTGTAGCATCGTAGTTGCAGTAGCAGTACCCGTCGTATAATAGTCATAGCCTAATAGTACAAATTAAAATACAACAGTACTAGTATCATGAATTGTAGTTTGCCTAGTAAACGACTGGACGTCTGACTCCGAGTAACATCCAGTGGTGTTTTTTAGTCACCTATGTTCACTTCACTTCCACGGTCAGGTATAGGTGGAATATATTACCCCAGAGTGCCTACAGTATATTATCCCAGAATGCTTACAGCATATAAAAGAATGTCTTGGATTTTTGTATTTTTTATACAATGTTTAACCAGCTGGCAGTGGACACTTGGTTTTTTACTGTTTTACACCACAAAGCTACAAATATACCTAATTTGCACTAAAAATAGTAAAGAAAAAGAATAGAAACAGTAGAGAATGAGTAGTAGAGAATTAACTAAAATGCCACTTTAGTTGATTTAAGAGTTGAGTTCCACTTTGAAGCAAAAATAGCAGTATGATTTAAATTCTAACGGATCCTGACTTGACAAAGCCTGGCTTTCATAGTGTGTTTAAGAGGATCTGGGCTCTAGAGAGAGGTTTAGAGAGAGAGAGAGAGAGAGAGAGAGACCTTATCTGTCCTCCAGAGAGAGAGACATGAGAGAGAGAGAGAGAGAGAGAGAGAGAGAGAGAGAGAGAGAGAGAGAGAGAGAGAGAGAGAGAGAGAGAGAGAGAGAGAGAGAGAGAGAGAGAGAGAGAGAGAGAGAGAGAGAGAGGAGGATATCTTAAAAAGACAGGACCACCACGACCAGACATGAAGGGAGGAGAGAAAGGGAGAGAGAGTTTGAGAGGTGACGAGACAGGACCACCAACAACTAGAGAATAGATGGCTCAAAATTGTACACACTTGAGAAAAATGATCTTGTGAGATTTTCCTCCATATGTTTACATTTGGCTCAGCTGAAATTGTGAACTGAACTGCACAATGTATTTGTTATAAATTATGCCAAACTCTCATCTTGTCTTGTTCTTATAGACTCGATCCTGTGCGTCTCGTCTTGTGGGAATTGTGTGTCATCCCACCCCTAACAATAACCCTCTGAGCGGAGCAGAAACACAGAGCAGACTCCATTAGAAGACACTGCGTATGTGTTGATAAAGCAATAACAAGTCAAATGTGCAAAAGGGTGATACATCATTTTGGCCCCTACATCAGTGTACGATAGAATGTAAACTCAGTACAGCAGTGTGACTTTATGGTCGGGCTGTCATTTCACAATAACCACAGCAGAGGGCTTTTTGATTTAACTTAACTTTCCTAACATAACAGGCTCAGAACGTTATGTAGTCACGTGCACTATGTAAGTTTTGTGGTGGTGGATACCTCTCATCGCTTGGAATGAAACTTATCCATCTCATGAGCACTGTCACGTATTCTTTCAGCAATTAAATGTCTGTTAATTGAATGAATGCATAATACGTTGAAAACAATAGCAATAGAACATCGTGATGTAGACAAGCAGGTGACACCCACACCAAAAAAGTTATAAGGCAGCTTTACCTGTAACTATGGTAGTTTGGGTTTGCAATAATAAGAGTGATAGAAATTCAAAACAGTGCTGTATTGTGAGGTTGTTGGCCAAATATATGAATACAATTTTATCACTGTTTCAGCTATTTACACATAAGAAACAAATTGAAGTACAGGATATAACTTTCCCTTCACTGTTTAGTTTACGTTATAGTGGTCAATCGATTTAAAGAAAATGATCGCCCACGCGAGGACTTATGGGTTTTATGTGTACATTTAACCGCATGATAACGGTACTGCTCCTGAACCTCCCTCCTTCGCTCAGGTGAGCCTCCTGCATAATCCAAACGTGATTAATCAACGTTGTATGATTAATGAAACGTTAACTTTGACAGCCCTACTTTACAGCCTATTTTTTCATTCTCGAGCTCCAAACAATATGTGTAGTTAAACAGTTTTTTGCAAATAACTTCATTTTTATTCAGCTGAAAAGAAAATACATCTTTATTTATAAATTTGCCCTTGTTTTTTCACAGATCTGTTGCTGTTTCAAATTCCTGTTTATTCCCGTTTCTCACCTCGCTCCCCACACCAGATGGATTCAGAAACGTCCATAACCTACTTTCATAAATTTGCATGTTTTATTTTTATTTTTTTTCCGAGGTGAAGAGATGTTACAGACCTGACAGGAGACACGTGAGCATACAGCGTCAGCATAAATCTGATTTTGAGGTCAACGCAATGACACTGAATGCATCACCACACACCAGCTTTAAGATACAACTAGAGGCTGCAGGACATAGATAAAAGAAGAAATGAAAAACATACGTTATGTTATGTTTTTGCAATGTACTTTCAGCTTAGGATAAATATGAAGGGGAAAAGAATCAAATTTCAAACGGACAACTGAAAATTTGCTGGTAGAAATGTGAAAAAAATGGCATACGGCAAAATGATAATTAGTCTAATTTAGGATTGTACTTATATGTCGTAGTACAGGAAATGTATTGGATTCAGCTTGTTCCCACTTGAGGTCATTAGTCTATGTGATTGTTAAGTCAGTGAGTGTTATTGAGAGTAGAACTTGGAGGCAGAGGTGCTAACCACTCTGATCAACATATATAATACACTACAGGGATTTCTTAAGGCGGCACTCACAGCCGGCCAGCCTTGAAATGCTATAGGCCTAAACTTTACATATTTACAACTTGACTCTAAATGACCCACTGGGGACAACGTTACTGTAAGTGTCTTTAGCATTCACATTTAGTCTTGAACACAAACAGGGATATAGCTGCTCTAGTTATCGGTATTGGTAAACTAGAATACATTTTTGGGTCTTTCAAAATAAAATAAAAAACAGAAAAAAAAACATATGACGTCTGTTTTGGGCCTAACATGAGGATTTCATAAATATTTATTTTAATATCAGTATGTGATAGAAATGTATCGTTATTCATTAATTGGAAATTAAAATAATTGGTTATTATTGTATTTTTCAATTATTCATGTTATGCAAAAGCAAAAAAATAATTGTACTTGTCAAATTAAGCATGAAAATAGCAGAGCTTATGTTATGTTTAACATTGTCAAAGCAGATTGTCATTTCTTTCCCTTCTTTTTACATTTTTTATGAATTTTTTGCCAGTAAGAATTGTTATTTATGTCTTTTATTTATTTGGCCTTTAGGCTTTATTGGACAAAACAGTGCAGTGTGAAATGGGTATGACACTGGGGAAGGAGATGCAGCAAATTGTCAAACACACGACAGTACTGTGTGCTATCCATCTGACCACTGAGCGGCACACAATTGTTAAATTTCAAAACTGTACACCATATGTTACTGTTACAAAATCCTGAAAGTACAGCGGCAGAGTAAAAGCCTTTCAACCAGTCTCCTCTCAACATCACTCTGGAACTAAACCTGGACTAGATTAGACATAAAGCAGGGCTAGAACAGGACCAAACAAAGTCTACACCAGGACCATACCAGGATCACTTTGAAATGCACACTAAATTTTCCAAGAGAATGAATTCTTCAAAACATATTTTACAACACTATACAAAACATGAGTACTTTATGTCCTATTCTTGAATTTTAGGGAGTACAGTGATCCCTCGTTTATCGCGGGAGTTGCGTTCCAAAAATAACACGCGAAAAGTGAAATCCGTGAAGTAGTAGTTTTATTATTTTACAATGCAATACTGAACTATGGAATGAAACCAAAAATCAAAACCTGTTTTAAAGCCCAAAATTTGTTTAAAACAATAATTTTAATATAGTAATACAAGGTTGTAAACATTGTCACTCGCGTATTTCACAGTCTGTGCCTCTTCGTCCTGACTCCGCTCCGCTGTAGCGTCTGTTTCTACGTTGTCGGCGCAGAGCGTTTCTTCGACATTGTGGGTTTTGTCACAGAAAAAAATGCAAACGTAAAGTTGGCAGAATGTACAGAAACGAAAACTGTTGACAAGTGAAAAACCAATACAGTACAGCGTCAATATTTTATTTCTAGACAACAGTAAAGCCCCTGAGCCAATCAGGATTCAGAGCACAATGCACTGTAAAAATATCCGCACTGTAAAAAAAAAATCCGTGAAGCAGCGAAGCCGTGAAAGATGAAGCGCGATATAGCGAGGGATCACTGTATACCAATTCTTTAAAGGATTCCCCACGCAGGATTCATTTCAAAATAGATTCATGAAAATGCGTTTTATTCCAATCACGACTTTCCTTCTGTTTGAGTTTGTGCACGGCATCACTCGGGACTAACTGTCAACTGTCTGCTATTTTTACCCCCCTTTTTGGCACCTCGCAAGACTTAAGGCGTTCGCACTTATCCCTGCACAATATTACATGCATGCAGGACTTTTTGTGGTTGGAGATGACAATTTTATTCAAGTATTTTAACCGCGAATATTGAGTGCCCTTGCTTTAACCTAAGAGGGCTTGACAGCTTGACAGGTGCAGATGTAAACAATCGCACTTAGTATGAATTAGCAATAGCCTAGCAAACCTTTTAGGAAGCCAAAAATGTCAGAAACGGTTGGAATAAGTGCGTTTAAGGCGACTATGCACTGATGAGGCAAAACTAAGCAATAAATAGTATTACTCGGCAATCAGATTATATCCATCATCTGTCCCTCATTGTTTAGAATAGTCAATATTTAAAAAGATAAAAGTTTATGCTTTCCTTTCACTTGTCATTTTCATAATGTATACAAATTGTCCCCTGAGGGCTTTCATACTTGCACTTTCATCTAAATAAATAGGGTACTGTTATATGGTAAGATAATAAATTTTATTCATCAAACAAGAAGAATAAAACTGTAGAAGAATAAAACTGCCGTCTGAAATCAAGATGAATTAAAGCCGCAAAGCGGCAATGATGGCCCTCGCCCCGCGCGCGACCGCCTTCCCAAGCGGCCTCGGCCGGTCCCAAACCGCCACGGGGCACCGTCCTCCACGTCTGAGCGTCACTCGGGCCCCCGTGAACCCCCTCCCCAAGCGCCCGTCCTATAGAAGTGCATAGGCGGGCAGTGCTGTCCAAAAGTGGCAAAAGCATCCAAAACACGGCTTCGATGTAATTAACTTATTCGATCAAAATGCTCTAAATAATGCATCTGCCAAGTTTCACTGACTTTGCTCGAAATAATTTAGGGATCTCCACAGACTTATGAAATGTGTCATAGGAAATGAATGGGGGATATGTGTGCTCCCAGAGTCAAAACAATACAAAATAGGATATCAATGTAATAGACTTTTTTGCAGCTTTTGCCGCTTCAAAGCAGTTTACAAGATTTCGTGGAAATTAGGAAATGTTGGTACTTTTACATGACCAGCAGGGGGCGCTATAGTGAAACCTGCTTATGTGCTCCTGAGTCTGTTCCGTTTAATATTTTATTCTGCATCGGTGACTACAGTTTGGGCTCTGTAGGGCAATACCTGTGGCTAGGAGAGATATTGAAATTAACAGGAAATTAAGGCGTTTTCACAGGAAGTCATGACTAAACCGCACGAGATAGGCCAAAAAAATGGCAGATTATTAAATTCCAATCTGTCTTGATTAGACACGTGTACGTTAGACCAATGTCGGCCAAAAACCCTAGGACAAGTTCTCAATGGAAAATAAAAACTTAAAGTGGCATTTAAAATTAAAATCAATATGGCCGCCATGTCGTTGGTCTGACGACTGAGCACCAATTATGTCTTAGGGTGCTTTTTATGTGTACTATCACTGTGCCAAATTTTATGAGCCTCCTCCAAAGTAAATGTGTCTCCTTCTCCATAGGCCTCACCCAAAAGGTGGCGCTGTAGAGGCTGTTTATTAGTTTCAGGAAAAATACAGTTATGACCCATTAATGTCCCTTAAAAGGAGTCACTGTATTAAGTTTGGTGGCTGTCCTGCAGGTTTTAGTTATTTATTGTGGCAGCCTTGTGCGAATGGAGTTAGGCTCCCATAGACAATGAATTGGAGCTCTGGGGGTCTCTAGAGGCAAAATTATGAAGAATAGGGCATGGGTCCCATTGACTTTTTTGCATCTTATGAAGCAAAGAATCAGATCCCCACATTTGGTGTAAATCGGACAAGCTTGCAGCTTTTAACTGAACTGTAGGGGGCGCTATAGGGATTCGTGGTCCTGTGCTCCCTAGTCTATTGTGTGTAGTATTTAATTCTCCATCATTGGTGGCAATTTGGACTCTGTAGGTCCAGTCCATGTGCCTTTGAGGAGCACGCAGAGAAACAGGAAATAGAGGCGATATTTCACAGGAAGTCATGACTAAACCGCGCAAGATAGGCCAAAAAAATTGGCAGATTATTAAATTTCAATCTGTCTTGATTAGGCACGTGTACGTTAGACCGATGTCGGGACAAAACCCTAGGACAAGTTCTCAATGGAAAATAAAAACTTAAAGTGGCGTTTAAAATTAAAATCAATATGGCCGCCATGTTGTTGGTCCGACGACTGAGCACCGATTATGTTTTAGGGTGCTTTTTATGTGTACTATCACTGTGCCAAAATTTATGGGCCTCCTCCAAAGTAAATGTGTCTCCTTCTCCATAGGCCTCACCCAAAAGGTGGCGCTGTAGAGGCTGTTTATTAGTTTCAGGAAAAATACAGTTATGACCCATTAATGTCCCTTAAAAGGAGTCTCTGTATTGAGTTTGGTGGCTGTCCTGCAGGTTTTAGTTGTTTTTTATTGCAGCCTTGTGTGAATAGAATCAGACTCCCATAATAAATGAATAGGAGCTCTGGGGGGCTCTAGAGTTAAAATTATGAAGAATAGGGCATGGGCCCCATTGACTTTTTTGCATCTTATGAAGCATAGAATCATCTCTCCAAATTTGGTGTCAATCGGACAAGCTTGCAGCTTTTAACTGAACTGTAGGGGGCGCTATAGTGATTCGTGGCCCTGTGCTCCCTAGTCTATTGTGTGTAGTATTTAATTCTCCATCATTGGTGGCAATTTGGACTCTGTAGGCATAGTCCATGTGCCTTTGAGGAGCACGCAGAGAAACAGGAAATAGAGGCGATATTTCACAGGAAGTCATGACTAAACCGCGCAAGATAGGCCAAAAAAATTGGCAGATTATTAAATTTCAATCTGTCTTGATTAGGCACGTGTACGTTAGACCGATGTCGGGACAAAACCCTAGGACAAGTTCTCAATGGAAAATAAAAACTTAAAGTGGCGTGTGAAATAAAAATCAATATGGCCGCCATGTCGTTGGTCTGACGACTGAGCACCAATTATGTTTTAGGGTGCTTTTTATGTGTACTATCACTGTGCCAAATTTTATGGGCCTCCTCCAAAGTAAATGTGTCTCCCTCTCCATAGGCCTCACCCAAAAGGTGGCGCTGTAGAGGCTGTTTATTAGTTTCATGAAAAATATAGTTCTGACCCCTTAATGTTCCTTAAAAGGAGTCACTGTATTGAGTTTGGTGGCTGTCCTGCAGGTTTTAGTTGTTTTTTATTGCAGCCTTGTGTGAAAACAGTCTGAGTCCCATAGACAATGAATGGGAGCTCTGGAGGCCTCTAGAGGCAAAAGTGTAAAAAATAGGCTATGGGTCTCATTGGCTTTTCTGATCAGGAGGCCGTCTAGGAATTGTCTGCAAATTTTCACTAATAAAAGTCAAAGTAATATTTTTTTTCCCCATTGTAATTTAGTGCGTTCCTACAGGTGGCGCCGTAGGGTTGATTGTTATTGTGCGCATATAAATGGATTCAGCAGCTTTACGTTTACGAGTGTTTCAAATTTCATGTCGATTGGAGTATGCATGTGCGTGCAGGAGCTATTGAAATGATTTGGTGAGCAGTCTTTGCGCCCCTGGTGGCCAACGATGATAAATGCACCATATCACTAATTCAGTTTTTTTCATGGCGCCCTGCACTGGACATGTTCCCCAAGTTTCGTCCAAATCGGACAAAGTCGATGTTTGACTTAATAGGTAGGGGGCGCTGGCGAGTACTTTTTATTTATTTTTATTAATGCATTACATTCAGATCATAATTACGCACTCGTGACTGAAATTACAGCTCTGTCAGTCCAAGCGTGTAGCCGTGACATGCGATCGGAAAAACAGGAAACGAAGGCGTTCGTCGATGGCGAGCCGCGGCGAGACCATTTGAGATATCCAAATAAAAGTGGCCGATTATTAAATTTCAATGCGTGCCGGTGTGGTGTCAAACTAGTCCACTTGTCGAGATGGTCGAATAGCTTTACTGCGCATGCGTATAACATAGATATCGTTTCCGGTTGTTCCCGCCCATCGAGTTGATCGCCTTACCGTGAGAAACTCACACGTGAGTAATCGTCTGTTCATTAAATAATGCTATATGTGTTTATTTGGACATTTTCAATGCCTTTCTTTGTAAAATACGGTGTATTTTAAACCAACGTTTGTATTGGGTTATGCTATTTACATAAATATATTATTAAAAGCTGTGTTTGAGCGCAAAATGTATGAGAAAAAACGCGGTTTAAGTTGCTACTCTGACAGAAAAGTCTATATTCACTTAAATATGTTTTGAAAATGTGTTTTTAAAAAGTTAGATGGCACTAATTTACGAGGGATTCTTGGTCTAGCTTAATTTGTATCGCATGGCTCTGTCAGTAACAGTCTATTTTACTAATATGTGATATAATGAATTACAATAAAAGGGTTTATAACTGCACATGCAGTCAGAATGTTCATTCATAAATTCAGAATTAAAGCTTATCACAAAGAGCGTTTCTTTGTATCATGCATATAATAAAGGAATATGCATTTTTAGAGGTATAATTTTGACAATGATACTTTAGCAGGTCTAAATTATTATTTAGGTTTAGTTTGAACCATATTTATGTAAGTTTATTCTTAAATTAATGTCTTATGTAATATTTTTTATTGTCACCAGTTTTGTATTGTCACCAGTTTCATTCCAAGTCTCCTATGTGCTGCTTTTAATTCTAGGAATGTTATCACGGTACTATATGAAGTTTAAAATGTGTATTCTTTCTTTTTCTCTCCAGTGCCAGATTGTCTTGTGCCTTGCCAAGCTCTCCAGCGTTTACAGTGCCTCTTATACCTCCTCCCTTCTATATCTGTATTCCCCATACCTACCCATTTCTCTCCACCATCTTTACTTCTCCCTTTCTTGACTCCCTTGTTTTGACACCTGCTCGCTCACCTGACTCCGATTTTTGCCTCCTCCCATCTGATTTGTCTGCCTCGTTGACTGACTCCCTGGTTTTGACCCTGCTCGCTCACCTGACTCCGATTTTTGCCTCCTCCCATCTGATTTGTCTGCCTCGCTTGACTGACTCCCTGGTTTTGACCCCTGCTCATTCACCTGACTCCGATTTTTGCCTCCTCCCATCTGATTTGTCTGCCTCGTTGACTGACTCCTGGTTTTGACCCCTGCTCATTCACCTGACTCCGATTTTTGCCTCCTCCCATCTGATTTGTCTGCCTGGTCTGACACTGACCTCAAGATGGAGACTAAATGGGATGAGCTTTTCCTGCTGCTCACTGAAAAAAAGTACCCAGAAGGGTTTACCAAAGTTAAGAAAAATGAGCCTGAGGAAATACTCCAAGAAGTTTAGTGTTAAAGGTAATTATGATTTTAATATTCTTAAGCAATCATTTAACTTTTTCAAATTTACATCTATATCTATTTATTTATGTATTTTTCCGTTTATTGCAGATGGTGAGCTTTTCTACCAGAACAGCAGAAGAGCCATCAAAAAGTAAAGAGGAAGCATGGAGATTGTTTGGAGAGTTTCATGCAAATCCAATTGGCGGACACACAGGCATAATAAAAACACGGCATGCCATGTGTTCCAGATTTTACTGGCATGGCATGACTGTGCATATAGACAACTGGGTATGTTTTGGTGCTTTTATTTGTTAAAATGTTCCTTGTTTCATATTTGTCTTTTTCTGTTAAAGGTTTCTGAATGTGACAAATGTCAACGAGAGGGAAAGCCTCTGGCAGCTGTTTTGCCTCTGCAAAGTATAAAGGTACATATCTATCTTGCTACTATTATTCTTGTCAGGAATATACTGTAAAATAATCTTGCCTTGTTAGGTGTCTGCTGTTTGGGAGTTGTTGGGCATTGACCTGACTGGACCATTCCCAAAAACCCAGGATGGTTACCAATATATTTTCACAGCGACCGACTACTTCTCCAAATGGGTGGAGGCTTTCCCTCTAAAGACAAAGTCTGCTGCTGAGGTTGGGCAAAAGTTGTGCTCAATTATTTATAGGCATGGATGTCCAAAACGCATCCTTTCTGATCAAGGGCGGGAATTTGTGAATGAGGTAGGGGTGGTTTTCTAAATCATGTTCAAACTTGTTCATGTTCATACATACGAATTCATGAAAGAAATATTAACTGTTGTGTTAGCTCAACAATACTCTTTGTGGCCTGCTGGGAATTGAGAGAAGTGTCACTGCTGCATACCACCCACAGACAAATGGTCTTGATGAAAAAACCAACCACAACATAAAGCGGTAAGCAATTTCCTCACTTGCACCAACATCAAACATTGTGTCTTTATACGTCACATAAACCTCTTATTTTCTAAATCATCTTGCTCTTTGTCAGTGCTCTGATGAAGTTGGTTAATGAGCAGCAAAACAACTGGGACTCATTCCTTGAGGCCACTTTGTTTTCATTAAGAGCAAAGGTTCACACCTCCACCAAACATACACCCTTTCAGCTGATGTATGGGCGGGAGGCAGTTTTCCCCTCAGAGGTCCCTGTGGAACTTCCAGTAAGCTTGTTTTAATAAACTTTTTATTACATTGTCTTGACATTAACAGTAAGATTTGTTTGTTTGTTTGTTTTTTCAGCTTTCGATAGTGCTTCCAAATGAAGAGGATATCGAAGAATTTTCCTGCAAGAGAAAAGAGGAGATGAGCCTTAAGTGCAACAGCGCTCAAAACAACATGGCTGAGGCACAAAGCAAGCAAAGACTGGCTTATGAAAAAAAGAAATTAAAAAAATACAAAAATGTGAAGTACAGTATTGGACAGGAGGTGCTTCTCTTTAATATGAGGAAGCAGGGACGAAAAGGGGGTAAGCTTTTTCAATTGTCTATTCATCTCAAGATGTTCATTTTGGATTAGAGGTGGTACACTTTTATATTGTGAGTGTGAGAATATGTTTTAAACTATAGGACGTCTTGAGCCAGATTTTTCTGGGCCGTATACGGTCAAGGAAATGAATGGCAAGAGGGTGTCGTTGGCCAATGCTGACGGGACTGTCCTCAAAAACAAGTACAGCGCTGACCATATCAAGCCTTATAAAAGGCATCGTGAGATGGAGGACACCATTCCAAATAAACGGTACTTTCAACAGTATTCTCTGACTGCATTTGATATTTTGATATCAACTTGACATTTCTAACTGGATTTCTTTATAGACCACACTACGAGGAGGCTACACCAACAAGGCCTTCGGTCATTAAATATGCTCCTCCACAACATATGGTAAATACAGCAAGAAAAATGACATTAACACCATTTTTGTAATTGTGTCTTGTTTAAAATTGTGTTAAGAAACCATTACAGTTTACAGTTCACAATTTCCACAACTTTATTTTCCATTAATGTTAAATTATATGTAACAAATTGTGAAATAATCACTGTCCAGCATCCACTTGATGCAAGCAAAAAAAAAGAGAACACAGAAGAGCGAGGTTGTAATGTACCAAAGTTCTGACCTGTTGGGTCATTTGTTCTTCCTGCCCCAGTCAGAGTTAAGGGTTTGGCCCCTGTATGTTTAACTTAAGTTCTTGTTCATTGTTCTGCTTTTCTTTCTGTCTCATTCATCACTTTGACTGCTAAAAAAAGATCTGACGTTCCCTACAGATCATGCTATGACTTTTCACCACAAAGAAGGAATACGTTCAGAAACTAGGTTTACTCAAAATAAATCGAAGCCATTCACAAAATGATCAGAGTACCAAATATAATTTCCTCGATAATAATAAGTCATAATAATAGTAGCCTATTAATTAATACTTAGCAGTGTGAACCTCCTTTCTGAATATGGTTCCTTTTTGCTACTCATCAAGCTATTTCCTTTGCCTATGAATCACTTTCAGTTTTTAAAGGTTGTTTCGACTTTCAGTTGAGTCACTATGGTCTGCACAAGATGAAGGCCAAGTGGAGGCAGCAGTTGGACCATTTAAATTATATGACACGTCCTTCAGGACACTTGAAGGGGCAAATTGGCTCGCAGATGAAGTAAGACAATATTTTTTCGTTACGCTACTTTTTTCTCTTTTTTTACCTCTAGTGCATCATTAACCTTTTACATGCTACTTTGTTTTGTCTGTGCAGGTCATTGATGCATATATACGTGTGCTGGTCCAGAAAGAAAAGGCATGTAGCTTTTTGCAGAATTATTTCTCGTCCATGCTTCTCAGTTCTTCAGAACATTTGTCAGTTAAAACAAGTTTAATTGACAAACTTGTTTAAACAGAAACCTGTTCATCATCTCAGTGCTGTAGTAGCCACAAGTCTTTTTGTAAATGGGAAAATGGAACCTGTTGCAAAGGTTATTTTTATTACTTTACTATTATGTCATGTGTAAAAATATGGTTCCAGTAAAGTGCCACTTTTTCTTCAGATGAAATTCCCTGAGGAGGATCGGTGGGTCTGTCCGGTGAATGTAGGTGCCCATTGGGTGTTGGTGGTCGTCAATATGATGGACAAGACTCTTATCCTGATTGACCCACTGTCAAATGAGGGCATCTACAAGAGAAAGATTCTCAGACACTGGAGGTTATTTGTCTCTGTCTAAAGTATATTGGCTTGTATCGCTAAGAGAATCTAGATTATTTTTCTGTCAATGGTTGTTCTCACAATAGGACATTCTTGGGGCTGACACACGGGGACAGCGCTCAGTGGACGGTCAATGTTCTCAAGCACCAAAAACAACGGGATTCATCCAGCTGTGGGATTTTGATTTTGATGGTAAATCTCTTTCAACAGTATGTTTATTTGTTTTGGTCCTTATGCCTTGATTTGTATGTATATATTTTTACAGTTCGCAGAGGCATATCTCATGCGAGGGCATCTGGGGGAAGTCTGCACAGACCAAAAAAGCGTTGCAAAGGCTCGTCTGGCTGTATCGTGCGCACTGATTGAGAGAGGAGGTTTCTGTAGCATTCATAGTTTTATATTTTATTTTAAAGCAGTCAAGTATTCATTAGATAAATTGATATGTTGAAAAATTTAAAAATGATGATATTATTGGTGATAAATATCACATTTTCAGACCACAGGATTTGTCTTTCCATATTTGTTACAAAGATGAGAAGCCATTCACTGCATCAGTCGGGTTTAAACACTGTTGAAGATGAAATACAATCACCTGCAGCAATTCTCCAACAGAAGGCTTGAACCTATTTCCTCAGTTCAATCGAAGTGATGACATTTATTTGACCAGGCAGTGTATATTCTCTTTGTTGTAGGGTCCCTTATATTACAGGTTTATGTCCAGTATTACATAATGTTTTTTTCCTTTATGATGAAATCCAACAATAATCGTGTCCCCACCCTGCCCCCTTGTGACCACAGAAATGTCCACACAAACACATCACTTATATTAATCAAAACCAGATCTCTGAGGAATAGGAATGGCTGCTAAATGTCACAATCGTATGAATTTGCAACACTGAGCTTATAAACCATATGAAGTCAAACCTTGAAAGTTATGCTGGAAGTTTTACCCTGTGGGACTAACTCAATTCATCGTTAATAGGCAATGAAGATTACTGCGTTGTGTGTGCTTACTACAAAACTGAAAATGATTTTGACGAGGTAACATTGTATTTCATGCTCACTATTAATTTCTGGTTTAAATAATAACTTGGATATTCTGGACAGGTGTGGTGTTCTGTGTGCAAGAGGTCGGCCCATTGTGCCTGCACAGACAAGAAGGAAGACTTCATTTGTAAAAAATGTCTAAATAAAATGTTACTAAAATAAATGATGCTTTTTAATCATACTTTGATGAACACCTTTTATATCAAAGCCCAAAAAAAACAAAAACATTTCAATGCATTGTCTGTTTGCTGTGCCTCCTGCTGAATGTTCAGAAGAAAGACAAGTATAATCAATACAGTAATCCTATCTTAAAGTAACCAACAATACATATTTTTAAATACTGTTTAATATACATCTGAGTATAAAACTGTCGACATGTAACTTAATGGGAATGTAATGAAAGTCTGTCAGATGGTAATGTAATAATCAGCAAGCCTAAATATATAATGTAGCCTAATGTTTGCAAAAAGGAGATAAAGAAAATCAACATTAATATGAATGAGTCAATTACCATTTTAGCCAAATTAAAATTAAGACCTATACATATGTATAGGTCTTAATTTTAATTTGGGGCATTATTTAGGGGTCTTATCTCCTCAAATTAACCTACTTTTATTAGCCTAATAGAATTAATTGCATAATATATAAAGATTGAAAGTAGGTTGGGCTACTTTGTATTATTTATTTTGTTAGTTACGTCAGTAAACAGTGTTCGGGTTTTAACATTTATACATACGGGCTTGCATGACGTCATTGTACTAATATTATAATTTGTTATAGAATATAACTTGTCGAAGTGATCCACCCGAGCCCCGAACATACGGGCTTGCATGACGTCATTGTACTGATAGTATAATTTGTTATAAAATAACTTGTCGAAGTGAGCCACCCGAACGTGCGCCTGCATGACGTCATCGTACTGAAATATTAAAATTTGATTGGAAAACTTGAGCATCGAAGTGCTCTATAGTATAGTATGTTGTTAAATTTCTAAATATAATGCATACTTACGTTATGTAGCTGTCAAATACTGATCTAATTAAGATAAATGCAAGAATATCTTTTCGACAAGCTCCGAAAGGCGGAGCTGGCAGTTTGAGCTACCGATGGATCATCTCGACAAGTCAGACCAGCTCGACATAACTGAGCTGTCGATTTGATCCACTGGTGGATCAAATCGACAGGGGATACTACATCGATAGAACACCGGTCGCAGAAATGTGTGCAAGACCCACGTCGGGCAAAAGCCCTAGGACATGTTCTCCGTAAAAAAAAAAAAGTCAAACTGGCGTGGCGACTTCGGTCCAATATGGCCGCCGTGCGCTTGGTCCGAGGGCCGCGCTCCAATGTCATGTTTTGCTCGGTTCACTGTTCTCTATCACTGTTCCGAGTTTCGTGCACGTCGGGCAAAATTTGCTCGTCCCAGCCCCATAGGGATCCGATTCGGGCCGGTGCTGTTCGTTCGGGCCGGGTCGGACGCTCTCGAGACGCGCGAAATACGAAATTTTTACCTGGCCGATCGCGACTATACCCCATTGAAGACTTTTCGTGCATGTTTACTGGGTCAAAAAGGGGCGCGAAGAGTATGAAAACAGTGCGTAATAAGAATAAGTACGAAACGGACGAAACACAATGTCCCTCGCCAGTTTACTGGCTCGGGCCAATAAATCTACCTGTTTGACTAGAGTATTAAAATATACATTGAAAATACAATTTAAAATTAACTGGAAATGCCAATTAAAATTAGTCCTAGCTTAATTTAGTCCAGTCCAATTTTTCTGTTGCTCTTGGTCTATTTCTGGGTCAAGTTCAGGTTCTAGTCTTAAGGTTTTAGGTCAAGATTTAATTCTGAATCTTAAGTCCTGAGTCTAGACTGAGTATAGTCAAAATTGAGTCCCGGTTTTCTTTTTCTTCTCCCGGTGACCCCGCTTCAGACCCAGTTGAGTGCTTGCTTAGTCCAGTTTATGCCTGAACCTAAGATTGTAAATTCAACCATAACCTTGAAACTGAATACTAAAAAAAGAAAAAATGATCAAAAAATAAAACAAATAAATAAACCGACTTCAAAGTCATCAGCGGCAGGTTCCCAGGTCCCCATATGTCCCCAGAGGGCTTCTGTACTCGCATCTTCATCTCAATAAAAGATGAGGGGGTCAGAGGGGGGAGGGGCGAGTGGTTTTGCGAGCAGTCAGCAAAGTGTCCCCGGACTGAATCAAGACAAACACGCAAAGGTGCGAGCCAGCAGATCCAAGGAGAGGCAAACATACAACAGGGAAACAAGCGAGAGACACGAGCGGCTCGCAAGCGCCGCTGTGGGCCCCACTAGTAATATATTGGTCTTCATAGTATATTGGTCTATATAACTAGTAGTATATTGGTCTTTATAACTTATCAATCTGTTTTTGTTTTTGTTTCTGTCGTCTTGTCTTTGTATGGTTGTGAAGTGTACCAGAAACAAACCATTCATATTCATAAATCCATGATACAAATATATAGCTCCTTAATGCTTATGGTTTTGCAGTCGCTGGTTTAGTTGCTGGTTTAGTCGCTGGTTGAATCGTTGGTTTAGTCAGTAGTTAATTAACTGGTTAAGTCACAGGTTTAATGTCTGGTTTAGTCACTAGTTTAAGCGCTGGTTTAGTCGCTGGTTAAGTAACTAATTAAGTAACTGGTTAAATTGATGGTTTAATCACTGGTTAAGTAACTAGTCAAGTAACTGGTTAAGTCGCTGGTTTAGTCACTGGTTTTATCTCTGGTTTAGTCATTGGTGTAGGTGTTTATTCACTGGTTTAGTCACTGGTTAAGTAACTGATTAAGTCGATGGTTTAGTTGCTGGTTGAGTCCCTAGTAAAGTAACTGGTTTAGTCACTGATTTAGTTGCTGGTTTAGTCAGTAGTTAAGTAACTGGTTAAGTCGCTGGTTTTGTCGCTGGTTACGTGCTGGGTTCTCTGAGCTAGTTCTTGATAGTCCTTGGTTTAGTCCAGGTTCAAGTCCTGGTTCTAGTACCAGTCAATACAATTCGGACCTGGTTTGTACTTGGTTTAGTCCATTTAGTCTGACTTTAGTTAGTCTGAGTCCAGTTCTGGTTTAGTTGGTGTTTAGTCCCGTCTCCTGACTTAGTAACATGACACAAATTCAGCATTAGTTTTGTCTCGTAGAAAAGGTTACAGAGGTTGTCATACTGTTTGAAGATCGAGAAGTTTCGACTTCTATCCAGAAAGTCATTGTCAGTTAGTTTTGTCCTGAAAATCTCCACATAAATCCAGTATTAACCACTTTAAACTACCCGAGAGACAAAAGCCCTCAGATATAGACAACCTTTAGCCTTCCTTTCATCTCCAGTCATTCAGTCCATGTGTGTCTTTGAATATAGCACCGCGAACTACGACCTCTGAACTCTGAACTGTGGTGCTGTCATACTCGCTGGGGGCAAAACGACGTGACGTACTCGTGCTGACAGTAGAAGAGAAAAGGGCAGCGACAGAGTCAAAATGTGGAGAGCGATGGCTTTGTACAGACTGTAAGCTGAATAAAGTCTTCACTACTGTTAATGAAAAATCTGACAATTGTTTTCTTTCTTTATTCTTTCTACACGCAGATGCAAGAATGTGCTAAGAGAAGGGGTTTATCAAAAAGTCTGAAGAATCTGTTTTGTAAAAATCAATCAAAATGCTTTGGGGTAACATTATCTGACAAGCACAAGTACAAGTACAATAACTAAAAAAAACAATGTAATATAATTTATGTTGTTGAATGTAACATTTCAAAATAATAAGATTAAATTCTAATATCAGTAACAGCGATATGCAACATCCCTAATAGTTTTAATTGTTATTTTCCATGTTTGGGTCTAACAAGGATCCAAGTAGAGCTTTAATATGCAACAAGAAATGGGAATGAGGGTAAAACATTTAATTGAGAACATCATTTAAACTGAACTAGGTTGTTCTGCAGCGGATCAAAAATTTAGGACCACATGCCTTTAAAATCTTAAATCTGTGCAAAAATGTGGACTCAGTGTCATTTTCTGTCTGGTATTCACACTGTCATGATGTTCTGATGGCAAAGGCAAAAAATCATTCTCTTTTTGAACATGGTCTGGTTGATGAGCTGCTTAAGCAGGGCCTCTCACAGCATGTAACACAGTCATTTGAAATTTATTAAGAAATCCTGACCGTTATGGATCAAAAAAGTAAAGTGGAAGACCGAAAACAATTACACCAGCACTGTGCCGGAGGATCTGATTGGCCATCAGTCAAGACACTGGACAATCCTCGACCCAAATTAAGGCTGTTACCGATGCCGACTGAAGCCCAGTAACCATCAGACGCATCTGACTCAAGGGCTTCAAAAACAAGAAACTTCTGTAAAAGCCTTGCCTCCTTGAACACCACAGGCCACTTGGACTTTACAAGAGACACCGAACATGGGACAATGAAAGGTGGAAGAAAGTTTTATTCTCTGATGAAAATGTAACCTTGATGTTCCTGATGGTTTCCAACATTACTGACACGACAAGCAGATCCACCTGAGATGTTTTCTATGCACCACTGGGTTTTTCAACAGGACAACGCTACAGTTCACAAAGCCCCAGGACAAAGGACTTCTTCAGGAGAATGACATCACTCTTTTGGACCATCCTGTGTGTTCCCCTGAACTAAATCCAACTGAGAACCTTTGGGGATGGTAATGGGAATGGGAAGTTTACACAAATGGACAACTGTTCCAGACAGTAGATGCCCTTTGTGTGGTCGTCTTCACCTCCTGGAAACACTTGCACCACAACCGATTTTTGAAGTGATCAGTGGCTCATTATGGAGTTTGTGTTTGAGACTTTGATTTCTGTTTTGAGGGGGTTTCAGGTTGTTTTTCGAGGTGTGGTCCTAAACTTTTAATCAGTTGCAGAACAGCCTATTTAATTGTTGTTTTCAATAAAATGTTTACGCAAACTTTTTTTTTTGTCTCACTCCCAATTCTTGTTGCTTGTTGAAGTTCTACTTGGAACATTGTTAAAAAAAATTGACTTTTGCCATTTATTCTGGTCTTAACTTTTGATTGGGACTGTACTTCAGGAAAGCATCATTCATAAAATGAGAAAATAAAATAGTAATTAAAAATGTTGTCTACTGTGTGTTAATAAGCGCTTCAACCAAAAAGCTGAATATTCTGGGTATTTATTTTTACATTTGGGAGTAGGTCACAAATCCTAAAAATCACACCATGGAACTAAATTTAGCAACAGTGAAAAAACAACAGATGGTGGATCGGTCTGAGGTGTGAATTTGGGAAGATAAACAAGTATTTAATTAGTCAATAATTAAGTGAAGATTAAAATGTATGAATTTTTAATCAAAATAGATCAAATATTAGAAGCTTTAAATTGATGCATGTGTGATGCAGCGATATTAATGATTCAGAAGTTGTTCTTAAAAATGTTGCTGAGGTGGTTATGACGCACTGGGCTGAGTAAATGCAGGTGCTCACAATGTTTGCGTCACAAAATGCTCACGCCACTTTTTAATGGCTATTCTTAAAACTGTGGCTCAAGCTATTTTATAAAATGGGGTGTAAAAATAGCAGCTACATTAATATTAACATCAACAGTGCAGTCAAGTATAGTCATAGGATGTAATGCTTTAATCCTTTTAATATGCACAAGACTAGACACTGACCTAGGACTAAACACGGACTAAACCTGGAATTCTAGACCAGCGGTTCTGATTTTGTTACAATATCACTAATTTGTGCTTTAAGGTTTCCTGGTTTAGATCTGGTTTAGACCCAGTCCAAGTTGTGGGTCTATTCTGACAACATTTTAGACCTGGTTTAGTTTCATATATAGTCTACTGTCCATTAGACCAAACTAAGCTTTGACTTTTATTAGAGGGGGCGATATATTGAAATATAGATAATACAGTGAATGTTGTTTTGAAAATATGATAAATTTGAATAGCGAGTATAGTGTAAAAAATGCTGCAAAGAATTATATATTTTTAAAATTGAGTTATGTTATAAACTTTAAAATAAGATAAGAAAATTTGTCTGATAATTAAACCAACTAATCTGCTTTAAGAAAATTCTGTTGGATTGGCAAAATATCATCTGACTATCATTATGGAGATAGGAGATGAAAAAAAAGCCTACCATTAATTTCTGAAGTCTAAAATTGAACTTAATACAAAGAAATCAAGATCAGTTAACAAGCACAAAACAAAAAGAAGAGGTCATCATCGTGCACCATTCAATTGCGATATCATGATATAAAATTTTAATGTTACAATGTTATGATTATTGTGAGAAGAAATATTATGGCACTCAAACCAAACAACAATAAAATCCTTAAATTTGCTTTCTTTCACAAGCTTTATGAAATCAAACTTTCTGAATGAAAAAGTAATCATATTTGTACATTTAACAGTCAAAACATACAACATACAAAAACTACTTTGGTCGCAGCTTTGCTTTTTTAGAAAATAGATTCTCACAATTATTATTCTTTTGTTCTTATGATTATATTATGACCTGAATAATCACGGTTATTGATTAAGCGGATAATTCTTGACAGCCTATAATGTGCAAAAAGGAGTGCGTTGGTCATTGAACTTCCAAACTACAGACCATTTTCAACAGAATTTAATACAGTATTCCGTTATTTCCGTTCTATGGAAATGAGAGGCGCAGATTTGACATCCACTGCAGCTCGTCCTCACCATTCTCACCTGTCCTTCTGCTACAGCGGACAGATTTTCACCTTCTCCTCTGTCTCCTTCACCCTTTCACTAGCCCTTCTCCCCTTCTCCCCCTTCTCTCCTTTCTCCCCTCTCTCTCCTCTCGCTCCCAAAGTCACCTTGTCAGCAGACTGGCAGTACAGCAGCACCCAGGGGCCCTTGCTTGTTGCCCCGTTATGACGCACACGTTTTCAGCCTTTGGTCCAACGATCTACCCCTCTCCTTCTCTCTGTCCCTCCCTCCCTCTCTGTCTCCTCCCGGCCCCCTTTGAATGAATCAAATGGAAAAAAAAAAAACTCTGCAGCCGTATGCCATGACGCAATTGGCTGTGACATCTCCCCTCCACAGCCATGACGATAATTACATTTTAGGAGGTTTCAATGTCAGGTTTTGGTTGTTATGTAAAGCTGAGGTTGCAGGATAGGGTGAAGATGCTAACTCAGGCCACAGGGGGTAGGGTTGTCACAAAAAAAAAAAAAAAAGTTCAGATACTAAACAATGCTGAGGGTAGGCTTGATATTAAGCACTTATTAAGTATTTGTACACTTTAAGATCCAAATTGAATTAAAATGAATACAAATCAGAACACAAGACTTAAAGGCACAGAATGTAACCCGTTTTGTTTTTCAGATGGTTTTATGGCACTAAAAATGTATAAAATCTTGTGCTGTTACTGTGAGCGGACTTGGTCTACAAACCTTACTCGCACTTGGTCTGAAGGAGCCTGCTTTGTTTCCATGAACATGTTGTTCCTTTAGCTATTCATCTTATTCCGCCCCGCTCACTTTCGCCTCCTTTTGCCACAGATCCGCACTTCAAACGTAATGACACGTCTGGTTTGGTGGGAACTAGGTTTATGCAAGTGGAGAATGAGGGAAAAGTCTCGCCGTCAAAATACTCAATTATATAAAGTAGATTGATTTGTGTAAATGGTGATACATGTGCAACAAGTCAGCAATGCACCGATTCTCTGGGCGGCCTGAAAACAGCTTTGAAGTCCATCTAGAACTTATTTTCTGTTGAGCTCGCCTGCCCCATGTAAACTAATACAACAGAAGAAAGATGGCGGCGCCCACGGCAACATCCAGAATAAGGTGAACAATATTCCACACTATGGCATAAAACTATCGGTGTCCATGGAGAATGTTCTGAAGTAAGTAACTTTCTATTTTTATGGAGTAGTACAGATTACTTTTCACCTTTAATTATTGACCAATAATTTGAATAAATGTAAGATAAAAGTTAAATGGTTCAATTCTAATAAAATTAATTATTCATTTGTTCATTCATACATTGATCCTGATTTGGTTGATTCAATTGTAAAAATACATCTATTTTGCAGATTTGTCAAAATGAAGCTAAACATCACCTCTTTTTTAATAATGTTTTGCTCCTTCTTGTCGAAAATGCACAGAAATCCCTGTCAAGTTTGCTCTTAGTCATATTTGAAAAAGTGAAAAACAATGAATCAGCGTGTTGTGGTGTTGAGTAAATTCGCTCTGGTCAGACACATTCGGTGACACCTCATCCACAAAATTAGATTTAAATTCACGCCTTGCGCCTTCGGCAAAATCAGATGTGTGTTTATAAAAGCGCTGTTTACTTATGCTCATGATTTTCAAAACAAACTCGGCCTCTTGTGTAATAAAAACATATGGCCTTAGCATCCTTCTACACATGTAGTCAGCATCCCTCAGGTCCAGACTTAAAGGTGCACTATGTAACTTTTCTGATCCGTCACCTAGCTATGCCTGGATTGTTCCACAGTACAGCATTAAGTATATTGATCTTGCCTTTACTTAGATACAGTTTTACTGCACAAGAATACCTAAAAAAAAACACAAATTCTTAACATAAGTCCATGGAGATGAATAGATGTAATGCCATAATTATGAACATTCCGGACAAAGAAACATCTCCATAGAGACAAGCGGATGGCGAAACTTCCACCCAGAAAGGTTACCTTAAAAAAATAATGATCTTGATAAGATAGTTTAAATTCATTTCTAAGGGCATCATAAGATATGTCAAACTAGTTTCAAGATTTCTGCCAGTGAGGTAAAAAAAAAGAAGAATCCTATTTGGCAGAAAATGTATAAGCTACATTATCTGCCAAATAGGATTCAAATACAGTACATTTATTTTAATCAGTTCAAAATATCATGATGAAACATTAAGAAAGAAGAGTAAATATAAACACTACCAAAAATGTACATATAATGTAAACTACATTAATGGATTTTAAGTATATTTTCTGCTTTGTTTATGTACTTGAAAAGGAATAAAAAAAAACATCTGAGTTGAGTGAAGTTCTTAATGTAATTCAAAAAGTTTTCTTCTTCTCACTCCTTAAATAAGAAATCTGAATTATTTGTTTGATGTGTTTATGTGCCATTAAGGGTTTTGAATACACGCTTTATTTACTTTCTTCATTTGTTCATTGACTTGGTCTAACTAAATAAACAAATAAAATTAAAATGAATGACTACACACTCTAGGTTACATCTCCTGCAGTGGAGGTGATGCGTTCAGGTGAAGTGGTAAACTCGACAGAGAGCACCTCTGTTATGTTAAACAGCTCTGAGCTCCTCCCCGCGGCGGCCATCTTGATTCTCCTCTGATATCGTGTAGTGGGTCTCAGCGAGTTTGGATCCAGGCCCAGATCTGGGTTTTGGACTCCGTGGGTGAAAGCACAAGCTGCTTATGCAACGCCACTAAATTTAGGAGCAAAATTTGGAGAGATTTGGAAATGGTGAAGATTAAAGCCCAATTTTAGATTTTGTTCCATTTTGGTTTGGGTAAACTTAAATTGTAAACTAATACAACTAAAACTAAACTGACATGCTGCTTTTACTACCCAAGAGTAAACTACTTTGTCACAATCACATTTTTGACAATTATTGTGAAAAGAAACATCACAACTTTATGATTACAACAGTGAAATCTTTACTGTCTAATAATTGATCATTTCTCTAGTATGTGACCAGCTTTATGAAATTAGAAATCAAACGAATAGTCTTGACACTACTAATGGCTAAACTGACACTACTACTATTATTCAAAACACTTTGGAAAATAGAAATATGTTTATAATATGTTGATGTCCATTGCAAAAAACAAAAAAAAAGACAAAATTATAGGGCTACATTTTCTACTCCATCTTAAATACTTTTCTGGACAGCATTTACCCCAATCATTGTCTTGAATATTAGCTGTGCATTTCCTTGTCTTTTCGTTTCACTTTAGTATCATCTTTCCATCAGCGCCGTCTCAATTCTGAATCCCTCTCCAATTATTTGTGTGCAACTGTCATCTTCATTTAGTTTTTGTTCACGAGGCAGTATTTTCGACTTTTATGACGGTGTTAGGACATGTATTATGCAAATGCAGCATGGTTTTATGACCCTTTGTTTCAGCGATGCATTCAAATGTACGATCTCGGCATACATTATCTCATAAGATATAATGGGTTTGCACAGATACAAGTCAAAACGGATGCGTTTACTGCCTTGGCAAAATCTCAAATTACGTTTTTGAATAGAGACTTCAATAGAGTAGATCCTATTAATTATTATTTCATAGTTTGTAACTCAGTCAGTATTGCAGCAGACAGCCGATGGGTTGTGTTCACCTTCTAGAAATTGAAGTCATTATTTCAGATGGAGGGCAGGCGCCTGTATCACTCTATGGGAGATTCACTGTTAATGAAAGAAATAGCCAAACTTCCACAAATGTTAGATCATTATTTGTTCGGGACTGGCTCCACAAACTATAATGGCACCTGATTTGTGAAGGTAAGGTGAAGAAATAGTTTGTTGATTTTTAATAATAAACAATTAGAGAGCTATGAACCATAAACAATACATCTGCAATCTGACAGTTCAAAAGCATATTCCACCATAGAAAAAGGTTTGCATCAGATCTTCAAGTGTTAGAAATGGTCCCTATATATACAATCACTGCAGTCTAAAAAGTTTTATATGCCACAAAGAGTTGTTACCGATCCAGGGCAAAAAATGTTTTGAAAATCAACAGAAATGTGCTAAAAGGTGCCTGTAAATGTCTTGATTGAGTTTCAAGTATCACTCAAAACGTGAATGGACTGTAAAATGAAGCATTTGATCATTTTATAATCATGTTTGAAAGATTATACAGCTTCTGTTTCTGTTAAAGTTTCTGTTCTTTTTAAAATTGTGTAATTTATTTTAATATAGATTTTTTTTCTATGGTAGTTTTCTTATCATTGAAAATACTTTTAATTTAGCATATTGTCCATCTCGAGGGACAATATTATTACAATTGAATATTTAAAAAAATGGACATCTCCACATATTATATCCAGTACAATTTCAACACCAACTAAAAACAAAAACATTGTCTTTAGTGCTTTATGTATCCAACGAATCCTCACTCGTTCACAATCGGGAGAAAATGCTTTAACAAATAAATTGGTTTCCTGATGCATTTTGCTCACAGACATTGCATCTCTCCACTTAATCCAACCACAGCCAGTTTTGTGGTTACTTACACTCCACATTGTTGACCACTAATAACCATAATTGTCCAAATTCGACGAACACTTCTTCTTGTTTCTACTTCCTGTCACACGTCTGCCACTGTCAGCCAACCGCATCTCCAGCCATTCATATCAATACACGCCCTCTCTTTTTAGTCTTCCTGCAATTTTCACCTCCAACCCTCCTCTGCCCCTTTTATCGTCCCATTCTGGTGTTGTAGAGTTCAAAGGCTGTGTCACCGACATGTTTCAGGTTCAACATTGTGGATTTTTATTTTAGAAGTTACTTAAAAATACAAAATGTTGAGTACCGTTTAAACACATCAAATGAAGCCTTGGTACAGCCTTGAGAAGATGTGATTGAGCTAAACTTGAAGTGGCAGTTGTCTGAGCTGGAGACAGATAATTGTTTTTGGAGCCTCAAGACAAGTTTCTCTCTCCACACGAGTTATGCTTTATGTAACTAACGGGATATAATTATGACAGAGACATTCCGACAGACGGGAATTAAGACGTAAAGATTCAAAGGGCTAAACGCAAGAGGAAATCGACTCTCGAACCATTTAAATATGTGCTATGTGTCCTTTTTTTTTTTTGCAGAGTTTCCACCACCTGCTTGTCATGAAGATATTATTGCTTTGGAATGTTCCACTATATGGCATTAAACATATCTAGCTTGCATTTATTCAATTACAGATGTTTTTATTGCTTGAAAAATACCTTAAAAACATTATAACATGCAGTGAGTGAGCTCGCTTCTCCATAGATCTGACTGTCTTGGCCTGGAGCTGTCATTTGCTTCTCCATGGAGATAGACAAGTTTGATGGCATACTGTGGGACATAGGCAAAGCAATCGCCATGGAGACAAGCAAGTAGCGGACTTAAATATTTGAAGGAAACACGTACAATTAATGATCAAATCTAAAAGGTCAGATAAGTACAAGAAGCAGCAGTAGCAACAGCCGTAGTAGTAGTAGTAGTAGTAGTAGTAGTAGTAGTAGTATTAGTATTACTAGTAGAAGTAACATCTATAAGAGCCATTCCTTATCCATCATCATTTGTTGCCTAAATAAATAGCACTGCGGTCCTCCTTTCAGACATAACTCTCAATTTGAGAAACATGACCAAAAACCAATATTGTGTCACCTTGGGTTGTCTTCACTACATTTTAGTGCTTACTGTATGTCGACATATCATCCAATCAAACCTCTATAATCAATTTATCTAAGGTCTAAGGAAATCTTCGGTTAAAACAAAATGAACAAAACACAACTATTCCGTTTGAAGCAATAGATGAGTGGCCTTACGCTTTCAGACACTGTTTGTCTTAAGCCCAGACTTGTTTAATGAAACTGTTCATCACAATGTTTCAAAAGGAGAATATGTGTTAGGTCTGCGCAATGTCACTTAGTTGTTCAAAAGCAGCTTCAAGACTAAAATAGTGGGATGGAGGTGGAAAAGTATGGCAAATCTGCCCAGAGCTAATGAAAGTACTACAAATTTTAAAAATAAATTACTCAAATATAAAGGAATAAAGTACTGATTGCTACTACTGCTACTCCTACTAAAAGCTTCAATTTGCTATTTCCAATAAACTTTATATAAAAGCTATTAAAGTCATTAGTCATATGACAATTTCCCCAGGGAAATATTAATTATGAAATACTGTCAAATCCAGATTATAGAAGACAAATTGATATACCATCTACCAATCTACCACCTAAATATATTCAAATGTCGAAGTCTAAACAGCTGACAGATTAGAAAAGGACAATAGCAAACTAGAAACTATATAAAGAAGTAGAATTGAAAGATGTTGCTTGAATCAAGGTTGACAGTTCCTCACTAATAATTACAGAGCTCTGTGGGATTATTGCATTGACACCAGAGGCTACATTAGAATTAGCGCTTAGCCACAGGGTCCAGTGTAGATCATAAATGGGTGAACTATCGACTTGACGGATTTATTTTGACTCAAACCGACGGCAAAAACAAACAAACAATATACAACAAAACAAAACAAAACAAAACAACACAGAGACATTTACAGAGACTGGCAGATGTGGACACAAGTTATGGTAATATTGTACCTACTAGACATTTCTAAAGGGAAAAATGGCAGAAACAAAATCTTGCAATAAATAGAGATTTTACACCTGAACAAAAAATCTCATGGTTGGGGCTGGGGAATGCATTTTCACATCAATCAGGAGATCATGAGAGACAATACCAATTCCATTCACAAGGGGTCAGTAAAGCAACTCCTTTTATATTAACAAGGTTTATGGCTCAATCAAGAGAAGCATTTACCACTGGACTATTATGTTAATAACTGCAAGACACTGCCAAGTCCTTGATTATTAAAAAGAAATATTCTAAACCTGATTTTAAATGAGGCATTTTGTATATTTACTTAATATATTATTAAAATTGGATTCAAAGCATAATAAAAATGTTAGGTGGTTTACATTTTGTACAACATAAGATCAGACAAGCACAAATAACTACATATAGTGCACCTGAAGAAAAACGTATGTAATTAAACTTTAAATGAATGACGTCAGATCTGCTTGAAATATGACAGAATTAAACTTTAAAATAGCCCCAAGGATAAAAATGAGCAGCACGTTACATTTTTCAAGGCTGTAATGGTGGTGTGCAGGTGCATGCTGGGAAAAATTAGATTTATCTGGCTCAGTGAAAAAAAAAAAAGAAAAAACAAGAGCACCTGCAATTGGGTAATCCACAGGGAGCGAGGCTGAAATGCAAAGACGCGAGGGGAGAAACCGCTGAGGTCGTGAATAAGTCAGGATGTGTCATGTTAAGACTTACATAAAGAGGTGGATATGTTTGTAAAGGGCAAGTGTATAGAAGGGAAAAGCTGGGTTGATGGAGCACAGGAGCGTTGAACACATCCAGAAGAAAATAAATACAAAAACACTTTCCATATTAGATTCAGGGATGTATACAGTGCAATTTGAATGGTCATAGTATAGAAATCAAACATTTTATTCACAATGTCCAAAATGTATGTTCCTGCATGTCTATTACTCGGTCTAAACCCTGTAGTTTCTGTAAATGTATGACAATCTTCTCAGATTTCAGTCTTTGAAAGTTTGAAACAGAATCTTGATTTTTAAACATGATTGCAATCATTTTTTGCGCCCTGGTTAACCGTCAAGTTTAGGCCTAATTTGGGGACATTCATAATTTGCATTGCTTTGTTCCGATATGTCCTTGTGGTTGCATCATTTAGTTACAAGCATTATCTGCCAAGCAACTGCATATACTTTATGTAATTACCCAGTTATCTTCTTCAAACTTGCCTTTCTGCAGTAAAAACACCTATATTGAATAAATGCAAGACAGACAAGAATAATGTCATACTGTGGAACATGACGTCTCATTTAGGTCCCTACCCAAGCCCTTCATGCAAACAATTACAGATTATAAAATCCGGTAACAACAAGAGCTGATGTAACAGTTTGTTTTAGAATATTTTGGTGTGCCACTGCAGAGGAATGCATCCATCTGTTCTGTCAGTTATTAAGTCTGAAGCAGGCTGCTCTTTATTTTTGTTGTGAGTAATTGAGTGGCTAATAAAATGCCTAGCACTAGCCATATACATATCAGAGAAGATGGTAAGCAGTCGAGAGAGAGGAGCAGACACTTTGATAGTGTGACTTGTATTTATAATAAGGCAGTTTTATTCAATGTTATGATGGGTACTGGAGAATTTAAACAGCACGGTCTAATCAAATCCAGTTAAATAATATCACCACACATATTAAACAAGGACGAAACCAGCTCTAAACCAAGACTAAACCAGAGCAAAACAAAAGCACTTCTGAAGGAAAACCCTGAACTGCACTACACCAGGCCTAAAGCACCTCTGACCACTGCAGAATATAGACTCAACTCCCATTTTTAACACATCAACCTTGACAACTCACAATGTTTGACAACCTACGCTCATTTTGCATTGTAATGGGCCTTTAAATTCAAAAGACTGGTAAGAGGAACTGCAATTGGACAAATAAATAGCGCTGAGTTGAGCTCAAGGATTCGGGAAACTCCAGCATCAGCGCCGAAGAAACTGAGGCAGCACTAAACGCATCGACAAGACGGGAAGAAAAGTGGAGGAGACGTGGAAAAGGAGAAGACTTGATTTACACAGAGGTGAAGGACAGCGCAGAAAGAAACAGCTTAGAGTGAGGTTTAAACTGAGACGTATTACTTTATGTTATGGATCACATTAACGATGCATTACATTAACTTTTTTGGAGGGGTTGATACCTGATTGTTTCCATGGAGATGTTACTGCACTCCACAATATGACATTAAACCTATCTGTTGCATGTATTCAATTACAGGTGTTTTATTCATCTAAAAGTATTTCATAAATGTGACTCAACACAATGATTTGACGATTAAAAACGACACAAAGTCATCACTTTTTGCAAGTACATATTTGAGTTTACAACATTGCCAACCCCAGCGTTTTCATTTTGCACCAAGATTGCTTTGTACCCATAAAAACTAAAGAAATCTTTACTGCGCGGCTCTATGGAGGAAAACAGATGAAAAATGAATGGGACAAAGAGTTGTTTGTGATGCCTGGTAAACACTGAACACTTTTAAAATGGAGGTGAACTGAAAAAGGCTCTTTGGATTTCAAACATTTATGAAGCCAAGTCGGCGGTGGCACATCTGGCGAGGGGCACGACACGAAAGTCAATTTAACATAAAGATATGGTGTGACAAGGTGCAAAGCCACGTCCCTGTAAAGTCAATGGGGCTGAAAGTATGACATGCAAACGGCAGAACGGTAAGCAATGAAACGCGCCTATAGCATGGGTAGAATTCCACCAGAGGAGACTTGATACTGTGATATAGGCTACCGTATGTATTAACAAAGTAAAAAAAAAAAGTAATTGGACATTTTAAGCCCCAACACATCAGGGAAAAACATAATTGGCCCAAAAAATCCCTGATAATCTTGGTTCAGCCTTGGTTTATTTAATTCTTTGATTTATATAGCACCTTTCAAAAATACTTAAAGCGCTTTAAAATGTATTATTGCCCAAGGACACAACAACTGCATGCACTGCCAGAATTTACCTTCATCTACTTTCATTTACACTGTTGCAAAGACTCACAATCTAATTTATTATATTTGTTTATTTCAACACATAAAAACCTTATGCAACTTGTACTGTTACTATGGTGACACCCTGAAATGACTTCAAATGCTAGGCTATAACTAAAACAAATATTGTATGGCTCCAGAAAGTTCAAATTGCCTGTTGTCGATCTCGTAAACCGCCCTTTTCTTCTCATTTTAGTTTAGTTTGGCTGTTTTCTCGGCACATGGCAGTGCGCTAACCTCAAAAATGTCCCAAACGCTAGCCACATTTAGCGCTTCATGTGGCTTTTGACGGAAACCGTTGAAATTAGCCTGCCCTTTAGCATGTAGCGTTAGCCTCCCTTTGATTTACATGGGGATACTGAGGCCCCTCGCGCATACTTGTGGTAATATCGTTTCCAACTTTGTACATTTTCCAACACTTTAATGGTTAGCAAGGATTTTTTGAAACCATAAATTTATTAAAAACACAGGAAAACTTGGCTTTAAATAAGTCTGATTACAGGATATATTACACGTTCTAAAACTGGAGTAAAAAAATAGCTTAAGGCCCTAAATGCAGATACTTCAATGTGGTTAGTTGTAATTTTAGTCTAATATTTGTGGCAGTAATGGGATTTCCAGACCCAACCGCAATCTTGAAAGCATCATAGAATCAAATGGTACTTTAGCAGAGAACCGTAAAAAGCCAAATGTAGTATTTAGCAACCATGGATACATGACTAGATTGAGCTATCTTCTCTCGTGTTTTTTAAGATGGTTAGCAATGGCATGTTTGTGAAGAAAAGGTTTTCGTGAATTCTTGGGTTTTGACACAAATCCTTTCAAACCAACAAAGATTTTCTTTTTGTTCATTTTAGCATTTGCAGAAATCACAAACATCTTAGTAAATCTTGATAAATTGGATTTCTTTGTCCTCAACAACAACATCATCATTTTTATCGATGTTGCTGCGCTTTATTGATTCTATATAACATCAGTGCATTTAGATGACAAAACTATCTTAACATTTACTTATTTTAATTATCATTCTATGCACTATGTAATTGTACATGATATGCATAAGGCTTATATCCCTGCCGTATTTTGCCTGGTAACTGTGGTCCATGCCTTAAATATAGTGCTCGTGCTGCAGCCTCCAGAGATCGTCTGAATCTGATGACAAAGACTTTTCTACCCCTCTCCTTTTGTTCCTCCACAACTGTATTGACCAACACTGAACAAGAGGAGACTGTAGGGCAACGCATTATACACTACACTACCAGGGTAAGTGAATGTAAGAGTATATGTAGCTTTGGAAGAAAAATTAAACAACGATAATACGACTAAACTACACTGGACAAGACCAAAGATTCAAAGCAGGACTAATATAGGACTCAACCAGGATTAAATGGTACAGGAGTAAGACGTCCAGAATTAAAGAGTACGATGAGATCTAAATCAGGACAAGTCCAGGACTGATCATGAACACGACTGGAGTAAACTGACAATACCTAGACTAAACCAGAACTATACCTGTACATAACTACTGACTAGATATCATTGGGTCAAAAAGCTTCCTCAAGGTTTATATGACTAAACGGCTCTCTCATCCAGTTTGAAATAAAACAGGTTTGTGGGTGAGTTTATAGTGTAAATTCAAGTTGGGGTAAATTTCTAATCAAACTCAGCCCTAAATATTGGCCTAAAAAATATCAGCAAAGTTTATTGTCATTGGTTTCTCTGGATTCTTAACAATCAGTATCAAGATCTATGCAAGGACTAAACTAAGACCACTCCTTAATCTTGACTAGAATTAGAGAATCATGACCTTTTAGGATAAAACGAGTCTCAAATAATACACCCAAAGCAGGAACAAGCCAGGGATAAAATGCTAATCCTAAATATAATCTAGATCTAAACCAAGACTTAATCAATAGTATTCGTTTTCAATTTCAATTCAAGCTATTTATTTTCTCATTTCATCTCATTTGTATTTTTGAAACTGAAATATTCATAACCAGAGGTCTCGAGTGGATTTTCTTTTGACAATTCCATCCCATATACAAAATGTCAATTAACTTCGACAAAAGTTGTAGACAGCACCAAAGTTTGGACAAGTTTAAATAGATAAAAGTATTTTTCACTTTAATTCAAAGACTTCCATCTTTGCGCATCACTTTCCATACTGTTCAAAACACGTCTGTACTTTCCGAGACCTCTGCGTCATTAGTGGAAGATTACTGCGTTATGAAGACATTTTATCAGCTTAACTTCAGTCACCTTTTGAAAACTGCGCTCAATTCAAGGGGTTGTTATTTATGACATTATTCTTACTTTTCACCGAGTGACTTCAAAGCATAATGTTTTTAAAGCAAGTGACAGAATGCATCTAGACTTCAAGGTACAGAAAAAAACATCAAATTTATCCTTAATGAATGTATGCAATATGCCATCTTTATATATTTTATAATGAGGTTCGTGGCACGAGTTATACTTACATTGAATTAAAAGTAAATAACTGCACTGGACCAGGACTTAAACAGGACCAAGCCATGACAAACCTGGACTAAACCACATCTAATCCACTTAAAGCTAGGTCTAAACCAGGATGCTCTGACCCAGTTGTCTGGACGTCACAAAAACAGAAAATAAATGAGAAAATAATAAATAAAATTGTGCTAAAACGTGCCTGTAAATGTTGTTGTGTACATCATTCAGCAATAGCTTTTGTCAATTTTGCAGATCTCCAAAGCAAAAAGTGCGATACTATCCATTTCCTGCTTAGAAAATAATCACTCAACATTTGCAAATTGTACTTTTTGACATTTATACATTTCAAAAACCCCGTAGAAAGGATACACAGCTCCGTCTGAGAGAGGGACGGACGTTCTAATCTGAAAACAACTCTATACTACCCATGTTTAGTGCCCAACCCACTTTTTGGGAATCTCAAAGCCACATAATGTCCCTTTTTGTCCCTTGTCAGCTGCGGTTGCCCCGGGACATGATGCCATTAAAGATAAGAGTGATGCGCCTCTGCCCCACTGAAGTGCTTTGGAGATGGTCCAGGGGGGTCCCGCGTCACCTGCATTTTTCATGAGCTCATATATGATTTCAGGGCTACACATTTTCACTCCATCTCCATCAATTTGTAAATGTGACAGAACGCAATTACGACTTTCCAAGGCAGTCAACAAAGAGAAGAAATTTAACCAAATGCAATTTAAATTTTGCTTGTTTCTGCTCCAATATTGTGTGTTTTTGATTATTATATTGAAAGGAAATAGCCCTGAAATGTATTTTGTTAGATTTTTTTCATTTTTTTAAGGCTTTTATTGGCCTCTAAGCTTTATAGGACAGGACAGAGTGAGGGATGAGAGAGGGGAAGGACATGCAGCAAATGATCACATGCACAAGGCAAGTAATATAGATTTTCGAATCAGATGCGCTACCACAATTTCTATTTAAGTTATATATTAAAAAAATAATAATAAAATCAAAGTAAAAGTGGCTGTTTTAAGACAACGGGAAGAAATCATAATTTTTGGTCAACAACACAATTAACAAATAAATTAAACCTGTATGGCAATGATAAACGGATACTTACAAAGGTTACTTATTTTTTTTTAAATGTACTTATTACAAATCTACTTCATCTTTTTCATTTCAAAATTAGACATTCTGCGTCAAATCAGCTGAAGCTCTCCCTCTGAGTCTTCTAACACATTATAAAGAGCGCACATTTACATTTAACAGTATGTGGCGCCCTCAAGCCTTTTTGTGTGGATTTGGTCCCAGGTCTGGACCAGAGCCAGGTCTAAATGCACACGGCCACAGTAACAGGGCATCTCCACCACAGCATCCACCACTGCATTCACCACTGCAGCAGGCCTGCTGGTTGACCTGGCTGTTGTCGTTAGTTGTAATTTGTGTACATTTGTAGCTGTATTTTTTTATTGCATGTGTAGATCTTGTTGGTGTTACCGCCTAACATCAGAGCTAATTGATGTGTAATTCAACTATAGGAGACTAAATACAACACAATGGTTAGATCAAGGCAAAGTCTATCATTTCATTTTCATTGCTTAATCAAGTCTATCTAATCAACACATTATTCTATATCTGAAAAAGCAAGCAATTCACTCAAAATGTGAACTGTAAACTGATTCTAGATGATAAAACATAAATTGTAATAGTATTACTATTTAATCTAATCTCGTCACAATCTCGTTACAATAATAAAAAAATAAAAAAACAAATCACGCATCCCCACTGTGTAATCCTTTTCTGTTGTTTACATCTTCCATCTGCCATCTCTATATTTTAATATGACTGCTGGGATAGAATTACTAACTATGTAGGTCTAATAAGCAAAGAAAAAGTGACTCTTCACGCAGGAAAACAGCACACAAGAGCTGCACTAAACCAGGTCTGAAGAACCAGATATAAACCACGTAAAAAGGAGAAAATATAGCAAGACCAGGTCTAAAACAGGACTAAACAAGGACTAACCTTGGTCACTAGGACTAAAACAGGACTAAACCCACACAAAACCAGGTCTGAACCAGGACTAAGGACTAACCCAGGTCTAAATCACGACTGCCAGATCAAAACCAGGGCAAAATCTGGTCTAACTCAGGACTGAAGAAGGTCTAACCCAGGACTAAACCAAGTAGCTATAGCTCATCCACATAAAAGTGTATTTTTGATTTCTCTTTAGCCTCTTTTTCCCATAGTCCTGGTAAAGTGCTTGAAATTGGCCACTATGCAGCGTGGGAACCTGGTGATTGCTTTGCCCAGGGCTTATCCCCGGCCTGTTAGTGTGACTCAGCCGGGACATTTCACTGTTTGGACGGAGGGATGGAGAGACGGAGGGATGTTTGGATCCAGGGACTGAGCGGACAGGAGACGCGGAGCGGGCGTGACTGGTTTTACGATGCAGAGATTTGACAACGTTTACCGGCTGTGGACACCGACGCCCTTCACAAGGTCATGACAGGGGCCTGGGGAAGCCACTGACAGAAGGAAGAATGGAGGGAGAGGGGGAGAAAGAGGGAGAAAGAGAATCCTACAGCTTAGTCAAAGAACCTGTGGGTCCCCGAGTGTTGTACGGGTGGAGGAATCAACAGGGACAATCATCAAAAACAACACAAAATACAAAACATGCGCTGTCCATACTGTAAAGTTGGAGTTTTAGTTAAATGCTTTACCCACCGAAACAACAGCATACAGTTGCAAGAAAAAATATGTGCACTTTTCCTAATTTCAAGTCAAACCATTTTTATTTTTATTTCATACACAGGCTACAAGATTAATGGACATCAAATCAAAATCGCAATTTGAATGAACACAATTCACAAATCGCAAAAAGTGCTATTTTTGAAGTGCCAAGTTTCCTCCACAAACAATAAAATATCTAGTCTTATTCTATACTTTCAATCTGCAAAAAAACACGTTCTGAAATACATGTGATTCTTTAATTAATTTGTCAGTTCAAAGGCCTATTTCTCCTGGACGTGTTTAAAATGTGAACCTTGAACAGAATCCTATAATCAAACATAAACCGCAAATCTAATCACAAACACAATGCTTGTCTGAAAAAGCGCACTTGGATATTTTCCCAAATTGTGCAGCCCTATTTCACAAAGACAGCGCAGGTAAAGATAGGGAAATAATCCAAACCTATCTGACCTCATGTGAAAATGTAATTGCACCTTTTGATGAACCAGAGCTTTTGGAAAGCGGAGCTCAATTTCACTGGCCACACACAGCCCTGATTACTGGCTGCATTTAAGTGTGATAAATATGCAGAACATTCAGACATCAGGAAGCGTGCATGCTGTTTTTTGCTTTGCTTTGCCTAGAATACGGTTTGAACCAGTGAACCATTGTGTGTAGAACAAGCCCTCAAACTTAATTAATACTGAAAGTGTTTTATCACATACAGCTAAAAAAATAAGACTTTTTTGGTAATTCATTATTTATGAAGCTCAGCCGGGATGAAATAACAAACCATGATAGACAGTTTGTGGAGGATTATTGTAGATCAGAAACACCACACAAGATTGTCTCCAGACCAGGATTAAACTGGGACTAAACCAGGACTAAACCAGGACCGGACAAAGACTAAACCAGGACTTAACCAGGACTAAACCCGGACTAAACCAAGACAAAACTTTAGCATCACTTTTCTCCAAACTCGCTCGCGGCTTTTGCCTTGTAACCTGATCCAAAAAAAGTAAATACTCTGTTAATTTTCCCCCATGTGCTATAAATAGGAGTTATTAGCAGTATGTTTTTTGGTCTGTCCTGGATTGACCACCGGCCGCTTTGCTAATCCCCCAAAGTCAGTGTTGAGATGGGATTTAGTCCAAGAAGTCCACAGAGCACCTTTTCATGAGCAGCGGGACAGGGGCAGGAGAGGACCGAAATAGAATTAAAATCACTCAAAATCCCTCTAAAAACTAATGACGTGGCAGAAAGGAGTGTAGCCAGAGTCCTATAGGAAATACAAGGATAGGACAAGCGCCCGAGGGCAGGTAAGAGTATCGGAAATGAGTATAGCAAAATAAACTGTTTTGTGATCATTTTAGAAGCAAAAAATTCAAATTCAATCTATACCTAAATATAAAGTGCTTTTTTATCTGGTCGTTATGTCACATTAGCTTTATGTTATCATATACAAAGTTTGATTTCATTAAGTAGATCACATTAGTATTTTAGACAATGTGATTTAAAAGGAAATCAAGCATTTCATTGTGAATAATAGACAAATCATTCACAATAATCGTAACAGTAAACTATGATATGATGACATACATTTATAGAGTAATTTTAAATGTGAATTTGTTTTCTCCTCCATGCTTTTCACTCACGCTAATTGTGTAATGTGCTTAATCAAACTTTAAAATTATATATTGTATCGTAACAACTATTTGATCACAACAATTGCAATTTATTTTTGTAGGTTCCAAACATGGATAATAATAATTGACAGGTTGCTTCAAGTGGAGAATCTGGCATAAAAATAATCTGCCGAGATTTGATTGGATTCTCAGTGTCTTAGTTTTCACATTTTCCAAAAGTAATTTCTTCCTTTTACTGAAAATTGGGGGGAAAAAGTGGGGCAAGAGTTTGGAGGACTAAACAAGTCAACCCTAACCATCCACAAACACCAATAACGGAAATTGATAACAACATTCAAAACCACATTTAAAGTTTTAAAAAGGGACAAAACTACCAATGACAAGTTAATAACAAGAGGGTACAAGCTAACTGCCCTGATGCCCTCCCTGTGCGCGCTTTCATATCGTCTTCATGCAGTGAGCCGGACTCGCAGAGAGAATAGTGGTGAATTATGAATGACATGCTCAAGCGATATGCCGCCTTGGTTAAAAAACATCTTAGAGTCGTCTGTGGGAGAAGCAGCGGCATTGTAAGTGAGAAGACAATGTTTGAAAAAGGGAAGTGTTTCTGAAAGCAGCTTTGATTCAAGGAAGGAAAAATGTCTGGAGAGTGTTAATAGACGGCCATGTAAAAACTGATACACAAGAGAAACTTAGCGGGCCAGAAACTTTATTTAAACAGAACTAAGACCAGGATGTGGTCCTGGTCTTAGTCTGTTACAGTTAACTGACTAAATCAGGACTCAACTGTCAGATTTCAAGTAACATATCTCAAAATTGTTATTGTGTTTTAAATGAATGAAATATTGAAACTAACGCAAAATATATGTATATATAGTGTAATTTTCTTTTTTAATATTTTCATTTTCAGTTATTTAATTTAAACAGAACAAAAAAGAAGGGGGGGAGAGAGAGAGAGACCAAAGCAAATAAAGGCAAGCAAAATAAATCACACATTGTCCAACATATAATAATAATACATAAATAATAATAATAATACATTTTATTTATTAAGCACCTTTCTGGGCCCTCAAGGTCGCCTTACAAATGTCCAACATAGTCCAACTTTGTCAAATTTGTCCATTTTCAAATTAAGTCTCAAAGATTTTTTTTTTCTAATGTCTGTTACCATGTCAGTCCAGTCTTTGATCATTGGTTTGGTTTGCCGATGGTATCCATTTGTTGTGTCCTTGGCAGGTGTTTTGAGACCCAGTGGGATGTCACTGCTGTACTCTGTTGGTGTCAAAATGTTAATGTTGTTAAATAATCAAACTAAAATTAAAATGTTGCACATTTATAAACCAGTTCAGAAGGATTACAGATTCAAAGAGCATCATTTGCGAGTGACTCTCCGCCCACTCCACACTCCACGCCCCAATTTGCTCTTTTACATATTAATGGATGACTTTTAAAATGTCAGAATGAACTTATCCTTCATCCGTCTGTCCTTTGGTTTTACCTTCACACCATCGCATGGGGTGGTTTCATTAAAATCCCATGATGCATTGCCTCTCCAAAATAACCTGCATGTTCTAAATGGTTTTACTTTTGCACTAAAGGGAGTTCAAATAATAGATATTGTAAGTGTTAAGTGTAAAAATGTGCCACCAGGACCAAGACTAAACCTAGACTGAACCGAGACTAGACCAGGGCTTAACTCGAACTATTTGAGGGCAGGACCAAGACTTGACCAGATGTCATTCTTATACCAGGCTTAGAAATACCTGGACCAAACTAAAATTTACCAGTTATTGGAATTTTTAGTTTATTTGTTTATTTATATATTGGCCATTCTGCGTTTAAAGCCAATTCAATTTCCTCCAACTTCACAAGATTTCCCTGGACGCACCATCTCTCTCTAACCCATTCCACTTGACTACTTCACCACAATAGTTTTCATGCAATCTAGCTTTAGCCTAGTGATATAAAAGCCTAACAAAACCAGCCTCCTATTAGCCGTCTCCTCTTCCTTTTGCCCTCTACAGCGCTTTGACACACGCTAAGTGAACATACAGGCTTTTTTCCTGTCTTTTTTCCTGCTATTTTGGTGCATGTAGGCTAAGTGAAGGACTAAAATGGAGAAAAAAAATTGCCTGTAGCTAGTTTTAGCCAAGCCATGCACGCGGATCTGGAGTAATTGAGGCACAAATGAATTTACCAAACAGACGATGTGTTCCGGCCAAGTGTGATCGCATGGGAGCTGTCTATGGCTTTTAATGCAGCGACATATATTATTTATGCAGCTTATCAGAGAGCAGGATTTAATGAGGTAACGATAAGCAAAAAGTGGTGATAAAAAGGATCATTTATTTTAAAAAGGGTCGACAACTAATCAATTGTTGTTTTGAAATATGCAAAAAAAAGTTTTATTATTTATGAGAAACTTGTTGGATCATCAGCAATTAGATTGAAAAGAGTATATTACTGAGCGTTTGTGGTTAATTTGATGGTCCATTCACAGTGTGTGCATTACCTGAACCTTACAGGCAGGATTGAGCGCATTTCTGATGGATTGCAAAAATATCACACATATTACATCAAGATATTATCTGTCAATAGTGCCCACAGTTATGTCTGGGTTTCTTCCTGGATAGACAATGCTAAAAATTGGATTCAAGAAGTATGGTGAGGGAAGTTTTGGTTTGAACTAAACCAGGGCTTAGTGTTACCACAATACCAAAATTTAAATCTCAATTTTGATAAATCCATACTAAGGAACCAACTTGATTCTCAATTAGGGCGGTAACTGATGATTATTTTGGTAATCAAATAATCTGTCAATTATTTCGTTTGATTAATCGATTAATTATTTATATGATGATTTCAACACCACAGCAATAAAACACTTTTAATGTAATTAATTAATTACTAATAATTAATGAATTTAATTATTGAGATAAAATGATAATGTATTTATTTCTTTAATACTACCATGTGGCCTTACACTAGTTCTCTCAAAAGATCAAAACCATTGTATAACTATTCAGGAAAGTTAAAAAGTTTGTCCTATTTCTGTCCTCAAATGAGTATCCATTAGTATTTGGATATCATTTTTATCAACCAAGACTAAAACAAAGTAAGATAAGGATAACATTTTAATAGGTAAAATCTCATATAGAACCCGATCCAGACCAGATCCAAACCAGATTTGAAACAGTATTTTTTTCTTCGATGTTTGCAACAAATTTTAATATTGAGTTTACCTTAGCACACTCGGACATAGACTATAGTTTTAGACTGCAAGACTGATTACAGTTAAATCAAAATTAAGAAATCACAAAGCCTGAAAGTATTTACATAATATAGTGTCCTCGGTAAACAATAAAATATGCCGTCTTCATGGGGTCTTCTTGTCTTTAACCATGTCACTTTCAATGATTTTCCATATTCCATCTAATATTCTTTCAATTAAAGTAACTTCCCAGTTTTGTACACCTAAAAAACACGACACAGACATTAAATCATTGTAGCGCTTGTTGCTAATGATCATCCTAAATTTGATGGAGGGTAAAGTTAGCGTAGCGATCGATATTTGGCCAAAGGCTCGTGGACAGATTGACTTGGTTGTTAATCACTTCCAACTGAGAGCCCTGATTTTAGCCCGCGGAGAAGTGAACGCCACATCACGTCTGCTCATTCAATAAACTTATATCTGCCTCACTAACTATGTACAAAACTACTACTTTGTGCAACGTCTATTGTCAGGATGGAAGCTTCGTAACTTTGAATTGCCCTGAGATAAAAAGGATCCGAGTACTTTCCAAGAGTGATCTGAACTGGAGGGGTAAAGCCAAACTAACAAATCAAGGGCCTTAATAGGCTGTGGACAGTGCAGTGCTCAGAGGTGAATAAGTTTTGTGGAAAAAGAAAAAAATTATATATATATATCAAATCAAATCAAATCAATTTATTTTTATAATGCCCAAAATCACAACAACAGTTGCCTCGATGGGCCACATATATATATATATATATATAAGCATTTTTTCTAAAAAGTGCTAAGAGTAGATTTATGTTTTAAAATCAGAAGTGCACTTTTAAAACATGACCAGGTAACAATAACATTTCAATGAAAACTACAATGGATTCATAACTTAAAACAAGAATCTAATGCATTCAAGACATGTTTATGGAGATGAGAACTACAGGAATAGTAGATTTAATACAAAATACAGATCCAAAATTGATCTGACCAACACTTTGATGTCTGTTAATGCTAGAAGCAAAACAACATTAATTTAATGACAATAGTCACATATATCTATTTAATATAATTGCACATTTGGTGCAAATACTTTCATAGTAAAAAATCAAGCTTACAATTGCCTCATAAAATGTAATGCATAAACTTGAAAACATGGTAAACAAAATATCAAACTAAAATGGCAGCTAACTTTAAGTATCCAAAACCAAGTTAAAGAAATGCAATAGTGTAAAAATAGTGCAAGGCGTCTGACTTCTGACAATGACTGATGTGCTATTTCCCCATTCCTAGAACTTTGGTGTTGTAAGTACGTCTGTGACAAAATAACTTAATCCCTGTAGTGCAATGTAATAATATGTTTTGCTTAGACAGATAGGACTGGGCAATTAATCAAATTTTTATGAAGCTCGAGATTTTGCCATTTCTAATTGTCAATTATGTTTGGGTCGAGAGTTCTAAAGCCATCCTCTGTCAGTAAAGAGGGAGAAATTTGAATTTTTGTGGTACATGACACAAAGATGTTCGGAAAATTAATATTGAAAGCAAATTCATTAGTTTTACTAAGACAAAATAGAAAACATGATTGATCAATTCAGGGGAATAAAGGTGATTCATTATTTTATCAAATTGCTCAGCCAGTTCTAGGACGATAAGGTAAGAAAACAGTTCTTGCCAAGTAAATTTCAGTTTTCCTGCAACTCTAAGCTATTTCTTTAATAGCACTATTATAAACTGCTTGACTTCTGTACAGCAATAGTGGCAAAATAAAATATTCCACTCCCAATTTAAGTCACAACTGCCCACTCAAAAACGGATTAGCTGGATTTTCTCAACTCTATCCTTGACATTTACGCCCCACGTTCAAACACCATGTGCCAAAAACCTGCTACAACACTTTTTGTCTTGCCTTATTTGTACTTGCTGGAATTTACTAAGCAGAAATGACAATTAGCTCTCATTTTCAAAGCAAAAACACCTAAAATACCACTTTTGTCACTGTGCAAACTTAAAAAAAACAATTCACTTTGATCAAGCGCGTGGATGCTTGTGCCAAAATCCCACTGCACCACGAACATCGAGTGGTTCAAATTCCCAAATCCATTCCACAAAATCGTGAGTAAAACCTTAAAATACAAGCAACCCATTCATTTCTATGCGATTTTCAATGTTTACCTCTATCAATAAGCTCAAGGCTGTTGACTCAACCAGAAATACACAATTCTACTGCAGTAATTCCTCATTTGCAGTAGGAATACAGAGAGAACTCCGCGTTACCAGCAGGCAGCACCAGCACACACGAGGAAAAGCCGCGTTTTGGCCAAATACGCAAATTACGTGGATTACAAGAGGATTATTCTGTTAAATACTAGTCAAATACAGCGACATCCAACGTAAATAAATGCGCTTAAAAAGTGTACGTAGTTTAAATATGCCCGATTGCGGTACTTGTTCATAAAGGACCTCGCTGTACGTTATATCGCATTAGCTATGCCGAACCTCGTAAAGAAAATATCTAACTTAACAAACTGTCAAAATACACACTGGATTGAAACCTATAACGAGGTTGTGAATGAGCGATTGTGTTAGTATTGGCTTGAACTGAAATTCGGCGTAAAGTGAGCATGCCGCTACGGTTTGTGTTATGACAACAGCGGCTTTGTCTGGTGTAACGCTAATCTCCTTCCGCCTCGAACTAGAGCGCCTTGCAGACGCGTGTGCCGCAACTTTCAATCAATTCTCCAACAATTAAACAAAGATAAAACAACAATACACAAGCCGTAATGTTCGTAATGGTGCTAACATTGATGTGACACTAGACTCAATAGACAGGTGCAGCGCTAACGTGGCTAAGCTAAAGCTAAATGTAAAGTGGCACGTATCGCAATGGGGGTTCTGACTGTGTGAAGTGAAGCAAAAATGAATGTCGTGCGGCACTTACTGCGAGCTCCGATTGAGTCCGAGCGTGGTTGAATGAAGCCCCGGCGGAGTGTTGAGATCCCTCGGATGATGCTACAACTGCAGACCCGAAGAGGAGGAGGAGGGAGAGGAAGGTGGGAAGAACGCGGTAGGCTCGTCTTGTGGTGATGGAGACGTGCCGCGCTGCGTAAACGACACCGAGCGCCTGGCAAACCACACGCGAAACGCCAAGCACACATACACCAAAATGTACACACAGGGTAATATCGCCCTGGCAAGGTCTTTCCTGGCTGCTCCAAAATTGCAGTGATCCGATTGGACGAGGAGCGAGGAGGTGGGCGCACGAAAACGAGGGCACATTGGCGCATGAGACACCAGCAGGCGCGCCGATTGGACAGCGAGCGCAGTCTGGGTAGAACATGTTTTTATGTTTTTAAGGCATGTGCGACGCAGCGTTTATACACACAACCAGCGCACGTAATGATAGCCAGGTGTTGCTTTTGAGTCTAATTAAAAGAAAACAGATATGAAGTCATCAGTGGCGCGTGTAAGGGGTTGCGCGTGTGTACTTGGCTTGTGTGCTTACAATGTGATGGCACTGTAATGATGAATGGGAGCAGATTTGAAAATGCATGTTAAATCATTAAGTAGGAGAGAAATCAGACAATACATTACAAAGTAGTTTACATTCTTGAAAGCAGAGATATATAAATGATTAAAGATACAAGGAAGCAGACTTTTGTTTGTTCGTTTTAAAGATTAAATAGGTTGTTTTTAAGTCTTTTGACATGTTTTAGTGAGCAGCTTCACCTTCCCCAGAGGCGCTTTTTTTCACCCCTGCAATTTGTACACAAAGTTATTAAAAGTACTAGTAGAAGTAGTAATAGTAGAAGTAGTAATAGTAGTCGACTCGTAATAGTAGTCGACTCGTAATAGTAGTAGTAGCAGCAGCAGTAATAGTAGTACTAGTAGTAGCACAACTTGGTCTTCTAGTTGTAATAGTAGTAGTTATTATTGTATTATTTTATAGCCATAGTAATATATGAGTAGTTAGTGCCTTATAGTAGTTAATAGTATAGTTCATTTGTCCTGGTTTAGATTCAATATTTGTGACTGTAGATTCTTGTCAAGAGCATGTGGTTAGTTCTCATCTGGTGGACCATGACCCCAAAATGGCCCCTAATATATTGTATGCTAAGTGCTTACCTTATCCCAGTGATAATTCTATAGGTTTTAGGGTCAGGCACAATATCCACCATTTACAGATTACATGTTTATGGACAATCCTGACCCTTTGTCCTGTCCATTCATCTAGTGATCAAAATTCATACCTTTATGTGGTGTGCAGCCAGCTGTCACATTGTATGGAAGAGACTTTTATTAAGTTCATAAGTAGAAAGTAACAAGATACTTTTATCCAGACAATTTAAAATACTGCCATCTGAATGACAGTAAAAATTTTGAAAGTACCACTGCAGACAAAGAAAGTAATCATGTACATATTTGAATAAATTAAAAGGTTTCTGGAGAGAATTCCCAAAATGAATTCCCACATTAGCAAGAATATTCACACTTCTGCATCGTATGACATGTTCTATTTGTAAAATATGTATGTTTGACTATATTTTACTATTTCAAACTGCTCAAATAAATAACATAAATGGAAAAACATATGATATTGCTTTGCCTGGAATGTTACAGTGTTTAGTGTTAACCACATATCCCCCGTCCCTCAATCATTTCACTGACTCCCTGTAGCTTTGTATTGATTTTAAAACTTCTTTGATTGTCTTTTAAATGTCTTCATGGATGGGCCCCTCAGTACCTGTCTGATCCGCTCGTCCCCCTCACTCCCTCTCGCTCACTCAGGTCAGCGGATCAGGCTCTTCTCGATGTCCCTAAAATCAGAAAAGGCTGAGAGGTGATTGTGCATTTGCAGTGGCAGCTCAGACACAGTGGAAAAAGCTCCCCCTGCATATCAGGCTCGCCGACTCACTTCCTGTTTTTAAGTCCCTTCTAAAGACTCATTCTTTGTCCTTTTCTGACTTTTAATTCAGCTTCATGGTGTTGACTGTGTATTTCTTCATCGCTGTTTGTTATGTCCTTTTGAATTTGTGTGCAGCATTTTTGCTGACTGTGTTGTTTTATAGTGCTATATATATAAAGTTGATTGTGTAAAAAAGCACACACTCTACATTGAGCAGGGTTGTCTCCATGGAGATAGATATGTTTAATGCCATATTTTGGAACATAACATCTCCAAGGAAGACAAGCAAGTTGCTGACCCTTTACCAGAAAAGTCCCATAGTGCTCCTTTAAGTAGTTTGGGGATAAAATGAGTGAAAAGTAACAGTTTCGGGATGATGGTATTAGAACATACAGGAATAAATAGTAATAGTGTAATAGCAGTAGTTGTTGTTGATGTAATGAGCACAATGAGCACAGAAAGTCAAAATAATTGTGAAGCGGTAGTTTGTATACTTCCACTTAAACCCGATTACTACAATATTGTAGCGCATGAATTTCCAGCTGCAGCCTGTGATCTGCTGTATCCGTGTCCATGTAAACAAAAGCTGTTCAGTCAAACTTGCTTTGTGGAGCCAAAGTCTGTGGGAGAGGAGTAAAGGGATTTCCATTGTATTAGGATTACTGTAGTTTATTAATACCCTGCTTCCTGTGTTTTTAATCCCGGTTTACAATATGAGGATTATACACTATTTATCCATGCTTGTATAAGACCACATTGAGCACGCATGTAGACATACTTTTACTGTACTTTAGGTGTGCTCTTGGTTTAGTCATGGGTTAGATCTTGAACTGGCTCATTCATGTTTTAGTTCGGGCTGGACTGCAAAAAGTAGTATTGGAATAACAGTACTAAAGTAAGCTCTTACTGCTGCTGCTACTGCTACAACTACTACTACTTCCATCATCACTGTTACACTATAAGGCAAAAAGTATTATTTGAATAATTGTAGCAAAAGTAATAAGTATAGCAGTAACTTCTATGAACATACAGTAATAATTGCCATTTTGCCCCTGTGAGAGTTATGGCTTTTTATTGATTGTTTTTAGTTGAATTGTATTGTTTTATATGGCCTATGTTATTGTTATTTATTGTTGTTATGACATTATGTAATTGTGATATTATTTTTTGTACATTGCTTGATTTGTAAATTTGAGTTAGTTTGACTAGTGGTCATTGTGTTTTTTGTTGTTGTTGTTGTTGTTTTTGTTTCTTTTTTCTGTGTGCAGCACTTTGGGAACAGTTTTGTTTATAAAATGTGTTGTTTTTTTTAATAAAGTGGATGGATTTTACTCCCACTACTCCCACTATACTAGCACTGCCTAGTTTTTCTACCTTTTAATTAAATCAATGAAAAAAAATAATAACATCAGTTTATTTAACTCGTGCTTTTCCCTCATTGCACTTTAGTGATTATTTTTGAGACGTTTATTTTTGTCCTCGTCGTCACCTTTTCTCTTCAGTGTAAACAGATCCAATTCATTCCCAACTGGCTGCACCAAAGACCAGGAATGTTTTTGTGTGGGAGGAAATCAAACCAGGGAGGGGCCATTTCTGAGGCTACAGCATCAAGTTTAGAGCTACAACAAAACAACTATGTAGCTACAGTAGTTGAGGGTCAACCACCTGCTTGTCTCTAATTGTATTTCTTTACCTGGAATTTTCCGCAGTATTGAATTAAGCACAACTTGAAAATGTGTTGTCTGGTCCCATAACTCTGAACTTTGCATGTGTGGGCTTTTGGAGTTTGCGTTTTGTCCGTGCACGCATTTTTAGTCATAATTCTAAGTTAAGATTTATAGATGAGACCGCAGACAGCTTAACCTGATGGTGATGTGTGCTGTGTGTCTCACTGGAAATAGATCAGGTTAATGCCACACTGTGAAATATTCCAGACAAAGTAATATATGAGGCTTTAAAAGTACATTTATATTGTTTCAGCCGGACAATGTGAAGTGCCAATTTGAACATTTTACTGGAGTATGCAGAGTAATATGAAACTTAAACCATATCAAATTAAACGTTTGAACAGCTGCAATCAGAAAAAACGATGTGATTTTAAGGCAATATAATGTCCTCTTTGAGAACTAAATGTCCCCGAGTCTCCAAAAGGTATTATTTTAGATCTAAAACCTATCAACCCTAAACCTCTACAAACATGTTCTGAAATACAAAGGCTTTTTGGATTAGTTTAGCAGTTCAGATTTCAGGCTTCTTTCAAATGTTAATGCTCCTGGACAGGTTTAAAATGTGAACCGTGAACTGAATCTTGATTTACAACTAAATTCCCTGAAATTGGGCCATAGTAAATTCTTCCATCTTTCAACACATTTCTATATTTAGTCCCAAACAACAATGCTGAATAAAATTGTTCATAAACTTCATATTGTCTGGTACAAGTCTCCAATGCCTGTTCACATCTGGAGCTACAAACAGTATATTAAAATTCCTGCTCTGTCGTGGCCCATAAACTTTAGGAAACTCATTGCATTTTTTAGAGTGGAGTAAACAACAACTTGCACTGTAAAAATACAAAAACACATGGTCTAAAAATGTTTGAGAAAATCATTTCAGAGTCATTTCAAAGGTACATATTTGTTTGACCTTTTAGGAACGTTTATACAGGGCTGAGAAAGCATGATACTGCATTGGAATCTGTTTTCACACAAAAAATAAATAAATAAAGAAAATAATTTGTCATTTGTAGGAATAGTACCATTAGTGTGTGTTTGTATAGTGTGGGTCTTCGGGTCAGTTGCACACATACCACTTGAAAATAAGGCCTAATCTGGAAGAAAACCCAGAACAAAACCTGAACTACAACAGGACCAAACCAGCAAACATTGACGTTTTATCCATTTATCAAGCAAAAAACCCATCCCAGAACAGTAAATAGTTTAGAAGATTAGGTTTCAGAATATTGAATCCTGTCACTTTTACTGATGGTACATGTTTGTTGAACTTCAAAGATGTACTATGTAACTTAAACGTAAATAATTGTCTCCATGGAGTTGTTCTTGCTTTGCCTGGAATGTTCCTTAACAGGGCGTTGGATTTGAAAGTTTATTACAGGTGCTTTATTGCTCACAAACACCTTGAAAAACAGGTCAGGTCACCTCTCCACAGATATGACCTGTTGCTTGGCCTGGATGTGTTTGTTTCCATGAAGATAGATGGGTTTAATGCAACGTAATAACATCTCCATGAAGACAAACAGGCTGATTTTCACATGAAAAGTTACATAGTGCACCTTTAAACCTCACATAGTGTAAAATATATAGTGTGCATTCCATATAGATCCCTGTGTTTCATGACTACGCTGGTTTTTATGTCCCATTTTAGGCCCAATGGAAAAACACACAGAATATTTTCACACCTTGTTAAACTTTACGAGACGCGTTCACGGCCCATGGACTTTTCAAGTTCTGCCCATGTGACGTTTGCACAAGTCCAGAAGCCCAATAAAATTAAATATTACTCTAAATGTTTTTACATGAGGAAAATACAAGGCTTTATTGTGTCTAAGTGGGACTATATTGGATATTACGTTTTATGAGCAACTGTCGCAAAAGATTAGCCTGGCTACTACTCACTCCTCCATCTAAATACTCCTACTACTACTCACTCCTACTACTACATACTTCTTTTACTCCTACTCCTGCATAATCCTATACTCACTCCTACTACTACATACTTCTTTTACTCCTACTCCTGCATAATCCTATACTCACTCCTACTACTACATACTTCTATTACTCCTATTACTCCTACTCCTACTGCCACATACTCCTATATTCACTCCTACTACTACTACTCACTCTTACTACTATATTACTCCAACTCAGTCCTACTTGTACTTACTCATACTACTACTCACTCATCCTACAACTATTCACTCCTACTACTACTTACTCCTGCTAATACTCAGTCCTTTTCACTCATACTACTACTCACCCCTACTATTCACTGCTATTTCTACTCACTCTCACTTCTATTCCTACTCAACCCTACTACTCTATTACTACTCACTCCTACTTCTTCTCACTCCTACTTCTACTCACTCCTATTACTACATACTCCTGTTACTACTCACTTCTATTACTCCTACACACTCCTATACTCACATGCATTTAGTTTGAAAATATATTTAGTTACAGAATACTGGACACATGCTTTAAAATGTATTTTGTAACGTAATCTGATGTACGGTCCAATCAGAATACAGTATTCTGAACTGCATTATATTAAAGTGTCAAAACACTTACACTTGGCATTAAAACAGATCTATGTTTGTTGCATCTTTGTTATGCATATATTTATCACTAATTAGAGAAAGAGAAAAATCACCATAAACTTCTCATGAATTTCTTACATTTTTGTAAAGTAACTGAATTCTGAATACCAAACGAGAGCAAACATTATCACAATTGGTATTCTGAATATGTATTTTTGTATGTATATATGTATGTATGTATGTATGTATGTATGTATGTATGTATGTATGTATGTATGTATGTATGTATGTATGTATGTATGTATTTTTGGTACATGTATTCAGTTACTTCCCAACATTGGCTTTATATTTTTATATCAAACGGACATAGTGGACTTTGTGAAGTTAAAGACTATAGATCCTGTTTAATTAATTTGATAATGAGAGTCAAAGAGGTTGCTCAAATGTCACCTTGACGATAGCGCTGTGCCATATGGCTTATAGACATCACTTTATCATTAGCATAATTTAAACATGTATGAAGGTCTTGTACACTTTGAGGTCAAAATCAACAAAGTAGGCTATATATTAATGCAACTACTACTACTCTATTCACTCAGTCTCTTCTGTACAATATTCACTCTCTCTTAATTTATCTCCAAAAAATGAAATGTACCGTTCATGATTTATTCAGATCCACCAATCCACTTTGATCAATTTGGACAAAAACATGGCAGGTGTGAGATCAAAGTCTGTCCCCCAGAGAAATCCAATCTACAATTTGGACTTTTTTAACATGCGACTTCAAAAGGTGCCATTTTTGTATCATCAGAAGGGACAGTCTGAATAATGTTGAATTCTTATGCAATAGCCCCATTCATTCCACTTTACATAGGCTTAATGCAAGCAGCCTGCATTTCACAGTGCAGATGAACTTAAAACGTGTCCATTATGAATTAACTCTTTGTTCATGCTATATTAGGTCAGGAATAGGCGTAGTTATCATAAAGTGTTACCGATATGTGTCTGTGTGTAATAGTATTTTGGAGCAGTTTTACTAAATGGATGCCTGCATGAGTGATTGTATATTGCAGTGTATACATTTGTTGTATTTTATTGGCATGCACGCCATTTTTTAACAATCAACCTGTCCAGGAACTGCAGATAGAAATGTGAAAATTTGCTATAACCTGGCACAAGCATCTTTCCACTTTTAGAAAATAAGCAAATAAACTAAATTAATACACTGTTGAACATTCAGGCAAAGCAATAACATTTCAATGACACTTTGTTTAAAAAAAGCATATTTAGAATTGTAAAATTGTAAATTTAATCAGAAATAGTCAATGCAGAAGGGCAAGATGAAGATTTAAATATGGTAAAATGTAAAGCTTATTGTTTATTTATATATTTACATTTTCAATTTGAACTCCAGATGTCATATGGATTGCAGTGCTTTTGTCTGATGATGAAATGAAAAAGATGCTGAACTGATGCGTTCAAATAAAGCCACTACATAAAGAGGGATGAAACCTTGATCTTAAAACATAAAATGAAAAAGGAAAAAAGAAAAGTCAGCGCTCTTATACTCCTTTGTTTGGCTATATGTTGTGCGGTTCAGTGTGTCTGTGTCTGATTTGATAACAGCAGAGGCAGATCTGTGGTCGGAGCCATTGTGCTTGGATAAACTCTGACTCATTACTGTACATTTGGATGTCATTTTTGTGTTGAAATAAAGAGGGCAGCGAAGCGAGAGGAACGGCCCCCAGCTACGATACATCTGCCTCATTATCAACAGACGAAGACATAGGCGAGAGAGAGAAAAGGGGAGAGAAAAGGGGAGAGGGGGGGAGGGAAAAAGCAAGAGTTAATCAAATAAGTGTTGTTTTACAGTGTAGTTGAACCATTAAAATAATTACAGTTGTAGTGGTGTTATTTCAAGACATTCCTCTATTTTTGGTTATGCCCGGTAGTAACAGCACAATTATAGTTTGTTTTTTCTTTTTATTTTGTCAAGGGCCACCACACAATAAACCAGATGCAGTCATTTGAGACGAAACTGCAATTTAACCCAATGTTTGACCCTGAATCCAGCAAAATATGTGAAAATTAGTACGAACCAGCTTCATTACTGTGACTGAAGTGGGCACTGTGGGTGTCTTGCCGTAGGACACAACAACAGTGTGTTCTCTTGTGGGATTTGAACTAATGACCTTCCTTAGACAAATGCTAACCAGCAGCCTCCAGAGGTAGTAGTAGTGAAAGTTGTAGACGTAACAGCAGTAGCAGTAATAGTAGCAGTAGTTAGAGCAGTAATAGTAGTGGTAATAGCAGCAGCAGTAATAGCAGTAGCAGTAGTAACAGTACTAGTTGTAGCAGTAGTAGTCCACAGTATGGAACATTTATTTAATTAAATTAGGGTTATTGCAGCATAAAAAATACATATACATTGTATTATACATGGATTCTTACTTTGAGAGAGGTCTCCTCTCCACAGATCTGACCTGTAATGTAATCTGTTGGTGTACTCTGCCCGTTTCTTTTTAAATTAGAAAATAAAATAAGATCTTGGAGACAAACAAATGGTGGACATTTGACAAGAAAAGTTACATAGTGCACCATTAACTCACCATATGTTATCTCCCATTGGTTTATTCCGGCCGATAATAAACTGTGGTGTGACTGTCTTCATTGAGCCCGGCCCATACATTTTTAATGGCTCCTAATGGGCCTCATCCCCCTTTCGTATTGATTGGGGTTTTCTTACCTAAATCTAATCATAGCCCCAGCCTTATCAATTACAGATCTCTTTACACCCTGAGCAAGACCAGGCGACATCGCAAAGTCAAGATATGAAGACGGAGCAGCAAGTCAGTGGCCCACAAGTCCAAGTCAAGTAAGTCAGTGGCCCACAAGTCCAAGTCAAGTACCAAATCAGTGGCTCACAAGTCCAAGTCAAGTAAGTCAGTGGCCCACAAGTCTGAGTCAAGTACCAAGTCAGTGGCCCACAAGTCCAAGTCAAGTAAGTCAGTGGCCCACAAGTCCAAGTCAAGTAAGTCAGTGGCCCACAAGTCCAAGTCAAGTAAGTCAGTGGCCCACAAGTCCAAGTCAAGTAAGTCAGTGTCCCACAAGTCTGAGTCAAGTACCAAGTCAGTGGCCCACAAGTCCATGTCAAGTAAGTCAGTGGCCCACAAGTCCAAGTCAAGTAAGTCAGTGTCCCACAAGTCCAAGTCAAGTAAGTCAGTGTCCCACAAGTCCAAGTCAAGTAAGTCAGTGGCCCACAAGTCGAGTCTCAAATCCTATGCATCGTGTTTGGGGTTCTTTCAAGTCTTATTATTAAATTACAGAATACAGCTCATATTGGTTTATATGATTAGTTGGTGATTCTTTTAAAAAGTCCCACGTCCAAGATATAGATATCTAATAAGGGTAAATAACTTTGGATTTTGAAATTTGGATTTTAGTATTTTGACAAGGCTAAATGCAATTGCTTATTGTCGCAATTACTGTAGTAGTAGTAGTAGTAGTAGTAAAAGTAGTAGTAGTAGTAGTAAAAGTAGTATTTGTGCAGTACTATTAGGTGATTCCCAGCAAGTCGAGACATTTTTCTGGATTTTTGTGAATGAAGTGCTAAAAGATGTGATGAGTAATTTGTTCGTGTTTGGATTCCAGGTTTTAAGCCGCTCTTGACAGATGTTGACAGCTAAAGTGCGTCGGAAACACAAACAGGAAAAGGAGAAGACAGAGCTGATACAAAACAAAGAACAAGAGGATTTTGGAGGAACTGAGGTTAGTCCTGGTTCAGAGCTGGTTTAGACCTGCTGGAAATCTCATTTAAACAAAGTCTGGTCCTCTCCTTGTAGTTAAGGTGTTGTTGATAGACCTGGATTAGTCGTGGTATAGTTCTGGTTTATAATCTTTTAGTCCTGATGAAATCCCTGTTTAGTATTTACTAAATCCCAGGATGAACACTTGTACACACCACTTGAGAAATAAGAAATAAGACAACTCTGTGAATAAAAGCTAGAACTATACCCAGGCTAGACTTGACTTGGACCAAAAGTAGGACGAAAACAGGACCAAACCAAGTCTACATCAGGACTCAAACGGGGACCAAAGTGTGAATGCACCCCTTGGTCATAAAATAGTCCTAGTTTTTTCCATTTTCTTCTTGGCTTTGACCTAATTTAGACCTGTTTTAAGTCTGATTTAGTTTTCCTGGTTCTGGTTTAGAAGTCACGTAACCATCCCGCCCCAAAACAATCACTTAACCCACTACACCACCGCCACCCTAGTGACTACTAATCAAAACTGCAATATATTATTTTGATAAAAGTAAACTAAAGTCTGATTTATTCCACTAAAATAAAACGCAAGTTATGAATTTCTATAAAAATGCTATCTCCAGTTACCTTGATACATGTGCCATTCAAAAAACACCCACTCCCTCCTCTATTTATCCATTTATTAACATGAGTTTGACAATATTTCTGCCTCCAATGGCCTCACAAGATGTTCGTTTACACATTTACATAAAAAAAAAAACCTGACATGTTGCTATGGTGAGAAGATGAGTCAGATTTTTTTTTTCTTTCTACACGTCTGGGAATAGCAATGAGAGCATGAGGCGGTGTAAATAGCATTAAGGGCCATAGATGTTAGCAGTTCAAACCCACTTATGCTTATTTAAAGACAATGTTATTTGAGAGCGTGGTGTGATCATAACAGGGAAAAGTAAAGCTATTATATAATTGAATTGGGTTCACGTAACACTGAAAGCTATATTTATATTTCATATATTTGATGGTATCCGCCTACTGCTTTTTAAAGTTGCTTCCATAAGCAGTAGTATACGCTGTGTATTTACAGTATAACAATTAAGGGAGGCCATGGTTTTCAGAGGGATTCAAAACAAAATATTCTTTCTGCTGCTTGGATCGTAACGTTAAAGGCAACATTGTGGCGGGGTGTGAACAATGAGATAGACTTTTCACTATTTTTGTAAAAATGTCCTTTGTCAAATTGTATAAGTTCCAAAGATTTGGCTTGTAAGGTTAGTGTGGTCCAGTTGTGAATGTTGGTGGGTTTCTATTAGTGTATGCTCACTATCTCTTACAACTGTAGTGCATTATTCTATACTTTTCTTTTTTCTTTTCTCATTGTGAAATGATGCACCATTTTGTATGTATTGTATATATCTATTATGGATTTTTTCACATGATAATTATTGTATATATTTATGAGAGTAATTTCAATATTGGAGGCGGGATCTTCTGCTCCTCCCTATATAATGCTGAACCCACACCTGTGTTCACTTGCACCCTGAGCTTGACTGAGCTGAAACGCGTTGGTGCGTTTTTTAATTAAATAAAAGCCATGTTCAAATAAAGGCTTTTTTGACTAAAAAACAGTTGGAGTGCCTTGGTTTTTTAGTCTGTTTTTACATCCCTCATTTCAGCACCAAAAATGTTCTTTCTTATGAAAAAGTCCTCAAAATGTCACCTATAAACAGGAAGCGGACACAAATGTTTATTGTAACATATACTTTTTACTTACTGTAATAATATTTGGTAACACTTACATTACTATAATTAGCCTAAATAAAGCACAAACCAAGACTTAATTCATAATGAACAAATAGTTTATTAAGGCTTTTTATGGAAACTTGGGCATAGTAACTACTTAATTAATACCCTCTCTAGTAACCCTTCATGTGACATGCTGTTGTGGCTAATAAACAATATCCAAGAGTGCGTTCACACTGGTCCTCGTTTGGTCCCAGTTTGAGTCCAATTTGAGTTCTAATGTACACTTGTTTTGCGAATCAGTAAATTTATCTTCACAGCAATATTATTTATTGTATTCGCTTTGATGACTGTGTAAACACCTGGCTTTTCATTAGAAAAAAAAAGCTGACAAATATATAAAGGGAATTTAGCCAAAACAGATATATGAACCTCCCTTGATATTCAAGCTTGACATTAGTGCTGATAAATAGTCCATTATTACTGCTACTACAACCATCATCACTACTACTAAATAGAGAACTAAAGTACACATAACACATTCCTAAATGGGAAATTGTTTGTGGGATAAAATAACACTTTTATTACTGTTTTGAATGGTCTGTTGTTTATTGTGGTCAAACCGTGGATCCGTGACTAATCGGCTGTGACAGGATTTTAACACACACAACATTTGTTTTCCTCAAAAGTGACAATATTTTCTGCAAAGTGTGCAAAGCTTTTGACAGTTCTTTGTAGCAGATTACCAGCAGCTTGGTCACAGTTTGAACGTAAAATTATTTGCAAAACCAATGGCTAAGCTGCTAACTGACTCTCTGCTAACTCTTTATTTTCTTAAACATTTCAATATGTAAGTTATTTATAATTTTGTGTTGGATATTTGCATTGTCTAAAATAATAATTTATTATCAAAATGTTGAATTTACACAAGCAATTCATACACTGCCCGGCCCAAGGTCACACACTGCATTATTTGGTTGGACCGCCTTTAGCTTTGGTTACAGCACACATTGGCTGTGCCATTGTTTCAATAAGCTTTGCAATGTCAAAAAATGTTTTTAAACCCAGTGTTTAATTCATTTTTCACCTAAATCTTGTATTGATGATGGAGAGTCTGACATCACATCCCAACGATTCTCAATGGGGTTCAGATCTGGACTCTTTCTAGTCCTCATTTGATATATGTTCCCACATAGTAGGAAACGGGGAAAGGGCCACACTTTTTTAACTTCTGCTCAGGGGCAGGTACTTTCCAGACGACCGGGAGCCTTTTGGCAACATAAGTCCGAGGAACCACCCAGTCCCCCTTGCTCACGTTCACACAGCGACAGACTATAAAATTAAAACATTCAAATATTAAAGTCTTTTGTTCCATCATCCTACTCCTTCTGAGCCCTGTAAACCTGCACATATTGGGATGAACAAAAAGTTCACATCATTCACTACTTACCAATTGAGAATTGTATTTTTTGCAAATATGTCCAAGTAATTTCTTTTGTCAACAAATGTGTCACTTTATACAAGTTCGAGAAGAAATTTAAATTGTTTTCTATCAAAGTTACTGGTACTTGTTTTGACAAACAGGTTCCTGGTCTGACTGTAAACTACAGCCCCTGAACAGGATCTAAAAATCCTCAAAGTGTCCCCAGTCCCTAGACTGTGTGAACGTGCATCAAATGGGGACTGGAACAAAAAAAAGCACCGGGAACTGAAAAAGGTTCCTACCTACAGTGGGACAACCTGTAAGGACATTTATAACTTTATTGGGAAATATGTTGCATTCATTCTCTGTCTAAGACAAACTTGGTTCAAAGTTCAAAAAACACAATTCTTAATTAGTAAGTAGAAACTCAAATTCTGACTAACTGAATAATTGTGTTTTCACAATTGTTCACATTGTTTGTTACAGTTTTTTGTGCAGTTTACAGAGATCAAAAGGAGTGCGATGAAGAGGGAAAAAAAACCCCATTTGTATTCCAAACTTAATTCAATATTAAAATATTGTAATTTAAGTTAGTTTCAGTCAGTTAGCCCCATTCTAAGAGCATGCTGTGTGAACACCAGCAAGGGGGGCCAGGTAGTTCCTCTGACTAAATAGAGACTAGAGGATTATAGGGACTTAGTTTTTGTACCGTAACAGTACACATAACAGTACTGCTATGTGTACTGTTATAGTACTTGGTTTAGTAATGAAGTGCAATGAAATGGTATTGAAAATGCTTAGGCTTAAAGATTCACTAAGTAACTTTCTGGTGAGGGGTGCCAACTGCCCTCTCTATTCAGATGTAATCGCCTGCCTATGATTTTATGACTAAAACATTATCTTGAAAAAACATTTATTCTTACTTTGAGCAAGGTCACCTCTCCACAGATCTAACCTGCAACTTGACCTGTTGGTGCCACCTGCTTGTCTCCATGGAGACAGATATGTTTAAAGCCATACTGTGGAACATCTTAGCAAAGCAATATTATCTCTATGGAAACAAGCAGAAAAGTTAGATAGCACACATTTACTAAAATCATTTGAACTATTGTGGACGTCGTTTTTGCGATACTTTATTATTTCCCGCACAGTGGTGTTACCAAGGCATATGTTGTTGTTTTTTCTAATAGTCCATAATGTTAGTGTTGTCAGCTCTGTCCCTCCTCCTCTTGTCTCATCTTCTTCCTCAGCACCTCTCCGATGTCCAGGAGTGGGTTAGCTTTAGTGCTCAGGGACTTCACCGCAGCACTGAACCTGGATGTCTCCGTTTCTCTGCAACAAAGAAGAGAAGTCAAAATAAAAAAGGTGTGGAAGAAAATCAAATAGAAAACATTTAAAATGTTTAATTTGTCTTACAGGAGTTTGCGTTTCTGAGATTGCTTCATTTGACTAAAATCAGTGGGTTCGGTTCTCTTCATTGGTCTGGAAATAGAGGACAATAGCATTACAACATAATGCGCAAGAAGTTGGCAAGGAAGATCTCATGCTTATTTAATACTGCGAATAGTGAGTTGTTCAAGGCCCATTCAAATTTAATTTAATGCTGGTTAGGAATGTCAAGATTATTTGGTTAATTGATAGGGACAAATAAAATAATATTTGTGAGAATTTTAGAAGCAAAAATCTATCATTACAAATTCAATCTTTATTCCAAAATGGTGAACTTAAATATAAAGTGCTTTTTTATCTTGCTGTTTATGTCACATGAACTTTACTTCATCATTCAGAAACTTTGATTTTCTAAAGCTTATCACAAATTAGAAGATTGGTAAAATATTTAAGATTAGGAATCAAAGACAATTACGGATTTCCCTTTTGTTTGGTCATTGTGTCAATAATTGTGAATAATCATTAAATTGTGATATTTCTGTGTCACAGTATCACAAAAACATAATTATTTGACATCCCTAATATTGGTCAATAACAGGTACAATTTTAATTATATAATATATAATTATATATTATATTATATATATAATAAATACCTTTGATAATAAAAACTTTCTGTGGCTACCAACCTTCAACCTCTCCGACCACCTCCACTCACTTCTCCCGCACACACACACAACAAACTTATAAAAAAATGAGTGAAGTGTCTTGCCCAAGGACACAATAGCAGTACATTTATGAGATTCTCAGCTTCTGCCAAGTCTCCAGTCTTTTCCTGATGAACTTGCATTGATGAGAAAGCTTAAACCCGAGACATTTATACGATCAGGTGACAAACGGCGGTGAAACGGCGCAGTGCAGAGACGAAGACGGGTCCAAAGATAATTGAAAAAGCTGCCCATAAAAGGTCCAACAGCAGAGATTTATGTTTGTGGTGACACAAGGCTCACATGTTTTACATGGACCAGGTCAGTGCTTACTCTGCCCGTTAAAATCATGTGTTTGGCTCATGACGAGAAGGGGCCAGATAAAATGACGAGGAGAAAAACGTCAAATAGACTGTATTAACACTAAACCACACACTTTTTGAAGATGGTTTATATTCTGATGTAGACCTGATTTAATCCATTTGGTCCTGGTTTAGCCCTATCCTTGGTCATGTTTATTTCCAGGTTTAGTTTGGTCATAATTTAATGTGGTATTTGTGCAAGTGTGATCGCACCAAAACCTGGACTAAATCAAGACTAAACCAGGACTAAACCAGGACTAAACTAGGTCTAAAATATGGCTGTGTTCTGGTTTGGTTGTGGTTAAAGAAAGAAAATTTAAAAAATGTATTGAAAATATATTACATAGGAAAATATATATTATTGTAATCTATTGATTTTGTTTAAATTCTTCCATTAGGTTTCTTTTATCATTTAATACCCATAGTTAATTTATGACTTTTCAATTTTTTATTTTTTTTTTTACAAAACTGCTTGGACAATTGATGAGCTCATAATTCATCAACCTAGACAAATCAAGTATAAATATAAATATAGTATAAGGTAAGTGAGATAAATCTTTCAAAAAAAAAAATCAAAGCTTTTGAATTAAAAAAAGTATAAATCTAAATCTAAATATAGCTTATATATAAATCTTGATTGATTTATATACTTTGGCGGCATGGATTGTTATGAAAGTTAAAAGGGCTTAATACTATAAATAAAAATCAACACTTGCGACACTTTATGAAGCAATGTTTTGTCCTAAATCCATTCTGACTCTTGTCCAAATGTTTTAGCGCGTCACATGTCATCTGCCTCATTACCCAGAAGGCCGAGCGGCACTGACACAGGGCTGGTCCTGTCGAAATCCTTGTCCCGAGAAAAAAGTGAAACAAATGCAGTGAAATGACAAGTGCTTCAAGTCTATCCCCCCAAACAATACAGACAAAATGACAAGGGTAACATTTGACATAGTTTTTTTGTGTGACAATTTGTATTAGAATTAGTTTTGCAGGAACGAATTTTCTTTTGGTAATGTCTATACAGAAAATTATTATTTCATTTTGAAAGCACTTATCAGTTGGAAATAATAAAGGAATGTTATTTTGTAATAAATGGCAAACAAAAACTGTATGTTTAACAATAGAAAATAAGAATAGATTATTCTACATTCAAATGCATAAAAGATTATATTTAAGAATTTAATATTTGTCCCCAATTTTATGATGTTACTTCCTGGTTGGACATGGGCAAATGACATAGGTAGAGGTCATTCCGCAACTATTTAGAAAACAATAGTTATGATTTAACAAATAATAATACCCGTAACACCTTTATTTTGTTGAATGAACGATAAAACAGTTTTTGACGACATGGGTAGAGGGATTCTGTTTTAGAACTTAGCACTACTTCCTAGCATTTCAAACTTTTATTTTTCCAAATTTCTTCACAAATTGCAACTTCACAAATGTAAAACTATGATAATAATAAACTATGTCATAATTAGAATATCATATAGACTCAATTCATTCAGTTTTTTGTGATATTCAGTTCTGTCAACATCTTACCGACAGCTAACTATTGTACGAAATGCAACACAGTTAGCGTTATGATGGTAAAACAATGTGATTTTAAGATCCTTAATTAAAAGATTTTGGAAACAGTCAGCCCTGAACTTATAGTGTCATAAATGTATTTACCAGTTGTGGTCAGCTTATCGCTTTGTTTTTGTTTACTTTTTACAACATTGTTTCTGCTAATGCATCTCTATAGACGTGCCATTTAATAATACTATAATAATACACATATATTGTATATAAGAAAATGTATATTGGAATAATGTGATAAAAATTAACATGTCCGTTGTCCCATATGTCACAAAACTAAACGACCAACAAGGAGAGAATTTGAGCAGAAGTGAGTAATTAGTGACACTTGCTCTGTCAGAGAGAAGGGTGAGTGAGTAGTCGATAGTGAATTAATCGGAGTTTGACCTTTGACCTTTAGAGCCGCATCCATTACACATTAATGAGTTTGTCAAGGCTGGAAGGCTGATGGGCGCTAATTTGAGCGACGAACAACATAATGCGGACATCAACAGCAATGCACTTTTTAGGACGACCCTCACACCATTTTTGTCATGTTTTGTATTTTTTTTCAATGAACATAAACAGTTTGAAAGCTACTAGCTCACTGTGGAGTTCTGCTTATATTATTGCTACTTATGTTGCAAATACAGAAGTAGCTAAAGGCTCATTTCAGAAATGGTCAATTGTGCCACTCCCATGCCAATATCGTTCAATACACAAATCAGACTGTCCTAAGACCTAGAGGAATTGATAAGGCATTTTCTGTTGTACTGGACCTCACCTGCTGTTCTTCCTGCTCTTCTTGCGGCTCATTTCGCTGCTAGCCGTTAGCCTGTTAGCACTAGGCGTTAGCAGCTGGCTCAGTTCTGGCAGAGCGTCCACGAGCGGCCTGAGGTCTCCAACCACTGGAGTGTTCTTCCTGCGTGTTGCGGCTAATTCCTGCTCCCGGGTCTGCTTTATGGAGCTGATCTCTGCAAAACAAAAAACAATAGGGTTTTGTACTGTAGGAAATGCATATTGTTTCACCTGGTTTATTTTTAATATCTCTGTAATTACTGGGTCTATACACATGAAACAAACAAACAAAAAAATGTACGTCTTCTGTCAGCACAAAAATAATAATGATAATAATAATTAATAGACTGTACATTAGAATAGAAAGTATTTTTACTGTGTGGTCTCCTGGCCTCAAACAAGTATCTTGTTCGAAAGCAAGTTTTAGAATCTTTTTGAACCTCAATATAAATGTTTGCTAACCCTAAACTTAAGGGGGCATTATTCATTCACACAGGAGGAAATTGTTAGATGGAAGGACTTTAAGACATAAGATTAATACAGTCAACCCTAATCAACCCTAAAATGATAATCTCCAACACGTGGATTTGTATTGTATTGTATGAGATTTGAATCAGAACGAGCGATTTGACCATGGTATAATTTAGGCCTCTGGTGCAAAAACGTCTGCAAAGCAACAACCACCTGTGAATGCAACCGATTTAAGCAAAAAACATTGCTAAACATGAAAACAAACTCAAATCCTCAACATGGCCATTCCTTGTGGTATAATTTTTTCTTAATTCCTGAAAATCCTCGTCATCCATAGAGCTTGGGTTTCCGATCGAAGCGTTAGCGCCTAATTAGCGTCCTCTGCGGCAGGAGACAGGGATAGTGTTGTCTTACAGAGAATTGATTGTCTCAGCACAAGGCTATAGTTTCAGGCTGATGGCAATTATGGAAAATGATGATGATGAGGAGGAAGAAGGTGGGGGAAGCGTCTTGGGAGTGGGCCGTCACAATTATAACAGATACAGGAACGAACATTTGTTTTTTTAGACCAAAATTAAGGTACGCAGTGTGTGCAAGGCTTCCATCTCTCCAAGTTATTTTTTTCCACCTTAGATTATTAATAATATACTGTTTTAGGTCGCAGAATTTCTGGATTTGTCAATTTATCTAAGGATGTCACAATATCAAATTTTACGATTATTATTACGAGAAAATGCCCACGATTTAACAATTATTCACATTTACCGAGACTAAACAACAGCAAAATCTTTTATTTTCTTTCAGTCCTATTGTCTAACTTGATAAAGTTCTTCAGGTTTGAAACTGCATTAAATAAGTATTTGCTTGTAAAATTGTCACGATTTTTTAAAATAATATTAAGTATGTAAAAAATTAGAGCAAAAAACATTGTGTTAAATATTTGTAACATGAATAATCCCCCAAATGTCCCACGTGTCCAACCACATTGCACAATACTCTTACTATTATTTGAGATGGTCATTCTTTAGTCCTGATGTCGACTTGGTTTGGTCCTGTTCTAGTCCTGCTTTTGAATGTGCTGAATGTGCAGACACAAATCTCCCTGTGCTCCTCTTAGTCCTGTCAGATCAGTGTAGATTTGGTTGAAACCCCACAGACAGTCATTTACAGAAAAGTTCTCACTATTGAGCCAGCGATCCCGACGCTCCTTCATCTTCTCCTTCTTACTCTTCAGCTTCCTCTCCTCTGCATCTGTCAATCAAAATGTTTATGTTAAGAACTTTGTTTCAAACCAGCTCAAGCTAAATGTGTCAAACAGAGAAACAATAAACACTTATTATGACTTGTTTCCAACCAAATGCTTTAGTTAAAATATTTTGTATCAGAAAATATTAGAGTTTATTTTAGTAATTTTTGCATACATTTTAGCGCATGTTTTGCCCTTAGTGCATAAAACATAATAAGCTGGATGGAACATTGTTATTATATATCATATCTAATTTACTTCATAGCACAAAAGGCCAGCACATCATGTATCATTATTACTAACTCAAGTAATAAACAAAAAACAAAACAAAAACAAATTATATACATTCAATATAATAAATATTGAAAAGCCCGATTTGTTTTTTATATTCTTTCTCTATTCGCAGGTGTCAAATCAACCTACATTTCGCTCATTTCCCAACAGCATTAGTCTAGTGTTTGTGGTTAAATCTCTGGGACAGTTGTGACATTATCAGCTTGGCCACCTTGAGCTTGCTGAGTCCGGACATTACAAAAACACTGGCACCAATGAACAACTTACAGAGCTAAAGTGCTGGGATATCTGTGCGTTTTGGGAAGATTCCACCAAGAAAACATTTAGAGAGACATACAATGATAACTTTTAAAAACAATAGAGATAATTGTGGTGCAAAAATAATTGGAGTTTTTGGATGACGTGTGCTTGGGCCTATATCTAACTTCCTCTGTGGTTTCCTGTTTGTGAGTTCAATAGTGACACGTCTAGTGTTGTTGGGGGGCGTAATGACTGGTAATTTAGTCACAACAACAAAATACCAAATGTGCAAGTCTGGCCTGGCTGACCAGCTCAAACAAAACATTAAAAGTAAAGATGGGATAAAGCTCAAGTATCGAAATCGGTATTGGATCTGAATAAGCTGGATCGGTGCATCCCTAATCTTCAGTGAAGAAAAGATCACAAATTACATTCCACTTCAGATGATAACAGAAAGAATTCACCTGGCATATGTAACCCCTGGTGTACATGTGGACTGTCAGCTACACTGGAATGCTCACATTGATTTTGTCTGTTCCCGTCTGGACCAAAGAATGCATTTTTTGTGTTGTCTGAGGCAAAGTTATACTTGAGTGCTCAAAAGCATCATCTGCAATGGGTTATGTGTCTAGTTTGCAAACTTGACAGTTCACATAAAAAGCACACTAGGAAATACTGTATGATGTAAACAGCAATGAAGGTCATAGGCACTAGGGATACATCGATATAGATACTGGAATCAAATATCTTTTTTTTAACATCAGCTTGTATCAGTTCAGCTGATATTTAAATTCATTTATGAAGACTCTTTACAGGCCCTTGTTGGTCCAGAACATCTCATCATGATGTTTGAGGTTTTACTTACACAAAGTTGTTCTGAAAATAAATGCTATTTTAAGTCTCTACAGAGGTATCGGTTGATATCGTGTATCGGCAGATACTTAAAAAGCTCAAGTATCAAAATTGGTATCGGATTTGAAAAAAAAAAGGCTCGGTCCATCCCTATTAGGCACACGTGGGTTTCCTCCTTTACAACACATTCCTGAGTGTTCTGTGAGACGTTTAGCCCAGAGAGTCTTCAGTGATTCATCTCACAATCTGTTCTGAGGTTGTGTTACTGCCACAGACCGTACATATCAGTGGACTATGGGATTGTGACGTCACCCATAGCGTTTGGCTCCAGTCAAATGAAGCCCATCGTGGCTAGCAGTTATAGTGGCTAAAGTGGAGCCAGACTCCATATTTGGACATCCGAGTGTGTATCATGGTAACCACATGGACTAATCAGGAGTGAGGTTGTTAACGGTATCCGCCCCTCGACGGGAGGAGACGGCGGCAACATACGGCGCTAGCTGTCAATCAAACCTGTTTCTAACGCGAACGAAAACGACCCCTGGAAAAGGAAGCACCAGATTGGTCAGTTAATATTGCTAATAACTTGATTTATGAACAACCTAATGAGAAAAAATAAAACAAAAACACTAGGATCATGTAGTGTGTCAAAACAGACATTTTAGTTCCAAGATGGTGAGTTTGACCGAAACAGTTACAGAGTAAAGGGCACCAGTGTCCCAACAGAAAGTGAATGGCAGCTCGGCTTTATGGAGCCAGGACCGCCTCCATGGATACTTCCTATTTGGAACGCGGCGGCTAGCGGGCTAGGGCAGTCCAGCGATATGTACAGTCTATGACTACTGCCCTCTGGATGGAGCTGTAGAGCAGCCAGATACAAACCAATTGATTTAAGTTCTCATTCTTCTTATCATCCATTACGCTGATGAAGAAACTAAACCAACGGTAGAGATATGGAGCTGTACAGAGCAAGTCGCTCACTGTGTTGTTGTAGCTGAGTTCGAGCCCAAGACAAATGTCCCTGAAATTTAATTGAAAATTGGTGGATATTGACCGATACTGGAACAAATGTATATTGGCCATCCACAATTAAAAGGCCCAGTATTCTGCTAAAGTTCATCCTTTTTTTTTTTAAGTTCTTTAAAGTTCTGTTTAAAGTTCATTAAATTTCCCTTTTCTATGATGCAACATGCCTGGAGGAACGAGGGATTGCATCGACAAACTTTGATATAAGCCTATTTTCTGTTCATGTTTTATTCAAGATCGTGGTTAAAAATGTTTAGGCTATTGGATATATAGGATTTTGGATGAAATATATTCTTTTGAAATCTTCTAAATGTGTAGTTTTGGCGTACCGTTGTTTGTAGAAAGGACAGACAAAAGTTCTGTAACAGTCCTATCCGTGGGTTTCAGAATGCTAAAAAAATAGCACCTTTGCCGTGGCAATTGACAATTCAGACATAATGAGTGGTGAAAAGTCCTCCAAATGATGCCTACAAACACAGAGCAATGACCGTAAATGTGTAGCCCATTTTGGAGCCATCAGACATCATCCTCCTGAATGTATTTGCTTTAGTTTGTCTCTACACATAGATTGATTTGTTCACATCACGCACTGCTGCTCATTGAAATGACACGTGCCCTCCGAACTTTGACCTCCGCAGCTGAATCCAAGAGTAGCTTGAGGCAATGAGAGGAGCCAGGCCAACATAATCACTCACAATATAAACACATTTAAATGTTGTACACTAGTAAAATATAACATATGTTCTCAACAATACCAAAAAATGGTTGTGTGTAATGAGAAAAGTGTGACGTTGATATTGAATATTAAAACAATATTATTTGACATAGTTCAGTAGACAAAGTTCAGTTGAGGTCAAATCTAAATACCAAAAGAAAAACTCAACTGTTGACAAAGGTTTAACAAGTTTTATAAAAACAAAACTAGGCACATATTGCTGTGTCCATTTTCTATCAGTTGCGTCTAAATGTCTGCCTTTTATAAAATGGCATTGAAAATATTAACAAATCTTACAAGGGAATTTAAGCGTAAACAAAATTATAGTGAAAAGGAATCAGTCCAAAAGTTTTACAATGCTGCACTGATGTTTTGCAACTTGGGCTCAACTTTATTGTTCATTTTTTGTACCTATTCAAAATTGCACATTTGTCTGTATCAAAATAGTTGCAGTCCAGATTCTAAGGTTCAAGGCAGGTGAGTCAACTGTCTCCAGATCTTGAACACAACTTGGACGAAAAGATTTGACCTGTTGTGCATGTTTTACAAGACTTTTTATTGTTGTATTTATTGTGAATTAGCTACATTTTGTTTAAAAATATTGAATCAGTATTTAAAGTCTGCAAACAGCTATTTAGTGCAGTATAGTTAAAGTATTACAAAAACAACTGAGGAACTATACTGGACAAAATGAGTGCAGATTTTTTATTTGACTTGGCATTAAATTCAGCTTTTGTTGAAACCTGCCAAAATCCTCAGCAGAACGATCTGTGTGGGCAACTCCTACTACTGCTGATTCTTATGGCTTTATTTTATCTGCCTCTGAGCTCCAAGACAAAGACAAGTCTAATACAGGCAAAACCCACTCATTACAATTTAGTTTTTAAACCAAACTGCTATCAATTATAATCTCTTTGAAGTGGGAGTGCTAACAACTCTGCCCCCATGCACTAAGAAGTACGCATGAAATCCAACCACCATCAATGATTTTAAATCCATTCCACATTTGTGACACATTTTCAACACAGAGATCTCTTTTTTGTGGTTTTCTTTTACATAATTGTACTGCTAAGACAAAGTTGGCAATCCCAGTCATTTTATTTAAAATGCCAAGTCAATAACAAGTCAACAATGTCTTTAAATGATTGCACCATTCCTCGTCTTGTCTGGTTCAGTCTTGTTCAAACTTGCCTCTCATCTCCACACTCTCCATGTCTCACTCTCATCCTTTATCTCCGTATTACACAAAAACCAGGCAGGCTCAATATGTTCGCCAAAGGAACACAGAAAGATAGGCATCTGCTGCTCGCTACAGATGTGGGCATGAGCGGGTAACACTATCTGAGTGTGGGACAGAGGGGGAGTTTAACATCCCATAGGGGGCATCAGTTCGCTGAAACGGAAAGAAAGGACCAGTGATTAGGGCTGGAAAGACACAAGAGATGTTCAAGCTAATGTATTTTCTGTTTTGAGATTTCACAAAATTGGATTTTGCAGAATGTTGCACCCTTGGGCAAAACATTTCACTCACATGGATTAGGGTTGTGAACACTGCACTTTTTAAGTAACAATTTCCACTGCATACATTGAACACTGACATTCTTTAAATTAACATGAACTAAAAAGGCTTCTAGAGAGAATATTTAAAATGTACTATTGATGACATTTTGATTTAATAATGCCACTGTCTTGGTTTTAAAACTTCTTTTGGCATGTGTTTAAGAGTTGCTTCAGAGTAACATTTTTGATAATCAAAATATAATTACGATTAATTTTCATGATCATTTCAATTGGTCTTAATCTGTCTAAAGGCTTCTAACCCTGTAGTTTCTTTCATTTCACCCCTAATGACTGTCAACCATTCATAGAACTGTATTTACTTTGGTACCTTCTGTTTAGATCACTACAAACATGTTCTGAAATGTATGTAAGTCATGCATATTGGTTTAGCAGTTCATGTGCCAGTCTTTTCACAAGTTTTATTGCTCCGTCAAATGTTTAAAATGTGCACTGTGGCAGATAACTACTATTAAAACCACAAATGCTTGGAACATAAATTGCAATAACAAAGTAAACATGCGAACATACAGCCGATTACAGCCAACATTTCAAAATTTTAAAGCATGTGTCCAAGCATATGCCACATTTTGGTTGGCTGACTCAGTGTTTTGCGAATCGATTTCTGGTCTATGCAAACACAATAGTGGTGTTGTAGTGGTTTAATGAATTGTCCCTCTCTTTGCCAAAGATTGATTAGCCCCGTGCGTCATGCGAGCTACAACTGTATCCAGATTTGAACTTAACTGGGTCAATGGTACGAGAGGTGACAGAGAGATTCAATACATTTGCCCTAAGTAAACACAGCAGTATACAAGGGGCATTGAGAGGACATTGATTTAAATTTCTGCCTTGCTCTCTAAAGTATGTTTCTGACCCAAACTGCACTCACAAACTCTCGATAATCTATGCAATAGTAATATTGTATACAGAAGTACTAGATACCAACATATTTAAAACGGCTGAATAAACTCACAATTCACTCGACTCAAATCGCCAGCTAACTCACCTGGCATCTTAGGCATGAAGGAATAATTTAAATCAATGGATCTCAATCTTTTTACACCAAGACCCACCTAAGAAAAGATTTGGCTTTCCGAGTGTCTAGTAGTACATTTAAACCAGGTCTAAAGTAGAACTATTCAAGGTCTAAAGCAGGACTACAGCATCGCTACTGTAGTTCTACCAAAAAGGACTCAAAGGAGGGCAATAAATTTGATAAAACTGACAGTGAATGAGACACACACAAAAACTGCAACATATAGACATTTAGAACCTTTGTTGTCAACAACTTTTGTCACGGCAACCGGTCTTGTCGCGGAGGCAGTGGGACTGCACGCAGCAGCTTTCGCCTTGCCTCCTCCCCTCGCCTTCTGCTGTGAGCGCAATCAGCGGCGCGCTCCCGTCACATGAACAAACAAATTAACTGTTTCTATCAAGACACTGGTCTTTGATGGGTGTGTATCAGATCCGGGTGTCAGCAGCACTAAAACCTCAATTCAGCGCTGTACAGGAAAGGCATAACTCCCACGGGCTACTGGTGAGCGCTGCTTTTATTTTGGACTCTAGTTTAAGCCCTGGGGGTTTTTCATTTGTTTTTGTGATGAATTGGTAGTGAGTGAACACTTTAGTTTGGTTGTCTATATTATCAAACATCCACCAGTTGAAATGTGACATTTCATTTTGTAAACGTGTAATGATGTCAGTGAAGTCAGTCACTGGTAATGCAGTCTTATTTGTGTTGATGGTTTTTCACCTGTTGGAAGAATAAACCGAGTGAAACCAGCCTGTGAGGCCCTTCCTTTCACCTGGGGAAAGCTGTACAGTTAGAAAAGCACTTGACAACTTTATTTCACGGTTCAGGCCCTCATTGAAAAACACACAAATTAGACTTTATTGACACTATTTTCAAATACCTCCCTTTCTCGCCCTCACCCTCTCAGCTCTCATAGACATCACTGCCATTGCCATTTCATGGTAATTATTCCGATGACAGCCATCACACATAGAGCGTCATATTGATGTAATGGCATATAATGTATTGATTTCTAGTATTGCGTCCATGACCCATAAAAAGTGCAGTTGACCGTAAAGGAGCATAGGCAGTGACTAAAGGCATGTTATTGGCGAAAGGGTGATTTTCAATCGGGGGTTCGTAAAACCAACACTTATGACACCTATAGGTTTAATTTTAATGTTTATTTAAGGTGCACCAAGTAGCTATAAAAAACCAAAAATCCAAAGTCATTCCATTCAATGTGTGTTGTTACAGTGACTTCAGAGCACTGCGGGTCCAGGGGAGGAGCTGGTCTGAGGAAAATAATCCACTTCAATCAAATCTTGTACAAAAGATTGATATAAAATTACACTAAAACTGTGTTTTGACTGTTTTTGTTTTGTCTTCTTTACCTTGTGTGATGATTTTATGTTCTCTCGTGCGCAATAAAGGTTTAATGCCTTCATTAATTCGTATTTATGTTCATGACTTTAATATTTAAATCAATTATACATTGTTTTCAATAAAAAAAAATATATATATATATAAAATTGTTTGATCAGCGTTAGAAAAAAAGTCACGGACACTAAGTTATAGCCTTGATGGCATAAAAATATTGTTATTATTTGACATTAGCAGTATCTGATATAAATGTCCCAGTATCTTGGCGTGTCTTGCTTCCATAGTATAAGAGTGCATTTGACCATAAGGGTGTATCAACAGTGACAGACGCTTGTTATTGGACATATAGATGTGGAGCAGATCCTCGCCTCGCTCAGAGCCACAGAAAGTCATGACATTCACGCCTCATTGGAGACAATTGCATGCTCATTTTTCATCAAGACAAAAGGGGCTACGCTAACGGCACTAGCCTGATGGATGCTATCTGAGTTCTTCCATATGCGAACACTAACGTACAGCATAGCCCGAAGCATTAGCGACACGTAAGACAGTAACGGTGCCAGGAGGAGGGTTCCATAGGGGACAGTGGAGATGTACAGTGAAGTGTGAAGAGGTCAGAGGTCAAAGGACATTGAGGGAACAGATGTTGTATGTAAAGAAAAGTCCTGGTACAGTTTTTGAAGAGGTGTTAGCCACTATGCATCGCTAAATACAAATTTAGAATTGAGAATGTGAAGTAATATGAGAAAACACTGGAGCAAAAATATGAGAATATACTAGAACAGGGCAGGGCGATATGAACGAAGAAGGAATTATGCCCCCCCCCATATTGATTCATCATTTTATTTTAATTTAAAAAAATATTATAATCTAAACATTATCAATACAAACTTTTAACCATTACTATTTAACACAAAAAGAGTCAAAGTAAAATTTCTTCCTCCAACTTTACTGATGGGCTGTGGACCTCACTATTCTCTCACTACCTCACTACTAAAAATCCAAGCTGATCATTGACATTTAGAAATGTCTGAATCTCAATTAAAAATGTCATTAGCGACACAGTCCTATGAGCGAGTATTGTGTATAATAGAAAATATGACAGAAAAGAAAAAGGAACTTAGAGTAGAGTATTAGTATTTTTCAAATGTAAAGTGATATTTTCACATATTTTAAATTGTACGTCTTTTCCAAGAGGAATTCTTTTATCTCAAACAAGACTTTTCCAGCCACGTTTTATCACATTCTTGACTGGATTGGAAAAATATGATCAAATTATCATTGTTAGTATAATGTATGAGTGTAGGGCTACACAATATGAAAAAACAATGATATATTATATATGCCTTTTCTATAACAATAACAATATTATTTAATATATAATATCATATTATTGTAATATTTTAATATAGTTTTTGACTTAACTTGTTCAGTTAAATGAAAACAAAAATGTACATGCCTTAAATGACAAGTCACACGTATCCAGAGACTAAAACAAGGCTAAATATTAAATAAAGTCTAACTTTTAGACATTTAATTAAATAAATAAAAACAACATGTTAGATAAACAATCTGTGTTGTTGCAGTATTTTCTTTCAATATATATTATTGCATTATCCAACGTCAATATTTTTGCAATATGCAGCCCTAAACTCAAAAGATTCAGCTTTGTCAATATTAACTTCTCCAACATTTGATTTCTTGAGATTATACTATTCATTAATTGCAGTTATTATTCAGAAAGGTTGACGTTATCTCAGTGTCCCCAGATCTACGAGTTATGATTTGTGCCTGTTTGCGTCACCCTGAGCGAGCAGCATGTGTTGTGGTTTGGTAACTGTCCTGGTTACTATATAACCGTATCCGGCCGCTCCTTCTACTTCATGCTTGGATGGTCCGTCGAGTGCATTCGGGCCGCGCTGACGAGAGCCAACCTGACAGCCCTGCGCGGTCAAACAAGCAAATCCACAGAGAGAGAGAAACCACTGCAAAGGAACACTGAACAGGCCGCTGAACAGGCCGAGCAGGATAATGACCACAGGTGCTGCAGGTCTACAGGTAACAGGAGGACTAAACCAACTCTAAACACGGACTAAACCAGGAACAAACCAGGACTAATCCAAGACTGAACATACAGGTGAATAGGCCGAGAAGGATGACCACAGGTACTGCAGGTCTACAGGTAACATTGGGACTAAAACAGGATTAAGACGACAGATCGATCATTCAAACCCAACACAGGAGGTTGTAAAATCACAATATCACATTGATCATTCAGAAATGTAAGACTGTAGAAATAACCAGCACTAAATATCAACAAGATCAGGACTAATGCCACACATATGACTATTTAATGATTTGTTATCCAATTTACTAAATTCAACTAAATGAGCTCCAAAGAATAAATCTCAGAGTAAAACACAGACGTAAACCACAACAAAACAAGACTGAGCCAAGCTAAACATAGGACTCTGGTGAACAAAGATTAATTCATAAAAATACAGGAAAAGTAACACCAACACCAGGATTAAAACCAGGTCTAAACCAGGACTGAACCAGGACTAAATCAGGTCTATGAGAACCATCAACACTCCTGTCAAAAGGCTAAATGAAAGTTGTCACTATTTTCTGAATAAAAATCAATACTCTTCTCCCATTTCTACTGTTTTTGAGAGGAGTGAAAAGAGCTGACAGTCCTGGGTCAGTCCTCAGGCTAATCCCAGGTCTCAAATGACAACAGACCAAACCAGGACTAAACCAGGACTAAACCAGATCCCTCTGTTGTCTGTGATTAAAGCAGGACTGAACAAGGACTGAATTAGGTGTTCATCTGGACTGAAATAAGAATAAATCAGGACTAAATTTGGGCAAAAAAACAGATGTAACAAGAAGTCAACCAGGACTATTCAAGATAAAAATCAGAATTAAACTAGAATAAACAGGAATAAACCAGGATTAACCAGGACTAAAACAAACCTAAACTAGGATTAAAACAGACCTATACTGCACATATTTGACAGCCTCTTATGAAGACAGAGGTTACTCCCATTGGCTCATGGTTTCACAAAGAAATTATTTTAAAATTTGAGTCCGGGTCCATACACCCCAAGCAGAAAATGATAAATAAAGAGGTCTTGCCTGTCAACCAATTTAGTGCTGGATTAAGTCTGATTTAGACTTGGTTAAACACTGACTTGGTTAAAAAACATCATTGATTCAAACATGGACCAAAGCAAAAAAAAAAAGTCACGCTAGTCATTGCGTTCGTCCTACTTTGTTCCTAGATTTCCTTTACTCCTCCTACTGCTACTACTTCCATGAACCGTCAACTTGACAATCTTAAGATACTTTTTTTCTCGGTTTATAATTAAAGAACATATTATGATTGTTATAGTTGTCTGTATGGCAAAGTCAGCAAACAGTGATGATGCGATAAAGCCTGGATCCATGGGTGTGCTAAATTTGTACCGCGTCTAAAAATAGCTCGTCTGGAGAGGATTCGTGCTCTGTACTTGTGCTTAGCAACGAGGCTCTCATCCTTCACCATGGTCAATGCAGTGATATCATTTGGACTGGATTTGGGCTCTTTTGCCAGCCTCTTCATCTGAAATCTGCCATTTCAAAAAGAAGAGAAGAGGAAACATAAATAAATTAGGAGCGTTCAAAAAACCACAAGTGCACTGGTGGCGAACAGGAGATTCATTTAAAGGAGGAATCGCCATCTAGTGGATGCAATGAGTAGTGGTTTGAGTTACCGTTTTTCAAACTGCCATACATTTGTTTCATTTACATACTTTTAATGTTGGGCTTTTTTGATCCTAACATTGAAAATCATTTACTAATTAAAAAAATAAAATAATACAAAATTATCACACACAAAAAATAAACTACGACATGGCATAATGAAAGTTTCTAAAATAATTCAGAAAGAAAAATCGGTTAATTCCAGAGACATGACCTGTACGCCACCCGCAGCCATCTTGATTCTGGCCGGTAAAGTAAATAAATATAAACTCTAGAGATAATCTGCAAAAACTGCTCAAATATCACAACAGACCTGATCTTTACTGTCAGCTGTGATTCTGACAATTAAACAACAAATGACATTGTAATTTGTTACATTGTGTGTCAGCCCTGCGATGAGTTGGCCCCTGTCCAGGGTGTACCCCGCCTAAGGCCCAAAGTCACTGGGATAGGCTCCAGTCACCCGTGACCCCTAACGGGAACAAGCCGTATAAAATGAATGAAATTACACTGTGCAAAAGTACAGCTGTACTTTAAGCTGGCTTGTTGTAGTGAGTTATGTAGGAAAATGATAAGAAATGATTATCTTTGGTGTTTAGCATACAGGTCAAGGTGGCTTCCATGAAATATTTTAACAACAAAAATATGGTTTGTAAATGTTTGAAACTTTCCCTGTGTGCTGTAATAGTGTCGCACTAAATATCAATTAAGTTTGAGTGTGATTTTGAGCTTTTAGTGCTTACTTTGATGAGGGTTAGAGGTTTTCAAAGATCAACATTTGTGACCTAATTTTGTGTTTATAAAAAGTGCAAAAGAGTAAACAATATGTCTCCAAACAGTCACCGTTGAATTCTCTTAATTATAATGTACGTTGGCATAAACCGATTTTTTATTATAATCATTAATACGATCACAATTAAATATACTGTTTTGTATTTGTATGCGTTTGGTATTTCTAAATACCAAGCACATACATTTGGCTATTTAAAAAAAAATCCTTTAGATGCTTCCACACACTGTTGCTATGGAAACATTCAAACCACAACTGAGCATTTGTTGCTGTTGTATTTGGACTTCAGATGTGCATTTTACTAAAAGAAGAACCAAAATGAGGTAAGACATTTTCATTTATGTAGAGGATTTTGGTACCAAATAAATGTTGCATTATGGGAATCCTCATCACATTTAACATCATTATCATCGTTCCTGGTGTTTTGAGTGACAATTTCTGTTTGTTTTCAATGCCAAAAAAGTAAAAAAGAACCCTAAAATATGTGTGTAACGTTATGTGTTATTTTTCGTAACTTTTAACATTGTAATGTTGTTTGTTGTAACTGTTTTACTTTACTGTCTCTTGGCCATGACTCCCTTGAAAAAGAGATCTCAATGGGACTCTTCCTGGTTAAATAAAGGTTACATTAAAAAAATCTAAATAAATGTAGCCAGCAATTATGTGTTACTAAATATATTATGTTATATATTATTTTTAAAAGCTATATTAGCCATATTTTAAAGTTTAAGACTAGATAGCTAACTAACTTACGATAGTAAGTTATAACATACAGCTTATGTTGAAGTGTCTATGTTCCCATCTGACAGTTCTCCACTCTCATTGCTATTCAGCTGTCATGTGTGTTGGAAATGGATAAAACATTACAAATGGTAATTTGTGACTTTAATGATTATTGGCATAACATTATCTAAAACAATCCATATAAATTACACAATAGTTATGACATGACAATAAATAATACCTGACAACACCTTATTTTGTTGAATGAGTGTCAGTTGCTGTAAATTGTCCCTATATTTTCAATGGCGCATCGCTTGTCGACATTTAAGGATTCCGTTTTAGAACTCAGCACTGCTTCCTGTAATATTTAACTTTTATTTTTCCAAATTTCTGAACTGAACCTTCATGGATGTAAAACTATAATAAATATTTACCACGGGTGCTATCCCACCAAACTAAGTCATAATGAGAAAAAAACGAGAACCTGTCATACAGATTATAAGATGGGGCAAAGGTAATATGCCCTAATATTAAATCATGTTATAAAAAAAAAATACCATTACGATATAATTGATAAAAAATATAACTGACACTAGACAAAATACTTTATAAAGTGTCATTTACCTAGTTAGTGCAAACTTGTTATAGGTCATTTAGGTTCTCTACTATAACTCTTTTTCCTGTTATTCCTAGGAAAGCTTGTCCATTGCACGACACTGAGTCGCTGAGGGACTACCACAGCCGCATGTACATCCAGAGCCCTCTAGACCTCACCCCGCTCATGGATGTGTGCGAGGAAATAGCCTGTTTCATCAGTATAGACATCTCCTCTTTACCCTCCGACATCAGCGGCACCTCTCAACACCTCGCCTCCCGCCATCTTGAACTGAGAAAGTGGCAATTGCTGACGGTGCTAAGCGATGACCATGTCGAACAAGAGGTTGATGCGTTGGAGCAGTTGAAACTCAATGTTGAAGACCAGTTGGAGGAACAGCAAACTTATGCTAATTTCGTCAGTGAATGTATGAAGTTTAAAGAAGGTTTAGACCAATTTGTACGAGATGATGTCTATGCAGAATTGAAAAAGGAGCAACAGCTAACAAATTATATAATCAAAGCACTGAAAAATCACACCTTCCTTATTAATGGTCACATTGATTTACTAAGAGGCATCCAAAACCCTCTTCTTATAGATTTTCAAGACAAATCCCAAGCGATTATGCTAACAGCAAATTTTATGATGCACAGTAATCTGCAACAAAGTCCACAAACTGAACAAAAAAATTGGCACATTAGTTATGATGAATGGAAGTCTGAATGCAACAAGCTGCAAAACACGACTGACAATTTGTTGAAAAAGTCATCAAACTTGAGGGGAAATGTTAAGCTCACGTTGATGAATTTGAAAAATGTATACACGTGTCAAAGGTCAAGCACAAGCAAAGCAATGAGGAAAAGAATCCACAATATGAAGAAGAGGGAAACGCAAATATGTTGGAAACTACAGCAAGCTGTAAACGAAATGGACGATCTTATGAAAACATTGCAAAGAGTGACTGCACAAATGAAGCTCTGCAAAGCAAGAACAATTGAAAACGGCAACAATTTAGACAGTCTGAATCAACGACAACAAAACAAACTATATCGAGACCAAGCACACAATAGCCTAACATTGCAAAGGTACGATTTATCCCTGACTGGACTAGAGTGCAAGAAGATATTAGTCCACACCAAGATGGAGGCAGTGAGAAGGCGTATCCTGGTTCTACAAGGAGAGCTGGAAGTGCAAGGGAGGGCTCTACAGATAGAACTGAAGTGTCAAGACGTGTACCAGAATATAATGCCGCTTCATAGGGCTTCTTTTAGAACAATGAACAACGGCACAGGAGCAATGAACTTCCTCGAAAGGTTACAACAGTCCCATGGCTAAGGAGATCCAAAAGAGACAATAAAACAAACTGGGCAAGCACAGGATAGTGTGGAGTTTTTGAAATTTTAAGTTTCACCAAATTTGTATTTGATTAATGAGTTACTGAATGGTCAAACACATACTACATAAACTTGCAAGCCCAACTCAACACAATAGACATATCTCCTGAGAAGTACAATTTACCAAGGAAAATATACACGCTATTTTCTGGCACATATTATTAAACCACTGCTTTTCAACCTTTTTTGATCACGGCACAATTTATTTGGATGAAACTATTCTGCGGCACACATCCTACTAAAATATTATCAAATCGCAACAAAAGTTGTATTTAAAGTCGCAAACATTGTCCCTGCCAGATGTCCCTGGCAAATCATCCAGTTAAAGTCCATTCTATGAATGTGGCATGTTTTCAAGGTACACCTGGCAATCCCTCATGGCACACTAGTGTTCCTCGGCACATTGGTTGAAAATCAAGGTATTAAACTACAGAAAGTATATTACCATTTTACGTTCTGAATTTTTTTTATTTTTTAATGACAAGTGTCAATGTTTGGGTAAAAATGTGAAGAATAGTGCCGTTTGACGTCAGTGATCTAAAATAACAACATATTTATCAAAATAGCAGAATTTATGTGATATGGCTTATAGTCAATTACTTGTGTTTTTGAATAATGACACAGTAACTTTGTTTCCATAAAATGGTTAACTGAGGAGATAAAGTGAACAGTAAAGAAAACGTACCCATCTGCTGGTGTAACTTTGCAACCATCACAATATAGTCAAAGATTTTCTTACCTTTCTGGGGCGGTGGAGGTAGCTCTGGAGGCTGTTCAAACTTCAGCGTCTGTTTAAGGGCATCTGCAGAGATCGTTGTGCCTGAGAAGATTCCAGATGGAAACGAACTCTGGGCTTTAAACTGGGTCAAGACACATGAGGAGACAATTATGAAAGGTAAGCATGGTATTTGAAACTTTCTCATGCATTGCAGTAACTTGATTTAAACCCTCCACCCCAGAAATTATGCTAATGTATAATCATATGGGTTATGGAAAATAACGTTCGGTTGAACCCGCTGAAATCATGCTAAGCACAGTGCTTTCTAAATAGACTGCCTTAATTATTTTATGATTGAACTTGCTGTACTATATATTGATTGCCAATCTGCTGTCAATGAATGGATTGTATGTCTTTTTACTCTGAGGTGGAACCCAGAAAGAGTAGTCTTTGCACACATGTAGACACAAGCGGATGTTTAAACATAGTGATATAAGCAAAATACAGTCTACGGTTACAAACCTGTGGAGTAGGATTAGCAGTGTCCTCCTCCTTCACTTCAGCTGGACTAATGTTTTGGGTTCCAAGTAGAACGGGAGGCTTCTCTGACAGGAGCCCAGGGAGAAGCGCCTGAGGGCGGCCACTGGGCTCCAACTTCACCGCCTCCTGGTGTAGCTTCTGTCGGACGTGTTTTATTTTACCCACCATTTTAATATTTAATCTAAACTCTACCTAAAACAAACTACTGCCAGGAACGTAGAGGTACCACATGTGTTTTTGACAAAACAGCAAAGTCGACTTGTTACAACCGGAAGTAGAGTAACTCAGTTATATTTGTTTGTTAAAATAAGATCAAAATGAAGACTAACAGAGCTTTTCAAATTAGAAATACATGCATTAAAGTGTGTGTACAATTTAAAGGGTATTTTATTCATGCCAAAGCAAAACAATAGTAAAAAATTGAGGTTTTAAAATGAAAAACGTGAGGAAATGCTCTTGCTTTTAGCTTTTAACTCCACAGCTGTTCTGGCGGTGCTACACATTTAGATTCCTGAAAAACGCATTTAGTATGAAGAAACGTTCCGCTTCACAATTACTGCCTTTGATCTACTTCTGTGACAATGTAAATCTTATCAAATTCCCACCCATATCTCTTTGTAAATTATTTTCTTGAGACTTTTACAAAACATATTTTTCTATTTAATAATTCATCTACTTACTTTCTAAATACGTCTAGTTATTAATTAAAAGCTAAACTGAGTTAGATTTTTAAAAGAAAAAGAATAATCATATTTATTATGGAAGGTGCATCCAGTTCCAGATCTTCTTCTTTTTTTTCTTTTTTTTTTTAGCAAATTAATAACCTACACTATGTTCCACAATAAAAACAACAAAAACACAAATTAAGCATTGTACATGGGGTTTATACAAAAATAGACATATCAAAACACAATATGATAATACAGTATGTACAACACAGCTCACAAGACAATACAATGACACATGTAGGGTTAAAACAAGGGTGAGGAAAAGTGTTATGTAAGGCTCAACAACAGTAATTTTGCCATTAAAATAAAATATGATATTCTATGTTAATGATGAAGCAAAAACTATGGAATACATTTTTTGTGAAGTCACTGAAGTGCTAATTTAAAACGAATACTGATGGAGTGCTAGCTAAACCTATTTGTGGCACAAATCACAATCAAAGATATAACATAAACCACAGCTCCACGACATGCAAACACCACACATTTGGCATTATTATCTTACTACAATAAATAGTTAGGATCTGAACTATTTGCACAATAAAAGGTTATTTAAATGGTGAAAACAAGAGGAATCAGACTAAACCCTCCTTGAATGGACAGACCTTGCACAGGATTGACAGGATTGACTGATATATGCAAACTTTATTTTTGAGGGGGTTAAAAAGTGTTTTGCTAGTTTAACCTTAAACTACATGTTGAGATTGAAAAGTTGATTTTGATTTGAAAATATAGACAAAAAATGTACTGCTGATATGAGTTCAAATAGCACACTAAAATAAATAAATCAGTTTAAAATATTTAACATTAAGTTAAGGTTCACTGTATTCCACGTAAGAAAATTTGTCCTTTGCAATTTGGCCCATCCTTCAGTGCCATTGAGCCAACGTCAGGAGCAATGGGCACTGTGGACCAATCTCCAGAGCTTGTGCTAGGCTTGGTCCAGTCCTCGGCTGGAGGATTTTTACCTTTGGTGCTTCTTTTGGGTTGATGGGGGAAACTGGAGGAAACGCATTGAGACATGGGGAGAAACATGCAAACTGCAGAAAAAGGCCAGGACGGGCTGGGAGTCAAATCCGGAACCTTCTTGCTGTGAGGCAAGAAGGTTCAACCCTCATCTTACATCAAATCCAGGTTATACTGATTCAGTCCCACCTTAACTGTCAACATCTAAAACATTATAAACACACAAAATACACGTATTTTGACTATTTCTACAGCTCGGTGATGCGAACATGCACAAACAGTGAGGAGGGAGGGATGCTGGTTCCGTCTTTGGAGAGCAGGTGTATGTGCCGGTAACCTGAGGACACATACAAAAGGTTAGCCTCCTCTCCTCTATGCTTTACACCCATGGATGTATTAAATGAACTGGATAAGGTACGCCCCCTCTGTCTGTGGTCCCAGATTGATTTGTGGCCGTGTGAGGTACTGCAGCCTCTTGGAACCAGCCTTTTTCTAAAATTGCTCATTATAATTGCAGACAGGACTGAATTATTATCGGTATTTAAATAAAATAGAAGGAAATGTTCTTTTCTACCTTTTCTAAAATCACCGAAATTACCGTTTTTATATGAAGTGGGGGATTGTCGTCACGTGGCGCCCTAAAACAAAGATGGCAGCCTCCGTTTCAGGAAGTAAAACAAAGATGGCAGCCATCGTTTCAGGAAGTAAAACAAAGATGTCAGCCGCCGTATCAGGAAGTAAATGCGGAAGTAAGAAACTTTTTTGGGGTCATGCGCCAATGAGCACTCTCCATAGGGATAAACAGGACGGCCATCTTGGATTCATCTTCCAGGTTTTATTATAGTTCTATGTTTACACCTGACATTTAGCGCATATGCTAATAACATCCCCGCACACCTGGATAACCCTGGGTAAAATTAGACCCACAAGACTGATGCTGTTGCCTTTTAGCCAACGAGAGAAGCAGTGCAAAGCAGTGGGGAAGAGGGGAATATGCTGACTTCTGGAGCAATGTAAGCATAAAATTATTCCGTAATAGATTATAGCCCAACGTAATGCACTGCAGACACGGCAAGAATAAAAATAATGGCTAAATATATAAAATGTGGTGATGAATTGAAAGCAGTAGAAGAAGAGATATTTAAAAAAAAAAATCCAAAACTGATCCTGTTCTTATTAAGGCTGCTAATATTTTTTAGTAGTGGACTATTTCTATTTTGCCTTGTATTTTATTTTTATCTCTGTGTTGTAGTGAAACCTGGGCAGGAGGAAGGTGAGTAGATTTTATGAACCAAAATATTTTTTATTCAAATGTTTCACCATCATTTATAGTGACCTTCCATAATTCCGCAAAATTTATCCTATGATACAAAATCTGTATCTTTACAATAAGTAATTTTACCTACCCCCATCTCAGTTAAACACTGTAGGGATATAAAGCAGCTTATTCCTGAAGCTGCCACGGGGGCCTCCTTTAATTGAACCCCTCCGTCCAGTTGTGTGCTATTCCATTTTTGCTAATCTCGACTACAAAGCTGTTTTCAAAGCCACCCAGAGAAAGGGCGCATTGTTGACTTCTTGGTGCAGATGAACATCAACCTAACGTCAACTACTTTCTACAATATTTTATTGGGAAGACTTTACCCTCATTTTCTTTTGAAATTATTATTATTAACTAATTAGAAATGCCAACAACAACAGATGTGCGTGTCAGTAGCAGACAGAAGTAATAGTGGCCGCAACAAAATACAGTGAATAGGAACTTGTACCTTGTTGCATGCAGCTCAATGGCACAGTGTACTGTCCAACAAAGTCATTTTTTGAGGTTTTATCGTAATCCTCCACCACAAAACGAACCATGGCCAACTCTGGAACGTGGATTGTGAAGCGAAGGGTGTCATACCAAACAGGATTAAAACCTGTGAGAAAAATAAACAATTTTTTTTATTCTGACCACAAACATGAAATACAGAGGACTTGTTTCATTATGACACCTGGTAACAGCGATCAACAGGATACAGTTGAACATTTTTAATACCTGGTAGGAATGGCCATAGCAACATTTGAATGTTTTTTTTTTTCTTAAGAGTTTAGCTTTTCGTTTCTCATGGTATTTCAATTATTCTCTAAAAGCATAACTGTAACATTTAAAATAACAGAAAATTACACCACATACTACACAGTAAAATAAAATATATCAACTTGAAAACTTGATGATGGCATGATTTGTGTAGTTTTGATTTACTTGATCAGAGGAACTAATGTATTTAACCTTATCACAATTACTTTTTGTAACAAAAGTGAAGGATAATTTTGTTTCAATAAAAAAAGTCATATATGCTTTAAAAGTCTAAACCAAATAGGCCCAATTAAATATAATCAAACCATCCAAAAAAGTAAAGTATTTTTTAAGGTCAGACCGTTTTAAATATTGGTTGTAGATTATTCCCTTTTGGCTGGGCATTTCTTGAATACATGAGGTTAAAACTGTGCCTGTACCGTTGTTTTCGATCCACCTGGTCTCTTGTTTGTTCTGGTCCAGAGGAACTCCATGGATCTCCACTCGAACCAGAGGATCCACAATGGAGCCCTCTTTTATGTTCACTTTGGGCAGCTGCTGACCACTGATCACCTGTAAATGACAAATCAGTTAACTATATACCAGTGACAACTTGTCAACATATGAAGCAAATAAAATAAAATCCTGAATCCATACTTATGATAACACACACACATACACTCAAATTTAGATTTTTCTCCTGGTAATATCAATAGTGTAATCAAACATCATTGGTAGTCATTGTGAGAACTGTAGTAATTATAATGGTAGAAGAAAATGCATGTTAGAAACATGTATCTATAATAAAAATGATACATATTGATTAACAATATATAGCATTATACAATTACTTTGAGTACTTCACCCAACGTAAACACAAAATGAGTCTTTTCCATTCTTTCTTTTTTCAGTATTCAGTATTTTAGACTGCCTTATTTTAATTATTTATTTCTTTTAGATAATTTTACCTGTATAGTGAGCATAAGGGGCTGGTGTCCGTCCAGTTTCTGTGGGTTGTCGGGGTCAAACCTCCTCTCGACTTCTCTCATAAAACTGGGCTTCAGGACATAACCGCAGCCACCATTTTGACTGAAGAGGCCGTCGTTTAGATCCATGCCCTCCCCAGCAGTTTGGAAATTCAGTGCAACTACAAAAGAACAAGGATTATATTTAGATTATAACTCCATCATGACTCCCTTTATGGGTGGCGATATTAGGAGCAAAGCTGCCTCTAGATCCAAAAAACTGTGATAGAACATCAGCTCTTGGACGGTCTGCAGTGGTCAGTATCTATCAGAGGTAAAGGATTATTTATTCCTGGTTTAGTCCTTGGTTAGACCTGGTTTATTCTTGGTTGAGTTTATTCTTGGTTGAGTTCTGTATTACCGATTTGGCAGCCAACATTCCACATTTCTTGTGGGTTGTAGTTAGAAGAGTCTGTTCTGAAGCCACTGGGGTAAACTCGCGTAAGCTGTCGAGCATTATGGTTCACAAACTCTGCTCCTGAAAAACAAAAAGAGAAGGAAATTGTTATGCTGATGTATCAGTTAACTATATACCAGTTAACTATCTATCGACCTCTTAACATGCAATCAGATTCTTTTGAGACTCCGTAAATGCTTGGATGAAGTTAAAAATTGGATGTCCTTAAATTTCCTGAGTCTGAATGATAAACAGACAGAAATAGTGGTATTTGGTGATTTCCCTGGGTTTGATGATGTTCTGGGTGAATTAACACCCTACCGTTCTCCTGTGGTGAGAAGTCTGGGGTTTCATCTTGATAAGGATTTTAAACTTGATAATCAGATCACAGCAGTAGTAAGGGCAAGCTTCTTTCAGCTTAGATTGCTGAATAAAGTCATATCTGCCACTAAATCAGTTGGAAAAAGTTATTCACACATTTGTCACCTCGCATTTGGATTATTGTAATTCACTGTATTATGGCAGTGAACAAAAAGCAATAAATCGCTTGCAGATGATACAAAATACAGCTGCTCGGATGTTGACTTGGACCAGCCATCGTGAGCATGTAACTCCAATATTGGCCACTCTCCATTGGTTACCTGTTTGTTTTAGAATTGATTTTAAACTCATGTTGTTAACGTTTAAATGTCTTAATGGCCTTGCTCCCCAATACCTTGCTGATCTTATCCATCCTTATATTCCTGCTCGCTCTCTTAGATCAGAGGAGAAATTAGAGCTGGTTATTCCTCAGTTCAAGAGAAAGTACAGAAGAGACCGTGCATTCTTGGTTGCAGCTCCGCGATTGTGGAATAAATTGCCGTTGAACGTTAGACGGGCTCAAATATTGTCTGTTTTTAAATCTTTATTAAAAACATTTTATTTTTCACAAGCTTTTAATACTGTATGACTTTTATGTATTTTATGTATTTTCTGTGCGGCACCTTGGCGGGTGATAACACATCGGGAAAGGTGCCATATAAATAAACCTTTGATTGATTGATTGAAGGAAATTTAAATAAAGTAAAGTTAATGGATTGATTGGAAACTAGACAATAATAGATAAAAATATATATATATAATTTTATAATAAGATCATTTGAGACAATGAAAACAACAAACAAACATTTTTAAAAAAATATATATAATTATCATGTATCTGTTATTTTATATTTTATTTCGGTTGTGTGATATTGTTTATTAAGTTAAATAATCCTATCTCTTACCGGCCTCCTTGAGCTGCTTGCGAGCCTTGGACTCTGTGAAGGAGGCGACTTCATAAAACTTAGAGTGAATCCTGGAGTGTTTGAAGCTCCTAAAGTGAACGCTCTTACAGTAAACCACACAGTCCGACAGCTCTTTGGACAGACGCTGCTTTGACTTCTGCAGAAATAGAAAATATTAACTTCAGATCAGTCATAACCTTCTAAATATTTTTTCACAAAGTAAAAGAAAAAAAACAGGTTATCAGATCCATAAATTCTGTAAAGACAAAATCATTATAAGACCAACAACTATAGGCTAAATTTAGGGCTAAACATTTCTAAAACAATTGCTATACTGTTTACAACAGGGCCTAACCCACGGGAAGACAAAATATGGATCAAATTGACTGTTAATTAAGTAAATAATTGAACTGCAGGGGAATCCGTATATCAGAGTACCACGGACCACTGGCTGCACAACAAATCAGATTATTGAAATGCCATGTAAACATTTACATCATTCTCTCTGACTATTTACACCTGTGCAGGTTTAGACATGGACAATTCTGCAAAACAAAAAAGCAAAACAAAAAAACACGAATTAATTGGTGTGTTTTTAATGATTAGATTTCTTTTGTGCATGTATTGTAAACACACACCAAAAATCAGACATCATTATTGGGTTATCTGAATATTAGTTATCACATTTTTTCCAGCCATGTCAATGTATCCACTCTTTTACAAACGCTACACTTTACTTTTCAACATGATGTATTCTTTAGACACTCGTATTTAAAATTAGCTAATTTTCATACACACTTTTACAAAGATATGGGTTAGATGTTGTGGTTAGACCCGAGGTACTTTCTCATTCAGTATCAGAGCGGCTTGGGTGACCATAAACGTCAATCCAGTGACGTGCCAAAACCGCGGTGAACCCTAGTGTGGATGAAAGAGGAGAGTCCAACAGACAGGGCCTCCCTAGACTAGGTCTAAGCCAGGACCTGGACTGGATTTGAGCCAGGATCAGGACTGGACCCACTCGCCGCGACCACATTACCCCAGGAGATTAGGTGACTATTACTAAACATGATGCTAACTGCTCTGAGCCTTCCTTATGCACTTAGTTTGCAGAAGCACTGTGATACAGGAACATGCAAAAAGCAAGTGGACAGTAGGATATTTAGCTTTGAATGAGTGGAAAATAGTCCACTGCATTTGACCCATTCTTCAGTGCCTCAAGAGTGAACTTTGAGCTAAGCTTATAGTATAGAAATTGTACCTATCTGGATTTTGTTACCTATTATACATGTTGTAGGTTAATGGGGTAAACCGAGTTACCCGGAGGGAAACCAACCCAGACAAACTCCACACTGAAAGGCCCTACCTGGCCCTGGAAATAACAACAAACGAGGTAAATTATGAATAATAATAAGTAAAAAATATATAGATATACAGTTGTAATATAGCTATTGCTGGGTCAACAGTTTAGTCTGACGTGAGTGAATGGACTTAGACATTAGGTGAGCTGATGTCATTAGGAGCGGTGATTACAGAGTTCAGTTATCACCACAACAGGATCGAATGTCTCCTTATAGAGAGAGCAGTCACCCCAGCACACCCGGCCTTTATACACACTGTACAGGAGACTTTCAAAGCCTTTTTTTTTTTTTCAAATATGCGAAATGCACTTGAGGAACAAGACATAACACATGGCTTTGAGGAATAAAAACATGGTCAAAAGCTAAACATTACAGAGGGACTTTGAGTCAATAAGGAAGTCTGAATAGGCTAACAAGGCAAGTGCATCGATGGGTCCAACATAGCACAGTGGCCAGGTGCTCTTCGAGGATCCAGGCGGTGCAGGTAGAAGGCAAACAAAAAAAAGAAAACAAAATCCGAGGCACAATGGCTTGAGTTCTTTATTGTGGCAATGGGGACATGCCGACACGTTTCGACCACAAAGTGGTCTTCTTCAGGGCATACATAGATAAAAAAGGCACCAGGTGGCGTAAATAGTCACGTAGCACATGAGGTGGTCACGTAAGGCCAAGAGACCACCTCAGTGAAAATAATAAACAACAACAAAAGTTGTTTCCCAGTCGGTTCATCCCAGTCCACAGGGGCACAGGGGGCACATTCTGAGGGCAGTGTCTCTCTGACCCTGAGAGTAAACAGAGCTCTGCATCCAACACCACAGTCTGTTGCTGCTGCTGCTGGACGGCTCCATTTTTCATGAGACCAGACACTTTACGCAACGCCTTTCCACATTCGTCTTTAGGGACTTCAATCTATAGCAACACGTGTGCTGATAGTAACCAAAACCTTTTTTTTGTTCGTTTGGATTAATTTTCAATTATCATTAATTACTCACAATATACATAACACTTGAGATAACATAACATTCCTTACATTTTTGCATTAGTCGTTCCCAGACGTTCAAAGTACAATTTCATGCATTATTCATTCACTCCACACCATAAGATACTTCTTCTTCTAACCTGGGGTAGACTGACTGAAGCGAGGGTGACAATCTCCACCACCATTCAGTCACTCACCACATTCAAACACAGGCAAAGTGGGCAAAGTGTCATGCCAAAGGACACAATAACCTAGTCGGAGTTGGGATCGAACCGCTGACCTTTGAGTTGTTGGGCGAATGCTAAGTGCAATTTATGACGGGCTGGAAGATATTGAGGGCATCTTGGGCCTTAAAGGTGCACTGTATAACTTTTCTGGTGGTTCCACAGTGTGGTATATACTGGGGGCTGCGTGGCTACCACTCTCACCTCACAGAGAGAAGGTTGCCCCTGATGCACTGGTTGAAAGATGGGTCAAATGCAGAGGACAAATCTCATTGATAAAGTGAAGACAGTAAAGTGAACCAACCTCAACATTAACCTTATCTAGTATTTACTAAATTGCATGTGTTTTTATTGCTCAAAAATATCTGCTCAGAGATATTGTAATTATGAGCCGGCTCGCCTCTCTGCAGATCTGACCTGTGAAAGTGCTGGACTCTGTTTACCAGGCATCTCAGCTTATCATAGATTAGGCATGTTGGCTGGGCAGCGCTGGAGAACACACATACTGCCTTGTAATAAACTGGTAAATGTTTATTAACAAGCGCATTATGTGTCTGTAATTAAAAAAAAAAGTCCCTGAAACTAAAAGAACTAATTCAGGAAACAAATTTGTGTTATTGTCTAAAAGTGTTCATGCTATTCTGCTGTTTTGGACAGGACTCGCTTGAAAAAGAGATTTGAAATCTCAATGGGACTTTCCTGGATAAATAAAAATAAAACTTCTCCTGGTGGCGTTACCTGCTTGTCTACAGAGAGAAAGAGCAGTTTAATGCCATACTGTGGAACATTCCAGATGTCCAGATATATTTAGTACTCTTTGAAAAACTCTTAATCAATCAATTAATACTCTCTATACCCAATCATGAAAGAACATGTTCCCGCCACAGATTTTGGTGAATCAAGCAATTAACAAAATGACTGTAATCAATGGGAGTGTTTGTATTTTTGGGAATATAATCCGTCAAAAGCTGTACTCTTTGCTTAAAATGCACCTCCGGATTTATGGCCTAAAAATGTTCATCAATTAGTCCAAGTTACCAGACCGTGTGTAACAGGCAGAGATGGAGGAGGAAGTGTCCCAAATGTAAGTTAAGGCTCCACTTTGCTTATGTAACATTAACTTTACTTTATCATTAAGAAAGTTAGATTTCATAAAGCTGGCCGCATACTAGAGGAATGGTGATGTATTAGACAGTGATAATGAAAGAAAATTCACAACTGTTTTATCTGGTGCCAATAATTGTGAATAATAGTTAAATTGTGAACTAAAACTAAACTTAAATTTGTAATGGTGACTTCCCTAGCTGCAACCAATGCATTCTGTAGCGCGCAAGTTTCCACCAAGGATTATATTGTTTTGCCTGATTTAAAAAATGAAAAAAGCAAAGGAATACCTAGAGAGATTGGATTTTTATGAAAATTGTGAGAAATAAATGTTTTTCTGACTCACCATGACCCTGCGTCGTAGGCTGTCTCGATGGATACTGTCGTCGTCCATCTCCGCTCCCTCTTCCTCGTCACTGACCTCTGCCGTTAAAGGATCCTCCCCCAAACCACAGAAGCTCTCCTCCAGGCCCCCGATTTTCTTTGCCTTCACCAAGATCTTACCCCTGAGCTCCTAAAACATGAGAAGATCAAATAAAGCATCTACCTTTATAACATCCAAAATACTCAACATGAAGTGTGAGATTGTTTACAACTTTCAAGAGGCAAAGTGTAGTTTTGGCATCACAGATCATGTTAAAACTCATAGCCTGCTAACAGCGCTATTTGCACAATATTGATCGATACACATGATTTATAATCAGATGCAGGCAGCATAAATAGGTCTGCTTGAACTCTGTAAATTGCTTTTATAATATATATATATGCACTCCACTCCCTTCTCCACAAGAAGGAAACCATTACCCAACTTGACCATTAGGGTTGTCAAAATGATCAGATCCCAGGAACTAACTGACTTGTACTGATAATCATTTGAAAATGTGTCAGTACAGACAACATTACATACATAGGATTTATGTAATCTTGAAAATGACATTCTATATTTTTTTACATGCATTTTTATGTTGTTTGTTGTTTTTTCCATGTAATGGCACAGGAAGTCAATGGGAATAGTCAATAGCAATGAGAGAGTAGTGTCACAGCTTCTAACGGCTGCAGCCAGAACCTTCTGATGTTTTTGAAGTGAACTGAGAGCCTTCCTATGTTTCAATAAATAACTAAATATGCTATGATTATTTTGTCCTGTGATATTATTTGAATATTGTTAAATGATCGATGCACAGTTGATGTTTCGTTCGTGTATGAGTCCTGGAGTTGAAAGGTGCCTTGAGGACAGTGGACTGCACCTGGGGGGAGGGAAGCCTGATGGGAGGCTTTCCATCCAGGGTGGTTTTCAGCAGCTTGTCCCCCAGGATGTGAGTGAGGTGCTGGGCCATGACACGCTGTTGCTCCACGCTGCAGTGGTTCTCTATGGACATGATCACGGGATAGGGCGACACCTGCACGGGAGAGAGGGGGAGATGGGGGAGAGAGAGAAGAGAAAATGTGAGAGAAAGAGAGGGAAAGGAAATGAGAGAGAGAGCGAGAGAGAGAGAACAGAGAAGAGAGAGTGCCAGAGATGGGGAGGGAGGAGAGATAGAGGGGTAAAGGAGAGTGATAGGAAAGAGAGGATGTTAGACACAGTAAAGAGGGGGGAGAGAGGGTAAGATATAGAGAAGAGAAAAGGGGAGAAGAGAGGGAGGGCTGTAACTCAACACAAGGTAAGCATTATCATGTTGTAGGGAAACTAAAACCAGTGTGCACCTGTGGACTGCACTGCCCGACTGAGAGGAGCAAAGGGTCAAGGGACACGATATGCAGAAGAGTTCAGTTGCACAAAGTTAGATTAATGTAAGTTACTGTAAAATGTTTTTTAATTAAGGCAAAATATTTGACATATACTTTGGGCAGGAGGCAAAACAGTAGAGTTGAGTTTAATTGTTGAAATCACTATTTGTTACTGATGAGTCCACACATTTGCTACATTAGTATTTTTGCTGACTGTGAAGAATTTAAACTCTCTGTGTCAGTCTTTGTTTCATATGATCAGGCAGTTTCAGATTAGGTAAAAGGTAAAGGTAAGATAACTTTTGTGGTGGAAACTGTGCCTTTCCATGTAGAAGTTTTTGTGGTCTTTAAATTCCATTGAGACAATTTGGTGAGACACCCTCTATAAGAAATGTTACATAATGCACCTTTAGAGTGGTCTGATGCTTCTCTTGAATTTTAACTGGTTTCACAAGACCAAGACATTTGCTAATGTGCTAAAAAAAAATGTATTAAAAACAAGACTGAAGGGTAATACCTCTCTACTTAGATATTTTAAATTATGTATAGTTAGTTATAGTCTAATGTTACAATTCGCAGCCATTCGCATCAGTATCAGACATGCCCTTTTGTACTTGTGACACACTTGTGAACCTGGCATCTCTTCTTTTTGACATGAGCCTGGCACCTGTTACTGTATACTAACTAGGCTCATGTGTGGATATTATTGCCCGTTTGTAGTCGCTTCATAAATTTAAAATCAGCCTTGTGTTTTCAAAGCGTCACTACGGGCCGTGAAAGCTCCACAATTGCACTCTGGCACATGAACGATTGAGTAAACGTCTGGATGAAGGAGCACGGGATCAACTTTCCAATCAGACTGTTAAACCATGACATGAGCAACAACGAGACAATCCGAAAGCAATTTGTATCAAAGTAAGATAACGGTAGATGAGAAAAAAACACTATGCTCTGCTGTCATCAATGTGTTGTTAAAACATTGGATTTAGAGTTGTTTCATTTCTGACACTGGGGTTAAACTTGTCAGGAGCCGCAGTGGGTAACCCTGGTTAGTGCCCAACGACCCCAGACCTCCAGATCTCGAACTAGATTATAGCCAATTGTGCATCATTTTTAGGATTTACGTTAGTTGCAAAGCTATGGAGCCCCTAAAGTCCCCTTAAAAAAAAAAAAAAAAAAAATATATATATATATATATATATATATATATATACATACATATACATATATATATATCTTGTGCGCACAAGATAATATCTTGCTCCCACAAGATAATATATTGTGCGCAAAAGATAATATCTTGTTCCCACAAGATAATATTGCTGGTACAAGCAATGCACCTTTCCTGATCAAATACAAACGCCTCAATTATTCTAAGTATTGTATCTCACTGATTCACTTTGTGGTCATGTCATTTGTACAGAGTGTTTAGTGTCCTGACGTATCCATCAACCTGCCAATGGGACTACAGATGATAATTAGACCCCATGGCTAACTCTGGTGCATTTGCATTTTGGACTAACAATTCAATAATGTAACTGTTCATTACTGTGCACTGTCCCATATTAAAATAAACATAAATATCAGAATTCCATTCCTGCAAACCTGAAAGTATATTATTGTAAAACATGCCAATGTCAAGGTACATCCTAAAAGGTTGTTCTGTCTCCATTCTGTTTTGTCTCCAGCCATGTGCTTGAAGTTTGCTAAGCAATGCAATGTAAACAAGCTTCATTGTAAACTGTAACCTATGGTTTTAAGATAAACCATCATGATAATTATCTTGTGCGCACAATATATATATATATATACTTTTTTTTTTTTTAGGGGACTTTATGAGCTGAAAGACCATTGGATTTTTTCTTATGCAAAATATACTTAAAAATTGTTATTGTTAAAAATGTTATAACAGTGTTCCATTAAAAGCTTACCCAGAGTTATATTTTGATTGATACCAGCATGTTTGAGTAATCCTGTATTGTCCTGCATTTGAAGCGAGAAATTATATTTTCACCTACACCCCCCCCCCCAGCTCTGTACTTACTTGCGATTAATCTTTAATAGCCATTTTTCAAAAATAAAAACTCTTAAATGAAAAGCTGTTGCTTGCTTAAGAAACGTCAGTTTTGTAGTTTTAAACAAGACGTCAAAGGTGTCTATTAAGTTATTTTTGATTAATATTGTAGTTTACAATTAACAAAAAGTAAAAAGCATGTTATTTTTCATTACTAAGTGCTTGAAAAAAGCATAACAGGTCTTCTTTAGCAGAGTAAACCAGGTGAAATCTACACAGACAGCATAGGTTTAAGATTCATATATGCGACATTTTGAGGACTTCAAAACATTTAATATTTTGTTTCTAAGTGTCAGTTGCTATGGCGACAGTCCTAATCTTTCATCATTCTGAAACTCATGAAGCTGCAAAGTGAACCCAGCACCTCATGCTAAGAAGTGAAAGCCCTACAGCCAGAACGGTCAAATGTTCTTACCTTGAAAGCGTAATTAGAGACAGCGCTGACCACATCTTTGAACAGGATTTTGGAGGTGAAGGTGTGTCCATGATATACTATGGGCTCTCCGTTTGCTCCATCCCAACAGTCCACCTCCACACAGCGGCAGCCCCTGTTAAGAGCCCTGGAATGAACAAACACAATTATGTTTATAGGCTATTGAAGGTTACATAAGGTCCACAAAAAAAAATTTATTCAATAAAAGGCCATAGTGTAGATGCTCAAAAAGAAGTTCAGTTGAGTAGATGAAAACGTCTCAAGACATGTATATACGGTCGCACATATGCACAATTGATTTTGAATTGAATTGAATTGAATTTATATGATTCTTATCTAATTGTACCACCTTGCACCACTCCAGTCTTCTATCACTTTCATTACCTACGCTCAAACTTCACCCCAAAAATAGGTTTCAACCATCTTGTTTGCCTGTGATCCTGACCTCCACTCCATAATGAGCATCTCACTACATCCTCTACAACTGTGGTCCTCACTTGACAGAATGCATGTAATGTCCAATGTAGCACTATACAGTAAGTGTTTAATCCACACGCTCCCCTCCAGTGTGTGTCTCTATGGGCCTCATGGTTTGGTCCTGGTTTACTGGATGGAGCAGTAAAGTGTGAATATGATTGAGAGCCTCTTAAATTATCCCTGACGTCAGCGCATTACACAGTCAGTGCCTCTGATATAAATTAACTGAACAAATGAACGGAGGCAGAGTGTTACGACGGGCCAGCGGAAGTGAATTAGAGAGTGGGGTTTTACTCAGAAAGACCAGGAAGAGAGATTTAACACTCAATTTGTCCGTTAATAATTATGCGCAGAAAGATGGGCCAATGGGCAGACTGGACAGTTACAGTTACCAATTCACAAGGGGTTATTTTTTAAAGGGCCCAAACAACGAATTATGTTATGTATCAATTAATCTATATTGGAGGTATTCAAAATGTATCAAATACTGCGTAGAGTGTGTTTGGTTTGTAAAACAGAAAACATTCTGACAAAAAATATTGATACATGCTAATGTATAATAATAGCAGAATTGCAAATACAAGAATCATTGGTTGCTTTTGTGTTTTATCCATACTTTTAAACTCTACTTGAGATATAATATACAGTATTTGTAAATAAAAGTATTCTAACTAACTGAATATAAGTATAAGAATACTATACTATAATATATTATGACTCAAGTAACAGAATTTCTTCTTATAGTAAACGTTACAAAACCTCTATATTCACTTAAAGGTGCACAATATGACTTTTCTGGTAGAGGGACGCTAAATTCTTGTTGCATGAAGATGTTGATGCTTTCTTTTCATGGAATGTTCCACAGCATTAAACGTATCTATCATTTTTGTTACCAAGAAAGAGGATCAGGCCTAGGGAGGTTCTGGGACAGCTATCCATTTGCCTCTCCAATGGCTGTTTTATTGTTTAATTTTCTAACATTCTGCTGGTAAACTGAACAATTTTGGAAAGTTTCTTGGAATTTTGTAGGGATTAGTACATCATTAACATATTACGTAAAATATATAGCATAAATACATTGATTTTTGTTATGTGTGTCGTGCATTTGTTTCAGTTACTTTTTACATTTACATTTTTTGTTCAGGTGGAAATATGCTTGTGTCCGTGAACATGTTTTGGTCTATGTTTTAGTAGGCTTCTTTTGGAGACTGTAACCCAGGAAGAAAAAGTGCAAATGTAGCCTAAATTTAACCTGATGTAGCCCTCGACGCTGCTGTGCCCACGGAGCTGGTCCTCCATCAGGTAAGTGTTGTGGGAGGAGGAGATGAAGTAGTGGTTCAGAGGCTGTCCCATGTCCTGATACATCCCTCTGCATTTAGGGTCAAAAATGTTCCCCTCTGCTGATCCCAAGTACATCAGGAACCCATCGAAACTCATAGCCTTCATCTGCTTAGCTAGAAACAAGACACACAATATGACAATATGATGTGCAGAAGTACAGTCCTGGTCAAAAGTTGAATAAATGGTAATATGTTTGGATCTTAACAAGAGTAGAACTTCAATAAGCACCAAGTGGTGGGAGTGGGACAGAACTTTGATTAAACATTTTATTGAAAACAAAAATTAAACTGAAATAGGCTGTTCTGAAGCTGATCGAAAGTTTAGGACCACATGCCTTTAAAAACTCAATTCTGTGCAAAAATGTGGATTCAGTGTAATTTTCTGTCAGGTATTCACACTGTCATTATGTTCTCATGGCAAAGGCCAAAAAAGTTTCTCTTTTTGAACATGGTTTGGTTGATGAGCTGCATAAGCAGGGCCTCTCTCCATCACTGCTGAGGAGGGACGCAGTAAGACAGTCATTTTGAATTTCGTAAAAGATCATGAAAGTTATGGATTAAAAAAGTCAAGTGGAAGACCCAAAAAATTGACATCAGCACTGAGCCGGAGGTTCTGATTAGAGTCCGTCAAGACACTGGACGATCCTCGACCCAAATTAAGGCTGTGGTGCCGACTGCAGCCCAGAAACCATCAGATCAAACCATCTGTGATTGAAGGGCTTTAAAAACAAGAAACTACTTTAAAAGCCTTGTCTCCTTGAACGGCACAAAACTGCTGCTTAGACGTTACAAGAGACACCAAACATGGTTCATTGAAAGGTGGAAGAAGGTTTTATTCTCTGATGAGAAAAAAAAGTAACCTTGATGTTCCTGATGGTTTCCAGCGTTACTGACATGACAAGCAGATCCACCTGAGATGTTTTCTACGCGCCACAGGGAGGGGGCGCCATAATGATCTGGGGTGCCTTTACTTTCAGTGGAACAATGGAGCTCCAGGTGGTGCACGTCAAACAGACACTGGCTCTGTGCAGATGTTGCAGAGAGCATCCCTCATGACTGAGGCCCTCGTCTGTGGAACCACTGGGTTTTTCAACGCTACATTTCACAAAACACACAGGATAAAGGACTTCTTCAGGAGAATAACAGCACTCTTTTGGACCATCCTGTGTGTTCCCCTGATTTAAATAAGGGATGCACCAACACGATACTAGTATCGAATATCAGTGGCGATACGTAAAAATTAAGTTCATAAAAATTGTTTAAGGCAATATCCTTGTTGGGTCTATAAAATTATGTAATAAAACTACCCCATTTTGGTCCAGAACATGTCATTATTTTTGATGTCTTATTTATATAAAATAGTTCAGTAGTTAACTGAAGGATAAAGAACAGTTACACAACCCATTTGAAGAGTTTGTCATACTTTATAAAGAAAATAAATGCTATTTTTAGCCTCTGCAGAGGTATCGGCAGATACTTAAAGTTCAAGTTTCGAAATTGGTATAGGATCTGAAAAGGCTGGATTGGTACAGCCCTAATCTAAATCTAATTGAGAACCTTTGGGGTTGGATGGTAACAAGGACGTTTATAAAACTAGACAACAGATCCAGACAGTAGATGCCCTTTGGGAGGTCGTCTTCACCACTTGGAGAAATGTTCCCACTCACATCTTGGAAACGCTTGCATCAAGCATGCCGCAAATAATTTTTTTAAGTGATCAACAATAACGGTGGCACTACTCATCAGTGAGTTCATGTTTAGGACTTTAGGATCAGCTACAGAACAGCCTATTTCAGTTTGATTGTTGTTTTCAATAAAATGTTTCCTCAATATATATATTCTCCCAATTCTTGTTGCTTATTGAAGTTCTACTTGAAACTTTGCTAAGATTCAACCATGCAAAATGTGACTTTTGCCATTTATTCAACTGGTCCCAGTTTAGTCCTGATGTAGAATTGATTTGGTTCTGTTCTATTCCTGGATTATAGTTGCAGTTATGTCAAGACACTCACTTATGCAATAGTACTAACTTATTTGAGTGTATGAGTAACATTGGCAAGATTTCTGTATAATGTGGATGATTTCTGAAGTCTGGACACCGTGCCTAAGCTAAGATAAAAGTAAAATGTGCTATGTTTGTTTATCTGCATCAACATGCATGATCGTCACACTAAAGCAAAAGGTCAAAGTCGCTTGTTCAAATCAAGATGGCACTCAGCGTAATCGAGACTGTTTTCTTCTGAATTTAAATGCAATACAATAAAGTCTTAGTAGCTCTATCATACAGGCCTGTAGTTACACAAAAACATTATTCCCGGTTATGTCTTCCTGACCCTCACAGTCTCACATTCTCTCCTGTTGAAGCCTTCAGTCCTGTGCACTCCAGTCTCACCTGCTTCAGAAGGCTCGTATTTCTTCATGAGCTCCTGTGCCAGAGTTTGGGTGTCCCCCGTCTCCAGCTGCTCGTCCCTCAGAAAGTCCACCAGGTCCCTGAGTGAGAACTTCTGTGCGTCTGTAGAGTACTCCTGAAACACACGCAGCAGGTCCTCGCGCTGCGTCAACATCTTATAAAATAAAACAAACTCATCGTCCTCCAGAGTGCCCGACTGTGATTTGTCCGCCATCTGAAAATGTAAAATGAAAGTAAATTATTACAATTTAGAAGGTTAGGAAATACTCTGAATAAGAGAACTCAAAACAACAAGGTAATTGATTTCTACAATGTGTTCTTCTGAAAGACAAATGTTGTCTTTAAGAAGAACACATCGTGGATATAACAAAAGAAGACATAATGAAAGTTGTTGGAGTAAGGTAATTTATTTTGTGGTATTATTAATTAACATAAAGGCCAAATTTCTATATTATTTAGTTGCCTCACTTCATATTTTCTTTGCTACAGCAAACAAGAACAGACAAAAACTACTAAATGATATTTCTTGGTCTGTTTACATCAATACATTTAGTTTTTTTTTTCTGTAGTCATTGCAGATCAAATTTCTCACAATAACAACCTGTTTTCTACCATTAAACCACAAGCTAGGGCCATCGTTTTAAGATGCATAAGACTCACAGTGAAGAGCCTGTGTGCGTGGTGCTCGTTCATGTCCACGTTCATCATCTTCAGCAGGTCTCTCACTTCTTTAAAGTTCATCCTCCCGTCGTGATTCTTATCCGCCTTTTTGAACCAGTCTCCAATCCACCTGAGGCTCTGTTAAGGACTCACACACACTGGAACTAATGAAACTACTTAAAAATAATTAAAGGAGCTGTACCCATTTTTTAACGTATAAAATGAAATGTGTCTTGCGACAGTACAGTTATGTTGTAAAAGCAGGTCTTAATGTCAAAATAAGACCACTGTGTGCTGTCTGCATCTAAACATTGTATTTGTACCATTATGGAATACAAGATTTTGTGTCTAATTAAAAAAGAATATTGGTCTATGCGATCCCTCTCGTCCATGTTCTCCACGTTCTCAATCAGCTTTCTCATGCCTTTGATCCAGGACTGGGCTTCTTCTGCAGACTCGGCCACAAGATCCAGGTTCCCACGGCGCCCTCTAAAGACCAGAGTGAAGCAGCGGTCGGCCGGAAACTCGTCTGCGATGGAAAGCAGCACCTCGGACTGATGGCCCTCACGAACAGCCTCCACATCACTGACCGAGACTGAGGAAACAGAAAGAGAGAGAGAGAGAGAGAGAGAGAGAGAGAGAGAGAGAGAGAGAGAGAGAGAGAGAGAGAGAGAAGGCGAGGGTTAAAGGTGCACCATTAAACTTTTCTGGAGGAGGGTCAATCACCTGCTTGTCTCTATAAAGATGCTATTGTTTATACCAAGAATGTTCATGTGGCATTTGGCTTCTCCATCTCCATAGAATCCAAACCACAATAGAGAGATAATAGCAACCACACATGTGCCTCCACCTTAACTGCACCACTGCACCACCAGAGAGCACAATAGGTGGGTGTTTAGAGTGGCTTTAAAACAATTTACACTTTGGGCCGATCTAGTTCTGAATGGTAGACAATTCCCAATGTACTTGTTTTTATTTTTGCTAATGTCTAAGTGACATTTTTGAACCTTAAATGTAATGGGGTGTAAATGTATTGAAAAACTACAAGCACATAGCAGCGAGAAGAGAGGGAGTAGGTATAAATAGGAATTTTCTAAGCACTCAAGTCTTGAACACAGAACAATAAGGATTACGCTAAAGGCATGAATTATTCAAACTACATCTGAGTAAGTTAATGATGAGGGAACACCACTCACAAAAGTTTTACATATAACCCCTTTAAGATTCTGTTCAGAGAGGTTAATCTCAAGGAAACTAAACTGAACTAAACTGATTAAATATGAAATTTCCACAGGTGGTATTTTGACATTTTAAACATGAATGAAAAAAGGAAAATAATGCTGTTTAAATAGATAATAGGTCATCAAAAAAATAGTACTCAAGTCGCACTATTGTATTTATTTAATTTCCTCTATTTCCAACAGCAGTCTGATTTCTTTTCGCTAAAGAATTGCAAAGACTTAAATTATAATAATTATTAGAACAAAGTGCATTAAAGCTGCACTATGTAAAAATGATAAAAAGAACCCAGACTTCTGATCGTTTCTGTTGGATTGAATATTCACCACACTGCCCCAGCCCACCACATGCCTTTTCACTGAAGTTGTCAAGCGAACAACTTGAAAAAGCGCAAGTGAAATGCGTCTGGTGGTTTTTCAAAATCAAACCGATGTCATGGCCACTTACTGAACATCTGTTTATTTTTGACATGTCTCCTACTGTTCTTTAACTGTGCATTGCAACACTGGAATTTCCTCATTGTGAGACAAACAAAGGTTCTGTTATCTTCTCGCTTATCTCTTATCTTATAATACACATATGTTTGTTCTGTAATGATAATAATAGTGCCTCACATGTGGAGTGGGCGTTGCCGGCCTTCTTGGACTGGTACCAGATGGTCATACAGTCGTCCTGCAGCCTGAAGTGTCTCTGCTTTTTCCAGGTCCGAGACTTGATCTTCCTCATCACTGTCCCCACCAGCATTGACTGAAGGTTGTCATCGCACTGGATCCCTGAGTTCACAAAATGCCACACATAAAATAGACAATATAATCAAAGTAATGTACTATTTATGAGTTGTGTACTCACGGAAACCAGCGCCTGTAGAAGCCATTGGTTGTCTTCTCACAGGGCCATCTAAAAAGAGGAAAAAACAACCTCAGCTGTGTCACATCCTTCTCTTCTACTGTTATAAATTACAAAGTATTATTGTGAACTTATACACTGCCTGGCAAAAAAAAACAATGTCGCCACAGGAAAAAAGTCACCCGCTCTAATATTTGGCTGGTTGGGATGTGCTGGAGAAGGCAGTCTCAATGGGGTTTAGATCTGGAACAGATCTGGAACCTGGACTCATCAGACACATCACCTTCTCCCTGCTCCAGAGTGCATTCTTTATACTCCTGAGCAAATTGAAGCCTTTTTTGCAATTAGCCTTACTTTAGCCTTTTTTTTTTATGCTCAGAGAGCTTTTCAGTCCCGGTCCCTTAAGTTCCCTCCACATTGTTCTTGTGGAAAGGCTCTTACTTTCATTATTAATCACACCCATGAGTTGTATGGTTGTTATTGTTCGATTTTATTTCAGTCAAACGTTTAAGTGATCACCGATTGCAAACTTGCAGGTCGAAGAAGATGGTTCCCCACAGCATCCTTCCAGTTTTTAACAATGTTCTTGAGCCAGTTTTAGTTGTTTCTGCAATGTTTTTTCTGCTTGATGCCAATAACGTGCCATTGTTTGCTGTCAGTTGAGTTTTGAAAGACAATCACCCACGCAATTATCCAATAGGAGGATGTATCTATATGCTTAGATACATCCAGGTGACGATGTTTCTTTTCTTTTCTTTTCTTTTTTGGCAAGGCAGTGTATTATGGTAATAGTTGGGAATTTGTCCTCTAGCACACAACTCAGTCCTTAAACTTTTATAGCCGTTGTGATAATGTCTTAAATTGCGACGAGACTTTCAGCTCTGTTTCAGGCTTGTATTGAATCACACCCAAAGGACATTTCCACACCTGTACCTGCTCCATTATTTAGCCCTCATCCTGGGCCTGTTTGGGGACTCTAAAACAGTCCGGGTCGTGCGCTCACTGGACACACACACACACACACACACACACACACACACACACACACATATATATATATATATATATATATATATATATATATATATATATATATAGTCCTATTGTTTTGTTTGGTACAGTCCTAGTCTAGCCTGTACTTTTTGTTCTGACACTAAGATGACTATAATCCCCTAAAATCTGGCTATCAGGGTTAACTATATATATATATATATATATATATATATATATATATATATATATATATATATATATATATATATATATATATATATATATAATTGCAGTAAGCCTAGTTTAAGCAGGTGGATGCTGGTTGGTGAGTATACAATAAACTAAAAATGTTTAAACATAAAAGAGCTGTGTGTTCATGTAAACATTACTTATTACTTAAAGGCTATGTAGTACTGAAATCTGTTTTTAAAAAATTAAGCAAAGCATTGACTATTAAAAGCCAGAATCAAATAAATATCATGTGCAACATGACAATTCTGTACAGAAACAGGTCTTTTTCATCTGAAGCTCCAGATGAAAGACAAATTGGGTGTTTCACACAAAATAATGTGTGTTTAATACAACTGATATTTTAAGGCTAGATTTATAATAGCATAAAATGTATATCTTCTGTGAGTGATAAATGAGCTTGAAAGAGTGTTAAGCAATTAATTGATAGACATGAGTTTATCCACTAATTACCTCCCTGTTTCTGAATATCAAATATATGTATTTATATGTATTTTTGAACCATTTTCATTATAAACAATGTCCAATAGCTTCCGAGCTATGCATTTTCCCATGTCAAATGTAACCACTTTCAATGCACTTCTATAACTTATCCAGCACTTAGTCATTCTGAAACATCGTCTATTCAGACATTTATACTTCTAATTCCAATCGCCAATTCAATAACCAGAATGCTAAAACCACCGCTTTGAATGTGCTAAATGCCATTTGTCCAAACCAATCTATCACAATTATAGCATTCTTTAGCATTAGGTTTATCTTGAGTGAGAGCCATTCAGAATTGTCCATCTAAACCTGCAACAATTTATCAAAAGAAAAATAAATTATCTTGAAGATTATTTGATCAAAACTTGAAACTTATTATAAAATAGTACAGTACTATACTTTATAAAAACTACACTTTAATGAGCCCTAATAAAGCATGAACAAAGATGCATTTCATTATGAACAAATAGTTTATTTAGAATGATTGATGCTTAGTAACTGCTTATTTAGGATATTAACTAAGTATTTATAAAGCCAATCTTAAACCATATATTCATTATACATTAAGTCTTGTTCATCTTTATTAACGCTAATGAAAGTGTAGTTAGAATGTTTTCACCAAATGAAAACATACAAAACACCACTTTTACTTCAACTCCTTCATTCAAAAGAGTCAAATTGATAAAAAATCATTCTAAAGTTCTTACCAGTCTTAGGTGTATCCCTTGTTGGTGGTGGTCATTTGAAATAGTTTATTTGTTCCTTGGTCGTCCGTTGCATGCTGTACTGACACTGCTCCAAAGGGACAAGCCAGTGTTTAGAGCCAAACTCCTCCCCTCTTCCCCCTCGTCTCCTGTTGCGCCTGTCCTGGGACATTTGGGCCCATTTGTTGACTCTCTAAAGGCTGAACGCTTTACTAAACATGCAGGAGTGAAACAATAGAGCCTTAGGGCGGTCAACTTTAACCTAAAGATATGTGTGCATTTGAAGAGCTCTTATCAAAGTACATCAAACAAAAACAAACACTATTCTCTGTAGTATGACTTATATTTTACTTGAACAGATTTGATAATATGCCTCCGTGTACTCATGGGTGCATTTAGTCAAGACGAAGCTGAAAGTAGAAGCAGTAATATTAATAACAGCATGGCAACAGTATTATGCACAGTATTAGGCACTTTTCTAGTGGAGTGTTGGCCACCTCCTCTGTTATTGCTTTGCCCAAAATGTTCCACATTGTGGCATTAAACTTATCTATTTCCATGGAAACAAGCAGGCGATGCCACCAGGGTTATCTCTGAATGTCTGATCTCTGAAGAGGCGAGCCCATCCACTGTAAGAATGTTTCACAACACCTGTAATAATAAAGACCTAAATAAGATCTACATGTTTAACAGTGCCATACAGTGGAACATTCCAAGCAATAATATCTGCATGGAGACAAGCACATCAGGTAACATAGTGCACCTTTAAGGAGTCATTTTAATGGTTGGATGTTGGTAGTTGATGGAAAAATACTAACAGTACTTAATTGGGAAAACAAAATGTTAATTAAAAATATTGCCATACTATAAAAACGTTATATTGTTATTCATAACTGTTATTATATTAAAATAAATAAATATGGGGAAAAATTGCCACTAACTTAGAACTTACAGCCACTAACTTAGATCATTACTATCAATAAACCCAAACATAAAGAGGAAGACTTAAAAGACAAGAGAGTATTAAATAATGCTAAAATTGTGAATATGATCCAAATAGACACTTGATGACTTGAATTCAAAATCATGATTAGAATTTATTACCTTTTGATAAATCTCTCTACACATACTGTATTATCTATATATTACAACACAAGCCAATTCACTGTTATGTACTTTGTCTTCTGCCTATTGTCTCCATGAAACCAGTGCTCTCAGATTTGACTTGGGACCACCGCGGTTCTTTTTTGCCAAGTGAGCGACCGGCGACAAAATAACACCATCAAGTTTAGGCTAACGTTTCTTCTCTTTAAATATGTATGAACTAATTTAAGCTACATGTAGCAGTACAAGATGCTTAGCAAATATCCAAAGTTTCAAATAAAAATTGCATAGTAGCTATATTTCAATTGTGGATTTAAATACAAAATGCATGTGAAAATTTTGAAATATTGCAAAATTTGAAAGTGTTTCTTTTGTTTATAACCGTCCAACCTTGTTCCCTGCTCAAGTTCTGGGGCATTAATAATGAAAACAATGGTTTAAGTTACACTGGTCAAATTACAGTGACTTGGCCAAGAGCAAAAGGAAGGGGCTCCCTCACAAAGGAAAAGGAAACCACATTACCCAGAAGACATTGCGAATTACATCATGGCAAGTCACTCAACCACGCTGACCTATGAGTGGAGAAAGTTAAGGGAAAGCTATTGGCTTTTTGGAATACTAATATATCTATATATTAAAAAAAACAACCAATACAATCTTAAAACTTTCAATGTATTGCCCTTAAAATCTACAAAATCTACTTTCCACAAGAAAAGTTACATGGTGTACCTTTAAATTTGAAGGTTTTTCAGGGTGACTTGTTTGTGTGTATTGCAAACACAACTAAAATATACCAAATAAAATGGGGAGGGCAGCACAGCAGTTAGCACTCTCGCTTCACAGCAAGAAGGTCTGGCAAGAAGGCCTGGGTTTGTCTCCCGGGCAGCCCAAGGGCTTTCTGTGTGGAGTTTGCATGTTCTCTTCATGTCTGCATAGATTTCCTCCGGATGCTCCGGTTCCCCTACCACTAAAAACATGTACAATAGGCTCTTCCCCTCTGGGGCCAGGACTCCCCTGAAAAGAGATTCTGAATCCCACTGGGACTTTACTGGTTAAATAAAGGTCAATTAATAAATAAATCAAAATCACAACACAAGATCAAAACACTTCAAATTTGAGCAGTTTATTTCCCGTTTGGCATTTGCTGTAGTTTACTAGAGAGTACTTGTTAAAATGGATGTCAATATTAGTGAAGTAAAGACAAATTAGTAATTAGAAGAAGTTATTTTAATCCTTCAGGTTGTTTAAACGGGCAGTTGTTTGCTGGTTTGTGCTGTTGGTTGATGGTTGTTTCCCCCATCTCTCTCTAAAGTCTATCCCAGGATCATTGAGGGGTGAGTGGGATGCCTCGGGGGTCGGTCACCTGCCCCTCCTGGAGGTTTTTCACTAACTGGGCCAGCCAGCGTTTGGTGGTGGTGTCATCCTTCAAAACCTGTGCGAATGTCGTGTCTTTGAGCTGATCGGGGAGGCACTGTCGCAAGGCTTCTCTGGCTCTGAAATGAAACATGAAGTCAATATTTTTGTGTATTTTTGCTGTCAACTTAACAAGAAAACATTAATGGATTTAAATGTTTGGTTCAAAACTTGTCTTAACCTCTTAGGAGAGTTAAGAGATAAATCAAGGAAAGCAAAATTTATTTCACACTAAATATTATCCATGAGGATAATCAAAGGACACAAATGAGGGGAATCACACCACCAGTAGCTTAAGAACATTGAGCCACACAAATAATATATTGACATACAGTAATTTACTAAATCACTAAATATGGTGATCACATTGTGGCTTTTCAGTTTCATAATTTCTTTTTTCTCCATCCATCCATCCATCCATCCATCCTCTTATCCGGTGGCGGGTTGCGGGGGCAGCAGTCTAAGCAGGGACTCCCAGATTTCCCTCTACCCAGACACTTCCTGCAGCTCCTCTGGGGGGATCCCGAGGCATTCCCAGGCCACAGAGAGACATAGTCCCTCCAGCGTGTCCTGGATCTTCCCCGGGGCCGCCTCCTGGTGGGAGGTGCTGATCTTCATCCCAGCTGCTTCACACTCGGCTGCTAACCGTCCCAGTGCATGCTGTAGGTCCTGGTTTGATGAAGCCATCAGGACAACATCATCTGCAAACAGCAGAGATGAGATCCTGTGGTTCCCAAACCGGACGCCCTCCACGCCCTGACTGTGCCTAGAAATTCTGTCCATAAAAATTATGAACAGCACCGGTGACAAAGGGCAGCCCTGGTGGAGTCCAACATGCACTGGGAACAGGTCTGACTTACTGCCGGCAATGCAAACACAGCTCCTGCTCCAGTCGTCCAGGGACCGGACAGCCCTTAGCCACGGACCCCATACTCCCGGAGCACCCCCCACAAGGCGCCCTGGGGCACACGGTCGAATGCCTTCTCCAGATCCACAAAGCACATGTGGACTGGTTGGGCAAACTCCCATGAACCCTCGAGCACCCGATGGAAAGCCTAGAGCTGGTCCAGTGTTCCACGACAGGGACGAAAACCACACTGCTCCTCCTGAATCTGAGGCATTTCTATTTTTCTTTCTTTCCAAAATTACGAAGCTCCACACAATTGGATCAATAATGAAATTTGAATATCCACCCACTTAATACATTTAATAAAGAATGTAACAATTATTATCAAAAGAAGTTTACCTGGAGTTGTCTGAAAGTCTTAAGTAGCAGCGTACAACATGTTTGAGCAGACGGGCTGAGGGCTCCTTTGAGAGCTGAAGAACCATTTTACCCTGAAAGAGACAAAACAAGAATATTAATAAAAGCAATCTCATGTCATTTTGTATTAGATTTGTTGTGATAAAAGGGAAACTCACTAGAATCATAGCTACATGTGAGAAGCGCTCGTAGGTCTGACAGATGTACGCCAACCCTGTGTCATCTAAAAGGATTTTCTGAAGGATAAAAGTAGCAACCTGGACATACCAAATACCAAAAAAATTAACTTTAGGTAAATAAAGAATATGTTTTAAGACTTGGGTTACTATAATAATTTAAAACACTAGTGTATCATACACTTTCAGATATTTTTTGGCATTTCAGAACAGTCCACTAAAGACCAAAATATTGCGCTGATGTTGAAAATCGCCAAATAAATTTAGAACTATAAAACAACAATTTCTACCGTGTTTTTGTCCATATTTACAAAGGATTCAATGGTTATAGAATAGGATTAAAATCTTTTTTGCAGACATTTTGTAAATTTGGTTTATTTGGTTTGTGATTGCTTTTCATATTAGCTTAAAAATAAATAGATAATGAATACCGTTTTGGAGAGCTCGCTTCCCGCCTCCATGATTCGAAGGCACAGTGGAATAATCTCTGTGGTTAACAGGAAGTTAATCACCTCTTGTTCATCTGTTTTAACGAGAGCACCTGGGAAATGCAAGATTAATGATGTTGAACAAAATCCAAACAATTCAAAGCCCTACAATAATATTTAAATTCTTAATCAAATCTATGGTGATGTAGGTAACTTTGCGTGCAATTGAGTTTTGGAGATTAAAAACTCTTATTCTTATAAATAAACTATGCTGTGTTAATAATAGCATTTTTTGTCAATACTATAGGAAAAAAAAAAATCAAAGCAAACTAGTCTTGCACCCTGAGGAAGGCTTGATTAAGCTGAAACGCCTTGGTGCGTTTTTTAATGAAATAAAAGCCATGTTCAAATAAAGGCTTTTTAACTAAAAAAAGTGCCTTGGTTTTTTAGTCTGTTTTTTACATCCTTGGCAGACTTCTATCCTTATTTCAGCACCAAAGGAATTCACCCGCCTCCAAAGAGCACCTGACTGGTTCCCATTTTTGACACTTTCACATCCATGAGGCGCTCCCCAATTTCATTATCTTTATTTAAGACAAAGTAGTTTTGTGTTTAAATCTTGTTTCTTACCAATGACTCCTAAACTGGTGAGTCTGAGGTATTCGAATGGACGTGTTTTACTGACTGTGTGAAGAAACGGGTAGAGAAAGAGAGGGATGTGAGCAGCCAAGAAGGCAGTCCTAGAAAAACAAAGAAAAAATAAATCATTAGGGCTGTATTCGACTAAAGAAATTATTGGTCGACTAAAGTCCTGCTGTGTGCATCAATTAGATGAAACTAATGAAACAGTCACTCCAAAAACTCCATGCTTTCTCCGTTCTGCTGTAGTCCATATAAATCCTTATAATCACAAGAATATAATTAGTCAACTAATAAAAGATTTAGATCTTGGTGACTGGCTTAAATCCAGTAAATCAAATAAATAAATTATAGCCGTGATTCAAGGTCTAGCCCAAGTACAACAAACACAGAAAAGTAATAATTAGTGTATTAGTGTTTAAAAGATGAAATTAAAAAGTGATGAATGAAATAACGATTCAAATAAGAATTATTTGTGCCATTATAGCCTCATAATAAATATGTGGGAAACAGTTATCATTTATTATTTTATAGTTTTATTTTTTGGTCCGTACATTTATTGGACAGGACTGAATCCTTTGACTTGTGCTGCATGTTTACAAGTTGGTTTATAAACAAAAGGCAGCAGTAGTTGAATTAATGGTGTTGGTTCAGACCTGGTTTCTGGATGTGAGGCGACACACTGAAGTAGAGCCAGAGCGTTACAGACTCGGTTGGACTGATGAGCTGTCAGAGTGGGGGGGTTGATAGAAGGGTAGATGTTCACTATTTCCTATGAGAAAAAAAAGGAAAACATTGTTATTCAACAACATCAACACTCTTTTTTTTTTTAATAGCTATAGATCTATCTTTAACCATTTATACAAAGAAGTGACATTCCTACATTTATATTGATGTCTCCATTCCAGTAAAACTGGGGCAGGCTGACAGAAGCGAGGCTGCTAATCTGTGGCATTAACTCTGACCATCACCCATCAATCACCAACACACTACACTGACAGCCAAGGTGTTTCCTTTGAGTTACTAATTCATTCCTAACAATATTACAGACGTGTACCAGTTACTACAACACAATTCCCCTCGTTTCTCTCACCTGCAGGAGGGCGGCGATGGTGCCGCAGGAGTGCCAGAGCATAGGGGCCAGGTCGGGCACAGACTCTCGTTTCTTGCTGAGCTCCAGCAAAGCGTTCTCTCGGGTCTCTGGACTTGACAGCTCGTTTATCCACTGATAAATCTTCTCCCGATCGACCTGCGCCAGAGCTGAGGTCACAGCCTCCACACAGAAGTGGGAGTTACAAGCAAACCTCAAAATATGACTGAACCTAGTGGGGCTGCAACAATGAATTGACTACTTGTGACTAAAAGACGATTAAAAATAATGATAATTGTATTTTGACAATCATAATCGTTATCTGGAGTATATAGACTCTAAATGACATACAAAATTAGATGTTATAACAAAAACAGTGGCATTGTTGAATCAAAATGTCATAAAAAGAATTAACTACTTCAAACTTTAATCACAATTACAAACTCATAAATATTCTCTACCTAGAAGCCTTCAGTCACCATATTTCAAGCTTAATTTGGTTTAAAAAATTCAACGATAAGAAGCAAGATGTTTGTTCTTGTTCGCAGTGAAAGAACAGACTTAATCAATTAATCAATTAATTAGCCCTAAGGTTGCAATTTAACATTATTTAAGTGTCGCCTAGTCCTCTTTTTTTTTAAATTGGCTAGTCAAAAGATTATTTCCATTTTACATTGTTTTTTTTTAAGCAGAGGTTGAAATATGGGGACTGAAGCTGGATTTTGATTAAATGATGAAGCTATTTTGTTCTAAAAGACGACTATAACGACGCGATTATTCTGATTAATCGTTGCAGCTCTGAGCTTTGGTTTAAACCAAGAATAAGAAAGCTATCCCTCAGATAAATCTAAGATTATAGTTATTTTAATCGAATGCGATCTTATTATCAAAGTACACAATTAAGTTACTTCAGTGGCAAAAACGGTAGCATAAATAGTGTAACTAGAATCGACTGAAGGCTCACCGTAAACAATAAGTTACTATCGTCCTTTGTCATTTGTTTGTGATGTAAACTGCATCATTTAACGTTATACACTTTGTTCTAATGCTACAGTAAGATCCAAAATGAAAAACAATCAAATAAAGACTAAGCATGCAGGAAAATCTCTCCTGTGCATTGTTAGCTCAGACTATAATGCTCATTATGCTAACCTGTTAAGCAATAAACCACGAAGCTAACATAAACAACGTCCAAACTTACTGCTCCCGTCGCCAACATCCTGGCAGATGGTCCGAACGAGCTCAAAAGTACTTAAGTGAAATTTTTACGGCTACGATTTGAGTTCAGTTTCACAATATTACGTTAAAAAGACAGACTACATTGGCACAGATGATGCTAACCATGCTAACGCTAACCAATCATGGAACCAATGCTTCGATGAGAAGCGCAATCGACGAGCATTACACGCACTTTCGCCATCTAGTGTACACGCCCTCAACTGCAACAACAAATAATGGCAAAAGAAGCAATGTATAATAAGGCTAGGGTGACCACTTTTTTGGTTGGCCTGCACAGTAATTTAAGACCCTGTCTGTCCCTCGTCCCAATTATTTAGAATATGTCGAAACTTTTCACCTTTTTGTGCCACATGTATGGTGTAAAATAGTGAGCTTTATATAAGAAACAGTTGAAATATGATGCGATCTATTACTCTATTCCAAATCTTTTGAGTTTTAAGGCTGTGATTCCCAACCTTTTGTTTCCTCAAAGTTCCCGTTTGTAATGGAAACTTGCCGAGCCCCCATATCCAAAACTACTGCTCTCATAAATGCATCAAATTATGACATTTGTTCATAACAGTAATTTCAGACAAATAAAAAAACTAAACTATTTTTATTATGATAGTTTTGTTATTACGCTTAACTTTCCACAACTAATATTTTATATAACCTGACCCTCCAACCAGACAAAGCTCAGCAAAGTTTGGCAATCTATGCCAAACTTTGCCAAACAAATAAATATTGAAAATCATTCCGTTTTAGATCAGTCTTTATCAGTGCACGTAATAATTAATTACACATTCTATGTAATTATGAGGTGGAAGCTTTAATATAAACCCTTTTCTTCCTCTCCCTGAACCTATTTTTGTATCTGTTGTATTCATTTTCTGTTATATATAAAAGCTACATGTATCATGTACGTCCAAAACCATGTCCTATCCCATTGCCCAAAGTGTCCCACTCTCTTTGGTAACACTAGGCAGTGTTTTCAACCTTTTTTGAATCATGGCACACTTTGGTTTAAAAGATTCTGCAGCACGCTACCTTCTAAAAATAATACCAAATCACATCTTTTAAGATAAAAAGTGGTATACAATTTAGCAAATATCGTTCATGCCATTTCATTTGGCAATGTTAACTGTTTTGATTTCATTTTTTAAATTATTATTAAAAGTTGACTCAGGAAACTCCAAAATGTAAAATTGTTATCATATATGACTTTGTGAATTCAAATTCAACATTTTTTCAAGACAAACAAAACCTCAAGGCATACTCGTGTTCCTCGGCACACTGGTTGAAAATCACTGCACTACGCTAATACAGGGGTCCCAAGCTTTTCTGGCCGGGACACCCAAAATAACCATGCAACCGACTCAGGACACCCAAAGTAAATGAAAAAGAATTTAAAGTGTCAAAGCATGTTAAATCAAGTTTAATATTGGTTATTTGAATTGTATATTGTCTTACTAGACCCTGTTTCACTAAAAGATAGTATTTTAAATTTTAAAATACAGGGTCATATTTATTCAAATAAGATCTTGAAATCTTCTCGCGACCCCCAGCTCATCCCTCGCGACACCCCGTGAGGTCCCGATCTCTGCTTCTGGAACCACTGCACTATTACAAGAGTGATAAACAGGGAGGTTGTTTCTTACATGTTTATTGGGAAAATGCTGTACAAAATCGAAATTATGTTAAGTAGGCCTTATTTTTGTATTTAAATTATTCTTGTACATTTTGGGTACATTTTCAACATTAAGTAGCTTAATTATATTTGTTGGAGTTAACTGTAGATTGGATAACAAGGAACCTGCAGTCATCCGATGGGCCTTTATAGACAGAAGAAAAAAAGATGAAAATATATTAGAAAGACTTACATAAAATTGGTCCATATATAGTTTATTTTTATTTATTTAAATGTATATAAAAGATACGTGGCATATGCCTTTTTACTTTTTGACTGTCATTTAGTACCCTCTAGTGGACTGATTTAGTACATGACACCGACGTTGACCTAATTGACTGTAATGGAATAATAATTTGTTTACCTTTTTGTTGCCTCCACATTTCTTCATATGAGACAGATCCATGCCTTTTTTGTCTTAGCTGTGGAACCAGGAGGGCATCCTTAAAACCCAACAAGTATACAAACATTGATTTTGTCTACGTACAACACAGTAAAAAATAAGGGTTAGAAATACCCCCCCAAAAAAAAGAAAAAAAAAAAAGAAGAAAGAAAATTACCTAGTGAATGGGTTTTTGAGGTCCAAAATGTTTCCAGAAGTGAACCCTGATTGGTCAACAGTAGCTGTGATGTGGATGTCATAGCTTTGTCTAGAAATAAAAATTGTTTAATCAAACCAAGTTTAATTGTAATACGTGTAGTATTATAAAGTGGAACTATAAAATATAAAAAAATGTAAAACTACTACTAAAATGACTATTACGGAATATAGATAGCATATTGTTAATAGATTGGATGAGAGTGATGTTGTATGAATGGTGAATAAGAAGAAAATAGATAAATAGATGATAATTACCTTTCATTTGCAGCTAATAAGACAGTCCCAGTCAATGTTTGTCCCATTTTGGCAAAGAGTGGAGTCTGGAACAAGCATCGAACCTGGCACCATCTGGTTAAAGGTTCTGTAGGAGCGGTTGACATCCAAACAGTCGCTCTACAGATTGAGAAAAATATTGATATACTTATAATAATAAATGTCTTTGTTTTAGGGAAATGTGATTTGTACTTGGATCCTTGAAAGGCCACGTCAAACCAAAAGGCCAGTCCATGAACCAAACCAGACTGTAGTAGAGTGAACGTAAAGGGAATCTCCAGTCTGAACAAAGAAGTATTCACTCAAAAAAAGAAAACAAAAAAAGAGAAAAGATATTTAGTAATATTTAGTAAGAAAAGATATTTAGTAATATTTCATTATTTTGGGTGTTACTTGTTACACTCTATATATATATATATATATATATATATAGATATCTATATATATATATATATATATATATAGATATCTATCTATCTATCTATCTATCTATATAGATAGATAGATAGATAGATAGATAGATAGATAGATAGATAGATAGATAGATAGATAGATAGATAGATAGATATAACCTGTGGATATCTTCTGGTGTTGCCTCCTTAAAGTTAATTTGATGCTTGACAGAACGAGACATTAGGATCTGGACGTCAAATGTGTCCTAAAATGTTACATTAGAAAAATAAAACCCCATCATTTACTGTGGTTATTGCTATGTATGATAGTGAATAGTATATAATATATTACCACTATGGGCTGCCTGAAAAACTCATCCACTGCAGAGTTGTGCAAGGGACTCAGGTTTATTCCATAGAAATTCCTCTGCTGCCTAAAAATAAAGAAAAAACATATTCATATTAGTGGATTATCTTAACAGGGGAAAAAATGCAGATGACAAATCTAGACAAAATTATGACAATCAATCAGAAATGAGCTAAACCATGCCTGTAAATGTTTTGGTTGATGTTCAAAAAGTGAACAGGGAGTAAAATTTAATTAAACCAAAAGTGCAGAAATATCCCTTTATACCCTTATTTGAAAGGTTACAATGCTGTATTTATTATAGATGATATTTCTATACAAGTGTTTCAATTACTAAAGAACACACAGCAAAATGCATTTTAACTGCGTGAGGTGACTGACTGTTGATGAGAAAAGTGGCATAGACAGTAGTAGGGCTACACAATATATCGCAGTATTGGCTAATGCAATCATCCGTATCACAAATACTGCAGTAATAAAAGTATTGTGTTGCCCTAATAGACTGGGGTAGTCCTGGGTTCTTATTTGGCAGTGTACTTTTAAGCTGTTAATTCAGTACATTTATTTAGTTAAAACTTTGGTCTATTTTAGTTCATTATACGTAATGAAAATCTTGATATTTTCTTTGTAAGTATTTCCATTTGAGACATACTTCAAAGTTAATTGTGCGTCATTTTGTAGCGTTTTTTAATCGCTTTTTTCTGAAATTCCCAAAGATTGTGTTCATTCCTGGACTCTGACTGAGCCTGACCTCTGCACGCTCATGATTCAGAACAACAAACTCACAACACTGGGGCTATTGTTCATGAAATGCACCTGTAAATAAATTCTGATATTGCTAACTTGTTAAATAAAATCTAAACTCTAACTTCAAATACTAGTAATATTGTTGAGCTGTTATTGTAGTCTGTATCATTTGGACTTTTGCTGAGTCAGGTCTGGACTGAAGTGGACCGTTTTACAGCCCTCAGTCAGGAAACACGGACCAGAGACCAACCCAGAACTGGAACAGGACTTTAATGTCTTTGGGTCTTCAACCGTGGACTAAAGGGGGTCCCAAAAGATTTAACGTTTATTTTTATACTAATGTCTCTAGGAACTGATGATGTACATTCAGTGTAATGAGACTACAACAGAGTAAAATATATAATCTGTATAAGAGAGTAAATTTCAGACCAGAAAGCAGCTCTTGCGTAGTTTTCAAAATAAAGCTGTTCATCGCTAAAAGGAGCCAAGTGGAGATCAGCCCAGGATGGAAACATCAAACCTGAAATACAGTATTAGGAGAAAAAAAACACAAATACATGACATCAATGATTATTGAGAATAAGGAGGAAAAAGGTTATGAAAATACATTTTTTCAAAAGCATTATACATTTATGACAGGTGAGTGTATGAGAGTGAGGTCCAAACAAAACAAATACAAAGGGACAGATTCTAAATATAAACATATTTTTCTAAAAAAAAAAAAAGAAAAAGAAAAACAAAAACAAAACAAAAAACGCATTAAGTTTGATTTATTCCAAACCAACTAACAATTGGGTCCAATAGAAGAGTATCTGAAAATTTAAATTATAATTTGACACTTTTATGAAAACATGAGTTTCAAAATAGTTTTCTGAATAAATATAGTAAAGTTTCATTCAAAATTTAGAAAAACACCCACCAGATGCATCAACAGACATGCTTTTATCCAGACGAAACTAGATGCTACATGTTTTACAGCAATAACAACAGCGATGTCCACTAGATGTCCACTCTCTCCCCATCTCACTCTCCTGTCTGTCTGGGTTTGCATCAGCATTTTTTAACCTCTTCTCCCTCTCCTTTGTCCCTCCACACATTTATATGTGAATATAAATGATTTTACATTTTTTTCGTTTACTCAACATGACGTTGGATTAAACATATATGATACACTGAAGCTTGTTTCTTCTGTGAGTTGCTATTATGACCTCACTAAAGGCTTATACTTACTTCTGTATTGTTTATATACATGTATCATTTTATGATGGAGTTGACACTTTCCACTTGTGATCGCAGGAATGTTGACAATGCATTTATTGAATGACAGTGTTAAACGTTATAAGAGTGTGAGTGATAGTGCTGCCTTCAGAACAGCCAGGGTAACAGTCTGGATAACCCCACTGTATTCTGTGTAGTTGTTATATATGTTATACCTCCTGGTTTGAGCCACCTCTTCACGGACAGGACTTTCTGTATTCGAGGGTCAGACAGCAGCATGTGTCCCATCGGCTCTGAGAGGAGGAGGTCCACTTCCTCTGGACAAACCACTGAGTCCAGATCAGCGTTTAGGACCAGGATTCGACCAGACTGACCATTGGACTGGACCAGGGACTAGGAGAGAAAGAGAAGACATTAAAAAAAAAAAACTCTCCCATGTCCCATGTCCTTCAGTGGCAAAAACTGTACATTTTGTGATTATTGTAAGTACATTAGTTTATAATTTATTCTTAAAAAGTGTTACTTTAAAACTGATGGTCACCATTTCGATGTTAATGTTTTGCCTAGAATGACCCACAATATGACATTAAACGTATATATCCATGGAGACAAGCAGGTGGCACCACCAGGCCAAGTCACAGGTCAGATCTGTGGAGAGGTGACTAGTAACAGTAATAGTGTAAAGTATTTTAAGAAATAAAAACACCTGTAATTAAATAAATGATACACGCATTGAATGCCATACTGCGGAATACTCCAGGTGAAGAAACAACATTTCCATAGAGGCAAGCAGGTGGCGGACCCCACTAGAAAAGTTACACAGTGCACTATTAGAAATTATAAAAAAGCCTGCACACTTACTCTCAAACTGGTGATGGGCAGATATTTGCAATTTTTCACTTTATATAAATTACTTGTGCACTGTTTTCAGTCATACATATTAGTTGTGTTCTATATTTTTTAGGAACAGCACTTTTACTTTAATGTGACAGAGCAGAAGAACAACAGCAACAACAACAACAACAGACAAAAGCAAATATTAAGAAAATGAACCTTGTTTTTCAAGGAAATTATTTTTTAAAGAATATAATGACAACAATAGATAATAAACCCCTGCGACAAGTTGGCCTCTGTCCAGGGTGTACCCCGCCTAAGGCCCAAAATCACTGAGCTAGGCTCCAGTCACCAGCAACTCCTAACAGGAACAAGCCGTAGAAGATGAATAAATGAATAATAAATTAAATATGATTAACCTCTTTCATACCTTCATGTAATTATTTTTTAATAATATAGTGGGTAAAAGGATAGGGTGGTAACTTTGTTCTCCAGAATTAATCCTGCAGGTTTCACAGCCAAACATCTGTCTTTCCCCTCGGCCTGTGCCCCAGTGCATTGTGGTCCAGATGTGGCTGTGAACCATTAACTCTGTAGAATGCTGCTCTGAGCATGAGGTACAGCCGAATCTGCGGCCCAGACCAAAGTGAGCCAACAAACACTGGACAAAGAAAGCTGGGTTATACAATTCTGGACTTCTTTTGTGTCCCATCTCTGCTGCACATGTTCTTGCTTTCATTAGTTTCTATATCAGTCACATCCTAGACCTAAACATAGACCTAATGCATGTTTTGTGACACTTGTAGCCACTAGATTGGAAATGTGGCTTTTCTCCAGGATCTGAGGGGGAGAACAATCACACAGAACATTCTGAACAGAAGTTGGTTTTATTGGATGGGACAGTATAGCGTGAAATAGGGTAGTGTGTAATGTGTAGAGTGTAATGAATCTAACCTGTGTGTATTTAACCATCGGTCCAGACTGCACACTGTAGACTTTAGCTGCTCCGGCCTGAATGGCAAAGAAGGACAACATCCCTGAACCACCAACATCTAACACCACCTACGGGAAAAAGAAGTGTAAATAGATACATAAAAATCAATATACATAAATAAAGGTTATTTTGATTTGTCTGATAGCTAATCCAACACAAACATAATTTATTTAGAGATATTTGGTATTTTGAACTGTAAAGAATGAAATGTATTATCCTTAACCATGTATTCACTATTATTGAAAGTATAAACTATTTACTTTTGAAAACAGAAACTAAAAGACATGATGAATTTGGTTAATATTCTACTCTTTTTTTTAACTCAAGAGGGAATGTTATAGTATTGTATTACTTTAAAGGGAAAATATTACGCACTTTTAATATTGTTATTAGCCTTTAAACATGTTCTTGAGTAACTTAAATTTGCCATTTCATGTTTTGAAAAACAAGAAAAAATGCACTAAATGAAAATGTTTCTCTGCTGTCTTAGTGAGTATATTCAGTCAGTAGATGGCACCTAGCGCTTACACAATTTATTTATCACTTTAAGAGACTGTGCAACACACTATTATCAGGCTGGCACTGATCGTGTTTAGACGGCAGGAAGGCTCAGAAGGAGTCTGTCGGTGATTTACGGACTTAAAACAGCATTTCGGATAAGTGACATATGAAATCTGAAAAAATGAAGCACATCACATGACATTGTTAGAACATGGTTAAAAGCTAAAAAAAAAAAAAAAGTCACTGTAGCAGAATATGCCTCCTTTAAAGATGCTGACAGCAAAGAAATTTGAGGCAGCCATCTTAGAATTGAACTGGTACAACTTTTAAAATGATGTGTTAATTCATGCTGAGTGCATTATGTCCATATTGTTGTGTGGTTGTCCATCTTTTTAATTTTAAAGTCAATACCTTGTCCTTGAAGTCGGTTTCATTGAGGAGAATTGCTCTGTGATAAGTGGCTGTACGACTGTAGTCCTGAAGGAAACTCTGCTGCTGTGATAGACAACTGTGGAACTGATGCAAAAATACCACCTTAAATCGTATACTTAAATAAACAACGTTCACAAAATATATCACAACTGACTTGAACTAAACCACTACTAGAACTCAACTTAAAATCAAGTCTAAATCAGGACTAAACTGAGATTAAATCAAAGTGTGAATGCACTTTTGGAAAGTTGCATAATCATATTTTCTATTATGATACAAAGCAATGAACTTTATAGACAAACATTTTGTAATTGCAATTTCAAATCAAATCATTTTGGGGTAAATATTCATTTGCTTTAAATGTACACTTTTTTTTCCAACCAAATCTTACGTAGCTTTTACCTGGTAACCGTTTGAAGGAGAGGTCTCGGGTCTGAAGAACTGTCTCTGAGGTCCAGTTTCCTTGTTTCCTTTCCTGTCCCCTTCTCTCAGTGTTGTACCCTTTCTCATAAGATGCTGCTGAAATGTCTCCATATCTACAACCAAGAAAACATTATTTAGAAAACTATATTTACTTATATGGTATAACTATATTATATAACTTTCTGCCAGCTTGAAGATGGTATTTCTTTGACAGGAATGTCTCCATGGATATAGATAAGTTTAATGCCATATTGTGGAACTTTCCAAGCAAACTACATAGACTGTAGATATCTACAGTCTATGGCAAACTATAACATCTCCATGGAGACATGCAGGTGATGTACCTTCCAACTGAATAGTTACATATTGCCCCATTTAAACTGATAATAAACTGCTAGTACGAACCTGTTTTAGTTTTGAATTGAAGAATACAGCTGTGTTTTTCAAATGTGATGATGAAGGACTGACCCCCGACCTTACAGCAGTCCAGGTCCTTGGAAATGGGGAACTGGAAAAGTGGGATTTTGTTTCCTGAAAAATATAAACAAAGCACTGTAATATTGTAGGGAATGGAAAGCCACCTGCTTATCTTGTGACACCAACAGGCCAGGCTACTGTTAAAATATGTATATATATATATATATATATATATATATATATATATATATATATATATATATATATATATATATATATATATATATGTATATATGTGTGTGTGTGTGTGTGTTAATATGTTTTTTTTTTCAGCCAACAATGCTCCTAATCATTAGTGTATTGATTCCTGCATGTTTGACAAATCCTGCATTGTCCTGCATTCGTGGGTTGACTGCTCAGAAATATGTTTTCACCTCCACCTAACGTGTGTTTAATCAAAAAAATCTGAACGATGTAAGGTTCAGGAATGTTATGTATTTTTATTAATCAACAATAAAACCAAGTAAATGAAAATCCACTGCTTGCTATGATGAAATTAAAATATGAAAAATGTTACAAAACTGTTTGAGATCAATTTTGCAGTTTCAATTAACAAAACAAATACTGATCATCATACGTTATTGTTTTTGACAAAGCACTAAGAAAGCATTATAAGCAGTTTTTTTTTTTTTTTTGCAATAAATACAACATGTAATTCTCACCTTCTTCTATACAGATAAGTCCATTGTCTGCTGTAGATTTAAAACATAATGATAGATCTTGGCCATGGAGCATGCTTATTTTGAATTGTAGTTCAGCATTCTCTTCAGTTTGGTCCGGCATCTCCTGCAAAAAAGATGACTATTATCTATCAATATATTTCTTCAAAATAAGTCTAAACCAGTGCTCAGGACTATGTCAAGAAAAATATCCAGATGTGGTAGAGCACACAAGCAAGAACCATACTTTTGTCACCTCCTTGTCTCCATGGAGATGATGCAAGAACTAATTTAATACCATATTGTGGAACATTCCAGGCCAAGCAATACCATGGCTCCATGGAGACAAGCGGGTGATACCTCTTCACCAGAAAAATTACGTAGTGCACCTTTAAAATATGGTAAAACTACTCTGGAAAGTACAATTTGCTCAAAAGTTCCCCAAGTACACAGCTCATTAGTCCCAGAATATACATAATACAGACTTTTTATCTTACCTCTTGTAAACAATAGACCTTCACAGTGAAAACCATTGGATCTTCACTCGTCAGTTCCATTCTGAGTCTGAACCAAAATAATAACTGCTCAAAAACTAAAGAAAAAAAAAACCTGAAGAGAAAGAAGAAGGAGGGACTGGGGACAAATGGGAGGAGAAACAAATCGACCACTACTGAACCAAGATCAAGAAAACAACATTTAACATTTAGACATATGGAAGGATTATGGCAGGAGTTAACCAGGATTTAAATCAATACTATGTCTATTGTTAATCAATCAACGGATCACAGATTTTTGTAGTATGCAACCCATTCTTCAATTTTGTCTTCTACATAGTTAATAGATCATTCAATTCAGATTTTGTCTTTGCGTTGCTTCGAGTTAATCAGAAAAAACAAACCAGAAGCAAAAAGTTATACTGTACTGTACTGTATCTATAATTGATACTTGTGGTAATACTCCATCTTCTGGGCAAATGGAAAACTGCAAGTGAATAACAGCAACTTGAAGCTGTACAGAGCAAAGAATTTACTTGAAAAATATGGGCCTGAAGAGACATAGAATGTATCGAAATAAAATGTATTAAATAATCTACCAATTGAAATCAAATTATTTTTTTGAGAAAAGTAATTGGTATCAGTAATTACTAAATACTAATTGAAATGTAATGACTTTAGACGTGCTTTTACACATGGCCTAATAAATGCTTTTTTATTGTATTTTATTGGGTACCATGAGGTCACTTTTAGCTGTAACATGAAATATATGATTTACAACTACAAAATGGTAATCCAAACAAAGCCATATCAAATTAATAATTCATTAAATATCTTGTACTATTTCATATTATAGAGGAATTTGAATGCATTTATTGACATTGAGTAGTGTGGACCCATTGACTTGTACTTGTAAGCTATGTGCAGAGATACTTTAACGCCTGCTATTAATATACATGGAGTTTATAATGGCCCGAATGCATGTGATGGACAACGCATCAGCTTACAGAAGCCTAAGCCAAAAACTCTACTCCAAAAGTCTACTATAAAATACCGTTACACATGTATGTAGTAGTTAAAATATTTAAGAATGTAAAGAAACTGTTCAAGTAAAAGTGTTTGGTTACATGGCACATTTTCATAAGGCAGTTTTAGGCGCTGTCCAAAATTAGCATTTCGAAAGGTTAAATTGATATGTCCATAGACTCAATGTAAAGAATGTAAACCAATACATTTTAAGAGCATGGGTGAGATGAGGACAAAGCGGCATTAGTAAAACAAAATAATTGTGATTTATGCAACTTAAAAATCTAAATGAAACCCGTCTAGGAGCAGTAACAACTGAGACAAGACGGAGAGCTGAACTGCTAAACTAGGGTTTGCAGCTTTTACACAGAAGACCTCTTATAGACACAGGGACATTCAATTCTAAAAAAGGACATTAAATTACCTAATAAAGGCATTTTGACCACTCAAATTTTGACGACTGAAAATCTGATAAAAAGCATGATAGATATGTTTACATGGGAAATGTCTCTATATAGTTTGGCACAGGACAGTTTCTACATTGGTTTTCTACCTCATGACATGAGCTTCAGTCCAGATCACCAAAGTAAAACTTACAAATAAAGTGCCTAAATCTTAGAATTAATTACCACTAGTACCATCTAGTCATAATGTATGATTCCATACAGTGGCTGATTGGATGGCACTCATTTATCGCTGCAACAAGGTCTGGGGTTAGATTCCTGGGCCAAGTGGAGTATCTGTGCAGCATGTGGATGTTCTTTCAATGTATGTGTGAGATTCTTGTTTACTCCATCAACCTAAAACTCGGGGTGGGCGATTGTGACAAAATAAATATGTCAATGTTTTTACGTCAATCTACCATTTACATTTAGTTACAATATACATTTTACATGTTTTTTTTTTATATATCCATATATGTATATTTGAGACCACAAGTACTTTCTTTATGTTGTGGGGCCTCCTTAGTCATCCTTCAAAAAGCATTAGTTTTACACAGAGCAGCATGAAAATTGGAAATATGGCTTACAATATTGATATTACTGCAATATATGAATATACGTCTTGACACAATATCATTAAAACAGAATAAAAACTAAATAGAGACAAAGCCGAGACTAAATCAAGGCAAATTTGGACTGAATAAGGAAAACCATGAATATAAATGAACCTTTTTCAACTTTAGTACAATACATTTCTGTCACATGATATTGGTGTTTTTGTAATATGTTTGGACACACTGTGCATGTCTTAATTTGCTAATAAGAAAAAAAGTCTTCCAATGACAAACCCAAGACTAAACTGAGTCTAATTCAGGACATCTGGAATAAATTAATACTTTTCATTTAAAAAAAAGTACATTTCGATGGACAATCTTGGTATTATTCCGATATACTTCCTTTACTGCGATACTGATTATTGCGCAAGCTAATATTGTGATATTGATACTTTTGCGATGTATTGTGCAGGTCTAGTTCTACGTGTGAGTAAAGATATTTTAAAGACAAATAATATTTACATTAAATTGATCAGTTAAAGTTCTTGCATGAAAATGTCCCGATTTGTCCTAAAGTTTATGCAGAACTCCCAGAATGCACAGCACCGCCGCAGTGACCAATAAAACTCCACCAATTAGTCCTGTCCGAACCCAAGGGAAGTCCGACTCGTCCATAGATTCCTCCCGGTCCTCAGGGAGATCTTAAGAGAATATAAAGCAAATATTAAAATGTAAAAATTAGGTTAATCTTTAGATTAGCATTAGAATAACAAAGTATAACTAATTTGATTCAGATTTTAGCTCACCATCAGGATAAGAAGTCACTGTTTCCTCATAGGCTTCCATCGGTAAAAACTCTGTAATTACTAAAATTGTATTATAAACATTGTTAGGCCATTGTTAGGATTATTAATAAAATCATATTTGGATCATATTTGAAATCATTATAATTTGAAATAATTTAAAAGTTAAACTACAAATGAAGAATAGATTTATAATGTCCTGCTTCATACATTGAGATTGTTGATTTGCCTGGAATGTTCCATAGTGTGGCATTAAACCTATCAATCTTACATTTATTCAATAGTGTGTATTAAAAAAACAAAACAAAAAACAAACCGTGGCTCTATTTTCCTTATTGATTACATTGAACTTCGGCATAACATTTTCAAAATGTAAATTAAAAAAATTTCAACCTGATCATTTCTATTAGTGACTAGACCCAAGATCTTGTCATATTACAACAAAAATCAGCATTTTAACAATATTTATTTTAGCTACCCCCATTGAATGACATATTATTGACCCATAGAATGTTGTGACATCATCAGAAACCCAGCATTTATCTACTTGTCTTGTGGAGGTAATATTTAATGCCATACTATGAAACATTCCAAGCAAAGCTATAACTTCTCTATGATAATGGACCTTGTATCAGCAAAGTTACACAGTGAATCTTGAATATGAAGATGAAATGATTAGAATCATATAATGAAAGCTTACCGTCCATGGGCGGTGTGACTATGTCTAAAAATATAGGCATTTCATTTGTGGTGGTTTCCTCAAAGGTGACCTCAGGCATGAACCAAGGCCAGCCACTGCCCCAACCCTCTGTGGAGTTTTCTGGATAATTTACTAATAAAACATAGATGAGGCGATCAGGATATTGTGATATTAAAATATATTCAAACTATTGTGTTTTACCTGTGTAATACAAAGTCTCCTTTAGAATGACCTTTATAGTTCCAGGTATGCCAGGCTTAGCTTCTACTGACTTCCTATAGATTTCAAATAAACAGAATCATAATAATACTGTGGTTTGTAAAATGTCTATTGCATCTAAATAATCTGCATGCTGTTTTATTAGTTAAGTTACTAGAGTCATCACATTACTTAAACTTTGAAGAGTATTTTGTTTCTACGAAAAAGGCTCGATAAATACAGATTTCAATAATCACAACCTTAATAGTGCACTTTTTTTGTTTATGATTATACAATGGGAATGATTTTATAATGCCAATTTATAATTCAAAGTGTTATTTTTTAGACTCTATGCGCGAATAATATATTACTACATTTAAAGCTGATCTTACTTGGTTTGGTACCAACAGCTGTACTCGCCGGGAGACAACGTATATCGTGACAAGAATATGTGGAACTTGTCAATGATTTTTGAATCATTAAATTCTATTACTCCTTCTTTGTCAATAATGTCGACCTACAAGAGAAGAATAACAACAAAAGGCATTATGCAAAGCGCTCAATATAAATATATGTAAATAATTCCTACCTAATAAGTTTTATTGCTTTAACAATTTGTCAAAGCAATAACAATATGAGCACAATAAACTGTTATATAATTATTTGCATCAATTTCAAAAGATTTGCTTTCACATCTCTTACCAAATCGTCGCTCTTTTTAATCAAGATCTGTCCGTCTTTCTCCCACCAAACAACGAGGTCGTAGGGGGACTGGTTTCTAGGCAGTTTCAGGTAACAGGGCAGTATTTGTTGGGGAACATCAGCATCAACCTCCAAAACTGTGTCCACCTGTGGATCTGAGGGTGGGAAATCAGCAAGAATGAAGGAAAGTACATAGTTTACACTTGCATTTTATTTAAAACAAGGGAAGGATTTTTTTCTGAAATAATTGGAAATTGCAGTAATAACTCGCGTGCTCTGTTTGCAACAGTAAACAGACTAACAAACCTCAATTCTGCTGCCATTAGAACTAATTTCACAGCTAAGTGCAATGAGTTTGCGTATTCTTTTTAATGACAATAAGGTTCAGGGCATTAAAAATGCCATAAATTCCACAGTGCAAATAATAACTTTAAAACCACCTACACATTTAGAGCTGACTCAGTTTGCACCTGTAACTGACAAAACTGTCCAAGAGATCATCACCAGTCTGAGTTCTTCTACATGCTGCCTTGATGTGTTACCCACCAGATTTCTAAAGTCTGTTCTGAGCACTTTGTTAACACCACTCACTCACATAGTTAACATGTCGCTTCAATCTGGAACATTCCCAAGGGCCTTGAACACTGCGGTCATTAAGCCTCTCCTAAAGAAGAGCAGTCTTGATGCCTCAGTACTGAAAAATTATCGGCCCATCTCAAATCTGCCATTTTTAGGCAAAGTCCTCGAAAAGGTTGTTTACCAACAGCTCACTGACTTCCTCTTAATAAACAACTCATTTGATGTTTTTCAGTCAGGTTTTAGACCTCATCACAGCACTGAGACTGCTCTTATCAAGGTGACAAATGACATCCACCTGAACACTGACGCGGGCAAAGCCTCAGTCTTAATTCTGTTAGATCTGAGCGCTGCTTTTGACACTGTCGATCATGGGATCCTCCTACAGAGACTAGAGGACTGGGTGGGCATCACTGGCACCGCCCTAAATGGGTTGAAGTCCTACCTTGAGGACAGAGAGTACTTTGTTGAGATTGGTAACTGTGTCTCAGACCACGTGAGCTTGACCTGTGGGGTGCCCCAAGGGTCAATCCTGGGACCCCTTCTGTTCAACCTCTATATGCTGCCCTTAGGTCAGTTAATACTCAGTACAAATGTGTCTTATCACAACTACGCAGACGACACTCAGATCTATGTCTCACTGACGGCAGGTGAATATGGACCAGTGGATTCACTCTGTCATTGCATCCAACAGATCAGCTTGTGGATGCAAACAATTTTCTTCAGCTAAACTCAGACAAGACTGAAATCATCGTCTTTGGGCCGCAGAAACAGAGAGAAAGTGTCAGCAGTCACCTCCAGTCTCTCGGCTCTAAAACCGACAAATCAAGTTAGAAATCTGGGGGTAATAATGGACTCAGACCTGAACTTAAACAGCCACATCAAATCAATAACATCAACAGCTTTTTACCACCTAAAAAACATTGCCAAAATTAAAGGTATAGTGTCTAAACCAGACTTGGAGAGACTTATCCATGCATTTGTCTCCAGTAGGTTAGACTACTGCAACGGCCTGTTCACTGGCCTCTCCAAACGAGCTGTAAAACAGCTGCAGTACATCCAGAACGCTGCTGCTCGAGTCCTGACAAGAACCAGGAAGTACGATCACATTAGCCCTGTGCTCAGGTCTCTGCACTGGCTTCCTGTGGCTCAGAGAATTGACTTTAAAGCAGCTCTGCTTGTGTTTAAGTGTCTCCAAAGCACCAAAGAACATCTGACATGTTAGTGCCATATGAACCATCTCGCACTCTGAGGACCTCAGGGACCGGCCTCCTGCAGGTGCCTAGAGTCAGGACTAAACATGGGAATCAGCATTTCAGTTTTTGCAGCTAAATCTGGAACAGTCTCCCTGAAGATGTGAGACAGGCCTCCACTCTGACAATGTTTAAATCCAGGCTAAAAACAGTTCTCTTTAGACGTGCATACGACTGAAAGATCTATCTGCACTCTTCTCTTTTAAAGTACTTTATTTTAAAATGATTTTAAAATGCCGGCAATGCGAACACAGCTCCTGCTCCGGTCGTACAGGGACCGGACAGCCCTTAACAAAGGGCCCCGGACCCCATACTCCCGGAGCACCCCCACAGGCGCTTCCGGGCACACGGTCGGTCGCCTTCTCCAGATCCACAAAGCACATGTGGACTGGTTGAGCAAACTCCCATGAACCCTCGAGCACCCGATGGAGAGTATAGAGCTGGTCCAGTGTTCCACGACCGGGACGAAAACCACACTGCTCCTCCTGAATCCGAGGTTCAACTATCGGTCGGATTCTCCTCTCCAGTACCCTGGAATAGACCTTACCGGGGAGGCTGAGGAGTGTGATTCCCCTATAATTGGAACACACCCTCCGGTCCCCCTTCTTATACAGAGGGACCACCACCCCGGTCTGCCAGTCCAGAGGTACTGTCCCAGACTGCGCCGATGTTGTAGAGACGTGTCAACCAAGACAGTCCCACAACATCCAGAGACTTAAGATACTCAGGGCGGATCTCATCCACCCCGGAGCCTTGCCACCAAGGAGCTTGGCAACAACCTCAGTGACTTCGGCTTGGGTGATGAGCGAGTCCGCCGCCAAGTCCCCAGCCTCTGCTTCCTCCTGGAAGACGTGGCAGTGGGATTGAGGAGATCCTCAAGTATTCCTTCCCACCGTCCCGACAACATCCCCAGTCGAAGTCAACAGCTCTCCACCCGCACCGTAGCGGTGTTGGTGAAGCACTGTTTCCCTCCTGAGGCGCCGGACGGTTTGCCAGAATTTCTTTGAGGCCGACCGATAGTCCTCCTCCATGGCCTCCCGAACTCCTCCCAGCCCCGGAAGCTTTGCCTCTGCGACAGCCCGGGCTGCAGTACGCTGGCCTGCCGGGTACCTGTCAGCTGCTTCAGGAGTTCCACAGGCCAACAAGGCCTGATAGGACTCCTTCTTCAGCCTGACGGCATCCCTTACCTCCGTGTCCACCACGGGTTCGGGGATTGCCGCCGACGACAGGCACCAGAGACCGCGAGCCACAGCTACGAGCTGCCAGATTTGACAATGGAGGCGGAGAACATGGTCCACTGACTCCATGTCCCCAGCCTCCCGGGATCTGGGAGAAGCTCTCCGGAGGTGTGAGTTGAAGACCCTGCCGACAGAGGGCTCTGCCAGACGTTCCCAGCAGACCCTCACGATACGCTTGGGCCTGCCGAGTCTGTCCGGCTTCTCCCCGCCAGCGGATCCAACTCACCACCAGGTGGTGATCGGTTGACAGCTCCCCTCTCTTCACCCGAAGTGTCCAAGACACGGCCGGAAGGTCAGATGACACGACAACAAAGTCGATCATCGACCTCCGGCCTAGGTGTCCTGGTGCCACGCGGCACTGATGGACACCCTTGTGCTCGAACATGGTGTTTGTTATGGACAAACTGTGACCAGCACAGAAGTCCAATAACTGAACACCGCCGGGTTCAGATCAGGGGCCGTTCCTCCCGATTACCCCCTCTCCAGGTGTCACTGTCGCACCCACGCATGGGCGTTGAAGTCCCCAGCAGAACAACGGAGTCCCTGGGCGGTGCACTGTCCAGTACACCCCCAGGGACTCCAAGAAGGCCGGGTACTCTACACTGTTGTTTGGCCCGTGAGGCCGCTACAACAGTGAGAGACCTGTCCCCACCGGCGGGCGCAGGGGACGCGACCCTCTCGCCTACTGGGGTAAACTCCAACACGTGACGGCTGAGCTGAGGGGCTATGAGTAAGCCCACACCAGCCCGCCGCCTCTCCCCGTGAGCAACGCCAGAGAAATGGAGCGCCCAGCCCTCTCAAGGAGATGGGTTCCGCAGAGCCCAGGCTGTGCGTGGAGGTGAGGCCGACTATATCTAGTCGATAACGCTCGACCTCCCGCACAAGCTCAGGCTCCTTCCCCGCCAGAGAGGTGACATTCCATGTCCCAACAGCTAGACGCTGTGCCCGTGGACCGGGCAGTCGAGGCACCCGGCCCCGGCTACCACCCAGTCCTCTCTGCACCCGGCCCCTACGGTCTCCTCTGCGGGTGGTGAGCCCACAGGAGGTCGGGCCCACGCCGCCCTTTCGGGCTGAGCCGGCCGGGCCCCGTGGCAAAGCCCGGCCACCAGGCGCCGTGATACGAGCCCCAACTCCAGGCCTGGCTCCAGGGTGGGGCCCTGGCTGCGCCATACCGGGCGCACGCCACGGTCCTTGTTTTTAAATTTTCCATAGAGGCTTTTAGAACTGCACTTAGTCTGACCTGTCACCTAGGACCTGTTTGCCATGGGAGACCCTACCAGGGGCATAATGCCCCAGGCAACATAGCTCCTAGGATCATTCAGGCACGCATACTCCCCCACCACGATAAGGTGGCAGTTCGAGGGGCAGTAAGTCAGACCTGTTCCCAGTGCATGTTGGACTCCGCCAGGGCTGCCCTTTGTCACCGGTTCTGTTCATCATTTTTATGGACAGAATTTCTAGGCGCAGTCAGGGCGTGGAGGGGGTCCGGTTTGGGAACCACAGGATCTCATCTCTGCTGTTTGCAGACGATGTCGTCCTGATGGCTTCCTCAAACCAGGACCTACAGCATGCACTGGGACGGTTTGCAGCCGAGTGTGAAGCGGCTGGGATGAAGATCAGCACCTCCAAATCCGAGGCCATGGTTCTCGACCGGAAAAAGGTGGTTTGCCCTCTCCGGGTGGGTGGAGAGTCCTTGCCTCAAGTGGAGGAGTTTAAGTATCTCGGGGTCTTGTTCACGAGTGAGGGAAGGATGGAGCGTGAGATTGACAGGCGGATCGGTGCAGCGCCTGCAGTGATGCGCTGTATCGGACCGTTGTGGTGAAGAGAGAGTTGAGTCGAAAGACAAAGCTCGACGCACGGTCAATCTACGTTCCTACCCTCACCTATGGTCATGAGCTTTGGGTAATGACCGAAAGGACAAGATCGCGGATACAAGCGGTCGAAATGAGCTTCCCTCCGCCGGGTGGCTGGGCGCTCCCTTAGAGATAGGGTGAGAGCTCAGTCACACGGGGAGCTCGGAGTAGAGCCGCTGCTCCTCCACGCCGAGAGGAGCCAGCTGAGGTGGCTCGGGCATCTGTTCAGGATGCCTCCTGGACGCCTCCCTAGGGAGGTGTTCTGGGCGTGTCCCACCGAGGCGTTCGGGGTAGACCCAGGACACGCTGGAGGACTATGTCTCTGGCTGGCCTGGGAACGCCTTGGGATCCCACCGGAAGAGCTGGAGGAAGTGTGCGTGGACAGGGAAGTCTGGGCCTCCCTGCTTAGACTGCTGCCCCCGCGACCCGGCCCCGGATAAGCGGAAGAAAATGGATGGATGGATGGATGGATTTTAAAATGATTCTGTGTGTCTTTTTGTGTTTTGTGATTTTAATGCAACTTTTCCTGTTTATGTAAAGCACTTTGAATTGCCCTGTGTACGAATTGTGCTCTACAAATAAACTTGCCTTGCCTTGCCTTGCCTAGATTGGACTGACTTTTTGTCCTGGGGGTCACTGCTCTAAAGTGGCCAAATCTGGAGTTCAACAGTGACTGCACAAAGCTTGGTTCCGGAAGTAAATTTTCCATTAATTTTTCACATAAGTTCATCAAAAAATATATACATTTATATTAAAAGTTTGAAAGCTTGCACTGTGCTTATCAGCTTTGGCGTAACTAATGCGCATGAGACCTACAATCCTATTTAAAATCAGTTTCTAAGTTTTTGCTCATAAAAATACATTTAAAATTAGTCTGCTATAACCCTAATAATAATACAACATGCTTATATAGTGCTTTTTGTGACACATGAGACGCTTCACATTGCATTATTCATTCACTCCACACTTGAAGGTGGTAAGCTCCTACAGTAGCCACAGGGGCAGACTGAGCGTAGCCAATCTGTGCCATCAACCTCCCGACACCACTAATCATTCACACACACCACTCATTCTGGGCAATGTGGGCGAAGCCTAAGGACACAACGACGTTTCCTCCTCCAGCGCCCCACTGTGGCCCCTGGTGTTCCATTGGTCTCCCATTCAAGCACTAACCAGGCCCTGACCTGCTTAACTTCTGAGATCAGACGGCATCGGGCACTGGAAAGCAAGTATGGGCTATGGGGACAAAATGTGTAAAACAGAAGTGTTCTTGTTCGTGTAATTAAAGGTGCACTGTGTAACTTTTCAGATAGGAGGGTCCGCCAACTGCTCGTATCCATGGAGATGTTATTGCTTTGTCCAAAATGTTCCAAAAAATGACATTCAACATAACAAGCCTGCATTTATTCAAAGTACAGAACTTGTACTTTCTACTAAATGTCACCTGCTTGTCTCTATGAACATGGATTTGTTTAATTTCATACTGTGAAGATAAGCAGGAGGCAGAAAAGTTAAGTAGTGAACCTTTAACCTGTTGGAGATAGAATATTTGAATCTAATTGTGAGCAGTCCTTACGTTCTACAGTGAGCCACACATTTGACAGCGTCCTCCTCCCTCTCCAGATGCACTCGTACATGTCACTGTCACTAAGCCTCACCGAGTCCAAGACCAAGGACCAGTTTTCTCCTGACAGCTCCCCTGAGGCGAAACGCACACGCCCCTGCAAGCAACAACACACAACCTATTACTTAAAAATAAATAATTAGAGGTTTACAAATAATGAAAATTTTGATCATGGTCATGATGGTAATGATTAGTATAGTGCTTTTTGATCGACACATGAGCTAATCCTGTGAAACTTAAATCAAGTGGTTTGGAGAAATAATAACAGGAGCTTATACTTTACCCATACCTTGTAATAACATAAATAATAAATAATAATGATTACTATTTTTTGGGTGCAAGAAAAAGCCTTCTATCAAGGCCCTATTTGGCACTGTTTTGCAGTTTGACAGCACAGTCAGTTTAATAAAAAGGTTTAATAAAAAGGTGTCAAATCAGGCAATGAAAGCCTTTTCTTGTGCAGTGTAAACCCATTTAAATGATGCTAAAACAGTAGCATACGATATGTTTAAAATCCTCAAAACGTTGATTAAACTTAAAAAATGTAAGAAACAGTGGTTGCCTGACCTCGTATCTATTGTCTACGATCACACTGCCTCCTGTTATAGCTGCCACATCGCTGCCCATCACTTCCCAAGCAACTTCTGTGTCCTCCACATCAGACGCAGGACCGGTGCACGGGAGAACTGCACTGCCCCCATAGGCGACTTTCAAGTGCACGGACTGGGCCAAATCTGGGGCTGAGAGAAGCAGAAAGAAAAAATACACCAAATATTAAGACCACTGCTTTATAGAGCAGACAGAGAACTCCCCTCAAAAGCTGCTCTAAACAAGAACTAAATCAGCTTTAACCCAGATCTAACCTAGCACTAAACCATGTTTAATTCAGGAACCCAGGTCTGACATTAACCATGACAGATACTGACCACAGCAGACCATAAACACCTCGCAAGAGTTGAACTAAACCAGGACTAAACCAAGTCAAATCTAGGTCTAAACCACTAAAGCAGGTCTAACAGGACTAAACCAGATAAGACTCTTTCCATCTGCATAATATAATATTTGCAGTAACTAAAAATATGCTCAAACTTACCACTGTGGACCCATCCACAACAAAAGAGTAGCACTAACATCCATATAGAAGACATTTTCTGAAAAAAAGACAACTAAAATTATGGCATGTAAAACAATATAGCTTGCTTTAAAATGTGCCAGCTCATTGCTTACTCATATTGCAAGCAAGTACATGCATGTAACACATCTAGATACACGTTGAAGGTAAAAATAGACTTGTACAGTGGAATTTGACAAGTGACACCTTAACTAAATAGCTACTAACATTTATAGCCATTTTAAAGCTAACATAAATATACTTTTTGTCATAATTCACGTGCATTCGTTTTATTGGCTGGGAAGAATTAAAGTTGATCATTTTTGAAAAAAATAAAAAGTATAAATAAAAAATAAATAAATAAATGAACTAAAATGATATGAAATGTAAATGAAAAAATGAAATATGAAAACGATGTAAACATACAATTCTTACCATATTAGTCAAATTTATCCGTCAGGTTAAAAATCCTGTGGCGCTATTATCAGGAGCAGGAGCCCAGTGCAGCCTCTTCTCCCATAACGCTTCGCACTTTTATTTTGAAAGGGACATGCATGCACTTTCGGTCTGCTGTAAAAGTCTGTGGGAAAAACTCGAAACATAGAACTGATCTAGCCATGGGTTTCAGAATGATGAAAGAGTAGGATAATTGCCATAACAGGAAGTTAAAACCCATGCATATCAACAATAAACTATTTAAAACTTTAAAAAACAGCATTTTCAAAATAAACTACACATTGGTGATACATTTTTAAGGATGTACTTTGCTGTGGTGTCTAGAAATTACAACTATCACAGCATAACAACTGGCAGAGTGAATATGAGGATTGTGGTACAGTCTGTGTGTATGGAATATAACTTTAAAATTATTTCAATGTAATGTCAAGTGTATTATTTCATTTTGTCAAATATAGTAACACCTACTACTCTGAAAATATGCTACTTCATTATTAAATATTTAAACTTCTTATTTACTTTAGATTTTAATTGCTAATAATTGAAAAACTGTAAATTGTACACCATCTTTATACTTTTCTGTCACTCAAAATATGTGACCTAAGTGTAACAGGAGACAGAGAGCCACGTGTCCAAAATGTCGCTTTTAACATTCGAGGAATTCACACATGCTGCAGTATACAAGACTGACGACAATTTAGACCAAAAGCAAAGAAAACCTAATATTTTAATAGGGTTAAGAGCGAAGCTGCAAGAGCACAAATGGAAAACGATTGAATAGGATAGGAATATTGTAGAAAAAGAAATAATAATTCAATGTTAAACTGTGAACTTTTCAGGTAGAGGGTTTGCCACCTGCTCGTTAATTGCTTTGCCTGGACTTTTCCACAGTATCATGGCATTAAACCTTGAGATGGGGAGTTTTTCGCCACTTGCACATGTGAACATATACAAGCTGGATAATGAAATGCCATATTGTAGAGTATTTTAGGCAAAGCAATAACATCTCCATAGAGTCAAGCAGGTGGCACCAGAAAATGTATATAATGCACCTTTATAGAAAATGGACAATAAAATCTGATTTACAAACAATAGAACAAAATATTAGCTATATTAATGATTTAAAATGTCACACTAGGAAGATCAGATAACAAAATAAGTAAAACATTTTGCTTCAAGGACATTTTTTTCCATCCAAAATAAAAGAGAAACAATATATTTAAAATCAAAGTAAGATATACATATAAAAGAAATACAGTCAAATCAAGAAACAAAACCATATTTTTCGATTCTCAAGTGGATTGTAGTGCAATGAGTTAAAATCTGATGAAAATATGCAAGCATAAAATGAAAAGGGTTGAATTTCATCTGCCTTTAAAAATGATCACATTAAAAAATAATCAGGTAAAATGACAGTAGTTTTTGTGGTCAGTTTTTCCAGGTGTAGCTGTAGTTGTTCATGTTGAGGTGGTTCAGAGCGCTTTTGCCCAGAGTCGATGGAGTCTGAAGCTGTTTGACTGATGAAGAGCGGAGGCCACAGGAGGACAAGTCCACTGAAGAGGAGGCAGCCTGGACAAACAAAGACAGTACACAATACTCATTATAAAGTTTAGTCATATTTTATCTTTTGCTATAGTCCCAGTGATTAGTACAAACAGATCATTTTAATATAAAAGAATGTTAGATTACAGCAAATACTTTTATCTATTCTGAAACCAGTGTAACATTAAATCATTAAAGAGGACTAACGTGCAGATTTTTTTGTCTTCATTTGGGCCTAAATGCATGTAGCTGTGCGTGCAATACTGCTGAATCCTAGTGTAACATAGATTAGGGAGAAAAAAAAGACAAAGTAAAGAGCAGTGGCCGTGTATCAGGAGTGTCGGAATAACTAAATATAACTATGAGAGGGTCAATAAAAAGGGAAAACAATTATTATGACATGGTTAAAAGCTCTTCAATGTCGTTTTTACATTTATCCAAAATGACCGTTTGATTTACTCTATTCAATATATAAATAAAATTATACAAAAATATACATACCAAAGAAAACAGAGCTTCTTTAAAGCCTAATTAAATGTGTATTGCTCAAACGAGAGCACAAGGGTTAAGAACGCTTATGATGTACATAAACATTTTCAAAAACATGCATTTACTTTCTATACCTAAACAGCTTACCCCAAAATGCTGTTGAGGTAAGTTGTTTGGGGATTTGAGTGGCAAGCCTCACGAGACTCATTAAAAATAATGAATATATTCATAATTAAAGCAGTTCAACACTTTGTAACAGAATCAGAAAGAAACACATCTTGCTGTCATTATATTCTAAAGTCTGATTGAAGTTTAAGGCTTGTTGTTTCACCTGTGTCTTGTTCTGTACATTCATGACCGCGGTGGGAGCATGTGTGTACAGAGTAGCAGAGAAGTTTCCTTTTTGAGCCGGACGAAGCAGAGCCGTGATGGAGTGAAGAGAGGAGGGCAGGATTGGACCTGGGTAACAGAGAAAAAAAACAAATGTAAATAAAACAGTTTGATTGAATTCATTTATACATTTTAGCCACTTATCCTGACTGTTGTTACCAAAGAAGACATATTGTACTTTTGTCTGCTGTATATAGTTATAAAGAATGTTCTTAGGATGTTATAAAAAAAAAATGAATGAATGCTTTACTGTTAAACTTTTTCCTCCTGTAAAGAACTCTGACAGAACAATAAACGTAAAATAGCAATTGCACAATATTTACTGTATTATTGCATTTGTTACGGTTGGTCATATACATGTCACCTACTAACATGCTGTCCCAATAAAATAAATAATCAAATTTACCTGTAACCTCCAAACTGCTGACATTCTGGAAGCCCATTCCCACTTGGCTTTTTACGTTCACGCTTCTTGCCTAAAACGACAAAAGACTTAAAACTCCAGCTTTATCGTAGACATTTTAAGCATTTTAATTAACAAGCAATGACTTCAATTAAAGTCCAGAAAGCAAGATGTAAAAAAGATGTAGACTCTGTACCTTCAGCGTCTGCATGGCTGCTCCTCTGAAGGCGACAGGGGCGAGCAGAGTCGGGGGCAGTCCGGCCTGAGACCCTGCCGAGGCCACCAGACTTTTACAGTTTATGAGGAAGTTTATGAGCGTGAACGTGTCCAGACCCACCACCAAAACAACAGACTCAGGTTTGTGATCCAGAGAGACCGTCTGACACTCTTTGCGCCTGGGATGCTGGTCAAGGACTTCAACAAGATCAGTGAGGTAAAAGAAATCATTTAATATTCTTGATTAGGAAGGCCATTTAAAGGTGCACTATGCAACTTTTCAGGAGAGTGTGGAAATATAAGCAATCATAAGGATACAGCTGAATGGAGATGGAGTCTGGTTTCTTGATCTTGTCCTGGATGCCCATCTCCTTCAGCCACGACATGTCTTCATCATCGTTCTCCAGCTCCCTCTGCTCCTTCTCTTCACCACAATCCTCCTCCTCTTTAACTCCATAACAACTAACATCCAACCAAACACCAAAATGTGTTAATATGTATATATGTTTCTGAACAGTTGCAGCAAGGGTCACTTTATTTAGTGAACGTTTTTTTTCCGTTTATTTTTGGTTATTTTGTTAAACCTGCACTTTATTGTGTTTTAAAGATACCATAAAAGATAATATATAAATAACTAATTTGCAATATTTAATATAAAAACTACAGAAAACATACTCATCATCTTTGTCTTTGCCACAGTCCAGTTCGTCATCCAGCTCCAGGTCCTTGCTCTTCCTCAGCTCTTCCACCAGGGGGAGACTAAACTCTATGCCTGAGGATGACAGAACATGAAGTATTTGTCTTTGGGCATGGGAAATACATTATCTTGATGTGTGCAATATAAATCATTTTAATAAAAGTATTTAAGTTGGGCTGAACAATTTCAAGAAAATGGCACAGTTTTCTGAGACTCGACTTGGTTTTGGTATTAAGCAAAATTCTGCTCACAGTTCACAATTGAGCACATTACCATTTGATAAAAGACTGACATCTGAACTGCTAAACACAATAAGACCTTACAGAAAGACACAGGGACATTTAGTTATATACAGAGGGCATCATGTTACAGAAATAATAACACTAATGCATTATTTTGTAAAGATACTTTTTCTGTTTCTATGTGATAAGGCTACTATAAATGACAACTATTAATTCATTATAGTTCTTGTAGAGACCCACCTTCAGCCTTCATAGCCTCTCGCAGTCCTCTGGTCGTGGGAGAAATCAGGGCTGTGATGCTTTTGGATCCACTGAGTCCTGCTGCTTTGAACAACACTGTGAACTAGACAATGACAGAAATATTTAAAGGAGTCAAATTAACAACATTTTCAAAAATAAATGCTTTGCTTTTGGAATAATGTCTCATACCTGGTAAGAGCAGAGGTAGAAATAAGGACACAGCTTGGCCTTGAGTAAACTGTACAGGGACGACAGGCTCACAGACCTATCAACAAATATACGTTTTATTCTTTGGACCTTTTAGCTTTGCGGCCTGTAAATTAAATAAATTAAAGGAAGATCAATATGTTTTCAGGGTCGCAAAGTTATCGCACATATCTTTTCTTTGGACTTCTTTGTAGTATTAGGCCAATATTATAATGTTTGGTCTGTAGTTTGTTGAATAATTACCACCCAAAAAATGAGACATACAAGAACTAACTAATAGAGTTGTTAAGTAGTTTAATTGCACCATTTATTTATTTGTACCACATTTTTACGGTTTCTTGGAAAAAGGTTATTCGGCTTTAGTTTTTTTTGAGTCAGTTGGATAAAGTAGTTTCAATTATAATTTCAATTCAATTATTGTGATATTTTTCTGCTGCAATATATCACACTTAACTAAACACTAAACATTCATTTCTATTTTTTGACATTTTGATTTAAAAATACCACTGTTATCCCTTGTATGTGCTTTAGAGTCTTTATAGTCCTATGCACTATGACAATACGACTTTGATCATTTTTTATAGTTGCCGAGTCACAATTAGTCAATTAATGGTTGCAGCTCTACTGATAATGAATACATAAGTCAAACCATCACCATTCGCTCATGAGGCTCTGCTGCAGTGCGCTATCTTGGGACCAGGGGGTGCTCTTGCCTGTGAAGCTCCTCTCAGCGTTGATCCGGGGGAAAAGCGAGAGCCAGGGCAGAGACGGGTGCAGCCAGTAAACCAGGCTCTGCTGGAAGGAACAGCGCAGCTCCGAGCAGGACTTTGCATCCTATACCGAAACATAAAAGATGGTGTAGTTTTACAAATTTCTCAACACAAATATTGTACAATCCAAACAAGAAGGCTCGAGCCTCTATGTAACATTTTACAGATTAAATAACTTTTTAAATGAGCAATATCTAGGTAATTTGCATTTAGCAAACACACATTAGACACACTAGATTTCTGTTAGTGGTTTACCTGTATGCTGTGTGGCAGAGTGCTGTACTGTGCTCTGCAGTGCTGGCTCAGTCCCACAGCCTCCTCCTGAGCTTTGAGTTTCTCGGCCCAGCTCAGAGACAGAGGAGATGTGAAGAGCACCCGTGTCTTCAGGCTCCAGTCTGCGGGGTACTCTGTGCAGACAGGGGGCGCTATGGAGGCAGGGGCTATGGCAGGTGGGCTCTGGGACACAAGAGAGACAGGTGAAGACGAACTGTGATCCATACTGTTTTAGTTTTCATAATACCGACAACTGGACGAAGGATAAACATTATATACTGACCTTCAGGAGGGGGCTTGTAAGATCTTCCTCGTTTTCATCAAACAGGGAGTCGTCTTCAGAAAAGTCTAGTGATTTCTGGAAATGTAAATCACAAAAAAATATAGTTATTACTGATGTATGAACATTGGCTGGGCCCTCAGTCCCTTTTCTTAGCCTTCTGTCATGCACTGCCTGCCTCAACAAGGTCCTTTCTGCAAATGGCAAATGCCACGGAAATACTTTATTGTTCCTCATCAAAAAAACTCAACATCGCAGGTGCTTTGAAACTTTTAATGTTTTATTTTTCACAAAACAGGGCAGCTTTCTCCTGTGAAATGTTTATGCATTGCCTTGAATGTTCTACAGTACGACATTACACATATCTTATCTACCTAGATTTTTATTATTTCATTATCAGTTTCCACTTGCTCAAAAAGACTTTGAGAGAACACTGTATTCTTACTGTGAGCAGGTAGCCACTCCACAGATATAACCTGGTCTGGTCACCTCCTTGTCACAGTATGCCATTGAAATTATCTTAAGTTTAATGCCATGCTGTAAAATATCCCAGACAAAGGAATAACATCTCCATGGAGACAAGCAGGTGGCATAACCTCAATCAGAAAAATTAACGTTACATATGTGCACCTTTATAATCTTAGAACTACAGTAGGTGACAATTTGAAAGATAAATGCCTAAAGCCGAGAATAATCCTAAATACAAACATGTATAGTTTAGTATAACTTTACCTTGCTGGAAAGTTGTCTCTCCATGTTTTCCGCCTCCGTGAGTCTTGCAGCAAACGGAATGGGCTCAGTCTTCTTTGTTGACAGCTGTTCCGTTTCTTTCGTCTCCTTCGCCTCCGCTTTTCCCTCTTCCTCGTTATAAATTATCAACTTCTTACTCGGACTGTAGGTATTTTCAATGTTTGCGAAGGGATTTCGACGCTTTACCCCACCACCACCTCCTCCTGAGCGGTTTTGGGAGTTGAACAGCGGTCCAGGAGAGAAGGGTCGAAGGCATGCCGGGGAAGAGGCGCTTTGGCCCGGGCTCGCAGCTGCTGGACTCCCGCTTAAAGATCCAGCCTCGCTTCGGGCTCTTTTCCTCCGCATTCGCATAATTTCCGCCGGTCGTTTAAAGCTAGGCGAGTATCCACCATGTTCAGACATGTTCCAACGGTAAAATCAATCTAAAATCAGTGAAATATTAAAAACCCCCGCCGTTGTTTTGTTTCAACAGACGCAGACTTCCGCAGACAAATTTGCCGCGTTGCGTGATGACGTCTAGTACGACGCTCATGCGCAGGTCACGTGTCAAATAATTTGATTTGGACAAATTTGTATTTATTTATTATTATTCCAACATATTTTATTTATTTTACTTTTATAATGATATATTTTTAAGTTAATCGTTTATTTGCTGTTTGTATTATTTCCTCATGCAAAAATGAACAGAAAATCAAAAAAGCGCCACTATGCATTAGTCAACATTTACTTTAAAGCAAATTCAATGCAAAGCTTGCATTTTTTAATTAATAATTATTGTCTTTGTTATACTGTTTATCCTATCTACTCATCATAGCCGTTCTACAGTCAAGGATTTGAGTCATTCAAACTTTAATAGATTCAGAAGGTTAATATGCAAGTGTTTGGTGGAATAGTCCTGGTGGTAAATATTTATCATCGTATTACATCAGACAAGTTGCATTTTGTAAAGAAAAATTTAAATATATACGTTGCCAATTATAGGAAGTGATGCTAAGTTCTAAAACAGCATCTCTCTGTTTATGTCATCAATAAGTGATATTAAATCAAAACTGCAGGAACATTTTTCTAACAGTTAAAACAATAATTTAATAATAATAATAATAATAATAAAGGTGTTATTGAGCTAACAGTTATGGAATTTCTTCTACCTATGCCCAAACATAAATGTCATGATGTCAAATATGGGAAAACAAAGCTAAATCTTTAGTTTAAACCTTAAATTTCACTATGTTTGAGTGAAATGCAATTCTTATGCACTACAAATGCTACAACTTTCAAACATAAAACATCATTCACTCATTCCTTCAGCTTCAAGTTTATTATATATTAATTAGACTATAAGCTATTAACTTTTGATGGGGTACACTATAAGATTTAGTCACTACTAAAAGTCACCAATTCTCCATGAATTTCATTGAATGGATGGCTGATAGCCATTTGTCTATAGAATATAAGTATATAGGCAATTTACAAACAAACATTAAACCATATACATAGCTGTCTTGTAATCTGAACCTCTTTTTGTCAAATCTTGTACTCCTTATTCCTCTCTCCTTTGCCCTATCCTCATCGCCCCCCCTCCCTGTGTCACGGTGATTAATAGGCCTTTATGTAAATGTTGTCCCGCTGTTAATTTCTTGATCATTCGTCATTACTGCAGGTCATAAATCACTCGTGAAGTTCAGTCGAGCGAATGATGATCTGTTGGAGGGAAATCAATGTCCGAAGACACCAAACTCAGCATCAAAACACAACGTAATGACAGAAGTAATGGATGAGAGATGACCTCATGTTCTGAAATATTCAAGTGGCCTTAAACTCCTAATATGGTGGCGTGAGCGTACAAGAATAGGTGCACAATAAAACTTTGCTGGTATAGGATCTGCCTGCTTGTCTCCATAGTGATGTTTTTACTTTGCCTGGAATGTTGACATTAACGACATTAACATATCAATCTTGCATTTATTTAATTACAAATGTGTCTCTTTTTGCTTAAATCTTGGAAAATCATGCATTCTTAGCGGGGTCGCCTCTCCACGGATCTAACCAGTAACTGCACCTGTTGGAGTCACCTTGTCTCCATGGAGATTGTAAGTTTGATAAGTAAAGTGTACAATAGAATGAGAACGTAAAGGTAATGATACTGCAATGGCGGCAAAAGCTGTATTTTTTTAAAAACCTTTGTAGCCTAGAGTCAGTAAATGCAGAAGTAAAAGTAGCTGTTTTTCCACTGAAGGAAGTGTGTAGTGGTTTTCAGCGGGAAAACTACCAACTGTAGTAGAAGCATTAGTAGTAATAGTAGAAGTAATAGGTCTTGCAGTAGTATTAGAAGTAGCAGCGGCAGTAACAAGCATTTAGTCGCAGATAGTCAGCAAGTACTTGCTGTAATAGTTTTTGCAGTAGCAGTGGATCTTTAAAAAAAGAATGGTGGTGTTTTGGCTGCAGTTTCAGTTTCAGACTTTTATTGGTCGATTCAGGAAGTGGACCACACAGCAGTACACCAAAGCAGCCCTGCTCCTTTATAAGAATATTTATAGAATCCAAAAACAAACCGTGAGAAACTTCCAAAACAACAGAGTGAAACGTTCAAAATGCACTGAATATTTACAGACAAATGAAGCAAGAAATGTACATGCACCAGTAACAGTTTGAACAAAAAAGTTTGATAATTTAGATACAATTCATGTGGCTTTAACATATTGTGCATAAAGTTGGATACAGTTGCTACTTCAACTTGATGTTACTCGAAAAGTACGCACAAGTCGATTTTCTTGAGTAGACTTAAAAATATGGGCGTAATTTAAATACTTGGCGTAATGTCCATTTATTCACATTCTGTAGCTATAATTTTGCACAATGAGAAAACTATCTAGTGACATTTGGTATTTAAATTCTAGCAATATAGGGGCTAAAAATTAACATGAAATTTTCTTCTTAATCTATATTTGGTACAGCCTTAAATATTTATGTTTTAATTGTATTTGGAATTTAGTAAAGTGGATAAAACTGGCTATTTTGCATCACAGTAGTTCAATAAATAAGCACTTTAGTAAAAAAAAAAAATAGAACAAGGTTTAGCAAATTATACAAACAAAAAAAGGTCAAATAATGCCAACTTATTTTGTAGTTTGGAGTTAAAAAAAGTCAGAGCATCACATTTTTGGCATCAACAGTTCTATTCACAATAACAACAAGACAACACAAGTTATATTACAAAGAGTTTCAGTCCAGTGCCGCTGCATGCTGTACAACGTCAGTGTAAAACTATAACTCAGTTCATTCATTTCCTGGTTTCAATGTCATCTCCTTAAATGTTGAATGTCTGCATCAGTAGATTTGAAAAATAGTCATAGTGACAACCAAGAAAGTGGACAAGTGATAGAACAAGAGAATTCTTTGGGTTCGCTATGTAACTTTTCTGGTGTGGGTTCTGCCACCTACATCTTTTTCAAGGACACAGTTTTTGAGCTCTAAAACACCTGTAATTGAACAGAAATCCATGAAAGATAATTGAAATATCATATTGTTGAACATTCCAGACAAAGTAATAACATAATCAAGCAGGTGGAGGACACGCTCATCAGAAAAGTTACTTAATCTACTTTTTAAAATGCATAAACCACAACAGATTCAAACGTCTGCAGCCTTGTCTTGACCTGGCTTGCGAATAATAGACATTGATTGTAAAAGGGATGCTTCATTTGGCACAACTTCCTTCTTCTCCTTTTAAAACTCCTCCATTGGGCAAATCAAAGTATTAATTTTAATCTAGATATTTGTCACTATTTACTTCTGATATTTTTCCAATGACTATTTGCCCACTTTTCCTGTTGCCTGACTATTGAACACTCTTCTCGCTCTCAGTATGGCCTCCACACGGCTTCAGCGGCGGCCATGTTGGTTGGGGAGGAGCTGTGGCTTGACTCCACCTCCACACCGACTCCTTCGCTCTGATTTGGCAGCGAGGGGTGAAGGAGGGCAGAGCCAGTAGAGGCGTTGGTGCAGGGGGGCAGAATTCTGGGAGGGGAACGCGAATCACCTCCATTGGCTGCTCTGTCTCCTCCCGTCATCATCGAGAACTGATACGAGCCTAAAAAGGGAGAGAAATGCGAGAAATGTTTATTATTAGATGGTAATAAAATTAATGAAAAGTAATATCACCACTAGGGCTGGGCCATATAATTTTATTCATGATAATATATCGTCATTTGCTTTCGGGGCTATGTGAATTTGCAAATTTTTTTTTAATACACGTTTTTAAATGTCAAAAAGGTGGCTTAAGATATAATATATTGGAAAATACAAGATATAGGACATAGGATACTAACTGTAATCTCAACTGATTAGTAAAGTTTTGATTAGTTATTAGTGAGAACATTTACACCAGAGTTTTTCTTTAGAGTCTTTAGAGAAAATATTCTTCACATAGAGATAGGGCCAAAAAAGGTTTATTTCTCACCTGTGGAGTAGTAGAGGTGATAAGGCGACGACGTGGATTGGAACGGTCCATTTTGGGTCTGGTGGGGGGTGCTGGCGGAGTAGGGCGGGGGCAGGTAGGTGTGGTAGCGTCCGATGCCGAGGGCGCCGTTGGAGACCGTGTTGTGGGCGGGGCTGTAGGTGAAGGCGGCGGCTGTGGCTGGGTAGTGCACGCGAGGGTCAGAAAAGCGTGAGTCTGGCAGAGAGGGCAGGGAAGGGAACGAGCGCTCGATGGTCATACGAGGGTCACTGAAGGCTGTGAGGTCCTGGCCTGGTGGAGACAAGATGAGGGGAAATGTCAAGGAGAAATTGATAATATAGTAATTATGATCAAGTTTGAAATTAGAATTTATTCATGAGGTTCTACAATAGTGAAATCTGTGAAAACTATAGCATCCTCTTTTAAATATTTTCTTCTTTATTGTTTAGCTTTAGACATATAATAGTGAAAGAAAAAAAACAAAAACACCTGATTATTACTCTCATAAGTAAAATGCTTGCAACTAAATTGATCTTTTTGTATTGCAAAAGCTAGTCATTCAGTGCATTATTTACTGTAAAACTTTGTGGAATACAGGACAGCACACACATGCTACAATGTGTCATCTAAAATATAGTTGTTCTAATTAGACTAATGTTAACTTAGAAGGATATAAGTCATTACCTGTGAGTCGTGAAGAGAGCTCGAGAGACGACCTCCCCGGGGAGAGCGGATTGGCCGAGTGCACAGTGGGCGTGGTTATTTGTCCTAGGTACGGATATGATTGGTCATAGGACCAGGAGGGAGACGACTGCATCTGTCTGGAGTCTGAGGAGAGAAGACATTTGTTTATCAATGTTTATGAACATATTCCATTTTCATTTAATGTTATATTTGGCAGAAGAGTAGCTCTGACACAAGCAAAATATTAGGAAGAAATATTTAAAACTTTAAATAAAAATAAGGGCTGTTATTGTGAGTTAAAGAGTTCTAGTATTACCACAACTGCTACTACAATTTTAATAACTAACATGCAAGCTCCACCACTATACAAACTTCTATTATTAGTACTGCTGCTATTTTACAACGAGTCCCTTTTATGATCACCAGGTGGCAGTATTTCTCAAGCTTATTAGCAGTCAAGCTTAACTTTTTCTTTGACTTCACTTTGTTAGATCAAGTTTAAACAGATAGACAATCCTAATCATATTCCCATATTTTATAATTATTAATGGTCTGACAAAAGCAATCAAAAACACAAAAGTTGGGCCTGTTTGCTCCTCTGCTGTTGTCATGCAGGGCGGAGGAAGTGATTAGCAGTGAGTGGGCGAGTGGATGAATGGATTTCTCTACAGGCCAATAAAGCCCAGCCGCAGACACAGTTAAACCAGGCCTTTTCAAGTCGGGCCAAATCTGAAGGATGGACCAGGGCCAAAAGCCGCCTAAACATACCCAGACAGAGTGAGCTCAATGCGGTAAGAGGGGAGAAGAGAACCCCCCTGAACATGGCGCAATTGGGTAGATATTAAGATGGAAAAAGTAGTAGGACTCAGTAAGCACTCAAGTAAAAGTATTGCTGCTGCTAAATATTACTCAAGTAAGGAATAAACAACAACTTAAATTGTTTACAGCATGCACACTACTAATAATAATAGATAGGATCTTGTGCTTAAAAAATGCACATTTCTTCTGCACAATTGTTTGTTCATTTTTATGACAATATATTCTTTATTATTTATTGATCTTCAACTACTGTCAACTCTATAAATTAATATAAGATGTTCTATACAAATAAAGAAGATATGGATTCAGTTTATTTCTACTGATCCAAATGTAACAATTAAGAGCGCATGTTTTTCAGGCAAAGCATGCAATAACATCTCCATGATGTTCTGTTGTCCGAAAGTATATAATAGTATCAATCAATAGTATCAATATACATTTTATCATCCCAAGGCACTCCCCGGTGAGACATAGTCCCTCAAGTGTGTCCTGGGTCTTCCTTAGGGCCTCCTCCCAGTGGGACATGCCCAGAATTCCTCCCCAGAGAGGTGTCCAAGAGGCATCCGGAACAGCTGCCCAAGCCATCTCATTGCCTCCGCTCCACGGGGAGGAGCAGCAGCTCTACTCCAAGCTCCTTCTGTGTGACTGAACTCCTCACTATCTCTAAGGGAGTGCCCAGCCATCCTGCAGAGGATTCTTGTCCTTTCCGTCATTACCCAAAGCTCGGGTGAAGGTAACGCAGACTGACCATTAAATCGAGAGCTTTGCCTTTTGACTCAGCTCTCTCTTCATCACAACAGTTCGATACAGCGCCCGCATCACTACAGACACTGCGAGATACTTGAACTCCTCAAGTTATTCTATACAGATTATATTTATTAGTGATGTTATTTCATGAACTATGAACTGGTTGATGGTTGGGGGGCTGATGCAAGAAGTGTATGTGTACAGTTGCTACCAAAAGTATTTCTTAACAACAACGAAGAGATCATATTGTTTCTTCATCTTAACGATAAGGTGAGAATCATTTGTTTGATTGATATTATTTTTCAGTCACTTCCTGCCAGGCGCTTTTCACTTCCTCTTTGCGCCCAGAACCAACATGGATGCTCATGTGAAACTACCAAATTCACGTCACTAGGTCTAAACACATAGGAGGAACTGAAATGGATCTGGGGCCACATGAGGACCACAAATACCACACAAACCGGAGCAAAGCCACAGAGAGGAAGTGCAACTACAGCGTATGATGAGGATGTCGTCAGGATTTACAATGAGACTGCTGCTACTTCTGCTTTGAAACAAAGAATTCAACAAAACCAAAACTAAACTACACTGCAGCTACAACTAACCGAGATGCGTAGAGTGGCAAAAAAGTTACTCAAGTGGAGTAATTTTATTTCAAAATAATATTACTCAAGTAGGATTACAAAGTGATTCAAGTATAAGTAAAAAAGGAGTTTTTAACATCTGTGTTTGTGCGTGTGAAGGGTGGTGGTCAGGGGGTTAGATGGAGTAGGTGGGCAGCCTCATTCTGCCAGTCTTCCCCAGGGCAGCTGTGGCTGTACAGTAGTAGCTTGCCAGTTGTAGGAGTGAATGAATAATGACTCAAGTGCAGAGCTTGTCAAGGTTGGACAGAACAACACAATGTAAATAGTACTATGCACACCACTACTGCTGATAAAAATGTACATGTACTTATTTTTCCATAGGTTTCTTTTTAAATCAGACAAGTAGTATGTTTATTGTTCAGAATATGTTTTTCAATGTGCTTGCAAACATTTTAAATATAGGCGCAGTATTGAATAATTTTTGTAAGAATCACAAAATCAGCGTTTTGTGTGTGTGTGTGTGTGTGTGTGTGTGTGTGTGTGTGTGTGTGTGTACCTGCAGTGATCTGGGAGTGTGTGGGGCTGGAGAAGGGCGCGGTGTTAAGAGCTGCTGTCTGTCTGGTGTTGGCCGTTTGTTGGTGATGGTGATGATGATGATGGTGGTGATGATGAGGAGGAGTGACTCTCATCGAACTGCGCCGTAACTGTTCCAGCTCCGTCAGACGCTCCGAAAATGCCAACGACCCGGGTTTCACCTCATCCAGCTTCTGACGATGCCCTACAACACAAAACAATGGACTCTGATAATGAAGTTAAGACACTTCATTTGCTTTACTTTAGTGTAAATAAATAACTAAAATAAATATAAATTATAAATAGATAACATGCAAGTAGATTTATATACTGATTTTGCGTACTACACTCAAAGTGCATTATTTAAGTTGGGAAGAATACTTTGAATACTTTTTTGGGAAAACTTTTACTATTTTGTTCTTAGAATACTTTTACGTTGAATTCCATTATATTTTAGTATAAAGAAGTGACATATAATTAAAGCACCAATATTTTCTTTATTATTGTCTTTAAAAGCATTTATTTATCACAAATTAAAAGTAGGAGAAAAAAAAAATCACACTATTAAAACACAAGAGCTGTGTTCTCTATTTTTCAACTTTAGTTTACATTAATTACAGCTAGCATTTTCAGTACACTTTTCAGTCAATCGTTCACTCCACACTTCATGGTAAGCTACTTCTCTGGTCACAGCTGCCCTGAGGTCAACTGATGGAAGCAAGGCGGCCAATCTGCGGCATCAGCACGACATGTCAATGTCAAGTTGACTCATTTGCATCAATGCAGCGCTAAAATGTTGTTACAGTGATACAACATACAATAATAACTTAAGTTCTCAAAAATCTGTATCTTTACAGTGGAAGCAATCTGCAGTATAAAAAATAGGAAGGAGGAAGGCCTGGGTCGGGTCCTGACTAGACCCGGATTAGTCCTGTGCTCAGGTCTCTGCACTGGCTTCCTATGGCTCAGAGAATAGACTTTAAAGCAGCTCTGCTTGTGTTCAGGTCTCTCCACGGCCAAGCACCAAAGTACATCTCTGACATGTTAGAGCCATATGAACCATCTCACACTCTGAGGACCTCAGGGATGGGCCTCCTGCTGGTGCCAGAGTCAGGACTAAACATCAGCGTTTCAGTTGTATGCAGCTAAAAACTGAAATAGTCTCCCTGAAGATGTGAGACAGGCCTCCCCACAATGTTTAAATCCAGGCTAAACAGCAGTTTTGTGATTTTAATGCAATTTTATTCTGTTACGTAATGACACTTTGGATTGCCTTGTGTACGAGTTGTGTCTTGCCTTGCCTTACATTTATTAGAAAGATATTAAAGTGTGGTGCAATATCTCTTTCATCATTCAACACGCAATGAACAAAGCTGGGAATTTCTATGACCAAATCACTCATAAATACACTTTAATAACTTCGTAATCTCGTGTGATGGTTTGGGGATATAAAGACTGTAAAAGGAGGTATAGAGGGGGGTACAGAGGGAAGTACAGAGCGGTCAGCTGTTGTTTAAGCATCACTCGTCCCAAACGCCCACATGAGGAAGTGGAGTAACCCAAGAGTGAGCCAGCTTTGAAGTCCAGCCAAAAACACATAAGATATTACGCAGACCACCACAGTACACTGGTAAACGTATGGGTTGAGAGCAAAAGAAGAACTAAATATATTTGTTTTTATATTATCTTATGTATTTTTAAAGGTATATTTATATTCTATTCATTTAAATGTTCTTTTAAATTTTTTTAAGCTATGAGTAAAAGTATTGTAGTTTTAAAATAGGGTGTGAGTAAAACTACACTCGTAAGTGGTGGAAAGTAGAAAAACAGCTGTTGTTGTAGCATAGTAGTTTAGTAACTGTAGTGACTGTTGCTGTAGTATTAGTTATAGTGTAAATAGTGGAAGCAGCAACAACAGCAGAAGTAGTACAAGTGAAGTAGCATTATTAGCCTAAAAGTAGCAGTAGTAGTATTAGCCGTAGAATGTACTTTGAAAAACATTTTTGTATAAGTTTATATTTAAGTAAATAAGTTGTAAGTGAGTACATTTGGTCAGTTTAGTGCATTTCACAGACATATAACCACAAAGAGCTACTATATACACTTCAATATACAGTATAGAACAACAATACAACCAATTTTAGCAGCTCTGACTGAGTTAGTTAAGGCTAGAATGCTTGTTAAGTAACTTTGGATGCTTATTAAAGGCATCTGCTGTGTCCATAGAACATCAGGAGAGAGGGAGCTCTTTCCAAAGACGGGACATGACCGCTTTAAAACATTGGTTTCCCTTCAAGTTTTAAACCATGTTCGAGGGACCTTCAGCAGATTGGACCTGAGGCTCCAGGTCGAGTAAAAGAGTTTGATCAGGTCAGCTATGTACACAAGTGCTTACCCATGTAGCGCTCGAAAGGTTACTACTTGAACACTAAACAAGGGAACCAATCAACCAATGCAAATTCAATATTCCAAGTTGAGCCACTTTTGAGAGCCCTGTATTACAGAGAAAAGAATTACAGAATAACCTAACATGACCTACTTCCTGTAGCCTGGCTCATTTGGGATCCTTGTATTTTGTGGACGATTTAAATCCAAGCTGCCCCCTCCTGCCCCAGACTGAGAGGCAGCAGACGGGGCATGTTAACACTGTCTCTGTGGGTCTATAACATTATGTCATCATCACACACTTATACCAGACAGACAGAAGCTTCATGCATTACTATGCACTGACTACTACTACTACACCAGTACACGGGTATTTTTAACTACACTGTCGCCACCATCAGATATAGTAGAAGCAATTCGAGATATTACGAGGCAAAGATACTTCATGGGCGTTAAATAGGTCAATATGTAGATACACACAGAAATGTAAAAATAGATGTACATTTGTAGTGCAGGTGTCCAAATATATATGATGTTTCTGTAAGGCAACAGTAATGCATTGATGATAATGAGACAAATGCATAAAACTAAAATTATAGAAACTAAATAAATAATTGTCTGACTCTAAAGGTGCACTAAGTAACTTTTCAAGCTCCAATTTGGTCTGCAATAACTATAGTTTAAGATGAAAAGTTCTTCATTAATATTATAATACATTTTATTTAGTTTGGCTTACTCAGTTTCTCCTGGGCTAAACCAAGAGTAAATCCTGAGTAAACCCAAATACAAATTACGGACAACAAACCTAACACTGGTGTAAACTGTGCATAAACCAGATCAAAGTTACACAATTTACAAGGGATAGTGCAGTGTAAAAACTGAATATTGTATATATTTACTGCATGATCCTGACTTACACAATATTAGACCATACCCAGTAGTACATGTAGTTTGAGAAGGGTTGTTTATGTTCACTCACGTCTCGGCTCGCGGGGTCCGTCCACAGTGATCTTGATGGCTCTTTGATATGTGGCGACTTGAGGTGGATTTGTGAAGACTGTGATGGTCAAAGTAAAGCTTTTACCTGTGGAAATAAAGACAGAATTGCAGTTGTTAGTACACATGAATGACTGAAACTGTATGATTGTTGTTTTTTTATGAGTAGATCAGTGACTGAGAGATACAGGGAGACATGAAGTATTATAACTGTAAATGTACAAGTTGCTGATGCTAAATAATCTAATTTCTTTATTTCTGTTGTTGTAGTCATTATAAACAAGTAAATCAAAGTTTCAAGTCATGGAACAGCCTTTAGTCACGTTATATAAATTTAAAAGTGTAGCTTTACTGCTGAAGAGTTCATCCCACTTGACACCAAGGAGATACAATCGCTTGGTCAAGAATGTTCCACAGTACTGTATGTCATTAAGGTTATCTATCTGCATGGACAAAGGTGGCGCCACCGGGCAAAGTTACAGGTCACAGATGACCTCACTCACAGTAAGAATGGATGTTTTTGGCAATGTATTTTATATATTTTTTGCAGTACCTACATTTAATAAAAGCAAGATAATTTCAATGCTATACTGTGAAACACTGTAGGCAAGGCAATAACATCTCTGTGGAGACAAGCAGGTGGAGGACCCTCCACCAAAAAAGCTACATAATGCACCTTTTGAATTAATGTTTAATTAATTAACTACAATATGAAGTAGTTCATCTTCTCTGTCTTTGTTGTTGCTGTGACTACAATACAATCCACTCCTTTGTTTTTAATTTAGCTCCATTTGATTGACACTTCCTGGTTATATTTGACATTATGGTCTGCAGCCAGCCAATCAGAATCAAGTGTTTCATTCAGCCTTTGTATTGTCCACAAATAGTAGCGGTGAAATACCTGTGTTAATGCAAATGAGCTACTCACTTATCACAAGATTAACTGACACTTTATGCGATCATGCCAAGATGGCGGACGGTGATGCTCTATGCACTACCTCCTGACGGTCTACTTCTTAATATAGTGCTATAATGACCATTAAGAGTGCAACACAATTATAATTGGCAATGGCAATACCTACTGTATAACATACTTGTTTAAAAGTGCTACTGAGTAGTAGCAGTGATAGTAATAGTTGTAGCAGTAGCCAGCTTGAAACAGTAAAAGTAGCAGTAGTAGTTATTGAAGTAGTGGTAACAATACTTAACATATCATTGTTTACATGTGCTGTGGTGTCAGTTCCTCTTTCCAAACAACACTTCATTTTTCTCTTGTCTGATCTTCACCCACCATTTTTGTCTTGTTCCACAAACTGTTTAAATAAAGCTACATTCAAAACAGCGAGCAAGTCCAGACAGGTCTGGATCCAGACCTGGACCACCAAAAGGGTTTAGACCGGGACTATAGATCTGAGATTGTCCCCATAGACAAAACAGAGCTAAATCTAGAAAGGCATCTTTGTTACTGGAAGGAGTGACTTTGTAAACAACTAGGACTAATGTGAAATATGAATTAAAACATTAACTTTATAATGTTGCAGTTCTTTTACAGGTGCACTGTGTAACTTTTCTGTCTCCATGAAGACAACCAGGTGACGACACCAGGAGAAGATCTGTGTATTTTTTTTTAGTATTACACAAAACAATAATTGAATAAATGCAAGATAGATACGCTTGATGCAGTACTGTGGATTACAAGTAATTACATCGCCATGGAGACAAGCAGGCGATGACCCCTCCACCAGAAAAGTAACATAATGCAACCCAGAGTGAACCGGTAAAAATTGAAGATCATAGACTAAATAATGACTTCAAATGACTCAGAAGGTCAGGATACAAAGTCATCCACCTCCTCTGTACTACTATTCTGCAGTTCTCACAGTTCTCACAAAGACAAAACATTAAATAATGCACAAAATCAGTCATTTCCAAAGGATGGACACAAAAAAGTAAATCATATCTAATAGACGTAAGAGAGAGGTAATGCAATTTAATATTTCCTTTTGTTACTTGTGGACTTACTCGAATGGACAACTCTGAAGAAAGAGTTACTTCAGAAAATTATTACTATTAAAAGTATTTAGCACAAAAACTGCATTTTCATTTTTTTTTCACCTAGAATGTTTTGCAACTACGCTGAGGAGTACCCACCTCTGAGGCCTTGTAAACAATAATATGATGAAGTAGAGCTATTGTTTAAATTATTTTGACCACATTTTCCCTGTGTACCACAAACCACTGTTACCACACGCTCATGTAAAACCCACATGCAGTGGTTAGAATGCAGAGGGCTGACTAACTATGAGTAACTTTCAAAACATTTCCCTTCTCTCTCTTCTTTCTTTTTCTCTCCATCTCTCTTTTCCCTCCCCCCTCTTGTCAATGTCCCTTTCGTTTTCCACTTTGTTTTTTTTTTTAGTCATTTCGTCTTCCCCATATTACCCCTTTCTTTTCTTTCTGACCTTTCTCTCCTCTCTCTTTCTCTCTCTCTTTCTCTAAACCACTGCCTGACTCTAACCACTAAACCGCTCATAGACAGACACTTTATGACTGTCTAATACTTTGGTTAATGCGGTCAAATGGCATTAAAAACAACAGGGTTTCACAATCAATCAATCAATCAGATACAACCAGGAGGCAGAATAAAATGCATGTACGGTTATTCAAAATGGAAACTATTTTCAAATTTACAAATTAAACTGGTAATTTACTTATACTGACTGTATACATCCTAAATAGTATTGGAGGAAGAGCTAATAGTAGTTCATGAAGACTAGGGGTTATGAAAACTTGTATAATTGTTGTGATAATAGTAAAAGTAGTAGCAGAAGTAATACTGTAATAACTGTATTGTTTATTAGTAGCAGTATGATACTTGTACTTATAATTTACTGATAGGATACTACAGTTACAGTAGCATTTCAAACTCTGGTTAATGTGTTCCTGAGTTCCACGGCACTCTACTTTAAATAGATAAGTACCACATTTGCCTAGAGTACTACAGTTAGCGTAAGTCTGTTAAACAGTACAGAACTCCGGCGATGCAGTACAAGGAAGTGATGACAAAATACTGTTTTTATTCATGAGGACTTCCCTAAATTGGTTTACCCTTAAACAACTGAAAACAACTGAAGTAGTTCTAAGTACAAGTACTCAATATACATTGACAAACAATTTTAAAGTTTGATACACATTTTACTCATACTGCAGCTAAAACTATATTGTAAAAGTACAATTTACTTTGCTAATAAGATTTACACCTCTGCTAAAGTCCTAACACACTTACACTACACCACAAATGTAATGAGTAATTTAGTTAGTAAATTAGTAAAAACTACTTCTACTTTACTAAAACCACAAGAATTGTTGCTACAATAAATACACTTTTACTACTACTGTTTCTACAAATTTGTTACTGTTACTATTATTACTGTACAGTAGGTCATGTACAGTTCTACATAAAGTCACAGGAAGTTTTCAACCAATCACAAATTTGCTTGTCCGACAATGACCTGTCAAGTCATTTATATAAATACACTCTCTCCAACCATTGGCCTCCTCAGCCTCTGAAGCCTGTCCATTTTTTCCTCTTCACCTAAATATTTTCCCTATAACAAATCAACTGATGTTTCTATCTGCTTTGTTATTACCTCGCCCACTGCGTCCAACGAATCTCAAATCGTTAAATCGAGCCACTTGTCCCTTGATGGCTGCCGTAGCGTTCCTGAGTTCGGCTGAGTAGTTTTCATCGTTTCCCGCCATCACGGTTACCAAAGTCCCATCTGGTATGTCTCCTAATGCTATCACCTGTACAAGAAATACACGTTAATCATACAATTAAGCAAGTGCAATTAAAGTTGCACTGTGTAACTTTTATGTTTTAGTTTTGGTTTGGTTTAGTTTAGTTTAGTTCAAAAGTATGTATTTGTTTATTTATTTATTACATAATCATTTATCAATTAATTAATTATTTTTGTAGAATATATTTTATTTGAACAAATGCATGTATATGTAGTAACTTGGCTAGCTTTATCTACAAGAATAGAAAAGAATAATTGGAAATTAATTAGTGGTAAAGAGTGGTTGTTTGTTCCTGCCTTTGTGTGAGAATCTTGTAGGTTCAATTCTCAGATGGCTTATACTACAATCTGTAAAGTAGAAATAGTAGAATAAAAGTAGAAGTAGAATAATCAAAATAAGCCTTTAGTGACTTTATATTCAAGATAACTACAGACAAACTGTTCAGATTTGGCAACACTGGCATGTATAAACACATGTATCTGAATCAGTCTACATTGTCCAGTGTAAGTGGAAAGCTGTAGCCTCTATAGCGTTTTATAATGCGCCCGCCACACTTATGTTAGCGGATGTTAATGCACAAAATTCAATAAATCTATGTGTTTGTGGCTAAAAGCTGCATTTGGCCTCAAAGTGCTGTGAAAGTGTCCTTAACCACAGCATCAGATAGAGCTTCCAATCAACAAATTATCACCGCATTCATACAGGGGAAGCAGGGGAATCAACATCAGCCTTATCATTTTTGTGTGGAAATTGTAGTGTTTAAAGTTGTTATTTTGCTCCACCTTTAACTTTATTTGGGTAATATTATTTAGCAGTAACAATGCTCATAAAAACAACATTCAAACAGCTTTGGTTACTCTTCTTACTGTTGGTATAACATTACATAAAAAAGGGACTAAACTGGGACAGAATCTACAACCAAACCTGGACTAGATCAGAACTAAAACTAGACCACGACCAAACCAAGTCTATATAGAAAACTAAGATCAAATCAGGACCAAACCGAGGTAAGTGTGAGTGTAGCTAAAGCCTTATGTGAACAATATGAACAAATGGTAGAATACTATTTTACCTTGAAAGCGATGGGCAGCGTCTTGTTGCACCTCCAGTGAGTGGGCAGGACTGAACACAGGAAGTTTGGGCTGTCCGTCTTCACCAGCTCCCCGGAGTGGTCCGAGATCACCTGATAAGAAGAAAATCTGTATTGGAAATTTCATAGCATAACATATATTTCAATTCTTATCTATTCTGTGTTTCTATGTCAATTATGTTGCAATTTTAGTTTTATTTCAGCAGGTTATACCAATGGTTGAAATAAAAAAAACGTTGAAAATGTGTAAAAAAAAAAAAAAAAAAAAAAAACATGCAACATACAGTTCCTAGATGTTTCTTTTTAAAATCAGATGTTTCTTTTTAAAATCATCATAACTCACAACACCATTTTTTTAGGACTGTCCTACAGCTCAGAAATATTGAACTGAGCGCTGCTAATTCTTTTCAACACTGACATCCTACTTAAATTTAGAACTATGTATCTGGACAATAAATGGATACATTGAACAGTGGGGAAAAAGGTCATCATCAAAAAATGGATGACCCAAATTGAGCCAGTGATTACAGACATTACGTGAAATGAAAAAACGTTCAGAATTAATTTGAAAATGGACAAATTTGACACACTTTGGACTAAGTGGGGCGTTTATGTCATAGAGTATGTGCCGTAGCTTCTTTGGATGTTTATTGTTAACTTTTTTTTTTTTTTTGCTCTATCTCTGCGTTATGTTCTGTGTTCTTTTATATTCTGCTTATGTTTGTTTGCACTTAGGCAATTAATAAGATCTATGGTATAAAATACATATTTTTATAGTAGCAGCATTAGTTGGAGTCGTTAAAATGGTAATAGTGGTACTAATGATGGTAACATGAAGAGTAGTATTCCTACCTGCAGTACTCCTCTGCCGGCCATGCTGTACTTGGACACTTGTGTGTTTCCTCCTCCCGGCTCTTGAGCTCCCAGAGGCAGAGCTTCCGTCATCTTTACCCCAGAAGAGAGTGTCGTGGAGGGGGGAGTGTAGCGGCGCCCGGGGGCTGGGTCTGGAGTAAGTATTACATTCAATATCAATATGTCAGATATAATGTAAAAATATGAAAATGAAAAAAAAATATATATATGCAATACAGAACAACCAACAATATTTGTGAAGTATTAAATATAGAATTATTTTAAAATAATAATAATAAAAATTTAAAAACAATGCTTAAATTCTGTACTTCAAATGAATTTCAAACATAGTTATATTAGGATTTCCTTTGCATGAAATTAATTACAGCAAGATGTAATCAAAAAAAAAAAAAAAAAAAGTATCTTATTCGGCATAGCTAGTAAATGAGATTAAACACTTTTATCCTGGTTTGATCCCAGATTAGTCTTGATGTTGATCTGGTTTGGTCCAGCTCTAGTTCTGCTTTAATATTACTCTAGTCCAAGTTTTAGCTACGGGTTTAGTTCCAGTTTTGATGCGGGGTGTGTGTGTGTGTTTGTGCGCACGCATCTCAGTGTGGATTAAACTTGACTAAGTCTTAAATTTAAATGTATAACTCTTTACAATTTGAAAGTGAAAATTGAGTTTTTGGACATGTTTGGGGATCATTGGTCATTCTTTATGGAGAAAACACCTCACTGTAGCCTGTTATAGATGACAAGAAGTGCATGACACATCCTCACTCAGAGCCAAGCAAATAGTAGCTCAAACAGTCATCGATTCAGTCAGTCTTTACAGTAACAACTAAACTTTTTTGGAATGGTAAAATTTTCCACAATTTTTTCCACACTCTTCCACAATTTTCCATCTAAAGAATCAAAAAACAACATACAGTAAAAGATGTGAATTTAAAAATAAATTATGGCAGAAGAAAAATATCATTTGAAACTAAATAGATAATTTGTAAATACAATGCTATTGTTTGATTGAAATCATCAAATTTAAAGGGTACATCAAAGGGTAATACATTTGGATGTGGCAAGAAACACTGAAATAAACTATAAGTCAAATATTCTAAATAATGTTACTATTGTCCTAAATATAAATGAGTCAGAATTGAATAGTTAGTTTGGATGTATAATCAGTTTTGTAATGCTGATGTAATCCCTAATTGAGCCATGAGTGATGCATAGGATGCAGTGTCAAATTTTGCAATAATAACATGATCCTTATGTATTGTTCTTCCTGTCAAAAAGCCAAGCCACATTCTGACCGCAGTATAACCGGAGTCTAACCAAAGCCTGACCAAGTTTTGGGGAAGTTTTGATCCAAAATCCCTCCCACTTTTCACAAACCAACCACAAAATCAAGAAGTGGGGGGTTTGGGCCACCACAGCTTTTCAACACTAAGGTCTTAACCAATATACAAATGTGTGCAACTACTACTGCTGCTGCTGCTGCTGCTACTGGTACAACTTTAGTACCCGCTTTATCAATGACACCAAGTTAACAGCAATTGGATGAACCCAGAAGTATAATGTAATGCCAAAAAGTCCAAGAAAACGCAGAAAAAGTAAAAAGATCTATTCTCTCCCTTTATGATTTTAATTTTAGTAGTGCCTTTGCAATTTTATATGCCGATAGTTGAAGCCGAGAGCGTACTATGCAGGATTAGGTTTATTCTGTACACTGATGTACACAAAATATTCTACAGATTTAAAATTATTACAAAAATTATTTCAATAATTTTAATTTTCAAAATAAATACACTAAACTAAATTCTATAATACTTTAAAAAAAAGAAATTAAAATTTCTTTGTTATTTAATGTTATTTACAAGACATTTACATTTATTTCTTCTAGAAAAAAAATAATTGTAGATGTGATTTTTGAGAATGAGAATTTTTTTTTTTGTTGCTAGATAAATCATGCAAAATGTTTTGTCTTGTGTTGCCCTATTTTAATTTACTTTACATCTTTGTTACATGTGCTTAGGACTTAATTTGGTTGATAATTCTTTGTCATCACAGAAAAAGCGTAAACATTTTACTCCTTCATTTAAACGAAGGTTGGGATGCGCTTAAAGTTAACATATTTCCGTGCGTAAAAGAATTAAATTAAATGTTATCTCATTTGGAACCTTATTTGAATTAATCTTTTTAACACAAGCTCCAATGTCTCTGAATGTATATTTTACTGGGATTTAAGATACTGAACAGCAAAAACAGCAAAACTGTTGAAATGAATAATAAGATCTCGTACCGTATTTCGCGTCCCACAGAAACACCATTTGTGCGTAATGTCGTTCTCTCCGCGTAAAACGTCCGTCTGTCTCCTGCCGTTTAAAAGTAACGTTATTTGTTCCTTTTGCGACTCGACCTATTCTTGCACGTTGTTCTGGTTGTATGTCCCGCAATATCACTTTACATGACTTTTACACACGACAAAATGATCCCTCGCGCATTTGTTTAGTTTCTTCTTACGTCCGAAAAGTGAGAGTTCACAAACAACAACACGAAACACTTCAAAATACTCTGGAAATTACTTGAAATCAACTTCCATGCCCCAAATTGAGTAAATAATGAACGAAGAGCTGCAGGGGTTGCTTCGGTCCTTGCCTCGCTTCTAATCCAAATAGCGTGTGACAGGGACAGCCTTTTACCGGCACTGTGTTGCATCTGCATGTCAGCCAGAAGCTTCAGCCAATCACAGAGCTCTCCGCTGCGTGACAGCCCAAGGGGAGGGACCAATCAGGGGCAGGTCCGTGCGAGAAGAGGCGGGGTTTAGCGGAGAACGGGAGAAAGAGGTACAAAACTGACAATAAAAAGAGCTGGCAAACTATCTACAGTTTTCAAGTTGTTTAGATACTTTTTGATTATAAATGTTATCTTTGAAGAATAATGTTGAGGAAGAATTGTAATCATATAGTTTACTTTAAATTGTTTATTTTATTTGTATTTTTAGTAGGTACATCAATACGTTTATAAGCTAATTTTATTTAAATCAGAGTGTCAATATTTGATATTCCATGCAGGAGGTGCAGTATCAAAATGCCATTTGAGAAAGCGGACTAAAGCGCTCCGGTTTGATATTTGACCAATAGGGGGCAGTACGGACCTGATTCACAGCGTGTTAATGAAGCAAACACGCAGCAAAGGCCCAATTAGGCCGAATACGTCTCAACAATTTGTTAATTTGAATACTACTTTCTAGAAATTCCTGACTTAATTTTTCAACAATAAATGCAGAATGTGTTGTAATACTGTAATAATAGAACATTTTGGATCTTCAAGTTGACATTTCTCCTTCAGCTCTGTTCTTTGATATGTTTTAATTTTAAAACTATTATTTTGTTGTTTTTCTTGTTCAATTAGAATCATAATTGTCAATAATTGTCAAATGATGGTTTACACAACAATTAGGTAAACCATAACTTGATTGTTTTAGATTTTTCTAATATAAATTTGAATAGGCTACAAACATAAAGTTGTCTTGATGAAAGAAGAAATTAAAATGCCAGTTCATCTTGCTAATTCCCACACAGCCCAAAGTTATATGTTTTTTGTTCATATTGAATTAGTATAGCTTCAAAATTATAGTGTGACTTACATATTTCTTACAACTTACATGTACATTTCTGAAACATGATTTGTTTGCAAAAGGTTGTTGTTTTTACTCATTAAAAAAAAATCTGAATTGTTGCCGTTTCTTTTGTTTTTTTTAAATTAGCAAATGGTTAACAGCCTAATTATATGTTATGTTATCCCGCTCTCAGATGAAGTAGGATCCACTTTTCTGCATCATATTTTTGAATAGTTTTAATGGCATAATGATAGTCCTGGTATATTTATCAACGCGCAGCACACATTTTGCCGATGAATACGCTTTAGTTACTAGGCAAAACAGGCCATGTCATCCGAAACCCAGCAATATAAAACATGCAAAACAAATTCAAATCTAAAATGTTCAATAATGCTGAAAATGTCCCTATAGGACTCATACAAAGACATGAAGAGACGAGTGAGAAGAGCGGGGTACTATTTCGCTGGGTAGCTTTCCACTCTGCGTCGGAAACTCGAGTCGCTCCCATGACGTCATATGATCAATAATCAGTATCCACCATCAGTTATCAATATTATAGACTCATCTGATCTGCAGGCCTTTGTGAATGGACAATAGAAATACAACACTCAAATCAAATGCTTTAGGTCAATGTCTTTAAGTGACAGCGTGGCATAAGTGTTTTAGACAACGATGCAAGATGGAACTATGGGTAAAAACTGCAGAGAAATCAAGATGAAATATTCAATTAAATATTTGTATAATTATCTAAAATTGTGGATAATCTACAGATATTTTTTAGAGGTGAGCACTAATCAATTTTGGCATAACTACGAACACAATGACTTTTAATTTTTAAATATCTATTGCTCACAAAATTGACTAAATGTTTTTTCTTGGTCTTCAAATTGCTGAAAGATACAGTTGAATAAAATATATTATTTGATGGCAATATCAAGAAAAATAAACTCATATAGTCTACAATCAAAAAATGCTTCAAATTTTTCTGAAACCACATTTCCATTTGTTTTTAAATGCAAATTAATATATTGCAAATTTTATCAAAATTTTAATCAAGACAAGTATTCAAAATCTAAATTACCATAAATTACCAAAAACACAAATGATGAAATTAAAGCCAAAGAGATGAAAATATGATTTAAAAAAATAACTGTAATCAAACTGTTAAAACATTTTGTAGTACTGCTACTTTTCCAAAATACTAAGGAAGCAATGGACATACCAAACAGTGAGTTTCCATTCCTGCCTTTCCTCATCAGGTACATGGCCCAGGAGAGGGGCGCGGGGCTGGAGAACGGCCCAGGATTCATGCCTCAATCCTGAGTAAACTCTTCGCCTTCCCTCAAACCTTCAACACCGTCCGAATGTTTATGGCTAATCCCAAATCTAATCCCAGACTGTGTTTTGGAAGAGCTTTTATACCCCATCTTGTCTGTCTCCAGGTCCGTGCGTGTTAATAAAGTGAGTGAGTGGAGGGCCCAGTGGAGCTGAAGAAAACGCCCGATCAAGAAGCTTTAGCCCTGGGGGAAACGCGCTCTCTCTGCCCCCGGGCCATCTCACACGCCCGACTCGAAAATCATCTTCGTCTCCTCCTCTGCTCCATCACGACATGACAAGTTTGTTTAAGTGCATGCAGGAAAAAGTCTAAGCTGTTTTTGATTAATTTGATACTTTAAAACACTGTGCACTATGTAACTTTTCTGCTTGTCTCCATCGAGAAGTATTGCATGGTTTGAAATGTCCCACAGTATGACATTAAGCATATCAATCTCCATGGAGACATTCAGGTAGCAGTACCAGACCAGACCAAGATACTGGTCAGATCTGTGGAGAATTGGCTCTGATCACTGTAAAAATGCATGTTTTTCATTGAATTGTAATAAATGTATGATGCCGTGCTGTGAAACTATGCAAAGCCATATTTCTGTGCTGCTGTAACATTACATAGAGCACCTTTAAGTCAAAGCACTTTCACAAAACTCATTTGTTGTTCAAATTTCCTTCACAACACAACAAAAAAACATTGTTAGCTTAATAAAGCCAGTGCACATCCAACATCCAAGAACAGAGCTAGAGGAGATTGGACCCCCAAAACGTCACGGGAAAACGTCTCTACAACTGCAGTATGTTCTATCTAGTTTTATCTCAGCCCTAGTAGCAATCTTAATATTTTATGCCAAGGTTTTATGTCAAAATAATAAGCTAATAAGGTAAGGTAATAAGCTTAACCATTCAATATTTCAAACAAGGGCTGACCGCCATTTTGAAAGTTCATATGTTATGTTAAAGCTGAATCGGTTAAATAAGTATGCTTGTCCTTCAACTGGTAATACCCCCTCTTTTCTCTCGTTCTCTCTCTCTTTCTCTCTCTCTCCCGTATGCAGTATTGATCCTTTAGGCAGGACGTCCCAGGCCCTGAGGGGGGCTCCTGGCTCCTGCCCCGGGACAGAGAGAGGACAGAGGGGACAGAGGGATAGTTTGGGACAATGGCTGTGCTCTGTGAGGGTGACTTTATAGTTTAAGTCAAACTCAGCATTGTTACTGCGAATAATATTACTCTACATGAAAAATGAAGTTCTCAAACTGACCCTAACTAACCCACCTTTCCTCAGTCCAGCCCGGGATGCCTTTTCAGTATCAATTGTCCACACTGAAATGTATTTTGCAAAAAGCAGCCATTTGAGCTCATAAGTGGGATTTGAATCGGCAAACCCTTGTTTCGAAACTAGTCTCTCTCTAACTTTTTCACAAAAAAGGCTGTTTTTTGTTATCTGCACATATATTTGATTTTTAAATCAGTGGAGTGGCGATAATGATACACCATGATACACCAAGGTAAAATTCTATAAAATTAAGGAATTTCAAGGCCTTTTAATACAAAACTCATTGGCATCAGATAAAAAAAAATGCAACCATATTACTACTATACTGCTTCTATTAATAATTAAAAAACAATATTAGTTTTACATCAGATGCCCTCCCGTCCTCCTTCCTGTAGAGTTTAACTGAGAAGGAGCAGGTCAAATGTCTCTAGTTAATCAGCTGATATGGTGTTTGGTTGGATAAATACAGCACGATCATTCACTAATAGAATCTGAAAATAATCCGGGAAAACATTTACGGATTTGATAAATATTAAAACCATTTAAAATAACAACCTGAAGATGTAAAATGACAATAGAGAGATGAAGCTAAGGTTTTGTTTTGGATTTGGGAGAAGGACCACATTGGGCAGAACAGAGGCCACAGAGCCAAGTATGTGACACTGACAGGACTCAGACGACCACAGAGGGTTAGCCATGCACAGACCAATGTCACCAAGAAGAGAGGGAGGAGAGGGGAGAGAGGGGGAGAGAGAGGGGGGATACAAGAAGAGAGGGAGGAGAGGGGAGAGAGGGAGAGAGGGGGGGTACAAGAAGAGAGGGAGGAGAGGGGAGAGAGGGGGAGAGAGGGGATACAAGAAGAGAGGGAGAGAGAGAGGGCCGATACAAGAAAAGAGGGAGGAGAGGGGAGAGAGGGGGAGAGAGAGGGGGGATACAAGAAGAGAGGGAGGAGAGGGGAGAGAGGGGGAGAGAGAGGGGAGGGATACAAGAAGAGAGGGAGGAGAGGGGAGAGAGGGGGAGAGAGGGGATACAAGAAGAGAGGGGGGAGAGGGGAGAGAGGGGGAGAGAGAGGGGGGATACAAGAAGAGAGGGAGGAGAGGGGAGAGAGGGAGAGGGGGGGTACAAGAAGAGAGGGAGAGAGAGAGGGCCAATACAAGAAAAGAGGGAGGAGAGGGGAGAGAGAGGGGGGATACAAGAAGAGAGGGAGGAGAAGGGAAAGAGGGAGAGAGGGGGATACAAGAAGAGAGGGAGGAGAGGGGAAAGAGAGGGAGAGAGAGGGGGGAAACAAGAAGAGAGGGAGGAGAGGGGAAAGAGGGGGAGAGAGAGGGGGATACAAGAAGAGTGGGAGGAGAGGGGAAAGAGGGGGGAGAAACAGGGGGATACAAGAAGAGAGGGGGGAGAGGGGAGAGAGAGGGGGATACAAGAAGACAGGGAGGAGAGGGGAGAGAGGGCGAGAGGGGGTGTACAAGAAGAGAGGGAGGAGAGGGGAGAGAGGGGGGACACAAGAAGAGATGGGGGAGAGGAGTAGAGAGGGGGAGGGGGGGTACAAGAAGAGAGGAGAGAGAGGGATACAAGAAGAGAGGGAGGAGAGGGGAGAGAGAGGGGGATACAAGAGGAGAGGGACGAGAGGGAGAGAGAGGGGGGATACAAGAAGAGAGGGAGGAGAGGGGGGAGAGAGGGGGATACAAGAGGAGAGAGAGGAGAGGGGAGAGAGGGAGAGAGAGAGGGGGATACAAGAAGAGAGGGAGGAGAGGGGAAAGAGGGAGAGAGGGGGGATACAAGAAGAGAGGGAGAGAGAGAGGGATACAAGAAGAGAGGGAGAAGAGGGGACAGAGGGAGAGAGGGGGGATACAAGAAGAAAGGGAGAGGGGATGGAGGGAGAGAGAGGGGGATAAAAGAAGAGAGGGCGAAGAGGGGAGAGAGAGAGGGGGGATACAAGAGGAGAGGGAGGCCAGAAAAGAGAGAGAGAGAGAGAGAGAGAGAGAGAGAGAGAGAGAGAGGGTACAAGAAGAGGGAGGAGAGGAGGGGGATACAAGAAGAGAGGGAGGAGAGAGGGGGGCCTCAAGGAGAACAGAGTCAAAGGAGATAAGGAGAGAAGAAAGAAGTGAGGGAGGAGAGAAGAGACAGGGAGAGAGAGAGAAAGAGAGAGAGAGAGAGAGAGAGGAGAAAGGAAAAGAAGGAGGAGGGAGAGGAAAGATGCAAAAACAGAGGGAGAAAAGGGAGAGAAGGAGAGAGAAAGGAGGGTGAAAGAGAGAGGGGGTTAGAGGGAGTGAAGACAGACAGGGAGAGAGATAGAGAGTGAGACAGAGGGAGAAAGGAGAAAGGGTAAGAAAGAGATGGGGAGGAGGGATAAAAAACAGAGAGGACAAGGAGAGAAGGGAGAGAGGAAATGAGAGAGTGAGAGAAGACAGACAGAGGGAGACAGGGATAGACAGAGCGAGAGATGGGGGGGCAGGGAGTTAAGAGAGAGGGAGCAAAAGGAGAAAAGAAGAGAGGAGAGTGGAGGGGAGAGAGACAGGACAAGTATGAAGGAGTCAGAGAACTAAGAAGCAAGGGGAGGAGAGAGAGAAATGAGGATACAGACAGGAGAAAGAGAGCAGGCAAGGATAGAGAAAAATGAAGAGAGAAGAAAATAGGATAGAGGAAAGGAGGCAATGAGACAGAAGGGGAGAAAGAGAGGATAGAAGAGGAGAGAGAGAGAGAGAAGAAGAGACGGACAGGGAGAGAAAGACAAGGAAAAAGCGTGAGACAAGGAGAGCGTGGGAGAAGGTTTGGTTATTTTTCTCCTCTATCCCTGCATTTTGGAGTAAAATGTCCCGTCGTTCAGTTTTACTTTAGTTTCTATAATCTGCAAAACAAACAAAAACAACAATTTTCTTATGTTCAACTGCTTTGCTATAACTTCACTTGGCTTTATACATTCAACAGTGTTCATACTTGAAGGAGGCCCAGTGACAGCAAAGAGAGGTGCAGAATCATTTGTTCAAACCACAACAAATCACATGTAATTCACTCAGTCTCATGGCTCTAAACCGTTTAAAAATATTTGGCGTCAAAATTCTGCATGAAGGAAATTATTTACCAGTTTGTAAAATCATGTAAAAATAAATGACTTGGACCCATGGCTTTACGACTTCCCGATGACCAAAGAGAACATTGAAATCGCCATTACGAGACAATATACCTTAAAATTTTAGTTGTATATTGGGTGGTATTTGGTGTGCCCTTGCCCCTCTGCCTCTGTCCTGTCATTAGCCGCTGCTGCTAACTGATATGTCAGAAAATCAATTAATTACTTTGAAGCGGCAGTTAACTGCATCCGCACAATGGGGCTCATGAATAATAGAGCAGCTAGCACGGCGCTAACTACAGGCAATCGCTAACTCCTCTCCGCCGCACGCTATTGACGAGATCCGCTCCAATACGGATCCTACAGAGACAGCAGGGGCCTCCAGGTGTCTGCAAACTCAGGAGGGCACATCAAGATGGATCATGTGTTGGTAGGCTCCTTAAAGGTGCACTTTGTAACTTTTCTGATGGAGGGCATTCCGCCTATAGTAGTCACATGTCATTGATCTCCCTAGGATGTTCCACAGCCTGGCATTGAACATATGGCTTTAAATGCTTAACCAAATGGATATAGATATTAAAATTGACTGATCCAAGTTCGTGTTGTAATTTGGAGACTTTCTCACCCAGAACTGAATCAGAGCCAAACCAGGGAAAGAGTTCTCTGATGACTTTTGGGGACACAACCAAATGTTAACGCTTTTGGACATGTTTAAAATGTGAACTGAACAATTAAAACATAAACCACAAACCTAATCACAATCACAATGTTAGAAAAGTCTTTACCTCTTTGTCTATAAGATCGATGTATTTGTAACTGTATTTTTGTGTTATCATTTTAACATTTTAAGTCAATGGTCCACTGGAAAGTCGTGCACCTTTAAATTTCGGAGTAACAAAAGATAAAGGGAAACCGTTTTAAGAGTGAGCGTTGGGTTAGGGGCCAGGGATGAATGGCGCAACGTCTTCACTCTTGAAACTTCAGTTCAGTTGACAGAATTCAATTTTCTTTTGCTATTGAACATACCAGGATGAATGAAGGATTGCACATGTTTTTTAGTGGAGGGTCTGAAATCTGCTTGTCTCCATGGAGATAGATACGTTTAATGCCAATTTACAAAGAGAAGGGTATCAGATCTCACACAGAATCTATAGTGCACTTTTTGGGACAATTCAAATATTTCAATCATGTACATTTAATTATTATTGTTAACATGTCCAGAACCATGTCAGTTTTTCCTCTTTCAGATCTAAAGAGAAATGTTGAAGTCTTGAGTTTCCGCCTGGTTAAATCCACTTATCCATTCAAACTGCACTAAACGTCGCCTTGGGCCAATTTCCCCCCTTTGCCCCCTCCCCTGCACCCCTCCTTCCCTCTCTCTCCCCATCTCTCGCTCTTATTTTGTCTCCTCCCTCTAAACCTCTCCTTCTCTCTCTCTCTCCTTCCCTTTACCTCCCTCTTTCTCCATATCCTTCTCTCCCTCTTCTCTCCTCGCTCTCTACTTACTCCCCCCCTCTCTCCCTCTCGTCCCCGCTTTTCACTCAAAGAATCAGCCTTTAACTAATTTTGACCATGCGCTTGATGGAGAGCAGGACCACTGTCAGAAAATCAATGCCCGCTCAGCGCTGCCCAGGTGAATTATTCAAACGCACCCCGTATCCACTTTTTTGGGCATTACAAGTTTCTTTGAGGATAATTTAAAAGAAATCAACAAATGGGGCTTAACAATTGCAAAATCCACCATCATTAATAGACAGTATGCATTTATTGTTTCTGAACTAATTGTGGATCATTTTAAATATTATATTTAACAGCAATATTGTGCAAAACAAGTTAAAATCTGTCCTATTTAGTATATAATTTAAAATACACTGAAGATCACAGCCACAGCACAGGATTGGGTAATTTGTGCTGTGAAAAGAAAACTAGTGTGTATGACTTCAAAAACAGTGAAGCACTTTATGTCATCGCAAGGTGGAAACAAGTGTTTTGAGCTTTGCAGCTTCCTCATCAAAAACATGAGATGTGCTTTCTTTCATTTGCACTTGTTTGGGTAAACATTATTTTTCTCTTTCTCCAGAGATCAAAACATTCTATTGCACCTTGTGAAACCATTTGTTGATAATCCAGGAAGTGCTCCTCCTCAAGTAAGTGATTTACCAGTACTTTTATATTATTCTAAAAGTAAAACACTTTGAAATTATTGTAAAAGTGCTGTTGATATTATTTATTTGCTTGGATCACCTAACATTTGTGAGACAATTATGTTTTTTTGAGGTGAGAGGCGCAGAGCTCCTTTTTGATTTCCTTGTTGACTGAACTTACAGTATTAATATACTCGTATTTACTGTTAGATATTTGCTGGATAGATTTGGATAAAATACAAGCTTATAACTGCAGTGACACCCATCATCACCTTTTGTTTTGGTCACCTTTGGTCAGTGATTTAATCTGTTTTTTCAAACACAATATTTTAACGTTGCACCATCTGTAATTTTTCTTGGAAGTATAGGGTCCCTGCTTGACTCCAGGGAGATGTTATTGTTTTACCTGTAAAGTTCCACTGTTTGGCATTAACTTATCTATTCCTCGTGCTCTCTTTGTTTGAACTATGCACCTTTGGTCGATGAGTACTTTTTCATATCAGAAAAAAATACTTATGTTTACTTAAGGTGACAAAAAAAAATAACACGAGGGCTAGTTTGTATGGATTCAATTATCGATACATGTGTTTTTATTGCCAAAAAAAAAAAAAAACAACAACTTGAAAACCATGTCATTCTTACTGTGAGCAGATAAAAATGCCACAGATAGCACAGATCTGACCTGTAACTTGCTCTGGTGACATCTCCTTGTCGCCATAACGATAGATACGTTTAATGCGGTTCTATCCAGGTTAGCTCCATGGAGACAAGAAAAGCTACACTGTATACCTTTAAGCTATATGATACAAGAAGTAAGCCTACAAAGCAAAACCCCTAAATAATGTCTATTGGACCTTCACACATTTTAGTACAGTAGGCTAATTGTGTGTTTACTATGCAAGTCTGTGCATAATTTTGGAAGCATTCTTGTTTATGAAATTTGCTCTAGACATCAGAAGTTTCGAGTGAAACAATGGCCGTACATTGAAAAGCCAGCAGTGTTGTTATAGAGGAGCACAAAATCAATTAATGTCAATGGAGATGTCCAATCAACTTTAGCTAAGCACCCTTCCCCTCAGGCTCTGACCCCAGCTCCGGCGCTATGCTAAAAGTGTTTGCATGCTAACTAACCCGAGAATTTACACAGGAAATCTTCATCAGAGTGGAAGATGTATCAACCAATCATCTGCTTAGAATTTAACCACAAAAGTCCCAAACGAGCCAATGAATAAATCAGGAGGGAGCGTCGCTGGGCGGAATTCACCAAAGACAAAAATGTAAGGGACCGCTAATGGCATCTGCATTCGGATGTTAACCACAAAATAGCGACAAATGTGTAGCGTAAAAGGTGGAAGAGGCTTTTTGCATGAATCTAGTGTTAACCGCAAAGCTGGGGGGACCAAGATGGTGGCAGTGCTTACGACATTAAAGGGAAAACATAAAAAAGTTGTGGATTTTATCGATTGGGAAATGGCACTTTGCTGTACGCGGTTTGGAAACGGAGGTTAGCGCAGTTCGTAGACTTCTGGAGATATTAGCGTCAGGAAGCTAGTCAAGAGGCTAAAATGTGAACAAGTGACTTTCTTTGGGAAAACTTTGAAAAATAAAAGCATTACAATGTAAAAATGCAAACGGAATTGATAAACTAGCTTAGCGCAATCAAGCGAGCCACAATCAGAAACAAGTCTAGAAAAAAAAGCAATGCCAAGTAGGGCTGTAATCCTTTAGTCGTTCAGTCGATTAATTGATTGATGGTGTCTTAGTCGACCAAGATTTTATTAGTCAACTAATCATTTTATTTGCATTCAACAAATTTATGTAGCAAAAACAGCAAAAACAAAAAGATCTGGAGTGAGTTATCTGAAGATTTTTGAGTAAATCTGTATCTCTAACATATAAATAAACTGTTTACTAGTACTTCTCTGTATAAATTGTTAGTTTTGCATGAACTCCTGTGCAGTTTGTGTCTTTTGAGTGCAGTTTGGATCAGATACACGGAGATACTTCATAGTTTTGATGTACTATTGCCACGCCCCCTTTTAGTAGATTGTGAAAATATTGTTGCATATTTAAGGTAAACTATACTTTTATGGTGGTTTATTTTATTTGAATGGGGACAAGGCACATTTACTGCAAATGTGCCAGTATTAGCTACGCAGTTATAGTCTCTGCAAGATGTAAAACGCCAGCAATAATATGGTACCTTTCTACCTTTCCATAGATCTGACCTGTAACTTTGCCTGCTGGCATTGCTGTCCATTGAGATGCAATGACATTTCCATGGATCAAGCAGGTGGCCAAAAGACAATAATAAAATGTCAACAGTGTCAACACATTTTTCATCAATTATTTAGTTTAGATCATATATGAACGGGATACAAAAAAATAATAATAATAATGACTCAAAACATATTTGCTGATTCAGTATTGTTCAAAAAAAAATACTGACTTACAATGGAAGTTGGAACATGTGAGCCACAGTAGTGAATGTATGTTTTATTAATTAATGTACTTCTACTTCTTTTTATATGGCTACTACCGTTTCTTTTTATTTTGTTCTGTGCCGTTTAATTTAATTTGAATATATTTGTGTATTTGGTCAGGACATTACATGTTAATGAACATGCACCGCTGGAATAAGCCATGAGCTACTTTTTTATGTGGTGGTGAGCCAAAGATAAATTTCTACCTCAGTAGACAATAGCTCCATTCTATTCTATTCTATTCTATTCTATTCTATTCTATTCTATTCTATTCTATTCTATTCTATTCTATTCTATTTAGAATAAGCATTATCCTTAATCACAATTAAACTTCTAAAGTTTGCTTTCACACGTCTCTCTCTCTTGTCACTTGTCATTTCAGTTCTTGTCGTTGCTGCGCTCCTTCCTTCCTGTGCTCGGCCTCTGCAACGAAAATAACGATTTCCGCTTTCAACGTGTCATAAAAAACTGCCATCTCTTCACAAGAATCTCTCTCCTCTCTCTCACTTTTCTCTCTCACTCTTTCTACTTCACTCACTCCTCTCTCTCTTTTTTGTGGTATTGGTCTGTGGCTTCTACAAATGTGGCTTACCAACAATTCTCAAATCACGTAATGACTTTATCCACAAAATCTAGATAAAAGCACACAATGTTTTTTGGACGCTTTTGTTGAATAATTTTTCACTTGGTTTTGTTTTAGCATCATGCATTTTGCACTCGACTCCTCTCACTTCCTGTTATAGTTAAGCTAATCCCTTTTCAATCACACACTGGATATCAAATTTCTCTAAACAAAAAACTATGCAAACCAAAAAGTAAAAACATACATATTCTAGGCTTCTATGCAAATATTAGCTTGGACAAAATGCATACAGTTTCTGTGGGTATTACATGGACAATGCAAAAAAGGAATTCAATATGTTGTGCTCCAGAGTACACTGCTTTCAATCCCAACAAAAGAAAATATTGGCCATTAAAAATAATCACTCAAGTCCACTTTTATGTTCTGTTTGTAGGCAAGACTTACTTGGTTCATCGATTGCCATAAAAAATGCATGCAAACACATATTGGTGCTCCTTCCAACATGTAATTTAGCTGCCTTATGTTTCTACTTAGAGATATTGTGTAAAATACACCCTGAATTCAAATTCTGTCGAATTTCACCAATTTATTTAAGGGGTGTAAAGGTTTATGATAAAGTAGTCTAAAAATTTGCCAATCAGAAGCAAGCAAAGGCAATGTAGTTCATAAGTCACGCCCACTTCGAAGTCTGTCATGATAATATATTGAGTTTTACTGTATATAATTTGGTGAAATGTATCAGTAACTGGTTTATACAGTTCCAGAAACAAATTTTTAAATAAAACTATGCTGCTCTTGTAGTCCTTAACACAAGTTAACGCATCCCAAAGCAAGCTTTCACACTTTTAGTATTACTATTGTTTTCATTATCATTTTATTGTTTTTGTAAAAAGAAAAAACAAAACAAAAACAAATATATATGGGGCATACACTTCTGGAACCAAGTGGTGGATGGTCATTGTTCTGCGCAGTCAAAAAACTGTTTTGATGACATTTTTGAATATATTTTCAATTCAAAATTCTAAATCAATCTTCTGTTTCTAACTTCTTGACTTTTCTTTTGTTTCATTTGTGTTGTTCCTGTGAGGAAATATGTACCCTCTACAGTGCACCATCGGGAACCCTTCTCCAGCTGGAGGATTTTGTCTATTTGCGCATGTTTAAGGTTGATAGAGAATCCGAAGGACCCAGACATAGGGAGAACATGAAAACTCCACAAAGAATCAAACCTTGCTGTGGCTAGAGTAGTCCTCTGCACCATAACATCTTAGAATCATGTCCCAAAGCAAATCAACATCTAAAATTTACGTCTTTGTTTTTTTTTTCCCTGAAAGGTCAAAGGTCATTCACTTCACTCGCTCATTCTCTCCACCTCCTGTTGTTTCCCAGTCCATATATCTTTAAGTGTTTATTATGCACTATCCCCATCACCACCTTCACTTTCTTAACCTTTGTTTTTCTCCTTTCTGTCATTGGTCGATTGGATTTACACCTCGGCCCGCCCCTATTTGGTCTCGTGGATATTCGAGACATTGTTGATGTAGTTTTTTGAGGTTATCTAAAGTTTGCACCTGTAGTTTTAGCTAAAGCTTGTTGTTATCAGGACTAAAACACACTGTAGTCAAAGGAAGCAGTGTTGAAGCTGGCGTATGGTGATTCAAATGGGACTCAAAAACACTTCAAGTTTAGATGCAACACTGAAAAATATATGACAATGCATCAGTTCATGAAAATGAATGTGTCAAAATATGTTTAAATCATTTGGAGAACATGTACTTGTGGTTGGGGTAAAAAAAAAGCTATTTCACACTTCAAGCTTGAAGTGCTTAGTAAGCAGACAACAATAGCATGTTAGCATAATAGCCTTTTTGGCATGTTTTCCTATGCTGGCTGCAGCGGCCTGGTGCTAATGGTGATAGAGATATAATTGTGCCTTTGAAACATTAATATTTGAATTTTGCTATTATAAATGTGTTTGGGGATTTAATTTGATTCCATATTCAAAGCTGTGTCTGCACCACTGATAACGGCAAAATGGCCAAATTTATTTCTTACTGTTTCATTTGTTTTAAACAGGTAACAATAAATAAATAATATACATATATACATAAACCCTTTAAAATAAATAAACTAAAATTAATGCAGTTTAATAGGGTTCAACTGCACCCCAGTATCTTGTATGGTACATTTTTATATAGACCTTTCCAGTGTAAACAGACACTTGCATTCAAGTTTGTATTTTTAGTGGAAGAGTTAGCTTTAGCCATCAAACACCGTAAACTATAAAAACATCAGAGCTTTTTTAGAAAACATTGCCACATGTAGAAATGTTTGGACTAAGCGATTAACACCAAAATTAAAATGAATGGGATGGACTGTTTTCATTAGTATACCAAGCTGGAATGGTCAATATTGTTGTAAAAGGGAAAGATGCAGGTTATGTTAAAGATACTAGTTTCTCTGTTGCTGAACAAGTTCATCATGCATCTCAGTCTTCACTTGAAACAGCACTCTCTGTACCATGTGTTTTATCATATCATTGTTGTCTTATGGTCTAGTATCAGTTAGACCCATGCCTCCAACTGTAGCTTATACTTTACATGTGATAGGCCTGGTCCAGACGAGGTAATCTGACAGAGAAGCAGACACTGATAGCATTCGCCGCACACATTTGACCTCAGCGCACGTGTCACGACAAAGATTTGCATGTGGGACGTAAACAAGCAATTGCATTTTTGGATAGTGATTTGACCAATGAGAAGCAAGCCAAAAGAACCAATCACAGAGAAAAAAGTTGTGCTGATTTAGAACGGCAGATGGGTTGAAACACGTGATCAAAAGCATGCAGGACCAACTCAGGATTAAATAAGAATTTAACAAATAAAATCCCAATTACAGCAGCAGAGGGCAACGACTACATCTGTTGGTAGACTGCAAAGTGACAATAACTTTCCGATTGAACAGTTGAGTTATATCTTTGTAGAGGAATGTTAAAACATATGCAATTTTAGAGTCTGGTAAATGTGCACGCACAAAATACACTTTCAATTTGTTGTTATTGCTGTTTCTGGAATGTTCCAGAGTATTGTATGAAACTTATCAAACTATCACCAAGGAGACAAGAAGCACACAGTAAGTATGCATGTATTTAAGGTATATACGATAACAAGCAATATCTTCATGGAGACAAGCAGGTGGCAGATCTGGTAATTCAAAGGAAGCATTGCTGCAAATGACTGTGCAACCTTTCCATCTAATTCTAGTGCACCTGGTCCACCAAAAATAATGTCAATTGTATTTAAGTCCTTGTCCATTGGTTCATTCCAGAGAAGGGCCTGGACGAAGGAGTTCGTGGGAAGATTTCTCAGCTGGGTGTGATGCAGCCACAAAGAATTCAAAGTCCTCCTCAATATCCTCCTTTGACTGATCACTTCTCTTTCTCATACAAATAATTATATATACATGAAAAAGCCCCAGACAAAACAAGACAACCAAAACTTAAAATGCAACTACAATTGCAAGCCACATGAACCAGAACAATTGGAATGCCTGTCAACCAATCACCAATCTATTCAATCTATTCATATAAGTGCACTCTTTCTCCCCTCCATAGTTCTCCAGAAGACGTTTCAGAGACAACCTTCGAACAGAAAGGTCTAATGCTATACTATACTATACTGTATACAACATTCAAGGCAAAGCAATATGGACACTGCAGGGGGTATCCAAAACATTTAATTTCACATTTAACAATAAACTTTGAATGCCCAAGTTAAAGACCCTGTACTCAATTTATTTCATGTAATAAAGTCAAATCTGTTTTACTCCATTTGGGTCAAAATGAGACCACAATGCTTTCCCTGCATCAAATTATAGAGCAGTTTGTTCTTAATGTTCGTCAGCTTTACCGTGACGTTGTTTTGGAAAGTGCATAAAAACTCCTCGTGGTGAATATTTAGGATACTGGGACTGCCTTCAGTGAGCAATACATGTGGAGTACTAAATAACAGTTTAAAATAAACTATTTCTGTTTGTCACATTTTAAGAAAGTAAAAATCAGGTACAGTCCCTTTAAGATATGCAAAAATACAATTTACTTTTCAAATACCACAAAATCCAAGCATCTCCAAAAAACTGGCTCAGATCTGGTCCTCTACTCCAACAGATTAACTTTTGAACATTAAAAACATGAATTATGTACGTAAGGTTTGACAAATTAGGAAGCAAAGCAAGCAGCTAAAACGTATATAAAATGTACTCACCTTTTCGAAACACTGACTCAAACGACACCAAAGACTCAAATATGCTGTTAGACGCCATGTGCCATCAACTCTAGACTTTGTTGAAACCTAAAAATAAAGAAGCATTACTTGTGTTCAATGTATATGTTTCTAGGGAGTGTCTGAAAGCACTAACCACAAACCACATGTATTGATGCATATATTAACAAGCAGGAATGCTTAAGAGTGGTAGAACGTTATGGTTTCGATTCAGCATTCGCAGGAACAGGATATGATCTCATTTCATTTTTATTCACCTACAAACTAACAACAGACTTAGAACTGGACCAAGACTAATCCAAGTCTAAATAAAGTCTAACTAATCTATGCACGGTCTAAATTGAACAGGAGCCAATTAGTGCCAAACTGGGTCTAAACAACTGAAACAATGACAATCTGAACAAAATTCTAATCTTAAATCAGGTCTTTTAGCTAAACCAGGACTGCCGAGATCTAAACCAAGACTACAACTAAACCAGCTACAAAATAGGATTAAACTATTATTCCCAAACTAAAGTATGGCTGATATTTTAAAATTGTTTTATTGAAGGGTTATTCTCACTGTATACCGTCACAATTGTTGCTTTCAAAACTCCAATAGGAAGTATCAAACCTTATGCTTTTCATGTATTAGTTTCCACTCAATGTAGTTAGTTCTCCAATAAGTACATCTGTGAAAATATTCACATTTTACACTTTTGGAAATTATGCTGCATAACTACGTCAACGGAAAATGTACATTTTTCATGTTTTGCAAGTTATGGTATATAAGAATGTCAATCAAAAACATACACATGTTACAGTTTATCAATAACAAACCCTGACCCCGACACAGACTCTAACCCTAATTTACAAAATGTAAAATGTGTTTACAAACATACTCAATGAACATATTTTGCCAACAAAAATGTACAATTACATTACAAGTAATGTAAATGCAAGTACATAAATTATGTTCATATTTTTCTGGCGACTAGGTTGCAGCCAACACATGCAAAAATACAACAAAACACAATGTGTTGCAGAATATTAGGAAAAACATCTTACCCAATTTCAAGTGTTGATAAAATTGCACTTTTCAAACTTCAACTTTTTGTTCCCAGACTCCTTTTCCATTGTCCATGTTTTCCTTTGTGACTGTTCAAATTTCTTCTCTCACTTGTAAAAAGATAAATTTGAAAATGTTGCCTACAATTTTAAGCGATTATATTTACATCCATGGTTGCTGCTTCAGTTTTTCTTGGTTATTGTCCAGATGTCTTCATTCTTCCACCTCTTGCCACTTTAGTTGCAAATTTGCCCAAAAAACTCCCACTTGATAACAATGCACAATTGATCTTCTTGCTTCCACCACAAAATTGTTGAAAAAGAAAAAAATCTGACCAAATTTTACAATAATGTACACTTTTCCATCAACTTACAACAACCTATCCTGGAAACAGTTGCGAATTTCTTTCTTTCTTCTTCCTCCACAAGTCCCTCTCTTAACCTTGTACACTCACTACTTCCAATACCACTACTACAAATACTACTACTTGCCTGGATCGTCACACCTGACAGTTTGAACTAGGAAGTTGACTCGCAGTTGTGTTCTTTTCTTTTGAGCGAGCGCGATGCTTGGAACGCGGTTGTGGGGAGTTGTTTTGAGAGGATGCGAGCTTGAGTGTGGTTGTGGTTTGGTTTTGCTGGGGTTAGACGCTGTGATGAAGGTGAAGGAGAACAAGCCGAGAGAGAGGAAGACGGTTAGACCACTGACCAGAAACCAGAGCTATCAAAAGGTGAACCCAGGGCGAGTGCACATGAGGAGGGGTGGAGAGAGGGGTGGATAGGGTTACGGCTGTTTTATTGAGATCTATGGGGAAAAACATCCAAACCGAAATCGAACGCATGTCACTTTTAGTCAGGGGTTCGCCAACTGCTTGTATCTGTGATGATGTTGCTGCTTTTTCTGGAATGTTTCACAGTATTTATCGCCATGGAGACAAGTGTGGGACACCAGTAGGCCAAGTTACATTATTCAGATCTGAGTCAACCCTGCTCACTGTAAGAATACATGTTTTGACGTTAGTAAAACATAAAAAAAAACCACAATATATCAGTTAAATGCCACACAGTGAAACATTCCTGGCAAAGCAAAAACATCTCCACTAGAAAAGTTATTCAGTGTATCTTTAAAGTCTTTTGAATGTTTGAATTGTTACAAAAACTTATCTTATGTTTTGGGTAGCTTTTGAATATTGTAATAATGTAGGGAATTTTTATTTAAAGTTAATTTATCAAAACCCTCATAAAATAAAAGTAAACAAATCATTTCTCAATAATGATCTATTTTAGCATAGGATCTTTACAAACCTGGCTATTGCATCGCTGTTAAAGTTAAACTCCTCTCCCTAGTGAATTGACCCCACACCTGTTCTTTAAATAGCTATAACTTGTCTTTTCACTGGTTTTGATTAATGCCACACCCCCTAATGTTACCCGAGCTTTTGGACTCCGCCCCTTGGACCTGCACACCTGGACGGACACACGCCATGCCCCGCCCACAAACCACTGCAGTGACTTCAATCAGAGGAGGCAGCTGCAGACACGCCCTCCAATGCAACTCAATCTGGGGACACACAAAAGGAAAGTACGACAGAACAATTATAAGAAATGTATGAAGTGATTTTATATAGCATACTAAAAGTTTGTTACTGGTTATGATAAAATACGTTCAGATTTTAATCGTATCAAACAATCAAAGAGGAATGATTAATTAAAAAGAACTAATAAACTGGAGGTTGTGTAATTGACGAGGTCAGAGTGAAGCTCTATATTGTTATTTTAAAACCTTTTAACAATAATGCCCTTTCTGCAGCTCGTCAATGCAAATGATTTAATTTTTTTCTTGTCCTTTCATCCATCAATCCTTGGGCCCTCTAAGCTGCCGACTGAACGGGAAATCTCATGTCTGCTAAATGCCGCTTTTGTCATTAATTGCAAACTAAATGACCCTGCAGCCTACAAGTGCTGTCAGGTTTAAAACAATAAAACAAAAAGCTAAAAACTGAGGATTTTGTTAACTTGTTTATCGAGGCTAATTGTGTTCTTTCAAAACAGAAATCAAAGTCTCAAACATGAACTCAGTTGTGGTGCCACCATTATTGTTGATCACTTCAAAAAAATTGTTGTGATGCTTGATGCAAGCGTTTCTAGGAGTTGAGAGGGAACATTTCTCCAAGTGGTGAAGGTGGCCTCACAAAGGGCATCTGTCTGGACCTGCTGTCCATTTTTGTAAACTTCCCTTGCCATCCCCAAAGGTTCTCAGTTGGATTTAGATCAGGGGAACACACAGGATGGTCCTAAAGAGTGATGTAATTCCCCTGAAGAAGTCCTTTGTCCTGGGGCTTTGTGAACTGTCCTGTTGAAAAACCCAGTGGTTCGAGGCCGTCAGTCATGAGGGATGCTCTTTGCAACATCTGCACTGAGCCAACGGCCGTCTGACGCCCTGCACCACCCGAAGCCATTAAGGGAAAAAGCACCCCAGATCATTATGGCGCCCCCTCCCTGTGGTGTGTAGAAAACATCTCAGGTGGTTAAATTTTTTCTATAAATAAAAATATATATAGAATATAGAATAAAACTTTTTTCCACCTTTCAATGTCCCATGTTCAGTGTCTCTTGTAAAGTCCAAGTGACAGTTCTGTGGTGTTCAAGGAGCCGAGGATTTTAAAGAAGTTTCTTGTTTTTGAAAACCTTCAGTCACAGATGCATCTGATGGTTATTGGGCTGCAGTCGGCACCACAGCCTTAATTTGGATAGGATTGTCGGGCAATCAGATCCTCCGGCTCAGCGCGGAGGTACATTTTTTGGGTCTTCCACTTGACTTTTTATCTTTCAAGAAATTCCAAATGCCTGTCTCACTGCGACCCTCCTCAGCAGCGATGGCTCGCTGCGAGAGGCTCTGCTTATGCAGCTCAACAACCAGACCACGTTCAAAAAGTGAACTTTTTTTTGCCTTTTCCATCAGAACATCATGACAGTGTGAATATCTGAAAGAAAATGACACTGAATCCACATTTTTGCACAGATTTGGGCTTTAAAGGCATGTGATTGGATCAGCTGCAGAACAACCTTGTTACATTTAATTGTTGTTTTAAATAAAATGTTTACGCAAACTTTTTTTTGGTCTCATTCCTATTTGTTGTTGCATATTGAAGCTCTTACTTTGAACCTTGTTAAGGTCCATGCAAGATGTGATTTTTGCCATTTATATAACTGGTCTTAAAGTTTTGATCGGGACTGTATGTACATAGAGCAGTTTGTTTTAGAATGGCCTGATGTTATGGGACATTTTGGTGGGAAGCGTCTGGACCATGTGACCTTCAGACACAACACGACGTCCAGCTGGAGCTTCACAAAGGTCAAAGGGCAGACAATAAAACAGGGAGGGGTCTTTGGCCAAGTTAGATCTCATCGCAACGTTCTCTGGGATCTAATTGTTTAATTAAGATGTAGATGTATTTTATTTCAAAATATTTTAATCATCTAATATTAGACAGATTAGGAGTAGGTTGTTCATTATATTAAGAGTAGCAGTAATAGCAGTAAGTAATAATAGAACTGCTTTGTCTAATTTTCATTTGACCCTATACTGTATTTTCTCTCAAACATTATCATATCTGCCAGCAACTGTCTTGCATCTCTCACTCTCCCTTTTACACAACTACTGAATCAGGATCTAGCACTGCTGGAAAGGCACATGGGTAATTATCTCTTCACTGTTGGACCAAATCCAGAACAATTTTCCTTTTGGAGATGTTTAGTTTGTGACAGACTTGAAAGTCTTTGGTGCAGGATAACTGTATTTTAGCAGCTGCAGACACACGAGGGACAGTCCAGACGAGGTCCATGCTCTGAGTCGTGGGAGCTCACAGGGGGGCAGAGACAGTACACAGATGTTTTGTGAGATTTAGACATATTCTGTGATATTTGGGCTAATTAACCATAGTTTACTCTGTCAATTATGCTCATTGGAACTTGCTGAGACAAGATAAGACTGTATAAAAAGCGCATTCTTAGCTGCAAATTTAGTTTAAACACAGATTACCAGCTGACAATTGACAACTATTACACTATTTAAGCCTGTTTAAAACAGCTACACATTTCTTGCAAAGTGTTTAAAACATTTCATATATTAAGTGTATCCTGTATAGACAATAGAGGTTCATTGGTGCTGGTCCAGTAGTGTCCCACAGTAATGACATCATAGTTTGCCCTAACCCTAACCCGTTCACTTAAATTTCAAAACAGATGTTGGTGGTGAGTAACTTTTACCAGTAAAACCTTTTTTGTTTCTATATAAAGGGCCTCTCAGCTGAACTTCACCAGTGAATACTCTAAAAATATATATTATTTGGAGTTAAACTTAGTTTAAACTCCAAATAGTTTTGATTGGTTTGCACATGACTAGATTGTTATTTATTTTAAGATGTAGAGTAGCCAATCATAATATTATATTTTATCCGTTATTAAATCCCATAGATTATATTTTAAAATATACAAACAAATTTTAATATGGAGAGGTTTATTTTGGAACAAGCGCCAGTCTTTTCAGTCAGAGTTGACCGGTGAAGTAAACTAGACTTTTGTAGATCTCACTTTGGTGTGGAGCAGACTGTGTTCACATGTGTCATAGATGTTTGAATGAGTCACTAGAGGCGACTGTTACAGGAAGAACCTCCTCTAAACAAGCAGCTGTCTACAGTGGACAAAGACACATCTATTCTGTTTTCTCTATAGTCACTCACTAAACTTGCCATCTATAGCCAGGTTTAAGAAAATACGAATAGTTGGGACAGGTGTGTTGATTGCAAGAATGCGATGACGTTTATGAACTAAATGAGTCAATGTTGTGGTCATCAGAGACAGAATCAGAATCACTTGTATACATCTGCAAGGGGAAATTCTTTTCTTTTATATTGGAGAAAAGAAGAAAGAAGTGGCATTTATTTTAAACCATTGTATGTAGTCCTTTAAAGATGCTCTAGAGTCCCAATCAAAAGTTTAAGACCAGTTGACTAGATGGCAAAAGTCACATTTTGCATAGTTGGATCTCAACAAGGTTCAAAGTAGAGCTTCAATAAGCAACAAGAAATGGGAGTGAGGCAAAAAAAAAGTGTGACTAAAGATTTTATTGAAAACAACAATTAAACTAAAATAGATTGTTCTGTAGCTGATCAAACGTTTAGGACCACACCTCAAAAAACAACCCGAAACCTCAAAACAGAAATCAAAGTCCCAAACATGAACTCAGTAATGAGTAGCTTCACCAATTTTGTTGATCACTTCAAAAATTGGTTGTGATGCTTGATGCGAGTGTTTCCAGGAGGTGAGAGGGAATATTTCTGTGGTGAAGACGGCCTCATGAAGGGCATCTCCTGTCTGGAACTGTTGTCCATGTTTGTAAACTTCCTGTGCCATGCTAACCGGGCCCTGCCATATGAATTCTCGTGATATTTGTGAGTTCACATACTCCTGAGAATCCATCTGCAGCGTGTTCTGCTGTTGGGGCTGTACCGGCCGTTGTGTGCCGCACCAATTAGAGCCAATTGTGGTTTGGGCGGAAGTCAAATAGACAAACCTAAACAAACATGGCGGCGCCAATGGATGTACTTCGGCCTATTTCAACACATTTATGGACTATTTTGATTTTTAAAACGTGCACATAGAAGTGCTTTGTGCATCTGAGGATGAAGAAGAAGTCTCTCCTTTTCACTCAAGTGGATTTCTTGATTTCTCGACTTGTAATGCTTTTGCAATGCCGCGACCAATTCAGAGTAACACACGTATCAATCTGGCATGAGCCAGGTTAGTGCCATCCATCCCCAAAGGTTCTCAGTTGGATTTAGATCAGGGGAACACACAGGATGGTCCAAAAGAGTGATGTTATTCTCCTGAAGAAGTCCTTTGTCCTGGGGTTTTGTGAACTGTAGTGTTGTCCTGTTGAAAAACCCAGTGGTTCCACAGACGAGGGCCTCAGTCATGAGGGATGCTCTCTGCAACATCTGCACAGAGCCAGGGGCCATTTGACCTGCACCACCAGGAGCTCCATTGTTCCACTGAAGGAAAAGAAAGAAAACATTTCAGGACCATCAAGTTTTTACATTATTTTTTCTCATCAGAGAATAAAGCTCTTCCCCCTTTCCATGTCCCATGTTCGGTGTCTCTTGTAAAGTCCAAGTGGCCTGTGGCGTTCAAGGAGACGAGGCCCTTGAAGAAGTTTTTTTGTTTTTGAAAACCTTCAATCACAGATGCATCTGACGGTTAATGGGCTGCAGTCGGCACCACTGCCTTAATTTGGGTCGAGGATCGTCCAGTGTCTAGATGGGCGCCACTGGGAACCTCCGGCACAGTGCTGGTGTCATTTTTTTGAGTCTTCCACTTTACTTTTTTGATCCATAACCGTCAGGATCTCTTGATAAATTTCAAATGACTGTGTTACATGCGTCCCTCCTCAGCAGCGATGGCTCGCTGCGAGAGGCCCTGCTTAAGCAGCTCAACAACCAGACCATGTTCAAAAAGAGAACTTTTTTGCCTTTGCCATCAGAACATCATGACAGTGTGAATACCTGACAGAAAATGACACTGAATCCACATTTTTGGGATTTGGGCTTTAAAGGCATGTGGTCCAAAACTTTTGATCAGCTGCAGAACAACCTAGTTCAGTTTAAATGATGTTCTCAATAAAATGTTTTTTTTTTGTCTCACTCCCATTTCTTGTTGCTTATTGAAGCTCTACTTGGTACCTAAGATTCAACCATGTAAAATGTGACTTTTGCCAGTTATTTTACTGGTCTTAAACTTTGCATAGGGGCTGTATATCAGGCGTCCCCACCGGGGCAGGGCTCAAATCGGGCCATGCACCATCCAACACTGGGCCCTAACTGGGGAGGGGTTTTATGCATTTTGTGCCATTGTTAGCAGCATCAAGTTGTGGACCACTAGTCTAACTTTTCTGGCGGGGAGTTTGTTTGTTTGAGACATTGCCCATTAAAAACATGGCATGTTTACAGCTTTAAATAGGCCGGACTGCAGCCGGCCTCATTTCCATTTGAGAATTCGCTCTCAAAAACTCTCTCTCATGGAGAGAGACAAAACAACTTCAGCATCAAAATGTAGACTAACATTTACATACACAGTTTACCTCACAAACTTGTACGTAACTTTTACTGAAATGTTGTAAACCTACATGTTAACTATGTTTTGCACTGCACAAAAAGCAAATAAATAATTTTACATAATTTGATCCCACCATATAAAACGTTGATCCTTCATTAGCTTTAGGTGAAAAGTTCAATCTAAACTAATTTTGCCTGAAGTCTTCAACGTGTGCTCTCATTTGTATCCCCATTTAACAACATTATCAACTCATATAACTGTTAGCAAGTCGTAAAGTGGTTTGTCCTTTAGTCGACTTAACTAAAATCTTTATCGTGGTAAACAAAATCTGCTTTTAACGTACCCACAGACAATACATTGGAAGTGTGCCGCCAATTGTTGCCAGCATTATGGTATAAAAGTGGTTGTAATACTGTTAGCGTTAGCCGTAAAGTCGATCGTTACGTCGTACACTGGTTTGGTGGAGACACAGTCATAAAATTCAAATAGGATGTGGTAAATTAGATAAGGTGGAGGGGGGACATTGAGGTCCTGGGGCAGTGACATGTTGGCCCCTCATAAACCCCCTTGTGTCAGCCTGGGGCCCCTCTGTTTCAAGTCCCTGAAGGCTGTTCTGTCGTTAGAGGACGTTAAGGAGGAAATGTGTTGTTTGTTTAAGCTAACACTGGACTTTCACAACACGGGGAGGTGGAGTAGATGTGGGGTATGTTTTATATTCTTGAATTGGTCGATTGCAACAGAAAACTAGTTGGTTTTGGTAGGTTTTTATGACGGATGCCCTGTCAGTTGTCATTGGCATTACTTTATAGTTATCTAATTTCCCGTAAAAAACATACATAACATTATACAGCCAACAATGGACATTTAAATGTACATTGCAAGTTATATTCAAATTAAATGATTTGTCTTTGTTAAAGGGCAATTTTGCACTACGTAAAGATCCACGGCATAACTTTTCTGATGGTAGATAAGCCACCGGCTGATATTGATATGCTTTAACTGGAATATTTGGCATTACAGCATTCATTTAAAAACATGCATTATTGTGCTTGACTGTGCAGGATCAGACCTGTAACTTGACCTGGTTGCGCAACCAACTGGAATCAAGCAGGTTGCATACTCTCTTCTAGAAAGGTTACACAGTGCACCTTTATTTTTATACCATAATCAGTTAGTGTTATTGTAAACCTAGTTATATTTCTGGTAACTTTGCACCCCCACTTTTCCAACCCTCTCCAAAAAGTTTATAGTAAATAACAATTAACAAAAAAACTCTTCTCCAAAAAGACACGAACAAACAAACACCGGACTCTTCCTTTTCGTTTTGCTCGGCGCCTTTTCAAAGACCGACCACATGGGACCAATTAACATGACTCCACTCTGATTCACTTCTACAGCACTAACTAAACTCCAGTGTATGCACTATCATAGTCTCATTACAGGAGCAATGCAAAAGATGGGAGCGAGTATGAAATAAAGGACTTTTTTAACTAGCAGCTCATTCAAGTGGGCTCTATTATTGTGTTAACAGTTCATGAAACTTTTCTTGAGGAGGGCCCGTCACCTGCTTTATCCCCGTAGAGAATTCATTGTTTTGCTTATAAAGTATGTCATTAAACTTATTAGTCTTGCAAGCATCCATTTTTTCAACAATGACGATTCCCGGTTAGCTTACCTGCCCCAAAGCCCTAACCAAATTATCTGTTCCTAACTCTGATCCTAACCCTAACCATACCCTAACTGTAAAAACATATTCCAAAAAATAAATGGTGCTAGCATAGTCTCCAATGCAAAGTGACAGTCTGTGACATTAATTAGATTGGGAGAAGAAATGAAGTGTGTGTTTTTATTGACTTGAAAATCATGCATTGTATGCGCAGTGTTTAATACAATATACTGAGGATATAGCAGTAACATTTTCATAATAAAGATGGACACAAAAGTTACACAGTGCACTATTAAAGTTAACTTGATTATTATGACAGTTAATAGCGATATAATCTCAATTATGAAAATACTTAATCGGTTTATTTTTTGACAGCAGATATGCCCTATTGACAAAATGAGATTTGTCATTCAACTTCAGGCTGACCACTCACGCAGAAAGAAAATGCACTCTACTCGGAGAGATCAGTAGTCTAAGCCTCAACCTCCTCACTGAGAGGCAGGATAACCACTCTGCCACACACTCTCCTATGTTGAATGGCATTTGCTACATTTTTTACTTTTGTTTGGAGTTATTTTTCTGTCTTCATGGTTGTAAATACTCGAGTCAAGGAAAGAAAAATAATATATTAAAAGGACATATTTCTAAACCTAAACCTCAAATTTGGATGATTTCAACTGAGCATATTAAAAGGTGCACTGTATAAGTTTTCTATTGGCGGGTTCACCACCTGCTGGTCTCTGTGGAGATGTTATTGTTTTGCATATAATGCCCCACAGTACGGTATTAAACCTTTTTATTTCTGTGGAGAGGAACATGATGGGCAGATCGATACCAAATATTGATATATTGATAATGACAGAGGCGTCAAAAAGTATCAATACTGCAAAAATATTGATAATTCGAATTTCTTCAAAAATGCTGTTTATTAATATACATTTGTTATTTTCTTTTTATAATACTGTACATTGCTAATACTTTTGTCTTTTTGCTTATACTTTTCCTATTAGTTCAAGCAAAGGTTGAAAGAAAGTAATGATTATTCATAGAAGGAGTTTCAGTGCATTTTAGTGCAAAACGCATTGGCATTTGGTTTTGGATTGATACCGTGATATTTGTATTTATATTACTTGGTATTGGATTGAATCAAAAATCAGTCCCATCACTAGAGGCAAGCCTGCTCAGGAAGAATGCCTCTATTTCAGTGTTTTTAAGCAATAAAAACATCAGTAATTGAACAAACGTAAGCTACATACTTTTAATGCTAAATGGTGGAACATTCAAGGCAAAGCGAAAACAATGGAGACAAGCGGGTATAGCTTTTAACTAATCAACCCATTTTCCTTTAAGTGCTTTGGTTAAGAGGCGTTTTGGCGTTGATTTCTCCACCAGCTGCCGCTCTCTCGTCTTACCTGTAATCACCTGGTCCAAGCGCGCGTGCCCTAATAACAGCGTTAGCATTAGCGTGGCGGTCGCGTGCTAGTCTTAATTAGTGTTTAGCATCTTTGAAGGAGAGCAGTGAAGAGGCAGAGGGGACAGGTGTGGAGGAGGGACAAATAGACCGAGCACAAAGAGATGGCGTGTGTCCTATTGTCCCAAAACACAACGCTGAGGGGAGAGCCGAGGGTTCAAATCCCACCTCTGCACCTGGTAGACTAACTATTTATTTACATGTTAGGGTTGTTAAGGTGCAATTAGCAATTATTTCAGTTTTTTAACTACTTTTGGGACAGCGTAGCATTGACAGTTTAAAATAACATGGAAAACAGTTCAAAATATTCAACCATTGATTTTTGGTGGAGGAGTGAAGTTGGGTTAGGTTAAAATCAACCATAGCGATGTGTGAAATGTGTTTCAGAATAGAACATTTGAACACTTAAATTTAATGAATAGGTCTTGGGAAGCTGTATATCTTTAAATTAAAAACATGGAGGAACCGAGTAGGAGAAAATGTGCATCCCACACTTAAAGAGGACATATTATGCTTTTTAAAGGTGCAATATGTGACTTTTCTGATTGAGGGTTTGCCAACTGCCTGTCTCCAGATTATAGTGCTTTGTCTGTAATATTCAACAGCATAGCATTAAAAAGCTTGTTAACATGAGATGTCAGACTTTTTCTTAATCTATTCCTTTTCGTCCACCATGTTAAATATAAAAAGAAAGCTGTAGCCCTCTTATTTTCAGTCAAATCAATCATTCTGAGATGAATTAAGATCAGTTTGTATAACAACTGATACATACCCTAAAATAATAAAACATTAACTCATGAATAGAACTTTAATATGGATTCCACCTGGACTTTTTTCCCTAAAGATAATTTTCCTTTAACTTAGTATAAATTTTAAAAGAGGAACTCTCAAAACCCAACAAATGCTCAATCTAGTGTCAATAAGGCCATCCTCCAGACACCAGCTTTACTCAGAATTGAAAATCTGATATTCCTCTGAGCAGAGTTTGTTCACATTCAGAATTAGAGTGAATCAGACACAATCAGGCAAAAACTACAGAGTCTGAGCTTCTCAAAGAGTCCGGCCAATTGATTGTGCTCCAAAAGGTTCAAGAACAGCTTTAGTTTGAAACTGAGCTCATTTTAGTCAGGCGTTGATGTTAAACTTCTTCATCTCTATGGAGACAAGCAGGTGACACCACAAGGAAACTCACAGGTCAGGTCTGTTTAATTCATCTCCACAGTCTCTTCTTCTTGTTGACTTTCATTCATTCCGTCCTGCCCCTCTTCATACCTGGATGGTTGTTGGCCTGGGTTGAGGTTAGGTCACGCTGGGGTTTTGGGAAGCCTCATGGGACGTCCTGGCATCAGCGCAGCTTCTTACTGGAAAAACATTTGTTTGTAATTGACACATCTGGTTTAGATTTGATTTTAGTTGCTACTGTTAATTGCCGAATACCCCACACACAGACAAGGTTTATTTCCTCATGTAGCCTATTCACTACAAGCAAGAACATATTTTCATTTACTCAAAAATATAGTTGTCAACATTTGGAAGAGAAATTATAGGCTGTAAGGAAGAGTAGTATTTAAGACTTATCATCAAATGGCTATTGGCTTCATCTATCACCACACATTATGTATTGACAAAAAAACAAACAATAAAACTATTTACAATCTCATGAGAATTTTATGCAATTTCCTTTTCTCCATTTACAGTAAGGTTTAAAGTTGTTCTTACTCATCTTCACACTGATGTGGGCCATTTTTCCTCCAGCTCATTCTCAAGACATTATTCATCTGAGCTCATAAAGAATTGTAAACGCTTGTAATTCACAATGACAGTTTCTTTAGTCACTGACAATTTAAAGTCTGTATGTTGTAACTTAAGTAAAAGCAGAGTATTAGTTTAAAGTAAAAATATCAATATGCTGAGTATTAGTTTAAAGTAAAAATATCAATATCCTGATATTGATAAAGAACAGTGTTGATTTTGTGTTCTTTGAGACTGTCCTCACATCAAGAACGACCTATTTGGTCGTTTGTTTAGAGCCCAAAAAGACATATGCTCAAACAGCGCCCCTGTAGGTCATGTCTAAATTACACTCATTATGAGCCAATAAAACGTGAAAACAGGACTTACCACGAGTGCTGGAGATTCCAGGCTTACTCCATGTTCAATTTCAGCACAGATCCAGAGAAAAACGTCTTTTCTGCTGATGACATCCAGTCATTCTAGTCACAAACAGCGAAATCCACAATCAAAGAGCTAGCGCTAAACTTCTGTGCGCGTATCCGCGACAGGAAGTGACATCATGGAGCGGCAACATGAAATCTGTTTTGAGACAGTTTAGTTTAGTTTAGAATTTAAATTTGTTTCTTTGTTTTTTCACTTTCTTCAGCGAAATCATGTGTAATCCTACATATCCCATCCTTGGCTTGATCTAGATATACATCATAAAAACAAATGCATTTTTACATATGCTGATGCCACCTGCTGGTCAGTTTATGTAACTGACACACAAGTAGTGCATGATTCATGACGTGATCTTAAACAGTAAACAGAAGGTTTGGTCTGTATGACCAAACACAACAAAATTTCAGTTATTTAAATTATGATAGCAGATCATCAATTTGGTCATCTGGGCTAATTTGGCAGGAAGCCTGGGGGACAACAAAAATTGCTCTGAGGGCCACATTTGGCCCCTGGACCAGAGTTTTGACACTCCTATAATATCTAATGTATTAGTCTGCAAACTCCTCAGCTACCTCTCTGTCAGCCTCATGGTACAGCCGGGTTTGAACAGTCCTCAGCTTCAGCCTCCTCCTCTCCTCTACGGCTTATAAATCTCTGAGGTGCTGCCCACCTCTTGTCCAGCTCCTCACATTTAATAAACTTTTATCTGATACACATATCCTCCGGTTTCTATCTCATATTGTTATATATTTTTTATGGTTAAATAATTGTTCACAAATAAATTCAAGAAATCATTCAGTATAGCCAATGCTACGTCTCACTGCAATCTGCAGATTACACAATGTAAAGATGATGCAGCAATACTTGAACAACTATTGCAAGAGTCAGGACCAGAACCTCCCGACATGAGTGCTTGTGAATCAGCAGATGCTTGTGACAGTGATGAACCTGAGAACACAAACTGCTCCCACTCCACTGGACGATAAAGAAGCAGGAGTTCGTCACAGACTCCAGCTGCACTCACAGTGAATGATACAAGACATGTACATCATAACTATGACCATCACCATCTCACCCTAATTGATAATCTTGTGCTGTATGCATCTTGATTCATCTCTGCACTGTTTTTCCTACAGTGTTCTATCCATAATATGGGCCGATATGATTTCAATTGTACAGGGACACTGCATAACAATGTATTTAAGATCAAGATGCTGAGGACATGTCAATGACCTGATCAGTCTTTATTCCAAGAGTTCATCTTGCCCCAGTGTGGGACGTCTATGATGTCCAGGACACCTTTATATATATATATATAATATGTATAAATATAAATAAATATTACAGAAATTTGATCTTAATGATAAGGATTTAGTCCAGCCCTCCACCACTTGGCTTTCAATATGACTCTTGAGGAAAAAAAAAATTGATTGATTGACACAACAACATGGTGATAGTATTTTTCCTTCATTGCTTTTTTTTCTTTTTTTTTTTGTAATTTCCTTCGCAAATTATTAAGTTTCTTAAGGGCGTTTGGTGGATTTTGTACAGATAATAATGCACATTTTGAATCTCTGGCTATTAAAGGTGTTGCAAAAGTTTTTAAAACGGGAAAAAAGGGAAAGGAATTTAAAAGAATCTATAAATCGTCTGATCAAACCAAATTTAAAGCTTTATTTTATTTTATTTTATTTGGTGATTTTCATATTTGAATTGTTAAAAATAGAATACATTTTGCTTTTCTATCTTTTAATATTAAATCTGTATTACTGCAGAACCATTTGTATTGTTATTGTTAATATTGAAATTATTATTATTATTATTTACATATAAAATTATGTTTTATGGTATTAAATCAACCTAAATCCCAAATTCCTTGATTATGGCAGATGACACATGATAATAAATTAAAAAAGATACATTAAAAAAATCTATTTCATGCCGACGCTCCGTGATGTTACTTCCTGTCGCAGATACATACAGAAGTTTAGTGCTAGCTCTTTCATTGTGGATTTCGCTGTTTGTGGCCAGAATGAGTGGATGTCATCGTCAGAAAAGACGTTTTTCTCTGGATCTGTGCTAAAATTGAACATGGAGTAAGCCTGGAATCTCCAAAACTCGTGGTAAGTCCTGTTTTCACGTTATTGGCTTATAATGAGTGTAATTTAGACATGACCTGCAGGGGCGCTGTTTGAGCACACGTCCATACGCCTTGTTTGGTCGTTTTTTGGGCTCTAAACAAATGACCAAGTGGGTCGTTTTGTTTACGCGGATGTCACCATGAATGTGTTGTAAAAAAATACTCAAACCATAGGGAAAGTACGTTTTCCTTTTCTGTTCAGTTAAAATGTTGTTCAGTAGAAAGTACATACCTGCTCTTAAATGTAGCAAACGTTTAAAAAAATATATTGGAAAGTAAAATATAGGCTACTTAAAGTATGACAAGTTAGACTAAACTTTTCACTAAAATATAGTGAACATGATTATATATTCAAGATTTTATTGAACACTTTGCCCATTTGTCTCCGGTTTGACAGTTTTTGTAAAGTTAATGTCAAGTGTCAATTACTGTATCTGTATTTTCAATGGTACGTCACATGACAAAACAAAGGGATTCTGTTTTAGAACTCAGCACTGCTTCCTGTAATTTTAAACTTTTGTTTTTCAAAATGTCTTCACAAACTGCAACTTCACAAATGTAAAACTATGATAAATATTTACCACCAAACTAAGATATATAATGATTAGAAAAAAACATGAGAACCTGTCATATATAGACTCTATATATACCTCAAAAATGTAAGCGCAGTACTTTTACTTGTTTACATTTCAGTAGTAGTTGTAGTTGTAGTTGTAGTTGTAGTTGTAGTTGTAGTTGTAGTTGTAGCAGAAGTAGTAGCAGAAGTAATAGTAAAGTATGTGACCCTGCTCAATGTAGTTCACTCATTTAATGACTCAACTTTAAATAATGACTCAACAGTGACCTCAGGAGGCCACACCTGTAATAACTGAATATACTGTACAAATGTTTGTCTTTATTTTAGTTTTCATGAGTTTATTAAGTAATATCTTTTTATGAGTGCATTACTGATGGAAGCATAAAATAAACTCAACTTTATTAATAAACTGTACATTTCATAAGATTAAATGAAGTTTTACACTAACACTAACCATAACAGATTACTATTAATTCTTTATTGGAGTCTGCCTGTCTGACTACATCTGTGCATGTATTTCTTATCACTCATAGATTTGGTCCAGGAGGGGAGCAGGGTGGCGCGGGGGGTCTGTGGCACCAAATCTGGGATCAATCCTCCCAGACCGGACGGCCCTGGTCTGTCTGTGTCTTTACAAATGTCGCGAGTCGTGCGGAGGAGCCAGAGGATGCGGGACAGCAGCGAAAGATAGTGTTGCATTGACTACCGTTGAACTATAGTCTAAGTCCATGACAAGCCGAGGTCAATATATCTGATTGTTCTGGAGTTATAAACAATAGGATGAATGGAGGCAGTAGCGCAGAGGAGTCTGGCTGTCTGCGGCGATACATGGACACAATATAATATACTACTACTACTGCAAATATATGGCAGTACGGTGGCTAAGATGGGTCTAGTGAAGAGGACAAGTTTCATTAAGGGTGCTTTCACAGTTGTCCTGGTTTGAGCTCAGTTTAGCCCAGATGTAGGTCTGGTTCTAGACCTGGTTTAGTCCTTGTCTAGTCCAGATTTTGTCCTTTGTGCTTTTATCACTCCTGCTACAGTGATAAAAGCATTGCTAGTACTGTAATGCTAGACAGCTGATGTTACAATACTGCATTATTACCACTGCAACGTGCAACTGCAGTGCTGCAGGAAGCTGATGGGGACATACAGCCAATTATGCTTCTGCTATGTACTGATGCTAGAACCAGTGCTACTACTACAACTACTATGCTACTTATTATTATACTAGTATTGTTAATACTCTAATAATGCTGCCGACTTTTGAGGTCACTTTGACAAATGATTACTACTTTAAATTCTGACTAAATGTAAAATGTGCTGTGGTGTAATGAATACTGTAAGTTTGTACTTAAAGTGCCTATCACAAGATTGCTTAAATTTACAAATTGTATCCCCGTTCAGCAATTTCTTTAGGTTTGTAATTTTACTTCCGGATTGTAAACGATGACATCACACTAGGAAATGACAAAGCAACCGCGCTGTTCACTGGGCTCATCTAATGTCCCAGATTATTTTTATTTGAAATAAACAAATGATTTTCCATAACCTTTGTATGAGAGTCTGTGTGATGTAATCAATTTTTTTTCACTTCCTGTAATTTTCAATATTTTCAAATTTTCTCCACAATCATCGAAAAGTCAAATTTATATTTACAACATGTATTAATACACCAAATAAAGTCAAAAGAAAATTATAAAAACTTGTCATACACAGAGTAGTTACATGGCTAAAACTATACTCCATTAGAAGTACTACTGCCAAATGTATATAAAAAAATCTAAATAAAGTATGGAAAGTAAAATAATACTCAAATCAAACTTTAACATTATTTTAGATTGATATAAATATCCACATATTCACACGTTGCACATATTCTCTGAGCTCTGGGTGTTCCAGTGTTATTTAGTGTTAAAGCCATGGATTTGGGACATTTGAGACTTGAGCTGTACTTAGAAAATGTATAAGATGCTAATTACAATTACATGGCTAGAATTATTCTCAATTAAAAGTACAGATTTAAAAATTGAGTCACAAAAGTACAATAACCCAAATAAATCTTTTTAAATGATTGTAATGGGAGAGTTTATAATGCGTTACTTTGCAGCGCTGCTACTTACGGCCGGCTGATTCATGCATAATACACAGGCTGTTGTTTACTATAGGGGCTATATAACTGTCATGGATCACAATGGATCAGAATGAAAGAAGGTTTGGGAAAATAGTTGACTTGTTATGTCTTTCCTGTCTCTCACAAACAACACAGACTTTATGACAGTGGCCATCAGTAGCCCTTTGTATTCATGTGAAGGGCTAACCACTCTGCCACAGTAGCACACATGGACATGCGTTTGTTTGTTTTATTCATGCAAATTAGAATATTCCAGCATATTTAACCCTTGTCTAAATCAAAATAGTCAGCTTTACCCTGCGATGTCATTAAGTGATCATCCAGAAAATGCCCCTTTGTGTTTTAAAGCAGAACTCAGTAACTTCATGACAGAGCTTCCCCTGCAGGTCTCTTGTGAACGTACACCCCCAGAAAACTGATGGCAAAAGCTTTTTTTTTCACCCTTCCTTTTTATTGAAACAAGTTTAATCACATATAAAAACATTTAATGTCACCAATTTCTTTTTTGTTTCTCAGGAGAGTTGTCTTTGGGTCGGCGTCAGGAAAGTTGCGAGGCTGGTTTTCCGCGCAAAGACAGCAGGGGGAGACGGCGGGGGCTTCAAACACCCCGAAAATACATTTACAGTCACCACACGGAGTTACAAAGACATTTAATAAGGTAAACATGTTAGAGTACAATAACACCAGGCTCATTCTGATCATTTCACTGCTTTCAAGTTCTCAATGTTTGCGCCCTCTGCTGGCCACGCTTTGTATGCGTAGAAATCAGAGCTGGATTTGGCAACACTAACTTCATTGCACACAATAATTAAAGGTCCATTCTGGTAAGATGTCCTGCTTATCTTGATGTTATGATGATGTCAACCCTTTGCCTGGAATATTCCACAGTATGGTATTCATTTGTCTAACTTGCATTGATTCAATTACAGGCGTTTTATTGCTCAAAACAACAACAGTCCTCATTTTTTATCATTCTGAAACATAAAAAGCATTCAAATCATACCCTGAATAATATATATAAAACTATATAACCCCTTTAAGTTAATATAGTTCCCTATCATATTTTCCGCCCGTCTTTAGTCCCCTTCTTTCTTTTTGACAAACTCACTGAAACATCTCTCAAACAATCGGCGGTTTAGATTCAGAATAACTGTGTTCTCATTGGCCTCCCTGGAGACGCACAGGCCTTTTAAACCTCCTCTCCCTCCTCTCTCCTGCTCTGCCCGCGCTGATAGTCACCAGTCGATACGGCCATTAGTAAATAACAGATACATAATTTATTAAATATCCTTAGATACATATTTCAGCATCGAGTTACAGAGCAGGGCAAATAAAACGGAGACGAGTTAACACGGTGAGAGAGAGGCTGAGAAAATGATTGAAAATTTCAAACTGCTGAGATTTAGTTGAAAGTTTTTGAATGAATTGAGAAAATATTAGGGATTTGCGTCAATAAATGTTAGCAACAGTAGCAATAATGTAAATCAGAATGCCATATTACTTTGTGTTTGTTGATAAAAATATTCTACGTATGGAGTTTTTAAAATTGTATCAAATCTTTTCAAAAACTTCAAATTTCAATTTTCCACCAATGAACAAACAATTTCAGACTTAAATGTAAATTATAGGCCTTGCAAAAATTGTACAATTGAAATCTAATTATTCAACTCTTGAAATGGTTAATCGAGTCTTCTTTCCGTTTTATTGTTCATATACATAACTAAAATGTAAATAACTTAAATAACCAAAATATGTGACTTTTGAAATGCATGAAATGTTGATAAAATCTCACATTCCAGCGTTTTCCTCCCCTGCTCCATTGCACACGCCTTATGCATTGCCTCTTCCTCTCGTCCATACTAATTCTCATATTAATTCATATCTGATCCTCCTTTAGCTGCAGATCGATGAAGCAATCAGGTTTTGTCAGTGTGAAATGAGTTGTCCCGTCCTGTTTTTGCATATTCAACCTCCTTCAACATCATCAAAAGTCCATCTATTACCGACACGCGCCTCCATAACTGTTTAATTAGTTTGAGCAAAACATATCGAACCCCATCACCAAAATGTATGAACGCTGAATCAGGAAAACGCTCATAAAAGGTTCAAAACCGATATGAGAAAGTGCTGAAGAAGCAGACGGAGGAAACTTGAGGGTCAAAACAGGAAAAGTAATATAGTAATGATGCACTAAGATCGACTGTTCAAACAGTATTTACAGGAGAGATGGTGGTTTTCATTCACATAAATATCTGCAAATCTAAATAAACCAGTTCAGGTTCAAGTTACTCACCAAAACAAATAGATTATCAAAATGTTAAAGGTGCAATATGTTACTTTTCTGGTGGGGTGTCCACAGCTTGCTTGTCTCCATGGAGATGCTACTGCTATTAGTGCTCCTTCATTGTAATAATGGACCGCAATAAAAATGGTTTTGATGAAATTAAACATATTTCATCAAAATATGCAAATGTTTTTGAAGACATGGCAGTATAATTCCCAACAGCATGTGTACAATTTAATACTTTTAAAATTTCATTTCAGTTGAATTTAAATTTTAAATATACACCTAAAATGTTATTAAAAACCTTAACATTTAAATTTTTTTTAGAGAATAATTTCTCAGTGTGGAAATTCCAGTGTTTCAATGCACAGTTCAATAAGAAAAGAAACATCACAAATCAAGATCACGATTAAAGTAAGTGGCTATGCTGATGACTATGATTATACAAACAGAAGAAATAGCAGGTAAAGTGATTTAAGTGTATTACAATATTATGTATATGTGGCCCAATAGGATACATTTTGAAAGGACAAAACAAAGTCTATGAGAAGTTGACGCGCTGTAATTGTTGGCTCACATTCTAATAGTTTAATAATTGTACAGATACAGTGTGTATTGTATCGTTTGTGGTGAATGCATTGGCTCAGACTGGAGCTCTCATTCACTGGATCAAGTATCACTGCAGCCAAACACACATTTCTGCTTCACAGCCTCTTTCCTCCATCACAAAGTGTTTTTCTATACATCCCAATATCATCCACAATTGTATCATAATGCTCTCATCCAACCCCTCTCTCACTCTCGCACTTTCTCTGTCTCTCCCTCTCTCTCTCCTTTTTCTCCTTTCCCATCTTTCCCTCCCTCACTCCTCTCTCTGCACCCTCTCCTCCCTATATTGCCCTCTCCCTCGCTCTCTCTCACCTTGTCTCCTCTAGCCACTCCGCTCCTCTCTCTCCTTGCCCTCTCTCTCTTGCCCCCTTCGTTGCCTCTCTCTCTCCGTCTCTCCTTATCTCCTCTCCTCTGTTTGTGTCCTCTGCCCGCTCTGCTCCTCTCTGGTTTCTTTAATGGTTCCCAGGGTGCATTGTGGCTTGTGGGATTGGTCGGAGTGGGGGTGATGCGGTCATTGGGACACACGAGAGCCTTTCCATCAGAGCGCACACCTCAGCCGTGCAAATTCACACTTTGCAGATCTCAAGTGCAGATCCAAATGCAAAAATATTGAAGAATTGTGTCAAAAAACTTTCTTTGAACAATCTACTACTAATAATAATTATACTATACTTACAATAATTACTAATGATGCGTCGGTTTTATGGCATATTTTGGCAGCAGAGTGGCTAGCGTGAAGGTTATGGGTTCTACTCCCGGGCCGGATTGGGCCTGTCTGTGAAGAGTTTGCATGTTCCTCCCTGTGTCTGGGTGAGTTTCCTCCATCAACCTAAAACATACTCAATAGGTAGAATCCTCCTGCTTGAATTCCAGACTAAGCCTTGACCGATCTGGAGATGGGATGTCCCAACAGCATTGAGAAATGGGTCAAATGCAGAGGACAAACAAAGTGTGATTTATTTATCTTTCAGGCACTCAAAGTTGCTTAAAGGTGTACCATAACAGTTCTGGTGGAGAGTAAACCAGCTGCTTGTCTTTATGAAGATGTTAATGATTTTCCTGGTATGTTAAAACACTAATTATCTGACAGTTTGGTTCACAAAGTCATAGGAGAGTGTATCAAACTATACTTTTGAGGCATGATCTACAAGCTGAATGACAGCCCTATTTTTGTCACATATCATCAGGCAAAGATACTTGCCCGTCAAGACCACAGTAGCTTACAATGACGTTTAGTCTGCAACTGTATCTGGCCTCTCTGATTTACAATAGGCGTAACTGACATGCAAATGAACCAATCAGAGACAACAAAACAAACATGACAACACATTTTAAATCAGTAAGTAAATAACAGCGCAGATCTCTTCAGAATCAACAAGAAACATACTAGACTCTAAATCTGGGGTAAAATAAGTTATACATTTCATTCTGAATGTTACAAGGAAATTCAGAGATGTCCTCTGCGTTTGAGTGATACACAATACAAAAATGGTCAGTATTCTGGTTCTCCATTCAAACAGAAAACACTTGAGAGCCAAGCAAGAAAAATACATATTTCTATTTCCCTTCTCTCCGTCCTTCCTCTCTCCTCTCTCTCTTCATTTCTCTCCCCCTCCCTCCCTCCCTCCCTCCCTCCTCTCTCTTCTCTCCCTCTTCTCCTCCTCTGGTCTGAGATCTGATCCTTTGGCTCTAGTTTCAGTTGGAGCAGTGATTAAAGTCCAGAGCTCTGCAGTGTCATCAGACGCCTGACTCTCAGAAAAATATACTTGCGCTTTCAGTTTGAAGTCCTACCTTCTTTTTTTTAACCACTTTTACCTAATTATACACATTTTGATTTTATTTTTGATTTTATTTATTATTTGATTTAAGTTTGAATTTTTCTTAGCCCTGCGACGAGTTGGCCACTGTCCAGGGTGTACCCCGCCTAAGGCCCAAAGTCACTGGGATAGGCTCCAGTCACCCGCGACCCCTAATGGGAATAAGCGGTAGAAAAAAAAAATGAATGAATAAGTTTGAATTAATGTTTTTAAATTGACACAATTAAAACTGTGTTCTATATATTTTTTCCATTGCTTACTGATTAAAAAAATTATATAAATTACAAAAAATAGTGACAAATATTAGATCAATTGAAAAGGAAATATGGTTTATTTATCAAACAGTATGCAAAATACTATGAAAAGATGTTGGAGTTGATAAAAATATTAATTGCACATTCAACATAATGCATTTAACTATAATTTATCATGTTTTATTATTTGACTTTAAATGTGTTCTGGATTAATACATGAAATAAATAAATTAAACTGAGTTACATACTGTATATTTAAAGAACTACAAAAACAGTGTCTAATCATACAAAAACAAAAAATAAATGAATAAATAAATAAAATGAAAGGATCGCAGAAAAATACACTGATGGTGACATATCCTTCAGAGGTTTTGTGGTCTCATCGCTGGAAGTCCATTTGGTATTGGTAAAAGCCCTTTTGAGCGCGTCTTCTCCTGTGTGCTCAAACATATTCCGAGTTAGACTTTGTGGTGTATTCACATCCATTGCATCCCTCTGCTGTGGTGAGGAGCTGTGGCCACATCATCACTCACAGAAATCACTGCAAAACCACACCATAAAACACAAGAGCCACAAACCAAAGCAAAACAACACACACCACAGGATAATACGCCACACAGACACAAAAAAGATGTCTTGATGTTTTGGTGGGTTGTGTAATGAATTTTGTGGTGTGTTGTCACTGTCGGTGGGATTTTAGTCCTGGTTTAGACCTGATGGTTAGACCTGGTTTTGAGTCCTGGTTTAGCGGCGCTTGTTGGGTGTTTTCAGTCTAGGTAATTAGTCCTGGTTTTGTTCTCGTTTCCCAATTTTGTCTTGGTGTTTTCATGGTATTAGACCTGCCTTGGGTTAGTCCTGGTTTTGTGCAGCTCTTGTTGGGTGTTTTTGGTCTGCAGTAGGTGTTTTAGTCCAGGTTTAGTCGCCGTTTGTTCCCAATTTAATCCTGGTTTAGTCATGGTGATGCTACAGGATTATCGGTTCTGTTTAGTCTTGGTTCAGTCCTGGTTTGTCCTCAATTAGACCTCCTTATTTTGTTTTTTGTTTTTTCGGGATTAGACCTGGTTTTGTCCTTGGTTAGACCTAGTTTAGTCTGTCTTGGTCAGTATGAGTGGTGCTTGAGTTCAGTCTTGCTTAATCCCGGTTCCTCCTGCTTTAGTTCTGTGTCCTGGTTTAGTCCTGGTTTATCCTCGGTTTTGCCTGGTTTCGTCGTTTCGTCGCTTGTACCTTCCCTGCTGATTTGGTCTGGTTTAGTCCTGTTTCAGTCCTGATCTAGTCCCGGTCTTTCAGTCTGACTCCCGTGCTGCTGACTTGGCCTCCTCCTGACTGATCCCTCCTCCGTGTGCTCGATAGATCTGGAGCTGGTACATGAGATGCAGGAAGTATCATGTCGGCTCCTCTGTAGACGCATCAGTCCTGTTTCAGTAGAGTTTAGAGAGGCTCGGGTTTCAATACACTCAGCAATGCTCCACAAGAGTTACACTTTTACACTTGGATCAAGAGTCACACAGTGTCACTTATATCATTTTTCATGTAGATATTAAAACATTCTGCGATAATATGAAAGATAAGGCTGCAACAATTAATCGACCAATAGTAACTAGTCGACTGGAAAAAACGATCAAATTTTGATTGTAATCATTATCAGGACTATACAGACAATAAAACACATGAAAACCTTTTTTAAAGCTAAATGTAAAAAATCAAGAAAATAAACTATTTGGGATTTTCATCAATAAAAGGACTGAAACAAGTTAATCGATTAATCTCAACTAATTGAAAAAATTGTCAACTCATTTATTAATTCATAAATCATTTTCTGAACTACACACTGACTAAAAGAGGTTTTATTACTCAGACAGAGCTGTAAATACCTCAAGACATATGAAATGTGAGTTTTAAAAAAAATAAAAAATAGCATCTCATTAGCTTTGCCTCAGTCAAATTTTGCAAAAATCTCATTCACAGGCCTTTCATAATCTAAACAACTAATCCATTAATTGAAAGAATAGTAATTGGTAGAGTAATTGATTAGTAAAATAATCTCTTGCAGCCCTAATCCCTAAAATATACTTTATAAATATTTTCTATCTAGAAGCCCTCAGCCTGTATTTGGTTTCAAATGCATTTTAAACTCTGTAAAAGAAATAATGGTCTGACTAGTTGACTAATCGAAAAACAATAATACTATGAATAATAGTAAAATGGATTGCACTGACAGTCCAAAGCATATATGATGGCTGTACTCACTCATGCGCTAGAAATATGAACGATATAATGAAGAAGATTATTGAAACATGGGAACCATTGTATAAAGTGTTAAAAATTCTGGAATGGTCAACTGGAGACAAAATTATTAGCATTATTTATTGTAGACCACAATATATGTGATATATTTATAGATACAATTGAAAACGATTGTGATGTGTTTAAACCAGGCTCTGATATCACTCACATGTGTCTGAGCGGTTTATTTTGAGAAATAAATCCACCTTGATTTTTCATATGTTGTGATATTCTGAGGTTAATCCCAGTTTCTCTATTTAAATTGCATGATGTTCCACTTCACTTTTGCCTCTATTCTATTGAAATGAAATAAACACATTTATTTAAGAAAAGTCAATTAATACTCTAAAGGGTCACTTATGTCATGATCAACTTTTCTCCCCGTGCTTTTCAGTGTAAATATTTCCAGTTAGCCTCTTCTTGGCTGTAACCTGATCGTATGCATTTCTCTGTACATAATTATAACTGGATTATAATGTGTGAGACTTATGGCCGACTCCTCAGCGCATTACAACTGCATTAAGTGTCCTCCAATCTACAATTATTACTGCTGCTTCCTATGCGTTCTGCCTTTGGGTCCATTTACAGGAAAACAATGCATTTTTCCCATTTTCAATACACTTAGCTGAGACGCTGGGCTGCTGGACTGTCAAAGAAATCAAAAATGCTCCAAATAGAGGACAAAAAGGGCAAGGAGGAGTCTGCGAAATGTACTTATGTAATTATGATTTACTGTAAAAGGCTCAGAAAGCATTTGAATGGGATTGCTATATGTTTTATTATTCAACAATTAAAGAGGTTTCCTGAAAATGAATTGGAAGATTTAGGAAGCAATGAAAGACTAATGTTTTGGGGTTTTTTTTGTTTTTTTTACCAATCAAAATACCTTTTTACCTTGTTTACTTTGAATTAAGTGCAGTTTTATAAGAGCAAAATGGCCAAGATAAGTAAATGATAAGGAATATGAAATACTAGGTATGTCATACAGTTGTAAATGTTCAAAAAAGATTGGTAGTTTGAATCTCCTACATTTGTGCTGGCATTGTGTCCTTGATCAAGACACATCCATCATCATGCCTTGCACTATCATTTCTTGACTTCGCACTAAGCAAATTATTCGACCCTTGGATATCTTGGCACAATATGTAAGATTTCCAGCCTAAAGGTACACTAACTTTTCTGGTGGAGGGTCTGTCACCTACTTGTCTCCAGCCACGTTTCGACTGGCCCTGGCCCTCCAGACCAGGTCACTTTGTGGTGGTCCATACCCAACCATCCATCACCCACACAAAATCTAAATTGTACATGGATTATGCTTTTCTTCATAAGGCCAATCTCAGCAATTGGCTATGTGCACATAGGACCAGTTTGCAATTATTTTAATTAATTTGATTTAATATACATCTATGGGGTTTTTGCCAACTACAATGAATAAATCCTATAAGATCAGGCAAGTAAACAGTGAGTTGTGCTGGATGGATCTGAAAAATGTTAAAGACTTTAAAAAACAGTGCTTCACTGAAGGACACTTGTGTGTTTATAAAGGGACGCTAATGGAGTGTGATATTTTTAGTTTTGTTGCGAGTGTCACGTGTCGATAAACAGGATAACATGTTTTGTTAAGTTTGTTGGCTCAACATAAAGCTATCATCACGGGAAATTCAGCGATTTGTCAAAAGATCAAGTCTGCATTTGGTGAGAAATTATTATTTTCTTTCTGTTTTATGTCTCTTTCTTATGTTTTAATCTAAGTCTGCATTCTGTGTTGTTCAGTCATCTCATGCTAAAGCACTGTGGAAGCCGAAAGCGAGCCAGCTCACTCTAATATCACTCGCCCCCCTTTGGACCCCTTGAACAGGCCATTCTGTTCACTTATGATATGGAGACTCTCTGACTGTCCCAATCCAAAGTGAACCAGTCGAAACATGATTTATGGCATTAAACAAATCACTTTTGGATTTATCTACTGATTCTCTATTTCTGGGGGAAAAAAAGGCATGTGACGTCATGTTTAATATCAAACGTTTAATTCCACACTGTGGAACATTCCAGTCATAGCAATAACAGTGCATGGAGAAAAAGCAGGTGGCCCAGGATCGTCTTGGTATTGTGCACCCTTAAGATATTGGATGTGTGGTATTTGATATCAAGGTTGCCATCAGAAGACAAGGACTAGAGGTGTGATGAAGTTCAAATGAAGCTAAAAACAATAGCTGCTACAATAGTGGACAGTATCGGAGAGAGTGTTTGGGTGGAACCTGGTTTAGTCCTGATATAGACTTGGTTTCTAGTCCTGGTTTGGTTCCAGGATTTGTCCAAGCTTCATCCCAATTTTGATGTGTGTTTGTGTGCAAGTGTAGCCAAATATATCCACAAAATGATCATCTTTAATACAAGTCACCATATCATCAGTACAAGTTTGGCTCAGTATAGTTTACAGCTTCTTTACCATCATCTCATGTAATTATTCTGAGCTCCAAACTTCCTGACAGCCATTTTTAACTTGATATATTTGATTAGAGACACATACTCGCCTCTTAATTGCCTTCACTTTTAACTGTCCACTCTGAAATCAACGCCAAAAAACACGGAATGACCCCCCCGGGCACCCTTAGTCTCACTCCAGTGCATCTAAGACAAGCTTTAGTGTTTATTTACCTGTCTACTTCTCTGCCCGGCCCAGTGGAATTGTGGGTAAAAGGGAGGGAAAAAAGCAGCCCGTTAGCTTCTTAAAAAGGGCCGTTAGAATGGGCACGGCTAGTTAGCGTTAGCCCCGCGAGGCCGAATGTTAGCGATGGTTGGACGTGTGAGCGTGACAGAGGAGAACGGAGCGTAAACAAACAAAACATGGCTGACAGAGCAGAGGGCGCATGGTAAACAGGGGGAGAGGCGCAGCAATGAGATAAGCAGTGCAGAAAGGCCTGGAATATGGTTAACAATGCACAGTGGAAAGTGCAAAATGAAAAATGAAGAAAAATGCAACTCATGGATTTCACTGGACTCCACCAGACCACTGTATGATATACTGTGAGGGCAGTGTTATTGCCAAAACTAAATATTGTACCTTTTGAAAGGTGAAAAGTCCACTAAATGTCACCTAGCTGTATGTTGACAATATTAAATCATTTGGGTTTCTTAACAAATGACTTTTCTTGTGGTCTATTCTTTTAAAATGTTGTGCTTTATTTCCTTAATCTGACGTTACATCCAGACAGTTACTTGAAATTTTTTTTTTTTTTTTGCCACTGACACAAAAACCACAAAGCAGTATAATACCAGTAAACCCTCTTCTAAACATACAATATGAAACGCTGAAATTATACACCCAAGTAGTTAATTAGTAGCAGTGGGATGAGGGATAGAATTATAATTATTTGACCATCCACTGATGAAATCTTATTGTACAATAATGCCCCCAGTACTGCATAAATATTCCATCTATAATTTATGGAACAATAAGTTGATCAAATTATTGTGAATAGTTGCAAAATTGTACATTTTTCCTTTCCTCCCTTTTTTTTTAAACAAACAAAACACAAATCATTGTGTTTATCTCTTGTATATAACTTTTTCAATGAAGGGTCTACTACCTACTTGTTTCCATGGAGATCTTCTTGCTTTGTCTTGAATGTTTCACAGTACGGCATTGACAAATCTCGACTGCATTAATACAACAATGGTTTCCAATCTTTTTTGTCTTGAGCACTCTTTATGCGTTGTCTTGTATAACGTACCAATGTTTCTCTTTTAATTATCAATTTGTTTTCAAGTATATTGCCAATTAAATCTATTATATTTTATTGTTTTAATGATATTTATGCTGCAATGATCATACCCAGAAACATTATTAAAGGTGTAAAAAAAAAAAGAATCTTCTATATTCACACTATTCATTGTTCTGAAATCATTTCAAGTACAGCATCACATTTTAATTGTACTATTGACCGTTTTTTTCTTGTGCTGGTGCAATAGTCAGTGCAGGTTTCTTAAGAGAAATGGCTCCACTGGGACAGAGGAAGTTTCTAATCCAGGAGCGTCTGAAACCTGAGCCAGGATCTTTATCAGACCAAGGGCCTCTGCAGAGCTCTGGGGCCAATTCTGCACAAAAATACAACCATATCATAAAGGTTTAGATGGACACAGCTGATACGAGCATGGGTGATAAGGAATAACAATTAAATTCAATTGGTAAAGCCACACGGCACAATATTGAAAAGACTTCAGTTCTTTATTGGAGTGTTGTTGACAGAGGTGGTAGTCACATATCAAGTATACATAATAACATATATTTTTTTATTATTGAATAGTTCTTCTCTGGATTGTTTTCAAGCAAACTGAACTAAACTTTTACTCTTACTAATATAATAATATAATATATTTGACAGTGTAACTCTCACTTGAGTAAAAGTGTCAGTTCCTCTTCCCACTGTGAGTAAGTCCACAAATGACCAAACCTATGTTGACATTATTACATTTATTTCTTACACACTTCCTTCAGATATTATATAGTTTCTCAATTTTTTCTGTATATCTCTTTAAAAATACCAGACAGTTACTCATTACAATATCATTAGGGTAAAACGTGAAGCTCAAAGTTCAGAAAACTCAAAACTGAGATAAACTGTGCGACTTATCTTTAATAAATCCTTTCATTTCAGTGGTTTGACATCACAGATGAAATACGTATCAGTTGTGCTGTTATTTTGGCGGTCTCGAGCAGTAACAGTGACTTCCTGTGTGCTCCAGCTCCAACAGGATGAATCCTTGTTACTGAATGAGACTCGTCACATTTATGTCAGTGGGAAATCTTCTTTCCACAGCCACAGCTGCCCTGGGGCAGAGAGAAGTGTCTTGCCCAGGTGTTCAAAAGCAGAATGCACTGATTGGAGCGGGAATTGAACCGTCACTTTTCAAGTTTGAAGACAGCCACCTGAAACAAAGAATTGAAAAAATTGTCAGTCAAGCACATAATAAGCCTGAATTAAAAAACAGTTTATCACAATGATTTATCCAAAAATGGCAATTTGACATTTTGAAATCAGAAGTTAACAATGCATTTCTGAGTGAATAACAGAAAACCAAGTTATTTAAATTCAATAGTATTCACTTACTTCACTTTTTTATTTCATTTATTTTTTATTTAACGTATCACATACTGAATAAAAAAATGTGTATAACTTGTTTATTGTTTTGTTTTTAATCCAAATCCAAAAAAGAGAAAAATATATATAAATAAGTTTTTCTGATTTTTCTGGTTAAAACAAAATTAAACACAAACTCTCAGATTAATAGAGGACATTTCCAACATTTTTGACATTTGACAAAGGTTATGCTGTACAAATGGAGGTGCACATGCGAGTTTGAATGAGCAAAAACAAACATTACAATAAGACTATATTATTGTGTTCTGTCTGTATTCAACGTGATGTATTTCAATTCGAGTGAACTTTTTTATATAGTTTAATCGGGCTAGCTTTTTTTAAGAGATGGAGTACCAAAAATCTCTGAATGAATCCATAGGTGTTGACTGGGCAATAGTAAAATAGCTAAAACACCCAGAAGGAATCAGGAGGCATTGATGGAAAATAGGATGGATCAGGTGTGTCTAATTGGAGCTGAAGTTTGTGGTTGAAGTGAAGGAAACTGGACGCAGCCTTAACCTGAATTATTAACGACCTCCTCCATGTTTTAGTAATGAGAGAGGCGCTAATTGGACGCAGCCCACCTGGACATGAACGGACAGATTTGGGACGAAGGAGAAGAGGCTCTGAAGAATGTGGACAGAAGATTGGAGATCTACAGGAGCGGAAAGTAAAGGTGCATGCTTTTTCAGTTTTGCTGATGCACGTTACTGCTACTTTGCCAAAGGTCCAAAAATCACCATAAAGATTTTGCATTTGAATTACTTTCTGAAATATCTTGACCTTTTGATTGTATTTGCTATTCATATTTGTTTTAATAAAAACAATGTTTCAGGAAAAGATTAAATTTATACGCATAGGTTTAGGTATGTTTTTTATCTGTTTATATGAATTTGGTTTACCTTTGATCACTGCTATAACTCCCCCTCCTCTGCCCCCCGCTTTCACTCCCCTCCTCTCTCTCTCTTTTTTTTCTTGTTCTTTTTCTCATCCCCTCTCTCTCCTCTTCTCTTTCTCTCTTGGTTTCTCCCTTTCCTCCCCCCTGTCTCTCAGATCGTGTTGCCTCAGACTCTTACAGTTAATTGCACGTCTCACCGTTTGTCGTTAGCGTAGCAGCATTAGCCGTCGTCTGTCTGGTAGCGCCTCTGTATTGGATTGGTCTCATGTTTTAGCATTAGCTTCTCTGTAGTAACATACAACATAAGGCCTGGTGTTAACGGGACTTACCAATTAGTCCTATTAGGCAAATGAACGATCTCAAATCAATATGGACACTGGATAAGAGAGTCGACTGGCAAATGTACCAATTTAGAGGCAAGATTTGAATGTAAAGTTTCAAAGTAAGCATGAATATGGTCAGGGAAAAAAATGTAAAATGTTTAAAAATTCAAGATTCAATTTCAATACATATACATATATATATATATATATATATATATATATATATATATATATATATATATATATATATATATATATATATATATATATATATTGTTTTTTAAGGATTCATAAAATATAACGCTAATAATAAAAGGATGGTGATATTATTTGATGATTTTTTTTTTCCTATTTTTAAATGAAAATATTTTAGTGAAAGCAAAATCTGTGTCTTAATTTAGACCGCAGATGTATCGTGTTCCAATCCACCTTAAACTCGCTCAGCTCTGATCGTTTTCAGATACTTACAGAGCAAGCTTCTAAGGTGAGAAGTTGGAATGAAAAATACAGTTACAAACTCTAAATCTCTTATGACTTACCTTTTTGCCTTGAGCCTGTGGTGTTGCGTTCAAGTGCGCTGTGTAAAAGTGAGCAGCGGTGGTTCAGTCCGGTCTTGTTAACAGGTAGATCCCTCCTCTGGACTTTAGCCGAACCGTGGACTCCTAATCTTTATGGAGACTCAGAGATATGTTCAAGATATACCTGTTTTTATGACCAAGGCCCAGCAACGTGACAAACTGTCTTTGGAAATATAATTGAACATTATAAGGGGAATGTATTGTCCTTGAAAGGGTTCTTTAAATGCAGAATTGTTTAAGTCCTCTGACCCTTTAAGGCTTCCACTTCTATTACTACAATAAAACAGGGGCAAAAAAGAAAAGATGGTGCCCAAAGCTCAATTTTTTTTAAACCACAAGTGTTCAGAAAAGGAAATTCTGTAACTGAATGCAAAGTTTCGAAAATTTCATTGAAAAAGTGTAGAGAGAAATAACTACAGTAGTTTGATTTAGCAGACATTTGAAACTTTTTGAATTAAAATTCTCAAAGTCCACTGGAATGGTTTGCTCTTTTTATGACTCCTCATGAAACTTATCTTCAAACAACAAACTTTGACTTCTAATAGATAAGACTGGACTTAAATGAGGTGTGGGCTCAATGTTTACTTTTCCCATTTCTTAAACGCATTTTAATCTTCACAATTAAAAGGAAACACATTAAATTGAAACTCCATAGTCCACACAATGAACTCATCAAATTTTGAAGAAGTAACAAGTGCTTCAATCAATAAAAGTGAACACAATTATTCATGAGTTTAGAACAATTTACTTACATTTACTGTACTGTTCCCTCTCTCACTTTCCTCTTTTTTCATGGTATGTTGCTTCTTGCCATTCTAAGGTTGACTCCTGGGTCGCTCTGTCTCTGTCTCACTCGGCCTGGGTGGGTTCCTTCCAGGCACTTTAGTTTCCCCCATCAACCCAAAACACACACGGGGCAATCCTCCAGATAAGGTCCTGACCAGATCAGAATGAATTTCCCTTATGAGGGATTAATAAACTCGGCCTATATCTTCACCTTATCTTATCAATGAGTTCAGCTAAATCTCCCAAGTGAAATTATAATCTCTATTGTATGGATTAATTGCTATGAAATTGCCATTAGTATTAGAACTGATTGCAGCTTCTTTATAGGCATAATAACATGGTTTGATCACTGCGTAACTTTTCTGGCCACATGCCTGTCTCCATGGAGATGTTATTTCTTTGCTTGGAATGTTATGGCATTTAACTTACATCTTTCATTTATGTTATCACATTTGTTGTTATTGCTCTAAAATCTATTCAAAGACATGCAGTCTTACTGTGCCCTCTTACTGGCCTTATCATCGTTTGCTTGTCTCCATGGAGATAAAACAGGATTAATGCAATACTGTGGAACATTCCAGCCAATGACATTTCCATGAACACAATCATGGGCTAGTTCCTCCACCAGAAATGCTACATATACACAAACACATATGTCCCAATCACACATCGCTGACATTTTACCATGGGCTCTCTAGTCCTGTGCTCCATGTTTAGTGTAAAAGATGTACTTGTCTATTGGGCGTGCATCAAATAACTTAAGCCTTTGAATTAAGTGTACTATTTGATGGTTGTTTTGGAGCAGTGGCTCCGTGTCAAAGTGAATTGGTGTTGTTGTTGATAATGAGGCAAATGTGACACTTGGCAAACACAGAGGAGACAGTGAAATGTTTATCATTTTATATTTATTTATTTATGCGACCACAGCACTGACAAACACCAGCCAAAATGTACAGAGCCACACAGAAGGTGAAAGAAAGCCGGGAGAGTGAATAGAACCTGAAGTTTGATCATAGCATCCAGGGATTTTCAAACAAGGGACACATTTTAAACATTAATTTTCCCAAATAATAAAGATGTTGCATGTATGTTAATGTGTCAAATAAAAGTGTAAACAAGATAAATGGTCCCATTGTTTAATAGGCATGAACATTTTAACGTTGTGAGCCCAAATACAAATATAGGGCATTTTATTATCGTTATACAGGAGGATGTGGTTTTGTTTTTTTTTCTTTGTCTTCTTGTCTTTTCTTTCTTCTTATGGTCCTGTCCTAACATAGATGTATATATACCACTGGAAATAAATCCTCTCCATTGGTTCTGACAGCAGGCTTGTTTGAATGCACAGTGGCTCCTTTTCAAAGTGAGTTACAGATTTGGGTTCATATTTTTCAGCCTGTGGTCTGAAGGTTGTTTAGCTTCATAAGTTTGTCTGTCCTCTGTCTAATCCTGTCATCCTTCATCTCACTGCTGCCTCAAACATTTCTCACACACTATTTATTCAAACGGATTAATAGATTTGCAGGAGAGAAAGAGAGAGAGGGAAAGTGGAATAACAGTACACCACATTCTCATGTCGTACTATAGACACAACACGTTTGCTTCACTTTTTTTTTTTTGGCCCGAACACGTTATTTGACGGGACAGTTGTGGCATAAAATGGGGGAGAAAGAAGAAGAGACATCTGGTAAATGGTTGAGGCCGGTAATCAAACACACAGCTCATTTTGGGGCTGATTCCAGTCGTGTGGTGAACTGAACTGAAAGGCCTTCTTCTCCATCATAGTCTGGACTCTGATCATTTCAAAGGTGCACTGACATTTGTCTTGACCCCACACAAAGACCAGTCAACCCTGCACCAGTATTCTTGTCATTTCAAACTCACACTCACAACTTGATGTGTTCCCTCCAACATGGCACGGATTAGCCTTTAACATGATGATATTCTTTGGTGTAGTTTGTTATTCAAAGCTGTATATTTTGTCTTTATGTTCACACAAAGTTTATCATAGATTACATTTTAATATTATCGGATTTGCATTCTTATTTAATGCCATTTATGACTTTTATGACATTGGGATTTTTATGCATTGGGCATACTATACTATAATGCTGCATTCCAGTGGCCCAATGTTTAGGTCCTTTGAGTTTTCAATTCCTATATAAGACAAAAAATAGTTGTACTACTATACTACAAAGTCTATTACCACCACTATTGCAACATACTGTACTCATTCTATACTACTTTTGATACAAATACTACATATTGCTGCCTCAAATCCATGTGTCTCCCTCCACAGTTAAGCCTCACTTGTGCACATTTTGTTCTAAACAGGCATACCCATGACTACAACTACAACTTCAACTACTACCAGTGCTATGGTAGTACATATTCCACTGCTTAAATCCATTTACCCGACTACACTCTTATGTTGTGCTCGACTTGATTGCATTATCTCCATGTCTTGTATAAAACCTGCCAGTCCAGCTCGGTCCATCTTTGACATATTTCCCATCAGTCATCAGTGCCCCGTCTTCACCAATCACAACTCACGTCTTCTTCATCGAGACCGAGCTGAAATCCAGCGGTCAGCAGCGGCGGCCAAATCCAATCACTGTTCAATACCGGGCTGAGGGATCGGCTACACGTCCAATCGAATCTCTGCATACGGGACGAGCGACATGGGACGGGGGGAGAAAAAGGGTAGGGGGTTGTTAGAGTTGGGCATTGGCAGGGGCTGACATAAAGGGGATGAAGGCAAGAGTCAATGTGGTATGTATAGATGGAGAGAGAGAATAGAAAGTCTTCTGATATTTTGACCAAGCATGACACTGATGTAAATGTAAAAAGTAAGATTATTGGTAAAATACTATTAAAAAGTGTGTCTAAAAAATCTGGAGTTGCAGAAACGTGGCAGTTGCAGCAGCTAGCTTGCGAGTGTAAAAAGAGCACAATTGGAAAAAAACAAAGTACAAGCAAAGTGATAATAAAGATCATAGACATAATTGTTTAAATTAACATGTAATGGTGTGTTTGTGGTCCTGACGCAGGGAACTGTGTCTCTGAACATATCCCTGCAGAGATAGCAGGCGCTTACCTGTACGCAATGTCTTTGATTTTTCATATTGCAAAATATGTTTGTAGATATGCGTTACATGGACCAATATTTGTTCAGTGCTACCAATACCTGTGTTTTATTTGAATACTGCACGATACGATAATGTCAAGCATAATCGTAGAAAAGGTGTCAGGGATAGTCATGATAGTCGAAATGTCTTGATATTCAAAAATCAAGAACACTCATGGGCAATTGAAGGATTACACTGAGTTGAAAGTAAGCACAATGTTGTTAGTTTTGTTAAAGTTTATATTTCAAGTATAGACCTTATTGTTGATAACAATGCTGTTGAATTTGTTTATTTGAGGATCCCCATTAGTCTCTACAGCAGCATTTTACCTTGGACCTCAGGACCTTCCTGGGGTCCAAGCTAAAATGCTATACTTACCTTACAGTGTTATCTTTGAAAAAGGGGGCAAATGTGATGTTCATCCAAACACAAAGTGTTTTATTTTCAAAGGATGATATTGACCGTAAACTGATGTACTTGTGTCAGTACAGTTGCTGCTGAGGGACAGGCTCTGGCTGTCTCCAAGTGAGGAACAACTCTTCTCTCTTAGTCTCTGACCTGTGACTCTTTTCCTTCACCCTGGAGCATGAATTGTGAAGTTAAGATCTGTTTAAAACTATATTGATAATGTGGCTGCCCTGTGCGCACCAAACACCACTCGCTTTTTTCTCTCCTCTCACTTTTTTCTTTTGGCATTGTAAGTCAATCATCTACATAAACATGCATTAGGTGAGACTTATGGTGCAGACTTTTATACAGCAGCACTCACGTCTGTGTGGCGCCAACATCTTGGTCGGGCAGGAGTCATTTTTTAAAATCAATTTACTCTCTTGCATGTAATTTTTTTTTTTTTTTTTTTGCCCTGTACAATTCCTCTGTGCATGTAATTACAAATGATAGATCTCATTTCCAAACCTTTCAACATAGATTTAAACTTACAAACCTTTTTTAAATTTCCAGATCTTCTATAAATTATTCCATGCTAAGGGAGAAAAATTATTGAAATGCCAATTTAACCATCCTCTGTGCGACCACTAGGCACATAGAGTTACATTGAATCCTGAGAGCGCAATGTTGTCATCTGATTTTTGTTGAATATATACGCACAGATATATGTAGAGAGCAGACCCATGATTCCTTTGTAAATAAACATGTACCAGTGGCTCAGCCTGCGAGTGTCCAGTGCTGGCCAACCAGCACGCGTGAGTCCGAGGCTTACAGTTTGTGATTAATCACAGAGAGGCATGGTAAACAGCCAAGTAAACAGTCCAGCATTTTTTTTCTCAAATTTTGTTCTCTAATAATATTATGGAAATAGTTCATGAAGATTATTCTGTCCATGAGGTAATTCAGACAATTAGACAATTTCGGCTAACAGTTTGAAGGCTGTTAATTTAACACAATGCCAGCGAGACTGAAGAGGATTCGACACGACTATTTGATACAGTCACGGTTGTACTTCAAGAGTCAATTGACTTAGTGTTTTCACATGCTTTAAAAAATGACTGCCGAAAACAGGTGACACAGAGCTCACACCTATTTTAGTCTAAACTGTCAACTGCGCCCTGTCAGCGCAGGGGGAACAGGGGAGGGCTTCTGAGTGAAAACCAGACGTACTATAATTGACTGAAGGCCGGTACCTGTCTGAAAGCCGGCTTCAACACCAAGAGAGGTTCTTGCAGCACGTCTGGTGACAACACCTTTGGAGGAAGAAACCGATTCAGATCACACAATTGCATCAGAGCATGTCTCTCCATGTCAACATTGCTTCTCCAAGTTTGCCAGGGAGAGTTTTAAGAATCATGCCACAAACTATATACGACCAAATCCTGCCTGTAGTTTGAAGCTATGAATCTACCAACCCCAATCTAACTGCAGGAACAGAAATTGACAATGAGATAAATGAGACGCTGGTTAACAATTTTTTTCATAAAACAATCTGGGAAAAAAGTTCAAGTACTGCTCACAATACAGGTTAGGTCTAGTAGTGAGTAGTGAGTGCATCTTCAACAGAGTTCATGTCTCTGATTCCTGATGAGAGTAAAGACAAGTATACTGTACTGTATCCTATTTTTGTATGTTGTGTGTAATTATGTACACATGTACTGCTGTCTTTAAAAATGCTCTGTGACATATGCGTTTACTTCCCAACAACATAAATGCCCTTTATAAGTAGCATCGCATGAGCACACTAATTACGATAGTTACAAAAGTTACAATACAGCCACCTGTAGCACTGAGCTTACACAACCTGCTATTGGTACAACATTTGAGACCAGCATTTACAGCAAAGATATTCATGGTGTGACAACATAAGATAAACAACTCCAGGCTCACATTACAGTGCATTATAGTGCAGCTCTGATGGAGTGACCATAGACTTTCCGTAGCATAAAAAGTAGATGAGCTCAGATTGCAGAGTTATGCCAACGGGGGTGCTGTGGTGATCCAGATTCTTTCCAACGAATACATTTTTTGCTGGAAGCCGTTGTCCATCACAAGCTTTTACTCATCTTAATGATTAGGTACCGTGTGCGCATGTATCCTAATATGAGCTATCCACACCAAGAACACTGCTTCAACACAGTGCTGTGTGAGCAAATCTGACACCGCTAACATTATTAAGCCATGGTACCTTCTGTGCTTTTAGTTTTCCCTGTTTTATCACTGTGTTGCAGTTGTTCCGTGTTGTGGCCATGTGAAATTGAGTGTTTGGTGCTACCCGGTGGTGTTCTGTGCCTTTAAAATCTCACGCTAGGCGTGCGATTACTAGGCGTGCTAGGCTAGGCATGCGTTCACTAGGGGTGCCAGGCACGCGCTCGTCAGGCCAGGTGGTGCACCAGGTGTGCTAGGCATACGCTCGCCACGCCTTGTGCTTTTGTCCAATGTAATTCGTTGTTGTATAAACGCTCGCCACACCTATCATTATCATGCCACACCCTTCATACACACTTGGATCACGCACACATCCACACACCTCTGAGTCCTTTCCATGGTCCTACATCGCAGAGACGTCTACAGAAAACTTTAGTTTGTTTTTGTTGTTGTGCAGGTGCTGGGCTGCAACAGTGGCACTCTGAAATTATCATACATTTGGAGATTTTTTAAATGATTGATCATACATCATGCAGGGGTCCACCTTATCGCAATAATATGAGTTATTGTACAGTACATCTGGCAACCTTACCCTGGTGGAAACTGGTGTTTCTTGAAGGGTTTTGAAATAAAATCTGGACCAGATGACATAAACCAGTGCTGCCTACTAAAACTTACTGGATAATGGATCAGTTGGTCATGGGTTGAATGTGAAGCAACATCGTCATTTTAGTAATGTCAAAGGGATATGTATTAAATTACCTTTACAGTTATTATAGTTATTACTTACCAATGGTATTGTTCACACCTTAAACATCCGAAAAGCTGGCCCACCACACCTTTAAGTTTCATTTGTTTTGTTTACAGCAATAAAACCCCATTTAAAACATCCGGTCTCCCAACAGCTCTGCGCTGTTCGTGTTTCCGTATTTCATTCTCGGCACATTTTAGGCATTTGCGGCACTGGCGGTTAGCCTGCCTTAGCCACAGTTTAAGTGCAGTTAGCTTCGGGTCAATACTAATGCTATGACGCTAACCCGTTTAGCACTGACCTGTCTGTGTGTGTGTTGGGATACTTGTACTAGCGTGGAGGCTAACGAATTTAGCACGGCACATACATATTTCTCAGTGTAACGTGAAGCTAGCGATCAATATGGATTTGTTAATGAAGATGGGTGGCGTATATGAAAGGAGAGGGGGTAGGTGTGGGTAAGGGGGGAGATGGAGGGGTAATAATTGTGTCTAAACCGCAGCAGTGGTCAGTCTATGGGGCAGTTAAACAAGCCACAAAAATGCAACCGCCTCAACCACACTCAAGTGGTCAAGAGGCCAGAGGGAGATCAATGGGAAGGGGAGAAGTATTAAGTAGTAGTCTAGCTGTTGTAGTAGTATCAGTAGCTAGTACTACCAGCAGTAATAATAGTAGTATAACCAGGGGAGTATACGGGGGCTGGGGGGCAGCAATGGCAGAAATATCAGCTAATATTAGTATATCACAGTAAAGGGGATGTTTACAAGTTGGCCAGGGGAAGCACACCTGGCACCCCTGGAATCTGATTGACCACCCCAGGTATCAATCCAATCAGAGGGGTTGAATTTTATTTAACCAATGAGGAGTCAAATTCTCATTACAAATTTTGCTTAAAACATTCAAGACAATGGGTCCCCCTTTGGGTAACCCCATAAAAGACGCCTGGACATGTCCCTGAGTTGTACTAACAACCCTTAACTTAGGGCTATTCAATTATACAGTATTTTCCACAGGGCCAGACTGCAAAACTATCCTCCATTTTACTATGGTGGGCTGGACCATATTGCTTGGGGCTAATTTGCAGCATCTCCGCACTCTTTCCTGTGGGGCAGAGATGATGTGTTTTCCAGGATCATTGGATGGTCTGGCCTGTGGCCCATTTTACCATTAGGGGTCGGACTACTTGGTGGGCCAGATTTAGACCGTGGGCCACCAATTGAATAGCCCTGCCTTAACTTGAATTCCATTTATGTGTAACCAGTTTAAATTTAAAGGACACATATTCTGCTGCAGTGACTTGTTTGAGCTTCTTACCATGTTTTAACATTGTTAGAAAACATACCTGGAGTTGCATTTAGCTTCATTCACACTATTTGGAAGAATGTTGGTTTGAAAATCCTTACCTCTCCGACTGTCAAAAACACTTCCTGCTGAACTCCCTCGATCCACAATGTTTTTTTCCGATTCTTGCATCTCATAGTCTCTTAAAGTGGTAAATTAATTAGATTGTGTAAGCTATAGGCACCATCTATTGGCTGCATACATTCAGTAAGTGTCCGCTCAGACAGCAGAGAAACATGTGTAGAGCATTATAAACATTTTTTTTTGTTTTGTTTCAAAACATGCTCGCAAATTTAAGGTACTCAAGAGCATGTTTAAAGGCTTATAACAATATGAACAATGTATAATATTTTTCTTTTAATGTCATTTATTTTTTGGCAGTACTACACTAGAATACAAAATACTCATTCATGATTTCAGTATTTTTACTTGTTTGACAGCAGAGTTTAAAGATGCACTATGAAGCTTTTCTGTCCACAGCTCACAAAATGTCATGCAGTATGGCACTAAACATACCTCATCTTCATGGAGACAAACAGAGGACTCCAATAGGCCAAGAGGCAGCTCTGTGGAGAGGTGACACTACTCACAGAAAGAATGAATGTTTTTCACTATATTATTTTTAGCAATAAACACAATTGTTTATAGACACAATTGGATTATGTCTGTCACTATTCTGTGGGCCAATAACATGTAATATAATATGGGGTGAGATTTGTTTCATATTAATTTATTGACGCAAAAAGAAAGATTAATTCAAAATCCCAGATTTTTTCACAATCCCTGACTTGCTTTTATGGATTTATGCACGCAAAATTAGATTTGCATATATATATTTATGAATAAAACATATTTTTGTTTTGTGAATCTGTGTTTTTGCATGCGAGAATCTGATACTGAATTTGAGGATCACCTAAATTGTGCATTCTTCACCTTTGTGAATGTGGATATTTATGAGACAAATGTTACACATTTTGTAAAAAATATCTATGCAGAATTTTGGATTCACGCAAACTGGATTTATTCAAAAGTTAGACTTGCATGCAGAATTTTTTCACACAAATTCTCAATTGTAAAAATTAAGTTACATTTTATTTTGAAATCTGTAGTTTTGCATGTGAGTGTGTGACTTTGCATTTGTGGATCGCTCACCACGTGCATTCATCCTCTGATCTCGCCGAGGATCTTTTTGACACAAACATTCCGCGTTTCTGCACTCTCTCAACTCATTCAGAAGACAGCGCTGTTCCTCTGGTAACTTTTTACAATTGAGAATTTGTGTGAAAAAATTCTGCATGCAAGTCTAACTTTTTGAATAAATCCGGATTTTGCGTGAATCCAAAATTCTGCATAGATATTTTTTACAAAATGTGTAACATTTGTCTCATAAATATCCACATTCACAAAGGTGAAGAATGCACAGTTTAGGTGATCCTCAAATTCAGTATCAGATTCTCGAATGCAAAAACACAGATTCACAAAACAAAAATAAGTTTTATTCACAAATATATATATGCAAATCTAATTTTGCGTGCATAAATCCATAAATGCAAGTCAGGGATTGTGAAAAAATCTGGGATTTTGAATTAATCTTTCTTTTTGCGTCAATAAATTAATATGAAACAAATCTCACCCCATAATATAACATATAACATCTAGCTCATTCATTATGGAAGATTTCAGACCTACCAAATCAGCTAACACTGACTAACCACTGTCCCACTATGCTCCCCTCATATCCTGCCTCTTTCTTCTTGAAGCACAGACCAAATCTTCATGTCCTCTCTATGACAGACATGAGGTGAAATGACTGATGGGAAATTTAAATCCAAAGAAATCATGTCTATCGGATGTATTGACAGCAGTTCTTTGCATTAGCATATCTAAATTATACAGAATATGATGAGTGTGCATGAATCCAACGCTCGATATTTCATTTATGGTTTGGCATAAACAGTGATCTGGATAAGAAAAGACTCAACGGGTTAATCATGAAACCAGCGCTAAACGTGGTGCAGGGTCCACAGGGTAAAGGGCAAACACACACAAGTTCAAGCAATTCGTTATCTGAGCTAAAATACAGGAATCTGCACACAGAAAAGAGAGCTATTTCTATTCTATGTTATGTCACCTTTAATTATTTTGTTTTTACATAATAAGTTTTATTTTATGATGATAGATGATGATAAAATGGAAAAAGGTATTCATTTAATAGAAAATAGAAAAAGGTGGCGTAATCGGTCAACTAGAGTTGAAAAGTACTAAATGGTTATTGTTATATTATCATTAGGCTGAGTTTTATTTAGCAAAAAGCTCTAGCTCTTTGACAGTATTTACAATGCTTATTATTCATATTAAAGGTTTTGTCTCTTATGTGCAACAAAAATACTAAGAAATGTATCGTAAATGTAAACCGTAATCATGGCAAAGAAAAAAAAAAACAGACAAAAACATTTTGAAATTGCCATGAACTAGTCAGTGCACAATTTGGTTGACTTTTATATCAGATATGCTTCCTTCCTTTCAACCATATTACAGTGACTGTCGTACACAATGAAGGTGAAGTGTTTTGCCCAGGGACACAGCAACAGAAGCAAACTAAAACTCTAGCCGTGGTGGAAAGAGTATTGCAAAAATGTCTTCAGTAAAAGTAACACACTACTCAAAGTACTACTTTTTAGTTACCAGTTACTCACAGAGCCATTTACATGCTAACATTTTATACAAGTAGTATTTGTAATTAGTTACTTTCCACCCCTGAATTCTAGTCATTAGATGGTAAATGCTCAACCCACTACATCCACTCCTAATCTCAATCTGTCTCTATCACTCAAATACTCCATTAGTGTTGGATATTACTGACTTAAGTATAAGCAACATGGATTAAGCGTCTGGCCCAGAAGCACAACAACACACTGTTAGTGAGCATTTGCCCAGCTGGTAATATTTGAAATCCTTGCCTACATCTCCATTAGTATTGCTTTTGCCATGTCCCCCTCCTGCTTGAAGTTTGACAGACGGCATTGATTGCCCGTCGTACTGATCACATTATGGGCTGGTCTCGATTGGATCTACATTTTTAATTTTCCTCTGCGGATGACAAAAACAGAGCAGCTCGAGTGAGGGATGGAGCGTGGAGTTTGTGATTTAGATGAATGAGGAGTCCAGGGGTCAGTGCGGGTCAAGCTCAAGGTACATACGGTTATTTATTTAAAGAAAGAGGGATCAAGATTGTGGAAAGCTTTGCAGTAACAAACAATTAAAAGATAATTTATTATTATTAAATTTTAGACTTAAATAGGTTAATTAAAATAGTTTATTTTACATAATATGTCTCCTTTAATATAGACTTAATTTCAATCCTGGCTCAGGACAGTGTTGAACCAGAGACACAGAAGAATGGGTCAAATGCGGAGGATAGTATATAGTTTTCAACAGCAAATGATGACACAGTCATAAAAAAGATGATCTGGCTCATTTATTAAAGTTAAACACCTAAAGTACTACACTGTTATCTCTCACAGATAATAAGTAAATGCTGAGTTGCTCTATCAGTGCCCTTTGGAGCTCTGATAACTCCTGTAAATATTAATCCAAACCAATAATTAGGAATTATATTCACATTCACATGGATGTGAATTATATTCACATTCACATGGAACATATATAAATATATAAAATATTTTTATAATTCATTTATTTTCTTTTTTAATTACAAAAAAAATGTTATACTGAAATTATTATTGAGCCTTTGTCTTGGCATCAAATTTGAGTTTAAAATGTGTGCATTGTGCCAACATTATTCTGACAATTTAATAGCAAATTACATTTGTACATTTTTGGCAAAAACATAAATAACAAAATGCAATTGTTAATCTTCTAGTTTGCTGTTTGTAATGTAAAGCTATTATCGTTTAGGCACAAATTACTTGTGTCAAAACTATGGTGAAATTCTAAATAGCAGTGTATCTCTGTATGAGGTTAATCTCTCAGAGCACGTTTAACCCAAGGTCGAGTGAGTGATTTGGCCCATATGAGGACTCTGTCATTTGTATTACTTATGTCCATGCGAGTATTAGGAGCCGGAGTGGCCGTAATGATAATAAATATGATTAATAATTATGTTAAAGTAAAGCATATGGACCACAGTGATGTACTGAGGGAGCAGGTCCTTCATATATTACTTACAAATCTATTTACAAAGATCTATAGTAAATGTAGAGACAGTGTAGCCTGCAATATGGTTAAAAGGCATAAGATTTGAGTGACTACAGCCTTTAGATGAGTAATATGTACAATAACTTATCTTTTTCCTCCACTGCTGGATCAGGACACAAATGTTCACATTGCAAAGTATAGTTCTAATATTTACCCGAACAATAACTTTAATTTCAACACAACAGGAATTAATTTGAAGATTGATAGTTTGATATCCGCTACTGGTAGTGAGTAATTGTGTGAGAGTTTTCAAAACGTAATTATGTTTTTTGTGACAATTTATATGATAAAAAATAAAAAATATGTAAATTTCGATTACAAACTTTCACTTTTTCACTTTCACGGTCTATGATTTTGATCAAGGGTGGTATCTTCAAGTCAACTTTAGTCAAGTTTATTTTTGAAGCACATTTAAAAATAACCACAATGGTCCAAAGTCCTGTCCAAAGGCACCATGCTGTTTCTTTGCCTGGAATGTTACGCAGTATGCATTCAACTTCTCCATCTTATTCAATGTCATGTGTTTATATTAATATATATATATAATATAATTAATTATATCAATAATACCACGAAAAACATGCATTCTTACTGTGCAAGAGTGGTCACCGTTTCAGAGATCTGATCTGTAACCCGATGCTGTCACATGCCGATACGTTTAATAGCTGTGTGACATTCCAGGCAAAGCAAACAGGGACAAGCAGGTGGCGGACCATCTTCCAGAAGATACTGAACTATAATATTCTTTAATACACCTCCATCTCTCTCTCACTCCTCCCTCAGACCCCCCTTCCTCTGTCTCTGTCTTCTTCCCCTCTCTTCTCGCTCTCCTCCCCTCCGCTCTGTCCTGTCCTTTATTTCTCCATATGTCTTTAGCTGGCAGCCCCATTAACTCATAAATCCAATAGCGACCACCTCAACACTATCCGTCTTCTGTCTGCGGGCCATGTCCAGATCAATGGGCTGTTCCCTCACTCCTTTTCACATCCATCTCTCCTCTTCCTCCTTCTTTCTTTTTTTAGTTTGGTCCGAAGAGATAGTTAGTTAAAGAAGAGGACTAATGCTGACGCAGCCACAGTACTATCTGATATTATCAATCTGAATCAGCTCAGCGCTAACAAGGACGGGAACTATGGGAGGTAAGAGGGTTGTAATTAGAACGTTGTCTTAGGGGTTCATATATTTTTAATCACTTTGAAATAACGCTACAGTTTTGTTTTTGTTTTAATTCAATTTATTTTTGGTAGTCCACAATCACAGCCTAGCACCAATGGGTTTCAAAAAATGACTGGTTTTACCATAAAAAACTTAGAAAATCAACGGGAACTGTCTCAGAGCATGGCCTGTCCTTAGACGCTCTTGGCAAGGAAAAACTACACACAAAAAACTGTGAGAAAAAGTGAACCCACAGTGACATGGACGAGCTGTAGATGTGCCCGAGCCCAAATCAGTGGCATTGAAAGGCAAGGCAAGTTTATTGGTAGAGCACAATTCATACACAAGGCAATTCAAAGAGCATTACACAACAGGAAAAGATGGTATTAAAATCATATGACAGAGAAAGACATACAAAATATTACACCAGCAGGAGGCCGGTCCATGTTTAGTCCTGACTCTGGCACCAGCGGGAGGCCGGTCCATGTTTAGTCCTGACTCTGGCACCAGCAGGAGGCCGGTCCATGTTTAGTCCTGGCTCTGGCACCAGCAGGAGGCCGGTCCATGTTTAGTCCTGGCTCTGGGCACCAGCAGGAGGCCGGTCCATGTTTAGTCCTGACTCTGGCACCAGCAGGAGGCCGGTCCATGTTTAGTTCTGACTCTGGCACCAGCAGGAGGCCGGTCCATGTTTAGTCCTGACTCTGGCACCAGCAGGAGGCCGGTCCATGTTTAGTCCTGACTCTGGCACCAGCGGGAGGCTGGTCCATGTTTCGTTCTGACTCTGGCACCAGCAAGAGGCCGGTCCATGTTTAGTCCTGGGTCTGGGCACCAGCAGGAGGCCGGTCCATGTTTAGTCCTGACTCTGGCACCAGCAGGAGGCCGGTCCATGTTTAGTCCTGTCTCTGGGCACCAGCAGGAGGCCGGTCCATGTTTAGTCCTGACTCTGGCACCAGCGGGAGGCCGGTCCATGTTTAGTCCTGACTCTGGCACCAGCAGGAGGCCGGTCCATGTTTAGGCCTGACTCTGGCACCAGCGGGAGGCCGGTCCATGTTTAGTCCTGACTCTGGCACCAGCGGGAGGCCGGTCCATGTTTAGTCCTGGCTCTGGGCACCAGCAGGAGGCCGGTCCATGTTTAGTTCTGACTCTGGCACCAGCAGGAGGCCGGTCCATGTTTAGTCCTGGCTCTGGGCACCAGCAGGAGGCCGGTCCATGTTTAGTTCTGACTCTGGCACCAGCAGGAGGCCGGTCCATGTTTAGTTCTGACTCTGGCACCAGCAGGAGGCCGGTCCATGTTTAGTCCTGGCTCTGGCACCAGCAGGAGGCCGGTCCATGTTTAGTCCTGGCTCTGGGCACCAGCAGGAGGCCGGTCCATGTTTAGTCCTGGCTCTGGCACCAGCAGGAGGCCGGTCCATGTTTAGGCCTGGCTCTGGCACCAGCAGGAGGCCGGTCCATGTTTAGGCCTGACTCTGGCACCAGCAGGAGGCCGGTCCATGTTTAATCCTGACTCTGGCACCAGCGGGAGGCCGGTCCATGTTTAGGCCTGGCTCTGGCACCAGCAGGAGGCCGGTCCATGTTTAGTCCTGACTCTGGCACCAGCAGGAGGCCGGTCCATGTTTAGTCCTGACTCTGGCACCAGCAGGAGGTCGGTCCATGAGGTCCTTAGAGTCTGAGATGGTTCATATGACACTAACATGTCAGAGAACATGTAAAACAAATAATAATCCCTGATGTTTAAATAGGACGTTTCAGATACCGAAATGCTTTACTTTGCTTATTTCACCCCACATTCTGTGACGGTGGCAGTGTAGCCACGGTTGCCCTGGGGCTGACTGACAGAAGCATGGCAGTCATCACTCACACAACACACAAGCATGTCTTCTGCAAGCACACAACAACTCTATGCACTGTTAAAGATGAGATTGAGCAGACAACCTTCCAAATATAACACTACAACTCTGTGCTTTAGTACTATAATACAAGAAATATGGTTTATTTCTTTATTAATGAGATGTGTTAACTCATGATCTTGCTGTCACAAAAGAACTAACCAGAAAGATCCACCATAAAACCAAAAATAATCCTGTAAATGATCAAAAGAGCAAGTGTACATGTCCATATCTTTGCCTGCTGTCTGTTCCCTCTCTGTGAGTCTTGTGGTTTGCCTCAGCCTCTGCTCTCTCCAGCCCGATACATTTCTCCTGCCTTTTATTCTGATTGATGTCCGAACCGCCGCGCTTTGATAAGGCCTTTTTGAGTGATGCCAGGGATCGCGGGACGTCCAATTCTGTCATCCATATCTGTGATTTGAGTGCAGCTGAAATATTGTGGGTTTGGCACTCATTCTCCCCTCCTCTCCCCCCCTCTCCCCCTCTTGTCCTGTCCCGTTGCGGATATGGAAGGCTGCTAGCGTTAGCGGTTAGCGTCTTGGGCCTGTCTGAACCACAGTGGCCTATGGTGAACCACATTGGGCAGGGTGAGGAGAGACGAGCCCGGAGAAGGAGCTGCGCTCGTGGGTTTGGGGATAATAAACTCCACGTACTTCTGGAAGTGGAGTGGTGTTAGCTGCCCACAAGTGTCCTTCATGATGTTGCCACTAGATTTTTGGATTCAAATTTTTATGGTCATGGAAATAAAGCTTATATTTCAACAGGCAAATGAGACCTGTGGAGATTCTTAGTGATGTGATCAAGGGAGGATAGGATTTAAGGAAATATTTAGACAGGATGAAGGAGAGAAAGACTTGACCCTACCAATATATTTTCCTATGTAGTTATATATAGTTTTATATTGACCCAAAACAAATAATATGATTCTAAGTTAAATGCATACATTTATTTAACATGAAATAGTGATATACTATATTCTTGTGTGTCTACTTTTTTGTCATATTCTTGGCAGCTGGAAAGAAGGCCAGAACAAAGACAGACTTTGGACAAGGGACTATGGTGTTAGATTAGATGGGCTGTGATTTAGTTTCATTTTGTTGGATGTCCTGTGCTGCTGTTTTATATTTACATTTTTTTATTTTGCTCTGTGTTCTGTGCATTTAAATCTTTAAAAGAAGAAGAAGAAAAAAAAAGAATGTGCAATCTAGTGTTTTCTCCCAAACAAGGGTTAAACGTGAATTACTTTGAAGGTTTGTTTCAATTTTTCAAACACCACTGCAGCCAGCAGAGGGCGCATGGGCTGGAGTGGATCAGTTTAGATAAGGCAGAAAACAGCGCTGTAATCAGCAAGACCTGAAATAAGTTGATTTATAGTTGGAGTATGACCTTTATAAAAATAAAAATCAGAGGAGCTCCTCCAGAAGGACAACATCCCCTTTTGATATCGAGGTGGAACATTTAGGTGTGAATGAACTGAATGAATTGAAAGTGAAACAGGCAGGAAAACTCAAACATGTGAGTGAAACTAAATACCAGTGTTTGATGAGGACACACCATTATAACCAGAGGTGGTACTCTGACATTTTCTACAAGTACATTTACTCCTCATGTATTGTACAGTGTAACAGTTCTCTTTAAGTTGACAATTTTAAAGGATTTGAACATTTGTGTTTCTTGCACAAAACACTGGATTATTTGAATAATACATTTTTTGTCCTTCACATTACAACTTTAAATTATGAATCAGATACATCCAGACAGTTACTCTCACAATTATTATTAATTGAGTAGTACTATTTATCTTCTTGGAGCTCTTCATTCTACTTTGTAAATAATGATACAGTTACTTGAGTACAATTAGAGTACAATAACAGTTGGAGACATATTCTGTTTTTTTAAGGGACTTACTAAACAATATTGTATGCAAAATATCATTTTATATTTTGTTAATTGTAAAACCCACTATTGATCTAAGATGGCTTAGTAATAGAGACATGTAAATGATTCAAAACTGCAACACAGCACGGAAGTGGGCGGGGATAGGGGGTAAGTGAAAGGAAAGATTTTTGGAGCACTTGAGACTCAGTTGCAGGATAATACAGGATTACTCAGACATGCATGAATCAATCAAAATACAACATTGATGGATGAAACACGGTTGTACAAAGTTTTTTTTCCATGTTCCCTTTAAAAGCTCAAATGCAGGTCCTTTAATGACATTAGATTCCGATGTTGTGTAAGCGTATAACCCCATAGACTTGTACAGGACCGGTCGGGTGGGTGTTTTGGGTCCATAAAAAGCCCTGAGTGACGGCATGTTAGCAGAGAGCACCCAAGGGAGCCGCGCTGAAGGTCAGAGGAGCCGGGTGTGGGAGAGCCTGATTTGTTTTCGGTGAAAGGTGAGGCCACTTAGCCACGGCGCAGATCTAAACCGGCATCGCTTACCCATCCACACCGGGGAGGGGAGAAGGGCATGACCTGGGGAAGGAGAGGGAGGAGAAGACAGGAAAACGGACGGTGGCACAGAAGGAGAAGTCTTCCCACCTACCACGGGATAACCACCACCATAACACCTCATGATGTAACAGAACATTATAGCTTTATCTACAAGAAGAGGGCAATAGCATTTTTCTAAACTCGTCCAACGACAAATTGAAAATGGTTACATGTAGTCAAGAAGAATTGTATAATTATTATATTTTCTTGTGAGATTGTATTGCTTCAGTTTAGATTGAATCCATTTATCAGTAATATTACAGCATTAAAATTTGTTTCAATTGTAAAAGAATAGGAGGGCAATTAGCTATTTATACAACATAAAGTATAGCATCAAATTAAACTTGCCACTGTAATTCAAAACAAAATTTTGGTTAAAACATTTGAATATTTAATTGTTTTTTGCAAAATATGTGCTTTTGTTTATTGCTAATATGTTAATTACATTATGCAAAAAGGAAAAATGAATAAAACAATAAGTTGGAGAGAGATATAATAATAGATTTAAAGTTGTAGCAAGTGTTTTCCTTGATTAATTATGGTGTGTCTTATTTCTTTTTTATAATTATGATTTTCCTTTCACTCATCATATTTGTCACCTCAGATCGATATTCACCCGAGATAACTTTGCTTCATCATTTCCTTTAAAGAATAAAACTCATTTTCCACTCACAATTACAAGAATATATTCATGCTTTTTTATAATTTTCAATACAATTTTCTGCATATATGTGTATTGGGAGGAAGTTATATTAAATAATAGTATGAGTTTAGGCCCCATAAATGTATCAAAACCCCTATTCTTTTATTTTTTAATTCTATATTATTGCATTTTTAATTAAATTCATCTCTGTGCTTAATAAAACTGCGTAGCTGGTCTGTGGTATATTCTGCCGATAGTAATGTGATCTTTATAAATTGTTTTGTGGCATTTTATGGACCGCAGATTCTCGTGTTGTTGCCCCTGACTGTTGAGAACTGCCAAACACACAGAAGTGGAATAGTGCCCCCTAGTGGCCTCTGGGGGGGATTTTTAGATCAAAACTTTTTAAACATTGCAAATTTGAATAAACTATTAAAAGTATCTGTTAATAAAAAGTTAAAGTTAGGATTTATTGTTTGAAAATCACACATGCATTGACTTAACCTGCATTTTAAAGACAATTGTTTTTCAAGAATTCAGTTACTGCACAAATTTTGACAGTAATTATTCAGATTTTAGGTTTAGTTCGACTGGTTTTAATCGTAGGATCTGGCAACCCAAAAAGAAGCTCATTCTGATTTCTGGCTGAATCTGAAATACAAAACAGACACAAAACAAACTTGTAACCTGTAAAATGTTTTGTGAATACATAAACGTTTCAATTATTTTCAGTATTTCAGTAAAACCAATAATTTGTTTAAAACATGTTTATCATTAATATGTTTAGTGATTGTCCCAAAGAGATGCACAAAGAAGGGCATCTGAAATAAAAGTTAAAGTCATATCTGAGCTGGAATTTTCTGGTTGAAACTCATAATTGATCATTTGAACTTTAAAAAACAGTGACCTAATCAAGGCTGAAATATTTGGACATTTTTATTGTTCGCTCACAGCTCCTAAATGTCATTGTGATGGCCTTGTTGTAAACTCTTTTGTTTGGAGCAGTGGTCTTGCGTAGATGTCGTAGCTTTTGTAAACAGAAAAAACTCCCCCTGAACTCTGACTCACAACACTGGATAAACATTTTGTACAATGACTTAAATTTATTGTCATATATATTTCATTCATGTTTTCTGATTAGGAAAATGTTTTTGATTGCCCCCCTTTTCAAATGGTGGAAGAGCAGCTAAATTAGTTTTAAAAGAGGTCAAAATTATGTATAGTATAAAAGGTCATGGGGTGGCTAACTTTTTTCTGTTTCCTGGTTTGTTTCTTACATTGACTTTAAGTTAAAGTTCCTCTTATGCCAAACCTTTATAGCACGTTTTGTGAACAAACATAAAACATGACATGTTTTGTATCCGATGATGTGCTCCAAACCAAGGGAGAGAACACCTAACCTTCTGCTGCAGATCACTTTGGTCTGAGGCCTTGAGTGGAAGTTGAATGTTGAAATGAACAGAATGAGTTCGATGAACTTCTATTTCACCTGGTCCAACATTGCAAAGTAGAATTTGTTCTTAATCTAATGCCTGGTGAAATGAAGGCGAACTCAAATGAATGCAATTAAAACTATGCTTGTCCTCTGATCCAAACGTTCAAATCCCATTCCAGACGTAAAACATCCTCGGCACAGCAGTCTAAGATTGGAGGTGCGATTTCTGCTCCAACAGATGAATATTGTCATTGTGTCTTTGTGTCTGTGTACAGTGTGTGTGAGCGATTCCTTGATGTAAAGCCCTGTGAGTGCCCATTGGATGTAGTGGGATATAAATGTGATCATTTCCCAAGAAGCACTTCTTGAATGACAGTGTAATTTTAAAAGAGGCGCGTTTTAAGCTCTGGGGAAGAAGCCAATCTGAATGTAGAAGATTACTAAAACATGTGAAAGAAACATACCCCAACAGTATGTTTTGGTTGAGGAAACATAGCAAACTAAAACCATTTGTCAGACTTGGCCTTTGGGGGTTCACAATTTTGAGCATCATTAAAATCGGCCTTGCTTTCATGCGCACTACTGTACATAAGCCTTTACTACCTCTGAGTCCATGAAGCCCGTCGCACAAAATACATTAAATATACTGCCATTTTGTCCCTGCATGTACCTTTATGTCGGCCAGTCTAAGTAATGAAGGAGTACATTTTCGGTCGCTAAATTCTCGTCTCCTGGCAACTCCTCCAAGCCTCGTCCTTTAGGCATTTCTTCCTTGCTCCCATCCCTTCATCCTTTTCCATCTTTTTCACATCACTCCATTATTTTTTTTTTTGCTTTTCTTCAGCTTGGTTGGTCGTCTACTTCCTGTCTAGCTTTCGGATTAGCTTTGTGACAATGGCGTCCGAAATCTTAGCAGTACTTTGAATCTTGGAGCATTTTAGGAGTCTGTGGCCTTCCTCAAGACCCCAGAAGTTCAATAGTGGCCGTATACACTATTTGAATGCCCTATTTGCTCTGCTTTTGTCTGGCTCCTAGCTTACATGCGTCACTAAGGCTATTCTTTCTCCATTGGCCCTCTATGCAAACATATTAACATCTAGCTTATCACCGCTTGTACAGGCAAAAAAGGACTCCAAAAGACAGCAAACAGACAAAGACGCTAGCCAAACTCACCAAATGTCACCCAACCTTACAACAACGCCATTGGTTGAAACGTTTTGGTATTCACGATTGGGCTAACGTAAACGTAATTTTAGTGCAATATAAAGGAGGCAGAATGAGGTTGGAACTTAGAAATCACTTGACAAGCCTTCTCCAAGAGGCGCATCCATGAACGGATATGCAAAACATGAACATTTCCATTTGAATTTCTCAATTTTTGGATCGCAGACGAATGCCAATTTTGGTTAAAGAAGAGCGAGGAATTGAGATTGCTAGATTGCTTTTATTTTGCACTATTATTTTGTGATTTATTTCTAGTAAAAATGCTAACCAGAGTGGATTTTGGTAAACTGGTGCGAGCGGTTTTAATGGTGTTCATGATTTTTGGTGATTTAGTGAAGACAGCGCCAACCGAGAGAGGTAAGGACCCTTGTAAGAGTTCTAGTGTAATTTCCATTCATTGTCTATTTCAAATGCCTGTGTTTTGCAAAAAGAGCATTTCATATGACTTTAAATAAGAATTGAACTATATTATCACGTGACATAAATAGAACGTCTCTCTTATAGTTAATGCGTTAAGAAAAGTTACACTGCAAAAAGGGATTATCTTACTTAGTTAAATTTACTTGAATTAAGCAAATGAATCTTAAAAGTCCAATTTTAAGATTTTTTCACTTGACAGGACAACATCAAATTGAGATTATTTGACTTGTTTTAAGTAAACTTGATAAGTAAAATAATCTTATTCCACTGGCAGATAATTTCACTTAAATTAGGGTAAAAAGGTCTTATTTTGAGTTTATTTTTCTTATTTTTTGATAGGCCTTTTTTGCAGTGTAAGGATTAAGACTACGTGAAATTGCAAGGACTTTAAATGGAAATTGGACAGAATTTTTAGAATGAATCAAAAAATCTATCACAGTGTGTAATGTGGCGTTTAATACTTCTTTATACTGTCATAGTCACATGTGTAAGTGCCCTTTTCAGTCTTTTACTTTTAAATTGATCAGTTCTGTTTGTGGAATTTTTTATTAAACATGTGCATTCTATTCTATATGTCTATAATCTTATTCTAGTATACTTAATTCTTATTTTAACGATGATATCCTCAGGTCATTGAACACTATTGACATGGGTCTGTTTTTCGCCTGCAGGTGTCATGAAGCCAGCTAGTCCTCACTCTTCAGAAGGACCCCTCAAGTCCGATGCGTTCCTCAAACTCTGGTTCCAGACCAGGACTGAAGACCGGACCACATCTGAGACCTCCACACATGGACTTAAACTAGACCATAGAGCGGGTCCAGACCATCATAGACCAGGTCCAGACCATCATAGACCAGGTCCAGACCATCATAGAGCGGGTCCAGACCATCATAGACTAGGTCCAGACCATCATAGAGCGGGTCCAGACCATCATAGACCCGGCACACACCATAGATCTGGTTCAGGACCCGTTCCAGATCATAGACCGGGTCCGACCAGACGGGAGCAGATTCTGGAGATGATCTCAGCTCTGGAGGAGGCGCACAGAAGCATCAACAGCACCCTGAGCTCAAGGCTGACATTTATGACACGAGGTGAGGATCAAATATCTTATTTTATACACGTGTATTTATGCAAATGTGTATATGTATTTAATGTCTGTATTATGTAAGACTTCATCTCACGTTTTGATTGTACCTTGTTGCAAAATACTATCTTTGGAGGGTGGGTTTGCAAGGAGCGCCAAAAAACGTGTAATTATCTCTTTCTTTTTCCAGCAAGTGGCAGACACCCAGGAAAGAAAAATAGATTGGTCAGTGTTATTCTAACAATATTGATCAAAGAAATATTGAGTGGCACTATCACTTAATTCATGACTTTATTTTCATGTGCGTAGTCTGCTGTGTCAGACAAAGCAGCTGCAGCACCCAAGGCCACCACAGCGCCCCCTGCAGTCTCCAACAGCACAGTGACCCATTCCGACACGGTGGTCCCAGGACGAAACTACAAGAAGTCTCTCCCTCCACAGCACAAGAAACCCAACAAGAGAGGTGTGTGGGAGGGCATCTGGGGTACTGTTTCCACACCAGTGCTTTGTCTTTTGTTTCATTATGTTTTTCTCCTTTTCCCCAGTGTGTTTCTGGAAATACTGTTCCCAAAACTAAAGACTGAAGAACTGAAAATTCATCCCTGTCTTTGGCCCTAAAATGTATTTATTTCCTTCTAAAGTCCATATATTTTCGATGTAAATTTAGTTTGATAATTATTATGTCCATGGAATAGTCCAAGAACTATGTTTCCATTTTGGAAACAAAAATATTTGTATTTACAAAAATACATTATTATTTTTTAAATATTTATTTGGAAATTTGGTAACTTAAAATGTTAATGCCTCACTGTTCGAAGAGAAATATTATGATTCTAAATGATCAACAAAAGACATCCCGGATCTTCAAAATGTCAAATATGATCTGCAAAATCCTGGAAAGAAGCTTGAAATGTTTGATCCTGCAAAGTTTTCCCATATTTATTTATTCAAACCCAAGTTCCATTTCTCACGCCTTCTCCCTGTGACCTCTGCGCTGACCTCTGGTTGCTATGGACACTGTTACAGAAGGAACTCTCTACATTCCAGGCATTTCCTCCGTGTGGACGAATGGTTTGATGGTCAGTAGTAAAAGTTAGGTCTATTAGCTCTAACTGTTTAGTTCAAAGGCAGGAGCAAAAATATTCCCAAATACAAAAGAATTCTGCTTCAGTAAAATTATGAAAGTAAAAAAGTACAAGTACAGATTTTGAGAAATTGAGTGTGATTTGTGATGACAGGTCTGAACCAGGTCCAGATGTTTTGGGTCAAAAAAGGTGCACTATGTACACGCACATGCAACTGCAGGTGACAGACCTCCCGTCAGTTAAGTTACATAGTGCATCTTTGAAGTATAAATTCACTTTTATTATCCAGCGTCTGTATCCTGAAGGTCTAAAATTAAAGCAAAAACAACCTAAACTCTAAATATCCCTAAATCAATTTGTCACCTTAAGTTTGACAATCAAGGCGAGACACAACAGGCAATTTGTTTTCTTTTTTTCAATTTGTCGTTTTTTGGTCAGTTTTCTCAACATATGCACGCTCACATGGTAACAGCAATCTGCACCTAAAGCTATTTCAAATTTTCATTTTTATGAGACAATTAACTTCAAAGGCCATTTTCTCCATCCAGGGTCATCTCTTAAAGTCGCCCACACACACCAAACCCAACAATCTTGTACTTAACAACATGTATCGTACATGGATTTGTTAGAGCTAAGTCCAAACCTGGTTTATAACAGTTTGACTAAAAAAGTTTAACTAAAAAATCCTATTTCTCAAATACTGAATAAGATATACAAAATCCCGTCTGAAGCAAAATCAAGCAAGAAATTGAAACTTTTTTCTGATGAATATCTCCCAAATATCTGCAATTTTTAAAGCCTCAAATTGATTATTTATATATAGGAACATTAAATGATGAAAAACATGTAGTGTCTGACCTTAAACCATTCATGGATGAAATGCCTGGAATCCATTGAGTTCAGACATCTGAGTGAAATGCCAAGCAGGATTAGAGACTCTCCGTTGCCGTGGGAGATGCCAGGACTTCTGCTTAAAACCCGCCCGGCGCCAGACAGGACTTGGGACCTTTTCATTCGCTCGTTAATTAACCCGAACTGACCAATCACAAGCGACGAAGTGTGGACCTACTGCACTGAAGGACTGCTGCTGCTAATACGACGGACGCACGGACATTTGTGTGTGTGACCACTGCTTTATAATGAAAATAAAGTTCAGCTCTAGCATGATCATGTGACAATAAAGGATGATTTTATTTTTGTACATTTACTTATTTATTACCTAAAACCAAATTCAATTCACCACCTCTGGATTAAATGCATGTATGGTCTGATCTGGTTTACACTGGAATGGACTCGGGTCATTACAGGTTTAAACCAGGACCAAACCAGGTCTGAACAAAGAGTGAACCGCAACCAAACCAGGATTTAAGGCTTTTTTTTTTGGAGACATACTGGCAAAAGTGAAATAGCACTGATTATTTTGTCTCATTCTATCATACTAAAACTTGTCCATAATGCACCTTTAAACCTTCAAAAACAATATAAGTTGAGCTGCGCAGTACAGGCTTCCAGGAAAATCAGCTCAAGTCCAACTCTCAAATGAGATTTAGAGAGTGGAATTTCAAGAATGGACCTCTTGTTCAAAGGACTCTCAAATGCAAAACCAAATGAAGCACAGTTATAAAAGCTCATATATGAATGTTACACAAAACTCGATCACTCACAACTGAATGGATAAAATCATTTGTTATTTTATTCAAAAGGTTTATCCAATGTAAGGCCTGAAAGTGACACAGTTATTTTATCAACATATAAAACATACAAAGGTTTGTTAAAAGTGAACCATGTAACTTTTCTGGTACTTCATGCACATATTGCTTTGCCTCGATAGAATGTTCTACAATACTAAGGAATAAACCCGATACCAATCTGGATACAATGATGAAAGAAACACTTTTTTCACTTTAAACTTAATAATAGTGATTTTTTCATTTGGTAATAGACTGTTCAAAAGCTTTTCAGGGAAGGTCAAATGTTGCCCTTTTTTTGTATCGATGCTTGATCAAATGAGTAAAGTTTCGATACTATTAATTTTCAATACTTTGGACAAGCCGATATCATACTGTAGAATACCCAGGCAATAACACCTCCATGACAACCAGGTGGCGTAAAGTTACACAGTGCACCTTTAGCCATTAGACAACTATATATATATATAGTTGTCTAATGGCTATATATATATATATATATATATATATATATATATATATATTTTTTTTTTTTTTTTTTTAATTTGTACATTTAATTGTTACCTAAGCTGATTGTCTTCATTTTTAACAAAACTCATGTCTGGTTTGGCTAAAGGTGAAATTAACTTCCAGTTTAACCAAGCTGAAAACATTAAAGAACATTTTAGCTATGAACACACAGTTTAATTTATTAGACAAACATATTCAAATCTCAGACTGATAACTGAATGATAATTGAATTATACTATGATTATCCATTTGATTTCATACACTAAATATGACAAGGTTAATCTTTAAACATGCTACTGAATTTAGTTAAAATGAAAAACTGTCTAAATGGGTCCAGCCATTTTTTGAAATTATGAAACAAATTTGCAGAAGTAAGTGTAATTTTAGTGATCAGTAAAACAATTAAAAAAATAATGCAGTGCATCTTAACCAGCAAGTGTACACAAGAAATACAATTTGTTCATGCAATTAACAAGGTTGTGCTGCTTTACTTGATCCTCTTGGCCACGTCTAAGTAAGCAAAGTGAATTTCTCGCTCGTTGGGACAGGTTTTGGTGAATTCTTCTCTCTGATAGGCGCTGGTCAGGTATCGCCACAGTCCTGTCATCTCCACCGGGATCTCGAAGTCACGGTATTTCTTTGCTACGACCTGAAACAAAATGATGATGTGAAATATGTGGTCACATGTTAGATGTGAACACATTATGGCTGCAATGTCCCACAGAGTGGCATTGACGGACTGTGGGCAGTAACAATGAGGCAGTGAATACTGTACTGAAACGTACAGGGTGAACCTTAGAGACTCATAACTTTGAACCTTGAGTATGTGTAGTTTGGGCAGCAGGTTGCAGTCGGCGAGTGTGAGCTCGTTCCCATCCAGAAAACTCCTGGTGGATTCTGGGACATCGCCCGACTCGTCTGCGTTTATCTCGTCAGGTAAAGGGCTCCTCAGGTACTCATCCAAGCGACGCAAGGATTTCAACAGGGCTTTCTCCAAGGCTGGAGCACAAAGTAATAAAAACAATTAACTATTAATATTTTATTTTTTTCGGGACAGTGAGTACTGTGTTCTTAACATTGCAAAATAAAATATCATAAATAAACTATACACAGTGTAGATACCATGATAAGTACTAAACCAAGCCTTGATCACACCTCAACCACACTTGACAACGTCTGGACCAAACTGGACCAGGGCTGAGCCAAGACTGTCTGAAACAGCAACTGTCTAAACCACTTCTAAACTAGAAGTGAACCAGGTCCACACCAAGACCAAGCACGGCACAGTTGCGACTTTAGTATACCAGCCCTGTCACGTGCGATATCAGTTTAGTTTGCTAGTTTACCACAGCAATAAAGAAAGGCATTTTAGTCTGTGTAGACACAGTGGTATGTCCAAAACTAATCCTGGATTATTGGTTTAGTCCTGGTTTATTGGCTCTGTAGGTGTTTCTAATATATTGGTCCATATCATCGGATGTGCTTTAGTCCTGGTTTAGTCCTGGTTTAGTCCCGATTTAGTCCAGGTGTATGAAGAAACAGTGATGAAATATATTACTAAAGAATTAGGAAAGTGTTGTTAATGGCTTCTGTAGTGTAAATAAATATTTTTTCTTACCCTCATTGGTGTCTTTTCTTGGATTCTTGATGTATGCAGAGAATTTGGCAAAGACGTCAATCCCTGCTGTGTTGGACTCTGGATGTCTAGCTGCCAGTCTGGGAAAACTAAAATAACATTTCTTGTAACTATTGATACATTTTGTTTGCAAAAGCAGTACTTTTTGTTCCAATCAATCCACTGAGTGCTGTCTGCGATCTGTGTTTAATAAAACCTGTGAGAAAGACCCTTCTGCATCACTGATGCTTTGGGTTTAATGCCATATTGTGGAATATTTCTTACAAAGTAATAAACTAGTATTTCCATGAGACAATCAAGTGGTGGACCCTCCACCAAGTTAATGTGCATTTCATTTTAATTTGTCATTTTTGTTATCTCACCGAGGTGGGCTGAGTTTTTCTTCCAAAAACTCCTCGATCTTGTTGACGTCGACCTTGACCTCTCCGTTGAAGGTCATGAAGGGAGGGTTGGTGCCAGGAGCCAAGTCCTGCAGATCAGCTGGCTTCCTGAGGTCAACAAGTGCACAATAAAGATTATTATTTTATCTTTTCGAATGTTTTTTACAAAATTTTAGTTATCAAAACAGTAAACATCTTGATAGAAAATACCAATAGATTACTGTAAGTTATAAAACATGAAATGTCAGTGTTATGGAATCTAAAAGCAGTTACAAATGACTAAATTATATAACCTTTAAAGGTTATATGTCACAGTGTTTTCACCAGCGGAGATGCTGATACATTCTTAAGCATCATACAAAACTTTTCTGACACTAGTGTCTACGTTTTTTGCTGAAAGTAAAGCTTTTGACTTCGGCTGCGCAATTAATCTCATACAGAATCATGATTTCAATAATTACTCTATTCAATTCCAAAAATGTTGTAATGGAAAATACAATAAAGTGCCTTCTGCTCAGAGTTAAAAGTGCACTTCTTTAGCCTCAAAACGTGGAGCAAAGGCAAATTTTCTAAAACATCACTCATAAAATATATTCTTATTAGTCTATACCTTCTGTACAGGATAATTGTCACAATATAGTAGTAATTGTTCTTAATAATCGTGATTTATGAGCCAAATAATCATGATTATCATTTTTGACGTTCAATCCCTACAACATAAGTGAAGTAAATCTAAAATACTGTACCCAAACAATCTTTTACTTTCCACCACTGTATTTGTTCATGTTATTGAGAAGAGTGTAAATAAATGAGTATAAATGTACCGTTTGAGGTCGACCGTGGTGACATTGAAGATGACTCCCTTTAACCACAGGATCATGAAGAGCCTCTGAGAGAAAGGACAGTTCCCAATGCTCTCTCCATCACTGCCAGCCTAACACCAGACCAACAGACAAACAGATTCATCAAACAAACCTAATGAATAGTCCTATAGTATATTTGTCTTTTCCCAAATGCTTAAATTCGCTGTACAATATCCTGCATAATTTCTTAGCTCAAACTGCGTGCCCAAACAAACTGAGCCACTGCTGCCGTCAAGAATTATTTGTTTTTTGGTCATTATTGCACTGGTATCTGGTTGAGCAAAACCCACTTTTTTTTACTGTGTTTATGTTCTAATTGAATCATTTTGGGCTACAATTACACCCAAGAAACAAACAGCCATACAAATGTGCATTTTCTTACCTTAATAAACAACTCTATTTTTGGCAAATCCAGTTTTTGAACAGCAGTCTCAAACCAGGACATGATCAACCCGTATCCAGCTATCCTCAGTCCTCCTTATGCTCGTTCACACAAAACGTATTATATTTGTATAAATTGGTATAAAATGTGTGTCTATAAAGCAGATTTTGAAGTCTGTAAAGCGTGTCCTCTTCAGTTGAGTCTGGGTTGGCTCTCTGTCGCCTTCAGACAATGATGCTTTTGTTTGAATCTGACATGCAGCAGAAAAATGCTTTTACTAATCGACAACTGTGGACTGAGAGAAAGATCTGAATGCTAAGACTGAATTAAACAGAAAAACTTTCAGACTTGGAGTTAATGAATCATATTTTAACATGACAAATCTAACTTAAGTGTATACAATTTAAAACAGGATAGAAAGCTGAAAAGGCAAGTCAAAACCAAGACATAACCAGAATTAAACGACAAGAACCAAGAAGTCAAGACTGAACAATAAGAGCTACATAGGGATTGGAATATAAACCAGCAGAGCTAAACCAGGATATTAAACCAGAACTGAAACACTTAACCCAGAATAAACTAGAACTGAACCAGGCCTAAAACCACAGACAGACAGTGAGTTCCCTTTGTTTCCAGCGAGTAGGCGTCTTTGACATTTCTGCGCCTCAGATCAGTGTGAATATGCAGCATGTGGCAGAGATGAAGAGATGTTTTACGGCAAAACACGCCCAACAGTCCCACGCATCAACAGCTCTGCAGACCACATCTCAACCACAATCTATGAGATCTGTGAGTATGCAGAGTGAGCAATATACTCAAATGCACAAAGTAAGTACCAATGAACAATACTATAAAAAGTATTAGTTACATTTTGATGGATTATAATGTCAAATATCTGTTTAAAGCTGAATCTAGTTGTTTAAAGCACAATCCACACATTCTCTGAGCTCTGGCCAATCAGAGCAGGCGATGTTGTGTGAGTTTGTTGGTTTAGAAAGGAGCAGAGACGATTAGGACTTGTGCTGTACTCAGTTAAATGCAACTAACTGCACTTACATGGCTGGAATTGTACTCAATAACAATCACAAGTACAAGTTTTCAAATATACAATTATTTAAAAACTGTACTTAATTACAATAACTTGACGATATGGTTGCTTTAAGTGTAAATTTATCAGTAAATACACAGTTTTTGTAGAATATATATGCAAATAAAATAAGCACATTTACTCAGCACTGAACCATCAGTAAAACCTGCAAAATTATAGGGCTTCACCAGCAGGAAAACCAGGCTAAGAAATAAACCAGGATTACAATACAATAATGGTATAGCAACTGCAGCAAAATGCAATACATAATACATGCATAAAAACATTGTATGTATACTTGAATAAATAAAACAGGAGGCAGAAAGACTACATCTGGGCTCAAACCAGGACTAAACCGAGCACTAATTAGGCTAAAATGCAACATAAAATAGAGTTAAACCATAAATAAACCATGACCAAACGGGGACTAAATTAGAACTAAACCAGAATGTGACAAGGATTTAAACCAACCGTATGTAAAGCAACTAAACCAGGACAAAAATTGTTAGTTACACATCAATTTAGGAATATATTAAGGCTAAAAAAAATGTGATGATGTAATTGTATGGATTAGTGAATGTACAATCTGCCCTACATGTGAACTGTGGTAGTGACATAGCGCTTTTGAATGAGGTTTCTCCACAGAAGTCTCAAACAGAGTAATCAGATTAAGAACAGTGAATTCAGTCAGATTAAACACAACATGCTTTTCACCCTGTTTACTGACCCACAAGACTGCTTTGTGAGAGGAACACTCACAACTTTTACTATCAAACCTTCAAGTATACTTCTAAACAGTCTGTCTCGTGTCATTGTTGCCTACTTGTCCAACAAAAGAGAAGTGTATTGCTCAATGACACGTTATGGATGGGTTTTGCGCCACTTTTCCGAGCAGTGTTTTACATTTCATTCAAAAAGTGATTCATTAATTAGCCTCTTTCTACCCTACATAGTGTTTGTACTGTTTGTAACGGCACCATACACACTCTGATTTCATGTTTTACATCTATTTGGCAACTGCACTACAATAGTGTTTTCCAATCAGAGGGAAAGGGACCACTGGGGGTGTGCAAACATTTAGCAGCGGGTACTTGGAATTATTTCGGATTGTCAAATGTTACATCTTTGAGAATTACTTTGAATATTTTTAACCTCAATATCATTAACACAAGAAAATATGATAATAATCAACAAAATACAGCTGCAGTGAAGATGTATTTTCCTAGAATGCGGGTGTAGGGGGTGACAAAGCTTGGGGAGTAATACAGCACACTTTAGGATACTGTGCTACAAATGGCACAGAGGCTGTTTTTTTTTTTTTTTTTTAATTATTATTGTTTAAAAATCCTTGCATCTTGACCTCAAATACGGTTAATTAGTGCTGTCTGTCGTTTTTATAACTTTCCCCTGCCCTAATCCCTGCATAAAGCCTCTATTGTGAGCTGCTGCTGGTCAGGCTTGTTGTGGCTCAGATATTAGCACATTTTTGAACCTAAATCCCTTTGTCGCCCTGATCCCTTTTGTGAAAGAATTACCTCAAACTTTACCACATATTCTGGCATTAAAGTTAGTCATACCTACTGGGAATGGAAAGATTTAAGACATGCAAAAAAAAAGCCAAATACATCTAAAAGTGACCAAGTTGCTTCACAATTCCATGCGTTAACTCCACAGAGTGGCCACAGCTGCCCTGGGGCAGAATGATGAAGCGAAGGCTGCCAATCTGCACCATCAGTTCCTCCAGCTCCACTCCCTCAGTCACATACATACGGGAAAAATGTGTTGCACCAGTAGGAGCTGGAATCAAATTTCCAACCTTCTGGTCTTAACAGAGCTGTATCTTGTTTTGTTTTTTTATGAAATGAAGTAAATTTGTTTTGCTCCATGTACAGTTATATTGTACAAGCAGCTTGGGTGAAAATGAGACTGCTCTCTGCATTTAATTATAGAAGTGAAGCAGGAAGTGTGCAGAATGCAGCAGTCAATTTAGACTGCAAACTGTTTAAAATTAACTAGTTCATTTTTCACATTTTAAGACAAGATAAATAAGGGACAACCCCTTTAATACAACCCAATAACCTGAGCTACTGTAGTCAAATAAAAAGTAGACTGATTTCGGCTTAGGATTTCTGTTAAAGGTGGTCTACCACCTGTTTGTCTCCACAGAGATGTTTGTGCCGTGTCTGAAGCTTTCCAGACTATGACATCAAACGTATCCGTCTCCATGGAGGCAAACATGCCACCAGGCCAAGTTACAGTTCATATCCGTGGAGAGGTGACCCCGCTCACTGTGAGAATGCATGGTTATCACTTTATAATTACTGCACATATTTTGCCCAAACCAAACAAAGACTCACTTTATTATGAATATCAGAACAGTTTATTCAGAATGATTCCAGACTAGTAACTACTTAATCAAGGGATTAGTAAGTGTAAGGGGTTATGGATGAGAGCAGGGGGTTAATCATAGCATTTTGGTGGTCATTGAACCTCTAACAAAAGTTTGTTAATTATACCGGAAGTGGTTACTTAAAATTGCAATAAAAAAGTACTGTGGTCATTTGGGCCAATTCTCTGAGAGTCTTGAGGGCTAACAGGACCAGGGGTCATGGTTTGTAGGTTTTCTAAACTACGGGTTAGTTTATGAATATTATTTTACAGCACCTGAAGCCTTCTTAATAAACAATTTGTTAATTATGAATGAAGTCTTTGTTCATGGCATATAAACACTATTAAAAGTGTGGTTATTATAAAGTGTTTATTGCTTTTAATTAGCCACACATCACAGTTTTGTCAGGTTGACTTCAGACTATCACGGCTCCAGATTAGAATCCCTCAGTGTAAATGGGATTAAGGCAGGTCACTCTCCATTACAGGTGATCAGCACATGTTAATTACAACATTCACTGTCACTAATACAGGAAGTTAAGGTACTCCTCATTGTCCCCCATCGGAAATCTGTCCTATGTATTTGTCCCATCCTTTAATGCCACTGGAGAAACCTGACAGGAGCAGTGGACCCATCTCCAGAGCAAAGCTTTGAGTAGTGTGGCTCACTGTTTCCCAACCAGGGGTGTGGGGATGTAAGCTTAACAATTTAACAAGTTTTAAATGCCACATCTTTAAGAATAGACTTCAAAATCATCAAAGAAAATATAATTGTAATAAGTGAAGTTTTATTTGCCTAATTCTTGATGGCTTGCATGTGAGTCTTGAGACAAAAAAGGTTGGGAAGCCTTGCCTTGGCTAGAGGATCTATAGTTGTAAGAGTAAAACATCGACCATGCTCTGACAATTGGTTCTAGTTCTAGGTTCTCATTGTGGTCTAAACAAAGCCAGTGGTTGTACTTTTCCAAATAATTTTGTTATTCTGATTCCCTTGATGTAAAGCAGTAGATATTTCCCTATAGACCATGAAAACTAGGCCCACAAATTTCAGCAAAATTTTATATATTTTAACATAATGATAGTTTTATTGTGATACAAAAGTTACTAGTTGCAATGATTTACTGTGGGCTATAATTTGTCATGAAATAGACACTTCTTCCTTGAGGTATAATGTATGTAAATTAATATCTGACCAGGAATCAAACTTAACAAGAAATGAACTCTATTAAAATTTAATAAATTTGGGTTTAGAAGGACCATCCATAAAAATTGATCTGGCCAAAGTGGCAAGTGGGATTGAACGTGTCAGATGTCAAAATAAAAACCTACCAGTGATGACATCAAGAGACTCATCAGACAATACATCTTAATCTTGGTTTCCATAAATCTTCTCGATATAATGGCTTACCTTGACATATAGAGACACAGTATAGTCTTGATCATCTGATGTAGAACCATCTCTTTTTATCGGCAACAATGGACTATCCACTTTTCTGGTGTGAGAAATAAGTTTGATCTCTTCTTTCCTGTCATCTCCAAACAGCTCTTTTTGAGGCAGATATGACCGGCCATCTTCAAACAAAACCACTCGCTTCTTCTTGACGTTTTGGTCCCGTTTTCTTGGCAACGATTCATCCTTTATGACCGATTTCAACTCTTGAATCCAGGCATCTTTGCTTGGTGGACATTTCTCCTCAGGCTTGTCCCATAAGTCCTTCTTAACAGGTTTCAACTCTTTCTTCCAATCATTTGTTTGAATGTTGGCCTCCTCACTTGCTTGATCAACTTTAATCCAATCGTTATCTTTTCTTCTTGCTGACAGCTTCTTGGCCTCCCCCCTTATTTGCTGTGGTTCGGACGACAATCCTCCGTTCTCCATTGCTTGCTTCAGCTCCTTAACTTTTCCTTCCAAAATATCAACATCTATTGACTCTTTAACCTCCTCTGACGTAGTTTCATCAACTTTTACTTGCCCGTCATTTTGATTTTCTTCAATCTCATCAAAAACATCATCCAAAACAGTGACAGGTTCATTTTCCATGTCTTGCAAAACATCTTGTATCAAGGTTTTGTCCATTGGGTCATCAATGTGCTCTTCTTGGGGTTTTTCAACAACTGATTTAGCCATTTCACCCCAAAATTGTTCAATTTCTTCACCGGTTTCTTGTCTGCAAACCTCGTCAATCCTTTTGCAAGCATCTAAACCTTCATTTTCTTGCATTATCTCTTCCTGAGTTGGGTTTTCTCTTTCTAAACTTGCGTGTACATCCGTTCCGCATGTTCCTTCTTGATCTTCTTGCCCCATTAACTTAATATCACCACCTGTTTCTCCTGTCACTGCCGCTTCCATCAACTCTACAGCTTTACGTCCATCCTGGCTTATCTCTTCTGCCTCATTCAGAGTTGACCCTCCCAAGATGGCGTCCTTAACTGCCCCTTCACTTTCCAGAGTGCTTGTAGTATCTAGTGAATCTATTTCTTTATCGTTTTTCACTATTTCTTCCTGTATTGTCAAATTATCGCTCCGTCCATGTTTTGCATCTAAACCTTCTTGGCTACTTTGAATGTCCTCCTCAACTTTTTCAGCAGTTTCTTCAGGCAATAAATCTTGGCTAGGCTGATCCAAATTTTCTTGATCATTTTGGACATCACAAATTTCACCAATGTGTACTTCTTCCACATCTTCAATCTCCTCAGACTGTTCCAATTTCTCAATGTTGTTGTAAATTGGTTCGCTTTCTGCAGTAACTACACCTGCGATATTGCCCGTTACCAAATTGTCTTGGCAAGTTTCACAAATGTTTTCTTGCTTCCCAACGTTTTCTTCAACAAAATTCAATGTCGATTCATCAATCTCTTCAATTTGACCGCTCTCTGATTGTAACATTTCTTGACAAATTTCACTTTCATCTTGTTCATTGTTTTGAACTGCTATCTCTTCAACTATCTTGATGTCTTTACTTTCACTGATCGCTATGTTGTCCTCTTTCTCAACTAAATCATTTTCTGACAACGGCAATTGTTCCATTACAGGATCATCTAATATTTGTAACTCATCATTGCTTGTCGAAATAATTGGTTGATCCTCTAATAACTTCTGCTCCTCGACTTTTTCTTGGTCAATCTCCAAATCTGGACAAACTTCTTCAATTCCGCCATTGTTTTGCTCAGTTTCTTCAAACACTTCAGATGCAGAGCTTTCATTGCAAGTTACAGCCACGATTTCTTGGTCTTGCTTTGAGATTTCTTCAACCAATCGCTCCTCAACATTTTTTATTGCAACACTATCATTTTGTACAACGTCTTGCTCAATTGCGTCCATTGACTCATTGCTAAACACTTCTGCAATTTCATCTTGAGGTAATTTCTCAATATTTTCTTCATCCAAATTGTGTTGATCATTTTCAATCAAATTTGCCTCCACTGATGAAAGTTCTACTGTAGATATTTTGTTTTCAACCACTGAGTCAACTGTTGAAATAGCATCTTTACTTTCTCCGTTGCTTTCTTGAAAATCTTTCTCAACTTCCAAATAATCACTACTTTTAAGTTCCATCGTCTTCTCTTCTGACTTCAAATCTATTTCTGATTCTTGTACATGTTCAGAATCTTCCACCACTCGATCTGCAACTATAGCCTCCCCATTTCCATTTGATAGCTTGTCCACAATTTTTAATTCTTGCATTTCAACACCATTTTGTCCATCTGCGAGTTCAATTCCCAGTTCGTTTGACATAAAGACATCTTCTCCAACTTCCTCAGCGAGTTCAACATCCAAATCATCTTCATCCTCTTGTTGGATTTCTTGTTTTGTCTCCAACTCGGTGCAAAAACTCATTGAGTCTAATTCAGCCATTTTGGGAAAAAAAAATATATATTTTGAAAAATTCCAGTGGAAATGCTTGATTGAAATCGTTTATATGTAAAGTTTGAGGTTCCTGGTTGATTTTAAAAACGATTAAGTTGGAATTTGGAGAGTAAAATGTCCAGTGTAGAACCCAAGAGTTGAAAGTTTGTAAATTGTCCAATCCAGTTTTTGGATGATCGAAAACGGAAATTCATCCAGGAAAATTACCTTTGCAAAAAGCACAAAAACATCCCAAATATGTTTCCATTCATATAACGCGCAATTGGGAAAGTTTTAGGCAAAGGTTTTGCTTCAACACCACTCGCCTGGAGCTGCTTGTTGAATAAGCTATAAGCCTAGTCAGACATCACTAACCTGCAGTTCACTCCCTCTCTCTCTTTTTCTCCCCCCTCCTCTCCTCTCTTGCCCCCTCTCCTGTCTTTCCTTTTCTCTCTCTTCCTTTCCTCTACCATTTCTCTCTCTCTCGCTCCCATTTTTCTCCTCTCTCTCTTTATCCCTTACCTCCCTCCCTGCCTCCCTCCCTCTCTTTCTCTCTCTCTCTCTCAGGATTAAAAACAGGCTGATCACCACATGACCAGCAGGTTTAAGCCTCTGCCACCCAGGGACCGGCACCACAGGAGGCCAATAATCGCAATGACTAAAACTGTGCTCACTTTGGTCCGTCAATCAAAAATAACTCGCAAATCAAAAGCTGATCTTTGTAAAGCAACAGAGAAAGTGGAAAGAATATATTTGAATAGCTAATGATTTATGAATAGAAAGTCTTGTGCGTTGATTATAAATATCCATTAATATCAAATGATAGCAGAACTAAAATTCAAAGTTTGAAAATAATTTGAAAATATAAACAATACACATCATTCCAACAAGATAATCTCAATTTGGCTAAGGACAATATGGAAAATAGCTTATGGCTAAATCTGGTGCCAGGTTAATGTTATCTTTGCAATGACCTGAAAAGAAAATGATTTAATAAGATAATACAAATTTCATGATAATATGGAGTGAAAAACCTGTAGATGCATGAGCAGAATTTTTATAATTGTTGGCCACGTGCAATAGTGTAATGATATGATAAAAAGAAATTAAATTCCAATATTAAATTATTAGATCATCACTAGAAGGAAAGTATATACGCATGTTGATTTTATGCAGTGTTAATAGCAGTAGAATTGACAGTTGAGACACTGGGGTCAAGCGTTATAAAGACCATCAAGGAGGACATGAACTGACTGGGTCCTAAGTCAATTACAGCTAGACATGCAAACACCACAGGGACTGAATGTGGTCACGGCGTTGTGAGGAAAGAACATTTTGTATTGACTGAACAAGAACAAGAATTACACTGGATGTATACGAATAGATGTGTCTTGACTTGTTGCAGGTAGTCTATGTATTTGAAGGCTGCGGGTCTTTTTCCAGGAAATTTTTATGCTGATGTTGCCTGGGTGTGATGCGTCTTCATGTGATTTCCAACTTAAATGCCCCAAGAACTCGCCTAAAAGGTCGAGGCAACGGAGCTTTTTTATTTAACAATTTACCACTTTTTCATTAGAGCTGAACAGTGTTTTAACTGTTTGTTTGTTTTTTGTTACTGAAGACACTTTTTTCCGATAGGAGCTGAGTCACATTTTATGTAATAAATGTTCTTGTTTTCATTTTATTTCTAATACCTCATTCTTGTTTCTTGCATAGTATGCACCTTCTACTCATTATTTAGGCCTATTTTCATTTAAAGCTGAAAGGAAATGTTTAACTTGTAATGCACTCACCCACATTCTGTTGATATAACTTAGATAATTATTGACTTCTCTTATCTATCCCAATCCATTCCTGTCCAACATTAACATTATTCGTATAGCACATTTAATAAATAAGATTAACAAAGTTCAACAAATATTTATCAATAAAATAATAATAATAATTTAAATTAAATGAATAATTGTGTGCTTTCAGTGTTTCTTTTTGACCCTTATTCATAAAAAATGAGCAGTTTACTTTGTAATTACCATAAATACTCACACGGGGGCGACAAACCCCTGTTACTTTACATTGCACCAATGAAGAAGCAGCGTGTCCATTGACGTCACCTCCTACTTTATCCTTTACGCCAATCTGCCTTCGATTTATGACAAAAATAATACAGTTTAGCTCTATTTCTGCTTGTGATCACCTTTTGTTTAATAGAGTAGACTTGTATCTATCCATCAGTGTTAAAACCTCAGCCGATTATTGTATTTTTGCCTTTATCCAGTCGGTTTTGTGTTAGCATTAAGCTTAAAGCAGTGGGTAAGCTAATATAAAGGACTTGTAGAGATAGCGAGAAGAGACGAGCAAAATCCACTTTATTTGTCCAAAACAGCATGAAATAACGCCTCGGATCGCACAGGTAAGTACATAAAAGTATGATTAAGGTGTTATCATTTGTTTACTACAATTAGTGTGAAAAGACAGGGCGTTTTTAGGTGTTAAAAGTGAAGGAACGAAATGTTCTGGTAATTATTTATTTGACCTTTGATTCTCTTGTTTGGGCTATATTTAGTTTTATTCTGGGTTATCCTGTTTTTTTGTTTTAACTTAACGTTTTCTGTTCATTTCTTGTCATTTTGTCATTACATTGTTTCTCAACTTTCCACATATTATTGTTATTTAATCTGTATTTATTTTATTTTACTTTATTTTTCATACACTCTTATTGTAATAGTATACTTGACTTGATCCAAAGCTTTGCCTTTAGATTATTAAAATATTTTAATATGATGTAGTTGATAACTTTACATTTCCTGATTAATTTATTATTTTGTGCACAGCCTAGAATAAAGCCCTGAGATGCAGTCACAATGGCTTAATGCTGAGTTTATTTGTTTATCCAAACCACCACTAAATTAATTATCTACTTTTTATTTCAGGTCATTTTTATATCTACATTTATCCGCTATGATGCAGCAACAGCAGCAGCAGAACGGCACTGATGAAGAGGCCACAGTCGACGTCCAGTTCACAGAGTTGCCCAATGCTCTCATCGCCTGTAAAGTCCCAGAAGATCTTTATGAAGAAGGAACTCTGAGGGTAAGTTTTACAGTGCTGGAAAATTCTGTGTAACATGATTGTTTGAGATGAGATGGGTGGAACTGACAAAAATCTAGATATTGTTTTAATATTGTCAGTGATTCCCATTAATAGAGGAGACCATGGTGTCCCACATTATCTAATTTTTGCTCCCATAATCTAAAAAAACAGTGGAACTAAAAATTGCTTTTACAAGTTTTACTGACTTAAACATATAGAAATGGCTATATTTAGTCTGTAATCAGTACTTCTTTGATGAGTAAGGCGACGAGTGACATTTATTCTCCAAAAATGTCAATTGTCAAATAAAATAATTGAAACATTAATCGCTTGTGCTGCCATAGTGTCTGTGTAAACCTGTGGGAAGCCAGACAATGCTTTTGATATATTTTGATTGTTTTCTGTGAATAATAATAATTTGACGGTTATAATGATAATAATTGATGATCATTTTTTGTCTCTTGATTGTTAAATCGGATTGTTTCTTTTGTGTTCTGTGGCAAGTTTTAAAGAACTTTAGAAACACTGCAAGTTGCTTCAAAGCTTTTGAATCATGACCTTTCTCATTGCTGTTACATCTTTCCACCACTAGATACCCCCCCTGTCCTGCTGTTTGCTGCTTACTCACCTCTGCAGCTGATTCCTCCTTAGTCATTCACTCTTATTGAAAGAGCTAAAAATAACTGGAGATTTGTTTAAGTTTGGACGTCAGACGGAGCGATGCATCACAAGAATGTCCAATAATATCCAATGAGCAGTTTGTCTCCTACTCAACAAATATCCTACATCATCCGACTATTTAAAGGAATGCTGCACTCATTAACCTTGGTGTGTTGAATCTCTCTCGTCTCTTTGTATCTCGTATCTTTGGCCAGTAGGTTGTGTTCACATAATAGTTTTCAAAAGTGCTTATAATTTTGAATTGAGCTGGGGCGTGTCATTTCTGTGATAGAATTTGCCTTTCAACAGTCTGAATGCCAATACTAATGGTGTGTTCATGGATGGGTATAAACATCCTATTAACATAAAACAATTTTAATATATTCTCTGTCTGCCAAATTAACTAAAGAGAAATATTTTCTTTACTGTAGAATCGAAAAGTAATGATTTATTTGATGATATAGATCTATACAGTTGACTAAACTATAACCTGGCTGAAGCCAGATTGATGTGTAATGTTCTTTTGTGTCAAGTTCAACACATTTTGAATCTGGAACTGCTCTCATTGACAGCGGTCAGGGTTAGGCGAAATATTCAGACAAATATGTCAAGTTGATTGGGTGATGTGATACAATGGTGAGCAGAGAAATCAAACTTTTGCTTAATTCAGTTGGGAGAAAAGCACAGACATCTTTCCTGTCTGCAAATGCATAAAATGCATAAAAAAAACTTTTTACCCTTTTTGCATAATTTTCCTTGTTACAACTTTTGTTGTGAACAATGGAACAATAAATCTGGTTTACATCAGATGTAATTATTTATGTTTCAGTAATCTGATAACTCTATGATCAGATATTGATGAGATTGGTCTGCATATACAGTAAGCATAGCCAATGATTGACTGCAAAGACTCATGCACGTTATCATGTTATTTGGCCTTCAGCTTCCGCTAAAATCACAATGCTGCCTTGTCATTGGACTGGTCATCCAGCGGCTCACGCCCCAAACGGAGGCGTAAGAGAGGTTCAAGATGGATTCCTGTGAGTTTGTGAAATCACAAATATCCAGGGAGTCCATCTATGTGAGGTAACTGACTTTAAATCAGATTTGTAACTTTGTTTTGTCAGATATTTCCTATTTCCAAATTGTATTTCCCCATAGTGTTCCCATGCTGCATGGGACAAATGACTTACCCCTGTTGTCACAGCTGCCTCGGGGCGGCCTATGAGAGTTGTGACACCTAAACAACCTAACCTAAAATCTAAAAGTACATTCATAAGGAAATGTAAGAAATAGTGTAATATCAAATGTAGTGTTCATTTAGACTTGTCTAACTGATCCAATGCTGTCTTTAGTTTGGGACATGGAAAAGCAGCGGTGACTCATTCAAAGTGACAAAATGAAACTGAGAGATGGAGCTCGAAGTTATGTATTCTCTAAGTGTCCGGTGTTAGTCACACCACAACCTCAAAGAGAAGATGACACGGAAATGTCTGCCTCCTACAGACAAGTTTGACAAGACCAATGAAGACCTTTTAATACCCACCGTCGTATACTCCTTATAATCTCAAAGCTAACGTCCTGTGTCGTTTTGCTATGGACACTTTTTCTATTTATGTAACTTTTAGGGCGAAGGGTCTGCCACCTACTTGTATTCATGCTTTGCTGGAATGTTCCACAGTATGGCATTACATTAAATTTAACAATCTCCATGGACACAAACGGGGGACAGGTTTACAGGTCATATCGAGGTGAGCCCGCTGTAAGAATGCAGGTTTGTCATGGTGTTTCTGAGTCATAAAAACACCTGTAAATTAATAAATGCTTGATGAGTTACATTTCATACTGTGGAACATTCCTGGCAAAACAATAACATCTCCATGGAAATGGCTAGGTGACTTACTCTCCAACAGAAAAGTTACATGGTGCACCTTTCAGAGAGTTAATGGTCTGCCTGAGTGTACCTTGTTATATTTTCCATCTGAACCTGCTCCTCGTGTTATTCCTCCATAATTGTTGTTTACCATTTTGCTTGAGCCTGACTCACTGCGCTTTTGCCTGTAGTTAAATCCATTCAAATTGCTGACTCGTAGTACTTGTGGTATAGCATTGTTGCAGTAGTAGTTGAAGTAGTAGTGGTAATAGTTGGGTGTGGTTTTGGTTTCTGGTCTCGTGATGGAAAAAACTCCCTCAGTGGAAAATTGGCAATGTAATGTTTGACTACATTATGGAAAGTATTTGTCTGTGGAGGACTACAGGTCAGACATGTGTGCTTTAAGACGGAGATCTGATACTGTAGTAGTAGTAGTTGGTAGGAAGGGGATAAGATCTTGTGCCATAAGATCTCACAAGATACATTTGTCAAGACTTTGCACACGTGTGGAAAATGATATAGTAAGATTTACATTTGGCTTGGACAAAAAATAGTTACTGTCTTGAAAAGCTGTGGTTCCAAAAAGCATGAAATCAAAATATTAAACAAAATAAAAAATGAAAAATGGAAAAACTGAATTGCACAATGTATTTAATTTTAACCATGTCTTGATCTCGTCTTGTTCTCGTGGATACAATCTTGTGCAGCAGCAGTGGTAGTATCAGTAGTTATATTGATTGATTTATAGTCAAATTTCTTAATCCCTGCCATGCATTGTGCAAAAATAAATGTTCAGTTTATGAAGCAATGAAGTGAAAAGTAAAAAAAAAGTTTCTAGTTTAACGACATAACACAAAGAAATTAATTTATTGTAAATTTACAATTAATGTATAACGTGTTTTTTAATGTGGACAATATCAAATCTGATGACGTCCTTTTGTGTTTACAGTGTGAACAAAACGTCTAGACTGTTATTTTGCAACAAATCCAGGAAGGCATTTTTCATTCAAAATGTTTCATAAGCTTTTATTATGTGACAAAATGACTCAATGCATTTTCCACTGCTTTTGTAATAATAAAGATTTAAGTTTCTCCATTTGTGGTCACACAAACAAGACTTGCGTGTGTTACTGGTTGTCGCCAGTACAGTATGAAAAAAACAAAAGTATATATCACTATTACTGCAAGAGGTGTGTGTGTATATATATATATTTAAAATAGCAGGGTAATTAATGGACCTTGTTTTGTTATTGGAAAAATCGGAGATCAGAGAATTTTGGCTTTTCCTTAAGGATATTTCTTTTAAAAATTATACCTAGATCAGTGAAAATTCCAATCCTAACCATTTTATTACTTTTTTGCACCAAATTAGCCATTGTTGCACTGTCTTCCAGTTCCCTTGTTGTTGTTCCTGTAAATTTAACCAAAACATAGCGCCACATGAGAAGCTGCTGTTTGAGCAAAGGGGTGAGTGCTGACGTCGGTGGAAAAGTCAAAACAACAGAAGAAGAGGAGGTCAAAGGGTGTGTGGGGCAGATAGTCAAGTGTTATTTTTTCCACAACTCAAGGAAAAATGAGACGAGAATATGTTTGTTTTAATGGGGAGTAACTTCATGGAATATGCAGGATAAGTTACAAGTTCTTTGGTTAATGCAAGTTTCATTAGGGAAAAATTAGACTATGCAAATTTTAATCAAATCAAGATCCAATAGTTTCCCATTACCAGTGATCAGCTTGGGTACACAGTCGTCCAGTGTCAGGGAAAGCATGTGTTTGGAGCACAATTCAGAATTTTTTTTTGTGGCAATGATTAAAAGTATGTCTTCGTTATGTTAATTTATACTACTACTAGACTGCTGTTGCGACTAACTAGCCCTTTTTATTGCACATTCAGACATGCAGTTACAATAATGTTTAAAGGAAGGGTATGTAGAAGTTGTATTTACGTTTCATAAATGATCCGTCTGTGTCCCCAGATGACCATGTTATATATATGGACGATTTGGTGTTTTGGTTCTCAAAAGAGTTATCCAATTAGAAAGCAGAATGAGGCTCACATGATTCATTCATTTATGTTTATGTCATTTATGTCATTTATGTTTCCTGTTTCAAAGCTAAATTCCAGTGTGTTTAACCCTGCATTCTCTCTCTGATTAGAACGGTCACTAAGCTCAGCACCAATCATGAATCACTAGTGCAGTCTTTGCAGCTCAGTGAACATGAGCCATGGCCTGTCCATGCAGGACATGCAAAACATACGTGTCCTCTGTCTGCAGGTTAACACTGACCACACAGGTTCAGTTGTGATTATAATTTTTCTTTGAAAACATTACGAGCTCAGGCTACCTCCCTTAAAAGAGATCATTTGTGGCACTTTCTCCGTCTTTCGGATTTATTCTTGTAAAAAGACTTACAGTAAACCAGACATTTCTCTAAAATTAGCAGCTTTTCTCCATTCTTTTTAAGGTGAAGATGGAAAAGTAGATGATCCCAAACAATGCAGTCAGCTTTTCCAGATGAGTCGCTCAGATAAAACTCACGGAGCACAAACAGGTTCAAAACAAACGGAAAAAGTGAATCTACAGCTTTTATCTGCACTGAGTCAGAAAGACACAAAACACTGCCCCAAATATTTATACAATAGACTAAAGCCCAAAGTTCAATCTTTTGATTAGCAATTGAAGTAATAGAAGTAGAATGAGACAACACATAAATACTGAGCAATACGATTTGTTGCTAAGGCTTTGGAGACACCTTTACCCCAGCAAACCTGAAGGTGCACTACATTTCCTGGTGGAGTGTCTGACACCTGCTTGTTGCATACAGCTAGAATATTCCACAGTATGGAATTAAAAATAGGTGTTTTTACCAGGCCAAGGTACAAGTCAGATCAAAAAAGTTGAATCAGTTATTTTTCACAGCTTTGGGGGAAATGATAGAGAAAGGTAAAGAAATAGTGGACGTACAGAATGAACCCCATAGTGACATAGTATCTGTCTGGCCTTCAAGTGAAAGTGATACATGTTAAAGCAGAGAAGGCAACACTAGACCTCCTCTGACCCTTACCTGTCCCTCACCTGTGTGTATGGGTTGGTGTCAGTGGAAAAATAAACAGCATTACTCCACTGCGACTGAGCTATAGGCTGTGGTGCGTTGTGATCTGCTGATGATTAGCACATTTAGCGGGCTGCTTAAGCAAAACAAACAACTTCCCACTAATATTTTCCATTCAGAGCTATTAAATCTCCTCATAGCTGCCAGACTGTATTTCCAACAACATACGTGCGGCGCTAATGAGATCTTGTCTAAAATACAAAATTAAGTAATACAAAAAATAGGTCTGGCTTTGATAACATTTGGACTCCTTCTATTCAATAACTTAATTATTATGCCATTATAAATATCTGTTAGATATCAGCTATATTTAAAATGTGGAAGGAAATCAATGTCAACATATTTTATACATTTTGATTTATACATTGTGAGGGAAATTGTTAATCAACTGTTAACATTTTACTGCTGCTAGTGTGCTGAGTGTTTTCATGCACACCAATTACCAGGGGTTATCAGATTACTGAAATAATGACATAATGTGAGTAATCTAATTTCTGACCCGTGCAGGAGTTAACTACGAAAAGTATTCAAAAAAGTACTAACTAAACTGGCAAGTGAAAAAAATGAAAGAAAAAATGTTCTAGTTTGAAAGAGCTATCTTGAAACACAGATTTTTTCTAATTATCAGAGTTTTTTGTACATGTACATTTACCAACTCATACAACCAAAAGTACTACTTATCTACAACTGCCGATAGCTCAAACTGACACATACTGTATAATTGCATTACATAATAGTACTTCTCTTCTATTATAAAGCTTCAAGACCGTTTGTTCCAATGTCAAAATAGAATAACTTAATTTTAATACCTGAAACTATGACAAATGTTTGTGGAAAGGTCATTGTTACCACAGTGTTGTAACTTCCCTGTTTTAAACGCAAGGCACTAAAACTCCTTTGTCCAGTGGAAAGAATGTGACCATAAACATACCAAAGACACAACATGAAGCCTTATCATTTTACATGGAAGACACAGGGAGTCTAAAAACAGGTCTAGACCAGGACTAAACCAAGTCTAAACTCTAAAACTAGGTCAAAACTAGGGCTAAACCAGGTTTGTAATCAGACTAAGGCTGAATGTACTCCTCCTGGCCAAAACCTCATCCAACCCTGATCTACTTAAACCAGGACTAAATCAGGGCTCAACTAGACTATAACAAGTGCTAATGTGGGTCTGACTAAGACTAAACCAGGACTAAACAAAGTCCAAATCATGTCTAACTGGAACTGAAGCAGGACTAAACTAGCTCTATATTAGGGCTTAACCTGGTTTCAGGACAAATCCCAAGTCTAAACCCGGACTTGACAAGGCCTTCTTGAACTCTTGACCATTTGTTCATCGGAAACTATTCAACTATCTCTGCCCCACATACCAAAGACGGAACATCTTTATCATTTTACATTTTAAAACATGTCCCAAAATGTTCCACAATGTTCTTTATGGAGAACATGTAGAGATGGTGTGTTCGTGTGTGCTAGGAAAACCGGTGTCTGTGGAAAGTATGTGGTTTGATAACAGCCTTTTATGAGGTATTAATAGCAGAGAGCTCAGAGCGGTGGAAAAACAAGCACCTGTGCACTATAGGCTCAGGGCTGGGGAGAAGAGAAGGGGCTAAACCAGGACTGAGACGAGACTAGACCAGGACTGAGACGGGGGCTAAACCAGGACTGAGACGAGACTAGACCAGGACTGAGACGGGGGCTAAACCAGGACTGAGGCAAGACTAGACCAGGACTGAGACGAGACTAGACCAGGACTGAGACGGGGGCTAAACCAGGACTGAGACGAGACTAGACCAGGACTGAGACGGGGGCTAAACCAGGACTGAGACGAGACTAGACCAGGACTGAGACGGGGGCTAAACCAGGACTGAGACCAGACTAGACCAGGACTGAGACAGGGGCTAAACCAGGACTGAGACGAGACTAGACCAGGACTGAGACGAGACTAGACCAGGACTGAGACGAGACTAGACCAGGACTGAGACGAGACTAGACCAGGACTGAGACGAGACTAGACCAGGACTGAGACGAGACTAGACCAGGACTGAGACGAGACTAGACCAGGACTGAGACGAGACTAGACCAGGACTGAGACAGGGGCTAAACCAGGACTGAGACAGGGGCTAAACCAGGACTGAGGCAAGACTAGACCAGGACTGAGACAGGGGCTAAACCAGGACTGAGGCAAGACTAGACCAGGACTGAGACATGGGCTAAACCAGGACTGAGGCAAGACTAGACCAGGACTGAGACAGGGGCTAAACCAGGACTGAGGCAAGACTAGACCAGGACTGAGACAGGGGCTAAACCAGGACTGAGACGAGACTAGACCAGGACTGAGACGAGACTAGACCAGGACTGAGACAGGGGCTAAACCAGGACTGAGGCAAGACTAGACCAGGACTGAGACAGGGGCTAAACCAGGACTGAGGCAAGACTGAGATGGGGGTTAAAACAAGACCAAGACAGGGGCCAAAATAGAGGCTAAACAAGGGACTAAACCACGGACTAAACCAGCACAAAACCTGGGCTAAACCTGGGCTAAACCATGACAAAACCAGGGACAAAACCAGGATTTAACCAAAGATTTAACCAAGCACTAATCCAAGAACTAATCCAATGCCTAATTTTTGGGTTGAACCAGGTCTGAATTACGATTTAGGACTAAACCAGGACTAAACGAATAGCTAAATCTGGACTAAACGAGGTCTTAAAAGGACTCGACATACAAGGCTAACACTAAACTAGGACTAAACCAGGAACTAAACCAGGACTAAACGAGGGACTACCAGGGGCAATAACCCAGACTATACCAGGACTAGACCAGCACTATACTGGGACTAAACCAGGTCAGTTCAAGAAAAGGTGAAATGGTGTGTACAGTGCAGATGAGTAGAAGTGAGACTAAACCAGGACTAAATCTGGACTAAACAATGTCATAAATAATTTGATGCATGAATAGTTTGACTCATTTTAAATTGCTGTTCTCATTGTTTTGTTCTTGTCAAATGTCCTTGTTCTTGTGAAATGTGATGCGTGACCTATTCATTTTAATGCTGTTTTTGAGTTTAGCAGCCCATTACCAAGTGAAATCCCCAATATGCTCTGGCATATTTCATAATTTAGCTGCAGCAATTGTTCCGAGTCTATGTTTGATTTGTGTGTTTTGTAGAATGTAAAAAAGGACCAAAGGCTTGTCAGATGTGTTAGTATAGACAACAATTGTTAGTGCCACCACTTCCTGTCCAGTCAAACCCTATCTCTGTGGTTTTTTTGCAGAGTTACGCTAAAATGAAGAAATACTTCACACAGTGGACTGCGAGTTGTGGGGTGGATGTCACTGATAACATGTTAAAAACTTAACAAATAAGAGGAATATTTCTGTGCTTGTGAAGAGAGGTGTCGTGTCAGTCAATGCTAACGCTAATGCTAATTTTGTGACATAACCATAACCATTAAAATACAACAAATTAACTAACAAATTGAACTACTATATAAAAAAAAACATCAGGTAGTCTTTTCTTAAAATTGTATTAGTTTTTTTTATTTCTATTTTACGTTTTTAATAAAAATTAGCATTAGCTTTGAGAAACGGTTAGCTAGTACATTAACTACAAAATACATTCAGCCACAAAAGCAATTATTTAGGAAATCATTTCTCTGCAAATAACAATAAACCTCCAAAGCTTTAGGTTAGAGCTCCATAAACATGTTCTGCAATGCATGGGATTCTTGTATAAGGTTGCAGTTCAAATTTCAGTCTTCTCTCAAATGATAATGTACTATCGAGTCAAGGAAATTTGATATCGTGCCATAGTCCTTCTTTCATAAAAACTGTATTTCACTGCAGCATATACTGGCCTAATTTTAGAGCACGTTTTCATCTCCTATTTCCTTAAGCCTTCACACTACAGCAATGCACCCTTCCTCTGTCCCTCTGTATGCTTTCCCTCTCCCTCCTCTGCTGCGTCCTGATTGGCTAATCTCGAATGAATGGGGAAAACAGCAGACAGGACAGACAGGGGCAGGTCTTGTGCGTCATTGCTGCCTCGAGCACATTTAAAACCACTCTGCGCTGGAAAGGAGAAGAGAGAGGGGGAAGTAGAGACGCATTTTCTTGACATTTTCTGGAAAATTCCACTAAACTGCGGCAGCATTTTTATACTACATGGACAAGAAGGCATATTGGATCGCTTAACATTGGAAGCGGACCACATCTCCCCTTCAAATCTGGGTCAGCAGGACAGAAAGGAGCAAGAGATATCTGGATGATTTGGTAATTTTTTTGGTTACTGCAGCATTTTTTTTAAGAAGAACAAGATTTTAAAAAAAACAACAAGTTAATTTGTTAAGCCTGAAATGTATTGTCGCTCAAAAGGACTGCTATTTTTGGAATGCATTGTCTCTTCGTAATATAATTTTTCACAAAATATAAAATTATATTTCCATTGCCTAACCTTTCTCTACGCAAATCGAACCTCTAAGCTAATTTGCTATTGTCACATTTTTATTGTCATTTTGACATTTTTGTGCAATAATTTAACAAACCTTGCCTCAGTAATCATAACTGTGGTCCTGGAAATCCTTGAAATTTAAATAGAAAGTACAAGAATTGTTTTTTGAATTGAAGAAAACCAAGAAGACCTCTACTAGCAAATTTTTAAATCTATTGTAGTTGCAGTTCTGGAAAACCTTGATGAAAACTACTTGAATTCAACCTAAAATAATTTCCCGAGGACTAACCTTCAACAAATGCACAATTTTTGAATAGATCTTTATATTTCAAGTTTTGAAATAGCATCTTTTTGACCCATTTCCTGTTCATCCTGGGGAAGACAACGTTGTCCCACTCCCCCCGCCTCCCCCCTTCCTCAATTCCATCGTCTTCATCGCTTTCAGCTCCGTTCAAACCTAATTCTTCGTCCCAGTCTCTGAAGTGGAGGAGATTCAGGCTACCCGGACCATTAGCCATGCACATCAAGAGCACCAAGTGTAACAGATTCTGCCTGGTTGCCTCGGTAACCAACCAGGAAGTGTTCACTCGCCCCGACACACAGGTGAGTCCGGTGTACAGGAGAGGGTTAGAAAGGTTAGTTTTTTTGCTTTGTTTTTCGTCTGCCATCTACTTGCTTTTATTTGCCTTGAATGTTTCAACATATGGCATTAAACTTGTATATTGTGCATTTAGTTATTTACTAACGGGTGTTTTATTGCTCAACAATACCTTAAAATCATGCTGCCTTACTGTGAGCAAAGTCACCATTCCACAGATCTGACCTGTAACCTGGCATGGTGTCGTCACCTACTTGTCTCCGTGGAAAGTTTAATGCCATACTGTGATATTTTCCAGGAAATGCAATTCAAAATTACAACAGGCGAACAGTTTATAATGAAAAAAAAAAAAGAACAGAAACTTCCAATGTAATTTCCCGGGAGTATAAGGTAATATTATTCCACTTTTATGGCTCATTTTACAGTAAATTCCCGTTTTGTTCCATACTTAAACCTCCATATGTCAAATAAATTACCTAAAATTATGAAAATATTCAGGAAAATCCAAAAATCACACACATAATAACAACTTTTTGGTGACATTTTGTGGCCATAGTGGAAATTGCAATAAGCACCTGCTCATTAACAGTGTATGTTGATGAGCAGGTGCTTATTGCATTATGTCATATATATTGTATTGTGTATATTGTATATTTGCCTATAGTTTTCTGCCTATTTACTCGACGACAATGCGCTCTTTCTATTATCAGTTCAGGCCACATAACTGCATTGTTGCCACTTGATACTGTTGCCCTGCAGTTTCACAATAACATTTAAGTTTGTGTGAGGTAAATATTCTTTTCATGCCCCTGATTGGCCCCATTCTTTTGTATCAGAGAAAATTGCAGTTTGGTCGCCCTAATACCTTGAACTGAACGCTGTGATTGTCCCCATTGTGTCCTGGACTTTGTTGATTTTGTGGCTCTAAATGTGAAGTGAAATTATGGTTGACTGAAATACGGACTTTAAAGAATGGAGTTCATGACACCAAGTCTGATTGCTCGTTTTATAAAGCAGCAGACTCTTGTGAATTCAATGATCAACAAAGTAGACCTAGATTAATACTGACAAATAAACACTTTTTTTTTTTTTTTTTTTGATCTGCTAAGTAGAAAGAGGTATTAATGGAGAGGAACTGTTACCTCATGAATGTCATATTTCAGGTATAAGGTAAAGCTGGAAGTGAATATTGGGCTAGTAGTTCCATCACAAATGCATGCACTGCTACAATACTAACACCACTTGTACTTCTACCATTACTGTTATAGTTTGTACTATACTGTACTCCTACTAGGGCTGCAACATGGATCGCAATCCAATTTTAATGGATTCACAATCACTACAATTATTCAAGTTAATGTAATTTGCAAACAACAAGATATCCAGTTTTATATCTAAAAGCTGGATGTTTTGTTTTCGGTTGCCCGGCAGTGTAAACCTCTACAAACATGTTCTGAAATGCATATATTTTTATGCTCATATTTCAACTTGCTCTCTGATGTCAATGCTCCTGGACGAGTATAAAGTAGGAACTCTGAACAGAATGAAACAATTGAAACATAAATCAAAATATGTTAGCTATATTTTACGAGCCAAATGGAGTATATTGTACATTTAGTGGAAATATCTACTGGCCAGAGAGCATAGGTTCATCATTTTTGTTTAAACTTTTGTTCTTTATTGGGAGTTGCACATGCGATGTCTGTTTACTATGCTCCTCTATCCCTCGCCAGCTTCTCATCCGTCTGGCCAGGTCCTCATACTAGTACTGCCACTTTTACAGCATACTACTACTTCTACTTTTATTCACTACTTATTTTTCTAGTGTAAAACCACCTTTATCAAAGCCCATATTATCTTCCACTTAACCTAGTATGTGTATTTACTTTGCCCCCTCTATCATCATGCATTTAATTTCACTTTTACGGAATACGTTGCACCATTAACTTTCTCTACTTGTGTAATTAGCTTCATAAAGAAATGCTAAAATGAGGGTCTTGCCGTGTGATGTCAGGAGCAGGACAGATATAGCATCCTTTAATTCAAGCTATTTATACCAGTTTTCCTCCTCTGCCGCCTCTGCCTCTCAGCGTTTAGTATTTTTAGACAAAGGACAGATTAAATGAACAAAAGAAGAGGAAATGGCAATTTTGTATGCAGGGACAGGGTACAACACGATCTCTGTACGAGTGTTATATGAAGAAGTGATAAACAATTTAAAATTAATCAATAAGCCATCAAATCACATGGTATATCTGAAATGTCTCCATGAGGTCTTACATTACGTTAAACCTGCCAATCCTGTTATGATATTTATGTTTAGCAGTTCAGATTCAGTCTTCTCTCAAATGTTATTCATGACATGTCTAAAATATTTGCTACGTACTTTTAAAAATGGATTGCAAAAGTACAAACATGGATACAACAACCAGGACATAATTTACCCTGTTTTAGTTTATTTTTAATAGAAGAGATAGCTTATCAGTTACATGAACTCTAGACTTTACTCGTGTTGTCCTTCTGATTCCGTCAGACTGTTTTCTGTGTTTGGGTCAAGGGTGATTTCTTATGAATATTAGGAAGCCCTCCCTGGCGCTGGTCTCAGCTGGTGACAGTGAAACATCGACATGTTTCAGTCAGAGCCACTGAGATGATGATCAGGCCCTTGTCCAGATTGAGCTGAAGTTTGTCCCTGAGCGTTGACACAGTGCTGGCCACTTCCTCAAAGTAGTGCAGGGCCCTGTCTGAATCCTGGCTGGCTCTGTGAGTCTGTGGACAGTGAAGCGTAGAGCTGAAGAAACTGGTTGTGGTTGGAGCTCAGGCGTGTCCTGCTGCAGTTGGTCCTGGAACTATTGGACTGGATTCAGTTGAGTCTCCTGCAGGGCGAGAGTTTTCTGTCCACTCCAGAGCATTGCCATAGCTCTGATGCTGCTTGCTCTGTCTAGGCAGAGCGGCTGATGTCCTGGGGCTACTGTTGGAGCCTCTTGAGGTCTGTCTCTCTGTCCTGGAGGCTCAGGAGCAGCAGAGCTCTGTCTCTGGGTCCTCTCAGCCTTTGTGCCTGGTCCACTGTGGCGGTAGAGAGCAAATGTTTTCCTGAAGCCTGCGGGAGGGCGCCACCAGCTGGTGTTTGTGTAAAACTGCAGCTGGTCAGTTCTACATCTAAATTGGTGTGTTGGGTGGTGCTGTGTGTTAAAATCTGATTTGGCTGAGCCCATTATTGTTAGTGGTGCAGTTGCAGCTGAACTAATATGCATTGCTGGGGGATGGATTCGTTGTGTGGAGACGGACACACTGTCCGACTGTATGCGAGGACGATTCATGTGATTGCAGGACACATTTGTAGTCTAAACTGTCCTAAACTTGTTCTTGTTTTGTCGATGTTTGTTTTTGCCTTACATGGTACTTCACATGCGCATTAGCACAAAATGGGAGCATGGCACTGGGACGTGTTAAAGAATAAGCTTCTTCTTTCTGTTAAAAACAAATACTTTGATTTTGTTGAGCTGAAGAGGCTTTCATTTGGATTTCATTTGGAGTTCAGCACATGTCCCACACTCTTGGAGTTGGGACTGGACTGAGGAACATGACAATTTAATACTTTTAGTAGATATAAAAACAGAAAAACAGTGTCTGATGGACAATCAGACCTAACTGTTTTAACTATGTTCTTTTACACCTGATACCTTTTGGGGTATTGTTTTGTCTATTGCGATGTGTATCTTTAACCTGTGTTGTGTGTACAGTCAGTGTGTGGTTTTAGCATGTTCTAATTTTAAGCATTTAAACTACATTGTGTACCTCGCTTATCTTTATCTTTATTACAAGTACTTTGTGCTTGTTGTGTCTTGTTTCTGTCTTGCCATCACTGCCAATAGGACTACAGATGAAAATCAGACTGCGTGGGCTTTTGGCTCATTTACATGCTGAACTAACACATGTTGATTCATGTACACTCACTGTCCCACATGAAATAAAATAGGCGTAAATGAAGAGTCTGAATTGTAGTATTAAGTATTTCTCTCTTTGTCTTGTCTCTTGCAGGTGAGTTTTGAGTCATTGTTCCGATCGTTCGACCCCGAGGTGCAGTTCCAGTATTTCAAGTCGTTTCGTCGAGTTCGGATCAGTTTCAGCGATGCTCTGGCAGCAGCAGAGGCTCGGCTGAGGCTACACAAGAGCGACTTCAACGGGAAAGAGATGAGGCTTTACTTTGCACAGGTAACAAACGGAAATAGCTCAATGATCATTTTAGATGTCGACTTCTCATTATTATTATTATTATTTCTAAATTAACTTTAAAGGTGCACTCTGTAACCTTTCTGATGGAGGGTGCCCTCTGGCTTCTCTCCATGGAGTTTTTGATTTGCAGTGAATGTTCCAAAGTATGGCACAGAACTTGAACTTGAAGGACGAACGCGCTCACTGAAAGAATGCATGTTTCTGTTCAAAGATACAAGATAGATAGGTTTAATGCCATACTGTGTAACCCACACCAGAAAAGTCCCATAGTGCACCTTCTAGTCAACTGTCAGTAACAGTATGTAACAGTAAGGGTTTGTAATTTGTGGATTTAACATTGATCCTCTCTCCGGTCTCCAGTCGGTCCACATTGGGAGCCCGCGCCTGGAGCCTCCTAAACCAGACAAGCAGTTCCTGATCTCCCCCCCGGCCTCTCCTCCTGTGGGCTGGCAACAGTCTCACGACGCCACCCCAGTGATCAACTACGACCTGCTCTGTGCCATCTCCAAACTAGGACCAGGTAAAATAAACACCATGCTAGGCTAAAATATTCACTGCATTTAAATTTCAATTGAATTGCACGTCAATTATATTACACTGTTGCTTTGTGTAAAAGCTGCCAACTCTGTAGTTTAACTTCTCTCAAATGTGAATGCTCCAGTCCATTCAGTGTCCAGCTGAATCTTGATTCAGACCTACATACATTTACACACCAGCATAACCAGAAACTAGAGGATAGAGATGAAGCGTCTTGCTCAAGGACACAACAGTATTTAGCATCGCAGTTACCTGATGAATATATGTGAATATGAGTGAATTCAGAACAGATAGAAATATATTTACCCACGGCAATAATCCTATTAAACAAATGGTAATCTTGCATTGCAAATCTCTTAAATTATTTTGACTTTTTCTAAGATCGCTTAAAACATTTAGTCTTTTCTTTGTGTTTTGTTTTTTTAAACATCTTTTGGCATCTATTGTATGTAATTTTGACAATTTCTAGCACAACTTTCATCCGTGGCATTTTTAAACTAGAATACTGGTCAAATGTTACACATAACATCGTCATAAACATTTTGTTAACGCCAAAAATGTATTCAGTGTCTAAAATATCTTGTTTGACGATATAGGTATGAGATGAATCCCAGTATGTTTATTCCAATGGTTTAAGCTGTAATTTTCCTCCATTTTGTTTTTCCAGGTGAGAAGTACGAGCTGCACACAGCAACGCCCACCACCCCGAGTGTTGTCGTGCATGTGTGTGATGACGGCCATGACGACAGCTCCGCCCCCGACGACTCCGACCATGATGATAGGCCCCGCCCTCCTCCCCGCCCCAAAATCGTCCAGACGCGCCGCCCCGATTTCACCAACCAGTGACCGAAAAGTCTGTGAACAGCGACGCAAAACCCAAAAAAACGGTGGAGATTTAGTCAGCTTCATCCGGATTGGTGCAGAATTTTTAATTTGAATGATCGAGAGCGGCACATGCTCCGAAGGCTTACAGGAAGTGGTGAGGGGGACTTTAAAATGGCCACCCAACAAACGGGTGCAGCTAAATACGTCCCGAATGTTTGCTAGTTTGATGAAGAAAGAAAAATAGTAGTGTTCAAGCCTGCTTTTAATGAACATTTCGAAAACACGATTTGTCATAAAAAAGTTCATGTGCAGTTTTGGAAAAAGAGAGATTTGTGTGTCATTATGTAAAAGTTGGAAAATTTAAAGTTATTGAGAGTTAATGGCAGAACCATTTGTAGTTGAAGGAAATAGATAATGTATTTCCAATTATTACTCCTCCTTTGTTAAGAATACAATGGTTTGACAGTTTGATTTTGAAGTTAATTTATGTTTTCTTTATTATAACTTTATGTACATTGCCATTGTTCATTTACCATTTATTTCTTTGAGTGCTATTTCTTGTACTGTTTAACATATTTCAATGCATAACTCACTCTTTAATTTTACTTATGTGGCTTTTGTAACACAAACTGTTTTTTGTTTAATAAATCAATTGATTAATAAAAATAGTAATCATAAAGTTCCTTCATTAAAAATATTAGACTTTAATATTCCACTCTATTTGTGATAGTTGTGGCTGAAATGTAATCTAAAAATGTAAATCGCCTACTACTGTATAAAGATGTGACACAATTCAAAACATTTTCTAATTTTGACCTTTTGTCCATTCAATTCATCCAACTAGAAAATTGCACAAAAATTGCACATTATGTTGTCGTAACCATTTTGTGTATGTCAAATTGTTATCCACAAATAACTACTTTTAAAATCACGTCAATAAAAGAGTTGTGTTATTAAAAAAATGTACAGAAAATATGCCATTTGCGAAATGAAATTTTGCTTGTATTGGACAAACACTGTTATCCCATGTGTCTAGAATGCAATGGAAAGTTACTGTATGTAATAGAGCGAAGTGAAGTTGTTAAATCTGTCAATAATTTTCAGATTTTCTCATGAAATCACATGTAAACTTATGGATTATTTTGTTGTGACCGCCAATGCTGTATTTATAAGGACTGTTTGATATTTGGTTACATAAAATACATTTAATATGTTTGTTTCATGCTTTTTATAACGGCAGTAGTTGTTTTTGAATGTAGACTAAATGATACTGTGGATTATGCTGAAAATAATACAAAAGCTGGTTGTTGATTGAGCTAAAATACTTGAAGTGTTGTTTATTAAAATGGCTGTTACAAAATGTACCAAGAATGGTTGAAAATGCTCACTTGAAAATAAAATGTATTCATAGATTTTAGATTCTCTTTTCGTTTTTTTGTACTTGTTTTTGTTTTGGAAACTGGAACAAGCCAATTACTAAATAATAAGGAGACTGAATATTGTTAACACACTGTCTGACCAAAAAAAAAAGGTCACGTGCTCTAATATTTCATTGGACTGCCTTTAGCTTTGATTACAGCACACATCTCGCTGTAGCATTTGCGAGGGATTTGTCTGGTTGTTTCAGAAATAAGAAGCCATTCACTGCATCAGTTGGGTTTAAGTACCATGTTGCAGCTAAAAGACAATCACCATGCAGCAGTTATCCAATAGGAGGCTTGTACTCGCACAGTTTAATCCTCAGTTTTGTTTTGTTTTTGGCCTGGCAATAAGACATGTAGTTATCCTTAACATATTATACTTTTTATAGTTTTGAATTAAATGGTTTAAGCATTTGTGTTTCTTGTACCGCTCCTTCAGATATTTAGTTTTTTTGGGTTTTGTTTTTTTTTTGTGGTTCATCCTTTAAAAATATGAGATTTTGTTTTTTTCATTTGTTGTCCTTCCAATTACATGAATTCTTGCTTGTGCACTTTCTTGAACCACTACTTTGTACTTCTACTTTACAAATATGATTTAGAAGTAAGCTTACTAAAACTGCAGTAAAAAATTAGAAATGGAACATTTTCTAGTTCTAGTTTTCTAAAAATTTAAAAAGGTTACCAGTTAAAATTACTCATGTTCAAATTCTGTTCAAATAAATAGACCCTTTAAAATGCTATTTCATAAAAATTTGGAATGGAGGCAAAATGAAGCAGACTGTAATTAATTTTCAATAATTTGCTCACATCAGAAATAAATACTAAGGCTTTTAAGTTGTTATGTGAAACGTCAGCTAGTTGGCTCTTCTATTACAAAGGATGGACAATATACTATTTTCTAGTTTTAAAATTATATTTGAGCTTCATAAAAAATATAATTTACGGTAAAGTATGTGATTATATTTGTTGATACTATGAAAAACTATTGTGGGTTCATCATTTCTGTCTATATTCTGTATTTGTGCAGTTAAGTTGAGTTTATCATGTAAAATACAATAGTAAACAGCTTTAAAGCAGGCTCTTACATCACATATTTCTGACTGGTTTTCATTTTCCACAATCATCCCATTATTTCATATTTTGTGATATTCTGAGGTTTATATTCCACCTAAAGCTAAAAAATGTATTACTATATGTGTGAAATTTCATCCCTTGAAATCTGAGAACTCAAACTGAATATGGACTCCACCTTTGTTAAATTGTAATTTCTATTAATTTATTTAATGTATTTTTTATTTCTATTTTTTTCGTCATTTGTAATTTTATGTAATATGCAAATGGTAAGCATGACAAAAGAGACACTGCAATAAGAAGATAAAGTCCATCACAAAAATAGGTAGAGCTGGAGAGAGAGAGAGAGAGAGAGAGAGAGAGAGAGAGAGAGAGAGAGAGAGAGAGAGAGCAATAATAAAGTCAAACAAACTATTCAACGTTCTCTGTAGAACTTAAAAAGTGGTTATGGAGCGCTCAGACTTGTCAGCACTGACAGATATCTGCTTCTCCTCAAATAAGCCCAATGTAGCACTTTCTTGCTTTCTAGTTCCACACACAGTGGAAGTCTGTATGTGTATAGTATGTAAATATATATTTGTATATGTAACTGAGACAAGTGGCTTATGGACTGTTTTAATAGTGAAAGGTAAATAGGTAGGTCATGTATATTCTATAAGACAAATGTTGTAAATACTTTTTTCTGTTCATGTGTGATGCTGTGTGAGTGAGTCCTTGAGTCAGAGTGGAATTTGTGAATTGTTCTTACTAAATCTTTTGTTGTTTGCTCTGTACTATTTATTCTTGTAAATCAGGGACTGCAGATGGAAACTAGCTATTTAGCTATAATCTGGTGCGGAACATCTCTGTTTTTTATGAGCTTAATGTCTCTGTACATTGTCCCTCCAAATAAAGACTAAACTAAACTAAACTAAACGTCATTGAAGTCGTAGATTATGATTGGCCGGTGACTCCTAACTCCCGCCCACACCAGCAGTCCTGTTTAACTGTCTCTGAAGTTGTTTACTGGAGTGTGACCTGGGCTTAAGAAACAGAGGGTTGTGCACAAAACAACACAATATACTTCTGACTCCTTCATTCATCATTATGATAATACACTTGTGAATAAACTCATATTAATATAAAAGATGAAATGTTGAACTCTTCAGTTCCCCCTTCTGAGGTCGAAAGACCTCATCAAAATATTAAGCAAAACAGCATATATGCAGAGACCTCATTAAAATATTAAACAAAACAAAACGAATACAAAATCCTTATTCATCAATGAAATCCACCCCACATGTACCATTACCACAGCCGTCTTCCTCATCAAACCACTCGAGTGCTCTCCTGGCCTTCAGGGCATAATCATCCTCACTCACATCGTCGCCCCTTTCAGGCATCTCTCTCAAGCCCACCTCTGGAGCCCCAGGGTGGCTATGGGCATTAAAATATATTCCTCCAGAGAGTGAGGTCATTGCCTTAGAAATCATACTCCTGAAAAGTGGAATAACACAACAAAAACAAACAACACACAACAGCAAAATAACACCAACAAAAATAGCCAACTTCTGAAGCACATTGAAGCTGTTAGTTGATTTCTGAAATGTGACATGCCTGCAAATTGCAATTTCTGTTCCGTTGTCCGATTAGTGGCTGTGGTCCAATTGACAGGCATGACCCATTCCTTCCATTTGGAATACTTGCTAAATGAATTACAGCCTGGGAGCGAAAAATTAGAACCTGACCAGATTGGTTGTCCTAATAGGCACACTGTCTCTTCAACTGATACTGGCAGTGGGACCGATTGAGGGGTTTCACCGGAGTGGTGCGGTCTAAAAGCGCACACCCAGCAAGGAGTTGTTATGTTTATTTTGTTTGCTGTATAACGGGCCAATTTCAACCATTTGTTACCATGGGGTTCATGTCCTTCTACTAGTGAACGTCGCCTCCTGGGTCCATGTCCTTCTGAGGGAATAGGCACAGTCACATTAGTTAAATCATAGAACATCACATTAGAACAATTGTTACCTTGTTTTTCTTGATTCTCGAAGGTTCGTTTAGCATTTTCTGTACATTGTTTTATCCAATCTAAAACCTGTTGGGTGTGGCCTAGTGCTTTCGTCTTTACCAGTAGAGTGCCTTCATGATCACAGTATATGGCCACACTTTGCTTTTTCATGTTATCTTTACAAGTTTTATATAGTACTTCCCGCAGCGACTCCACTGGATGATCCTGAACCAACCCTGCGCATTTATCTATGTTATCCAATTGCATCAACAAAGGACAGCCTATGGAGGCGCAGATAAACACAAGAGCCCACACCCACTTAGGTAACGTCATAGGTCCTGGCTGTCTTAGCCAAGCAGAGAAGCTGTTAATGTAGCTTGAATGAGTCATGTCCTTATCTTGGTTCTTCCGTTGTGCCTGTTTGTTCGTCTGGTCCCCCTTCAGTGGGGCTCTCAGACCCACTTTTGTCATAGTGAGGTTTAATGTGAGACCAGTGGTACCACTTGTCACTCCCCTCGACCTGTAAGGCGTGTGCTGTCCTAAAAGTCACTTTGTAGGGTCCCTTGTAGCGAGGTTCCGTCCAGGAATTCCTGACCCCTTGTTTGATGTACACCAGATCTGGAAGGCCAAAAGTGTGGTCATACAAGACTGCGGCAGCTCTATGTGAGGGCAACATGCCAGTCAGTGTCTTAGTTATAGATTGGAGAGCTGCAAAGTATGGTTTGTATTGAAAAAAGCTCAGTACTTCGGGCAGTGGTGGTGACCTGGCCGCCGCCAGGGAACCTGGCATGGCCCTGCCATAAACTAATTTGAATGGGGTGAAGCCGTGTCTATGATTGACCGTGGTTCTCATGCACAAAAGTGCATTAGGCAGCAATTGTAACCAGTTCCTTTCATTGTCATGTATCATTTTAGCAAGAATTTGTTTCAGTGTGCGGTGAGCACGTTCAACTTTGGAGTTGCCTTTCGGGTGATATACAGAAGCAAAAGTTTTGTGAATGCCCAGTAGGTAACACACCTTTTTCACGTCCTTTGCAGTAAAGTGTGTCCCAGAATCAGAATGAATTTCAGTAGGGACTCCCCAGCGGGGAATCCATTCTGTGACCAGTGTTTTAATAACCATTTCTGCAGTCTCTCTGGCACAAGGATAGAATTCAGGCCAACCTGAGGAAGGAGTCGACAATCGAAAACACGTATCTCTTACCATTCACCGGGTGTCTCATGTCGGTGAAGTCTATTTGCAGAATGTCCCCTGGGTATCTACCTACCTTTGTGTGTCCCAGCTCCCTGAGACTGTGAGGATGTGGATTATACAATGCACAAGTCCGACATGTGCGGACAAAGTTCCTACAGATGGCAGTTGGGGAGGGGTGGTAGAAATTCTCCTTTAGAATGTTGGTCATGGCAGCTGGGCTAAGATGGGAGGGCCCATGTATCTCTGCCAATGCCTCTTGGACCACCGCCGGAATCAAGTAAGGGAAACCTGTTGGTCCGCGATAAATGCCATCCTCATATAAGTCTGCATCTTTGTTTTGTCCCCAAAAGTGTGAGTCCATTGATTTTTGAGCCTGTAATAATGTCTCCGTCACCTGCAGACACTGTGTGTCACAATTCCACGGTCTGTCAGTCCAATATGAGTCCAAATGTAGTTGCAAAGAGTGAGCCTGTCCAGGCGGAAGAGTGTCAAGTAATGCCTGCGGAGAGTGCCAGATAATTTCTGGCATCCAGAGTAAACCTGACTCGGTCCTAATAAGATCATGTTCAGTCAGGGTAGCAATTTTTGCCCATACATCATGTGTCAATACAGGGCGGTAGTTCTGGATGAGATGGACCAAGGCCAAGGCATCAGTGTGTGCATGTCCAGGCGGCAGAAAGCTTCCAGCCTGTTTGGCTGCAATATCGGCTGCATTATTCCCCAAAGCTGTGATTGAGGTCGCTTTAGAGTGGCCAGGAACTTTAACAACTGCCACAGCAGTTGGCAAGAGCAAAGAGTTAGATAGTAACTCACACATGTCCCTGTGGGCCACCGGCGTGCCTTTAGCTGTAAGGAAGCCATTCCTTCTCCAAGTTGGTAAATCTCTGTGGATAAGACCACAAGCATAGGCGGAGTCCGTATAAATTGTGACTCTGTGTCCCTTGGCCTGAAGGAAGGCCATATGTATGGCCATAAGTTCTGCATATTGAGCGGAGGCCGATTCAGGGCCCCAAGTGGCCAAGGTTGGTATCGTTTTTGAATCAAGAAATTCCACCACAGCTGCCGATGCCTGTAGTGTTCCATCCATTGCTCTATGACAATGTCCATCTGTAAAGAACAATCTGGAGTCCGGAATAGGTTTGTCAAACAGGTCATCCCTAAGCTGAGTTTCAGCTTTCGAGAAAACCTCGCACTGATGCAGAGTCCCTGAAACAGTCAAGCCTTGTGAGAAGTTGGCTGTGTCGTCGGGCACAAAAGTAAGATTGGGTGCCTGCAGTTCACTGGACAGTTTCAACTGACGACTTGAGGTCAGAGCAAAGAGTTAGACAGAACGTAGGAAACCACAGAATGGTTGGTGTAGATAATGAGGAGTGCCCCATGACCACGTGAGCCACCTTTTAAGAAGTTGTGAGAGGGTGGGGGCAAACAAAGCACAGTGGGTTGACATAGACGCCACCGGGTCCAACAATGTGGACACATAAAGAATGATACATCAGTGTCCCGAGCTGGCTTTTGCCAAAGAATGCCATGTCCTGAATGTGCAGTCAAGGAGGTATCAAAATGGAAAGGTTTTGTGTAGTCTGGAATAGCTAAGTCGGCACAAGTGGCTAGTGCTTGTTTTAGTTCAGTAAAAGCTAAATCTGCCTCCTGCGTCCAATTTAGCCGTGCTTGTAACTCTCTCACTCCCGCTTCCCTGATCATGGCCCTCAACGGCCGTCTTCCCAGTGTAATCAGGTACATGGTACCTGGAATAGTTAGCAAGTCCTAAAAATGAGAGCATGTCTTTAACTGTTTCTGGCCTTGGTGCCTGTAAGATAGATTGTTTCTGATTTGGGGTTGGCTTAACAAAACCTGCTGTAATTATTTTACCTAGAAAGAGAACCTGTGGTCTGCAACACTGTAGTTTCTTTTTAGACACCTTGAACCCATGCTCACACAACCTGGCTAACACCCTGTGGGTCATCTCGAGACAGTCTGTGGCACTTACAGAGCCAATTAAGATGTCATCAACATACTGAACGATGGCAGAGCCAGGCAACACTGGTGTGTCTTTGAGACATTCTTTCAGAATTTGGTTAAAAATGCCGGGAGCATTTTTATGCCCTTGTGGCAGCACCTTGTACTGTAATTTCACTCCTCTATGTGTGAATGCAAACTGATATCTACACTCAGGGGCCAAGGGGATCGTAAAGAAGGCATGTTTGAGATCAATCACTGTGTAGTATGTCATGTCTGGTGTTAACACAGATAAGCATTTGTGTGGGTCTGGAACTGGCAGCAAAGGAGTCGTGGTCACGTCATTTACTTTCCTTAAGTCATGCGCCATCCTATGTGTACTGTCAGGTTTTGGGACTGGATTAAGCGGGGTGTTCCAACTGGAATCAGACATCTCCAACACTCCCGCGTTCCAGAGGTCAGTGAGGGCCTCATCAACTCCCCTCACCTGTGCCTGATTTTTAAGTGGTCTCTGAGGTACATAAACATGTGCATCCTTGGTAACTTCCAATTTGACAGGTGAAATAGTTCGACACTTTCCAATGTCCGCTGGTCCCTGTGACCACAGAGAATCTGGAAATTTAGAAAGCATTTCTCCTGCCCCGTCATGATCCGTAAGTTCCCTGCCATGTGTCCTTGTGATGAGTTCCTCTTCTGCCAAAATTATGTCTGTAGTTTTACCAGTTACTACCTTATAAGCCTGATGTGTTCTGCTAAATCTCACGTTTGACAGAGGTGTCTGGACCGAGGAGCAACGACACATGTGGGTCAGACAGAGAGTCCCTTTTGTAGTATGGTTCTAATTCCTTTGGTAAAATAACCGGCGCCACAACTCCTGTCTCATGGACATAGAAGTGTGTAGTCTCAATTTTGTACTTGTTGCCATCAACATTCTCATTGAATTCTATCTGGTAGCTCATGTCGTTATATCTGTCATAGAAGAGGGTCACATGTAGTGGATCTGCTGGAGGGGAGTAGGGATAGAGCATGGAAAACCATGGCTTCCACTGTAACATTTTTGCATAAAGTCCCTTCATTTCCAGTGAATCTGGTTGCAGAAGTCCCCAATAAATAGAGACACAAGCATCCGGTCCCTCGGGTGTGGCCAAATATAATCCAGCACGATAGTTGGGTGTGCACTGCACGGCATGTCCATCAGGCCATGTGACAGTCATTTGTTCAGGTTCGCAGTGTATGATGGCTCCTGTCGCTTGCAAAATGTCTCTGCCCAACAAGCTGACCGGCGTTTTGGGTGAATGAATTAACGAGGTTTTGAGCTGTTGTCCAGCAATTTTCATAGTCAGTGGTTTTGTCAAACGTAGAGGTGTGGGTTTACCCGTGAGCCCCGCCAAGTTGATGCATTTGTCACTTAATTCCCCAGGTCGCACGCTCCTCAGGGTTGAATGAGTCGCACCCGTGTCGACCAGCATCATTAAAGTGTTCCCACTCACCTCCACAGGAATAAACGGCTCAGGAGTGGGGCTGGGACTCACTGGGCACCCCTAATCCTGATATCCATCATAATTGTAGTTTCCAGTAACAGGGTACTGCGTGTACGCCTGCTCCTCCCATGGAGGTGGGGCACCACGTCCCCGTCCTCGTGGGGGTTGTCCCCTCATCTGGGGCCCTCCACCACGGGCTCCCCTCTGGTTGGGACAGTCTCTTCTCCAGTGTTCGAGACTTCCACAATTGAAGCATCCATCTCCTCTTTGTTGGCTTTGTACATATCTGTATTGACCCTGGTTACCATAGCCTCTCCCAGCTCCCCTTTGTCCACCTCCTCTTCCTCTAGCATTACCCCTAAACCCCCCATTTCCGTGGGCGTGTACGTGAATGTGGGTCTGGTCGAATGTCTGTGGTGGTCGTGGGGGCCCGTAGGCCTGAGGTTGGGTTGCGTATAACACGCTTGCTGGTGCTGGGGCAATGTTTGTATCAGTTTGTGAGTCAGGGGTTGTGGCCACCATCTGCTTTACAGCTTTTAGTTCCTTTTTGGCGTTTGTTGCCTGCTGTTTAGCTTGATTTACCTGCATTTTTTTTTCTGCAAGTTCTTCTTGTAGTTTCTCTGTGTTCTCTCTCTGTTCTCTATGTTTTTTATTAAAAATGTCTGCGTGATGTCTAAAATATGTGAGGAACATATCAGGATTCGCTGTCAGGCCAGGAGTGCCCTGCATGTTTTCATTTAACTGTTTGGGCAAGGCTTCCAAAACGCCTTGTAGGAATAGGCAGGTCGTTTGAGGTGTGCGGTAAGGATGTGCATGCATGGAATTGGCATAAGCCTGAACACACTCTTCCATAAATTTATTTGGGCAGGCACCTGGCTGAAAAGGAGTCAATGTGGGCGGTTTAGGCTGTGGTGCTGGATATAATGCCTCAATGTGTGCCAGAAGTGCTTCTGCTAATGGGTCAAAAGGTTCATGTACTGGTAAATTAGTAAGGGCTGTGTCTCTTAGAATTCCAGTAACCACATGTGCTGGAGCACATTCTGCCAGAAGACCCTTAATGTCCCCTACTGCCAATGTGTACGTCTGTGTAGCCGCTTTGACTGCCTGAAACCAGGCTCTTCCACCTTGTTGGAGTGGGGGTATTTTACTTTTGAGTAGGGCCAGCTCTGCACATCCCAGCGGTTGATATGCTAAAGGGAAAACTCCGCCCTCTCCCGGCGTCCCTGTTTGCACCAGCGGATAATTACTATAGAATTCTGGCTTCTTTTTCTGTGGCAGGCAAGAGGCCAACCTTGCCTGTGTTTCTATGTCTTTATCTTTACTTTTTAATTCTTTGCCTAGCTCCTTTAAACGGGTCGTGAATTCTTCCTGTGTCTCATCGTCCTCTTTTTTAGCTTTTTTGTATTTTTGCTCTACTATGTATCTTTCTCTAGAGAGCTGTAGTAATTTTTCTTTTGCTTCATAGGCTTCAGCATTAGTTTCCTCCTCACTGTCATCATAACAATATTGTAGGCCAAGCTTGGAGGTTTGTTTGGGGCGGGGATTGCTGTGCGGGTGGAGCCGAAGGCATCGGTCCTCCCGCCTTGGCTCCTCCCCTTCGTGTTGGGCTGAAAATCCTTCCTTCTATTGTCCATTTCGCCACTGCTGCTTCGCATGTCCACTTCGCATGTTTTCTCATTTTTTCCAACTTACCTCGAGTGGCACGCGCTTCCTTAATCTCAGTGGCGCCCGCGCTCCTGTTTTTACACCCACTCTTCACAATTATTTTTAGCCATAGTTGTATTTCCTTATTTTCAAGCCTTAATATACTATAATCTCCGTTTATCATATACTTACTCTCCGTTTATCATATACTTACTCTCCGTTTATCATATACTTACTCTCCGTTTATCGTTTCTACTTCTTCTTTAATGCATTCACTCATAGAATTTTTAAACTAAGCGTTTTAACAGAATTTACTCCAACTCGCATTTTAAGCTCTGCTTAATTAAATCGAAAGTGCCTCTAACTCACGCGCTTTTGTACTAATTTTCTTCAGACTCTCTACGCGCTTTGAGCCTTATAAGAGTTTTCTGACAGCCCCCAAGTCTGTCAACGCTTCACTCAAAAACGCTATATTTCAAGAGTTTTCTGACAGTCCCCAAGTCTGTCAGCGCTTTACTCAACAACGCTATATTTCAAGAGTTTTCTGACAGTCCCTAAGTCTGTCAGCGCTTTACTCAACAACGCTATATTTCAAGAGTTTTCTGACAGCCCCCAAGTCTGTCAACGCTTCACTCAACAACGCTTTATTTCAGTCTACGCGTCCGTATCCTTGGGAGGTCCTACCTACGTCCCCGGAGGGTTTTAGAGGGTCGCCGCCCCACGTGTAGTCCTTTTAAATAACCGTTTTAGGTCCTACCCAGGTCCCCGGAGGGTTTTAGAGGGTCGCCGCCCCACGTGTAGTCCTTTAAATAACGTGTCCCTATTTCCTTCCACCATCAATTTACAGATTTTAACCGGTCACCGGCCTCTCCCAAAAAATACTATATATCTAAAATTTGGAAAAATCAGCCAATAGACATACTTTGACACTCTCAATGGAAGTGAATCAAAAGTTGTCTTACCTTATCTATGTGTGGGCCCCGGGAGATGCCGATATCCAAGCCGTGGAAGAAAGACTGGTATGTATACCGCAACGCTTTTTGTTTACGGGGACAGGTCCGACGCCGCGTTTCTGTCCACGCTGTTGATCCAATTCTCCCCCTTCAGCACGTCGACGGGTCACCAATTGTAGAAAATCTCCTATTTTCTGGCTCCGTTACCTTAGCACAGCATATTGAGTATTAGTTTGATTTGTTATTCTCTTATCTCTTTGATTTACCTTTCGGAGCCTCTTGCGTGTTCAAAACTGAGAGAGGAAGAAATGAATCAAACAGACATTGCACTATCAGCTAATAACACATACCAGCAGAGGAAGAACACGGAAATCAGTAGCTTTGATCCAAAAGGTTTATTCCCTAAGTTTACAATCTAATACAACTCTGGCACCTGCTATGCCATTATTGAAAGCTACGTTCCGAGTCTGCTTCCCCTGAAAACGCGCGCCCCAACATAGCAGGTTGCCAGTATTTAACACACAATACAAAGTTGCAAAAAATGTACAGCGCGCTGTGATTGGTCCAGCACCCATCCGACTCCCTCATCCGGAGTTTCTCTCGTTATCTCCAGCTCTGCATTTTTCCTTTGGTCAACAGAAAGTATCTGTGTGGGAGGTGTGAGACCAGCAGTCCTGTTTAACTGTCTCTGAAGTTGTTTACTGGAGTGTGACCTGGGCTTAAGAAACAGAGGGTTGTGCACAAAACAACACAATATACTTCTGACTCCTTCATTCATCATTATGACAATACACTTGTGAATAAACTCATATTAATATAAAAGATGAAATGTTGAACTCTTCAGTTGATACTATGAAAAACTATTGTGGGTTCATCATTTCTGTCTATATTCTGTATTTGTGCAGTTAAGTTGAGTTTATCATGTAAAATACAATAGTAAACAGCTTTAAAGCAGGCTCTTACATCACATATTTCTGACTGGTTTTCATTTTCCACAATCATCCCATTATTTCATATTTTGTGATATTCTGAGGTTTATATTCCACCTAAAGCTAAAAAATGTATTACTATATGTGTGAAATTTCATCCCTTGAAATCTGAGAACTCAAACTGAATATGGACTCCACCTTTGTTAAATTGTAATTTCTATTAATTTATTTAATGTATTTTTTATTTCTATTTTTTTCGTCATTTGTAATTTTATGTAATATGCAAATGGTAAGCATGACAAAAGAGACACTGCAATAAGAAGATAAAGTCCATCACAAAAATAGATAGAGCTGGAGAGAGAGAGAGAGAGAGAGAGAGAGAGAGAGAGAGAGCAATACGTCATTGAAGTCGTAGATTATGATTGGCCGGTGACTCCTAACTCCCGCCCACACTGCTGTTGTTATAGACGTAACGCTTTGCTCCTCCAGCTGCTGTCAGAAATCTTCCACAAAACCAGCAAAAATGATCAACTGGAAGGTAAGATTAACATATTTATACATCAGTTACGTTAATATACGTATTTAAATTGGACCATGTTCTTGACAACTTTATTCAAGCGTTGTGAAGCTTGTTTTAAGTCTTATTAGCATCGAAGAAGCTAGCACATGTTACGCTACAGTGACTTTACAATACAGAACATCGCTTTGTGATGGGGCCTGACGTATAATCCGACAATACCAGAGGCAAATCTTGAGCGCAGTCTCAGTTTTTTAGTAGTAGCCTATTTAGCCTCATTAGTATGCAGATAATATGTATAAAGTTTATAGCTTTATACATCCATTTTCAGCTTTTTTTAAATATTCATTTTAAATTATTATGAAATAATGTTAGGAATGCCTAATTAATAGCATTAATAAAACTTAAAGAATAAACGGTCCAAACCGCTATGTATTATATAGCATAACAATTTGACACTGTTTGTTTCTGGAAAGTACAGAAGTGGACTCCGCAGCTGTCCGTCCTGTCGCCTCGAGATGAGACTAAATTAGAACTAGGAAAAAAAGAACAGCTGATGTAACTTTCCCAGAGTGGAGAGAGAAATGGAGCTTAGGAGAGAAGAGAGGAGGACGGAGAGATGGACAGAGTGAGAGCATGCACAAGCTGCAGTAGAAGTAGTACTAGGAAAAGGCTTAATACTAATTTTGATACCCTAGTGATAAAAATTGTGATAGATCAAGACAAAAACATTATAAAACTATTTAGAAAAGGGCAAATGTTCTCTAATATATGTTTTTTTTTATCGTATTGTAACTTGTGGTTATTGATGTTTTAGCCATCCCCTCTTCTGTCTCCCCTTAGGCCTTGGACAACGTGCCCATTCTGCTGTACATTTTAGCATTGAAGACTTTACTTTTATGTTTGGCATTCGCTGGGGTCAAAATCTACCAAAGCAAAAAGGAAGAGGCGGCTCTGAAGAGGGAGCAGGAGGAGAAGCGCAGGCTGGCACAGAGAGCGCAAGAACTCATTGACAACAAGAAAGACGATTAGTGCGAGTTCCTTCAGGACAGACACTTCTGAGGAGGGTGACAGCTGCTCACCGAAACATGTCAAGGTAAAACAACCCATCTTGTAAACAAACAAACAAACGGAAATATAATCCAATGTTTTTGCAGGAGCCACAAACATCAGAATGATTGAAGTTATGTAACTTCTGGACCGAGGATTTATTTTTAAATAAGGGACATTTTACTGCTTTGAAGAAGTATGGCTTAAACCAGGGGTTGTTAACCTTTTTTACCTTGAGGCCCGACTTTTTCTGTCTAAAGTAACTCGAGGCCAATCTCATATTAAATGTATTATATTTTAGTGATTGTGCGGCCCTCAAGGAGGTGCTCGCGGCCCTACTTTGGGCCCCGGCCCTATGGTTAAGAATCACTGGCTTAAACCACTTAACACAAAGATGTATTTATGACGAGTGAAGTTTTCTGTAACTGTTGAACCACAGTTTGCCTTTTGTATCTATTTAATGTAATAAAATCATACTCTGCTTTGGAGTTAATGTTTTAGATATACATTAATGTAGCAATACTAATCCAACAAATAAGCAATTCAGATTTCAGTTTTCTCTCAAATGTTATACAACCATCACTTGCACTTCAAAACCTCCTTGAGGTTGAGGAATATAATGAGAGTGTACCCCAGGTTAATTTGTCCCCAAAGACAAAGGTTTTTAGCAGCTTTTGCACATAAGATCACATGGAGACAGACATTCAGAGGACATTTTACCTTAACAATGCAGCCTCCAATTATTTTATAGAATTTCCAGAAGATTAGTGATTTAAATGGTTTATTGTTCAGGTAAAGTTGGACAGAAGGCACAGGTACAGCGTCAGAAGGTCAAAGCTTTAGCAAAAATAGAGCTCCATACAGAACTATACATCTTTCTCTAAACATGAAGCAAAATAATTATATAAAAAGCGTTTCAACAAGAAATTAGACTTCTTTAGAGCAAAATATTGGCAAAAATATTAATTTCTGTCAACAATTATAGAAAACTGACATTTTTGAAAATGTACATGTTTAAAATTCCCTTACAATAGAAATACTTTCAACTAGATGGTTTTAAAATTTTTGGTCAAGTGTTGGAACACAGGAAAACCTTAACCATGTCACATGAAGATTTAGGCAAAATAAGGAATGAGAAATGTGTACAAAAAAATTAAATACAATAAAGTACTTAAACATTTCTGACAGCAATGTTACTTACTATTTTTGACTTGCAATAAATGGTGAACATAAGAGCTAAGAAAACTTCTGAGACATTTCAATTTGGGGAGTTAGGTTTTACAATAAAAACAGCAATTTAATTAGGGATGCACCGACACCGATACCAGTATCGGGTGTCGGCTCGATACCAGGTGCTAGTACTCATACTCGTACTCACTGAAGAGCACCCGATACCGGCGCTCGATACCTCTTATGGTAATTTTACGGCAGCTCAGGTCAGTAGACGCTCACTCGTGGCGTATTTCCAGAGACGATAACTTTGTTTGCTGAGCTGACAGAGTTAGCAAGACAAGGCGAGCACACGTATCAGCTGTTTCCTGTTTAAGACGCACGGCACTGGCATTTAGACCCAAAGTATATTTTTTTTCGGTGCCTATGGCAGCCAACTCTATTCAAATGTAGCATATTTCATATAGAGATGTTAAAACGTGGCGCAGAAAAGTGAAATAAAAGCAAAAGAAGCTGCTTAGCTGTTAGAGTTGACTCTTGAATGTTAGTCATTATTGTTTACTTTAGTCAAAATTAAATAAAAAAGCAGTTTCAAATGTAACTAAGTGGAGTTTGAATTTTTAAGAACAGTATCGGTACTCGGTATCGGCGAGTACTCAAAATTAAGTACTCGTTTGGAAAAAAGTGGTATCGGTACATCCCTAAATTTAATGGTTCTTTGAAAATATTTTGGTAAAGTAAAAAATTTCATTTGACCTTTTAAAAGTGAACATATTAGCAAGAATTCTGTATTTTAAAGACATTTTTGTTAAAATTAACAGACAAAACGCTCAATTTCTTCTTTTAAAAACTCCAATACTTAACTCGGAGAAAATGCTACTTTTTAAAATTGTATTTTGTGTGAAAACTACATTTGTTCAACTGTATTTTAATTACCAGAAAAAAGCAATTTATATATTAAAAAAAAAGAAAGAAGAATGATTGACTGAATCCAGCAAATTGTACGTCAAAAATTTGGGGGAAATATCTTGCAATTCTGTAAATGTAAAACAACTTGTTAACGTGTGAATAACACTAAGAACAAGTTTAGTGATAAGAGTCTGTAATGCTCTTGTATGGAAAGGATTCAGGATAAGGAAGTTCCATGAGGCATTGCTCAGTGACATCAGGAAGGTACGGCCCCTCCTCCTCAAAAGGGGGCAGTACCAAGCCGTCCTCATCGGGAACGGGAAGCTGAGCATCCGGATCTGGTTTCATCTGGTTCTGACGCGGGTTTTCAGGGAACGCCATCGAGAACAGGGCATCCGGGTTACACACAAACTTATAGACGTACCTCTCTCCAGCCACCTGCAAGAAGAGCCATGAGCGGAATATGGTCAAGATAAAAATGTGTATGGAAAACAAGTGAAATGAAGGCTTGACTTTAAAAACAATAATTATGTCTAAAGTTGGGGGCAAGTATTTAACGTTCAAGAGAGTAAATATACTTGATTATTCAAACTAGAGTGAATGCTGATGAGAATACAACCTTAGAACATCATTAAAAAGCACAGAAAGGTTGTCATGACAGTCAAACATAAAAAAAATTGTGTCTAAGAAACTTTTAGAGTCGTCTTACACCAAGATAAAATATTGAGGTCGTATTGTTTGGGTTCGTTTGTAATATAATTCATGTTTTTTTTTTAAATAATAATAATATAATTTATTATTATTATATATTTTTTTACAGTTACACCATTTTCTTCTCCCTCCCCAGTTTTATTTTCTATAAGTTTATAAGTGTTCCAATTTGACCACAGTCTCCATAAACCTCACTTTTACCTGTGACACGTTCACACTTTAAAATAGACCACATCAAAATTGGGATTAAACTGGGAATAAATTAGAAACCAAACTAAAAAACTAAATTTGAAATCTACTAAACCAAGTTTACATCTGAGCCAAACTGAGCTCAAACCTGGACCCATCAGGAACAAGTGTGAACGCACCCTTTTAAAAAGTTCTTCTCAGGATAATGTGAGCCAATTCACCAGAAGGGTTTGAGGGCCGCATTTGTCCATAGTTTGGACCCCTGGTCTAGAACGATATGAAGACCCATTATAGCCTTGGATCCATAAGGAACTACTAATAAGATCCTTTTTGTTGAGAGGCGTAACAAGATCTTTATTGATGTATGTTTGTTTTTGTTTGTGGCATGATTAAAAAAACAACTGGGAATTGACCATTTGTCCATTAAACAGAATGATGACAATTACATTTAAGGGTGAACTCACTGAAAGTGTTTACCTTTTGCATGATGCCCTTCTCGTAGTAGTATCGCAGAGATCGGCTCAGCTTGTCGTAGTTCATGGCCGGACGATTCTTCTGGACTCCCCACAATCGGGCCACCTGTAAACCAAACAAAAACGTTTTAAACATCTATCCTTTTACTATATTCTGAGGTTGTGTTCACACTGGTCATGATTTGGTCCTGGTATGAGCCCAGTTTAGTTCTGATGTAGACTTAGTTTAGGTTCCGGGCCTAGCCCCAGTTTTGATGTAGTGTGTGTACAAGTGTGACCACCACAGCCATATTTATGCTCTTATATCTGGTCCATTACCTCCTCAGGGTCGATAAGCTTAAACTCCATGTTGCGTCCGGTCCAGACAATGAGGTGTGCGTTGTTTGGGTTTTCCAGCAGAGTCAGGAGGAACTGCCAGAGCTGCAGCGAACCACGACGCTGGTACGGCAAACCCTCAGTCTTTATTTTACCTTAAAATAAGACGTTTTTTGGTTATTATTATTATTATTATTATTATTATTATTATTATTATTATTATTATTATTATTATTATTATTATTATTATTATTATTATTATTATTATTATTATTATTATTATTATTATTATTATTATTATTATTATTATTATTATTATTATTATTATTATAATTATAAGTATCATGGAAAGATAGGTTCATACGTTTTTCTATCCAAGACAATACAATGATAATCTTTAATTTACCGTCAAGTCTGTCGGGAACGACGCATGTGTCATCATAATACATCTGTGGTTCTCTCTGTGGGAATCCTGTTATTGATAAATCAGAAATACAATGGTGTTACATACAATTTGTACACAGAAAATAGTACGTATAATATTTTAACATGGTGTAAGCCAAACTTACCATGGTGGTTATTCCGATACAAATGTGGAGGTTTATCAAATGATGATTGGCAGCTTTGGACATCTGGAAGGCAGAATTATAAGTCAACAATGTACTTCAAATACATATTGATGATTGCTGTCAAACTGTCAAAATTAAGAAATTTTGTTCTGGTTAATGTTTAATATCTCTAATTACTGAGCCTAAACACTATAAAAACTGGCTTTATTGTCTTCTGTTTGCACACATTCACCAAGGTGCCATTATTTTATGAATGAGTTTAACACAGAAGGACTTAAAGTCATGTTTGACCAAAATGACAGTTGTAAGAAAGCTATAAGATCATTAAGCTTATAGCTTTTTGTATTATTAGTTAATAATTACATTAATACAGAAAGAACTTTCCAAATATCATAATGTTAGAGTTCTAAATTCTAGAATGAACCATACCTGTGTCAAAGGCATGGTCCCGGGGCTCCTGTTTGATGGTGACAAGGGGGTAGCTGCCCTGTTGTTGTGGAGGGGGATGTGGGGGTGCAGGGCCAGGTACAGGAGGGGGGTAAAGGGGGTCCACCAGCTCCTGTTTGAAGACCGGGGCCCCGGGCTGAACCAGGGGCTCCGAGTGGTGCCTCTGATACAGAGGCCGAGAGGAACCAGAAGAACCAGAGGGGAGGAACTGCAGGCTGGGGTCGGACAACTGCCTCTGGAACCTACATGAAGAAAAAGTCACAACATTGAATTGGTCAGTAATCCTGGGGTGTCTATAGTCCACCAGGAGATTTGGTAAGGTGGTTGGATATCAGACCTAATATAAATGTTCAGGTTCAAGATTTGCTCATTTTATATATTTCTTATAAAAATGCATCTTATAATAATTGGACCAGGAGCTCTAATTCCTGTTACTTGCAAGGTGTGCATAAGGTTTTAATTAGGGCTGTGAAATTAATCACATTTCATTTGAGAGATTCAAGATTTCTAAACAATGATAAGCTTGCGGTTTTTAAATGGAGAGGTTCAGAACCGAACATCTGTCAATTAAAGCATGTGGTTCAAAAGCATGGGGTTCAAACTTTAGAGGAATAAATCTGATTTAAAGTTTGCTGTTGAGGTTCAGAAAGTTCATACAGATTTTTTTTAAATTAGTTTTAAAAAGACAACAAAATATACAATATTACAATCTAAAAATCAATCAATATGAGGAACAAATTGTGATTACAGTCTCATAGCTCATATTGCAAAATCTAGTTTAAAATTTTTAATTGCTGAATGGAATTGGGTTGTCAACATATGTTGATTTTTTTTTTTTTTAAACACAAACAATCATCATTACTGACCGTTGTTGTGCACTGTAGGCTCCACTGGGGGGCGCTGGGCCGTGGGGCAGTACAAAAGGCTGGCTCTGGCCGCTCTGTGGGAGGCTGTGGTGAGGAGGAGGAGGAGGGAGGGTCTGAGGGCAATGACGGACAGGCTGAGCGGCCAGTGGGTGGGCCTGTCTTTGCAGAGGGGGCGGGGCTTTTAGTCCTGCTGGTTTGGTGTCACAGGAGGCACTGAAAGAGAATACATGAGTTTCAGCAAATGGTGTATTGCAAAACAAAGGATTTAAAAAGTTAAGAGTAGATGCAGTTATAGCACAAGAGCCTCTAGTAGCAATTATTTAAACCATTCTATAATAAATTCAGACTATATTTCAACTGAGTTCATGTCTGATGTCAAAATGCGCTACATCACAATCAATATTTACAAAAAGTGCAGAATCTTTTCATGCAGTTGATACACATTGTAGATTTTAAAATGTTTTAACAAATAAGGGGGTTAACATGTTTGTAGGAAAAATACATGTAAGGATCGCTTCAGAAGTCAGCTCAGTGTTTGAATTAAAGTGCCTGTAGCTTACAAAATTTAGATTTTTTTTGCCATTTAAAACAGAAGTACAAAATGTCCACATATTCTCCTTCCATTGTAGTTTCCTTCTCTTTTAAGATCTGCAGATTGTGGCTGTGCAGAGTAAACAGACAGTTGCACAAGTGGAGACACGTTGAATGAGTCATCGCTTCATAAAAACAAAAACTGCAGGAGGAGGAGTGGTTTACTGCAGCAGACAGACCAAACCAAAACGCCATTTAAGACCAGATCACTCACACTAAAGAGCTGCTACTGTCAAATTAAAGTCATAAATCTATCGCTTTGGTGGATATCGTCGTCCCAGTGTGAAATTACAGTCACAAGCTCATTTTCAAACATTTGAATCGACTCTAGAATAAAAAATGATGACATATGCAAAGATAGCATTTAACCGGTTTATCAAATCCTTCATAAGCTTAACATTTATAATAAAAAAGGGCCTCAAATTATGCTAAACAGACCAAATAATTTTCATATTCACAAACATGACTCTTTCCAATCCGATGAATTACGTTTACATCATTAGTACATTGCATTGTTCATTCTATACTCTGTGGTAAGATACTAGTAAAGCAGACCAACAAAGACCTGGCTATTAAGTGTCTTGCCCAAGGACACAACAAACGACAATATGCATTTTTCAGAGCAGGGATTCAACCATCCACCAAGTTTCAGACCCCCCAAAACACTTCTTACAATAAATATGACAGTAACTTTCCTTTCGTACTCTATATGTAGCAGGTTGTATAATTCACACCAACATGACTCAGTGTAGATATTAACCAGCGACTAAAGATTTTCATTCTGCCATTTTACATACTGTAGTTTACAATATGACTAATTTAGAAAAGGGTTTACAGAGTTTCAACTATTGTTCTGATTAGGGCTGTAGACGACTAAACAAATCCTTGGCTCTGTGTATGATTAGTCGACTGAAAGCATGTGTGGCACGGAACTAGCAAAAGCTCAAACCTTTTAAGTATCTCTAGGATTTAACCCTGTATCTGACCCAAACTGCACTGACAAGACCACGAGATCATGCAATTACAAATATTTATTCAAACAATACTAGAAAACAGTGTATGTGCTCTTTATAAACTCACAATTCACTTCCAAATCTCTAACTCACTCCATGCCTTCACCCTTCTGCTGTGGTCTATAAATACTTTAAAATCCTCCTGAAATAGTTGATTAATGCACATTTTAGTCAATCTGGTCTTAATTAACTGATGAAAAGAATAAAGCAAAATAAAATTGAATTCTGACAAGTGGACAAACGTTGACAGAATATTGTCATTTGTTGAATTCAATTTTCTTTTGCTGTGGAACCTACCTGGACAATTGAGGGATTACATAAACTACAGCCCTAATTGTTATATTTTCTGTGGCAATAATCACACTTCAAGCTATATAATTTTGACAGGCCTAAATGGCAAATATAACCCACCAACAGTATTTAATGCAGACACAAATTCTAATTTCTAGCCCTAGAAACAATATTCTCCAATATGAATATGCTAATGAGTGAACTATTGTCCGTCTGGTACCTGTAGGGGTAAAGGCACATGTCGCGGTGGGGCGTCCTGCACGGAGACTGTGAGCTGGGGCTGGGCTCCCTCTTCATCCTCTGCACCGGTGGACCATTCACGGACACTGGGAAAAAGGAAAATAGGATGAAATGAAGCACAATATTGCAAATTAAGCGACCATTCTAATTGCAGTTGATATCGATCCAGGTGACATCATTTTTGTCCAAATTAATTAGTATCTTTTGATAAAGTTATACGTTTTGCTTTTTTAGAAGTGTTTTCCTGTTATTTTTTGCGCAGTTAATTTAAAGTGGCGACTTATTTGTTCAGCTCCAACCAGTGCTGTGGTGTTCTCGGGCAAGACACTTCACCAATGCCTAAATATAAAAATATGGTTTGTTGTGAGAAGGTGATTGGTGGAGGTTGAAGGGTTAATGGCACAGATTGACAACTACATTTCCAGAAATATTCTACACAAGTCACTTACCATACATTTTTTAAACTTTCATTGTTGTGAATTCTCCTTTTTGCTTATAATTGTTTCTTCTTAAAACATTTTTTGTGTGTGATTTTGTCACCTCTACCTACCACCACGGACAGATAACCTAGTTTCTATAATTATGGATTTGATAGATTTTTTTTATCAGTTTAAAAATGCTATAGTTTTACAATGCAAAGTCTTATTCAAACTTTATCTAGTAGCCTTCTATATTCTGTACAAACTATTAGCAATTTTCCTACTACTATCCACTGCACGCTTTACGTCATTGCTTCACTAATTTTCCATCTCCCGGCCGTTGTTCAAACATTAAGTGAACACCAATGTCCTGAAGAGTCATAAATTCCCTGCTTAACTGTTTGTCTCTGAACATGACGACGTTGTTTCAAATCCACAGGTAAAGTCTTGAGTGACTTTATGGCTTCTGCTTCCCGTCATAACGACTGGCATCTTTTCAAAGCTAGTTTATTTTAATCTAACACTTTTGTGCTTCACAAAGCGCTGCTCTGGATTCATTATTCAATTCATTCTTCTCTGATGGGAAGCTCCTTGTAGCTGTCAACCCCTGCCCCTTGTCCCACTTATTCAGAGAATATCCAACTTTTTCATTGTGAGCCATATGATTTGCATAAAATAAACATTTTTTTTTAACTTTAGGGACTTCTGGGTAGCAATCTGTTGCAAATCCAGTCCGTGTTATAGAAGTTGGTATTCTTTATGTCCATCCCACCATGTCCCCCTTCACTAAACAACCTGTTCTTTACTACAATTTAAGGTGCTCACCCAATCCACTGCTGCCTTGGGTTAGACTTAAGGAATCGAGTGAAGTCAAGTGAGGATCGACTTGAGTCGATCGACATGTCAGTCATTTACCATTTAGAGAACACTGGTTTATAGAATGTACTCACCATTATTTGGTTGAAAATCTGGGACAAACTGCTCATCATCTGGAGACTGAGCTGCAGAGACAAAAGATCAGAAAATAACATGATTAAAAATAAAGCCAAATAAAAACAAAGAGAGTAATTTCTTGGCATATCAAAACTTCACCTTCAGTAATCCAGATCTCCTGAAGCTGGAAAAGATCTTGGAATAGGTCTGAGGATAAAACAATATTTACACAGTTACATAAATTCTGCTGTGACTGCATTTTACTTGCCATTATTTGTAAAAAACAACAACAACAACAACAACAACAAACAAACAAACAAACAAACAAACAAACAAAAAAGCCATAACATTAACAGTTTACCCTCTGTGTCTTGAGCCAGTTCTGTCTCCATAAATTTTCTTTTTCGGTTATTCAAACGCCCATCTTCTTCAGCAGGACATCTCTGCAACAATAATTGTAAGTTATTTAAAAAAAAAAAAAAAAAAAAAAATCAAGGATGATACAGGGTTTTTTTTTTTTATTGTTCAGTGTGAGGTCACCAAGTACATACTAAAGTACCAATCACAAGACAGAGTATGTGCAATAAAGTTCTTACATTTAATTTGCACTAAAAGGCAAAATAGAAAATAGATTACAAAAGGTTAAAGTATAATAGAAATTGAGAAAAATGTACGTATATTAAGAAATTGTCTTCTAACATGTCATTTTTCTTTTACTGAATTAAACTTACCCTCTCAGGGTCCCCAAAAGGAACCTGCTGGTCATAAAAGCCATCCATGTTTGAGTGATCTTCACTCTGAAATACAACAAATATTTGCATAAAAAAAAAACAATGAACCATTTCAATACGGCTTCATGTCAAAGTCAAAAATTGTGTATTTATTATGAAAGGCTACATAATTTGTTTGAAATGAACAACTATCAAAACCACAAGTAATTAGCAAATGATGGAGTGATAAAATGTATATGTATATGTGAAGGGTTAATTTGCAAAAACAGAAAAGAGCGCAAAAAAAAAGTCAAAGCCTTTCCATTTACTCTATTATTTTACCAGTATTTCTCATGCCAAATTGTTATTTTTCTTTGATCATTCCCTTTTCAAGATTTTTGTATTTACTCCATGACGGAATTCTGTGTAGTCCACTTTTCTGCGTTCTACATGACCAATATGGACCCCCAGAACATCTAGATTGTCGGCTGTGGCTGTATGTGCCGTAGTTACGTCCCTGCGCGCCTCTCCGGCAGATTTGTGAATGAAGCTCATGGTGACGCACAGACCAGCGAGCCCTCCTTGTTTTTCTCAATGGACTGAAATCCGATCCTCTCCAAAAAGGGGTTAAAAAGCGCAGGGAGGAGGGGGGCGCCATGCCACGGCTCAAAACCTCCAGGGTTAATAGTTTAGCCTTTACAAATCACAACTAGCACGATGAAGCGTCAGTAAAATGTTGACGGATACGGAAAAAATGTCGCGCTGCTTCCAAAAATAACGCAAAAAAAATGGCGAGCGCTGCATGCCCCCCTCCAACGCTTTCAATACCTGAAGCTAATCAAACCCGTCGCGCACATCCGTCTAAACTTGCATTTTTCTCGCTGCTTACAGACATTAAACCCGATTCCTACCTCAAGTGATGTTTTTAATGCGCAAACGTGATAATCCAAGCTGTTTTTTCCAGCCTACATCGCCTGCATCTCCGCGTAGAAAACTCCACTCTCTCTGTTTTTCTCAATGAAGCTTCTCCCAAGGTCCTAAATCTAAACCGACCTCTGTTCTCGGCTCTGATTGGCTGACTGGCACGTCTTTTAAGAACCACAGCCAATCACGTCACAGATCATAGAAACGCCCCTCCTCCGTGTTCTTTATGAATGGCTGCGTTTCATTGATGAATTCACAGCTCTCTTAAAGAGCCACAGCCTGTTCTGTTTGTACCGATGTATTTAGGCCTACACACGCATACAACGTACTGACTAAGATTACTTCCGCAAAGATCGTAAAAAATGGTCATAAAACCATTAGACAACACAGCACTCACGTCTACAGTGTAAGCAAAACATTTCAATGTGCACTATGTAACTTCTCTAGTGGGGAGTCTACTTTGCTTTGCCCAGAAACTTCCACAGTAGGGCATTAAACACATCGTCCTTGCATTTATCACAATTGCATTCTTAATGTGAAAGAGGACTCGCCTTTCCATTGACCTGACCTGTAACTTTGTTCTGGCAGCGTCACCTGCTTGTCTCCATGGAGATGAATACGTTTAATGTCACACTGTGGAACATTCCAGGGAAAGAAAAAACATCTCTATCGAGACAAGCTACAAGAAAAGATACAGTGCATGTCAAGCTACTAAATATGCACTATTACTAAACAAAATGGCACTCTGTGTATTTTTGTTGATGATAGAAATTACATAAATATTTCCAGTTTTCAGGGGGAAATAAACCTACAATTGACCTTAATAAATGTCTTGTATATTATACATGCAGTATCAAAATCCATGCTCCCATTTCAACTAAACCCTACAGAGGGATGTCATCAAAAACCCAGAAATTGCATATATTTTCCATTTTTTGAGGGGAACAAAGCTAGACAATGGCTCTTAATAATTTGCTTTTATATATATTATAAACGTAGCACCAAAATCCTTTCCCTTTGGACTTGATTTTCCCAGACTACCTCATGACCAGGTCTTGTCTCGGCAGGAGACCCCTCTGAACTTCTGATCCAACTTTGATCATTTTCCGCTTTGAAAATTCATACCGACAGCAGCTGTGTCACATGAATGTACACTATGGGATTTAGAGATTAAACAAGAGCAAAAAGCTAAATCGCTTGCAAGATTAAATATAATGGTGTGAAATGAAAATATTGTAAGAATTTTGAAGTCCAAAATTGTACAAGAGTTGTTACATTTTGCCTTTTTAGTTCATGTATAATTCAGAGGCAATGTGTTGAAAGTGTGCTATTTAACCTTTCTGGAGGAGGGTTCACCACCTGCTTGTTTATATGGAGGTGTTATTGGGTTACCTAGAATGTTACACACTATGGCAATTAACAGATGACTCAACCAGGTCAAGTTACAGGTCCGATCTGCGGAGAGGCGATCCCGCTCACAGTATGAATGCACAGTTCTCAAGATATTTGGGGCAATGAAACCACATATAACTGAATTAATGCAAACAGGGCAAGTTTCATGCTATACTGTGGAACAGTCAAGCGAAAAGTTGCATAGTGCTTCTTTCATGCGTGTTGCAATCAAATTTAAGACCTTTTCACTTATTTATTGACTTTTTTATTATACCATGCAGAAATGCTAAATATGTTTAAGACAGAAAATTAACCAGATAGAGACCAGTGATTTTTTGCTTACCTCTTTGGAGGGCTTTGCCATGCCTGAAACCACAATAACCACAATATGGCATTAAATATCTACTCAATCTATCTATTTTATAGATACTTTACATGCTGTGGAACTTTAATGGCAAAGCAATTACATTCCCATGGAGGAAGCAAATGGGGGACCTTCCACCAGAACAGTTACATAGTGCACTTTTACAAAATATGAAAGCTTAAGTGTTTCTCAACCGAACAGTTTTTCCATATGACAATAAGTGTGTTTATTTGTCCACCGTAAATCTAGATGCTGTTCTGCTGCTGACCGAGTTGTGAAACGCCTGGTCAGCGTTGCCTGAACGATAAAAGCTCCAGTCCAACCATACGCTGAGCTCAGCACTGTAACTGATTGGCACCGTCTCCTGTTTACTGCAGTGCACTCGAAACATAACACTGTAACGCCCATTGTTCCTAAGCTCTCTATCTCATAACACCAGGACATTACATCAGATAGCTATATAGCCATTATCAAGCCAAGAATCTGCAAGTGCCATTTCTGAATCAATTTGCTGCCGACGCCCAACCAGGAAGTAACATTATAGACATTATGAAAACTGTCAAACTGAGGACAAATAGGCAAAATGTTTAGTAAAATCATAAATATAATCATGTTCACTACATTTTAGTGAAATGTGTTGTTGAACTTGTCATAGACTTTAAATTACGGTAACATAATGAATATTGGCGTTCCCAAGCCACAGAGACATTGTGTCCTGGGTCTTCCTCAGGGCCTCCTCCTGGTGGGACATGCCCAGAACACCTCCAGAGGGAGGCGTCCAGGGGGCATCCGGAAAAGATGCCAGACCTCTTCTCCGAGCTCCTCACCCTATCTCTAAGGGAGCGCCCAGCCACCCTGCGGAGGAAACTCATTTCGACCGCTTGTTTCCGGAATCTTGTCATGTCTATGGTCATTACCCAAAGCTCATGACCATAGGTGAGGGTCATGAGCTTTGGGTAATGGTCCGATACAGCGCCCGCATCACTGCAGACACTGCACCGATCCACCTGTCAATCTCACGCACCATCCTTCCCTCACTCGTGAACAAGACCCCGAGATACTTGAACTTCTCCACATGAGGCATGAACTCTCTATCCACCCGGAGAGGGCAAGCCACCTTTTTCCCGTCGAGAACCATGGCCTTGGATTTAGAGGTGCTGATTTTCATCCCAGCCGCTTCACACTGCTTTTTAAATTCATCATCAATCATCTTTAACACACATTTTTCCAGACTGGGCAACTATAAAAGTTGTCCTATTTTTTGTGACATCAGGCAATAAACCAAGTTTCAACTAAAATAATTGTTATCATTGACTCCCAAACAATAAATTGAATTATTTCATTACACCACATTCCATTAATATATTTTATTGGTAGCAGTTTACAAACTTTTCAAAATTCAGTGACTCGTTTGATCGATCCCACAGAAGGATGTAGGGAACCCCAGTCTACGTGTCTCCTGTACTCCCCCTTCTCGAGCAGGTACTGGCGCCCCCTATGGTTAGCATGTTCATAGAACACCCACATCCCCTCCAGAACATGAGCTGAGTGCACATCCCGGGACCTCCACCGGTCCTGAAGATTGGCCAAATCCTCGCCCATGTCCATCATCTGACCACCAAAGTCTGGGCGCTCATAGATACGGAGATGGTGGCGACTGGAGGACTGAAAGGAAAAGAGAAAATAGGAAAATCTCATATATATATTAAAGGCTATTTCAGTTTTTACATGACCTAAAATTCAACTTATATGAGACTTCTCCCCGAAAATAAGCCTAACTAAACTACTTGCTTGACTGGCAATGTATCAATTGTATGTATTCAATTGATGAATACATGCAAGATAGAAAAGTTTTTTAAAATAATAATACATTTTATTTGTAATTTGAAAACACCCAAGCACACTGTACAGGACAACAGGATAAAAACATTAAAAACAACAGAATAAAACACAATACAAAACTAGATGATGGTGTGAGAGTGACTGAGTTATGTGATGTAGGATAGTCTGAACAGGTACATTTTGAGTATTGATTTGAAGAGTGGAAGGAAGTCTATGGTGTGGAGGTCAGGAGGGAGAGTTCCAGAGCTGAGGAGCAGAGCAGCAGCTGAAGGCTCTACCCCCCACGGTGACGGTTTTATCTGGCAGGCGAGCAGCAGCAGCAAAAACGCGCCAGTGTTCACTTGACTAAAACCGGAAAGTCAGATCATATCCTAAGAAATACCTTAATATCACCAGAAATACCTTAAAAAAACAGGCATTAGATTGAGCGGGGTCACCTCTCCACAGATCTTACATGTAACTTGGCCTGGTACTATGAAACTTAAATCAGCCTTACAAGTTGGAGGACCCTGCAGGAGCCTATGGTCTCGCTGAAGCCATTCCAGCTCTGGTAGTTTGGGTACTCCCCTCGGGTCAGGACGTACTGGTACCCGGTGTAGTGGTCCCTCTCGTAGGCTACCCAGAACCCGGCCTGCACCCTGATCGAGTTACAGCGGCTGAAGTGAGAACTCAGCTGCGGACAGTCACTGCAGCATTCGTAGTACCGACCCTGGAAGTTTTTATCCTCGAAGAAAATAATCTGAAATTCAAAAAATGTATATGTGCTATGAGATCTTTTTGTCTTCAGTGTTACCTGTCATAGTTACACTAATGTTCACTATCACGCACTGTCCCTATCAAATAAATAAATAAAAATATACGGGTGGAAGCATGCTGAGGTTACAGCTGGAGGCTTAGAGGAAAACCAAAGATCAGAATAATTGTCAGTCCTTTAAAGTCTTACGCCTGATGCACACTGACTCCGGTCCGGCTCCGGTTCGGGACCCCGCCCGGACCGGCTGTGTTTCCACTCTTGGTTTGATCCTGGTTTGAGTCTGATTTAGTCCTGATAGATTTGGTTTGGTCCTGTTCTAGTCCAGGTTTAGTCCCAGTTTTGATTTGGTGTCTGCAAGTGTGAACGCAGGCTTCTTTTAGTCCTGGTTTAGGCCTCATTTATTCCAGGTTTAGATCTAGTTTAGAGGCCTGTAGTGAAAGAGGACACAAAGTTAGCTTGCATGACAGAAGTGAAAGAATGCGTATTAAATAATAAATAATTATCCAACGGTTGCCCATAATCCCTTTGAATAAACACACTGCATAAATAACTAAAGCTGTTACATCTACAATAATATGCATTTGATTTTGATATCAAGAGGCCATACAAGGCGGTACAGCAGGTGTCTCAAACTCATTTTGAGAGGGGGCTGAATTTAGAAAATCCGAGCTGGTTGGGGACCGAAACATAGATAGACTTTAATGCACTAAATACATTTTCATTACACATGTTTAATCTTTATATAGGAGATTTTAGTTGCCAGAAGTTTTACATTTACAAGGTATATTTGGTATATTTTAGAATTTAGAAATTACAATACCTTATAATCCACAAACTTCAAACTATGTGTTTTAGTAATAAGCTCATGTTGATATTAATTAAGTAATGTATTATTAGGCCCAATAATTACTGATGCACTGATCGGCACAAGTCCAAGTATCAGCAGCTTTAGAACAAGTGCTTTGTCTATGAGAAAGCCAGTAGAGACACGGGAGAAAGTGGGCGTGTCAGATGCCCTCCACGTGTGTGATTCACCTGCTCACAGATACTTCTCAACACACTGCTCTAACTCTTTGTAAACACAGCTGGTGCTGGTGGCTTTAATTTTAGCAGACAGAGCGTGTATTGCTTCATAACACAAAGCGGTGAGGCCTGACTTTACTTGGATAGCAAATTAGCACCAAACAAACAAAGTTATGCTTCTCCCACTTTGACATTCTCTCTGACCTAATCCTGAAGCTCCTGCACTCACATCCTGCGTGTTCTCTGTCCATTTATTTGTTGAGCACTGCGCTTCAGGAGCAGCAGGGGAGGGGCTGTGGAGGCGCTAATGCTGCAGTGCATTATGGTAGTTGTAGTTTTGGAGGGTTCTCTGCGTTTTATCGGCGGGCTGTTTATAATACAAATTAAAAATCACCTCGGGGGCCACCAAAAATCGTCTTGAGGGCCGCATCTGGCCCGCAGGCCGCAAGTTTGAGGTATAGCCTTTAATGATGTATGGTTTTGTTGTTGCTGCTATACCTTTCGGGTAAACATGCAAAGCCAAACTTGATAGAATGACAAAATTACGCTGCTAAATTGCATTATTTTCTAAGCTTTGTAATTACATTGTCTTTGGCATATTCATTCAACATAGATTTGAAAATATATAAATGTTATAGAAAACATACCTTTGCGTTGCGCTCCATTTTATCAGATTAAGTTTCTAGTTAGATTAAATGTGAAGCTTTAAACCTGTGTATAACTGTAGCTGCACGTTTATAAACCACACAATAAAATGCACAAGCAGCAAAGTCAGTGTGATTCAAATGAGTGTCTGATAATTAGCTGATGTGGCGAATGCTTTAATCTACAAAACTCAGTCTATCTATGAGGCATTTGAGGTCTGATCAACCATCATTTTGGATAAAAATGTGATTATTTATTTTATTTTTATTATTATTGTGTAATTTTCTGTCTCTTAGAATCTTTTGCAATTATATCATGTTATTGTTTCATTGCTTGAATGGTCACACCTCATTTGTTTTCCAAACAAATAAATAGTAATAAAAATTATTTTATGGCTGCCAGTAATATTTTTACAGATTATGTTTTGCTTAATACATAGAAAATACAGTACTTTTGATATAGTGACTTGAACTCAACATTCAAGGAACAAGCTTTGAATGTGAGAGAAGGTCGATGAAGCTGTGCAGAATATTGTTACAAGATAATACAAAAATAATATAGAGATATTATTCTTTGCCAAAAATTTGGGGAAAAAAATAAATAAATAAAATAAATTCAATTTGTAGACAAAAAAGGACACTGAATCTTTTACCTCCACATGTCCATTCAATTCTTGTTAACAACTCACTACTAGTAACTACCATTACAAACAACAACAAACATCAAATCGTGATTGTAATTATTGGACCAATCAACTATTAAAAATGTGTTGTGGAAAACTAATACAATTTTCTGAATAATATGGACATCCACTCCGTGAAAACAGAAAATTGAATTGTAATTCAAACCTCTGACAGTGCATAAAAAGTTAATAATCATGATTTCTATGATCACCAAAATAATGACTATCATTATTACATTGTCTTTACAATTGAGCAGCCTCAGCTTCTCCTGTATTTCTAATGACAGTATCGACTATCACTGCATTTTCCAGATGATTTTAGCCATGAATTACTGAGCAGAATATCAAACACTGTACATTTTGCCATGTGAGGACCTCGAATGACCTCTGTACAATAAAGAGGCCTACAGTAGAAATGAATGCGGATCCACGTGCGTCTGTGATGAGTCAGGTACTTTTGAACAAACGTTAGCAAAGCGATGGGCAGACGATAGGCTATATAAAGTCTATATAAAAGACACACAGGGTTAGCATAGCATCATCGGCAAAGGCTAAAACCATCGGCAACATGGGCAGGGTAACAGTCATGTGTTGGGAATCAATTATTGATATGAATTTGCATCAAAATGGATATATTATAATATTTGATTATTTGCATCAAAAGCAGTACAGCAGCAGTAGTAGTGGTGGTGGTAGAGGTACTTGGGTTCTATACTTATACACCTAGTACCTTATATTTACTAATTATATCTATGCATGTATTGTTTTTAATTGTTAGAAGTTGCAAGTTAAAGGTAGTAGAGGTGAAAGCAGATGTAACAGTATTAATAGTAGCGGTATTCAGACCTCTAATAGATAAGTAATTGTTGCTGTTGGGTTGTTAACTTCTTGCCTTCTTGGCTTGAGGGAAATTAAAAGTATTTTAGTTTGGTTGCGTCAGTAGTAGTGCAAATAGTTTTTCATTGTAATTAAATAATGCTTCAGTTTTAAGTATTGTTTTTTGCCATTTTGGCTCTTCTTAAAACTGTTTTTTTGTAATTAAATTTGTTTTACTTACTTGATTTAAAACCTACTTGAAATTAAATCCTGGTATTTTGTGTAATTTCTTGTTAATTTCAGATAATTTTTTACGAGGAAAGGAACTTCCAAGGCCGGTCGTATGAGTGCAGCAGTGACTGTTCTGATATCCATATGCACCTGAACCGCTGCAGCTCCTGTCGGGTGGATAACGGATGCTTCGTGGTCTATGATAGGCCAAACTTCATGGGGAACCAGGTCTTTCTGAGGAGGGGCGAGTACGCCGACGTCCAGAGGATCGGGAGTCAGACTGGAATGGGCGGGGCCAACCTTATGGACACAGTCCGTTCCTGTCGCATCATACCTATGGTATAATACACAGTGTTCATTTAAAAAGTAGTAAAACAAAGCTGGCATTCTCTATATTTAATTTAACGTTCCTGAGGGTACGCCACCTGCTTGTCTAAATGGAGATTGGTTTACCAAGAATAATCCACAATATGGCATTAAACGTACTCATCTTACATTTAGTCAAATACAGGTGTGGTAATGTAATATTTTATATAATAAAGAACATGGTACGTTTATTACCATACAACATTCAAGACAATTCAATTAATCTCCATGGAGACAAGTAGAACTGTTTTATGGTGACCCTTCAAATAGTGCAAAAATATTCAAAAAGTTTATTTGAAAACAACAAGAACTGAGCTGATAATTTGAACCAATCTCACCAATAAAAAGTCCATACCCTCACCTGATGAAAAAAAAAAATATATATATATTTTTTTTAACATTTTAGGAAACGTCCGGGAAAATATTCAGTTTTGTTGGTAGCAAAAGAAAGTTGCAGAAACCTAACAAGCTCAGATTGTCATAGCACATTTTATTCTTACATAAACATAAATAAACTGTAATTATTCTTTATGATTTTATTTCTAAAGTGTCATTTTCTCTTTACCCCCACAGCACAGAGGTCAGTTCCGGATGCGTGTTTATGAGCGTGAGAACTTCGGGGGTCAGATGCACGAGCTGATGGAGGACTGTGAGTCTCTGCAGGACCGCTTCTACATGAACGACTGTCAGTCCTGTAACGTAATGGAGGGACACTGGCTTCTGTTTGAACAGAACAACTACAGGGGGCGCCAGATGTACGTGCGCCCTGGAGAGTACCGCAACCTCAGAGACATGGGGGTCAGCAATGTGATGAGGATCAGCTCAGTCAAGCGCATAATGGACATCTGTTAGGTCAAAGAATCAAATATTGATAAACTGTTAAGGAAATATGAATGAAAATAAATTATGATTGAATAAATACCTGTTTGTTAGTTTTTTTCTGTTGTTCATTTCAAATAATACTTGCTGTAGTCTATATTTCTCCAAATGTTGAGTCAAATGTGATAAGAAGTTATGTTCACCATAGTCTTTGTATTATTGTGAAATGCAAGGAAGTAAACATTTACTTTCATCTAGGCAGTAGACAGAGAATAGAGAAAACCAGCGAATTAACAGAACATATAAGAAGATTGTAAAGTAAGGTGTTATTAGTATTAGTAACTAAAAATAGAAAGACCAACTGGACGTGAACAACACTCTTTGATCATTATCCTTGACATTCTGGAATGAAAATAGAACTTTAAAAGGTTCTACTTTTTTATATAATGTTTTCAATATGACAGTAGTTCTATGTCAAAGAATTAGATCTTTAAGGAGGACTGCAACAATGAATCAGATTATCAGGATTATGCAGACTCTCACATGCCATGTGCAGAAAAAGAGGTTTTGTTATCAACACAGAGCAGGAATTAAATTAAAATAATACACATGTTGTGTGTGTATATATATATATATATATATATATATATATATATATATATATATACACACATACATACATGCATATATACATACAAACATACATATCCATACATACATATATGTATATATGTGTGGGTGTGTGTGTGTGTGTGTGTGTGTGTGTGTGTGTGTGTGTGTGTGTGTGTGTGTGTGTGTGTGTGTATATGTACATATATAAACAGTCTCTACAAAATACGTACGTACGTATTATGTATGTTTTTGTTCCTCAACCTTGTTCCGCTTCAGAAATCTCTAAATTTCAATCATAATAATCATTTGACCGACTGGTTAAAAATGACGAGTAGACGACTATCATAATAATAATTAGTTATAAAGGTTTATGGTTAAAGGTGTGTAATTTTCCCCAGTATGACATTATATTGCAAGCAGTTCAGATCAGTGGAGAGGCAAGCCCACTCACAAAAAGAATGCATGTTTTTCAAGGTATTCTTCAACAAAAAACTTGTAATTGAATAGATACCACCCATGTTTAATTGCGTTCTGTGGAACATTCCAAGAAAATAACATCTATATAAATAGACCAGCATGTGGCGGACACTCCACAAGAAAAGTTAAATAGTGCGTATTTAAGTTTTGAGTTGAATAATTTTCAAACATATCCATGTGTCACTGATTAAGGAAGAACACTGTATTTATTATTTATTTATATTTATATATATATATATTTATTTAATTGATAACATATTAAGCATTACTTATTTTCATTACATGTCATTAGTATCGTACTTCATGTTTGATAGTTGATGATCTATTTAATAAAATTTTAACAATTGAAAAAGCGTCATAAGTCAGTGCGGTCATGAAAAAACAGCTGATTCGCAGGGGCAGATGTACAGTAGAGTTTGGAAAGAGGCAGAAAGAGCTGACGAGCCCAGTGATTGTTGCCCATCACAAAGGCCCAGGTCAGAGGAGGGTTATAAATGCAGGATAGACACAGGGGCTGAGCAGAGGAGCAGGGCACAGCCAAAAAATGGGGAAGGTAAGAAGTTTTAAGATTATTTTTATCAGTTATTTTTACTTTGTTTAATTTCGTCTTGGATTTTGTTAAACATACATTTTAATTGACTCTGTGCACAACGTGGAAGTTGGTCTGTTTATTTACTGGCTCGCTCAGTACTTCTAATGTCTAATTCATTTCTATGGGGTCATTCTAAAATGAATAAATCCTGACAGATCGTGCAGTGAACAGTGAGTTGTGCTGGACGTGTCTGAAACATGTTAAAGACTTTAGAACTTTACTTAAAACAAGTGAGTACTTCACCAAAGGACACTTGTGTGTTTATGAAGGGATGTGTTTGTGTCTCAATGCAAACGCTAATGCATAACAATTTAAAAGTAAACAACTGACGCTCTGTGCACAGAGTCAATAGCTGTATCCCAATGCATGCACAAATATGAGTGAACAGTGCTAACTGTATACATGTCAGTAATGCCTACCCACGGTTCAATATATAGTAACTATTTGTAAAGGTCTTGGTTTAGTGCTGCTTCTCTTCTGGTTGATAGTCCTGATTTAGTCCTAGTCATTTACATTCAGGATTAACAATATAAAAGCCGAGTTATGTTTTCTTTTAGATCACATTTTATGAGGACAGGAACTTCCAGGGCCGTAACTATGAGTGCAGCAGCGAGTGTTCAGACTTGCACTCTCACTTCAGCCGCTGTAACTCGATCCGGGTCGATTCTGGGGCCTGGATGGTCTATGAACGCCCCAACTACAGCGGGTACCAGTACTACCTACGCCGCGGGGAGTATCCAGACTACCAGAGGTGGATGGGCTTCAACGACTGTGTGCGCTCCTGCCGCATGATCCCCAACATAAGTCAGGTACTGTCATTAATATTTCAGAAAGTTAGAAATACTTTCAGAGAATTTATCTAGGACATTAACGTTTGAGAGAAGACTGAAACATGAACTGTTAAACTAGTACAAGCATCCCATGCATTACATGTTTGTAGAGCTTTAAACTACAAGGTTTGGTACAGAAATAGAAAAGATATTTTGTTTGCAGACGACATCCGTAATTGTGACAACTGAAATAGCAATTTTGATTTGATAACATTAATAATGTTGGAATAGCATGTTTTGTTTTCTTGAGCTGTTATCTGAGAACAAAGCAAAAACAAAAAGTGGTATCAATCTCTTTAAAAGACTAGACTCCATTGCAATGACTTTATCACCAAGGCAGTTCACAACAATTTAACTTTAACAATTTTTTTGTACTAAGTGCAACACAACTAAATAACATCTGTCCTGTCTTACTAAACTGAATCATTTTTGTTGACAGCAAGTTAAATTATACTCTTTATTTTGTAAGAACACAGACAACATTTTGTATCCTATTAGCATTATTGTCTTTTCATTTACCTCCTATTTTTCACTGTCTTTTCAAGTCAAGCCACTAAGTACTCAGCAGTTCAACATAAAATTCTACTCACTTTGGTTATTCTACAGCACCAGGGCTCTCACCGGATGCAGATTTACGAGCGTCCTGAGTTTGGGGGTCAGATGATGGAGCTTACAGACGACTGCCCCTCCCTCTATGATCGCTTTCACTTCAACGACATTCACTCCTGTAACGTGACAGAGGGGCACTGGATCTTCTATGAGCACCCACACTACAGGGGACGCCAGTACCTCATGGGCCCGGGACAGTACCGCAGATTCAATGAGTGGGGAGGGAACAGCCCCAGGGTCGGTTCCATCCGCAGAATCATGTGAATGAACTTTGACAATAAAGAGATTTCCAAATATTAAGTGTATATGACAGACGTGATTTGTTTTAAAAATAAAACTTAGTTCATAGTTAAACCCAGGAACAATCTGAACTGCAAATACTTTAAGGTACATCTTAAGTAAAAAACAACATAATCTGCTACATAACAATAATGTATATTATTTTTATGATGTGTGTGATCACAGGCCGGCAAACGTTGTGCGAGCAGAACAAACATTTATTTTAAACAAAATTGGAAACATTTCTGAAACATTTTGATCCCTCTGAACAAGCAATAATTGCATTGTATGAGACAATATTTAGCCACATTTAGTGCAATATCTTACATTCAAATAGTTAACAGTGTTTCAACTGTATCAGTTATTTAAAGTGATTCAGAAAAGTGAACACATACAAATTAAACACCTAAATACCTAAATATATTTTATGAGGCAGCTGAGCTGAGATAAGATATTTGGTTGTAGACATATTGTAGAAACAGATCTGTATATTTTAATAAGTAATTATTTATTTTTGAACGGAGAGACACCATTGTGTTTAGTCATGACACAAATCACGCTTTAAATGCATGTATACAATTTTACATCCTGGAGGAAAAACTGCATAGTATGTAGACATTTAAAACCCTATAAGCTGTTGAAAATAAAAATAAAATAAAAAGCACTTAGCTATTATAAAGGTAACTTTTAAATGAACACAATTTATAATTAAAGTGACATTTTGTATATTTTAAAACCTTTTAATTTGGCACAGTTTTCAATTTAGATTACATTACATTACATTTCATCCAATTTTTAAAATGACCTCAACTTAATTTAAAAGTACACAAAAACAGATTGTAAAATAGTTTAGTCAATTCAGAGAGTTTGTATTTGCTAAAAGACGATGATGTAAAAAACGTTTGTATTCAGGAGTGAAACTTAATTATTCACTTGTTTAGCTGCCAGTTTCTATAAAATCGAATTGTTCAAACGATTTGCAAAGATAAAACTGTACAAATGATGTGAAGATATTTATTTCTGAAATCATGGATCATTATGTAGAACAGTAAAAGTATCTGTGGAGATTAGAGGAGTTGTGGCGTGTGTGTGTCTTCCCTTTAGGAGCCTTCGTTCTGGGGCATCCCTACAGCACAACCTGGGAGACATGGGGCTCTGGTTGAGCTTGGTCTGGAGCACAGGACGGGTCCCTGAAGTTCGAGCAGGCTGCTGCTGCAGGAGGAGGCACTTGGAAGGACGAGTACATATGAATCTGAAAGAATCAAAACAATGAAATTCAGTGTTGTTTACTTGAATGCTTAGCATTAAAGGTCTTATTATCATTAACATCTCACATTCTCACATTACATTTGGAAGAAGCATCAGAGAATTAAGTATGGCACTCAAACCAAAACAATTGGAGGGCACCTTATTCCGTCCCGACCACTGATCCGCACTCCTGTAGTAAACGCACTTCTGGTTTGACGAGAACCCCGTTCATGTAAATGGCGAACAAGGGAAAAGTCTCGCAGCTAAAACGCTATATAAAGTAGACTGATTTTTGTAAAATTATTAATGTACATGTGCAACAACAATCAACAATACACCGATTTCCTGGGTGGTCTGAAAACAGCTTTTTAGTCCCTGTAGAAATTATTTTCTGTTGAGCTCGTCTGCCCCATGTAAACTAATACAACGGAAAAAAGATGGTGGCGCCCACAACAACTGCCGGAATAAGGTGAATAGGTCAGCCCAACTTAGAATGATGACCAATTGGTTTTTGAAAAAAGAAGAATCAAACTGGGTTGAACTGGAATCCTATTCACGTAGCCCTATCAAATTGGAAGGTCTTCCTCACTAATGTCACCAGAACGATCCCGTATCTACATCCTTCACTCGTTACTGAAGTGCCGGTTGATAAAGCGTTCAGCCTCCTCTGCGTGTGTAAAACGTTGGCTCTTGCCCATTCACGTAAACCTCAACGTTGCAGGAAAGGCCATGGTGTATCTCACACTGTGTCGCCGTAGTGCCATCTTCGCTGACAGAAACGACTTCCTCTTCTCCTTTCGTTACATCAGGAAACATTGACAGTTTGTGCCCCTCCCATGTGATACATTGCTTCACCGCCGCTGCCCTCAGCACTTTCTCGCGGGCAGACTGTCTCAAAAAGCGGATCAGTACAGCTCGTGGTGGCTGTCCTTCATTCGGCATCGGGGCTAACGCTCGGTATAGCCACTCGATCTCATTCCGCTTCAGTATTAATCCCCAGCCCTTCACGTAGTATCTTTTTAACACACACATCAAGTGTCCCATCTATCCCATACGTTTCTTTCAGGCCATCCAATCTAATGTTGTTTCTATTGTTCTGATTCTCGAGTGCATGCACAGGGTCCCACAACGTATCCAACTTTTTACCCATTTTATCACTACTCGTCTCAAGAACTCCAGCCTTGTCTTCCATTTGTGAGATTCGCCCCTCCGCCCCCCCATTCGGTCCTGTAGCCCGTTGACAGACTCATGAAGCGCTGCAACGGTGTTTTTTAGGGACACAACGTCCGACCCCACATCTGTAAATTTGGCACTCACTTTAGTGATTTCAGCAAAAACACTCTCAAGGGTAATCTTCTTATCCCCAGAACTCTTTCTTGGCGACTTCTCCACCATCTCCTCCTCAGACACATTAGCAGCTAGCATGTTTCGAGTAGTCATGCGGCTCGTGTCCTTAAAATATTTTTACGTTGTATCTCTCGGAGCCCTTTACAATACTACCATCCCGCACGGTGTACCCACATGACTCCCCAAACTGGAAGATCTTATATTTATCAACGGTTCGATGACTATGGATAGGATGGGTAAAAACTACATTGTTTATGGTTGGTGTGGAAAGACATAAAAAACATCTGAACAGTCCTTCAGTTCTATCTTTACGATGCCCCTTAATTCTAAATCCTGACATTCCTGAGCATTGGTTTTTCCAACTGGGTGTCTCATTAACTTTGAGATTTGTGGTCCTCAAATTCTATTAAATGTTTTGAATTTTGCATCTTGCATATTTGCATCTTGTCAAAAGATAACAAGTTTAGTGCATGGTGGCAGACTGGTTAGAGCTCCTGCCTCCCAATAAGGATATGGTGGGTTCAAATCCCGGACCACCCCAACATCACACGATCTCTCTGGGTGGAGTCTGCATGTCCTCCCCGTGTTACCGTGGGTTCTCTCCGGGTTCTCCGGCTTCCTCCCACCGTCCAAAGACACGTACGTGTAGGTCAACTGGCAACTCTAAAGCCCCTAGTAACTGAATGTGAGAGTGAATGGTTGTCTGTCCTTGTCTATGTCTCTGTGTTAGCCGCTGTCCAGGGTGTACCCAAGGCCCAAAGTCACTGGGATAGGCCTCAGTCACCCGCGACCCCTAACGGGAACAAGCAGTAGAAAATGAATGAGTGAAAGTTTAGACCCATTTCGTCTAAGTTGTTTTGTCTACTCCTAAGAAAGGAGTATTTTACAATTTTGTCACATCACAACTCGAATATATATGATTCTCTGAAGCTTTTGTTGAAACATGATCTCTTTTTTTTTTAAGTTTTAAGCACCCGTTATGTTAGTGTTTCTACAGCTAAGGAGGGATGGGTGGCGAGTTGGGATGAGGGTAAAGGGAAGAGGTGTATTTGTACTTTTATTCCATGTACTTTTTTCCCCTTTTGATTACCCCAAGGGGAAAAAAACAGTAAGAAAAAAATTGAAAGATCACAATAAAATATTTATGAGAGAAAAAAGGTCTTATTATCCAAGATTTTGTATCAACTTTTGGACAAATCAATAACAATTATAATGCCTTTCACGTTCTTTAACAATCTTGACAAAAGGCCTGTCACGACTTATTGTTCAATCAATTATAGATGGAACAATATTGTTTTCGGGGTAGGGTCTATATTTATCAACCTATTTTCTTAAGCAATACATCTCACTTCAAAATGCATTATTGTGACAGGAATACTTACTAAGTTTCTAAGCGCCTCACTGTGTGCTTATTCATTCACTCCGTAGTCTGTGGTAGAAAGCTGCGTGACCACAGCTTCCCTGGAACAGACTGACATAAGTAACCACTTCGACCACCACCAGTCACTCAGTCACATAGCATTTCATGTTCAAGATGGTGCAATGTCCAAAGACACAACAAAAGTACTGATTTGAGCAGAATTTTAACTGCCGCGCTACGATTTGGTGGGCAAGGATACTAAGCACAAGTCTAGCACTTGGTCGGTTGAAAACAATGCGCGATGTATGTTGATTTTAATGTTGGCTCCTCTGCACACATTTAACTTAGAATATTAGTAGTATATGTACATATTTAAGACTTTGAGCATGGTCACCGTTTTCCACAAACATATAAATATCCTTAAATGTCACAGTACCTTTCCATATTCATGCTGAGTCACAAACCATGGGACTCTCTCTGCTCGGAGTGGAAACATCGAGCAACTCTGATGCATCACAGGGTCAAAGTGCTGTAGGAATAAAAAGAATACATACATATGGCATATCTGTATCCATCTTCACAGTCCCTCCTCACAGCCAATCAGAGCCCAGTCTCCAATATCTAAACCCTCTCACCCTGCACACCATCATGGTCTTCCTAACCTGCCATCCTCCCCTGTCTCCTGGCCCTTCTCTCCACCACCACCAGTGTCCAGGCCCAGGGGGGAAAAGACATGTCTGAAATGCTAATCCCAGCATGCAGTTCATCAACGCATATTTTTGCTGTGAGGCAGACCAAGCATTACAAACCTCGTGCGAATCGTCCACTGAGGGCTGATGGGCCAAAACTCCATCCGAGACGTGGTTCATGTATTCAGGCTGAGCGTACATCACCGGACCAGAGCCCACTGGAGACTGAAGCAAATAAAAGAAACACAATTTATAATCATTTAAATTTATGTTTGAGTAGTGACACTGTATAAGAATAGCAAGATGAATCAAAATTTCAATGTGAATGCAGAAACATTATTTAGCCATTATTGTGCCATCTGGAAACAATGAAAGTTCCAGTCTTTTGCTAAACTTGCTAATCCTGTAATTGAGACCTGTTCATTAGTTCAGCAGTTCACATTTCTGTCTTGTGGAAGCATTTAAAAAGTGCACTCTGAACAAAATATTCATATACTCATATAAATATAAAATATTAACTGCACATCTCAATTTTCCAAAACCTTCATTGAATTTACTTACTTCAACACTGTTCCACTGGTAATGATTTTGGAAGTATTGGGGCTGAGAAGAACAAAGAGAAATCACTGTTTATAATGGCATTCATGGTAGTATAGCAATAGTAGTACTAATAGTAGTATTAGTAGTAGAAGAAGACGTAGTAGTAGTAGGGGTATCAGTAGTTGTAATGGTGGTTGTAGTAGTTCTGTACTATGAGCTCACCTGATAGCGGTGGTAGGCTGGCTGGTGATAGACAGGCTGATATGGCTGAGGCATCAACACATGGCCTGACAGCTGCACACAAATATAATAAGATACAATTGTGCGATTTTGCATTTAACCACTAGATGGTGCACAAATGCAGGGGTTATAAGGTTTACTTAACATGACAGGAACGTTGCAAATTGGTTGCTTTTAATGTCTACGATATGCTGATGTCTTTTTCTCAGACTGGTACATGAGCAAGAATTTTTGTATGCATTGTTAAAATGCCTGTGACTGGTTGGACGAGTCATTTTACTAAAACACAATTAAGGTAATCATATTTAAGATTCCCAGTCCCAGTTTGACAATTTTTTGTTTTAAAATTTGACTTCCTGGTTGTAAATCATGACATCACATAACTTTTACCTAGCAACCATGTTCAGTGAGACAAAAATCCTATTCACCTTATTCCCGAAGTTGCCGTGGGCGCCGCCATTTTTTTCTGTTAGTTTACATGGCTAGCTCAACAGAAAAACTACATGGACTAAAAAGCTGCTTCAGTCCACCCAGGAAATCAATGCATTTCTGACTTGTTAAACATTTTACATAAATCAGTCTACTTTATATAATATTTTAGCAGCGGAGACTTTTCCCTTGTTCATCATTTGCATGAATGAAGTTCTCGTCAAACTCCAGGAGAAGAATCCGACCAATAGTTGAACCTCGGATTCAGGAGGAGCAGTGGTCATGGAACACTGGACCAACTCAATACTCTCCACCGGGTGCTTGATGGTTCATGGGAGTTTGCCCAATCAGTCCTCAGGTGTTTTGTGGATCTGGAGGGCATTCGACCATGTCCTTCGTGGTGACCTGTGGAGGGTGCTCTGCGAGAATGTAGTCCGGGGTCCTTTGCTCAGGTTGAGGAGTTCAAGTATCTCGTGTCTCGGTCTGTGAGGGAATGATGGAGCTTGAGACAGGCGGATTGGTGCAGTGTCTGTAGTGATGTGTTCACTGTATTGGACCATTGTGGTGAAGAAAGAGTTAAGTCAAAAGGCAAAGCTCTAGATTTACCGGTCTCCTACTCTCACGTATGGTCATGAGCGAAATGATACAAGCGGTTGAAAGGAGTTTCCTCCATAGAGTGGCTGGGCGCTCCCTTAGGTAAGGAGGAGCTCGGAGTAGAGCCACTGCTCCTGCACGTCGAGAAGAGCCAGCTTCAGGATGCCTTCAGGACAATCCCTCGGGAGGTGTTCCGGGCATGTCCCAGGGAAGACCCAGGACGCACTGGAGGGACTATGTGTCTGGGGTGAGGGACACGTCGCTACAGACACTGCACCGAAGTCCCTGCTTAGTTGTTCAACCACAACTAAGCAGTCCCTGTTCAACCACGGGGGGGGGGGGATTTGTAAGGATTTGGATTTGTAAGGGGTGGGTTAAGATGTATAAACAAAATGACCAAAATGACCTTGATAGGAGATACTTATTTTGGTAATAGGATATGTAAAAGTAAATAAAAGATATAGTAATTGTTACATTCTTCATAAGAAACTCACGGGGGCCCAGTGTTGCAGATTGGGAATGGATCTGGGGGCGTGGAAATAGGCGACTCCATTGTGGAAGGTGTAGGGGAAACCGGAGGAGGTGGTCAGGTACACTGTCCCACAGGGCATCGGCACAGGTTCCACGTTAATCATGGGCCTAGGGAAATCTAAGGAAAGACAAATAATAATCGAATAGGGCAGCAAGATTAATCCTCATTTGAATGGTTACAACTAGCAAATCAGAAAGGCGGAAAATATGTAGATAATATACTGTCCTTCGCAGAGAATCAATAAAACATCTCTGTGTCTCCGAGAGGTCTTATTCTCTGTAAAAGCTCTTAAATTTAGGCCTATGCTACACACATTTTCCGCATTTGGGCCTTGTGTCCCCACTAACAATAAACCTCACAACCCGTATATTTTCATCTCCGTGCTGCGCGTGTCTATGGCAACGAACCTTATCAGCTGTGGAGCATCTGGAACATAACTGCTGCTGTTGCAGGTGTTGAGGAAATTATACTTGGCTTTATAAATGGATAAAAAATTACATTATCACCAAAGGAAAAAAAAAACTAAAACGTTTGGACAGAGAGATTTTTTTAATCGCGTGAAGAAAATGTCTAGGTACATGTACATGTTCTGAAATACATGGAATTCTTATCTTATCAGCAGTTCAGATTTCAGTCTTTTCACAAAGGTTTGAAATATGCACTATGAATTGAATCTTGATTTTAAAATACTGATGCACTTATGAAATTATGAAAATATGATCACCAAAACTGATCAATTTTAAAATAAATTTACTAAATTTCAATTTCATTCATAACATTATTGGACCAACTTACTTCTTGAGCCATGTTGCTTACGGACGGCCTGACGAATGCTGAGTTTCCTGTCTTTAAAGTAGATCCCATTCACCTGGAATACAATATACAATATATACAATATATACAATATATATATATATATGTGTGTGTGTGTATATGTGTATATATATATATATATATATATATATATATATATATATATATATATATATATATATATATATATATATATATATATATACAATATTCATTTTGTGGACGTCATTTTAGTACTTTACCTCAAGGAGCAGTTTTCGGGCATCTTCTGAGTCATCAAAAGTGACAAATCCATACCTGTTGAAAATAAGAATACTTTTTACAACATGCAGTGCTAAACCCTGACTAAAAATTTTAATCTCTTACCATTTGGTCAATCTGGAGCGTTTATTCACAATGTTGACATCGGTGACTGTCCCGTACTGAGAGAAGAAGTGACACAGGTCACTCTCAGACACCTTCAAAATAGTAATGTATGATATTATATTTTTTCAAAGACATTGCGGTAGAGCTGTCAAAAGCAGTTTACATTTGTATATTAATCTCTTAAAATAAGAGGCACGTCTGGTTCCAGATGTGAATTTCATATTCCACTAAAAGCTACCAGTGTCATTCACAACAGTGTGCATCTTGTACCTTGTGGTCAAATCCAGCGACAAAAATGCGGTTGGGGATGACGGAGGTGTGTCTGGGGCCGAGGTTGTCCAGACTGTCTGAGCTGCTGCTTTGGTTCTCTGAGGGGGACACTTCAGGTGTGGGAGAGTTATTGTGGACAGGAGAGACGTTGGTAGAAGTGATCTGAAAAAATATAAAATATATACACTATAAATAAAAAATAAATAAAGTGTTAAACTATTTGTGAACGTAGGACTTGTTAAAGACGCATGTAATTTTGCTAACATGTAACCTTTCTGGTGAAGGGTCTACCACCTGCTTGTCTCTGCGGACATGTTATTGCTTTGCCTGGAGAGATCCCCAGTATGACATTAAACTTACCTTTCATTTATTCAGTTTCAATAATTTTCTTGCTCAAAAATAACTTGAACAAGTTGTATTCTGATAGGGAGTGGGTCACCTCTTCACAGAAACTCTTAAGTTTTTGAAGTTTTTCCCTGCGCCACGCCCCCTTTAGTCAAATAATTAATTGTAATGTCTTCAGTCAACCTAGTCTCCACAGAGCTAAATATAATGACCTGGCAGCGTCACCTGCATGGATATACAAACGTTTAATGCCATTCAGTGAACAATCCATGCAAAGGCATAATCTCCATGTAGCCAAGCGGGTGGCAGATCCTCTACCAGAAACATTACATAGTAGCTTACATAATTAGATTTTTCTTCTTCTTCTCCTTTATAGCATCTGCTCTTACATGTCTTCCTTTGAAAGTTGAACTAAACATAAACAAAGTACACCTGCATGGTAGATTACTGATTCCTGACATTCTCCAATTTGAGTCATTTCCAGAATTCATTCAGTCGTTAGCGTGACTAACTATTTTCATTATTTAAAGAACCAAAAAAAGTGAAAATTAGGCATATGCATATAACTTTAATATTCCATGCAAATGTACATTGTATACTTTACTTTTGTTACATTAGTAGTCTGTAATAACCATATTTCCTATTCTATAATGATACACATTTACGTTAAGTTAGTAACCTGCATAAAGCAAGCGTGTGATACTGTCATCAAATTACAATCAGTTATATCATAAAAGCGCTGAAACTGAGATTACATTAAGATCCCAACTAATTAGCTAGCTAACTAACTAGCATTACTTATCAAAAGTTCATATTTTAGTTACTGCATCATTTTCTTGCTTCTGGAGTCTGCTTGCCTGGAAGACTAAACATTAACGTTAGCTACAATTAACCTTAACGGTTAAAGATTTAAGGTCTTGTGACAAGTGTAACATTAACGTTTAAATGCACAGTAACAGCATAGACAGTGTCTCAGCTAACTTTAAATAATTGCCTAGTAAAGTTTTCAGTTGTGCTAACAGTTAAAGCTAATCAGGTGGCAACAGAAATTTTACAAAAATGATACACTTTACTCACCGATGTTGTGCCGACCACGTCCATCGTTTTAGCTCTAATTTTGGAATATTAAAAATATATTTATGATTATAAATAAATAATAACCATTGCTCGATCAGATATGACTGATGGATTGCCCTTAATTAGCAACTTGAACCGCGGGTTTTTCCAGGGTTACCCCTAAATGTAAACATCACTGCCTTTCATTAACAGTAGCGGCTAACGGTAATAGTAGATTTGATTTATTATCTCATTTTATTTACTAGTTACAGTTACAGCTTTTAAAAATTCAACAGAAAACTAAAATGTGCATAAAGCAATATCTTAAGACTCTTGCGGTTGCAAAAGGTTTATTCCACATTTTAATAATTTTCTAAAGAACTTTTTGTGTGTTTGTTGCAGTAGACTTCCGCGGCGTAAAGTAGTACCGTCCACCGCCGTTTAATTTGGATATTTATTTGGCTATTAAAATAAACCACACGTTTATTCATTAAAATAATATCGCTAATTATTTCAGAATGGTTATACATTTTATGATAACTGAAGAAAAGACAAAAAAGGAGCGATATACAGTTGATAGAGCAAATCATATTTATGAGAAAAATCTAAAAATAGATTACATTTAATTGAATACCATATATTAATTTATTCTTCTGTCAAAAACATGTTGACGTAGAAGTAGTTAGCATAAAAATAATAATACAACAGAGGACTATATAATCTTCCCCGATGAAAGATAGTGCCCTCTACATTTATCTAATTATCACATCCAAAATCATATTTTTCCTTTATAAATGTAAAATTAGTCATAAAACATAAAATTAGTGAACATAATAACTTTAATTTAGAGGTAATCTAAAACGGGTTGAGAAGGGTGAAAAGTGCACAGAAGTTAAGTCACAGAAGCGGAAGGATACATCTATTCGCGTTTGAGACAAGTTCAAGTTTTAAATAAAATATTGGGATTGTTATTCTTAATTTTTATTTGGCATTTTACTTAAACTTTTCATCATCCTTATTAATAAAAGTTATATTTAGGAAATAATTTGAGTCCCTGTTTTCATCAAGGCTCTGCCAAAATTGAGTACCAAATCTCTCCACAAGAGGGCGACATTCTCTTTATAGTGTGCTTTTATTCATTAGGATAATAGTAATTATTTATTTATTTTGGTTATAAAATGGATGAACTAACTTACGAAACTATATATAATATTCTCGTATGTCCCCCTATTTTTCATAATTACAGCCTAAATTCATAGTTAATTAAGTAGAAAAAAATCAAGCTGCATTTGTCATTTATTTCCTTAATTGCGAGGTCTCACTGTGCTAAATGAGAAGGGCTTGTTTGATAATTACTGCAATTAACCAAAACTAAAAGTCCTTTTAACTCTGCATAGACCATTTTAAACACACCTGCTGTCAGCGAGAGACAGCTCCACTGTTACTTTGACACTTTCATTAAGTTATTGTTTGTGAATTGTTTACCTGTGTTGTCATTTTGTTTACAAGTGTTTGATGAAATATCAAAGGTACCAGAATTTATGAGAAACTTTCCCCACAACTTGCAACCAAAATTTGGAAAGTTCTTGCCGGAAACTTTTTTTTTTTACTGTTAATACTCAGTGAGAATGAACTACTACTTTATATTAACAACTGTTAACAACTGTTAAATAGCACCTAACCAAGTCCTGACTCATGTCAACAATCAATATGATTAAACTTCAAATTTTGGAACTAAGAAATAGGCTCAATACTCAAAATGATCATTTAAATTCTCCTTTTTAGACAATAGACTGTAATTTTCAGCACAAAAAATAGTACTGTCTCCATGTTACCAGGTTTGATACAAGTTCTGATAAATCCAGATCATAGCAAAACTCTTCAGGAAAGATCCAATTTTGACCTACTTTTGTGACTTTTTCATATTCATACTTTTTGTTTCAATACTAGTTTTAGTTTCTATTAGTATCTGATTTTTAATACTTTTGACAACTAGATAATGGTATAGTGCAGTATTGTAGCAGTTGTAGCAGTTGTAGTAAAGGTAAAGGTGCACTATGTAACTTCTGGGGCCTGTGCTTCTGTTTGTCTCCATGGAGATATTATTGTTTTGCTCACCAGAAAAGTTACATAATGCTCATGTAGTGTGGCTGGAAAATATTGTTCATAGTTGCATGAACATTCCAGTGAATTTCACATTTTTGTACATATTATTATTATAAGAAAAAGGTGCCTTGTTCAATCTAAAATCTTCCCTTTGCCCTTTCCTTCATCCCTCAATGGTCACCCAAACGACTGTATTTTTCCTATTTTCCCTCCGCGTGGGAATAAATACCTCCTCCAGATGAATTACATGCCATTGGTTGAAGTATAGTAGCCTCTAACCACATGGAGCTCCGCACTGGTCAGCCAGGCCCACCACGCCTCGCCCATGTTTTCACAAACCTGTTATTTCTGGCATTGTGCTGTCTCAAAGCGATCATTTTATTCACTCAGAGGAATGCAAAAGTTAAAAATAGTGCAAGGAATCAGGCATTTGTTGAGTAATTACAGAGCCGTAAAGTCAAACCCTCCTGTTATGGGTCGTTTTTCATCAGACGCTGTCGCCACAACTGTCTGTCCGAGACCAGAGGACATTTTAGCCACAAACTTTGCATTGTTGACCTCATTTGAATTGTGTTATTTGAAGATAAACAGTAGTAGCAATGGCAGCAGCAGCAACACTACTACATTATTCTTTGTAGATTGTAGGAACCTTTGATCTGTCGATCTGTTGAGTTGATTTATGATGAATTGTCTTATTTATTATCGTGCTGCAGGAGAAGTTGTGACAATGTGTTGTGTTTAGGTTATTCAGATGTTATAAGTATAGTATTAATAGAAGTACTGGCACACAGCATAGATGTAGAAGCAACCGTTTTAGATTCTAAATTAACCTAGGCTATTTAAATGTGACATGAGCAACAGATGTGGCATATGTAACATAACTGTTTCCCAGCCATCATACAGTAAACAAGGGCCAAAAGCTGTCACATTTTAAAAAGGTCAGCCAACACTTTTATTTTGTTAAATAAATGTTTAAACATCTTTTGTGCATAAATTGTTAGTGCGTTTTGGTTAGAATTTTGATGACACATGGAATTAATTTTTACTTGTGCTGTACTCTACTCTATTTTACTTTAGCAATCGTATTAATTGAAGTTGTTTTTCCATATTGTAAAGTGAATCTGTTTAATGTTAAAGTGTGCATATCCTTTAATATAGAGGATAGAAAAGTCCTGTTCTGAAATATGAACCCAGTGTAAACAGTGTGCTTTATTTATAAGTGCAGGTCCATGTGAAGTGCAGAAGCATGTTTCTTGTTTACTCCAATGAACACCTCATCACTCATTTATCAGACAAACACTCAACAACACAGGTTACTTTAACACTGCTTTGTGATATCACCTGTTATATGGCCTATTACTGCTGCGACTGCTGCTATAAAGCTTCTGAACGGTACGACTAAAGCACATTTAGGATGTTTCAGCTTGTAACTGCAAATGTACACTCGATACTGAATACAACAGCAGTGCAGCGTTCGTTCTTTTGGATCCCACTCCAACGATCCACCGGCTCTGAAGATGGTGGTTTGATCTCAGTCAGCTCCAAGAGAAAAGTTGTTGTGTCCTTGAGCAAGACACACCACCAGCGTCTACTGGTGTATGAATATGTGAATAGTGAGAGCATGATATAAAGCACTTTGAGTCCCTTGAAGGTAGAAAAGCGCTATATGAATGTGACCATTTAATACTGTTAGTAATATTAAAAATTCAGAATGGAGGCACTATAATATACATTTTCAATTAACTGGCATCAGATTTAAATGCTAATGTTTTCAAGTAAGCAGCGACCATTTTGAATTATGCCAATTTGTTTTTCTAATACAAACTTTAGGAAAACTTTCTTTCTTTCTATCCTCAAAACCGTATTTGAGCTTCACAAAAAGTATGAATAAAGTATAATATAATTAAATGAAAACTATTTCGAGGTCAACATTTCTATATCTCATCATATATGACAATTACCTCCTTTTAAATAAACATATCAAATACAATTAAACCAGGCTCTGAGTGGTTGTGATTTACCCCTCTTGATGTTTTGTATTTTGTGATATTCTGTGGCTAGTCCCATCTCCTCTGAAATCACATTATGTTCCAGAGGTTGATGGGATAATATACGAGATTTACTATGAAAACTGCAGTAGCTGTGTATTCTACAGGCCTATTTTGCCTCTATATCATTCATTTCAGTTGCATGTTCTCTTTATTGTTTACTCTGCCAGTTAAAGTTAATTACTCATGTCATATCCAAAGGTAATGGTTAACCAGTGCCTGCTCAATATTAACTGTTTAATGCAGCGTGTGGCAGCTGACGGTAAGGTGTGCTCTTCCTGTATTTACGCGCACCAAACCATAATGTGATTTTCAGCCCTAATTCCACTAAAACCACTTACTGCGTGGCTAATATCGTTTGGACCAGGGCCGCAGACGCCAAATGAAATATTCAAACGGCCTTGTGTGGAGAAATGTGCTCGCTGGAGACTTCCCGTATTTGGTACAGTAAACAGTATTTTTGACCTAGTTTTACCCAGAACAAACAACGACACGAGAGGCGCGGCAGGTGCATTCGGCCGGAAATGTAAAGTGAAATTATGGCAAATAATTCATCATCTTGCATCCGAAATGATCGCCAAACATTCCCATTAGAATACTGTTTTATTTAAGATGTCTAGAAAATAAATATGCAATTAGGACTAAAGATTCCCAGAGGAGTTTTAGACAGACTCAAGTTAGTGACACAAGGAGCAGTGGATCGAGCTCAAACAAAACCATGTTGTCAGAGTGTTTTGAACAAAATTTACAGGGTTTCATTACACCAACAGTATATACGCCTCTATGTACGTTTAGATATTTATATAATTTTATTGCACTGTGGACCGTTTTATCGCTAAAATGTTTTTGTTGGGCAAAAGTAAAGAGGTGTAAAGCTAAAAAATAATTGCCCATTTATAAAATATGGGTGCCAACTCCTTAAAAGAAAATTAGTGATGGGTGAAACTGATTCTTGTTTCGACTCGATACCAAGTAACACTATGGCCAGTATTGCAATACCGATATCAACGAGTTTTGTATTAAAATGAACTGAAACCTTAGCAGGATTTTCGCTCCACCACAACCTGAACTGATCTAAAAACTGCATAAATGTGCAGATAAACTCATGTTTTTCTATCAATTCACCCATTAATATAGAAAATGTATTATGATATAGTACTTAATAGCACAGTTAAAGAATAAAATGTATATAAATGTATGATGCATTTATTGCTTTTTGAAAGCTTTGAACAAGTTCCTTTTTTCCGAGCCTCCATCTATATGTGGTGCTACAATAAAACAGTAAATCGACTTCTTTCCCACAGTGTCCAGTAGCTCTCATGTTTGGGTCAGTCCAGATCCGCTGAAGAGCCTCTGGATAAAACCAAAATAATATGTTACTTTTACACAAATCATGGGGAGTCAGCCAGCCAGGAATGTAGAGTTTGACAAAAGATCAAACAACAACAACAGAAAACCAGCACACATTTGTAATTTGTATCTTAAGAGAGCACCCCACAAGAGCTGCATTAAACCAGGTCTAGCCCAGGACCAACCCAGGACTAAAGCAGGACAATGCCATGTCTTAAGCACCTCTAAAAGACACCAACCACTGCAGTCCAGGTTTACAGGGTTAGACTAAACTGCAACTAACGATTATTGTGGTAATTGATTAGTTGATTAATAAATGTTTAGACTGCAAAAGGCCAGTGAATATGAGATTCTGACATTATTTAACCAAGAAGAAGCTAAAGAAATGCTGCATAACATTGTTAAACTTACAACAAAAGAGTTTTTTGATAAAACGCTTATCATTACATGTTTCTCTAAATCGTCGATTAACTCTCTCTTGCCAGGATTAAAAGGTCTAATCCGAGGCCAAACCAGGTCTAAATCACAACTAAACCAGGTCTAAAGCACTTCTTAAGACACTAATTCCTGCATGCAAGCCAGACGAGATGAACTGCAGGTCAAAACTAGGTCTTACCCAGGAACAAATCAGGACTAAACAGGTCTCAAGCGAGAGAGACTGATCGCTGAAGACTGGGAACACACTACAAAAGACTTTCTAAACCAGATACTACCCAAGAACAAACCTAGACTTAACCAGGACTAAACCAATCCAACCCAGGACTAAAGCAGCATTAAACCAGGTCTTAAACTCATATAAGAAAGTGAAAAAAGATCAGTGAGTGGTTGTAATGTTATGGCTGATTGGTGCATTAACTAATATCTTTTTAAACGTGCCCTTGCCGTCTCCTCCTCTCCCCTCCTTCTGTGCCTGGGCAGAAGAACAGATGCTGGATGGTGGGTTAAACTCTCCAGAGGGGCGGACAGCAGCATATTGCTTTATAATTAATGAAATTAGGGGGCGCTGTCTGCAGAGGAGGGCCACGTCCCAAAGATGAACACAGCGGAGTGTGCCAGGAAGAAGAACAACCAGAGAGGACAAGATGAAACACAAGAAAATAACATGTCGAATTGTGAACATTTATAAAAGTTAATTATGGTTTTAAAATGTCAAAATATGCTTACACACTTACAATACAGGCATCCAGTTGTGTATAAAGCGACTTTTTTTAGTTAATGAATATACTGATATGAACGCCACCAAATGAAAAAAGATTCCAGACTACAGGTATTCAAAATGTATTTTCAGTACATTTTGTTCCCAATGCTGGCCACTGTCCAGGGTGTACCCTGCCTAAGGCCCAAAGTCACTGGGATAGGCTCCAGTCACCCGCGACCCCTAACGGGAATAAGCGGTAGAAAATGAATGAATGAATGAATGAATGAATGCTGCTTATTACTCATCGTTCTTTTGGTCACTATTTTGGGGGAGGAGAATAAGTCAGTGGGTCAAAAGACTTAAGTTGTGGTACCCTACTTCTCTCACCTTCACTTTTCAGATCTTCATGGCTGAAGTAATGACAAATACTCCAGTGCTTTCAGAGGGCATCTGCCAAACTCTGGATACGTTTCCTTTTGACTTGTACTTAAGTTAAAATGATCCCATCAGAAGGCTTGTTGTTAAAAGAAATGGACTTTTGAGAGTTGACTGAGAGGTTTGATTCTGCTTTGGTAGCATTTGGTCGTATTTCTGGATTCTGTAAGACACAACAAAGACCTCTCACCTTCACTTAGGTGGACATCAGCAGTTCTTCTCTCAAGAGCAGGTTACTCCTCGGTAATAAGAGCAAAAAACATATTAGTTTCACAAATGCACAATAATGCTAAAGCCCTTGTTTCAGCCCAGGACTAAAAGGTCTAACCCAAGTCCAAACCAGATCTAAACCACAACTAAACTAAAGCACCTCTTAAGACACTAATTCATGCATGCAAGAACCTTTAAACATAGAACCTTTTTATGCCTCAGCATGCTCTCTGTGCTCTCTGTAAGTATTTAATTAAACTATACAGACTTCATGAAGGTTAAGATTTCTCGTAACTTCAATCAAATTTATCATCATAGGTTAAATTTCCCACTGTTTTGGTTCACCACTGATCTTGTTTATACCACTTAAAGGTTAATGCATTTATAGCTCCTCTTAATGTTGCCCTGCTGTTTTTGATGGAGGTTACTTTGCACATATAGTCAATTATATACAGACTGGAGACATGTCTTGCCCAATGACACGTTGGAAGCATGTTGAAGGAAATTTAATATAAACCTGCATCTAAGTCTGCATCTGCATCTACTAAAATTACCTGCTACTGATCTGAAAGAGTTAACTGGAGAAAGAGACTCTCCCCAGTTAAAAGTGCACTGTGTAACTTTCTGATGACGGTCCACCACCTGCTTCTCTGGAGAGTTATTGCTTTGACTGGAATGTTTCGCAGTGTGGCATTATACTTACCTTCTGTATGTTTTCTATTACAGTGTTTTATAACTCAAAAACACCTTGAGAAACATGCATTATTACTGTGAGCGGAGTCCCCTCTTCACAGGTCTGACGTGCAAACGTGGCCTGGTGGTGTCCACTGAGAAAGAAAGCAATGGAGACTATATAAAGTGTAGTCCAGAAAAGCTGTGTTGCACCATTAAAGTTTGGTATAATGCAAATGAACAGCATGTTAGTACGGAGACTGTAGAATATTGCTAAAATGTATTGAAACATTTAAAAGTTATTAATGCTATAATATATTGTTTAATCAATGTAGTGTTGAAATGTTAGCTCTCTTTTTCTTCCATTCAGTGTTTAAGGCCATGGGAAAAGAAAGAGAAGGGGGAGACAGAGAGAAATAGCGAGGAAAGAGAGAGCAAAAACAAAAAGAGAGAGAGTGTGAGATATACACATACATACACACACACACACACACACACACACATACATACACACACACACACACACGTACATGCACATACATATACACAGATAATCCCTCATCTAACTTCTTTGGAACTGTGTGGGTCTGACAATGGCTCCTCCTTCTAGTTCTGCGGCCTGCACACCTGTCTCTCTGCCCACAGCTGGACCCTCAGTCCAGATTTTTTACCAGACTTTTACTTTTTCCATTTAACACAGAGAGAGAGCGAGAGAGAGAGAGAGAGCGAGAGAGAGAGAGAGCGTGAGAGAGTGTGAGAGAGAGCGAGAGCGTGAGAGAGAGAGCATGAGAGAGAGCGCAAGAGAAAGAGAGAGCACGAGAGAGAGCGAGAGCATGAGAGAGAGCGACAGAGAGAATGCAGGAGGGAAAGAAATAAAAGAGAGATAGTGCAAGAGGGAGAGAGAGTGCAAGACAGAGAGTGAGGGCGCACGTACGAGAGAGAGAGTGCGCGAGAGAGCATAAAGAGAGAGAGAGTTGGCACGAGAGAGAGCGAGAGAGAGAGCAAGAGAGAGAGAGAGAGAGAGAGAGAGAGAGAGAGAGAAAGCGCAAGAGAGAGAGAATGGCTCAGACTTGTTGCTTCCTCTCCCACAAGCTGCAGCTGGTGTCCAAGGCAAAGACATGAAGTCCTCAGGGGGAAGAGGAGATGTGAAGCGTAAATTCAACCAGGAAGACTGTGTTTTTCTCCTCCAATCATCCACAGCCTGCTAGCTCATCTTCTCTACCCAATCACCTCATCCCATTCATATAAATACACTCTCTCTCCCTTCTGTTGACCACCATATTGTCCCTATGCAGGTCAGTGTGTCAGACTATGGTGGAAGATGTACTCAATTTGTACTTTAAATTATAGAAGTACCCAATAAAAAAATATACCATTAGGGTTCAAAATAAAAATGTTAAATTGGAGAACTATTAAAGAGTCATAGTGATTTTATATATATATATGGCATGAACATGTAAAATAACCCCTCAACTCATTTGGAAAGTTCTTTTCTTTTTTCAGTCCAGTTTAAAAATGTAAGGTAAAACCAAATGTGTAAAACTCTTCCTTATTTTGACTGAAGTAGATTTTCATGCACAAAATAGTGATTCCCAAGTACTATTTTTCTCTTGCTGTTTGGTGATGTTCCAGTGTGTCAACAGTCTGGTGTGGTGTTATTTGTAGACTCAGATCAAAAGCATTAATGTTTTAAAGCTGTCTTAATGACAAGTTTGTTTTGAGGCGACGTGTGATGTGGTCCAGTCGTTTTTGAGTTCTCTGCATCCCTCACAAGTTTCTTATGAGGATGGTTTCAGTCATACAAGGAAAGTCCCGGGTTTGATTCCCAGGCTGTTTTCAGGCTGCATGTTCTCCCTGTGACTGGGTTTCTGCTCCTGACAGATTTAACCCCATGATTTAACCACTGTCCACACATATTTAACTATTTTTAGATGCACCAAAACTATTAACTATGATCGTACTAGTAGAAGTAGAAACGTAGTAACTTCAAAGAAGTAATAATACAGTCCCAATCAAAAGTTTAAGACCAGATGAAAAATTTACTTTTCATGGTTGGATCTTAACAAGAGCTTCAATAAGCAACATGAAATGGGAGTGAGACAAAAAAAAAAAAGTTTGAGTAAACATTTTATTGAAAACAACAATTAAACTGAAACTAAAGTTGTTCTGCAACTGATCAAAAGTTTAGGACCATATGCTTTTAAAAGCCCAAATTTGTGCAAAAATGAAGATTCAGGGTCATTTTCTGTCAGGTATTCATACTGTCATGATGTTCTGATGGCAAAGAGGTTTTGTTGAGCTGCAAAAGCTGGGCCTCTCGCAGTGCGCCATCGCTGCTGAGGTGGGATGAAGTAAGACAGTCATTTGGAATTTTTTAAAAGATCCTGACGGTTATGGAACAAAAAAGTCAAGTGGAAGACACCAGCACTGAGCTGGAGGATTCTGGTGCCAACTACAGCCCAATAACCATCAGGCGACTCAAGGGCTTCAAAAACAAAAACAACTTATTTAAAAGCCTTGTCTTCTTGAACTCTACAGGCCACTTGGAGTTTACAAGAGACACCGAACATGGGACATTGAAAGGTGGAAGAAAGTTTTATTCTCTGATGAGAAAAACGTAAACTTGATGTTCCTGATGGTTTCCAACGTTACTGACACAACAAGCAGATCCACCTGAGATGTTTTCTACGCGCCACAGGGAGGGGGCACCATTTAATTGTTGTTTTTAATAAAATGTTTACTCTAATGTTTTACTACTATTATTATTATTATTATTATTATTATTATTATTATTATTTGTCTCACTGCTTTTTCTTGTTGCTTATTAAATCTCTACTTGGAACCTTGTTAAGATCCAACCATGAAAAATGAGACTTTGGCTGTTTATTCAACTGGACGCTTAACTTTGGATCGGGATTGTAGTAGTAATAGCAGAAGTACACAATATAAAAGTTCACTTCCAATCTGATACCTGCTTGTTTCCAACAGGGACTGAACCAGGACTAAATTTAGGACCAAATTTAGAACCAAAAGTACTTTGAAAAACATGCACAACTCTCTCTCATCTCTCCACAGATCTTACTTGTAACTTTAATGCCATGCCGTGGAACATTGCAGACAAAGCGACAACATACTCCATGGACACGAGCAGGTGCCATAGAAAAGTTACATAGTCCACCTTTATGAAAATTCTGTTCCTGTATAGAGTGAAAAGATGCATTTAATAAATACCTCTAAGACAGTAATAATAGTCACTTTTTAGTAGTAATCTTTCAGGAAGATCATCAGTACTAAAAACACTGACAGTATTAGCAGTAGTAGAAATAGTTGTAGCTAATGATGTAACTCTATTGAAGCCCCTCATGTTAAAAACAGCTTAGTTGAGTTCAAATGCATTAGTCTAATTGTCCACAGCTCTCCTGTTCTCCTGATCACAGCGGTATTAGCTCATCAGTGCGTGTCCATAACGGTCCAGTGGCTTACACAGCTGTCTATTAGGGCCCTGGCTGTAATGGGACGGGGGGGCGCAGGTGCAGATATTACCCACGATGCTTTTGGGCGAGGCGGGGTGTCTCTGTGGAGCCCGTAAACACACCTGTGATCAGGGTTTAGCGCGCAGCCAGGCTAACGCTAACGTGCTAATATGATTACACTCTGATTAACAGGCTAATACCGGGGACAGTGCGCTCCAGTGGGCTCGGCGACAGAGGGCATCACATGCAATGGCTTTAACCGCAGAAAAAAAACAAATGTGCAACTTTAGCACAAGACAAACTGGAACTGTAATGACAACCGTTGGTCAAAGTAGTCCCCCAACCGAAAAGAAAATCTCACAACCTTGTAAAATCTTAATAAAGTAGGCCTGTATCAAATATGTGACTAAATCTGGAACTTCCTAGACCAGAAAATAACTACAACAAGTCTATATCAAGACTAAACTGGGTCAAGAGCAAGCGTAAATGCATCCCATTCTTCTATCATTAATGTAGCTTTTCAAATACAGGTATTTTATTGCTCAAAAATAACTTGAAAAAACACCTTTAACCCCATGGACTAACTAGGATCCATAATCTTTATTACCAAGTCATTTTGTGTAATCCAAGTGCACTAAATCCAGGTCAAACATATTTAAATGACTTCAAAAGTCTAAATTATCTATTCAGTCTTTTCTATCTGTTTATTACCACCATCAATTGCCTTAATTCCTTCTGTTTTTTCCTGAAATTATACACAGTTGTCAAAAATAGTCCCTTCTCAGACACCATACAACACCGTGGGCACAGTATTTCAGCAGCTCTTTTGGGTTCAAACCTACCAATTTCACTCAAATTAAATTAAAACTGGTCTTTAGTTTTGTCAGGACGACGCCTTCAGAGAGCATTTAGTAGTAGACATAAACACTAAAACATAAATAAAGTCGTAATTAAAAGGTGCAGGAATCAACAGCCAAAAATGGACAACAATTAAGTCTCAAAAGATTTATGTCAACAAAATTAAGGTTTGTCGGCTTTGAGATCCAGTGACAAAAAATTGTCAGAATTTAACTCAACACCATTTGCCTAGCTTTTAGGTATAAATAACAAATACATTAAAATACGCTAAATAAAAAGCTAAATAAATTTTAAAAAAAAAACAAAAAAAAAAAACAATTACAATAATAAAAAAAAAAAAAAAAACAATCAGAGGACACATTTTGTTGGCTCTTCATTTAACAATTCAACAGTAATTGATTTTGATTTTAAGAAATCAAAGTTTAGGACACAATGGAGTTTAAATGTGCAAATAATTAAGTACACATTGAATTTGCATATGTTCAAATGTATTAACCGTGGACAAAGGACAGGATAACTCTCAGAACTTTTGCTTTACTTTGAAAATTGGGACACATACATTTATAGAGCATAAACTCTTAGAACTCCCTGGAAAACATTTCACAAATAAACATGTAAAACAAATAATTACAGAATAAAAACAAAATGATTTCACCAAAATACTGTTAAACATGTAACCAAGTCCGTATATGCCTTTTTTTGCACTTAATTGAACATATACAGTATCTAAAATGTTCATACATCGTCCGCTTCACAAGAGTCCCATGTATTCATCTCATCATTTTTATCACTTTTTGTTGTATTTGATGGACTCCCAAAGCTACTACAAGGGGACTCGACTGACATTTTGTCTTCTTTCAAATCGAGTTCCATTTCTTGGTTTGTTTCTTTTGGCAATTCTTCCACTAAAATTGTCCCATTTTTGCTTGAATTTTCAAACATATTTCCCCTTGCATCTTCATTCGGGCTTTGGGGTTTAGCTTGATTGTATTGCTTGATATTATATCGTTGATTTTGGAAGAATTTGACAATCGTTTGTTTAGGTAAATCCAGTTGTGCGGACAAAGTGTGGATAGCTTCTTGATCGGGATAAAGGCCAACGTCGCCGATAAAACTTTGCAGGATTCCCAGAGCCTCCATAGAGATGCGATTTCGAGAGCGGGGCGATTTTTGGGAGGTTTCATCACAGAGTGGCGCAAAAGGGAGAGAGACGGGGCGCTGGGGATCGAGAGCTGGAGATGGAGCGGTCAGTGCGGGCAGGGTCTGTCTCTGAAGAATCTAGACAACAACAGAAAAGTGGGAAGAGATTATTACGATTTGCTTTATTTTGGATAATTTACTTTTTAATGCACCGTCAATTTTTCTGGAGCAGGGTGAAAAAATCCTGAAGGCCCCTCTAAAAACAAAAATGGGCAACTTTGTTGTTTTTTTTCAATGGCTTCGTTACATTTTCTGAAACTTATCATAAATGTTGCAGAACTTTTTCACAACTTTTTCACACAAGACACAAAACAATTCAGAATGTTTCAAAATGTAGATTGTGAACAAAACGTAAAACTACTGTAAAACTTAAAACAAAGTGTAAAAGTGTAGAACAGTAAACCTAGCAAACAATCAGACATATAGACCCAGAGAAAGCTACTTTTAAATGTGTCTGACTATAAAATATCTTTATATTGTGACTCCTAGGGCAGCAAGATTTATTGCAATCAAACTGGAATATCCTGTCTTATTCTGTAAGGAAAAAGAAAATAAAAAAGAAATTTAGACCATACGCTCATGTTCTGAAATGCATGGGAGTCTTGGATTGGTTTAGCAGTTCAGATTTCAGACTTGCTTAAATGTTGATTCTCCTAGACATGTTTAAAATGTAAGTATAAAACTGAATCTTATTATTAAAAAGGTTTAGGGGTATAAATATTATTCTTTTAATCGATAATCATGATTATTCAAGTCACAGTAAGAACTAAAAACTAATAATCGTGACTATTTTAGAAGCAAAATTAAGGCTTTTTAATTCAATCTGTACTCCAAAAAATACACCAAAATGTCAGCTTGTATAAATAGGGCTTCTGGGTAATAGAGGCGTGAATGAAGAGAGGAGTGGCTGGCAGGAAGAGGTTTAGGAAGTGAGGCCTACTCCTGAATCTCAGTCAGTAATTACAATCAATTTATATCACAAAAACTTTACTTTTACACTAAAGCTGATCACAAACCATTGGAACAGTGACACATTTGAATGAAAGAAAATGATCAATTTCACTTTTGTTTTGTTTTGTCAATAATAGTGAATAATTGCTTTATCGTAAACACTAAAGTTCAATATCGTGACATCCCTACATTGATTGAATATTATGCTTGTCAGAGCAATTACAATTAGGTATTTTTGCCAAATCGCTTTGTTCTTACGACTCATTTATGTTATCTTTTGTCGCCTATGTGTCTATGGACTTAAGTGTCTTTAGGTGGCCAGAATACAGTCCAAACAAAAGGAGTGTTATAAGGCTGAAACAGTTCAGACAAAGCAATCTCCATGGAAACAAGCAAGTATAGCAAACCCCCCAACAGAAAGGTTGCCTAGTGCACCTTTGATATTTGCAGTGGCATTTTATGTTTTTAGAAGTGTATTTTTGGAGCGGGGCCTGCATGATTCCTTTAAATACGCTGTGATCTGAAGGCTCCTGCTTACTGCTGTTAAGCATATAAAGACAATATTTATGTGAAGGTATACTCCATTAATCAGTAGTAATTATTGAGTTAATATAGTCCTCCGAAAACAATTAAACGTCCCTGTGGTTCCATGGAGTTTTATTGTTCTTTAGTTTAGAGGTTCAAATGTCAATCTTCTCTCAAATGTTAATTCCCCTGGACAGGTTTGAAATGTGCTCTGTGGACTTGATTTTAAAATATAAATCACAAACATAAACTCAGTCCAGAATATCAAGCTCTGACAAAGATGTAGCAAGATTTAGGAAGTGAGACAGATGCAAAGGCGTATTAAAATTTTACAGCCCACACTGGAATCCACTGAGTAACGCTGTGGTCCATTCGATTCAAAGATCTAAATACAGATAATGACAAGACCTCTTTCTCTGCTCCAATGATTACAATCCTGGAGTGAATAATATTGAGGTTTGGGTCGGACGAGACATTTGGGGTTTTGGAGGATGAGGCAAGGAAATGTGTAGGAAGTTATTTATCACTTGAATTATGAGACAAACACAAGAACAGCAGGTGGTGAAAAGTATAAATAAGTATTTTCTTTCATAAATCAACAATTTTACTTAATATTGAAAATACTTATTTTTTCTCAACATGCATTATCAGACATAAGCCCTGGTTTGGACTTTGTTCTCTTTTGGTTAGACCTGGTTTAGTCCTGGTGCTTATTTTAGATCCTTATTTTATCCTGATTTAGGCCTAGTTTATATTAGTGTCATTTAAAGGTGCTGTACTTTATCTTTTACTATCTTAAAAATGTGAAAAACTGAACTAGTTCATTTAAAATGGTTTGCATCGGTCCAAATTTACTCCTACCTTTCCTAACGTATTCCAAGCATCCTACTTATTCACCACAATGAGTTTATAAGCAGCAGAGCGGAGTTTATCCGATAACTTAACAACAACTAGCATGCTAACAGCACACTAGTGTTAATTCTGGGTTCACGGACAAAAACCAAACCAAGTCTACATCAGGACTAAACCAGGACAATGTGTGCAATGGACAGTCACAATCAGATTCACATAACTCGTCCATACCTGTGCCTCTGTGATACTCCCAGCAGTAGCGTACCCTCCCCTCTCTCCGTGCTGCTGCCTGCTCTCCTCCTCATAAACCTGGTCCCTCTCGGTCTGGGACAGGGACAAAAACCGGCGGATCATGCTCAGGTTTTCCCACAGCGTCCTGTTCTCTGGACTGGGGCTCTCCTTCCATCGTAACAACTCACACAACCAGCCCTTAGAGAAGACAGAGGAGAAATGTTCAGAAGAAGAACTGGATTGAACTATGGGTCGGTTTAATCTCTCATTCGTTCTACAATGGATTGAACAATGCAAATCAGGCTATACTTTTTGATAAAGTCGGTCAGTTTTTACTTTAGTCAAGCAGCAATTACCAAGATACGTCCAAAAGTACAACATTTTACAAAATTGCATTGGTTGGTGATTCACTTATACGTTGTTATTACTCTGATTATTTATATTGATGTATTTACCTAAAGGTACACTATATACATTTTTAGTGGAGGATCCCCGACCTGCTTGCCAGGAATGTTCGACAGTATTACATTTATTTTATCTAGCTTGCATGTATTTAATCATGGGTGTATTGCTCAAATCTATCCTTTTATTGACCTTTATTTAACCAGGAAAGTCCCACCGAGATTTACGGTAACTTTTTCAGGGGAGTCCTGGCCCCAGAGGGGAGGAGCCTATTGTACATGTCTATGGTGGTAGGGGAAACCGGAGCACCCGGAGGAAACCTACGCAGACACAGGGAGAACATGCAAACTCCACACAGAAAGGCAAAGGCAGCAGAGTAGCAGAGGAGTTGAACCCAGGACCTTCTTGCTGTGAAGCGAGAGCACTAATCGCTGTGCTACCGCCCTAAAGGTCAATAAAAATAAATATCCTGAATATATCCTCACCACAGATCTGACCTGTAACTTGGCTTGTTGGTGCTACCTGCACATTTAATGTCATACTGTGAAACATTCCAGACAAAGCAATAACATCTCCATGGAGACAACCAGGTGGTGGATGCTCCAACATAAATTATGCAGTGCACCTTTAATTTGACGGACATTCTATTCAGAAATTCAACTTCAAATTGGTTCAGAGAGAAACTGGAGTTAGACAGAGACAAAAGGAAATGCCCGGTCTGGGAATCAAACCCAAGGGTTATTGAAATGTTTAGAAAAACTATGAAATAGATTGTTTTACCCCATCAACATGTTTTATCTAACATTAATCTAGATTTTTGAACCACTGTATTTCTTTCTTCTTTCTTGTTTAGCCAACGCCTCAAAGACTCCGCCTCTCTCTCCATCACAGACAGTTGTTTGTGATCCAGCCCAGTCTGATCCCTGTGTGTTTCATGTGGTTCAGTCTCCTCATGTTCAGACTGTTTAGACTCCGACAGAGGCAAATATACACTACACATACGTCCCACTCACACCACAAATATAGGTCATTTGGATTACAATTCAACACTGAATCACTAATCACAGAACTCTTTTTTCCCATTTCAAGTAGCAAATGCGTTCCATCATCATCATCATCATATGCACATACAACTTTTAGCATTAGATTTAGGAAACCACGCAAATAAAGCATTTGCTTACAATTGAAAATGTACTTTTTATCTACCAAAACCACAGTTTGTTTATTGTTAGAATCTCCAAACAGTAACAAGATGTCTCTATTCTTTCAAGGTAAATGTTTTTAGAAGAAAGCTTACCCAAACTATTGTAAAAGCATTTAGTGCCGAGAGACAAACTTGATTGAAAAGGGAAAATTACGTATTACTTTATGTAATATATATATAAATTGAAGTGTCCCTCACCCCGGACACTTCCTCCAGCTCCTCCGGGGGAGGAGTCTGGGAGTCTGGGAGTCCCTGCTCAGACTGCTGCCCCCGGACCCGGCCCCGGATAAGCGGAAGAAGATGGATGGATGGATAAATTGGTACCAACCTGGCTCTTGTTGGCAGCGACTTTTGCGAACAGTGCTTGGGAGACTTTGGCTCGTTTCATCTCGGTTTGAATCTCGTCGTAGATGTTTTTGGAGATGTTCACTTGAGAGTCAAGCTTCAGGGACAAGTCTGAGGCAGGAACACTCCACTTACTCTGAAAAAAATAATATACAATTACAAATACATATATGCCAGAATTAGCCAAAACATTATGACCACACTTTTTCCCTTCAACATGGCTTTTGTTAGTAGGGGTAATACAAATTCAGTTTCTCCCACAGACGACGCAGAGTAATCCAATTTGAATGAATGAATGAATAATGCATCGTTAACCACTGTGGGTATCATGAAATGATTATAATTATTCTTAGTAAATAATGTTGTCTTCCTATTCCTATTCCTTCCTATTCCGTGCAAAATATGTGTTACTGCAAGTGTCACAGGTATCTTGCTCTATCCTGGCTGATGTAGATTTTAAACGCAAGTGAATTCTGCATCTACCTGTGCGTGTCTGATGGCGTTGGTTGCTGCGATGTGATTGGTGGAGTGGTTGTGGTGGGCGGGGTTTGACGTCCTCTCTTTCTCTTCCTGGTAGATCCGGTCTCGTTTGGACTCAGGGAGGTTCAGGAAGTTCTGCATGGCCTTCAGGTTCACCAGCAGAGACTGAGACGCCGAGCGCGGGTCTTCCTCTTTACGAAGGATCTCAGACAGCAAACCCTGGAGATTTAAAATGAAACATTATTGTAATCCTGGTATTAAGGGTAAGGGTATTCTTTCTCGCTATGGAATAAAAAGTGATCATTCGGAATTTTTATTCACAACACTTTTATGTAAGTTACAAATACTCACTATTTATGTAACACTTTTCTGGTTTGAATGAATGAATAATTTTATTTGAGTATGTATGTTCATATAGCAAAACACAGAAGAAATAATTCCATCAATACATTTCAACATATCCCAAAAAAGGAATGGGAAGAAGTGTAAAATCTATTGAATCCCAGGGGGTCAAAAGTAACATCCAGCTTCCTTTTGAGTCCGAATCTCTCAACTTCCGTGATTTACACAGTTTAAATGATCATATCTTCCTAGCAAACGGACAGTGAAATCTTAAAATAATTGTTTTTAAATAATGAATTGCAATATGTTTAAGTCATACACAAATAGGATTGTTCAAATGACAAGAAAATTCATAGGTGATAGTAAACACATTTAATATGGTGTATGGTGTATTGTTATACATTCAACCCAAGACTAAAGCATAAATTCATAGTTTAAAAATAAACTCTTAATAATGGCTTACCTGAGTCCTATTGAATGCCACTCTTGCGAACACAGCCTGAGACACACTGGCCCTCTTAAGTTCATTTCTCACTTGTTGGTAGATATCCACAGACACTTCCCCTGATCCCCAACTGTTATTATTATTACGGCCTTGTATTTCGCTGGTCATCACTGCACTTTTACAGGTCCTTGCGATGGGAGGATGGTTGAGAAACTGCTGATTTTGCCCTTGTGGATGCTGATTTTGGTTGGCTAGCATGCGGCCAACAGCTAATTGCTGGTTCAGTAGATGTGCCATTGCGATTTGCTGGCGTATGATCTGCGGAGGCAGCTGGGGATTGAGCAGCGAGTGACCCAGGAGAGGGGCAGTGTTCCTGGGGTGGTGTTGGTTGGACGGGTGAGGTAAATATGACGAAGGAGAACAGTTTTGGGGGTCCAAGCCTTTGAGAGAAAGAGCAGCAGGAGCAGACAGGGGGCTGAGGTGGGCTGGTGAGGGGAGCAGAGAGGCCGGGTGATGAGACAGGACGGTCAAATCCAACTCTCTCTCCACTGTGGCAAAATAAAACACAACATATGAGGACAATTGTTCAATCAGATCTAAGTGTAAGAGGCTATTTTTTACATAGACATCAGAAATGTGATCATTGTCTGATTTCTAGAGTCATCAGATTATTGAAATGATATGTAATAGAAACGTCTTATTTCTCTCTGATTGTTCACATCTCTGTAGGTGTTGACAAGGAAAATTGTGTTAAAAAAAAAAAGTTATTTTGAAAATGTATTGTACTTTGTCTTTCAAATACAACAGTAAAAAAAGTTTACTGTTATTTTCATAGACCATGTAAATATGTAACTCCAGATTCTCAGTGTATATAAACATATCCACTGACAGCCAATCACAGCCTGCTAATTATAACTTTCACCCAATCGCTTTTCAATTGATATAAATGCTTTCTCTTTCCCCTCCTTCATTCTGTCTGCCATCTGTGTAAGCAATGCATGTTATAAATACCTTTGCAATCAGATTTATCCTGCGCTGTCCACTTCTCTGAATAGTCACCTAGGGGGAAATATACTGTATGCTGTCAGTATTCAACAGTACAGGGAGTTCATTTGACATTCAAAATAACATTGTTTCAAAGGATTGATAATTGTTTAAAATAAATAAATCATAATAATCAAAATCATAAGATACATCTGATTTATATAGTGCTTTTTTGCCACTCTCACATTACATTGCATTATTCATTCACTCCATTCTTTGTGGTGGCAAACTATTTCTGTAGCCACAGCTGCCCTGGGACAGCCTTACAGAAGCAAGGTTGCATCACCACCATTCACACAGACACACCACATTCATTCTAGGCAAAGTGTCTTGCCTACAGACACAACAACAGTTCGTCCATAGGTCATTAAAGACAGAGTTAAAGATGCACATTGTAAGTTTTCTGATGTGGGGTTCTTTACCTGCTGATCTCATGAAAATGTTTTTGTTTAACCCAGAATGTTTCACAGTATGGAGACCATCTTTTATATGTTCAATTACAGTTTGCCCAAATATCCTCGGTTTAGTCATCTGCTTGTCATTTGCCATTTGCCAATGCCATTTGGAAGAATATTACATAAGAAAAGAAATTTCTGCCCTAAACACTTCCTACCTAAAAACATACATAATACACACATGATGTGTTCTGAGTGTGGTTTAAAGTTTTACCAAGAGCAAGCAAAGTATAACTGAAGTGTGTTTAAGCTGTGAAATAAAACCCTCTACAATTATAAAGGAATGTGAAACGTTCTACGTCTACTAATGTCCCAGTAGTGTAACAAAGCTCATCTTACCCCTTTTCTTTTCACTCATTATTTTGAACCACAAAGTCTGTTTCTGATTAGCCGGTGGAGCCAAATTTAAAAATAAAATTGCTTGTGGTTTTGGCATCATCATTTTTTTTTTTTTTTTACCTTCCTGGAGTGTTTTCCATTAGAAGTTGAGGCTGCTCTGGTTTTGACAGGTCCAACTGAGAACTGTCATGTAAAGTAGATTAAATAAGACGAGTTTGACAATCTAAAAAAGGGGGCGGACAGTGTAAGGGACAGGTGAAATGTTAAAACTAAAGTATTACGATAGAGTGGTACTTTTGAAAGGGCTATGACACGTTTAATACAAAGGGATGTAAAAACTAAAAAGTAAAGTAAACATGTAGAATGACAATGAATATATGGTGAGTAGCTTTGAAACAAAAGTGACAGGAGAATTATAAGCTATTAAGCAAAATATTGATGGCAAGGAGTTCAACTTACAATGTTCTTAGTGAGAGAAAGAAACAAGATAACCACTCTGCCACAGTAACTTGTTTCATAGGAGTTTAGAAAATATATTAAATAATTGTTACCCTTATGTTTCTTGACTCTCTGGTACCACCGCCCAAACTCCTGACATTTGGAAGTGGAGACAGTGGCGTAAAACGAACTGTTGACAATCGCTGAAATCATGCTCTGAAACATAAAACAGCAACATGTCATTGAAATGTATTTAGGAAAAACATGCATACAGTCTAGTAAGTAGGGTAAAATGAGACAGGATTTTCAAGAGACGAGACAGGTCATGAGATTGGGTTCACGAGACGAGACGAGGCAAGATTTTCATATTTGTTTTTTTCTGTTCTTATTTTGTTTTGTTTTCTTTTTTATAACATAAAAATGTACGTTGTTTAAAAAAAATGAGAAAAAGCAAGCCTAATAAACTTCTTTCCTTTGGTAAGTTTTCCATATTACAAATGAAATATGGCATTATAAGACAATAAAGATTTAAAAACAGATATTCTCTTAAATGATAATTCTTCCACGACGGTTATTGCACTCTTCAGCACTTGCACTGCAAAAACAATGTATTAAAGAATTCTCGTGAGATTACGTGAGATCTTGATGCGATCTTATGCCACCCCTAGTAAGCAATACACTTTTGTAAAAAAGATTTAAAATTGATAGTAACAGTAAAGGTACAAAATATACACTAATTTCTGACAATTCAAATCTTAAATTTCATTTATGCTGAAATAAATCAAAGAGGAATATTATGAAGAATACAAATGCATTAAATTTCATTAAATTCATTCATTTTCTAGCGCTTGTTCCAATGTCCCAGTTACGCTGGGCCTTAGGTACACCCTGGACAGGAGCCAACTCATCACAGGGTTAATACATTAAGCTGTTAACTGGCTAAGATATTTCACTAATTCAAAGAATTCAACAATTTTATGTTGATAAAAAAATAAGTCAATTTCATGTACATCATATGGAATGGAGGGTCCACCACCTGCTTGTCTTGTACACATCTATCTCTATCTCTGAGGTCACAGAGCCAGTTCTGCAGGTCAGATCTGAGGAGAGGCGACTGTCCTAACTGTAAAATGCATGTTTTGCATGTCAAGGTATTATGAACAAAAAGCACGTGTAATTGAATAAAGACACGTTTAATGGCATTTTGAGTACTATTCCAGACAAGCATCTTGAGACAAGCAGGTGGCGGACAGTCACATAGTTCACCTTGCAAATCGTATTGCTGTGCAATGTATTTAAGAAAAAAAACAACAAAACACTTTACATCATCCTACAATTATATAAAAAAAATAATGTCATAAATATGAAGCTAATCAGTATTGTTTGAGGCATAAAGTAAACTGGCTGAGCTTGCATTTGAGAAAAGGTGACACTTATAACTTGTCCATGTGGGAATCAGTGTGCATTAAAAATCACATGGAGGCGGTGCCCACACACTCTGTCTAATCACTAATTACACTGTGACGAAGTGACGAAGACGTTATAAATCTGAGGTCGTTAATGGGACCAGGGTGTGCCTGTTCCACTGAGGGGGGTGAGGAGTTTTCCCGTGGGACAAACCCAGGGAGAGAGAGGGAGGAGAAGGGTAGAACACTGATGATTTCCATCATAGCTTTTGTCAATGTCATATTTTTGCTGACTAATATAAAATAAAAACTAAAGAAAGGAATAAAAGAGACAGGTGCCGTCACAAAATAAAGCTTGACTATTAAATAACTTTAATATAAATTTATCATTTAAAAAATGCATCTTGAGAAGAAAAGTATGATAGATTTATTCAACTAAATTGGCATGACATTTTTATCGACTATATCTTAACTGAAACTAAAAATAATGTTAGTAAAAAGTCTAAACCTCAAAATTAGCTCTGGTTCAGAAAGCATGTGGTGAAACTGTAATGAAATAGTACTTCACATTAAGTGCAGATTTTATCTGTCTCTTCTCATTTTAAATATGTTTATAATGGTTTTGTATGTCTTAAGCTGTTCTGTGATTTTAATGCAATTTTACTCTGTTATGTAAAGCACTTTGAATTGCCTTGTGTGCGAGTTGTGCTCCACAATAAACAATAATAAACTTGCCTTGCCTTGTTGTAGTAACAGTAGCAGTAGTAATAGTAATAGTACTGACCTGTGACAGTGGACACTCTTTGGCCAGGGCGTTCTGGTTGGTTTCTCGGAGCAGTTCTTTGAGAGCGTTTCTGACTGTAGAATGAGTCCACTGCTCTGACGGCAAGTCCTCCAGATGAGAATAACTGGAAAAGACAACAATAAAAAATAAATATAGCCGCAAGCGGCAATGATCGGCCCTCGCCCGCGCCACGCCGCCGCCTCAACGTTAACGCCAGGCGCTTTACGCGCCCAATTTCCCTCCTCATAAAATACCTGCTGCTGGCGCTACCGCGCCTCCTACTGCTCATGTTTCACTGAAAATGTGTAAAAATTGGTCAAAGTTTGCGGCTGCGCCGCACAAAGAATGTGATACCTGTGCTAAAATCCTGGATAACTTTAGATGGCCCACTCCTCAAGATCATTTTCACCAAATTTCATGATGGTCGGGCTTACGCCCGAGGAGGTGTTAGTTAAAGTACAAAGTTTCATTGGAGTGATTTTGCATTTTCCCCATAGGAATAACATGGCATGTTTCTGTCATTTGTACAAGTTTGGGCACTTTTTGCGGCTTCGCCGCACAGAGACCGTACTACATATCCATAAAATGTGGATAACTTTTGGTGCCCCACTCCTCAAGATGATTGTCACCAAGTTTCAGGTTGGTCGGGCTTACGCCCGAGGAGGAGTGCGTTAAAGTCAGTGGGCGAGGCTACCGCGCTCAAATTGAGCCGCCGACTGTAGGCTGCCATGTTTGCAATCTGGTGCTGACCGCTAGGGGCTGGCTGCGGAAGTAGAATTATTCAATGCAAGTCAATGGGGAGTTAGACGTTTCAAAACCTACTTTAGAGCCTGGCTCAAAATACGGCTTTGGTCTCAAACGTTAGCTTATGGCTCTGTGACAACGCTGAGGGGGGTGAATTTTTTTGAACCAGGCTGGTTTAGCCGCTGTGATTTTTTAAAGTTCTTGAATATCTAATGAGGAAGGCGGGCTTACGCCGCCGAAATGTCACGGCGCAGCCAAACACCTACGAGTGGGCGGTAACTATAGAGGCTACGACGGCAGTACGTCAGCAAAAAGGTCGCCCCAAATTCGGCCTCTCCCGCCTCCCCACCGAGGGGAGTGGTGGGGCTAACCCGCGGCCATTTTGAATTCTCCATGACTGAGCCGCATTTTCATGAATGGGGCGGAGCGACGACAGTCTGTCCATTATTTTTTATGTCTATGGTTAAAGTACAAAGTTTTGAGCGATTTTGAGTTTTTCCCATAGGAATAACATTGGTTTTTTTTGTCTATTCAAAAATGTTGCCGAAATTTGGGGCTTCACCACACGGAGACCGTAATACTTATCCCAACAATTTGGATAACTTTTAATGCCCCACTCCTCAGGAAGATGTTCACCAAATTTCAGGTTGTCGGCTTACGCCGAGGAGGAGTTCGTTAAAATGCGTAGTAGAAAAATATGCAAATTTGAGACATTTATCTATTTTCCCATAGGAATAACATGGGATGTTTGGGTCATTGGTACGGCTTCGCCGTACAAAATATGACATGGGTCTAATTGGCTTTTTGATCGGTAGGCCAAAATAGAATTTTTGTGCAAAATTTCAAAAAATTCTAAAAACTAAATTTTTGCTCCCCATATAAAAAGTTTGCTTTAATCTGTAGGGCGCTAACGCAAGAGAATTTAATTCTTTCACCTCTAGTAGGTTTCAGGCTGGGAGTTTAACAACTGATTCAAATTTGATGCAATTCTGACTTTATAAGTGCAAATGGGAGCAAAATTAAAAATTTGAAAATTTCAGGAATTCTGGCTAAAATTTTATGTTAAGCACAGAGACCGTAAAAGTTAGGTTCATGATTTGGATAATTTTTGATGCCACACTCCTCAACTTCGTTTTCACCAAATTTCAGCTTGTTCGGTTAAACGCCCTGGGAGGAGTTCGTAAAAGTACAAAGTTTTAAAAAAATGCTGAGTCAGGTTTAGCGGATTTTCATCCAATATGGCCGACAATTGGTTGGGTGGACGGCGTTGCCGTAATAATATTTTTTGCTTCTCTTGTCACTATCTACCTCTGCCAAGTTTCATGATTCTACGATAAAAAAAAAATTTTGGCACTTTCCCTATCCCGGCAATGCATTTTTGTAGACTTGGGGGCGCTGACGCGCCATATTTTTGAAGTTTTGAAATCGGAAATAGCCAGAATGTAGAGAGGCACGATTTTTAGAGGTGTGCAAATTTTCCTGACTATTCGTCAGTGTTCAAGGGGTGAAAAATAGGGGGGGTGGTCCCAAGAAGAAGAAAGAAGAAGAAGAAGAAGAAGAAGAATATTCGACACGAAAAACAATGTTTCGCTTTTTTAGTTCACAAACTATACATTTTCGGAAAGCGCGCGCGCTTTCCTACATTTTGATATGGGTCCCTGGTCACTGGGAGACACTTTCGAGATTTTTTAGTGGGCTCCGCCCACTTTCTGTTATTTGCCCTATTTACAATAGTAATGTTCGGTTTTTGCATTACATTGTTATATGCACGGAACGTGCATGAGTCGGGGAACGCATTAGTGGGCGACTCAGCGAACACGAGCGCTTTACGTGGGGATGACGGCCGCGGTAATGTTCAATTTTCCCACTACTAATTGGTATGCACGGAACGTGCATGAGTTGGGGAATACGTTAGTGAGTGGGCGGGCGAGCGCTTTGCGCTCGATTTCGTGCGCACTTCTACTAATAATAGTAGATACTACTAATAACTAATAGGCCTCTCGCCAGCTTGTGGCGCTCGGGCCTAATAATAAAATATTTTTTGTGGAAGTGGGTCTTCTGTACTGTAGTGTACTGTTCCTTCAGTGCTTCTGGCTGTAGGATTTGGCCTGAAGTGCAATTTTTTGTTTGAGGGGGGAAACCGGAATGATCGGAGGAAACCCACCCAGTCACGGAGAGAAACATGTAAACTCCACACAGAAACACCTGGGAGTCGACCCCAGGACCTTCTGGTTGTGAGGCAGGAATGATCAGCCTTTGAGCTGCTTTGCTGTAGTAGTTGTCAGAGGTGGGCAGACTAGCCAAAAATGTACTACAAAGTAGTGGTCCAAGAACTTACTCAAGTAAAAGAAACAGAAGAACAGTATTTGGGGAAACTACTAGTAAGTAACTGTGAGAGTAACTGTCTAGACTCACAACATCTGATTTATAAGTGAACTTAATATTGTCAACATAAACTTTTTTTCACTTGTAGATTTGCTCACAATGAGAAGACAAACCATAATATTTACTCAAGTAAGAGACTGTTTAGCTATACGTACAAATGTTACTCAAGTAGGAGTGAAATATGGTGTGTGTAAATACATTTTTCATAAAAGTACAACTTTATAAAAAGTTTCTCCAGTAAATACGTACTACCCGCCTTGGGTAGTAATAGTAGTAGTGACAACAGTACCTGTAGAGCAGTATCCTGAGCGTGACCATGTGGTACACGTCCTGGAGCATGTCGCCCACTGTTGCCTCTGGAGCGTCTGTGAGGAAGTGAACAGGCATAGGCTTCCACCGACCCACCGTGATTATACCTGGAGGAACACAACAGAGCATTATCACAAACAACGAACACACAAACAGGTACAACATTGTCGAAACGAGCAGTTCACCCAAACAGCAGTAATACAGACAGATGCTGTTAAGAGACTGGAAAAACCCAAAACCTCCACCATGAGAGTGGTTTACTGAATTAGGAAAGGCAGCCTCTTATGAAGAGCTTTTTTATAGGATCAATGATAGATGGCATGAATATGAGGTAAAGTGTAAAAATGATCAGGTTTACATTCAAAAATAGCACACAGGAACGAAAAGGGTGGCTATTCAGCTCTCTGAACAAGTGATTTTTGTATCTAAAACATAATAACATTGTTCAATCATAAAAAAAACAAAAAACAACAACAACAAAGGAAGGAACAAACAGAGGAAACACAGAAGATGAACTCAACATATTTTAATGGTTTTGCTATTCTGGCAAACCTTACAAACATGTACTTATTTTAGCACAGACTTTTTATGGACCACAAAAACACAGAAACAATAAAACATTCATACTAATATCTGATATCTAATATTCAGATATCTGAATTGAAGTGTCTTGCACAACACACAACTATAATATGAGCTGAATACTGCATAATTTGAACATTGAATGAAATGTCATTTATATGTATGAACATCTGATGTGAGTAATAGTTTATCACTCATTGTTCGAAAGTTATGCAAATGTCACAAAGACAGAATAGAAAAGGAAAAAGAGTGCCATTGTGTCATCGGTTGTTTTGGATGAATAGATTTCTCTGGTGAGTAAAAACAAACACACACCAAAAATTGGGTTATGTGATTTTTACTGGCCATGTGAATGTACCCAATGTTGCAAAAATCATTTCCAGAATTTAATTTACACACAATTTATCTCAAATATAATACATTTCAAACGCAAAGAGTAATTTGCACGGCTTAGTGAATTTCATGGCACTTTAAAAATAGAGTTTGAATGTTTCCTAAAATTACAATAACTTTTTAATAGGAACAAGAACATGTTTTAAAATTGACCAAAATCCCAAGTTTAGACCCATTAAATTCCCTAAGCATGAACCTAAACTACCAAATTTGTCACATAGAAGTATAATAAATTGAAAATAGCTATCGTATTTTGAAATCAGTGAACAGCAATTAGAGCAAAAAGTTTAAAAATACACGGAACAGCCAGTAAACAGCCAAAGTTATGCACGTAAGCAATTCCAAGCATGGCCAAAATAGAAGTAATAATTTTGGTTGTCACCGCATCAGGAGGAAAAATGCAAGACTAGAGCCAGAAATTATTTATTTAAGAAGAAAAGGTTTATTTCCCAGAACAAAACTGTATTGGTCTGGTGGGGCAGAGGGGGGTCCAGGGCGTGGATGCCTCTGGTTTTAGAGGCCTGTATTTAACAAACCAGGAATGTTTCACTGGTTCATGGACTTAAGTTCGAGTCCACAAAAAGGTCCCAAAAACCTAAAAGCCACAAAGTTGGGTTTGGTTTAAGAGAGACAGGATAACCTTATCTTTAACATACCTCTATGCTACATACCTTTCCCATGGAGCATCAAATATACTCTACGTACACTGCAATATTCACAGGAGAAAGTTTCACTTTTAACTGCATTTTAAGTATTGATACTGTTTGCAATATTGATACTAAATATAGCTGTAGTAACTAACTACACAACTGTTGTGCTTTTTTAATTTTGATTCATAGCCTTTGACAGTGGGTAACAGTTAATCTGTTGATAAAGCTCTTCATCAGTTTTCAGTTAGCTCTGTCTGTTGTAGTCCTGGTTTCATCTTACATTAGACCTAGTTAGGACCACACAGAAGTCCTGATTTATTCCTTTTTAAATGCTACTCTAATACTCATTATTCCTAGTCCTTTATGTCAGTGGTTCCCAACCTTTTTTGTCTCGAGTACTCCCGAGTTTTGTTCCACACTCAGAGTACCCCTTAATTTGAGTTTCAGGCAAATAAATAGGTTTAGTAGTTGAATATAGTCAATTATTACTATCATATGTATTGTTTTAATTATATTTATGGTCCAAGATACTCCAAAGAGATGCTACATTTACAACTAATCACACATTTTTACAGATGTGTGATGTGCAGGTACATTCCAAGTACCCCCTAGTAACTCCTCAAGTACCCCCTGGGCTCCCCGTGCCCCTGGTTGGGAAACACTGCTTTATGTAATGAAGATAAGTGTACAGATATCATGAGTGCAGGACATTCATCCATCCACTTTAATCATAGCGCACATAAAAGGCTGTTCCCAAAGTACTTCTTATCATTACTCATTAATCCCTTAATCACACTCGCGCCAACCACTTTGACCTTAACCAATCTCTCTGGCACGCATTCACACAGGTGACTCTTGCACTGGTTGTGTCTCTTACCATGGGCCTGTGCAGCGGCGCTATGGGAGTAGCCAAGAGCCAGCAGGGCGCTCTCCACCAGCTGAGAGAACAGGACGTCTCTCCGAACCAGGGCAAACTCTGCGTGGTGCTCCCTCTGCCTCTCCTCCTGCTCTTCACGGGACGAGCGCATACAGACAGGCTCCACCACACAGAAGACTGGAATCATCAGGCCTGAGAGCAAGACACAAAAATATAGCATGGTAATTAAAAGGATTGAAACCATGATACAATGCTTTGTGTCTGCCCCTAATCAAATAAACCAAATAACTATATAACTATATAATATTATAAATTGGAGCAAGGTCAAAATTGGACCTTTCCTGAATTGTTTTCGAATGGTTTAGATCTATATCAGAACTAGTATAAGACCACAAGGTAATAATAAAGAGCTGCTACATTATTTTGTCTAAAATGAAATCATTATCAGGTATGCGGCTGCGTTCATGCATGCCTAAAACTGGGATTACACTGGGACTAAAACTATACCAGCACTAAACCAGGCCTAGACATAAGCAAACTAAGAACTAAGAACTAAACTGGGCTCAAATCAGGGCCAAGAAACTAAGGGTGCATTTGTTTTCATTCATTCATGTTCACACTAGTCCTTGTAAAACTTTAGTTTAGCCCTGGTTTTGTCCTGTAAGGTTCTAACCTAGTTCAGTACTGATTCAGTCTATTTGTACTTCAGATTTAGTTCGGATCAAAACTGGTATAGTCTTTGTTTAGTCCTGGTTAAGCACTGGTTTAGTTCTGTTTTAGTCTTGGCTATGTCTTTATACTCTCCAGGACCTGTACGTCTCCAGGACTCTGGGACAGCAGGTCGGATCACAGCTGACCCTTCTCACCTGGACATGGACTACCTGAGTCACTCTCCTCGGGCAGGAGGCTTTGTTCATAGACAATGGCAATAAACCTTTTCTGATTCTGATTTCTGATACAGCCCTGGTTATAGTTCTGGGTCAGTCCTGTCTTATATGAACTTAACAGTCATATTTATGCTGTTTTTATAGTGACAAATGTTAAATAACAATTGTCACTATCTGCTTGATTGCGTTACCAATTGGATGGATCTATGTATGTTTGTTTTTCCCTGCTGTCGGATTCCTCTTTAAAAGGGTCACAGTGGGTTTCCTGCTAAATAATAGACCCTAATAAATAATACATAAAACAGTATATGGATGTACTGTCTCACCCCCCAGTGTTTTGACAGGACTGTTGTTGTTTGCCGTTGGATTTGACCCCGCTGGGCTCCCGTTGACCTCCAGGACACTGGCCCGGCTGGAGGCAGGACTCTCCCCGCTCTCCTCTCTCTCCTCTGGGCTGGAGCTGTCCCGTACGCTGGGGCTCCGCTCAGCTCCTCCGGACAACCTCTGCTCCATCTGCTCCATTCTGAGATGTCTGAAAGCAAACAAACATGTAAATTAATATTAAGAATTTGCATAAAGTAAGTCAATTCATTTAAAATATGTTTACAGAACATCATGGAAAAGGTTTCAGGGGTTGTCATCCGGACGCTGTTTGAAGATGGAGATGTTTCGACTTCTATCCAGAAGTCATTGTCAGTCAGTGAGTTGGTCTGAGAACTCTGGTTTATGTGCTACTCTGAGTGACCCCTGCCACAGTCGAAACGTCTCGATCTTCAAACAGCGTCCGAATGACATCCCCTACAACCTTTTCTACGATGGAACACGCCTGGACGAATGAGGGATTACATCGACTAATTTACAGTGTGTTTCACATTTCAGGACAGGAGAACCTTTATTTCTCCCACAGGGGGGACATTTTAATGTAGAACAAAGCACAGGAATATGAATAACGATAAAGAGAAAAGATTAATAAAAATAAGATCATGTAATTCAAGATAATAAGATACTTATCAGGAAAGTCACCATGATTTATTCAACATTTAATTGCGCAAAGTAAGTCGAATTGTTTTCAAATATTTTACATAACATATACTACAGTTTATTGAATTTGAAAAGGACATTGAACATGAAACTTCTGAATGTTAACATCCCAATAACAACATTTAAATTTGAACTGCTACAATAAATTATGCGTTAGTCTTATTTAGTACTTTTATAGACATCCAAAGCCAACTGAGATGTAACCACTAACCTACTGCATTCAACATAAAATGATTTGATCACAATCAGTACTGCAAATAATAGTACAATTAAAAATTGGTTGTAGATTGCACAACAAAAAAACCCAAGCAAAAATCTAAACTCAAGATTTTGTTGAAAATTTTTTGCTCAGCATTTTTTATTAAGACAAAATTAAAGACTTAATAGTTGCTTTTCTATGGGCTTTCATTACACAGCCAATAAAAAGCCTAAAATGGGGGTAATCAGATAGAAATGCCTCTTTATATGAGCTGTATTCAACGTGTCTCCAACTCTCTCAGATGTTTAACCACTTCAGAAACGGTTTTATGGCTCTTAAACCACAGCCAAAACTCTGACTAAACATGTGGAGCCCAAATGCACCATTCACTCAATACAAACACTAATATAAAGCTAATCTCATTTTAATATTTTGTAAATAATCAATTAAAATGTAAAAATATATATATATATATATATATATTTGATTTTATTTCATTTGGGCAGCAACATCTGACACATTTTCAGATATTCATATATAAATTGATTTGCATTTAGTTCTGTTGATGCTCAGATGGGACTCTTGTTTTCTTCTATGAAAACTAGATTTTTTAATTTTTAATTTATTTGTGCAATGTCAAAGATCTCTAATTGTATTTTTGAATAAAACATATAACATAATTGAACATACAACTATCAGAAGTTGTTTCTATCATGCTACTGTCATTTAAATGTGTAACCTTTACTTCTCTCTTTAGTCCAGTTTAACATACAAAAGGATATTATATTTCTGAAATTAGATTTGCAATAATAACTTTTATATTTCATATTTACACATTCAGTACAACTTTATAATAACTACACGTTAATTGAACAAAGTATGAGCATGATTCAGGCTTAGTAACAATTTAATGAGGGTTAAGGTTAGGATTAGATTATGAGTTAAGTAGTCTGAATCATTCTTACAATTTGTTCACAATTAATTAAGTCTTTGTACATGCTTTACAAAGGCAGAAATAAGTTTAGTTACCACATATTTTTAAACATATATTGGTATTAAGTTTTACATTTTATGCAATGTAAATGCACAAAAATTCAAAAGTCTACAGCCTACAGACTTATTGACATTTCAGAATTTGGAAAACCACTTAAATAATATACTTAATCTTTAACCTTAGAGTAACTTGCTCGGAGCAGAACAATATATCATACGTAATTAAACTTGTAAAATGTAAGACAAGTCAAAAATATAGTCTAGAAAGGGCTCACCTTTTAAGTTGTGCTGGATTTGAAGCGAAAATTAGCATCCATTTGTTTAAAAAAAAACAAAAAAACTTAAAACCTGTGTGGCCAAGCGCAGGCGATGCTCAGATGTGCATCAACCAAGACAAAATAGTACTACTACAGCTGCTGACGCCACACTGTGGGAGGAAGAGAGGGGGAGAGAGAGAGAGAGAAGGGGGATGAACATAAGTGCACATCATACAGTAGAAACAGTTGAAAAACTCTGCAAGAAGGAATTGTCCTGCGAACGATTCATTGGTCACAAAATTAGAAAAAGCTAAAAATATCCAACATGTGAAAAATGATTGTAGTACAATTAAGATTAATCTCTGAGGTTATATATGGCTACTATCATATTTCATTCATTTGAGCTATTTCTTCCTTTCTTCTTTATATCCACCAGTCAAACATACATGAACTCCATTATAGTGTTTTTATAGTGTGCTCGCATTTCCAGGCTATTTCATACATTTTGGACCTTTCCTATTTACTTTACCATTTACTATAAGCTTTGTCTGGTCAGAGGGTCAGGTCATCAAAGTATGTAGTAAGTAAGTATGTGTGCAAATTAAACAGTAAAAATCCCAAACATATTGGAACATGGATGTGGGAACATAAACGATAAATGCTTGTTAATCATTTTTATCGCGTGATGCATTTGGGGGGCACAGTTTTAGACATTGGGGGCCAGGCACGTCTTTGGTTGAAATTATACTATATTATTATTGCTTAAAGGTGCACTGTGTAACGTTTCTGGTTGAGGGTCCAACATCTGCGCATCTCTAGGGAGATGTTATTGCCTTGCCTGCCCAGAGTATGGCATTAAAATTATTTCTATGGAAACAAAGAGACCAAGTCAGACCTGTGGAGAGGCGACACTGCTCAAGGTAAGAGTTCATGTTTTTAAGAATATTTTTTGAGTAATTAAGACGCCTGTAATTGGATAAAAGAAAGATAGATACATTTAATGCTACACTGTGGAACATTCCATGCAGAGGATGACATTCATGGGAGTGGGCCTCCCACTAGAAAAATTACACAGTGCATTTTAACATAGAGATGAAAAAGTCATCTCTGACACCCAAAATTTTATTGGGTTAGTCAGAAATGACGTCATTTCTGACTGACACCCAATAAAATTTTGGGTGTCAGTCAGAAATGTGTTAATTACGCCTAGAAACTCCTCTTTTGACAATATATTATAGCCGTTCTTTCTGCTAGCATTACAAAAAGAAAATCATATTTCCAGCAACATTTTCTGTGGTGAAAGTGATAATACTGCACAAATGCTGCTCTCCTGTGGCAATAAAGAGAAATACACTTGTGCTTTCTTTGATGTGGAAGCCTCACATATTCATTTGCATGGTGCATATTTCATCTATTCTAATGTAATGCATTTTTTTTTTGGGGAGGGGGGGGGGGACAAAATACAGGCATAAATTTCGTATTGACATTTTGCATTTTGCAGTATTAGTATTTTGCACCTTCTATCGCTAACCAATATATAAAACCATAACTTTATTTAAAAAACAAATTAACAATAAGAAATTACAAAATCCCCCCCAAAAAAGGTACACATTAGTAATGATTTTGAAATATACCTTTAGTGAGATCTCTCGCAGTTGTAGATTGCTCTTTAATCTTCACATTTGTCTATAACAGATACTGATGACGTCCTTCACCTGCTAAGCTGCAAAAATGGGGTGCTTTGATGTTTCATCAGTTCATATCAGGAATCGTCAGTAATTGCAGCAAAAATTGGAGCATTGCAACCCTAAAAACAAGCATGCGCACAACCACCAGCAGCTGTTTTCCTGTTATGGTTAGGTCAAAAGATATAGGGCACACATGTGTAGACACACACAATACACATTTAATCTCAATATATGATATGGGTGTCTGAATGATAAAATACATCTTTGGTTCATTTTGATGAAAAAAAGGTTTACAAAATTATTGTCAAAATCCCCAATTCAATGATCGTAGGTCACAAATGCTACAGTTACTCAGGTAACATAATGTCCACTGTAGAAAACTAAATGTTCTGAAATGCATGGTATTGTATTAGTTTTACAGTTCAAACTGACATATTTTCTCAAATGTTAATGCTCCTGGACATGTTGAATTGTGCACTCTGAACTGAACCTTGATTTTAAAACAAAAACATTGCAGTAAGTGTTTGTCCAATATTGTCCAGCCTTAGTAAAAAAAAAAAAAAAGCTAAAGCTTGTTTTCAACTTCAATTTTATCACAATATGGATATCAAGAGACAATATTCCTTGGATGTTTTAAAAATGACCAAGAAATTATTTTTTGTGCACCACCTAGTAGTCTCTAATTATACAAGTTGCATGCAATAAATGTATTATAGTGTGCATGCCTAGCTCTTTTTAAAATGTTTTTGATCAAATCGCTGGTCTTCCTTCATCAATTAAGCTATACTGCGTCGTTTGACTGTCCTGGATATTTAAAAAGGGATCCGGGTGAGTTGTAGATCGTAAACTTGACCAGGAAATAGCTTGGGTATCAGTAGCATCCAGGTCGATAAGAAGCGTTGTTGACAAAGTTGGATTTGAAGAGGAATTTAACTTTTGTACATTGCGTTCATTAGGGGAGCCTGTTAGTGACGTTGGAGCTGAGGAATGAGTTAACTTCCTCGTCGGAGACACAAGAAAATCAGGTGAAAAATTCTGCTTTGAGTTTGGGTCGTGTAGATTAGATTTTTGCGTTAAACATGTTGAATTTTGTCCCTCCGTAGAGTCCGTAGGTGCGTGGGGAGAAAGGAAATAAGGAGCCGGGGAAACACTGTGAGAAGATTGGTGGCTTGGGGGCGGAGTTATGTTGGTGATGGGCGGAGTTAATGCCATTGAAGGATTGAGGAGGAGGGGCTTGAGGAGGCGTGTCACTTCCTGTAGCTCCTGACTCACACTGGTCACCTGACGCGACAAACTGCTCATCTGGAAAGAGAGAATGTGGGCTGTAATAAATATATTCAAAGAATATTTAATTCTGGAACTTGATTGGTTAATTAAGATGTTATTTTGTCTAGAATGTTCCACAGTATGGCTTTAAACATATCTTGCATTTGTTCACTTACAGGCGCTTTTATTACAATGACAATACATTTTAAAAAACTACTTATCTCAATGGAAATGGATAAGTTTAATGCCATACAGTGAAGCATTTCAAGCAGATGACCTTCCACTAGAAAAGTTAAGCAGGGAAGCTTTAATACAAAATAAGATATTCATTTCATATCCAGAGTTCATTTCTAATTCAAGTTCTAAGGCATGAGAGAGGATAGCCAGCAATGTAGTAACTTATGTCCATAAAACAGTTATTAAAACATTTAGAAACACATTTTAAAAATGACCAAATGTTTTGATCACACCTGTGTCAAAATAGTGTCAGCTTTGGACTAAATGTATAGACCTTGTGGTGTTTAGTTACTACACAACTGATTATCCCCAAACAAACTTTCAAGCTTTCAATGTAGATATGAATCTGTACCAATATCTTCTGACCACCACCAATCATTGTAAACGTACAGTCGTTCTACAGTTCTATGTGATTGGCAGCAGTTTGGGAACGGAAAATGTAATCAACAACAACAACAAAAAAACACTTGAAGAATTTCTAAAACCGACCTCATGCTTGAGTTTAGATATTGCACGCATGGTCTCCACCGCCTCAGGATCCACTGCGAATAATACAAAAATATATTACATTCTTATCAGTATAAATCAATAGTCTTATACAAACATTCAGTATTGAATGTAATATTCACCTGGTGATGATGTGTCAGGACTGGGAGGAAAACTATGGCTGGTACTTGGAGAAAAATCAAATCTTTGAAAGGAATTTTGGTTTTCACCGCCATCCACAAACCTGGAAAATGACAAAACAGCAGATCAATTAAATGTGGTTTCTTTGGGTTTAAGATGATAGAAGTCACACTGGGTGGTAGCTGGATCAGTAGAGAAAAGAGACTTATGGATTTTAAACTTGATCAACAAACCAAAATATATGAATGACTAAAAATATAATATAAATGCTTGGTTACATTGGACTAGATTCCATTAAGTGAGAGTATCTGAGGACGTGCTGAGGTGGGTAAAGAAGCCAAACATTATACTTAAGTAGTAGTTTTACTTCGAAATAATATTACTCAAGCAGAAGTACAACACAGTGGTCCAAGAAAATACTGAAAAAAGAATAATTAAATTAAAAGTCATTGTAACAGGAACTCTCTGGACGTAACATCTGATTTATGACTTGACGTGAATGTAACTGGAAGGACAAAACAGTGAATAATGCACAAAATTCTCAAAGAATGTACCATCAGCAAAGAAAAAGTAAAAATAAAGACAAATGTTCACATTATTTAATTATAGGAACATAAATCTTTTGTCACTTGGACAGTAGATTAAGTCACAGGGAAGAGGAGCCAAACAAAGTAAGAGTAATTATACTCTTAAATATATTACCCATTTAGAGGTAAATTTTCCAAAATAGAATAAAAAAATTTGGAAACATGTTCAGTTGTCGTACAATATGAACATTCTTTTATAGCCAACTGAAACAGGGCCATGGGTCTAATTAGTTATCTAAGCAAACAATTCATGTGCAATTATGAATCAATGTTTGAACCTGCCTCTGTCCTGGACCACATCAGACTTTTTCCTTCCATGTCCCAGCAGTGTTTGATTCAGATGGATGGATGATTCGCTATCCATATAAAAGGCCTAAACCCAGACTCTTCTTGGCCTAATTTAGAACTAAACCAGGTCTAAAAGAAGACTAAACCATGGACAAAGTAAATCTAAACATAGTTTAACCGAAAAGAGGATAAAAACATGAGTAGATTTATCTCTAAATAAAGTAGCTTGGGAAACAGACATTAGACATTCTCAAAAGAGTTGTGGTTTAACAAAACAGAAACTTAATTGTACACTATGTCACTTCTTCAAAGGTCGGCCAACTTGCTTGATGTTATTCCTTTGCCTGAAATGTTCCACTGTATGGCATTAAACTTATTTATCTCCACAGAGACAAGCAAATAACACCACTACGCCAAATTACAGGTTAGATCTGTGGGGAGGCGACATCGCTCCAATGCATGTTTTTGTAGCAATTAAACAGCTGTAACTGAATAAATGAAAGCTTTATAGTTTATTGTCATACTGTGGAACATTCCTGGCACTGATATTCCACCCGAAAAGTGCACCTTTAATCTTCCAAAGTATAAAGTGATTGTACTTTACTTTAGTGTTTGTTTTTATTTTACAGTCATTCCATTATTGTGTGATACTTGAACTTCAACCAAGCCATTTATTTGTATGTTTCAGCACATTTTTCATGGATTGTAAAAATATCATCGTACTGTTGCTATTGAAAAAATACAAAATATATAGTTAGGTTTTCATTTAATGTTTTTCATTTTGTTGTCAGCGTTTAAAAGTGTAAAAACATACCTGGGACTGAGCTGCGGTTGGGGGCAGGAGAAGCTGACCACAGGGATCTGCAGAGTGGCCGGTCTGGGGCTCGGGTCACTGGGGGGTCTAAAGGGTCTCGGGGGGAGGAGGGGGGAGCGGAGGGGGGAGCGCAATCCATGAGCAACCCTGCCCAAAGGCATTCTGGGAGATCCCTCTGAGCTGGAGCCCTCCTCATCCTCTTTGATGGAGGCGAGCTTTTTGGCGATGCCCCCATTGCTTTCCAAATCGACCTTTAGTCAGAAGAAGACAAGAGAGGGTGACATGAAAATATTAGGATCACGTGAATTTTACAGTGTTCGGAAGTAACTGAATACATGTTATACATACATACTAATTTAGAGTAATTGTACAGTTGTTTTTTGTCATGGTGGTATCCAGACTACAGTAACTTTTCTAAAATAAGAGAAAAAATTGTGGTAATTGATCATGAAATTAAGCTTCATGCTGCATTAGAGAGAAAAACAGAAAACGCAACTCTTATAGTGAGTGCAATTTTCCATCTGTAATTTGTGGTAAAGGTTCTCTTATCTTATTAATAAATACATAACAAATGGTAAAACAAAAGCAAAAGCTGTTTTAATCCGATGTTGTCTTTTAACACCATAATGCTATGAAACTCAGTGTGAAAGCATTCTAAAAGTAAACACAGTTGGACAAAAATATATTTTAAGGCAACGATTCAGTATTTTGTAACTAAATACATTTTCAAAGAAATGTATATGTAAAGGAAAAGTAGAAAGTATTTAGTGTGCTTCAGTCCAAGATTGTTTTTAGGAGAACGGTAATAATAATAATACTAAAAAACACATGAGTGAAAATTGGGATCTTTTTTTGATAATGTTTTGTACATTTTGACTTGTATACATGATTTAAGAATGTCCAGTAATGTGCTGCTTTTGGATTTGAAGAGAAGAGCTTCTGCCTTCTCCTGGTCTCGTATTCATTTTGTTATTTTGCTTGATTATGGCGTTCTCCAATTGACCAAAACAATCAAATGAATGAATGAAACATTGCAGAGTAAACTATTATATTATTGACAAGTACCGTGTGTAATATTAGTTTCCCCATAAATAAATAATCAAAGAAAACAATGACGGTATAAAATGTGACAGTTAGAAATAAACATTGAAAAACAGTTCAGCACCAGGGACATTAAAAATATGCAATCGTGCTAAATGCAACTTCACGTTCCTCTGGGCAAACAGAAAATGTATATTATATCTTACTTAAAATAATCTGACCTAAAATAAGCAGATATCATTTGAATGTACTGCTCACATTCGTCCACCAGGAGGAGCTCGTGTGCTATGTAAAAGGTTGAGCCATTCACAATAGTTGTCAGTGCGTTCAAGTCCATTCATTTTATCACAGGAGGAATCTCATTCAGAGCAAGGCAAATCCACTGAGGCATTATGCAGTGCAGCTTTGATAAGTTAGCGCTGCTTCTGACATGAAATGACAATGGATTTCTGCTACAAAACTGCAAAAAATACTAAAATTGTAGTCTATGTGGATCACTTGATATTTTTGTTTTCTTTTTAAACGTTTATATTTATCCATTTATACACTTACTGTTCATTCTATAACGACAAATGTATGAGTAGAGTACAGTAAAGACCTTAGTTGCCATGAAATGTGTCTAAGCAAAATGCCAGCCGAGCGCGCTAGGGACTGGATCTGCCCGACTTAGGTTATTATAACGTGCTTAACAACAAAACCTAAAAATGAAAAAGGACTTGCTGTTCAAAAAATATCGATACAGCAATATATCATGATGGACTTTGTGGCAAATTGTTGATACTGCACAAGGCTGAATCTGTTGAGCGAGTTCATAAATCTGATATTTAGAGCATTGTGAAATTTCATTGCATTTTGTTACTCAACATCAGGAAAACATCAATATGGTAAACTTTGGAGAGCCTTTTTAGAGACACATATTGCATCCTGAAGTACTTGGAAATACCCAGTCCTAATTGGTTTTACACATTTTTAATTCCTTTTCCCAAATCTTGAGGCAGATGCTGTGCTAAAATAATAATTGTTTTCGAACATCAAGATCCTGCCACTGCTTATCCATTTATTAACTTGCATCTGTTTAAGTCTGTTTCAAATGTATTGCAGCTTCTTTCATTGTTCCAGTTTCCCTATGTCGGTCATGCACGCATTCTCCATCAACACTGAACGCTACAGCTGACATTATAGAGGCTTTCAACAACACGAGGATCAAATCATTTACATCTGACATGCTCCGTGGATAGCACATGATGCAGTAAACATGGAGTCGGCCGCCTATATGCCCCTTTAGTGCGGTGCTTTGCTGTCTTCTTATCCAGGGTGGCATGTGCCTTCCACGCTCGCTGTGAAATCCCCAACACATCTCGCTCGTGGTCCCTCCAGGCAAAACCGCAGCTAAATTTAAACCTTGGTGAGCTAAAAATACCAGCAGCCGACACGTGCGAATCAAGACCAGAGTTAGGAAGACAACAAAAAGATGGGGAGTAGAGAAGGGCTGGGTGGTAGAGGAGTACAGAAACGATCAATTAGGCAGAATGTATTAATCAAACGTGTATTAGCGTTAGTCTCATGCCAATATTAGCTTTTATCATATTTAAAACGCATATTTAAACTAAAACACAGTTAACATTGGCCCTCGTAGCCTTTTTTATTTAAACCTTTTTTAGAAAACCCTGGCTTTTTAGTTTATTGCAATTACAGCTCAAAGAGGTTTCAGCTGAGGTTGGATCGAGCTCTGCAGCTTTGTATGTTGAGAAAAGCAAAGAGATGTATTCCTTCAAGAGAGTTTGAGAAAAACAATGCATGCTCTTATAACCTCTAAATTAGACTTTTGTAACTCTTTTTCATGGCTTGGACCAGTCCTCTCTCCGCCGCTTGCAGGGGGTTCAACTAGACTAGACTAGCCTCTTACAGCCGAGCACTTAGAGCCCTGAGGTTGACCCACCAACTGGTCCTCTCTGTCCCTCGCTCCAGACTGAGTACCAGAGGAGACTGGGCATTCTCTGTGGCAGCGCCCAAACTCTGGCACAGCCTCCCTCTGCACATCAGAGCTGCACAAACACTGGGGCACTTTAAGACTCTACTAACAATTCTAACTAAATTAAGTAAGCATCTGTCTTGGCAATGTTCACTGTTTGTGTTGATTGCTGTTGTTTAACCTTATGTATTAAAACGGTCAGCACTTTGGTCAGCTGTGGTTGTTTTAAAATGTGCTATAGAAATACATACATAAATTTTTTTGTATTGAATCAAAAATAAAAAGGCTCCAAGATTATGTTTAAATTGTGGCTAAAATTCTACATTTTGACAATTTTGTTAAAGTTTACTTTACTTATGGTGGACATGGTTGGACTCATAAGAATAGTTATTATCTGAAAATAAAAATATATAGCAACACGTTTATTTTGTTAAATAAATGTTTAAACTGTCAGAAAATCGTAAAGTAGAAACTATTCAGCCTGGATTAAATAAAAAGAAAAACATGTTAAGGCATCTGAAGTAAAAAAACGCCACAAGAAAACAAGCCAAAGATACTGGCAATTGTTATACCCAAATGCATGTTTTCTACAAAAAAATGGTTAAAAATAAATATAGTATACCTGTGATTCAAATTGTCCATTACTGTAATTTCTAGACTATATGTGTCTTCAAAACCAGTGTTACGGCACGTGATGGTAACATTTTTGCCCTGCAGCCTGTTTTGTCCTGATGTTTCCACGTCCCATCTCCATCTGTCTGTGTGACTCTATATTTATCCAACCAGGGATGACCCTCGCTCCCCCACCCAGATGACAGCTCTATTTTTAGGTCCACATCGCTGCGCTCGTCCCGTCTCTGGAGGTGTGGTACAGTGAAGAAAATAATAGGCTTTTATATGCCAAATGGGCCACCTTGTTTGCATAATGGAGACTTGAATTTAAGTACATTCATCCTAGATAATCTGTTAAAATATGTTTTTGCACCATTAATTACATTCTACACAGAATTTAGTAAGACTCAAATGTGTTTACACAAGCCAGAAACAAGCTTCAAACGTGTACAAATCTAAACTACTCTGAAACTCAGCGATTTGCAAGAAAAGTTACCCATAATTTCATGGTCAGACATTACCGGGAGAATTATTTTAGTCTGTGATAAAGTACAGGTGGCATGTTTCCAGATTTGGCTAAGCCTCTGGTCGTACTTTAGCTCTGCTCTATCCGTGGCTCACCTGAAAAAAACACTTTACATCAGGCAGAGCGAACCAGGTACCACTCCTCCCCCGGGGCAGGGTGATCTGTGCCAACCTAAACTCATTTTAACATCCATCTAACCACTCACTGCATTTCAGTCTCAAAATGTGTCCTAAAACAGGCACAGTCCAAATACGGATTTTATGAGAAAATATTGAATGTTTGCCTTGCAGCTGTAACCAATATTAAGATTTTAAAGCAAGCAAATCATGATAAATTCCACAAATTAACGTTTAACTTGAGTAGAAATAGTAACTAAAATCTGTGAATGAAATCATTTGTGGCATGATTGTGTGACCATAAAGCCATATTTTTCTTCAATAGCTTGTTCAAAAAGACAAATTTGATGCATTGAAGACAAACTGGTAATGACACGCAGAACAAAATATTGGTGCCAAATATCTGCAATTTTTTCCAATATCAGACAGATACTAATAACTTCGAAAGCCTACCACAATTCCTGTCCACATGCAGCAGGGTTCATATTCACCAAGAACTCTTAAAATTACTCTTTCAAGTCAAGCCAAGACAGGATTTTAATGACTAAGTTATATTGTACTAACGTTGAAATAGTTAATATTGGCACTATAAAACTTTGAAACCATACCTTTCCAAACATATCTATACACGCAACTAGCATGGTTTATAAGATTAATGTTTTTACTTTTCCAAATCCTCAGTCAAGATGTGAAGTAAAAGATATCGTATCGCTGTAAGTTTAAAATACTATTACTATTAAGATTCATCATAAAATACTGAAGGGATACATATCTTTATAATTAGGGAATATAATTGTCAATGACTCCAGATTTCCCATGACCCTATAATAACTCTGAATTGTTGTTTTCTTGGCAATAATCAACATTTCTTTTAACATAACATAGCAGATGCACAAACTTACCGATTAACTTTCTGAATCTAGTGTTATTTTACAGTTTAGTTTCAGGTGGTAAGTGGTAAAATGTGTGATTCATATCAATAAAACACACAAAACATACATTATCCTTTATGTTTGATGGAGGGTTGAAGGAGCAGGGCCACAATAAGGAAAATCACCACAAAAAATCCCACTAAATCGCAATAAACAACATATTCCCTGCTCCATATTTCAGTTCCGACCAGTGCCAAATGATTACATAATTAATCCAGTATGTACTCGCCAATGTAACGTGCTTCAATTCCTGCCAATGCACTGGTCTGGTCCCTGGGTAATTCTTTGGCTTGTCTGCTCTAATTAGCAGCTTTACAGTACTACTCTTGATGGTATGCATATGCTAATTCATGTGTGCGCTAAAGTGAAAAGCTAACTGTAAAAAGCTGGCATATTTATAGTAGTTTCAGACCAGTATCCCATGTGTGAGTGTGACCAGGGCTGAAATGTCCCCAAGCCAGATGGTTAATCCTTTTCCAAACACTCGTACAGGAGGAGGGGTCAGTGGGGAGAGTACATGAATTGAATTAAGGTTCTTCCAGAGGATTATCAAATAACGTTATGAGATAATAATAATAATATATCCAAAATACTAGCTGACTGAGGTTTAGCATTGATTTATGGACGGTATGGCGATATATACAATTATGATGTAACAAAATAAATGCCATTTATTTTCTATTTCATTTTAACTTTTAAATGCTGATTTGTGACAACGGAGGCGTAATTTCAAGTATACTATTGTTACAAGGCAGAATATGCAGCTGATAAACAGAAAAATAGAGGTTTTCTCTGCACTCTGTTTTATTTCATTATCCATACATTTTTGTGCAATATTTGAACCTCGTTTACGACATTTACAGGTTTAAGTGTTTTTGCATATTTCCCATGGTTTACAAAAAAGTAACCTGATAACATGAGGAATCAAAACATGTATCCAGATATTATTTTTTTTGGTCAATCTTTCCCACAACACTTATTATGAACTTGCTTGTACACCTAACTGTGTTCCTAACCCTGGAGTTACCTCGTTGTTGCGTCCCTCGCGCAGGTTGTAGGTGAGGTCATGCTGGATCTCGCTCACAAACCTCTGGGCGTAGTCGGGATACAGACTGAGCACCTCGCGGAGCCCCTTCAGACTGATGTACTGCAGGTCACAGTAGGTCAGCGCCTTCACACACGCGTTCGTCTTTATCACCTCCTCCTGAGTTAGGCAGTCCGAGCCAATCAGATCACCTCGCCCTAAGAAGAAGCAGGAGAGAAAACTCAAAGTTCTATTTAGCTTGGGTTTAGGCCTTACAGCGCGTGATCTAACAGACAAGAACACACACTTTTACTTTACTTAAAGACGTATGGTAGGTATCTTATCCTGTTACCTCAACTTCCACAACCAATCAGAGAGTCACATGGTAAATTCAAGTCACATGGTAAGTTCAACATGGAGGTTTACAGGTATGGAAGACTGAAAAACACGGATTTCTGCTGAATAAACACAAGCGAAGCATTAAACTCTGTAAATCTGGGCGGCTGTGATTGGACTGTACAAAAGTGGACAGTTGTCTGACATGCTGCATTCGAACAGAAAGTAACAGGGACAGGCTTGCCAATCTTTTCTATTTCACAATTTCTGTTACATCCCTCTGAGTTCCCACTAAGTTGTGAATGTAACTTAACACAACACAACACAATAGTACGCAGCATTTGTAATAGTACAGTTGCAGTACCACCAGCAGTATTGGTAGTAGTAGGAGTCGTAAGTTGTGAGTTTGACTGCTCATTATCAAGAGGCTTACTCTAAAATGTTATTAATTCTCATTGAAATTAAACTAATCAAGAAAATGCACAGGAAAACAAGAAGTAAACATCTAAACATTAAAAAGAGAATGAGACGGAGGAGGAAGTGTGCTGGGTTGGATGGATCATGATTCATTTGGCATTTAGAAATCTGGGTCAGAGGAAAAACAGGGCTTTCCCAGACGCTTGAATCGTGCATCCTTTCCACAAAACCCCAAACACACATCCAACATTACTGCTACAGCTATAATGACTGCAGTATCTCTGTAGTTTATTATTTAGACATCATTAAAATGCAAAAAACTGTTGGCAATTTGCTATGACTGCTTTACATGCTTGAGCCCAATCCAGTAGCGTTAGCTCAGTCTGTTTCATCTATTTATGCAGATGCAAGCTGTTGTTGCTCCAAACCCCATAAACACAATGCAGCTAATTATCAGGTACGGACAGACTACGGAAGACATTTTAAAGCAACACTATGAAACTTTACATGTGGATGGTCCACCACTGCTTGTCTCCATGGAGATGTTGTTTGCTTTGCCTGGAATGCTCCACAGTATGGCATTGAACTTATCAAGCTTGCATTTATTTATTTACAGATATTTATACTGCGGAAATAAAATACATTCCTGATGCATTGTAAAACTATTGTCTGAATATTGTTATCAAGATATACATTTTTGACAACATCAACTGTAGAGCATTCTAGTCAAAAGGTAGAAAGGTTTCAAAGGTAGTAATCTAGACAATTTTTATGAACACAAACCATTTCAACTGCCACCCAGAAGTCATTTTTTTATCTGAGGAACAGGGTGAAGCAATTATGCCTCATTACATTGTTACACAGTGCACCTTAAAGTATAATAAATAAATAAAACAATGCAAAACATGAGTTGCAATTGTCATATTTTACAGGTTAAAAATATTTTATTTATTTGGAAGTAAAAGTAACTCTGCTGTTCTTTCCAAGCACATAAAATGCCACAAATGCCAGTAGAGGGCAAACTGGTGAGCAAAGCAGGGTGAAAATAAGGCTAAAACAATGGTTGCTAATTTCTAAATTGACATGCATCCAAGATGTCTCATTGTTGACCGCCTCTCTGGGAACACAGGACATTTTCTGCTTACAAAAAACCTTCTCGCCAAAATAAGAAATGTTTATGGGACAGGGGAGTCCACAATTTTGGAATTCCCGGTTTTAGAATTGTGCATGGCAAAATATCCAGTGGTGTGGCCATAATGTGGCACAAGAAATATGATCCTGAGATCAGTGTGATCAGACTGTGTGCTGGTGTACAGGAATCAACTAATCATGTGTTTATAGTTTTAAATGTTTACACACCATATGAATGTACTGACAAAGAAGCGGAATACTTCGTAAGTCATTCCAAAGGCTGTCTTTTATTCACCCTTTTATTGAAGAAAGTGAATATACTTGTGAATAATGTGAAGTCCTCAATTAGTTAGAATCTAATCCAATTTTCTCAGGCCCTGTGACAGCTTTATATGTGAGTGAGGCCTGGAAACTATATCATGGTCAGATCATTGCACTGCAGACGGTCATGAAAGTGCAGTGAAGACTGAGAACTTGTATTAGATGGCAAAATCATTCATGTTGAATGTACAACTGTCTGAGCTCACCATTAAGGAGGACCATACATGCAATGGTTGAGTGAGTTGAGTCGGCTGAGCTCACAGATTGTGATCTACAGAACTATTACACTGAGAATCAGCTTTGGAATGTTCAAACCCCTCATGATGCTTTAGTTAGTTTTGTGGCCATATCAACTGTGCCAAAACCAAAGCATAAATATGAAATATGAAATGGGGTGTACGGTGGCAGAGCGGGCAGGAGATTGTGGGTTCAAATCCCGGACCAGACCAACATCACACGATCTCTCTGGGTGGAGTCTGCATGTCCTCCCTGTGTTACCGTGGGTTCTCTCCGGGTTCTCCGGCTTTCTCCCACCGTCCAAAGACATGACTGTGTAGGTTAATTGGCAACGCTCAATTGCCCCTAGTGAATGAATGTGAGAGCGAATGGTTGCCTGTGAATGTCCATGTCTCTGTGTTAGCCCTGCGAGGAGTGGGGTGTACCCCACCTAAGGCCCAAAGTCACTGGGATAGGCTCCAGTCACCCGCGACCCCTAACGGGAACAAGTGGTAGAAAATGAATGAATGAAGGAAATACGAAATAGTAACTGGGCAAAATAGTACTAGAAAATTATTCTGTAGGAGAAGGTCTAAACAACAACATATCAGACCAGGATGGAATGAGCATGTGAGTAAACTCCATCAGCCTCAGAGAATCCTTCAACAACTGGGTCTCTGCTGGTCCACCAGGGAGTGGTTCTGTATGTGAATTTAAAAGCAAGTGAGCAGTTTAAATATGCTGTACGCTTCATATAAGAGCAATGAACAAACTCTCAAAGCTGATTTTTCTGCCTGTGGCCTGGATCAGATCACGGCAGAACATTTGAAGTGCCAGTCACAGATTAGAGGAAGTGCTCTCACTATGTTACACTGGAATGTTAATGCATTGTATACGGCCGAGCTCTATGTTGTTTGTCCTACTTACACCTGTGATTAAGGATAATGCAAGGAAAATATCCAGCACAGAAAACGACATGCCAATCCATTAGTGTGCTATCAAAAGTACAAGAAATAATTCTTGTTGAGTGATTTCACTGATGGATTGGCACCACTGATGAAAGTAAGGACTGATATGAGGATGCACACACAAGCACAGAAGGCAGAACTGCACTATGTTTCTCTGCTTCTCAGATGCCTCAAAAACCTTTGAAAAAGACTATGGTGCTAGGATGGACAAAGTTAAGCATTTAATCGGCATGTCCACTTAGCAGCAGCTACTTGATTAGGTGACCTCCACAATCAGCTTTCTAATCTCCAGAGTAAGATATGTCCATCAAGGATGAGCTAATTCAAAGGCAAAGACAAGGTTAACAAATGTAGAACTTTTAAGTGTGTATGTTCTACTTTGGATTATTATGATTATATTATATTAAACCCAAAATGTAAGCATGTTCATTTAAACCAAAAGCTTGGTTTGGAACCAGATACTGAATATCACTGAATATAATAATACATCTCTATAAATCCTGCAGCGTACCTAAGACTGAATTTAGACTTTGGTTTAGACTGGGTTTATTTCTCGTTTAGAGCCATTTTAAGTAGATTCAGTAGCTTTTATAGCCTGCACCCTGCATTGTGCTCAGTTCAGCACAATCCAAAAGCAGAGAGCAGAACGACCAGAGCTTTGGGCTAATATGAGCCGTTTTTGTCAGTCTTCTTACATCATAATGGCTTGAAGTAAAAGAGGCATTATTTTGGGAACTTTAATTTATTTAAGGGACAGTGCACAAGAACACGTGGACCTTCATCAAAATAAGTAAAATGTATAAGATTAGAGTTTGTTTTGTGTTGGTGTAATTGTGGCAGTGAGGGTAAAAAAAGCATAGGAAGGGGGAGATGGCATAGACTGACAGCCACGTTTCCATCAGTGTACTCCAGGGCAGCTGTGGCAAGACATAGCTTACCACCACCAAGTATGAAGTCAAGGAACAATGACAAAAATGTTGAGTTTTTGAGAGGTTTGTTAAGACTGGAAAGCCTCTCTGGGGTGTGTGTCTCAAATGTGTGTAGATAAGAGGTTTTAGGTGATTTATGTCCATTACACTTCATCTACAAGGTTTAATTTAGGAATCTGACCAATTAGGTCATCCAAGAGTCAATGCAAATGATGTTATTGATCTGCTGGAAACAATCGGTATGGCTTGCTCTGTGGAGATGCATGAGTGTTTTTCAAGTTTTCCACAATGAATACATCTTTATACGGTAGCTTTAAAACTAGCATAACTTACCGAGGATGGCCAGCACTGTGTTGTCTTTGAGCACTTCCATGGACCCGGAGCAGACAAAGTAAATGGCCTGAAGCGCATCTCCCTGTCGGATCAGGAACTCCCCGGGGGCACAGAACGAAGTTTTTATGATGAGGGACAGTGAGCGCAGGCATCCCCTACTGGCCGGCTCGAATAACGGCAACTGCAGAAGCTCCTTGTTCAAATGCATGGCGATGTCAGCCCTCAGCTCGTCTGGGAAATCTTTCAGTAACTAGAGACAAGACAAACAATGTGCAGTTTACATTATGGATACTTTAGCGCTGATCAATTGGAAACATGGACTCTGGAGGCGAAGTGAGTGAAATGTCTTGTCCAAGGACACAATAATGGGAGTGAACCATCTGTAAAATGGTAGGTGAACTGTTTTTAAACCGTGAAGGGATACATACATTCATTTTCGGGCGCAGGCACAGCTTTAGAACTGCTTTTTCAAACAGTAAAGTGACGCAGAGTGGACCACCATACACAGCCAACACATTCTCAAAATTATTTAAGAGACATATCAGGATCTTTATCCCAAGTTTGCGACTGATTGTACAGTGGTCTGATTTTGTCACTGCTTTTACCATAAACTCTATGAGGAAAACACAGTTGTCTCATTTATAAGAAAATAGTTGAGTACTGCAAATTGTGATTCTTATGGTTCTTCAATGTGGTCATGTTTGTGTCATTTCTGTGAAAAATAAAGCTTCTTGTTAATGTGTGGGCAAGTGGTGAGTTAAAACCATTCACCTTCCCACTGCCTGTAGATGCAGAAACAATACATTCTAGCTGGTCATGGGTTCAATTCAAAATTATATTGTATCTAATGTAATAGTTAAAGGTGCACTAGGAACTTTTCTGGTTGAGAGTACGTCTCCATGGAGATGTTATTGCATAATATGGAATCTTCCACAATAAGGTATGCACCTGTAATATTTTCTTATATATTTTTGTACTAAAAATTGCTAATTTTATGTAGTATGTGATATTAAAATAGTGTAAAAATAGTTTAAAAACAATTACAGTCAAAGTAACTACAATATCCACGATTAATATAAACATGTATATTGCATTGTATTCTCACATTTTCAAGCCTCATTTAAAAGCAATGCTTTTAATCAATGTAGCTCTTCCTGTTTGTACCACTGCTCTGTTGGTAAAGCTGATAAGCTAGATTAAAAGCATGGATACACCTAGTAGTTTATCAGCAATGAAGCCACTAATCCATTAAATTAAAAAGCTTCCACATTTGCGAGACAGAAATCTTTCACACGACTGAACTCAAACCTAGCAGCAAATCAGTTTTTTTTAAGACCAATTTTAGAAACCAGACTCCACTTGATCCCATTTTTACTGACAAGGGCATTCCAGACCAAAGCAAATGTGACCAAACAAAACAGGACGCAACACAAAAGCCTGTCAAGGTGTGTTTACGGCAATAAATATTTAAAACTTTATTTTTACATCAAACTTTTTTCCATCTGAAGATTCTTACCTTGGCTCACCTTGGATACTGCGATTGCAAATTATTTATTCTTTAATTTAATAATCCCATACTGTTTGCTATAGTACAGACAGCGACTAATGGATACTAAAACAGTCAATGATTGTTTTAAAAGACTAGTCAAGATTATTCTGATTAATAGTTGTCGCACTACCGCCCTACTTGTGCAAGATAATTTGCAACAGCCACAAAAGTCCTGAAATTGCATAAAAACTGCTCAGCTACAAATGTACAATATTACACTTACATCACTGACATCGATGCCATTGTTGACCGACCATGTTGTCTGGAAACACTCCATGACTCGCTGCTCCAGGGCTTTGGGCAGACGGTGGACTCGGATAAAGTCCTTCAGGTCCTTGGTCCTGGTGTGGTAGAGTGAGCGGCGCGAGTACATCCTCTGAATGATGGCGGTCACGTTTCCAAACACTACAGCGTGCATCAGAGCTACAGGAAAGAGACAACATTAAGGTTTAAAATAGTAGCATTTCGTTTTAATGTAGAAGGGCTGCGTTCACACTTGTTCTGTTTGGTCCTGGTTTACTCCTGATGTAGATTTGTTTTGCTCCTGTCTAGTTCCAACTTTAATCCCAAATTTGCTGAGGTGTGTGTTCAAGTACAAATGCAGTCAAGGTAATAGTTTGAAGGAACATTAATGCTTAAATATGTTACAGATGTAAATTTTAAATATATTTTATTTTGTCATTATTTTTGGGAGCATAAAGAGAGTAAACAAGTGGAATTGTTAATGTTCTTAGGCCAATTATATTTGTAGTATTAAGCACAATATTTGATTGATAATATTTTATATTTTTGTAGACGTTCAAATCCAAATCCACTTTATTCATATAACACATTTTCCAAAGTGCTACACAAACACAAAACAATAAAAAACAACAAAAGGTATAATAAGTGCTTAATTTGATCTCTCTTGTTCTAAAGCAATAAAACCAGCACAATCAAATTAAAGTAAACCACAAAACCATAAAATAGCAATAAATATGTAAAATAAAACACATAATAAAAAGTGATCCAGGTTGTCTTGTGATAATGTGTCTTGTAATAATAGGCTGTAGGTAGATTGGAGGCCACATTTCTGTTGCAGATGTTGCTATGCTCTTAAGCTCACAACCACCAACAGTAATCTATAGACATCACTGGCTACTATACATAAAATTACATTTCTAATAACAATGTTGGTAAATAGCATTTGTAGTAGATTTTGCATGTCCTGTTCCGGCACATTTCGTCCTGTGTCCTCCTCCTGCTAAAGACATGCATTACTATGTAAATTGTTGGCCTGAAATCCCACATGGGAACAAGATGGAGAGTGAATGACTGTTGCTCTGTTATTAAGCAGTGACTGTGTAGATTTGACCTTCCAGTAGCCAGAAAACAGCCTTCTGCAGCCATACGAGAACATACATACGACATACAACATACGACATACGAGAGCGCAAATGGAATGTATTACTGTAAATTAATGAATTTCAAGAAATAAATGATACTATGTGTCCGCAAATAAACATTTTTTTGCAAAAAGTCAAGGTCATAAAATACAAATAAGATTAAGACTACAAATAATTGTTTTATGAAGTTTTGCTAAATTAGAATTTTACTGAACCAATCCATATGAAAGAAAAAATAGTGTATAGCCTCTTCTAGCATTATTCAAATTCACAGACACAATTGTAGTCAGTGGAAAAGGCTTAAACTGCAATATTAACATGACAAAGTCAGTCCCAACAAAATATTAAAAGGATGGAATGGATTGTCTGTTTGGTTATGTCTATTAAAGACCATGAATTGTCTAAAGAAAGCAATGAACACAACTGTAACAGAACTCAACTGGGCTCGAAGACTGAGCTCAAACCGGTACCAAACAGGAACAACTGTGAACGTAAACCCCTCGTGTATAATGCTCACCTCCGATCAGCATGGTGCATATAGAGAATATCTTCTCTGAGTCCGTATTGGCCGAGACATTTCCAAAGCCCACGCTGGTCAGACTGCTCAGGGCGAAGTACAGCGAGGTAACATAGGAACTCCGCACAGAGGGACCCCCACTCAGAGTCATCCCAGAACCGAGAGCCCGAACACGTGTGCGGCCCGGAGGAGACAGTCCTGAGGAGTTCCACTGGCTGCTGTTGGACACTGCTGCTGACAGGGTGGGCTAGAGAAAAAAACAATAGAAGATAATGGATTTCTACTGTGAAAAATGTCTTTGGTTTACCAATAACATAATAAAATACTGTAAAACATACTTAGTCAATAATAAAGTAGACGCGGATGGACAAACCTGACAATGATCTAGGGATGTTCAAATCAAATGCAAGATGTAAGAATAACATTGCACCTTTTGTTATGGGGGGATCTGTCACCTACTTATCCAAAGTATGGCACTAAACTTATCCATCTTAAATGTATTTAATCACAGTCTTTTTGTTGCCCAAAAACACCTTGAGAAACATGCATTCTCACACTGAGCTCAGATCTGCCTGTCCGCAGATCTGAATTATAACTCGACTTGGTGGTCACCTGTTAAATGTCATTTTGTGAAACATTCCAGACAAAGCAACAACATGGTGACAAGCAGATGGTGGACCTTTCACCAGAAAAGTTACATAGTGCACATTTAAGCAAAGTCCAATGAGATTAAATAGGGAGTTTGAGAACAACTGTCGATAAAGTGTTCAACATTTTGACATAAACTACTGGGTAGGTTTTCTTCCTAAATTTAGCCCATTTTAGTCCTGATGTGTATTTGGTTTGGTGCTGTACTAGTCTTTGTTTAGTCCTGTTTTAGTTTAGGTTCAATTTCAGGTTTAGTCCCAGTTTTGAAGTGTGAATGCACCCTTAAATTTATATGTGCAGTGAAACGTTGAATGGACATTTCTCCTGTTTACCAATTCAAAAAGAGCACACGCTGTGACGAGGTGATGCAAACTTTGGTAACATTTTGTAACATTTTGCCTCGACACATGCAACCGCGCTAGGTATAGATAAAACATTAAAACAACTGATCTTAAACATAAAACAAGAGGTAACTACATTATAAATCATTCTTTAAAAAAATGTGTTTATACTTTATTGAGGCTAAACAAGTGTTAGCAAAAATATATATTAGACAGACCTAATCAAGTGAGAGACAGAAGACAATATTTTTTTCGTACTGTTTTTACAAGAACAACATTAAAACAGCAGTGTGTCTCGGTTTATGGAGTCAAGCTTTGGAATGCATTAAATTCTGACTTTAAATGTTGCACAAACATCTATAAATTAAAAAAAATGTACAAGCAGAAAATAATGACGGACTATGTAAATAAGGAAAGTAATTAAGTTAATGAAATGTAAACCATTACAGAAAATGGCTGACATTCACACGGTCAGTTGGTGACTTGGTCGGGGAGGGGTTAGAACGAGCATAATTGAAATTTTATTTTAATCGATTTGAGAAAGGTACAGGGTTTATAAGATGTATCTTCTTCCTGTTCCTTTTGTTCAGGCCAATGATGCATGTAATCATTTTGCTGTCTTTGTTTTGTATCACTTTGTTTGATTTCTGAATTTGTGCTACTGAAAGTAAATGGCATGAACAATCAATCAATTAAAAAAAAAAAAAAAAAAAAAAAAAAAAGTGTAACTATAACCTAGAGCCTAATATCAGTATTGACTGAAAATGTGTCCTCTTTTACAATTTACAACATTACATTTACAGTTTTTTCTTCTGCTCATCATCCTTGCATGAAAGGAAAATAAATACAACCTTAATAAATAATACATAAAGTCAGATAAACCAGGGGATAAAAGGCAGATTTCATTTGAATAGCACACATCTCACCTCTGGGTCTGAGATGCCCAGCAGGGAGGTGAGCGGAGTGAGGAAGTAGGGCGTCCCCAGCCGTTTCGCCAGTTCATGTAGCCACCCTGCCAGAAACAAACATCACAAGGCAGTTAAACGAGGACGAAATCAAGCTCAAGTCCTGACCTTTCGTGGTTAGCTTCATTAGCACTGCGCTGCAAGGCCTGCTGGGTAATTATTCCAGTCATTGTGTGAGCATTCTGGAGTGGCCCACACCAGACAGGGCGGTAAGAGGTTTAATAAAACGTCAACTTATATTTGTGTTAGGGCCAAGAACACGTCAGCGGGTGTCAGCAGTGTTCTCCATACTCTGTCAGGGATTTATTCAATTCAAAGACAGACAGCAAGAGAGAAAGACAGAGAGAAAGACAAAGAGAAAGATATAGACAGAGTGATAGACAGAGAGAAAGACAGAGAGAAAGATATAGACAGGGAGAAAGACAGAGAGAAAGATAGATAGAGAGAAAGACAGAGAGAAAGATATAGACAGAGTGATAGATAGAGAGAAACACAGAGAGAAAGACAGGGAGAAAGATATAGACAGAGTGATAGATAGAGAGAAAGATATAGACAGGGAGAAAGACAGAGAGAAAGACAGAGAGAAAGATATAGACAGAGTGATAGATAGAGAGAAACAGAGAGAAAGACAGGGAGAAAGATATAGACAGAGTGATAGATAGAGAGAAACAGAGAGAAAGACAGGGAGAAAGATATAGACAGAGTGATAGATAGAGAGAAACAGAGAGAAAGACAGGGAGAAAGATATAGACAGAGTGATAGATAGAGAGAAAGATATAGACAGGGAGAAAGACAGAGAGAAAGACAGAGAGAAAGATATAGACAGAGTGATAGATAGAGAGAAACAGAGAGAGACAGGGGAGAAAGATAGAGACAGAGTGATAGATAGAGAGAAACAGAGAGAAAGACAGTGAGAAAGATATAGACAGAGTGATAGATAGAGAGAAACACAGAGAGAAAGACAGGGAGAAAGATATAGACAGAGTGATAGATAGAGAGAAAGATATAGACAGGGAGAAAGACAGAGAGAAAGACAGAGAGAAAGATATAGACAGAGTGATAGATAGAGAGAAACAGAGAGAAAGACAGGGAGAAAGATATAGACAGAGTGATAGATAGAGAGAAACAGAGAGAAAGACAGGGAGAAAGATATAGACAGAGTGATAGATAGAGAGAAACAGAGAGAAAGATATAGACAGTGATAGATAGAAAGAAAGACAGAGAGAAAGACAGAGAGAAAGATAGATAGATAGATAGATAGATAGATAGATAGAGAGAGAGATAGATAGATAGATAGATAGATAGATAGATAGATAGATAGATAGATAGATAGATAGATAGATAGATAGATAGATAGATAGATAGATAGATAGATAGATAGATAGATAGATAGAGAGAGAGAGAGAGAGATAGATAGGTAGATAGACAGAGGAGGGGAGATGAGAGAAAGATAAAGTAATAAAAAAAGAAGGAACAGAAAAGAGAAAATACTGCAAAGAGTTAAGGAACACTGAAAAAACAAGAGAGAAAAAGGGAGAGAGAAAAGAGAAAGAGGGAGACGTCCCCAGATGCATTATTAGAGCTTGATGCCTGACTGTGGAAGTGTTGCAGCATGTTGTGGTGATAAAATCTATTATGAAACATTTATTGGCACATCATCTAAAATGGGCATTAATAGTGCGTCTGTGTGATAGCCAATAGCCAATATCCAACCGTAAAAGGTTGTCAAAAAACAACTTGATAGATCATGAAACCAGAGACTCATTTGAGCAGGAATTGAAGAAATCAGATAAATAGAACTAAAATGGATTTATTTTCCTGCCTAGTTTTGGAATGCTCCCTCTCCTCGACCCAATCTGCCCTCCACAGTCACAGCTGTCCCTCACAAACTGCCCCGGGTTCTATCTGTCTAAGGCTACTACAACCACAACTGTAACTACTACAACTACACATGCACATTTTCCAAAACATGCAGTTTAAATATTGAAACAAGTCTGCACACAATAAAGTGTGTAATATGTAATGTGTATGTGTAATACAGCATTTACAACAATTAAAAATAGCTCAACAACGCGGAATAATTTGATCATCAATTTGAAATACCACGTCTAAACCAGGCCTAAACCTAAATCTTTACTTACTTTTCCTTTCAACTTTGAGATTTAAATGTTTATCAGTTCCTATAGTCTTTACATTTTTGTTAAATACCAAAACGTTTTACACATTGGACTGAATGTTACATTAACAATTTAAAATACCTTGAAAACCTCTTACCAACTTTATTTTTAGCTTTAGACACTGACGTATGTTCCAAGCACTCAAAACTGGACCCCCAACTTGAACCTATTGGTGACACAGACGTCAATTGAAAGTATAGTATTGATTGTCAGTCCGTACAAAAATCTTTCCGTCCTCCAACTGGGCAAGTGTAGACAAATGGATCACGCAGAGACCAGTCAAATAATCTCAGTTTTAAAAGGTAACATGTATTTGGTCCCTCCGTGCTTCCCGTCTGATCGCACCTCACTTGTGCAGCAAAAACAGGATGCAGACTGGAGTGGTGTGAATCTGGCGGTTATTATTCTTTCAGTGCTAAACGCAGCAGGAGCGGAGGCAACATAACCACAATTAGAAGTGTTTTCTCAGTAAAAAGGACACCACATGCTGTGAATATACAATACAAAATGAGGTTATTGACTAACACAATTTGTCAAAAGTGCACAGATATGCAATTCGCGGTTCATTCAGTGGCTTTCTGCTAAATTACGAAGCTCTGTTCCAAATAATGAAAGGTTTGGTAGTACATTTTCAAATAAAGAGGTCTTTCTAATGCCTTTAGTGGTACTATAAAGGCAAAGTTATGACAAAATAAAAGCAGTCAAATATAAATTAATCCATCACATCCAGTCTATTCTAGGACAGCTGTGGCTTGGTACGTAGCTTTGAAGAATGCAATATAAAGCATTGTTCAGTGTCCAGAATGACTATTTTTTAAGTAAGATTTTCTTTGCTTATTCAGAGTTGTATTTGAGTGAGTAGCAGGTAAGATTCTGATTCAAGGTTTTTAAACCAAGTCCTGTTTCTATCATTGTCAATTTAGCTCAATATAACGCCAGGCTCACACAGCATGCAGTCCAACAGCGGATGCTGTGTCGGAGCGGATGCAGAGTGACACCCACATGGAGAGCGGAGCACCGCGGTGCTGCTGCTGTGACTGCCGACAACACGAGTCCCCGAGTCCACAGGAGTTCACGCTCAGCTTCAATTCATTTTTGTAACGCCCAAAATCACAACAACAGTTGCATCAATGGGCCACAGGTAAAGCAGTTTAAATAATCAATGTTCAAGAGAATTTAGCAAATTAATAACTGTCCCAGAGCACCCCTTGTCACCATCCACTCAGGCTTTTTCCTTATCCGTATAAAAAGGATGTGAGTTGTCATAAATAATGTTGCTGTTTTGAACCTCCAAGATCAATCTCTCGTCATCCACGGTCTCGAGGAACAGATCTGATGAGGTGCAACGCACATTGTGACCCCCGTATGTATGTACATGGAGGTAGTAAGTGTAGTGTGCGTAGTGTGAACACATTGTCTGATTTTGAAAACCGTTTGGATGCATTTTACACATGCTCATAGGATTTCCTGTTCGTCTCATCTCATTTTGATAACTTCACTGAAAAGGCATGCGGTAGGCTGCAGCAGTCCGGTGAATATGTAATCCACTACTGCACTACATGGTGTGCGGCATGAGCTCCTCTCACACTTGGAAAGCTACGGAAAGGCTGCGGTCACTGCACTGCAACTGGACTGCGTGCGGTAACAGTGGTGGGATTTTTGCTACAAACCAAAAAAAGCATAATTTGTCTTCTTTAGGAAATTCAGTTTATTGACCAATTTTAGCTTTAAAGCACTACATTGTTTAATTGAACTTCTTTCTACCTGTGTTCTAACTGTTGTTGTGATTTTGGGGACTACAAAAATAAATTGAATATCATCAACAAGAAACAAGAAAATAACTAAACAAAATCTTTCTTGCAGAATGTAAATTTAGTGGGACAAGAGCAATGTTTTGGCAGTAGGTATCAGGCAAATGATCCTACATAGAGTTCTAGGTGGCCACCCTTGAAGGGTGTGGCAAGCACCTAAATGCACCCATTCTGCAAGTACAGTGCTGGAAATCTTTTGGTGATATATTTTGCTCCATCTCCTCCAACCCACTCATCTTAAAGACATGTATGTGCAAAGTTCTCATTCAAAATTATAAAACTAAAAAACAACAAAAAAGGACTGAATCCTGGACCCACCTATGTCCCAGGAGGAGGCGCTGTTGCTCTCGATCTCGCTGCGTCCAATAAAATACCAGACACAGGCCATCCAGTGAGCGAGGAGGGCAAAGGTCGACATGAGCAGAGTCAAGACCACTGCGCTGTACTGTGAGTAACGGTCCAACTTCTGCAGCAGGCGGAGGAGACGCAAGAGACGCACTGTTTTCAGCAAATGCACGCCAAAATTCTGAAAAAATTATATACAAAAACGTTATAATTGTAAACCTAAAGATAAATGTACAATAGTAATAAATAGAGTTGCAAGTAGTGCTTTTTCTACTATTGTTATACAGATTTTATGCTGATCTATAGTAATAAAAAAGGTTTATTTCTGTCAACTGGATTTATTTCTGTCAACTGGATTTAGGTTTTATTTAAGCCAGTCCAAACCAAAATTTAAGAAGCTACTTGGATGAGTGTTGAAACTAGTCACTCAAAAAAATAAAAATAAAAACATAAGTCCAGTCCAACCTTCAGTTCTTTGCAACCAGGACGTGTTTTTATTTTGTATGTTTTGAACTACTGTGTAAGTCATGGACAAACTTGATTGATCCACACAGGACTAGTCTAACAGCAATTACAACCTCATAATCAAAAACTCAATTTGAATGGTTGCAATTTGCAATGACTATAATTAAAGCATAGGGTCCTCTACAAACAACCAAATGTCCCTGTGTCTACATGAGGTCTTATTCTGTGTTAAAGTTTGTAGTTTAGACTTCTGCAAACATGCTCTGAAATGCATGGGATTCTTAGATTGGTTTTGCAGTTCAGATTTCACTCTTCTCTGTAAATGTAAATGTGCAATGCCTACTATTTCTTTTTCCATACATTTCAAAAAAGGCACAGAATAGAAATATATTTAATAACTAATCCATAAGAATACATGTTTTCCAAGTTAAGTAACATCTTAAGTAAAGTGATATTTGGCATAAAGTGGTACATTTATATAAACATTGTCTATAAAGCTGAAACAATCACATTTAACCTAATATATCAGCAACAATCCTTGTAGCTCAGAAAACTGCAGCTTAAAGGGATCTACACTTTCAAAATTAAAATCTGTCAGTACATTTTATCATTTAGGGGTGTGGTGTAGTTCAATTAGCAGAGCCCAACTAACTCAATGCAGCAATTGGATAGAGAATCAATGCAGGCCAGATGTTTGATTGGTCAGTCTTACCCCAAGACCATTAACGATTTCTGAGCTTTGGCTCCATTACATGTAAGTCAACGACAAGGCCTAAGTAAGTAATTGCATCCTCCGATTTGTATAAATGTAATTAGAAATGCCATGCAGAGCTCTCTCTCATGGATGCGATTTGCAGTTTAGATAGAATTGGTTTAATAACCTAGTCACCTAACCTATTTTTCAATTCTGTGATAAAAACATAGTTGATCAAATTGAAAAGAAAGATAATGATCACTGCAGAACAGGAACACCCCACAAGCAAGGCCTAAAGCAGACCTAAACCAGGACTAAATCAGGAGTCACCCAGGTCCAAAGCACCTCTTATTATTACCTAAATAATTGAAAACACAGTGCAAAGTACTCACCACACTAATATTGAAGGCATAGAGGAGGTCAAAGGGCAGGGCAGCAATGAGGTCAACAAACAACCAGGAAGTGACGTAGTGGATACAGATTGAGCGGGCGTCGTACACCACCTGACCAGACGTACTCACAAACGTAGTCCGGAAATTCAGGACAATATCTGCAACAAGACGTAAATGTCTCTGGGTTAAACCTTTCAGGATCTGAGCCAGTATTTTACTATTGAGCATGTTTTAGGCTGATGGGAGAAACAGCAGCACCCAGACACAGAGAGAACAAGCAAACTCCTCACATGAATGCTCTCTGTAATCTAAATGATCAAAATGACAATAAACGCAGCAATTACCTCTTAGGGTACATTTTAATTATGTAAATGAAATCTTTAAACTTGTGGTCAATTTGCTGAAAGGGATCATCATCATGGGTGACTGAACCAAGCCTCAGCTCTGTTGGAAACGTAGTCGATGCAGAGTCAAATACATTTTCTTTGCCTTGCATCAAATTGAACGGTTTCATAAGTCAACAATGGCTTTTCAAGTTTAATTAGATCAGCTTAACAAATGAATATATAACAAAGTGGATATATTAGTGGATATATTAAGGATCTCAAATGAAACATTATGCCAACGTTTTTTCATAATTAATGAAGCATATTGGTCACGTTTTAAACTGTTTTAAAATGTATTGGGGCCATGAGAATGTAAAACTACATTTACCTTTAAATAATAGTAAATAAATAAATAAATAAACCAATGACCAATATATTACCGATTATAAAGAGAATCTCCACCAGGATGTCGCTGACTGTGGGTGGATTTCGTGCCGAAGCGACGCCATCCTCCCGTATCTCGACAGCAGTGAAGCAGACGTTATAAGGGACAGTTATGGCAACATAGAAAGTGGCCAGGAGTATCAGCCAGTCCCAGCCGGCCTTGAACGCACCATAATGTAAAAGGATGAACCTGGACTTCTGGATATCTGCGACTTTATACTCAGGGATGGGGTTGGCGTTGGCAGTGAGAACACTCTGTAGAGAAAGAACAAGATATTGCAAAATATTGTTTTATTATTGATTAAAATAACATTATTTCCACTCAAAATATCTAAACTGGAAAGTTCTCAGCCTTTAATGGCAAATTTGTGGTCATGTAAGCAAGTCAACAGTTTTCCAGCAGCATTCAAACAGAACTTAACAAGAACTAAACCAAGAGCTAAACCAAGACAAAACCAAGACTAAACCAGGAATAAATCAGTACTGAACCAGAATTAAACTTGGATTAAACTGGGACTAAACCAGGACATGACAATAATTGATTCATGGATATTCTTGGATCAGTACTTTAAGTATTTGTTGCAACTTTTACATCACTATCATACCACTACAACTACAAGTACAGCGTCTATAATTCCTCTTGCTGTTTTTATTAATCAGGTGCAAATTCAAGACATTATGTTCTTTTCTAAATATCAGACCTATTTTACATAATAACATTACAATGAAATACCAACCACTGCGCAGCAAAATGTATTAGACTCATATTAAATGACTTAATATCAGATGACTGTCATGTCTTTATTTGAGCAGACACCCCCGTGATTCGATTATGCTAAAATTGTAACTTAATTTTAGACTGTTGAGGACTAAGACATTGTTTTGAATGCTTGAAATTGCTGGTGTTATTTCATATAGTGAATTCAATTTATAGTCAAACACTTGGATTAAATTATCCCAAGATAATGACAACAAGTAACAAAATAGTATGGTCATAATGTCAAGTCAAGACAAGTTTGGATGAACTGAGAGGGTCTCAAGTTTAACATTTTTACTCCCCACCAGAACAATATCCTAAAATACTGTTTAGTGTTTGTAAGACTCATACCATTTTTAATAATAAGTAATTTATCAAGAAAGATACTACCCTATTTCAGTGATTTCTAGTTTGAAATCATAGTAATGCAATTGTCAAAATATGTTGATTGATTTAGCGCATTGTATACACATAAAACATGGTAGCAGTTGATTTAACATTTAACATTGTCTTGGGAGAATGGGGACTCCTAAATATGTCAAATTAATATTCAAACCACAGCATGTTAACTTTCAGATGAATTGTTGTGGAAAACTTTGAAGAAAAAAGTTCAAGATAAAAGATGTCTTAAAGAACTATACACATGTATTTGTAGTCAACATGGTAGCTCTGTCTTTGCTTTGACAAGATATATTGCTTCAGATAAGAAAAAATTCCATAATGATCAAATGCCTCAAATACCAAAACAAAGGCGCTGACGTTTAAGAGTTGAAGTGATGTGAATACAAAGTACAATTCTAACACGAATGAAGCATTTCAGATAAATCTTCGAACAAGTGCTGCAAATGTGACATGAACACGCCCAGGAGCATTTGAGAGAAAACTGAAATCTGAACCACTAAACTGATCCAAGAATCTCATGCATTTCAGAACATGTTCTTCAAATTGGGATTCTGCTTGTAATTTATATTGTCATTGTCATTTTGTGAATTACAGTAGAATAAAAAGGTTTTCTCTCCATTTCATTGCTCTGGCCCAGTGACTCAACTAACTTATGCAGTTCACCAGCAGTGATTCATGGACTAAACCAGGACTAAACCAGGACTAAACCAGGATTAAACCAGGACTAAACCAGGAGCAACTACCACTATTGCAACAACTATTACTGCTGCTGTGATTTCTTGAATCCCCTTCAGTAAAGTACTTTATCCTGCAGCCTTTTTTCTTACACTGTTGATCTTGAGCTTGCTCTTGGACTTGTCTTGTTTCTGGAGGTGGCCTGAGAGCTGGTACAGAACGGCCCGACTTCGACGCCTCTCCGCGCTGAAGCCTGAAGGACGACTGACGTGGTGGATCTGAAGGCCCGTCTCCTCATCTGGAAAATACAATATGTGGCGAACGTTTAAAAAATTCAAATTCAGCGGGTTTGTGCGGTTGTATGATTGCTGTCATGTAATCACAATATTGTGAAAATAATCAACCTAAAAGTACAAACAAAGTAAACTAGATCCCGAAATTTAAATAAAAACAAAAAAAAATGTATCCCACTAAGCCTTTATAGCACAGAGCAGGCTCAAGACCCACCTTTTTATCTTAGCTTTTGATTCATATTTATTATTTAGTCTGTATTTATTAAATGTATTAGTTGTTATTGTTTTTTATTTCAGGTTTTAGTGTTAATGTTTTACTTTAAACTTTAGATCTTAGTTTTTTCTTATATCTTTGTACTCATTTACGTAAATCCTTGTTTCCATTTAGACTCTCCAGTGTTTCCTGTGAAGGGCCCTCTGTACTTTGAGCGGTGTTCATCTGTGGCTGCTGGGCCCTGGCTCATGGGCCCCTGGTGGAGGTTCTCTCCTCTGGGCTCTGAGTCTGTGTCCTGCGGCTACAGACGACTCTCTGCTCCTGGTGCGGATGGCTCCTCTGATGGTGCCTCCTCAACTGGTCTATCTGTATTCAGTGTCATGTATTCTAGTGTGTGTGTGTGTGTGTGTGTGTGTGTGTGTGTGTGTGTGTGTGTGTGTGTGTGTACGCGGGTGTGTGTAGGTGTGTGTGGGAGTATATGTGCGTGTGTGAGAGTGCGTACAGCTGTTTGGTTGTGTGGGGTCCAGTGGTTGTGGGGAGGTTGTGTGGGATGTGGATATTTGTGAGAATGTTTTAATGTACTGTAAAGCACTCTGTGTTACATTTTTGTAAGAAAAGTGCTTTATAAATAAAGTTTGATTTGATTTGATTTGATTCCTAAACAAATGCCTAAACTAGGGATAGTCCAATATGGATATATATACAGTATTTTTTGTGAGTCAATACCAGTATCCAATATTGGTCTTACTTCTGAGGCAGATAACTGATATTTACCAATATTAAGATTTTGAAATCCAAAGGAAGGCCCAGAAATGTATGTAAATTTATTGTTAATTTTACAAATTAATATTTCACTTTTTCAATAATAAAATGAAACATATTTATCTGGCATATAAAATACAAATTTATAATAATAAATCATAATTTTAACGTGACTAATTGTGCTTCTGTTTTATTTTTTAAAGCTTTACTAGACAGGAGAGTTGTACAGTGAAATGGGGATCGAGAGGGTGTAGACATTCAGCAAATGGTCAAAATGGACTACAAAATGCAAATGCTAAAAGCAAAATGCACTGTACCACTGGTGAGCAGACTCAGATTCAGATTCAGATTGTAAGGGCATGTTAAAAGACTCAGATAGTCTTTTAACATGCCCTTACAATCTGAACTCTAAACCTGTGAATAAGGAGTTGAAAATAAGTGATTAAAATCAGGTAGAAGGCATCTGTTTCTCTAAGTGATGACTCGAGCACACAATGCCAACATCTATAACCCCTTTCCTTCAACATTGTTCCCGTCGCGAGACCGAGCCACAGCTGCTGGGTCTGTGGCTGTCATTTCATGTGAATTACAGTAGAATAAAATGGTTTTCTCTCTATTTTATCGCCCTCACCGGTCTCAGATTCATTGCCGTGGTCGAGATTTTTATTTTCGGTGATGTCTTTGTGTGAAACCAGGAACAGGACCACCTCACTCTTCTCATTCTTTATGGGAACGATGTCCAGCAGACACCAGAACTTACAGCCTGCAAAAAGAAGAGTTAATTAAAAACTTATATGAAGCTAAGATTTTTATTCTTCCTATTCAGCTGTGTGTATAATGGAATATATGCATTATTCAGGCTGAAACTACTTTTGTGCCTCTTATTACATGTAGATTAACAAGTCAAATCACCTCTCTTATAAAAATTCTATCTACAAACGGCCAGCTGAGGGCACAAAAGCTGGAGGTCTGCAAACTTAAAAACACGGAGGAACATTAAGGGGTACCAACAAATGGGAAGACACACAAACTGATTATGCTAGTTAAACTAACTTTCACTCGTTCGTTTAAGTTACCTGTAAAGAAAAGGATGGACAAAATATGATGTTTAATGTTCAAGTCTTACCGCTCTTTTTGTACAGTATAATCTCAGTCTTGAACTCTTTCCGTTCGTCCAGCGCCTTTTGCATCTGCGCGGTCAGACTCTCATTGGTTTCGCTGCCATAGAGAAAGTGGCACATACAACTTTTCTGCATCAACTCTCCTCGAGCGAAGCCCGTCAGCTCACAAAACCCATCCGAGCAGTAGACGATGGGGTACAGACTCTGCACCTGTGCGTTTCCTAGCACAAAGTTACTGTCTGTGGAGAAAGGAGGAAAGTTAGTTAGTTTAGTTCTGGTTTAGTGCTAGCTGGTAAACTTTGTTCAGTTCAAGCTATTAGTTATGGTTTGGGTGTGATTTTTACTAGAGTTTTGGTATATAAATCTAATTTTTGTCATTATTTCCATTAGATGAGGAAGGAACCATTTGAGTCCTGTTTAGGTTCTGAGTTAGCATTTTTAGGCAGGACTTAGCCCTGTTTTAGTCTCCAAGTTCAGTCTTACTAAGCTTTGTTTTTGACTGTGGAGTTCTGATTTACTTCTGGTTTAGCTTTGACTTAACCTGATATGTGTTATTGTTATGTTTAGTTGGTTTAATACAAGTCCAGTACAAAAACAACCTGAATAATTATTATAGGAAGACAGAAATCCTCTAGTAAAGCCTCTCAAAGCTCAGATCAAAGCTGGAAGCCCAATTAGATTAAAAAAAATGTGTTTACAAAATAACTTTATAGGATTTCATTAGTTCTTTTAACTTTTTAATCCTTAGTGGACTGTTTAGTAACCCAATCCATGAAAGCAATCACTCTGAAACCCATTGAAAGGTAAACAAGTCTGGACTGGAAAGACTGCACACTTAAGAGTAGTGAAGCTGAACTAGTCCGACGTGTCTTTCTTTATTTCATTTGTTCAGTTTTCATATCACTGGCAGGATAAATTGCAATATTTAATATTTTAAGTAACATTTAAAGGTGCACCACTTAGCTAGTTAGTAAGGTAGCTTACTAAATAATCATTCATTTACAGTACATTTAACCAAATTAACATACTCTCAGAAGTCCAACATCGCTAGCAAAGATTGTCTTAGTAAACAGATAGCCAAATTAGTTTTTATATGAATTTAGTTTATTTAACATTCACATTTGACACTGAAGAGCAAAACATGGCCTGTAAACTAAAACTTACATCCAAATATATTTAGTATTTTGAAGAATTTTGAAGAGTGTGTTGTTGTAGCTTTGACTTTTCTTAGGTCTTATGATCACTACTTTTATGTTAACTAAGTGTGATACGTTTAGGAGATGAATAAAATACACAAACATTTAGCTTGAATTTGAAGTGTACAATTAAATACAGTCTGAAAATAGTTTGACATTAAAAAGAGGTAAAGATCAGCCTGAAAAGAAGCTTTTGCAATAATTTATGTGGTATGTTTTATGTAAAGGAAATAAAAAAACAAATGCAAAATCGTTCACTAATAAACATATGCATACAAATAAGGCTACAGCGTGCAAAACAACACTGTTTTCTGTTCACTATTGACCATAATAGAAGCTAGATGTTGAGCACATACATTCAATTTTTTTTTACAGAACAAGATTCATTGCAGTCCTGATTTTGGATTTCAAACTATTTGTAATCCCTCGGGAGTATAACCTACAACACGCTGCTGTTGTCATCAGTTTTGTAGATGTATGTCAGAGAAATAATTAAAATTTTAGGCACAGCTCTTTCTTCTTTTTTGTCGTCGTTTGGTTCAGAAAACCTGAGTAAGTCATTCTGCAGACTCATAAAGCTGTCCTCAGGGAGAGATCAACAACTGCTGCTTATAGTCTATTCTGCACTACTTCATTTCTTGCTATTCCTACAAACATATTAATATTCATTAATATTAACCCTTCTGCTCTCATCGTTTGAGCGATGCACATTTGGTCAAAGAGCAATATACATTTTCATATCAGGAAAAAACAAAACAAAAGATGGGGTCAAATGGACACTGGGAGGGATAAGCAAACATTGTAGAGAGGACATTTTAGGTTGTCTCTATCCTTTATTTTTTAACTTATATTATGCTGAGGTTCAGTTATGGTTAGCCCTGGTTTGAAGATTTACAAGAGTTCTGGACATGTTTTAACACCAATTTACTTTGAACCTGAACTATATTTGAACTATTCCTTTACCAGTATAGATTTTTTTAGTTCTGTGTAGTGTTTGTTTGGATATTGTTAAGTCTTGTCTTAATTCAGTCCAGGTTTAGTCCTTTTTTGGATTATACTTTTTGTTTAACTACCAGCATTAGAACGTTTTATCCAAAAGCCATTTTTTTGTCTTTCTAACATCAAACTCCTGAACTTCATACTCAGAATCAGAATCAGAATCAGAAACTGTTTATTGCCATTGTCAGTGAAATTCACAAACGTAGGAACTTGCTTCGGCGTAGGTGCAACATAAAGCAAAGGATAAAATATAAAAAATATATAAAAAGGCATGCATAAAATTAAGAATAAAATAGACTAAGATAGACTATATACAGAATGTACAGTTGGCAGTGCAATGTCCAAATGAGTAGTGCAAATAGATTGTTCTTAAATAGTATTATTGTTGAAGTGACAGGTGTTACAAAGTGTTCATGAGTCCAACGGCAGAGGGAAAGAAACTGTTCTTGTGGCGGGAGGTTCTGGTCCGGATGGACCGTAGCCTCCTGCCCGAGGGGAGTGGCTCAAATAGTCCATGTCCAGGGTGAGAAGGGTCAGCTGTGATCCGACCTGCTCGTCCCCGAGTCCTGGAGACGTACAGGTCCTGGACAGATGGAAGGCTGCAGCCGATCACTGACACTATACCAGCCATCTAGACTATCAACTATCAAGACTTCTTAACACAACCACTGTATTTCTAATTTATCTTCTTATTCCCAGCACCATCATTACCCCCACCCTAGGGACACATGTCAGTGGAACCGCAGGAGCTGTTAGTTTCAGGGGGAGAAGATGGGACCACGACACACATCACAGCTGCTTCACCGCACGGGACTGAGGCCACCACAAGATCCAGACCAACAGGGCGGAAAACCAATCAGCATCACCCCAGAACACCTCACATGCACATACTCTGGTACTGCAGTGCATGAGGCTAGATGATATATAGAAGAACATAAATATAAGTGCCCTGCTTTAGATATTTCATAACTTTAGAGCTATTATAGTCCTATGAAGTCCTGGTTTAGACCTACTTGTTTATTTTAGACCTTTTTGTCCTGGTGAAGTCTTAATTTAACTTGTGTACTGCTTCAATCCTTGTTTAAACCAACATGTCTATCTTTACATGTTCAGTCCAGATTGGTGCAGTGCTGTTTTATCTCTGGTTAAGACTTGTTTTAGTTTTAACTTTTGGGATTTTGATGACTAAACTAACATCAGTGTGCTTAGTAGGCCCGTTTGTTGCACCTTATCTCTTATTCCCATTGCAGGTAGAAGCTACTTCAAAATGTATCTCTAATTTGACTAGAATTTGGAAGTCTAAGTAAATAAATGAAGTATGTTTTTCTGTGTAAAATCTGAATTACATTCTAAAGTTAAAAGCAAACGATTAGAGAACATTTGTTTCCTAAATCATAATATTACTTTTATTGCTTTAAGTTGTAGTACGTTTATTCCAAATACTTACATTTTTGGAAAACAAATAAACATTGTCCCCATAGAAAAAGCCATATGGCAAAAATATTTTTCAAAACTAGCTGGCAATCCATACAAAGATGCATCATTAGTTCTGGCCAATAACGTTGTGTTTTCTGAATCCATCCTAAATAAATAAATAAATATCAAAAGCTTTGTACCAAATTACAAAGAGAAATACTGAATCGTTTGTCCAAGTCTCCCCTTCCCTGGACTGAAACCTAAAACAGGTGCACCTACAGAGCAATATAAATAGCATTTGAAAAAAGTGAGAGGAAAGCAGGCGGTTCTCAAACTTTGGAGTATTCAGTTCAATTCTGATTTTTTAAAACAGAGTTGGAATCCTTGCTTAGTCTTGGTCTTCTAAGACTAAGTCAGGACCAAAACATGACAACTAAACTTGAACAAAATATGCCTTAAACCAGCACTAAACCAGGATTAAGGACAGTCAATACCAGGACCAAAAGGACTAACGCCTGATGCACACCGACTCCGGTCCGGCTCCGGTTCGTGCGGGTCCCGCAAGACTTAGAAAGTGCTTAAAATCAATGCGCCCTGTCACACCGACCTCGGAGCTCTGCGGCCGCGGGTCCGGCAGCCGCGCGGGTCTCCGGAAAGAATCCGCAAGAAGTCTATTTTTGCCGGACGCCGCAGCGGTCTGGTGCGGCTTTCATGTCATTTGACGAGTGCTCTCGCGCGAAACCACGTGAATCTACGTGGTTTTCGTCAAAAACGGACCGCAGTTAACCGGAGCTGGTGTGACAGGCGTCTGCAAGAGACCCGCGCGGGTCCCGGACCGCGACCGGACTGGACTCAGTGTACACTAGGCGTGTACCATATTGTTATCCTTTATTTCCCTGAGCCTTGACCATAACAACATCCAATCCTTACATTCACAGAAATACGCCACTGAGACTAAACAGAATCTCCAATGAGAATTCCCAAGTCTTTTAAATCAGGCCATTCTAATAAATACTCCACTCTGCGATGAATTGTAAAACCATGCTACCTGGGGACCAGTAGCTTCACTACTGCAACACATTGATTTTGACCTGTTTATGCTTTGTTTGCTATTACCATCTCCCCAAGGTATTTACGTATTTATTGTAAGCAGACAGAGGATGTTATGAATGAATAACATGCAGGTTGTTTTCTGTACAATCACAACTGGACTGCAATAGACTGAATTGTAAACAAAGTTATAATTTCAAAACAGCTATTATACAATGAGAAAATAGCGAATTAAATCATTTTACTTTTGGCCATTCTCCACATTTGATTCTTCATAGCAAATTGACCACAAAAAGATTTTTATACTGAATTTGTTTATGCAGCTTGTCAGTCAGTTGCTTCCTCCTCAAAAGACTTGCCAGTGAGATGGAGGAGATCCTCAAAGTATTCCTTCCACTGTCCAATCATTATCCCCAATCGAGGTCAACAGCTCTCTGTCCTCTGTTTTAGAAGGGGGGTTGGAGGGTGTGCTCTAAATCAAGACGGATCGAATTCAGCAGGAGCAGTGTGGTCTTTGCCCAGGCCACGGACACTAGTCTCCATTGGGTCCTTGAAGGTTCAGGGAAGTTTGCCTAACCAGTCCACATGGGCCTTTTGTTCAGGGCTGTCCAGTCCCTGTACGACCCGAGCAGGACATGTGTTTGCACTGCAGTAAGTCAGACCTGCTCCCAGTGCATGTTTGGTCATTATTTTTATGGACAGAATATCTGGTGCTGTCAGGGGCCCGAGGGTGTCCATTTTGGGGACCAGATCTCTGTTCAGTTTCACTTTTTGTTTATTTGTTTTATTCAGACATTCCATCAAGGCTAAATAAAATTAAAAAAAATATGTAAACCATGTCTGAAAAGGAATAGGCTGAAGCCAGAGCTTACACTGCCTGCTTCTTGTAATGACATCTCTGCTGTTTGCATCAAACCAGGACCTGCAACGTGCACCTGGAAGGTTTGCAGCCAAGTGTGAAGTGGCTAGGATGACTTCATATATTTATTTATTTTATGTATGAATTCATTTATTTTGTAGCATTTGTTTCTGTTGGGGACCATGGGTGACAGGAGCCTATCCCAGTGATGAAAATCAGCACCTCCAAATCTAAGGCCATGGCCCTCAACCGGAGAAAGGTGGCTTGCCCTCTCCTGTGGGTGGGGACTCCTTCCTGTAGAGGAGTTCAAGTATCTCGGGATCTTGTTCACGAGTGAGGGAAGGTTGGAGTGTGAGAGTGACGGGCGGATCAGTGCAGCGTCTGCAGTGATGCAGTTGCTATATCAGACTGTTGAGGTGAAGAAGATGAGTCGAAAGGCAAAGCTCACGATTTACAGCTGAATCGATGTTCCTCGTGTCATCTATGGACATTTGGACTTTATGTTGCAAATGAAAAAAAAAAAACCAACACATGATCTGGCCTACCAGTGACTCAATTATTGCATCATAATCATAACTGTAATAATAGTCGAACAGTCTATGTGTGACAACAGCAACTATAATGGATTTTATTGGGACCAATAACTACTATTTACCTTAATTTGCCTGACCAATTTTGCTTCTGTTATACAGATGGCAGTTTTGTTGTTTTGGCATTTATGGTTGAGCGGGAATTCCATTGTCGCTAAAATATTAAATAAAATAGATTGATTTGTGTAAAATGTTCAATGTTCATGTGGACCAACCAGTCAACAATGCAATGTTTCTCTGGGTGTCTTGAAAACGGCTATGTAGTCTCTTTAGAACTTTTTCGCTGTTGTATTCTTTATGTGAAATACCTGGATGGAAGATCACAATTTATGGCGGTGCCTGTGGAAAGTTCGGTATATGCAAGATGCACAATAATAGCAAGTATGTAAATATGGACTTATCAAAGGTGCACTATTACGTTTCTGGTGAAATTTACTCAACCGGCTTGTCTCCGTGTTGTTATCGCTTTGCCTATAATGCCCCAAACTATGGCATTAAACGCACATACAGTATCTCCATGGAGACTAATAGATGCACTACAAAGCCAAAGTATCAAAAGAAGCCCTCATAATGAATGTTTTCCAAGGTAATATAAGCAATAAAAACACATTGCAATGAAATACTTGTCTAATATATATGTTTATTGCCAGTAAGGAACATTCTTGGCAAAGCAATAACGTCTCAATAGAGACAAGCAGGTGGCATAAATTCATAAAGTTGTATTTAACTTAAATATGAGCACCCATTCATTATATCCATTCATACTGGCCTAGATAGCTCGCCTCTTGTTTCATTGAATGCTAGTGTGAGCTTATGGCAAAAGGCTTATAATATATTCAGAACTGTATTTGCATATCCTCCATCCTGCTACTGCTGCTAATTGAGACCAGGGAAGCTGGACAGATGCACTGGTGAGTGACAGCGAATAGGATTGTTATCACAGTAATGGATTCAACTTTGGAAAGTATAATCAGGAAAGGATTCTTGCATGATAAGAAAAACATGCTATGTGTGCAATGGGTTAATATAATATTTATGCAGTGTTGATTCAGGTTCAATAATAAACAACATTTTAAACATGTTAAATTAAAGGAGATTAAAGAAGATAAAAATCAGAAACCCATTTCAATAGGCCTATTCAATTGGTTGCTTGAAACAAGTTCTTTAAAGTCTAATGCAGAGACCATTCCCTACAAATATATTGCATTCAAAAGTTTTGATAAAAAGGAAAAAAAAAAATTAAGATAAAGGTAAGACTTTTTAATATTATATCTATTCATGTAAGAATTAAAATTGTGCTCCTCACTAGTTCAAAAGGGCAGTGAGTGACCATTTCAAATGCATCCATATACTTACTAAACATTACATTTAGATTTTCGCTTCTCAAATAATATATGTCAATGAAAAATAAATAAAGATATTTTTAACGTAAAAATTCTCGTGAAAGACTTTTGCGTTTAATATTGCTATTGCCAAGCAGTATTTTCACAACAGTTAAGCCAGTTTACTCACGGGTCCCGTCGAAGCGCGTGGCGATGGTGTCCAGGAAGGTGTTTTGAGGCGCGATGAGACCCCGCATGACAGGCATCCGTGACCGGGTCGATCCTCGCCTCTCCCGGCGCTCAGAGCCATGGTTCTCCGCCGTGGTCACGAAACCCGGGAGGAAACGGGACGTAGTACCCGGAGCGGACCCCCCTAAACCCTGCAAGAGGGCTCCCAGGCGAGACACGCGTGACTCCACGGCTGCAGCGGAGCAAGGACACGCGAGAAATAAGTGGAAGAAAAGACTGGTAAAAAGAAGAGATGTTGGGAGCGACGGTGCAGGAGCAAGGAAGATCCAGAGGGTGAAGAGAGCGCGCATTTACGCACGGGCTCTCTCTCCAAATCCTCCCTCCTCCCGCGCCTTTGGAGACATGGAGGAAAGTTAAACCGGGACTAAGCCCAAGAGTCACAGAATATAAAGTAAGTAATAATTAAAACAGACCTACATCAGACATTTAATTAAAATGAGAAATCTGATCAAACCAGGACAAAACCCAAATGTGAATGAATATGAATGAACGGTTTAGTTTGGTTAGCTGATCTGGTCTGGTTAGCTGATCTGATTTAGTATTTAGTATTTAGTATTTAAGGAAGATAAGTTATGTTATATTTAAGTTCGGGAGCAGGGCTAAACCTCACGCACGCCTGTTCCCATCATCTTCCCGTTTACGTGCCGCTCCCTCCTCGTTTTCTACTTTTTTTTTTGCCTCTGTCTTTCATCTACATGGCATACAAGCCCGAGAGGCCACTGTCCCCTCAGAAGCCCATGACCGGCCTTTGAATATCATGCAACTCGTCTGATTTATATTTACACCATGTTCTGAGGTGGTGGTCCTCGCTGGGAAGTAAGAATTTATGTTGATAAATGGCCCCATCTTGTGGCCACATGTGCGTTTTACAGGCCGAGGCCACTGACAATTATGAAAGCTCTCAAAAAGATGAGGTAATACCATTGATTTTGCGCGCCAGCCCACAGCATGCAAACAGACACCTCCTCGCTCGGGCATAAACATGACACCTGTTGTTATGAATGAAGACTGTGTAAGCAAGATGCCTACTGTAAATTACTTTTGCAAGGGATCCCACATTTATAAAGGTGCCTATGTGGTCTATGCACTGAAGCCTTGTGACAGATCAGACAGATAAGATCTCTATGAAGAGCTAAGTGAGAACACTGGCATTGACAGAGCCAAATATAAATTATTTGTCTTCACCTTCGTGTCGAAACCCGTTGGCATCCATGACACAATAAAGGACTTTTAATTTCAATACACCTGAGTGCCTTGGATCAGTTTTTGCTATTTTTTTACTCAAGCTATCGGCCTGATCCTCGAAGAGCACCTTGGTATGAGATCTTTGGAACATTTGTTATCAACCCTGTGCTGCACTGGCTCTGTTTTTATAAATTATTTGCTATTTGTCTATGTTTCCTCATAGAGCAACCTATGATTGCGCCATGCCCAGTGAAGCCCACAGATAGGTGGGCTCTGGGAGTGAGATTGTAGGCCCTTTTTGAGACTGCGCAGTCTGAGGAAGCGTGGTGAGTAGGGATAAAACATGCAGAACCAATTAAAAAAAGCAGAAAGAAACAACATGCCTGCCCTCAGCTGCTCTGCTCCTCCAGCCGCACTCACTGGCAGACAGGCTCCAGGCTGACCATAAAACCTCCTGAGTCTTGCCACTTCACCTGTGCCCCTTACGAAATCCCACAAGCACCTATCTTTAGAGTTCCAGTATTGTCATAGCCTCTCACTAAAAATGTTTGCCTTTACACTTACATACAATGTAGTAGCTTATTTTGGCTTAGATAAGGTTAAGACTACTTGGTTGATGTTTACAACTGTAATGCATATATAATTGTCATAAGAATCAGACGACTTATGTAAAGGAAAAATACTATGTTTGCAGCAATGTTGCAACCTAAAAGTGGTGCTCTTTCATTCATAAACATTGTAACAAATCATGCCCGTTTATAAATTATTCATCTGTAAAGCTCCTGCAGATGACGTCACGTCAGCCTCTGCAACTAACTGGCTTGCAGCAAATCAAGCCTCACATTAATTAAGCTAGAAAAGCATTTCTGCATTGACATGTTGCAGCTTTGAAATGCCATAAGTGTTTTAGTAACATATTTAGTCTTGCACTTTGATAGTGAGAAACTGCTTTTCATTCCACTGTCTATTTCTAATAAATGCCATAAATGACAATAAAGTGATCTTCATCTAATCAAAACTGTTTACATGATGCTTTGAAAAGTAGATTATAGAAAAAGAAAAATCTCAAACTTCATGAACATAAACAAGACAGAATGCCACTAATTGTTTGTGTTAAAATCAGTGCCATTTAACACAAAAAACAGCCACATTTCCTCTCTCAAAATTAAAACTCTGATCTGAGGATTGGCTGTGGGCCTCTCGTTAAAAAACAAACAAACAACAAACAAGCATACAGTATATTAACAGTTAGACATGACTGAATCATCTTGATCTCGGTTCAAGTTCAATAAATTGCCCAGCCCTATATTGACATGAATGAATTAGCCTGGTGTACAATAACTTCACATTAATAGAGCATTACTATTTTATCAAGATCATATCATTTTACCTGTCAAGAGGTCTATCAGTAAACTTTATTTGTACACTGCTCTGTAAGTATAGTTCTCCTCTCCAGGGACACTATTATTATTATTATTATTATTTATTAGATTATTATTATTATTATTATTAATGATATTAATAATAATAATAATAATAATAATAATAATAATAATAATAATAATAATAATAATAATAATAATAATAATAATAATAATAATAACCATAATAATAATAATACATCAGATGCCCAGAAATGGCAGATTATGACAATCTACGCAATCTAAACTCTTTAAAAGAATACCCATGCCAGGTCAAGGGTTGCTAATGTTTAATAATCAAATTCGTTTTTAAGTAAAGAAAACCTTCAGACTGTTGTCATTCATAGACAACAATCTCTCACCTGCCAGTATGGTGTCCTCAGCAAATCTACCCACGTGGCTGCAGATCATCCATGGTGCAGGCGTGTTGCTCAACAATGAAAATACAGCCACAATGTAAGTTTTATGTGATGTGCAAATGTGCAAGTGCCACATGTGATGGTGTGTACTGCACTGGGCATATAAAGTCTGACAGAAGCCTCCAAATTCGGCTCCATCCTCGTTAAACCCGTACCCGCCTGTCTTATTGATTTCACACGGCTATTACACGCTTAGTTTTGCTCGAAACTGTGGCTCTGACCTGGCAACCCTTCTGATACACCGATGGGCATCTGGCGCGCGTCCCCGCCTCGTCTCCTCTCTCATCATTTCATTGGGGTGCGCGCTCCCGATTACGACTGACTGACGCACGCTCCCTGCCTTCATCCTGCGCTTTGCTCACTCTCTCTCCGCCGCTGAACCGAGCACTGGATACCACAACAATGGACGGTTTCGGCGCTTAGCAGAGTGTGTTTTTCTCTCAACATTTTGTCTCATTTTTTGAAGGGGTGCGAAAATGGCGACGGGGGCGGGATGGCAACCTCCGTACAGCAGCAGTAGCAGCAGCAGTACCTCCACCTCGACCAGCAAGTACATCCAGTCTCCAACCTCTCCAAGCATGTTTTACGATGGCAGCTTGGCGTTGGAATATACTCAAGATCTGCATCTGAAAATGAGCAAGAAGATAGCGCAACTGACCAAGGTAAAGAGGGGCAGATGCGAGGGTCACGTGGTGCTCAGGGGGGCGTTGGGGCAGGTGTGAATGTGGACGGGGCAGTAGTTGTAGTGGACGATGTGTATGCATGGGGAGATTTGTTAAAACGCTTAACAGTGGGATGGGATACAGCAGCCTGCTGGAGCGGTGGTTAATCCTATGGCAGAGTGGATGGGAAGCAGATGGGAACGTGCAGTGTGCAAAACAACACCAGAGAAAAGGTGAAAACACAAGCAGATATATTAGTCATTGAGAGCAAACAGGTGTGCAGTTATAGTAGTAGTGTATGGTCATATTATTTAAATTAAATTATTAATTCATAACATTAGGACACTGTGCCATATGTGTTTCAAATGAACACTACAGAGCAATTGGTTTTGTACATTTCTTTCACTCAAACTAATTCTATTATCAAAATCTTTAATTTGTGTGAAATTTCATTGCAGTGCTTCCTATTTACATTCAAATACTAAGACATTTTAATTTCAGGAATTATTTGAGACCAAATAAGCAATTAAGTGCCGATTGAATGAAATCTTCTAATATAGAAGCTGCTGCAAACTAATCAGTGTTTTATATTTTACTAGTTGACCAGTGTGTTGTTGACCAATACTGCAAGTAATACATTATATAGTTTGTATAGGCCTTAACCAACTCATCAATGTCTTTGTAATCTTCTTATCATCCCTAAGCATTTATCTAAACACCGCCATAATTTTCCCGTCTGAGCTAAGATTTACAAAAACCAGACTTAATGAATGTCTAATGCAGGACGTAGTACTAAAGCAGGACTCTGAAGCGTTCCAAAAATGAGATACTTAAACCACGTCCAAACCAGGTCTGTGTAAGTTAAGCTAAACCAACATAAACCTAACCTTGTCAGCAAGATGAATTCTCGTAATTTTTGTGAGTTCCTCAATTCAGAGTGATACACAAATCCATCTGACGTGAGCTGGGATTAAGACAAACCCATTACTCAAACCAGGACCTAACCATGACTAAATCAAAACCTAAACCAAGACTGAAAGTGAGATCGAAGGACTGAAAGCAGAATCCAACCAGAACCAAACCAGGACCAGGACCCTAAGCCACGTGTCCAGGATGAAACTCGAACTTAAACCAGGACTTCACCAGTACTATATTAGACCAAAATAATGACTAAACTGATATCAAAACGAGACCTACATTAGGGTCTACAGCAGGACTAAATCAAAACTAAAGCAGGACTAATTCTTCTCAAATACTCTTGTAACTTGACGAAAAGAGCATCAGATTTGCAGTCTTTTCGCTCGTCTGTGTAGGCTGTTGGTAAACTGTATTTGAGGGGAACAGACGGAGAGCTGAGTAAGAGAGTTCAGTCTGGGCACAAAACAAAACAAAAATCACCATCAAAGTCAACTGGGTTATTTCAGTCGGCACGATTTCAGATCCACGATTAAAAGGTGTTCATTGTCAAGTTCATGAATACAGGGCATGTTCTGTAATTTAATTGGTTATCAAGCTATAAGCAATAACAAGACGGTCAGTAATCTAGATGTTAGGGAATCTTAGAGTCATAAATCTTTCTGCAATTTAAGGTTCCATGAAAATAATCAATGTAAATATATCCCTGAACTAAAAAACATGAGAAAAGAGCACTCTGTGTACTGTTGCGAGATAGGTTGAATGTACAGTATAAAGCTTTCAGTTTTTCTTTCTTTGTTCTTAGCCTTTTGCTCAAGGCTATATAGTATTAAATTGAAAACAAATAGCTAATAATCAATATATGACAATTGACAGAATTAAATAGCAACAATAACTTTCTATATTGATGAACTCATTGACGATTGTTCCTTTTTCGTCACCACAAAGAAAGACCGAGTCAGTTATGTAATCCTAATGCAGGATTTGCCAGCAGCCCAAACATGTCACTGTGAGTTGTAGCAAATATTAAAGTAGAGGTGCCAAAATACTACTACTATTGCTACTCCTACTATAACTGCAATGCTGAAGTATTTGAATTTGCGAGTCTTGAAGCGTACATGCTAAGGATTATCAATGAAACCATCTGGCAGTGAATAGTAATCAAAGTAGCGATGCAGTCAGGGACAAGAAAGCAGTAAGGAGGTATTCATTCATCTGTTGCTATAGAACGATTACGTAGGGCTCGGTGTGTTATAATTGATGCCTGTTAAAATGTATTTTTCAGTAGTGGCAGAAAGAGAGGGTGCCTTTTGTCTGATGAGGGATTCATGGTTGCATAATAAGGATCGCGCTGAAATGTGCAAAGCGTTTAGTGTTGAAAGAGGAAGACAAAAGGTGTTACAAATCCAGTCAAAATGGCTTGATGCAGATTTGAAAATATTGGAGCTGCTCTTTTTGGTTGTATTATGGAAACTACATAAACACCATCTATTCACAATGTTCCCTCGCCGCTGGTTAATGTCTGTCTATTGTGAGGTATAAAATGGCCTTTCATTCAAGTCCTTGGATTATGTGACTTGATTTTTTTCCTCTATCAATGTGTTATATATGTATCCAAAAAAAATAGCACATTTTAAAGTGCACTATGAAACTTTTCTCCACAGACACCAAGTTGTCTGTGGAGATGTTATGGCTTTACCTGGAATGTTCGATTAAGCTTAATGTGTTTTATTGAAGAAAAACATGGATTCTTACTGTAAGTGGGCTCGCCTTTGCACAGATCTGACCTGTAATTTGGCCTGAGACAGTGAAATTTAAGCCATTCTGTGATACAATCCAGGCAAAGCAATAAGATGATAAGAAGCAGATGACGAATTTGAATTTATCCAAATGCTTTTCTCTGAAACCTTTCAAGTTTGTAATGTTTTATAGATTGACAAAATGGAATAAAAGACCCAAGATTGTCAATAGCAACATGGAATTTTAGCTCAGAATTTTGTAGAAATTGCTTCTTTTGGTGTCTTTTATAAGGAGCCAGTATCCAATTATTATGGAGCCTACCTGCATTTACTCCTCACAGTTGCTAACTTTGGTATGAAAAGTCATGCCTTTGGAAATTCCTGGGTGTTAAAATGGATTTGCAAACTTCTTTTCAACATTCTGAGTGTATTCTCTGCACTTTTGGTGGTTTTCTTTGTTGTATTTTGCCTTTGCAGACATTGTATCCTTTTGGCTTTGAAATCATTAAAAGCAAGAATTCCTGGGGCTTAGAGCTTTACGATAGCATGCAAAATTATTCAGTTCAATCATTTGATATTTGCAGTTTTGCTTTTATCATTTGTTCATTTTTGTAGAACGTTTAACCAGGTTTTCATGGATGTATTGTTCCATAAAAGTGCCAATGCAGCAATGCTTTTGTGGGGTGGAAACTAGGACGTTGCTATTTAAGGAGCAGATGAGAAATCCTTTTGTTTTGAACTTATATCTATTATTATCATGCTTCCAGTCCAGAGAGAGCCATCCTCTGTACTTGTCCTCAATAAGCCCACTGGATAATAAAGTCTTCAAAAATAGAAATTAGCTACAGATCACCATTTATTAAGAAGTATGGTTTAGGTTGTTATGGAGATGAAGTGTCCAGATTGAGGTGTTTGGACGTGTAAGAGGAGAGTCAGTGAATAGATGGCACAGAGGAGGGACAGTGAACATATGGCTTGTAGCATGCTGTAATTATTACAACTGGCGGCCGAGAGGAAGACCAAAGAAAAGATTTATGGGTGTTGAGAAAGTGACAAGTTGAAGTTACTTGGTGTGAAAGGAGATAATGGAGATAAAGTAGTAGAAGACCTGTCATTATAATACATTTTGAAGTGTGATATACTGCTGAAGAAAACATAAATGATAAACGATAAGGTAGAAACTAATTTATACCACTGACAATAACCCTAAATCTGAATAATACCCCCAAAAAACTGTACAATATGGTTAAAAAAATGAGCTGCAATAAATAAATTGTCAAATAAATTGTCAAATTAAATAACTTACAACGAGTCATACAAGTTATGTATGTCTACATCTCAAATTGTATCTTAGTATAGAAAAATAATAACAACTCCTCCATGAGTTCAAACTTCAAAAATAAGTACCCACGATAATTACTGACCCCAAAAAAGTATTCTTCCATCTTAAGAAAAGTCAATATAGTTATATGATTATTGTGACCGGCCTATAAGTCGTAGTATGATTAAGTTTAAGAGCTGTAGTTTAGTATTATTAAGCACAGTATGGGCAACACTAGAAGTAGTAGTAATGTTAGTTGTATTAATAGCAGCAGTAGTAAAGTAGTACTTAACTTTCCAGTTGTACTATTATTTTGCAGTAAGTTATATTACTTAGGCCTATCTTCAACAACTTTGGTGCTATGAATGTACAGTATGTCTAAGCATAAAATGTCCACAAGAAGCAGTTTTCTAATTTGTAAAGACGCCATGTTTTGAAAGCCACACTGATCAATACAGTCATGTTCCTCTGCTTGTTTTAGTGTCTGCCTTTGGATGGCTTCCAGCTACATTAACTATGAGTACAGCCATAAAGTAGCCAACGAATTAGAATCAAAGTCACACAGAGACAGAAAAACGAATATAATGCTGTTATTTGTTGTTAAGGATGCTACATTATCAAATTTTAGTGTTAACTTATTATTCCCTATACAATTATCAAATTATTCATGATTATTGACATCATGAACAAACAGCAGTTATATCCTGTGGTATATGCTCTAAATGTGGGGCTTTGGAAATGCACAGTCCATCAGAAACAGCCAATGGATTACGATAAGGAAATATTATACATGGAATTGAACAAATACCTGTTACTTATTTTTGAAATCTGTGTTTCATAAAATCATTTTTGACATCTAAGTATTACAAATGCAAAGACCAACAAGATGTAATGGGAGCTAGGCTAGTAGTTGTCATATGTCACCATTACAGTGTATTTCTGTCACGGCATGGCTACAGGTCCCTCTCACTCACAACTAAGAGTAAATCCAGATTTATTCAAAAAGTTAGACTTGCATGCAAAAAAATTTCACATAAATTCTCAATAGTAAAAATTAAGTCAAATATTTTGAAATGATTCACATTTTATTTTGAAATCTGTAGTTTTGGATGTGAGTGTGTTGCATTTGTGGATCGGTCAACATGTGCATTCAGCCTTTGATCTCGCCATGGATCTTTTTGACACAGACGTTCCGCGTCTTTGCACTCTCTCTTAATTCAGAATAGGTCGCAGTTCCTCTGGAAACCACTAGGGGCAGCTCATACAGATTGAGCAACAGTGGTACACAGTGACCTGAAACTGGACAATGTGATGCTGGTTGATCAAAAATGTCGTCCGTTGAAGGTTAAACTAATTGACTTTGGTCTCGCCGGTCAAGCATCAAGGCTGAGACAGGAAATGGATTTGTAGCCAAGATGGTACAGGGCTCTGCAGGTGACCTATCATTGTCTCTTTCAGAAGCCATAGACATGTGGTCTCTGGGCTGTGTTCTGGTCTTCTGGTGTACTTGTGTGTCCACTCCTTTTCTGGCAGTGATTATGACAACCACAGGACCATCATTGAGGTGCTTGGATTTCCTCCAAATGAACTCTTAAACCAGGGTTCATTCACATCTAAGTTCTACACCCTGCAGGAAAATGACCAGTGGAGATTAAAGACCCCGTCTGAGTTCCAAAGAGATTCAGAAGTAGAGGTACACAACGGCCGAGGTCCACTGCAAGTTCGAAGTTTAGACCAAGCAATTCTATCTCACCCAAACACTACGGAGAACCCTGAATTCCGAGATAGAATGGCCTTTTTGAGCCTTTGTCAAGGTCTGCTACAGCTTGACTACAGGAAGAGGTTGACTCCGAGAGGCCTCTCAACAACCATTTATTACTATGCAGTCCCTGAGGGGGGACCACAGTGATTATAAAAAAAAAAATGGCACTTGTTGTGATGATGATGGTCAACAATTCCAGGGTCCCCCAGGAACCAGCCGAAGGCCGAAAAAGGGCAACCCAAAGTTGGTATCAGTACAGGACGATGCAAACTCTCGGTAAAGGGGTGTTCCAATGTGTTACGGCATAAAGTCAGGCCACGAGGAGACTTTCAGGAGAGAAAAGTGCATGATCTACAACATCAAACAGCTAGATCCTTACAGAAACAATATTGTCAGATTTGTTGACTCTATATTTCAGAACAATTGTGAGTATCTAGCTTTTAAGATGTTGGATTTAAGCCTCAAAGACCTGCTGGCCAAACGAAGGATCTTAAAACTGAGCGAGAGACCTATAATGTTGCAACTTCTAGAGGCTTTTGATGGCCTCAAATAGTTGTGTGTGGCATATACATATATCTGAAACTGGGCAATGTGATGCTTGTTCAACAGAAAAGGCATCCTTGGAAGATTAAACTGATGGACTTCCGCGCGTCTTACCTACCATCAGAGCTGACGCAGGGAATGGAGGTGCAGCCAAAGGCCTGTCAGGCTCCAGAGGTCACCCTGGGTTTACCTGTCTGCAGCCATGGATATGTGGTCTCTTGGTTGTCTGCTTGTCAATATGTTCCTAGGTGTCCACCCCTTCTCTGACACAGGTTATGAAAATCAGAGGACAATTATTGACACGCTGGGTTTTGCTCCACAAGAAATTTTGGGCAAGGGTTTATTCAAAACGACAATCGGCCTAGATTGAAGACCCCAGAAGAGATCCAAAATGAATCAGGTGTGCCGCCTCTCACCTCTAACTGGAAAAGGAAGCACCTGATTGGTCAGTTAATATTGCTAATAACTTGATTTATGAACAACCTAACGAGAAAAAAAACACCAGGATCATGTAGTGTGTCAAAACGGATATTTTAAAGTAAGTAAGTCGTTTTATTTCAAACCTGCTTGCAGTTTACAACACAAATTCACATCAATCGCATACAATTGCCTGGTTTGAAAGGGGGATGGTGGAAGCTTTCGCTTTTTAGAAGTCCGACCCCCCACTCAACTCCACTTACATATTATTACAACAATATTATTGTATAATAGATAGAACATGCAACATACAACATTTATTATACATCAAGACTACATATAACATATAACATATAACATAACACAACAACACAAGGACAGGCCCAGACACTCTCTAACCTCTACCTCACCCCTCCTCATCTACACACTCACTGCTGAAGGCATCACTCACTCTCTTCCTGATACTTTTCCATTGTTTCTTTTTTAAACATTCGTTTAAACTGGACAAGATTTAAACAATTTTTCATTTCCTCCGCTAACCCATTCCACAAAATAACCCCCCGCACTGAAATACACATTGATTTTAAAGTAGTTCTTACCTGTGGTTGATAAAATTTATCGCTACCTCTAAGATTAAATTTGTGATGAGCATCTCGTCCTGAAAATAAATTTTGAATATTGACTGGAAGAGAGGATTTTGATGCCTTAAACATAATTTGAGCTGTTTTGTAATTGACTAAATCATGTAATTTTAATTCACAATTTTTAAGAAAAAGTTGATTAGTATGACCATTGTAGGGAACTCTGTGGACAATTCTAATTGCTTTTTTTTGAAGAGTAATCAGAGGCAACAGATTTGTCTTATAACAGTTTCCCCAAACTTCTAAACAATAATTCAGATATGACATTATGAATGATTGATACAGTAAAAGTAACACATTTTGACTGAGTACATAACTACATCTCTTCATGACACCTACACATTTAGCAACTTTGGAACATAAATAACTTATGTGAGATTTCCATGAAATCTTCTCATCTAGAACTACTCCCAAGAACACATTTTGTGAAACTCTTTCAATAATTGAGCCATCAATGTTTAATTGCACTGGTATTTCAGTTTTACGGTTTCCAAATAGCATAAGTTTTGTCTTCTTCAAATTTAGTGATAATTTATTTACATTGAACCAGTTTTGTAATTTTTTTAACTCATGAGTTATTAGTTCCAAAAGTTGTTCCAGATTCTCCCCTGAAGTAATTATATTTGTGTCATCTGCAAAGAGTACAAACTTCATAATTTTGGACATTCTGCATAGTTCATTTATATACATTATAAAAAGTGTGGGCCCCAATATTGACCCCTGAGGGACACCACATGTAATGGTTTGACACCCAGATCTACATTGGTCAACTTGTACAAACTGTTGCCTGTCTCCCAAATAGCTCTTCAACCAGTTTTGTGGTATTCCCCTGATACCGTAATTGTCCAGTTTTTGTATTAAGATGTTGTGATCAATAGTGTCAAATGCTTTCTGTAAGTCGATGAAAATTCCAATAATGAATTTCTTCTTTTCAATGCAGGTAGTTATTTCTTCTACGAGATCTATCAGGGCAAGTGAAGTTGAGCTGTTACGCCTAAAACCATATTGACTGTCAGATAATAAATTGTGTTTTTCAATGAAGTTTTGTAGTCTTTTATCAAACAGTTTTTCTAAAATTTTTGAAAACTGTGGTAAAAGGGAAACAGGCCGGTAGTTTGAGAAACAGTGTTTGTCTCCTGATTTTAGTTCTAAGATGGTGAGTTTGACCGAAACAGTTACAGAGTAAAGGGCACCAGTGTCCCAATAGAAAGTAAATGGCAGCTCGGCTTGATGGAGCCAGGACCGCCTCCATGGATACTTCCAATTTGGAACGCGGCGGCGGCAGCAGGCGAGGGCAATCCAGTGATATGTACGGTCTATGCTCCAGATGCAGCCTTGTACCATCCATTCATCACGCTGGAGCACTTGGAGGAGGACCACAGTGAGTATGCTGACTGGGCACGGGATTTGATGACCAGGATATACAGCAAACCCAGTGGCCTCCAGCCTCAACCTCAAGAGGAGAATATGTCCAAAGCTGCCCCTGTTCAACACCAGGAAGAGAAGCACCTTCGTAAGACAGGCAATCTCCCAGGCCACAAATGATCCTGTAGTGGTCCAGCAGAAGTCCAAACCAAACTCTGGACATGTGGTCATCAACAAGGGGTTGATATCTTGGACGTTGCTTCTCGGTCAAGCAAAATCACAGGCTGCAGTGAGAATGCTTGTCTGGAGGAGTCTAAAAAGGCAGATGAGAAGTCTGAACTCCAAAATGAGGAGCAGCAAAGGAACAGAACATCTGAAACCACAGAGGGTCCTTGTGAGAAAGAGGAGGTGCTGGAGAATGTCAATAATGATGACGAGAGCTCGGAGAATGAGAATGACCCAGGACATCTAAACAATAATGTAGAAGACACTGAGTTAAGCATGTACAGCCAGGTTACACGCGGTCTGTTGTGAACTTCATCCTTGACGTTGTCGGTTGGTTTGGCCTTTGCCGCCCTCCTAGATTGAGGAAGCCCTATGGCGGGTTTTCCCCCAGGACAAGGTCACCAGGTCTGTATGATTGATTGATTGGCTGATTGATTAATTGTTGCATACCATCTTTATTTTGTCATTTGACTCAATTAGGATTCAATTTAGAATTCTAGTGGAGTCAAATGACTAAACAGTTGTGGTCACAGACGTGTGAATGAGGAATGGTCAACAACAGTGCTTTGAAGAGCTTTGTACCCACTACACAATTCTAATATTTAACACTTTGCTGCCTCAATTAGGATTTAAGGTAGAACTGTAGTAGAGTCAAATAGATATAATTTGTGGCCACATAAATAACTTTCTCTTCTTTAGGTTACATGGAGCAGATTTTATAGAGCTGTCAAAGTGAACACGTTAACTCATGCGATTAATCATAGGAAATTGATGTATAAAACACAAATTGATGCAGATTAATCTCACGGTTTGATTTGACGAAACATATTCTTTTAGATTACGCAGGAGGCTTTACCTGAGCGAAGGAGGACAAAACAGGAGCAGCTGTAATTGCCAGGTTCATTTTACACATATAATCCATAAGCCTTCAGGTAGATGAGTGCAGATCACTCAGCGGCTGATGTTCATGAGCGCGCAGCGGTGGAGAGTGGTGTAGCTTTGCTCTGCGCTCATGAACAAACCAAAGACACGCCGGAGATCTTATTAGCTTCAGTGCACACACATTTTGTTTAGTTTATGTTTTGACTTTCTCTTTCCAGGTAGTAAGCTCCAATTTTACCCAGGGATTCTTAGTTTGACCCAGGCGTTTGTCATGTTTCAGTAAGGCCAGTACAAGAACTTCTGCTGACAACTCACACTCAATGTTATTAAGCTATTAGGCCATTAAGGTTCGTGCTCCAGGTCACATCGGTACAGCAACGCTCTGATTTGAACTGAAATAAAGTACTTTTTTGTTACTTTGAATTTATTGACAAACATAACAAGAAGCAGTTTCATGCAGAAGTGACATAGGAAATGTCAGAGTATGTCCTGTGACATTTATGGAATTCAAAAAGGTCTTTAGGTTTGAAAAATATCAGCTGTGTGAGAACCAAATATACATGCAATCCACTTGTATTCTAAGAACTGTAAATAACAGACTGTCTCAGATTGTGAGGCGTAATGGAGCTCGGGATTGTGACGTCACACATAACAGAATTTTCAGTAAGCCCAGTGTTAAATGAATGGAGATTTTAAGATGATAAACACTAAACTTAACGTTAATTCAAAAGTGTTCTAACACTATATATTGATAAATGTATTTTCCAGACGTGACCCAGTAGTTTATCAAGTTCTAGATAAACTGGATTTTTGTTCACTTTTTTCTACATTGTTTTGGCTAATGGGTCTCTATGTACCGGTACTATAAGTTTAACACACCAGCTGCAAACACGGCGGATTTCCATGGTAACGGCTGTTTTTTGATGTTCCATCCCGATCCTCCTGAGTACACAAATACACACCAAAAAACAGCCCTCCAGAGAGTCCCATAGAAAACAAGGGGAAACTCTTTTCTGAGGTCTGTTTAAAATAGAAATGGAGTCATTTCAGAATAAACTGTAAAAATTACAAAATGCATCTGTTCTGAAAGGGAAAAAACACAAATGATCAGGAATTCACAACTTTATCGTGTCACTGCAGAGCAATAAAAAAAAGTGTGCAAAAATGGACCTTAAAGGTTGAATGGAGGATTTCGGGCAACAAATCAGAATCTCATTTCCTCGTGGGTAGCACAAATAACTGGTCCGCTCAGGTGTCAATCATTCTCTGGTGCTAGTGCACGCCCACAGGCTCGTCCAGGGAAAACGCTCGCTCCCCTGGCCGCGCATGCGTGGTTGATATGCTAGTGTGTTTATGTAGCAGGAGGTTAGCGGCGAGTTCCGTCATTGTAGGTCTAAACTTTCATCCGCGAAGTACCGAAATGGCTGAGGGATGAAAGAGAAAGACTGTTTTCGAGCTTTCACAGAAGAGACGAAAGTCTGCAGAGGAAAGAAACAAAACGCGTGTTATTCTGGGGGAATCGTTTACGCGCTGGCGAGCATTGAAAGCGCAAAACAGGCTTCCAACTGATGCCTCCGTTGCAAAGTTTCTGCTGGACAGGTAACTGTTTATCTCTCTTTTTTATGTTTTTATACATTTTGAAAGTTTTTAAATCTTTGCGGAGGTTGTCGTGAGAAAGCGACACCATTCGTCTTGTAAACAAATGCGCATGGAGAAGTGCTGCTGGGCGTGCTCGTTCACGAGGTTTGGTAGGTGTTCAGTCAGGAGAAACGGGGAGGGAGGGAGTGGGAACCTGCGCATGCGCTTTTTCAAAAAAAGGACTAACAGTCGCAGATTTTCAAATCGGCGAGAAATCCTCCATTCAACCTTTAACAGAACAAGTGGGAGAAAAAGCAAAAAACTGTTTATACAAAAAGAAAAGAAAAAATACTTAAAAATCACCACAGCCACAGTTGTGACTAATCTTTGACATGTCCAAGACTGATTCAGCCTATATTCAGCCTAATATATCCATTTTATATTTTCAGCACCTCTGTAATTTTGCTTTTGGTGCTCTGTCTGCAAACGAAGTTCCTTGTGAATAAATAAATAAATACATTTTGATTTGATTCAGACTTTTTTTTCTAACATTTCAGTATATCAACAAGTCAAGATTCAATTCCTTCATCACCTTGGATCTTTTTAGTTGAATTTGAATTGAATTGTCTGTAAAAGTATGTGGTTTGGAGCACAGTTCAGAGGGATGTCTTAGTTACGTTCATGAAATAACGTTTTATTCTAATAATACTACAACTGCTACCTTTGCCATTTTCTGCAAACAGATGTGGACTAAACATAGAAATACTGTAACCTTACATTAAAATCAATTAACCAGTAAAAAATAAAATGAATGAGTAAATGAATTTGCTTTTTGTCCTTTGTCTCATTAGATCTATCCACACTGCACTAGTAGAACTGTGCATTATGTTTCCCTTTGAAGTTGTCATTGTAAGTTCATTGCGGCCCCATCTTAATTTGAATCTTACGTAACACTGCCGCTGCTGCTCCTCATGTTTAGAGGGTATTTCTTCTCCTTGTATCTCTCTTTGGTGGTCCCTGGGTTAGCGTTTTGCTTTGGGCTGCAGTCTTTGCCTCTAGGCTTGGTTTGATGTGACTATCCAGACTGGCAATGCTATAGGAATGGCATACTGGGATAAAAAAAAGAAAAATAGTGAAGATTTTAACACTGAATTGATAATATAGAAAGTGGCATGATTACAAAAAGAGGAAGAGAGGTGCTAATGAGGTCTATTTCGTGTTCTTGGTTTTGCTCCCAGTGGAGTTCCCAGTTTTCTCTCTTAAATACAGTGCAGTCGCTTATAGTGATGATTCAGTCCACAGTTAGATATGTAAAAGTGCTATGCATTATGACTCTAAATTGACTCTTTAAAAAATAAATTAGACTGCTGTGATGCTTCTTCGTCAAAAAACATACCTTAGCTGTAGGGCTTCATACTATCTATCACACAAGTTCGAAATTGCAATATTGACTAACACTATAATCATAATAATAATAATAATAATAGTATTTTTTCCGTCTAAATTAGCCTCTTGGTTTTGACAGAGTTTGACCAATATATTAGGCATGAACATATTTGCTTTAATATAGCTGAACTTATTGTGTCAAAAAGTATATTCAAATATCACAATCATATCAATATTGACTACTTTAATTTGTTTATTGAAAGGGGGACCAAACATACAACATTAACACAAGGGTAATAAAACACATTACAACAAAAGACCAGAAAGACGTAAAAGATACAGGGCTGTATTTTGCCCCTGGCAGTAGCGCGACGCTGACGTTAATGATGACGTTTTGCGCCAGTGTAAGCAGTGACGCTGTGGGGTGTGGAGCTCTAAACAAGAGGTGTGATCATGGCAAAATATGAGGTGGAGTTTGTGTGGTGTGTTGCATTCCGTGAATGGCCAGAATCGTAACTAGTACAAAAAACATAACACAGGAAACATTTCCTGGAGTCGTATTATTATCCTCAAATGGATACTAGATAATCCTAATAAAACAACCTTAATCATGTCATGTTTATTTGTAGAGCACCTTATACAATCTTAAGACACCGCCCAAAGTATTGGACAACAACAAAAATAAAAACAATACAACACATTCAAATTTTATACAATTCTAAGAAAGTGAACAGTTCAACTTAAATTAAAATTAAATGAGCACAAATAACCAAAACCACATTATAGAATAATGGATATAGTCCAATTAAAACAGTCCGTCTGTTTTAAATAACTTTATTTCATTGCGCTTTTGCTCAAAACTATTGATCTGCTTCAAATGTCAAAAAAAACCCAAAACACCACGTTGAGCCTGTTACCATTAAATCACGAATTGATCGGCATCAGACTAAAACACCTCGGTCCAGTCCCGCTTGTGTCCAGCGGAATTAGCGCATACACATAGCAGTGCGCACCTTGTGTTTATGTGCGTCTGTGTGTTTGAGTGTGTCTGTATGAGTGCGTGTGAGCACATGTCTGATCGCACTCGCTGCGTGATGAACAGACCAGAACTGACTTTCTGAATGAATCCTATGAGAGGTGCGGCATGTCCATGTGCGAGAAGTTTGATGTTGTACGTTTGTCCTTCGGAACAGTTTGAAGTTCCTATGCATTATTATGGGATTGTTATGTGACGACGTCTCACACAGCATATTTTCTCGCTTTCGGGTCCTTTGCATCCGTCGATGATTGTTAACCGTTAATTTCACGTAATAAAGTAAAATACGTGTTGTCACACAGATATATTGTAAAAACATATCCGTGAGATGCTGTGTGTTGTTTGCGTCTAATTAACTAACTAATTAACTAAGTGCGCCGTTAGCATGCTAGTTGTTGTTAGCTTTACTATAACAGTAAACTCTGCTCTGAAAGTTGTGGAAAGTACTTACAAACTCATCAGAGTGAATAATTTGGATGTTCAGACTGAAATAGTTGAGTGAGCAATAACGTTGGAGCACTGCAAACGGTTTATGATGAACTAGCTCTTGTTTTCATGTTTTAGCAACTAAACAGTAGCATTGTAATGCACCTGTCAAGATGCTCATGTCGTCCGCCTAATTTCTTTCTTTTAATTAACTTAACAATACCATATCTACAACACTTCTCTATCCAGGCCTTTGTTCCAAGAGTATAGAGTTTACCAAAGACTAGCTAAACAGCTGTGAGCCAAACATAAACTCACCATATCAATTCAAGCCGCATGTTTTTATCCTACAGAAATGAAGGGAACGCGTCTCTGTCCTGTTTGTATTGATTGCTGATATATTTGAACAAAACTCAAGCCAGACTGTGCATAGTGTCAAAAACAAGACAAAATCAGCTGTGATATTACCGCAGCAGTTCAGACCCCAGTGAGACGTCACACTTAATAATCCCATAGGCCTATCCACAAATGAGGCTTTATTATTATACAGCACAGCTCATATCTGAGGATGCGCAGCAGCAGTGCAAAAATAAAGAAAAAACTTTGGGACCTGTGAGGATCTGGGAGGACAATGGCACTCAGAACCAGAAGGGAGTGGTCAGAGAAGCTTCAGAGCGGTGGTCACTGCAATGGTCTCTCTGGCTTCAGGACACACTTCTGTTTTGATCACAGCTGCTGCTGAACAGTGTGTGTTTACATGGTGGGGCTTCAGAGCTGTTTTATTGGCCCCGTATATGAGTCCCTCTCGTTCTTTAACAAGTGTCTTGTCCTCCGTGAAGCATTGGCTTCTCTCTTTGCATGGATATGCCATGGATGCAAACATCTCCTGCAATGATGACCTTTTAAACGCCACAGTTCTCAGTCATTGGTTCAAACGTGTTCACCATACATGGACTGTCACATGCTCCTCCAGTACACAAGTATAGCCTCTTTGCGCTAGTGTTACCGCTGTGAAAATAGCAAAAGCCCGACCTGGAACTGCCCCCTGGTCATAGCACTAACGCTAGGGGCAAAATATGGCCCACAGTCAGAGATTACAGGACAATTCTGCTCACACAACTCCTTCCTCCCAAGACCATCTCAAAGTCAGCAAAATATGGACAGGTTTGTAAAATAGAAAGTTTTTTTTCAGGTAGCCATTGCAATTAGAAACTTTGACAATAGTTTTCAAGTTCATTAACAAACATCTTGGTGTTGTTTTTCCTGAGAGAGTTGATGTGTTATTTTTTTTACAGAAAGTGATTCGAAATAGAGTCCTTTCGAATTGTTAATGCGCATGCCCAGCAATGCAATTTATCCATAATGGGAGGCCACGACTGTTGTGGGTTTGGATGCAATCATCGAAGGGACAAAGAAAGGAAGTGTGTTTTTTATGAGTTCCCACGCATTCTGTTGTGACACTGGTGCCCTTTACTCTGTAACTGTTTCTGTCAAGCTCACCATCTTGGAACTAAAACGTCTGTTTTGACACACTCTACATGAATCGGGTGTTTTTTTCTCTTTAGGTTGTTCATAAATCAAGTTATTAGCAATAATAACTGACCAATCAGGTGCTTCCTTTTCCAGGGGCCGTTTTAAATACAGGTTTGATTGACAGCTAGCGCCGCCGTCTCACTCTCAGGGCGGATACTGTTGTCACCGCTCCTGATTAGTCACGTGTGGTTGCCAGATACTTTTCAGTTTCCAAATATGGAGTCTGGCTCCGCTTTAGCCGCTATAACTGCTAGCCGCGATGGGCTTCATTTGGCTGGAGGCAAACGCTATGGGTGACGTCACAATCCCCTAGTCCACTGATATCTACAGTCTATGGTCACAAAGCGTGATTTTCAATTGAAGGGGCATGTGTTATCTTCAAATAGAAATAACAACAACACTTTCTTACCTACCTCATAGACATTCATAAACACGAAATTCTCGAGAGGTGTCTGGCTGCAGACCTTAATCCAGGGTCGCCTCACCGCAGACCTTAACCAGGAGGCGCCCACGTGACCCGTACCTTAACCCAGAGGCTCCTACCCGGATGTGTCAAAAAGAACCAATATCAACACGCACCATACGTTTTTAATTCAATCATTCCTCTTCTAGTTAATTTATAACTAGGTAGAAACTAAATTAAATATTCGTCTATCCGCTGATTAATCTTAACAAAATGTGATGATTAGAATTTGTATCGTGTTGTGAAGTGTATATTTAGATATTACAGCACCACACGCTCTTTACGTTATCGCTTCTAATGTGTTTCAATCAAACTATAACATCAAGTGTTTTTAAATATACAGTGATCCCTCGTTTATCGCGGGAGTTGCGTTCCAAAAATAACACGCGAAAAGTGAAATCCGTGAAGTAGTCACAGCTTTATTTTTTATTAGTTTACAATGTAATACTGAACTATGGAATGAAACCAATAATCAAAACCTGTTTTAAAGCCCAAAATTTGTTTAAAACAATTATTTTAATATAGTAATACAAGGTTGTAAACATTGTCACTCGTGTATTTCACAGTCTGTGCCTCTTCGTCCTGACTCCGCTCCGCTGTAGCGTCTGTTTCTACTGAAGGCGCACGAGAAGAACAGTGTTATGGGTAGTTGTTGGCACTCTTTCTTTTTCTGAGCAAGAAGATTTTTATAAACGGATATGCCACCTTCGATTATATTTGAGAACTGCAATGAACGACTCATCAAAGGGTCCCGTTCTTGTGCCGTGCGCTGAAGTTCAGTGGATGCACTGTAAAAATATCCGCACTGTAAAAAAATCCGTGAAGCAGCGAAGCCGTGAAAGATGAAACGCGATATAGCGAGGGATCACTGTAGTGTTAATGGCATTGGAGTGGAGTTTTAAGTAACATGTTATGAAAAACTAGGGGTAAAGTTTACTGTTAATCGCAAATTTAATGTGAATTTGTAGATATAGATCCATCGTCAATAGTAATGGAGACTGGAATCTGACACTGAAGAACACGAGGAGGAGCTGGAGCTTTCTAAAATCGTATTTGTTTGTGTGGAAGACGTGGACATTTTATGAAGAAGTGGTGGATGGGAGGGGCTTTGTTTTTTGTGAATGTAATGAGATTAATGAGTAATGCATGTAATCTTTCTTTCAAGTTTTTAATTTTTTCAATTCTGTTTTTTTTTTTTTTTTTTCTGATTATAATGTTCAATATTTTGATTTGCAGTGCTTTCAATATTTCCATAAACTGCCAATCTTTCATTCAGTTTGAATATTTTCTGATTGTTTTTAAACATATTTTTGCTAACCTCTTACTTAGGTTAGTAAAATGTAATATTGTGGCGTAACTTTTTAAAATTTTCGTCCGCGCAATGTGTACTTCCGGACCTGTGGGTGAAGGCGCCTCTTGGTTAAGGTCTGCGGCGCGGCTGGCGACTCTGGATTAAGGTCTGCAGCCAGACACTCTTGAAATTCTCTCCCTCTCTGCCCGTTGCTCAAAAACCACCACTTTGCTGCCGATGCTACCCAGACTTACGAGCGAACACTCCTTCACAAACAAATTAATGGAGAAGCTGAGCCATGTATCAAAGTGTACAAACATTTTATTTCATGATATATGTGCCATTTTTCTGCTCTCCTTTCCAGTAACATGTAAAAGAGAATGTTTTGAAGTTGCTAGATACCAGAAATGTACAAGTTCAGAAATCTCAACTCAAACTCAGTTAACCTTTAGCTCAGATGACAGTTTTGCATGCTAATTATTATCTGAAATAAAATACCAAAAAGTCTACACACTGAACAATGACAATGACGAGGCTTTGACCTCTGTAAATGTGCTCGATGGGTTGGTACCAGCTGACACTTTCTGGATTATTCAGAATTTGTGTGTTTTGTGGGCTAGCAGCTATAGGGAAAACGCATGAGACTTACGCCTGATGCACACTGACTCCGGTCCGGCACCGCGCGGGTCCAGCAAGACTTAGAAAGTGTGCCCTGTCACACCGACCTCGGAGCACTGCGGCTGCGGAAAGAATCCGCAAGAAGTCCTTTTTTGCTGGACGCCGCAGCGGTCTGGCGCGGCTTTCATGTCATTTGACGAGTGTTCTCGCGCAAAACCACGTAAATCTACGTGGCTTTCGTCAAAAACGGAACGCAGTTAACCGGAGCTGGTGTGACAGGCAATCTGCAAGTGACCCGCACGGGTCCCGGTGTACACTAGGCGTTACACTGGAGTCCTTCAAATCATACCGGACTAGCCGCGTTGCTAAGTAGCATAAGCGCAGAACACCGCGTCTACTTATTTACTACATTTATTTTATGTCTATGGCCCCACTGATTTTCCCACTTGAAGCACACACACAATGCCCTGGAGATAGAACAGGAGTAGCCATCACCTCAGCATTCACCAGGAATAAACCACTGTCTGATATTTTCACGTCAATATGCCAAGCAGTTTTCATTTTCTGTACACAGCCATCGCTGAAGAATTTATAAGCCTTGAGGCTTTTAAACGCTCGGAGACTGTCCCAGTCAAATCTTTGCTGTTAATCAAACAGCCTTTGATGCTCAGCATGCTAAAATTATTATAAAATTATTAATAATCTGTATAATTGATACGGTTTCCGCTTTTCAATACTATATTATCCGCTAGTGTTGCCAGATTTTACTGACAGTTTCCAGCCCAAAGTCCACATATAACCTGCCAAGATCAATGAAAACCATCCCAAATTATAAACTTTCCAAAATTACTATTTAAATGGCATACAAAGCACAGTTGCAACGGTACAATCATGAACAAACCAACGGCACACAACCAGATAAACATACACCACAGTCGGGCCCTTAGCCCTCCTTATTTGGCAACTATACAATACCACCATCTGATTGTATGGTGCGTTTAAAGTTGACAGGTTAGACTACATGTTTGACTAATAGATACTGAATATGAGTGTATTTAAGATTTTACTACACATTTAGCCTATTTTGTCCCCTGTTTGACAATCTTTATAACATTTATAGTGTTAACTGTCTATTTATTTTCAACTGTACGTCACATTTTGATGACACACTTCCTGTAATTTTAAACTTTTATTTATCAAAATTTCTTCTGGAACTGTCTTTCAAAAATGTAAAACTGCTATGCAAACTAAGCCATAATTTGAATATAATGAGAACTTGTCATATATACTTTAGTCCCATGCAAACTGGATAGCAGAATTGCAATACTTGTAGAATGCTTTGGACTCATTCTCCAGAACCGGGATAATCCACATTTTCAGCTCAGGGTGGTTCTCCCATTACTTCCGCTATACTTTCATGTATTTCCCCCACTTGGAATTCTAGTTTTAAATCCTGTATCTCCACTCCAGCCGTGAGATAAACCTACCTCGCCTTAAACCCTAAACGTTAAGCAGGACCTAACGCCTAACCAGGGTACGCAGACTGAGCCCGTGTTTATTGTTTCCATCCAATCAGAGGTCGATTACACATTTTGACTGACAACCAGCACAACCAATGTCATTGTCGCAAACAACTAAAACCATTTAATATTCTATTTCTATAATTACTCTATTCTATTCTATTTAATATTCTATCAACAACCCCCTCAATCATACGCAAATATTTATTAATCTATTTTGCATTTTCAAATTCCCGCCTGACACATCCAAAAATAGCCCAAAATCTATGAACCCGCCTAACGCAATTTTTTTCCGCCAGGAGCCAACAAAAGGAGCCCAATTGAGCGGAAAACCGCCCAATCTGGCAACACTGTTAACCGCCAATGTAGTTAATGTTGTTGTTGATAACACATGCCCCTTCAATTGCAAATCACGCATTGTCACGCGTGATTTTCGGGAAATCCCTCGGGATTTTGAACAATGGGAAAGGACTCTATTATTAGTTTCAGAAGTTCATCTGTGAGATTTGTAGAGATGTATGTTGTTAACCTCCTAGAACCTCTGTCAGCTCTATAAAGAGGCATAACCACCCATTTGTATCTCAGCATCTGATATTTTGCTGTGCAACCTGTTTCTGAAATGTGATAATATGGGGCTTATGATGAGAAACCCAAACTCTCAGAAGATACATTTTTGGTATTAGACTCCTCATCAATCTATCAATCAAACTTTTTTTGTATAGCACTTTAAATACATTTAAAATACAGCTCAAAGTGCTTCAGCTCCTAAAAGTTATAGAGAAACTAAAAATTCAAATGTGAAAAATATGCATAGAAATACAAATTAGGGTGTTGTAAACAGACATAAAAGTAGGGTTAAAAACATTAAACAAAGGAACCTTATTAGTGATTTAACTTATATTTAAGTTTTAATTATAGGTTAATTACTGATTTAACTTATATTTAAGTTTTAATTATAGGTTAATTTAAAAAGTATATTAATAATGAAATAAATATGTTTTTACTTACTTTTAAAGATATGAACATTAGCAGCAGACCTCAGATCCGCAGGTTGACTGTTCCATAAACGGAGGCCGTAAAAACTGAACGGGGCCTCACCGTGCATTTTAGTTTTGACTCTTGGTACAGCTAAAAGATTACTACCTGATGAGGGTCCGAGAGGACTCATATGATAAAAGCAGATCAGCGAAATAAATTGGACCGAGACCATTAAGAGCTTTAAAACCAATAAAAGTACTTTAAAATCCATCCTGAAGTTCACAGGGAGCCAGTGCAGAGACCTGAGGATGGGTGTTATGTGCTTTCTCTTTTTGACCCTCCTCAGCAGCCTTATGTTGTGATGAATTATTTGTAGACATTTAAGTAATTCCATTCTTTACATTTGACTTGTAAAAATGACGTGGGGGTCGGAGAGAAGCAGGGCATGGAGCAAAACACATACACAGACAGACGGACAGACTGCGTAGGCTTGCTGCAATTACAGGTAACAATTTAGATTGCTGCTTCTCTACTGCTTTTAATTATTAAGATGTAGGATTACAGATTTAATAAGAAAGTGTCAAGTAGTAGTAGTAGTAGTAGTAGTAGTAGTTTTCCCCCTTTTTCACTGAGCTCTGTCTTGATTTTGTCGTATACTTAACACAGCCACATCGCATATAACAGTATTTTTTGTTATCATGCAGCCCTACCAAGTTTTGTTTATGTAATGCGTATTCTCCTTCCTAGAGATCAAAATGCTTTGTTCCACCTTGTGTTGTCATTAGGTTAGGACTTATTTGTATTACACATCTCTCAAATGCGCAAGAACTCCCTTCTTGTGTAGAATGAAATCTATAACTTCTTCCTCCACAGATTTACAGAGTTTAGTGATGTGTTTGTCTGATTGGTCAATCACGGCCTCAGAATTTGCAAATGTTGCAAGGATATATGAGGTTACATCAATTCCTCCAGTCTTATTCAAACAGGAAATAGAAAATAGTGTTCCGAGATCTTGCTGTGTCCACACTACTGTTTTTAAATGTTGTTCCCCTGAAATGTTTCATCCCCATCCAGTGATTTAGGATCTGATGCAATGAGTGCCAGACCAAGCGAAATCTACCTCCGTTCCGATTCCATTCTGGATTTACTTCAGACTTGGTATAAGCTGCAGTATCTACATAAAATGAGTATCTTTCTATGAGCTTTTCAGTTTTATCAAAAGGCCATGCAGTTCATAACATAGAGCCCTGACGCATCACTGTGACTTGTATTAACGAGTGGGATGGCCTTCTCTGGTCACTAGGAGGCAGGGACATTAGTACACTTTTATTTACAAAAGCAATGCTCGGATTACTGCCTCCGTAAATGTGTACTTATGTTGCTCTCTATTCCTTTCGCCCGCACAGAGCCTTTGTCCACTCAGCTCCTTTTGCTTGGAACATTTTGCAGAAAGACTGGAAATTGACTTTTTGTCTTTAAATGTCTTTTAATGTTGATGTAATTGAATGTAATTTTAATGTTGTTTGTTGTAACAGTTTTACTCTTGGCCAGGACTCCCTTGGAAAAGAGTTTTTAAATCTCAGTGGGACTCCCCTGATTAAATAAAATTTAAATTAAAAAAAATAATACTAATAACATTTGAACTATAAATTAACCATGAGGCTTTTGACAATGGTATACTATGTCGTACGTTCTTACATCAAAAATTAAAATGTGTGTAATTACAGAAGTGAATGTTTAATGTGAAGGAATCGTTTTCACAAAATTTAAACTTGACCATCTCTTTCTGTCAAGATTTGCAAACCGTAAAAAGCAGGGAGTATTACAACCTTAGAAGAACATAAACTTATTCCTTACTACTATCTACATACATATACATTACTATAGTCCCGATCGAAATTCTAAGACCAGTTGAAAAATGGACAAAAGCCACATTTTGCATTGTTTGAGCTTTACAAGGTTCCGGGTAGAGCTTCAATATGCAATAAGATTTTTTATTTATTTTTTTTTGCAGCTGATCAAAAGTTTCAAACATAAACTCAGTGATGAGTTGTGCCACTGTTATTGTTGATCACTTCAAAAATTTGTTGTGGCATGCTTGATGCAAATGTTTCCAGGAGGTGGGAACACTTCTCCAAGTCGTGAAGACAGCCTCTCGAATGCCATCTACTGTCTAGAACTTCTGTCTATTTTTGTAAACTTCCCTTGCCATCCCCAAAGGTTCTCAGTTGGATTTTAGATCAGGGAACATGCAAGATGGTCCGAAAGAGTGCTGTTATTCTCCTGAAGAAGTCCTTTGTCCTGGGGCTTTGTGAACTGTAGCATTGTCCTGTTGAAAAACCCAGTGGTTCCACAGACGAGGGCCTCAGTCATGAGGGATGCTCTCTGCAACATCTGCACTGAGCCAGGGGCCGTTTGACCTGCACAACCTGGAGCTCCATTGTTCCATTGAGGGGAAAAAGCACCTCAGATCATTACGGCGCCCCCTCCCTGTGGCGCGTAGAAAACATCTCAGGTGGATCTGTTTGTCATGTCAGTTACGTTCATGAGGAATCATCAGGAACATCAAGGTTACTTTTTTTTCTCATCAGAGAATAAAACTTTCTTCCTGTTTTTTTTGTGCCCTTCAGTCACAGATCTGTCTGTGCGTCTGATGGTTATTGGGCTGCAGTCGGCATCAGTAACAGCCTTAATTTAGGTCGGGGATCGTCCAGTGTCTTGACTGACAGCCAATCAGATCCTCTGGCTCAGTTATGTTATTTTTTTGGGTCTTCCACTTGACTTTTTGTTCCATAACCCTCAGGATCTTTTAACAAGTTCCAAATGCTTTTGCAGCTCAAGAACCCGACCATGTTCAGTGTGATAGTGTGAATACCTGACTGAAAATTACACTGAATCCACATTTTTGAACAGATTTGGGCTTTTAAAGGCATGTGGTCCTAAACGTTCAGCCTTGTTCAGTTTAGTTCAGTTGTTGTTTTCAATAAAATGGTTACGAAAACTTTTTTAAAATCTCACTCATATTTCTTGTTGCATATTGAATCTCTACCTGGAACCTTGTAAAGATCCAACCATGCAAAATGTGACTTTTGTCCATTTTTCAACTGGTCTTAAACTTTTGATTAGGATTGTATAACCAACACTTGCCTTGAAATGTTCAATTAAAGGTGTTTGATTGCTACGAAATACATTGAAAAACAGTGAGTGATGTCACCTCTCCACAGATCTGACTTGTAATTTGGCCAGCTGGTCTTACCTACTTGGTGATTGACTACCATGGATATTGATAGGTTTAATGCCATGCTGAAGTTTACTTTGAAGAGAAATGCATGCAAACTTAGAATGTTGTGTGTATTGTTTATAATTAAAACCATAAAAAATAATTACTCCAAAAAGAGACACAAATATGTAGTGGAATCTATTAAATAACATTTCTGCACTTTTTTTTGTTAATTTCATGGTACATTCACATGTTGTGTGATACCTGAACCTCAACCAAGACATTTACAGCCAGATTTTAGCACATTCTTGATGTGCTGTTAAAATATTGTCTAAATTGTTATTGAAATAATGCAATAAGATATGGCTAACCTTCCATCAGAAATGTTGCACAGTGCACCTTTAGGGTATACTTGTATACATAAATGACTAACAAAACACATTTTCTTCCCATAATTTTACCAATAATAAGTTAAATCTTGACACTTGACAGAAAAACAGCCTGTTATTTCCACCACGATCACTTAATGTTGCCATTGTACGCTCCATAATAGCGATGACATAATCTGATAAACTGACATCTTTTCATGGCTCATCACTGTGGGTCTTCTTTGTGGACTTCCTATGAAAAAGTGTCTATTATTTATGCAAGACATGGTTCGAATACAAATGAGGCACAGAACGGAAGAGAGCGAGGGCGGCGCCCAGAACAAAAACACAGCTCTGAGATGAAAGAGAAGAAGCTGCAGTGGAGTCATTAGAATAATTATGTATAATTTAAAAGACCAGCTAAGAACTGGTATTTTCACTGAATAAAGCCTTAAATTAAAGGGACTGTACCTGATTTTTACTGTTTTGAAATGTGAAAAACAGCACTAGGTCTTGTACCAGATTTTTGCATGTAATAAAGTAAAATCTGTGTTGCCCCTGTACAGATATATTGTAAAAGCATCTATTCGGGTAAAACTGAGACCACAGCTCAGCTCTTTTTCTGCACCTATTTATAAGGTAATTTATACTAGGGGAGAATCAGGAAGTGCGTCATTAGCATGCTAATGTTTGTTAGCTTGTACCGTGACACTCTGGGCTCAGAAAATCGTGAAAAGTGCTTATAAACTCATTACACTGGATATTTAGGATGCTGGGACTGCATTATGACAGTGAGAGATACATTTGACTGCTGTAGACTTTAACATAACTGTTAAAGTCTGTTTTTCACGTTTCAAAAGAGTAAAAATCAGGTACAGGGCCTTTAAGACTAAGTTAGGACTTGACCAGGACTTAATCAGGACAAAGGCAGAACTAAACCACCGCTATAGTCCAGGACTAAATCAGGACTAAACCAGGACTAGGGCATCTAAACCAGGACTACACCAGGACAACACCAGAACTAGACCAGGACAAAGGGAGAACTAACAAGGGCTAGACAGGGACTATATCAGACTAAACCAGGACTAAGTCTTGACTAGAGCAGGACTAGGGCATGTCTAGACCAGGACAAAGGAAGGACTAAACTAGACCAGGACTAAACGGCTGGATTAAACTAGGTATTTTATTATGATTTGATTAAATCAAGACAAAACTAAAAATAAATCATTACTAAACCAGGAATAAAAGCAGGAGTAAATTGGGATTACAGCAGGTCTAAACCAAGTCTAAACTAAGACCAAACTGAGTTTTTGCCCTATAATATTATACACTTTGATAAGATGCTCAAAAAAGTCCACATTCTGTGTGCATTTTGGCTTCCCCGCCTCAGGATTCCCCTCTTTAAAAAAAACAGTGAATTTGCCTGTGCTGCATTTCTGCCTTTCTTTTTGACTTTGCTCCAGTCTGTTTCGCACCAGCTGCATTAAAAATGTTTCTGTCGACTCTCATTCACGTCTCCAAAGAACATTTTGTCATGACCTTTGAATCCACGCTGGGAAATGTCAAAATATCCTGCCTACAATATTTGGGAAACGCTTGCTTCCACTTTTTATTTACAAAATTGAATGATGTGTGCAAAAGTAAAATGTTATGCTTACGTGTTGGGTTGTTTAGAGTACACAAAGTTCCAAGATTCAAACCAAGACTAAATTAGGATTTAAACGGGTTTAAGTGGACTAAACCTTTGGATAAAGCAGGACTAAACCAGGACTAAACCTGACCAGCATTACATCAAGATTTAAACCAGACTAAATAAATTATGCCAGGAGTGAACTAGGACTAAGGACACGATCTTAAGCAGGATTCAACCATGCCTAACCGGGACTAAAGCAAGACTAAATCTTGTCTAACACAATTTATGTTAGGCTATGTTAGGCTAGCCTAGGCAATACACAGGCTAGCCTGTGTATTGTTACCATTATGTCTAGCGTAAATAAAAGCTGGTCTCATATTTAATCAGTCTAAGATAGATTTTATACTCCCTTGAAGGTAAATCTGGTGTTTTTGCCTGTGGTATTGATCAGTTCATAGCCGCAGCACTTCCGCTCCTGATTATGTGTGATTTGTTTCTGCAGGTGATTTATGCGCTCAACACCAAAAACGACGAGCATGAGGAGGAAATCGAGTCTCTCAGAGAAGCTCATGAAGATGAGGTACAAATATTGTAATGTTTACAAATCACATGGGTCTATTCACCTTATTCCGCCCCGCCCACTTTTGCCTCTTTTTGCCACAGATCTGCACTTCTGTAGGAACCCCGTTAATGTAAATGGTGAACAAGGGGAAAGTCTCGCAGCTAAAACATTACATAAAATAAATTGATTTGAGTGAAATGTTTACAGAAACAAGTTAACTATGCACCAATTTCCTGGGCGGCCTGAAAACGGCTTTGTAGTCCACGTAGAACTTATTTTCTGTTGAGCTTGTCTGCCCCATGTAAACAAATACAACAGAAAAAAGATAGCGGCGCCTGTGGCAACTTCTGGAAAAAGATCAAGTGAAACATAAATAGAATGTATGAAGTCCAATAATAATTTTTTTTAAAAACTGTTTGTATTGTGTATAAATAATAATAATCTATAATAATAATGTTGTCTGTTAGGTACTAAACTGTGTCTCCATGACATCTTATTCTGTGTAAAAGCTACTAACATGGGGTTCTTGGATTAGTTATTTCAGCCAAAAACTCCGAACCATGCTATTAAAAGAACTGGCTTGCATGGTTATATATTCTTCATACAAAATAAACCACAACACATTGAAAGTTGTAGCTCTTTTCATTGCTGTATACGCTGGATATTAAATATTACATGGCCCGCTCTGTCTGAAAATAGTCGCGCCCATAACGGAGCCAGAGAGCGGAGTCTGAAAGCTCCACATGTAAAAGCCTACTCTACACTTCTATTTAATATAAAAATTATTTCTTTGGCCTAGAAGTGGATCAAAGTCAACTTAAAGGTCTCATATTATGCATTATTTAGACTTTATTAAGTGCTTTCTCTCAACATTTGTCCTGCTTAAATGTTATGGATAACAGGTAAAAGTAATCCCAACCTAATTTCTGAGTGTACAAAATTAATCTACATATATGTGTACAAAAAATACAAAATCAAGGCAGTCTCTTATAAAGTTTGCTTAAAGAAGACATAGTTATAATCTATGACACTTATGGATCATGATTTTATATTTTTGACATAAATTACAATATTGATAAAAAATGACTCAATAGAAGAAGTCTGCTGACTTCAGGGTTGAAAACAGTACCCCCAGAAATACGTTAGTAAACAGCAGTGGGTGTTTAGGAGCTCGGGAAAAGCAGGATTTTCTAAGCAATGGCGTTTTGACTGCAGTTGAATCTTAATACAATTTCAACTGAGTAGATAAGAAGGAAAATGTTTTATCTGAAAGTTTCTTTTTTTACACCAGTTTGTTGAGTGTCAAGTGACAACTCTGAATTTCAAATTATTTCAAATAAATGATCAGAAGACCAAATGAACCTCATTAGACTTATTAAACAATTATAACACGGTCAAATGCTCGTAAAAGTTGATTTTGCAGAATATCTCCACTTTATAGGCACATCATGTAACTTTTCCACCTGGTGGCAGGCCCCCTCTTCCGAAAAGTTAAATCGTGCACCTTTACAATACAGTTGTCAACATTTGTGTATGACTTTGCTTTTTATTTGGAACTTTAAGATGGTACTGTATTTGTGTTTGTGTTCTTCAGGTGCAACACATAGTGACGGAGACACGGGACAAGATAATGCAGTACAAGAGTAAGATGGCAGACGAGGCAGACCTGAGGAGGAGGCTAGCGAGTTTAGAAGAATCTGTTGAGCTACACGAGCACATGAAGAGACAGGTGCAAACTACTCAACAGTTTTGGATTTTCTTAATTTAAAACTCTATTGCAACTTGGAAAGACTCAAATGAAGACAATAGTTGGTTGGAACATAATGAATGAAATAAAATAAATGATATAACGACATCTGTTGACAGATGTTGACAGTTGGCACTCAAACCCCGACGGGGAATGATATGCAATGTGCAGGAGGTGTAGAGCAGGATATGATAGCAATCTTTACCCCAGAGCCTAGACACTGGTGGTGGTGAAAATAAAAAAAAACTGGAAGAAAATTCTGAAAATATAGTGCTGAGTTTCAGAGGTGGTGCTTGGGTGGAGGAGGGCTGTGTGAGCCTTCGTCTTCTTCCGCTTATCCGGAGCCGAACCGCTGAAAGGAGGTCTGAATTTAAAATAACTAGGCTGAACGATGATAGGCCCAGCTTGGCCTATCGTAGCTGAGCAGGCAGTAAAGGTAGATTGTTCAGGTGAGGCAGCAGGGATAGTCTTCCAGGCTGAAACTTCACTATAGCTTCACTTCAGTTAGAGGTTTAAACTTTTCACTGTCACTCATAAAGTACAATAAACCATAGTATAAGTCTGAACATTTTGGCAGTATTAGCTCTGATCATTTATCAGCATTGTGGAAAGAATTGTGTGACAGCATCAAATGCTGAAAAACGTCTCTCCAGAGGTCAGCAGCCAGAACTGGCCATGATGTGAGTGTGAAGGGTCTTTTATGATGTTCCTGGCATGGAACAAATAGCGCTTTGGGGCAATGTCCTAAACGGGGAGGTCCTGATGATGTCCTCTGCAGTCCTTACCAGTCTGCTCCTTCCAGTTCAAACAGCCAGTTAGAGAGATGCTAAAGCCAAGGGGTCCCAATCAAGAATAATACAGCCACATTAAAAGTTTAAGACCAGTTTAATAAATGGCAAAAGTCACATTTTCAACAAGCAACAAGAAATGGGAGTGAGACAAAAAAATAAAAAGTTTGAGTAAACATTTTATTGACATTCTCTTTTTGAACATGGTCGGGTTGTTGAGCTGCATAAGCAGGGCCTCTCAGCACACCATCATTGCTGAGGTGGAACGCAGTAAAACAGTCATTTGGAATTTCTTAAAAGATCTTGAAGGTTATGGAACAAAAAAGTCCAGTGGTGGACCCACAAAAAAACAAAAAAAAACCACCAGCACTGAACCGGAGGATCTGATTGCTGCAGAACAGCCTATTTCAGTTCAATTATTGTTTTCAATAAAATGATTACTCAAACTTTTATTTTTGTCTCACTCCTATTTCTTGTTGCTTATTGAAGCTCTACCTGGAACCTTGTTAAGATCCAACCATGCAAAATATGACTTTTTCACCATTTATTCAACTTGTCTTCAACTTTTGATCAGAACTATACTTCTCCTTATATTATGATCAAACTTAAAAGAACCTTGCCACTACAGAGTGGGACTGAGGAGTTGAATGGATAATAGGGCTGGATACTAATCGACTAATCATGACTAGTCGACTGAATAATAAACTATAAAAATTGATCATTGTAATCGTTAACTGGACTACACAGATTCTAAAACGCATGTCAAAAGATCTTTTATGACAAAGACAGTGACATTTCATTAATAATAATAAAATATTCTCTATCTAGGAGCCTTTAGTCACTATATTTCAATCTTTTTTTTTTTGGCTAATAAAGTATAGAAATAATCGCTTACTAGTTGACTATTAAAATGATCGTTAGTGACAGCCCTAATGGATAATGTACCAAATTGTAGTTTGGAGTAGAGCTTTAATCTATAACTTAGGAAACCGTAGAAAACCAGCTGTTTCCAGTGTATAAAATAGTCTTTTTATAATCATTTCTTCATTATTTGTAAACACTCCATTGCATTTAGTTTCTTGTATTACAAGTTGTATTGTTTTATTGCATTGTGTGATTTTATTGGTACCACTTACTCTACATTTCATTCCATTCTTTTGAACCCGCCTCTAAAAACTGATGCTTACTTTCTCTGCGGTGCATTCATGCCCCCGCTAACTCCCTGGGAATCTGCGGTGTCAGTCTATGTGGCTGTGCTAATGTGCTATCGTGTTGCATTCAGGCGCTGGCGGAGTTTGAGATGTACCGGCAGCGCATGGAGGACTCCCAGCTTTGCACTGAAGCACAGCACACACAGCGAGTGGTGTCCATGAGTCGAGAGGTGAGTGAGAGAGGAGATAGAAATATAAATATGTGCGGGGCATGAAAATTTTATATGCTTCGCTTTCTGTTTTAGCCTTAGCCGAGGGGGCAGACTCTGGGGCTGTCGCTGAGCCTGACAACAGAGCAGATTTATGTTAACCTTTAGATTTAGGTCTAGCATAGCTGTATTGAATATTTATATTAAAATGCGTTGCAATGATAAAATTGCTGTGTTATTTCTAGATGAGCCATTTCTTCATGTTTAATGTGGTAAAACTGTTGTTAAGAACCCTACGGCATTTTTAAAGAAAAAGTAGCATTTTTAACCTCCTCCTCACAATTTCATAATAACTTTTTTTTTCAGTACCGTGAAGATATTGTTTAATTTGCCCAATTTGTTGTTTCGAGTGAAAATATTTAGAGCAACTTTGGCTTTGGGGGGTTATTTCCAATCGTATGTTCAATTAATGGCTAGATGATATAATTGTTTTAAATGTTTTGTAAACTTACTACCAATACTTGTACTGCTTTTATTATGGACAATAAGTTTTAGTATATCATGCCATAATCCATGTTTTATCATGCCACACAAAGACATACTTAATTTGATCATTTTGTATCATTAAATTAAGTTTTGTTTTCACCAAGTGTGTTTCTCCTGATTGCACTTCGAAAAAGGGTACATATTGTAACAAACCTTACATTTCAAAGTAGAGAGCAGAAATTTAAGCTCTTAAACATTAGCAGACATTTACAGACTTTGCAGTGGTCCTTGTATGCATCATGGGGCTCTGTAGCATCTATGGTGGTGCTTTCAGGTGGAGGAGATGCGTCGGGATTTTGAGGAGAAGCTTCGATCATTCAGCCAGGCGCAGGCACAGTTTGAGGCTGATAAACGGAGGGCACTGGAGGAGCTGAGGGCCACGCACCGACAAGAAGTGGAAGAACTCATAAACAAACACCAGAACCAGAGCGCCTCATCCTCAGAAGACCAGGAGAGACTGGCCGAGCTGCACCGACAGGAGGTGGGACCAACATGGACGCCGTTAGACTGGGGAGATACAAAGCGGTGATGTCATAAGTGTACCTCCGCATCCAATGGAATTCCAGCCCCCAAAAAATGGATATTGTTTTTTACTAGTTTCTTTATTAACAGACGGGATAGATGGTTAACCTGCTTGACTATTTATGGCAACCTCCAACCATCGTGTGAAGGTCTGACACCTTCTCCAGGACCACATCCCATGAACAAGGTGTAGGTTAAAAAAGAAACTAGTAAAACAGTTTGATCTAGGAAGTTCTACTCTTGCTCTGGAAAGTGTTGGGCAAAGTGCTATATTTTATCTACAGATTGTTAACTAAATAGACCACTTTGATTTCCTCACCACAAAACTATAGTGAGAAATATTGTTTTTGTCCAGGGAGCGTGGAATTATAATTGGACCTGTGATGTCACACTTATCAGCTCCATGAAGGGTTAAACTCATCTACCTTCAGTTTATGAGAAGAACTTCTGTAGTGCAGCTTTTGGCCCCCTGGGATTTGCATCTCCTCTGACATTTTGGGGCCAGATCTTGATCAAAGGGATGGGATGGGAAAGAGGAATTTGTTATAAACAGTAATTCAAAGGTGCATTCCATACCTGAAGCTCTTTAAACACGAACCAATATTTAGGAATGAATTGGTAGCCTGTTGTGTTCAGCAGTCATGTTTTTCAAATATTCAAAATAGTCAAATAAGCCTATTAAAATCTTTACTGAGTTTGGCTCAATTAAGAGGGATGTAAATCTCAGTGGTTTCATTTAGCATGTGCAAATTTGGCATGTTTCACTGGCCTGTGGAAACAGTAGTTGGAAAAGATTAAATGCAGTTGAGATCTTTTGCATGAATACTGGAATACATTTAACTGTGCAGGAGCTTTTTGCATGTCATCCTCTTCTGTTCCTCATTTTAATTTTCTCTCCGTGAAACATGAAGCTACACTTCACTGTTCTACTACACTTTTCGCTTTCTACAGAGGAATTCAGTAAGGGAACATGTTTTGGTTTTGGTAAGGCAAGAATGTTCCCGGTGAAATCAAGCTTGTTCCAGCCAGGTAACTTAATAAATGGGGCTGCAACCATTAATTTGAATAATCGTGACTAATCAGTGATTCAAATAATTGTTCATTATTTGAATAATAGTACACATTTGAATACACTTTTTGTAAACATTCTCAATCTTGAAGTCTTACGCCTAGTGTACACTGACTCCGGTCCGGCAGACTTAGAAAGTGCTTAAAATCAATGCGCCATGTTACACCAACCTCGGAGCACTGCGGCCATGGGTCCGGCAGCCGTGTGCAAAAATCTTTATGTACAATATAAATAATTGTTTGACTAGTAAACAAATCAAAAGAATAATAACTGACTAGTTGACCTCTAAATAATTGTTAGTTGCAGCCCCAACATGAATAGCCTATAACAATCAAAATGCATTGCCATATTGTTTTCTACTTCAGGTGGACTCGTTGATGGAGCGTGTGGAGGAGCTGTCAAAGGATAAGATCCGTTTGGTGGAAGAGTACGAGGCCAAACTGGGCAAAGCTCAAGAGTACTACGAGAGAGAGCTGGAGGCCATGAGACGAACGCACCAACTCACCACAGAGAACCTGCTGGCCTGGAAGAGAACCGAGGTAGTCTGCTTACTCAGTTACTGTCTCAGCCAAAGGAATTGTAAGATTAATAGTGGAAATAATAGTACAAGTCTGTATAGCCAATTATGAAAAACAGATAATCACCTTATTTGCTTCAGAGGCGATTCTGGCAACAGTAAACTCCTGGACAGACATAGCGTCCTGTCATATCTTCAGATTTCACAGAAGATCGGACCCGATCACTCAAAATAAAAAAAAAATTGAGCTGGCTTTAAGAGGCAGCTATAGTGGATGGTGGAAGTGTCTGTCATCAGCATGAATGAGTAGAGTAATTAAATGGTAAAACAGGTAGAACTAACACAAAAAACTACCCATTGCTCCTTTTAAAAGTGCTGATAGCTATAGTAGCAGTAGAGCTGTAAGTTACCGCTCTTGTGTGATTTGTGTAATAAACTCAAAAATGGGAGAGAAGCCCATCTACTTTGTAACTTTGGGACTATGGCCAGGTCTCTGTCCACAGCTTATATCCTTGTACACCTCTAAAAATATCCACAGATCTGTAGCTCAGCATTGCGCTGAAAAGATATTATACCCAGTGTTTTGTTATGTAACTGTGAGCAAAAGGTTGGCAGCATCCACCGTTCTAAATACTGTAAAAACGTAACTAAATCTGCTCCTGGTCTAACCACTTTAACACTGTTTCTGAGCTTGTGGAGTTTTGCATGTCAAATTATTATCTACCGTGAATTTGGACTCATGGAGTTACATAGACCAAACCTTTTTCCTTGAAGCCTCCTCTACGTGTACCGGAGACTTGCTGGCCCCCCCAGTCCAAAGCTGTGACCCTGACAAATGCATTAAATGATAAAACTGATTACCAACAAGCATTTGTTTCAAACAAATAGACATCAGATGTGTTTGTTTGGGATTTCTACCATTTGCTCAAATTATTACTCTGATGACCGGACCCTTTGACCAGACAAAGCTAGCATTAGCATTAGTGTGAAATAAATGCAAATTAAGTGTGTAAACTTTGTGGTGTTGGTAGGTAATTAAGATGATAGCGTGTAAAACTGGCATCTGAGCATATTCATGGATTTCAGGCAAAGGATTGCTTCCTGATTTGAAAAAATGGTATGGGATCGTTAAGTGATTACATCATACACAGCTTATTTTATCACTTCAGGTCCTATGCATCTGTCAGCTGACAGGGGGCATGCTAGTTGTTGTTAGCTTTACTGGATCGGTAAACTCTGCCTTCAAACTTGTGGAAAGCACTTTCAAACTCATCGGAGTGAATCACTTGGATGGTTAGACTGAAGTAGGTGAGTGTAACTTTGGGCAGAATAACTCTGGTTTTCATGTTTGTGAACAAAACAGTTGCCAATTATTAGGGATCACTGATACCATGAGTACGAGTACTTCATTTTGAGTACTCGCCGATACCGAGTACTGATACGATTCTTAAAAATTCAAACTCCACTCAGTTACATTTGAAAATGCTTTTTATTTATTCTTAAATTTTGACAAAAAGTAAGCAATAGTTACTTACATTCAAGAGGCAACTTTAACAGCTCAGCAGCTTCTTCTGCTTTTATTTCACTTTTCTGCGCCTCTACGTCACGTTTTAACATCTCTATATGAAATATGTTGGGTTTAGATAGAGTTGGCTGAAAGAATATTACTTTGGGTCTAAATGCCAGTGCCGCGTGTCACAAACTACATCTGGGTTTCCAAAACAAAAACTTTTAACTCAGACCTAATGACATGCATTAAACTTTTTGTTACCCAGAAGGCAAATGTTTACAATCAATACCACCCGAAACATGTAAATGGTTGTAAATGTCTTAAGTACAGTTTTAGGCTGTCATTTTATTAATGCTCTATTCATGCGCCGTGTTGACACGGTGAAAAAAGCGATTGCAGTTGCACAAACTACAAACTTTCAGTGAATCTGCATTTGTTTTCTTTCCGATACTTTTGGAGCGCTTTCTGATTGCGCGTTCTCGCGGATCCCGCGAGTCCCGCTCCTTGGGACTTCGCAGCCCTGGTGGACTGGTGGAGACAAATTGCATCCAGTAGGCGAGGGTCTGCGCTCTAAATCGGAGGCGGTCTGCGGCGCAGCGGAGCGAATTCAGGCGTAAGAGTAAAAAGAGTTAATTAACGTTACCACAGATAAAACATGCAACATATGCTGTCTAACATAAATCAAGCCACTTCTGTTTTAGTCTTATCCGACGGACATCAATGAAAGGAGAGCTTCTCTGTCTGAACCTAGAGTGTGGCATTATGTCAAAAACAAAACAAAACCAGCTGGGAAAGTGCCATGGCTTCGACCCGGAACTGAGGAATACCTGTGTGTGACATCATACTTAATTATCCCATAGCAATTGTCCTCCATTGTTATAGCAATAACACAGTTCAAATAAAAATATTATATCTTTTGGATGGCTAAAGGTTCTCACAAATCCTCCATATTAGGAAGGAATCATTTGCCTTAAATGAAAAGTATGAATTTTCCCATCAACATATAACATGCAAAATAAGTTAATTCTCCAACAAGGTATTCCTGACCAGGACAATGTCTAGACCAGCAAAGGATTCCAAACCTTTCTGACCAAGACCCTCAAAATATCTATTCAAACCATCCACTGTAAACTGTAAATAATTTTGATATTTAACATTTTTTGACTAACCTCAAAATAATTTTTTGATAATTCATTGTTGAAATTTTCTTTTGGGGCTACGGTTTGGTCTCGACCACATTATAAACACGGTTGCCAAGATTAACTGTAACCAAACACAAATAGGTGAATACATTTTTCACAAGATAACTTAAGATGCCCTCACATGTTCAATTTGTTATGATTTTTATTAAATTGACATTGTAAACTGTGTTGTTGTGTGTTTTTAGGTGGAGTTGCGTAAGGAGTTCCAGGCGCAGGAGGCAGCCCTTCAGAGGTCTCTGTCCAAACTGAGGAGCGAGCTGCAGAAAGCCCAAGAGGAGGCCAGAGAAAACCGGGACAAGACCAACAGGCTGCAGACCTCACTGGCCAACGCTGAGGGAACCATCAAGGTACTGATCTAAATGTGTGAATGAAGTGTTGTTCCTCAAGGTGGGTTACCAGTGTGTAGGGTAGTACAATTGGCTAGGTGTAGCTAATTAATGTTATTAAGTTATTAAGATTTGAAATGGAGAGCACTAGACATTTTAAACCTACTTTGTCTCATAAACTGAAGGTGAAGTTCTCGGTTCAAGGATATCTAATGCCAAAATCAGTAAAACCAGAATTATTTTGTGTGGTTTCATGAAAAGAAGCAAAATATGAAATATTTACATTCTATTATGCCAGGCATAATAGATTGGTTCAACTTAAGCTGCACTAAATGCTGTTGTGCAAAAGTAAGATTTGATTTGGTCTCAATCAATCTAAGGTGAATCTCTCTTTTAAAATATATACAACCTCAAACCTAAGGCTGAGCAGCACATCTAAATCATTTGATTAAATTGTTTTATTAATAATCAAATGCAAAAAATGTGTACATTGTCAAATTGAAGGCACCTGCACTGTGCGTCAATCGCACCTCTCCCTCGGGACTGTTTTTAAATGACTGACTAAACCTGGTACCTATTTAGCAACCCTTTACTACTTCATAAGATCTGCTGGTTGCGTCTATATGTTGTTTAATATGTGAAAGTTACAAGTTTGTTTTTCCTCTGCTCTTCCTCTGTAGAGATAGAGCAGTTGGACCTGTATGGTCAACGCTGTGTCTTTCAGCTCTCTACCACATGACTATTTTTGAGTCCAGCAAATAATCTAGTGTTTTCATGACAAGCCTTTATGTTACAAGAGCCGTGTGAATGAGCCATGTTAGTGCACATTTAAGTTATGTATTTAAGTCTCTGCTAAAGTCACAGCCCCACCCCTCGGTGTGAGGGGTGGACGCATGCAAACATAACATTTTTTATTATGAAACAAGTTTACTCCTGACTTTCTTTTAAGCAGAACAGATAATTGTGCAGAGTACAGAGAACAGGGAGTGAATTCAGTTAGGTGGATTTACAGAAAGACAAAAGTTATTCAGTTAAAATGAAAACAACACAAACAAAATTTAAACTGAATAGATGGCAAGGTAAAAGGCTTAGCCAGATATTAAACCAATTTGCAATAAACTAAAATGGATTATAAGTCCGTAGAACAAATCCTTTATTAATGGTGCAGACATATTAAAATGTTATTAGCTTCACTTGTTTTAAAGAGCAGAAGTCAATATTGACTCAAAATCTCAATCGTCCAAAATGTGTGCTAATAGTGTAATGACCGCAGGATCTGACTAAGTTCTACTGTTAACCCGTAATGATTCATGAACCATTTACCAATCCATAAGAAATTTGCTTAAAATGCAGAATGGGATTGAATTAGCGAATAAATCCTTTTGTAGGACAAATGAAAAAGTGCACGCCTGAGGAGACGCTTTGGTAAATTGGTGTGAAAGAATAATGATCTATTTTAAAGAGTTTGTATCTGTAGATGATGTTTAATTTTTTTTTTAATATGCCTTGTCAGAATCTCCACAAACAGCTGGAGGAGGCCATTCAGGACGGGGAGATCTGGGTGATGCAGCTCAAAGACACAGAGTACGAGCTGGAAGTGAGCCGAGAAAGAGTACAGCAACAGGCCACCGAAATACTACACAAAGCAGGTGAAGAGGACATGTTTTTCACAATAAAACTTAAAACTTAACATTTAACAGACAGGCTGATGGCAATTTTGCTAGCATTCTTTGACAGCAGCTTCTCTAACCACGACCAATAAAATACTCACATTCACTTTTATATTGGGCTGCAAATATTCTCTGTTTTGATCCTTTAAACAGTTCAAACAACTATTGTATAGGTTATATTGGGCTGCTGAGATACTATAAAAATATGGATTATTGCTTAATAAATTAGAATAGACTCACAGTTGAAAAAATGTGTTGCAATCCTACTTTAATATTGTGTGACAAAGTTTTGCCCAAGGACACAAGAGCAGTATGCACTGTCTGTACTAGGTTAGATGGAAGATTATATAACAGTAACTTCTTCTCCTGCTTAGGTCAGATTGGGTCGCTGCAGGCCACACAGATGTCCCACGAAGCCACAATCCGAAACCTGGACCAGGAGCAGAGTCGCCTGAAGGAGAAGATCCGGAACCTGGAGGGGGAGAGAGAGGCCCTGCTCAACCAGAGCCAAGCGGCTAGCGAGCAGCACAAGCAACAAGTGCACAAGCTTGAACAGGTCAGGAAGCAAGTAGTGTTAGGGCCTGTATTGTGCTACATTGAGGTTTTTAACTTTTTATCATGTTGTGTGTCTCAAATACCTGGAGTTTTTGTAATCTATGAAGCTCCTTTTATAGACATTGTTTCAGCTTGTCACAAACTGCTTCGTTTTTCACTATACTTGTGTGTTATCATCTTGTGTAGTTTTGTATAATTATATTCCATGATTTACTAATGTTTGCAGTTATTGTGAGCACTCAAATTATTCCAAAAAGAACTACATTAGAAACGAACAGGCTATGGTGTTCCAAGTAATTACAAAATTCAGAGAATGCTTATTAGAAGACCTTTAGGTCTTGCCTCACAGAAGAAGGCCACGGGATCAACTCCTGGGCCAGACCGGGCCTTTCTTTGTGCATTGCTTCTTTATCCCCGTGTCTGGGTGGGCTTCCACCGGGTGGTCCGGTTTCCCTCATCAACCCAAAACATATATCTTTGGTAAAATCCTCCTGCTGAGGTCTAATACAACATCTGGCGGTGGGTCCCCGGGTGCTGCACTGCATTGACCACTGCTCCTGACAGGTTGCCCCAGCAACATGGTTGGATGTGTCAAATGCAGAGGACAAATTTCCCCACGGGAACAAAAAAGGCTAGTCTATTCTTTAAAGCATGTTACCGTGACAGGTGTACTGCAAAAAAAAAAAAAAATAATAAGCAGAGGAACCTGAATTAATTAAAATGAATTGGATGATGGCCAATGCTGATACCAGTTGTTTAGAATCCAGAAAAATCATTTTTACCACAAACTTGTAAGAGAGTAGTAAAGTCCTGTTTTGTCTAGTGCCCTCTGTGCACTAAAGTGTTTTATGTGTATTCTTTAGGCAGCAGGATTGGCCAAAATTGCTGTAGTCTTCAGGCATATAAGTGTGGTTTTGTTTTGCTAGTCTCTTCGTGAGGAGCACCAGGGCCATGAGAAGGAGCTGACAAGGCTGAGAGCGCATTTCGAGGATGAGACGCGCAGGTTCAAGGACGCCCAGGTGCGAGCGCTGGAGGATCTGGAGGAGAAGCACCGCCGCCTGAGAGAGGACGCACAGCAGGAGAAGGAGGATGAGAAACAACTGCTCATCAAGGTTTGAATAAACTCACTCTATTAGTACTCAATCCTTTAACCCTCTAAATTATATACAAATATATACATAAAATTCCCTTCTCACCCTCCGCGGGTGGTTTCATCTATCTCTAAACTCGGGTCCAGGGAGCTGCACAGGATCTTAGCTGTTCCTAGCACTGCACTTTTTTGGACTGAGATGTTTGATGTTCCTCCAGGGATCTGCTGTAAACACTGGAGAGTTCTGAAGTGGCAAATGAGTCCAGATCTCAATCCATTGATCATACATGAGGAGATCTTAAAATTGCTTTTGGAAATTTGCTTTCCAATATGAGAGACCTGGAGCAGTTTGCAAAGGAAGAGTGCTCCAAAATTCCAGTTGAGAGGTGTATGAAGCTTAAGCATTAAGTTAAGGGTGCCATTCATTTTGTCTGGGCCATTTTCTGGGCCATGAGTTCTGTGTGAAATTTGGTCAAATTTGCTTTTTTTTCCTGTTTTTTTTGTTTGTTTGTTCCAATACACACAGGAAATAAACATGACTATATTGCAATACTTTTTGGGGAGAAATATTCAGGGGTGACCAGCCCTTTCAGCCATGACAAGTGGTTGGTCCTTATGGTCATTTAGTGCTTGTAGTGTGAAGTGTCTTGTCAGAGTGAGGTGACTACAACATCCCCATTTGTTGTCGCTAATGTTCATTATTTTTTAATGAATCACTAGTAATTAATTGAACAAGGTTGATGTGTCTCCATGGTGTGTCTCTCTCTCCTCTCTTGGCCCAAACATATCAGTATTCAGGTCTAGTGCTGCTTTGGAGAGAGAAAGAGGGGCAATGGAAAAAAGTCAACCTTATATAAAACAGAGGACAATAGACTAGTTAAAAATTGTGTTTAAGATAACCTCATGTGCCAAAGTTTAAAGCAGTGTTTTTCTTGGTTAAGACCAGTTTGGTGTAACAATTGATTAAAGAGGAATTATGTTTGTCATTGCTTTTCTTAACCAGTTGTGGTCAACTAATGACATTTTTGACATGCCCAGCTGATCGAGCTTCCATCTACCTAGTAACACTATAATTACATTTGAGTGTATGTATGTATGTTATTTGTAAGAAAGGAGACTTAACTCATGATTCACTCTCAAATCTTCAGCTTACTCACACAATGCCTTCGCCTTTCTGATGTTGTCCCGTAGAAATCCTTATATTCTAAATAAAATAATTAGCCAACTTAAAAAATTTTAGTCACTAAGACACCATTGACCGATTAATCGACTGAACGACGATGTAACTTTTTCGGGGGTTTGCCAGCGAGACGTTGCTTTTAATGTTCCACCCTAAGGCGTTAGACTTTCCTTCTAAATAAATATAAACTTTTATGTTTAATTTTCTTTAGTTAGTTTCCAATCCACATTTTTTCTACATCCCCCTTCTCTCTTTTCTTCCTACTCCCTCCCTTCCCTCTCCTCTCTCTTTTCCCATGATCTTAATAGTCTTGGTTCTATTTGAAGCTGATCACTAATTGGTTGATTTCCATTGGCACTAAGCCTCACCTGGGACAGAACTGAGCACGCTCCGTATCGACCTGGGGACGAATTTGCTTATATGGATATTCCAATGGCGTAACATGACAAAAGAAGAAAGATATTATAAAATATTAATTGTTATAATGCTTTTATCATCAGAGAAATGAAAGCACTAGGCACGAAATAATAATATGATGTTCACACCAAATACCTCTTCAGAAATGGACTTCAATGGACTTCAGTGAGCATGAATCCTGACAACACCTGAACCATATTCAGGTATAACTAGGACTAAACTAGGTCTAAACAAGGACGTTGTCTAACCGAAAACATAAAAACTACAATAGGTGTCATGGCAAAAGATTAAACTGGAAGAAGCTATTAAATTGGATTAAAACAGGACTAAATCCATCTTAAAGTCTATATGACAGGTTTTCAAAATGTTCTAATTATAACTTAGTTTGGTGGTAGGGCACCTGTGGCAATTATTTACTATAGGTTTGCATCTGTGAAGTTGCAGTTTGTGAAGAAATTTAGAAAAATAAAGGTTTAAAATAACAGGAGATGATTGAGTTCTAAAGCAGAATCCCTCCACCTATGTCATCAAAAAGCAACATGCCATGAAAAATACAAATACAATGTACACACAACTCACACAACATTTTGATACTTTAAAGTGTTGTTCAATGAAAGAAAGTTTTTATTGGGTATTATTATTTGTAAAATCATAACTATTGTGTAATTTATATGGGTTTTGGCCCTTATTTTGAAAATGGTTGCTAGGTAACAGTACTTCCACCTGTGTCATATTTGCTGGCCATGACCATCCAGGAAGTACAATTATAAACATTGCGAAAACCGTCAAACTGGGGATAAATGGGCAAAATGTTTGGTAAAATCTTAAATATAAGCATGTTCACTACGTTTGAGTGAAATGTGTAGTCTAATCTGTCATACAGACTTTAAATCAGAATTTATATAGGTCCAAACCAGTCAAGTCCCGGGTTAAGTTCCCACCTGTCCTTGTGCAGTCCTGGTTTGGTCCTCTTCTACTCCCGATTTAATTCCTGTTTCAGTCCCAGTTTAATGTTTTGATGTGGTGTGAAACACACAACACTTTTTGATACTGACATAGTAATGACCATTGTAATACTCTGTGCACATTTACATTTCCTAGTTGTAGCTTGTTGTGGCTGGCTGCACATATTAAGTCATGAGTTCAAATCAGACTTAGCTGGATTCACTTTGAGGCAGAGAAAAACGTGATGTGAAAAATATTCTCGTCTCCTCTCAACTGGAAAACCAAAGCGATGATTCATATCTTTTCTATTATGTTGCCCTACTGTTCAAGGAGAGAGGCAGAAATGGTTACTATTAAAAAACAGTCAAGTGGATTTTATGCATTTTCCCAAATTTGAAAGAAATTTAAAGAATTACAAATACTATAGCTAGATTTAATTTTACTTGCTACAATTATACTAATATTCCATCCATCCATTCCATAATATAAAATATATCCAGCGCAAATCATAAAGTGAAATGCAATTGTCATAAAGTATGATAAGCTGTCAGCAAATCAGGAAATTGTTGAGTGTCAATCCTAAAGACCTTTTGTCTTAATAGATTTTTGGTTTGCATGTAATAATAAACATAACCACTGACATAAACACACTATTAAATAATAAGTACTTAACCTATGCACTAAATGAGCAGGGCCATCATCCATATCTTCAGTGTACATGCTTGTACTTTATCTTAAGTAATGTTTCTTTGAGTCAATTACAAGAGAGAAATGTTCCTTTATTAAATCCACAGTGCCTAAAAAGCCACACATGTAAGCATCAAACAGATCCCTCTTCAGCCTTTTGCTTTTAAAGAAACTGCTGTTTTTAAAATCCACATGACGACTCACGTGTTCGGGCAGCACGCTTGTTCAAAACTGACTCATATGAACCACAAATAGGATTTACTAATGCAATTTAAGACTTCCACTGAAATGTTTCCAGAGCGAAAGCATTGCTTATTCTAGTGCAAATGTCAACCATGTATAAGGATATAAGGGATTTACATGGCCCAAGCAAACTCATGTTTCTAAACCAGGACTACAAAGATGAAATGGAACTAACCCAAGACTAAAGCAGAACTACACCAGGACTGAACCAGGACCCAACCCAATCAAGTCTAATCCAGGACTAACTAACCAGGTTTAATGCATCTCTGATAGATACAACCTTCTTCACAAAAACTTAACTACGCTGTCACTATTTTCTCCACCTCTAATTAGAGGTTTGATGAAGAGACCTGTCATAATTTATATTTTTTATTTTGTTTTTCAGAAAATGAGTCAGGAGTTTGAGATCAAGCGGTTATCATTGGAGGAGCAGAGAGACAGACTTCAGCAGCAGCTGGACAATCTAAAAGAGGAACTGTCTGCTAAACTCAACATGGCCAATCAGGAGGTAGGAGGCTGCATTCTGGGCTGTAAAAGGTTTCACGCTGCACTTTCCTGTATAATAAAGCTAAAGGGCCAAAGAATCTAAGACAAAACCGTAGTGGTAGGACTTCAGGAGTAGGACTACATAAAGGAAACACTAGTATTAATAAGAAAACAAACTATATCAGTGATTGCCCTAATTACAACTGGTAAGTTGGATATGAATAGAAAAAACAAGGACAGCAGTAAGTGGAACTGTCGATTTGAGCAACCTGCATATCATTTCAACAAGGCATACAAACTCCACAGAACAGTGGCTACTGAGCTGGATTATGATACGTTTTTTGGTTAAAACAAGTAAGTGTAGATTCTAAGAGTGATGATACAGTTTAAGAGTGTAATGGTATCTTAAGTTCTATTAGAGTTTTTTTTGCACAATTTAAAGGCCTTTAAACAGTCTACTATATAGAACATATGACTTTACTAACATGTTGACCTTCGCTCTGCCCCACAGGTGTCTCATCTACAGGAGATGGTGCGGGAGGGGGAGCAGAACCTGAACTCGGCCCAAACACAAATTTCCTGTTTGAAAGAAACTCAAGAAAAACTCAGAATTGAATTGGACGCAACAAGGGCCAGAGTCCGAGAGACAAGTAACCTCCTCACTGACCTACAGGTGAGAACAGTCAACAATTAGTTAGATCTACGTCCGTTTCCTATATATTTCTTATATTAATAACTAGGGTTGAACTATTGTAGTTATATACCTAAGATACAGTACATTTCTTGTTACATTTTTCACTACAACTACATTATGAAAGCCATTAAGACTGATGCAATAAAGTATTGTTGTTTTTTTTAAAGCAAACAATTTTTTGCGGAAGGTTTTGAGGACAGATATATTTAAGTCTAACTACATCCTGCTAACTTTGATATTGAAGATTTAATGAGGAAGCTAAGACAGGAAATTAGCATCTTTAAGCTACCAGCTGTGCTAATGACAATGATTAGACTATTGTTGGCGAACTATATTTTCCCCTGTACAGCTCCAAAACTTCTTGTGTCTTTCAGTGCTGTTTTTAGTGTCAAAGAAGTCATAAAAATGTTCAATAATCTTAAAATTTTAAGCTTAATAATTGGATATTATTTTCCATGTAACTTTAAAGTGTTGGTGGCTGCTACACCTGTTTTTTGTTTCTTTGCCCATAATTATTTTGTGTTCACTAATAAGTCATTCTTGCATTTCCATCGTTCCACGCTTGACCTCTGCTGCTTGTTTTGCAAATGCAGAAAAAGCGATTTAAACAGAAAATGTGCTACCTCTTGGTAAGATCAACAAGTCAATGGATTTTTCTATCACAATCTTCTTAAGTTTGTCACTGCAACTTCACTTTACGCAGTAGTTTTAATGGGCTTCTCAAAATGCCCTGATATCCACTCGCACAAAAGAAAAATAAACCTAAACTTAAACCTAAACCTAAAAGTCTCAAGTTTAGGTTTATTTTTGTGTTGTATTTTTATTGAACACGATTACTGTAGTTATTATTGCAACTTCACTTGTCTTATTTATATATGTCAGTTTGAATTTCATAAAAGTAATAACTATTCAACCTCATTCCTCAATCCTATTTTTTCTATATTTCTATTACTAAACCCTTTAACCAGTGTAAAATGTTAATGCACAATATTAAACTTAAGTCAGGAGCTTACCTTAAAGATAAATAATTCAAAATAAAATGTCCTCAAAATGGCACCACTTCCAACAGGAAACCGAAACCCATGAATATAAATCGAACGCATTATCATCATTGCTATTACAAAGTGTTTCTTTAGATCTTTGATAGTAATAGTACTGATAGTAATATTTGTCCATGTCTGCTCAGTGGTGTATCAGATTATTGGCTGGTGCTAACTAAAGCTGTACAAACATGTTGAGTGTTTAATGACAAAATGACACGGTCTCGTTAATGTGTCCAAATATTTACGCCTTCACATGTCACTCAAATGCATCACGACTTTTCAGAGGAATCGGCCTGTACAAAACACTGTGAGTCATTTCAATCTGGGAAATGAACCTGCAATTTGTCACTCAATATGGAGATTTATGATTATGTAAATGTGTGCTGTGATTCATCCAAACATCTAATACTATTATTGATTGAATAATATGTAGTTATTAGTGTAATCGATGTATGTAAATTATGTTGTTGAAATTGATAATTGCATTTTGACTTCTATAAAACAATGCCCCAATGTAACTTGCATCATTAATAGACATTGAAATCGATAACATTTAATTAATCAAAAACATATATGATGACATTCTTTGTATATTTTAAAGGTTCGTTTGTCTAAGTGGGTGTGGAGCTCAACAGTTACCATATATAGAAATCAAAGCTTGCTTGGGGCTAACCATGTCGCTAATGATCAAGAACCACAATTTTATTTAAAACCATTGCAGATTTTGAAGTGGTCGAGACTCCAAGACGTATGATGTCAACTACCATCAAAAATATGTACAATATAGTACATTGTGGATACTTGAATAAATGGCACACACTGGACACAAAGTTGTCTTTATATTGTTTAGTTCATGCGTTCCTAGTAAATCTGGTTAAATATGGTTTAATTTACAATTACTAAACAAATCTTAAAGGTACAATATGTAACTTTTTCTGATGCCAACTGCTTGTTTCCAAAGACACATTATTGCTTTGCCTGAAATGTTCCACAGTATGGCTTTAAATGTAGATATTCTGCAGTTATTAAATTACAGGTGTAATTGCTCAAAAATTCCTTGTAGAAAATGCATTGTTTCCACAGAGAGAGAAGAGTTCTATGCCATACTGTGGAACATTCTGGGCAAAGTAGTAACATCATGAGACTAACAAGTAGCAGACCCTCAACCAGAAAAAATGTGTAGTACTACTTTCATTTATTTCATATTTTGGTGTAAAACTCCTAATCAATAATATAATCTAGTAAAGTAGTCAGAACCTTTTATGACAGTTTATAATCTACAACGGTGTTTCTGTTCGCGTCATATGGCCAATTAATATTTCAAAGTCAATGTGTAACCCTAGGTTTTTTTATACAAAATGTCCTTCTCTTTTAAATAAAACTTTAACTTTTTCCCTCTGTGTCAGAGCTATATAGTTCCTAATTAGCTCATGAACATATTGTGCCCGTGGTGTTCTTCTGTCTGGATGAAGTGTGCAATCATCCAATAGACTCTCGCCTCTAGCTTAACGTTTTATAAATAAAAGTGGGCTTTCATGAGTCATCTTGCAGAAAAAAAGATAATTTGTCTGTAACTGAATTTAAAATGTCGTTCACTTGGTGATAAAAACTATGATGAGCCATAACTTATTGAATTCAACCAATAAGGATTTAATTTTAAACATTTTGTAATTTTTATTTACACAAAAATATATCTATTCATGGGTTTCAGAGTCCTGTTATATGCAGCATTTGGAGAACGTTTCCCTTTTATTAGGTATAACGGGCCTAATTTCTAATAATTCTGAAACCCATGGATAATGTGTTAATTATATTTAAAAATAATTAGGCAATGCACAATATTGTCATCTCACCCAAATTGTACATATCATTGGATAGTTGTCACTATAGTGTCTTTAATACCTTTAAAAGGTGGTTTGGTTGCTTACCATGTCCTTTTTAAAGCAAAGCATTCAAATGTATTCTCTTAGCAAAAGTTGTGAGAAATAGAACAGATAAACAAAGTAAAAGCGTTTTTAAAATTTTTTTATTAATGTATGGGATAATATATTTGCTTATCGATCTATTTTCAGGAGGAGATTGAGACACAAAAGCAGCAGCATGAGGCTAGAGTCATGTCCATCCGAACAGAGGAGAAACAAAAGATGGACAAGATGGCCGACGATCTGGACCAGAAGTGGAGAGACGCACTGAGGTGAAAATACACAATCTTCTATAATACGTTTTATCCCATTTGGCATCTATAACTGACATCTGTTGTATGTAAATTTAACTCTAGATCAAATGGTAGGGCTGGGTGATATTGACAAAAGTTAAAATATCAATATATGTTTTGCTTTATCTCATGTAGTTTTCTGCTAATAGCTGCTTTGTTCGCTGTGCTGTGAACAGGCCGCTCTCTCAGCTACACAGCCTCATGGGTGGGGGAGGGGTTTGAAAAAGTTTATTTACCACAAAAAAAATTACAATATTTTTTAAAACAAAATTATGGAAGCTATGAATTGTGTATGTAGATACTATTTATAGTTTTATCATTCGCTGTTTTTCACGGTTTTTAATCACATTATTCATCACCTTATCAATATTTATTGACCTTTTTATTGACCGTTATTACTGAGTGTATTTGTAACGAGGGTTACCCATATCTCCAAACAAAAAATGCAATATTATCCATATATCGCCCAACCCCAAGTGGATATTATTTCTACCAATAATGCCATTAAAATCCACCAGTTTATGTCACATTCCTAACGAACAAACTAACCAAAACTAGCTCAAAGTATTGGCGTGCAAGGCATACCTAACAATATACAAACTTTCTGTATTTGTATTATAATGTTGTTCATGTGTTGTAGAACCATCTGTGAAATTAATCAAATGAAACCATGAAATCCTACTATAAGTTTGTGGGTGACAATTTTGAAAGAAAAAAGTTTCAACAATTTCAATAACATTTGTTTTGTTTTGCAGAGAGGAGGTCCGTCTGCTGAAAGATGAGTTGAATGAGGAGTATGAGGCAGACAAACAGGCCGCGCTGAACCAGCTCTCACAACAGAAAGAACTGGAGCTGATGGCTGCAAGAGAAGGCTGGCAACGAAAAGTGGAGGATCTACTGGAACAGGTGACAAACCAAGACTGAACCAGGGCCCAAACCAGGTCTTAACAAAATAACCAATACACACTAGACCAAACCTAAAGCAGGACTGAACCAGGAGAAAATAAGAACAGTAAACCAGGACAAGACCAAGACCAAGAGCTAAACTAGTATTGAATCAGGACTAAATCTGAACTTAACCTAACTTAAACCAGGGGGATAACCTGGATTAAATCAGTACCAAACTTTGACAGAACCAGGTTGGAACTAGGACTAGATCAAGAAACAAACATGGGTTACAGCAGGACTGAAACAGGATTAAACCAGTGATTAAACCAGGACTAAATCAGACTGAAAACTGAGAAAGGGTCAGATCAGGGCTAAACCAGGACTAAACAAGATTTAACAGAATTGAATCTGAACTAAACCAGGACTAGAATTGGATGTAGGAAGACTTAATATAATATAAAATCAGGACTACAACAAATTAAGTATGACTCAATAAATATAAAAACATTGTTCAGCTGCCTTATTATTATTATTATTAGTAGTAGTAGTAGTATTATGTGTACAGTGTGAGTTATGTCACAAAGCATTGTTTCAAAGATAAGGAGTGGACAACTTACCGTCTTTATTTTTCTTACCGATTTATTTTGAAGACAGAGAACCACCATTGAGTCCAATTTTATTATTTCGGACCCTTCGCCTCCATAGTCCATCAAATATTTACTTAACCACACTTCACCCTTGAGATTATATTGACAATCCCCCTCTATGATGTGAATAATGCATCAAGCAATTCCTTACCCCATCTCTCGGCTTGACAGAAGTCACCGTTTGAATAGCAGACATAAACTCAAACCTTATTTTGAGACGTTAGTTTGTAAATGATCACACAATATAAAACGGTTCTTATCAATGTGTCTACAAAGGACTATAATGTTGCTTTGAGGCATTTTATTTTCTGCACTGAAAAACAAAATGAGTGACGCAAGCAAGTTTGAGATTGAATGAAGTAGAAGTAAAAATAGATAATTCTCTGAAATTATACAAAAGCTACATATCTGATTAGACATGTCCCTCTAGCTAACGTCATATCTTTAATTACTCATGATGGACCAGGCAAAATGCACCTGAGCCCTAAGATAAAATGGTTTAGATACAGGATTTAATTTGAGATCATAATAACCACTAACACAGCAATTAAGATTAACATGAAATTACAGTGGGCTCTCTAGTTTACCCTATATTTCACTTCTTCTTATTTTAAATACTTTTAGGAACTACTGGGTAGCTTATGAGTATTACCACTACCTACTACCTCAATCAACATATTGTAGTACATGCAATAAACACAATTGGATGCAAAATCCTCCCTGGGTACTAAGTAATATTGTGACAAAATATAAATGCATATATTATAAAAGGTGTCCAATTTATTATCTTATTATTTTTCTTTTGTTTTTGTGCTAAATTCATCCACATTTTTATTCAGTTTTTACACAATGTCAGTGTTTGCTTAGGTAAGAATGAACCAGCTGCTCTCTGGACATCTGCCATTACGTCATTTTTGCCAACGGCTTTCTATGCTTGAGCCTATTTTTTCTATTCTTAATTTCTGATCTATTGCAATAAGGTAGATTCAATAACCTGTGTAGTATAAAAGTATAAACTTAACTCAAGGAGAAATATTATGCATTTTTATATTGTCATTAACCTTTTAAACGTGGTCTTGAGTACCTTAAGTTTATTTATTTTTTAATAAAGACAAACACTTCTGTATCTGGTTCTGTTTGCCCTAGCACTTACTGACTTTAGGCACCATCTACTGCACAAATCACAACTAAATATGTGTTTGTCAAGAAATGTGAGGGAACTAGTTGTAGTGATCGTGTTTAGACAGCAGAAATGCTCAAACGAGTCTGCTTAAAACAGACGAAGATTCTAGGATAAGTGACGTCTAAAATCAGAAAAACAAGTTCACTAAGTGTTTTTAACCGTTTGAGGGGAGAGGATTTTCTAACCAGATTTCCTCAAAATAGCGTGAATGATGCTAAATGCAACTCCAGGTATGTTTTTGATGACAGAACATTGTTAGAACATGGTTAAAAGCTAAAAAAAAAAAATCACTATAGCATATGTTTCCTTGTAACTGATCATCTTTAAACCAGAACGTTATATTTAAACGCTGCACAATTTTACTGAAGGTTTTACATAGACAATGATTTTGAAGGACTGCCAGAGAGGGAGGGAAAAAAAAGACAAGACAAAATTATTTTTACTTTACAAATCATCTTCGCAGCACAGGCTATTAGTAATTATAGAATAACAATGCAGAGTAATTAAAATGGCTGATAATATCAGACACAACATTTAAAACCCATTTATTTTGTCGAAATAGTGGGTAACAAAGCTGTTTTTTTTAAGTGTGCTGGGGGGAGGCGGTGTTGTTGAGTGATAGATTGGGCCCATTTTATTTCGGACATACTGAGTTTAATGCAGCTGTCGATCAAATGTGCCGCAGTGGCTCCCAAAGCTCCCTAAGTGGGAGAGAGCGGCCCTAAAGGATTATGGGTAGGCACAAGGCAGGCTCCACTCCAAGGCTCTTTTTACGTAGGGCTGTAACTCACTATCTATGCAAAACTCACAGTGCACATCATCATGATGGTAATTTCACAGTACGGTGTCTTGCAATATTGAGAAGAGGCTAAAATGTATGAATATTTTTTCCTTTTTAAAATACCTTGACAAGACTGTCATAATCCAATTAGTTCTTGTTAATAATTATTTCTTAATTTAGTTTACGCTGAAATGGAGCAAGTTCCCTCTGTATTTTAGCTTTTGCTTCAACTAAACAATGCATTTAAGCAGAGCACGTAATTCAATATATTGTGATATTATTATTATTATTATTATGGAAAGTAATTTTAGATCAATACTGTGATTTAAAATGTCCAAAATATAGAATAACGATCCACGGGTGCCATACATCATACCAATTTAGAAGACAAAAGCATAATATATCCTCCTCATTGTTAGATACTGTACAAGCCAACGCTGACTGACAAATCTCTTTCTGCAAGACACTACAAAACTATGAAATATATCCTGACACATTTTGTTTTGTTAATGTTTTCCAAGGATTTACACGCAGAGAACCTAAAACCGCAGAGGTAGTGGGAAGTGTTGGTGTCTAAATGTTGACCTAATTCACTGCATGCTTGAATCTGCTGTCTGCTGGGTTTTAAGAGAAACATTTTTAAGCTAAAGGAATAGAAGTGGTTCACTTTAGGATAAGCTGGCTAGTGCAAACTCGTGAATTCCGTATAAGCAAGAAAATATAGGAAATATATAATATGTTGTAACGTGTTCTTATATATATGATTTAAATGATTAGTGAATTAATTTAATGATATACCAGATGCCTTAGCCCTTGCCCAATATCTAAACAAGGACTAAATTAAAGAAGACCCATTGCAGTGAAACTACTTTCCAAATCAGGTTAGACCTAAGCCAAAACTTGACAAGGAATGAATCAGGGGTATCTAGACTAAACTAAACTAAACTGTGCTAATCCATGACTAATCCAGGACTGGACCAGGACAAGGGCAGAATCAGGAATGAATGATGACTAACCCAAGACTGAACCAACTTTGAACTAAAACACTAAAATTAAAGCACTAAACGTAGACTTAAGACTAAACTGGGTAAAACTTTTGATTTCAGATCTCGTTGTTGAAGCAGTCCCTTGAGCTCCAGTTGTCTCAGTCTCAGGCTGCGCTACAACAGCTGCAATCACAGTTCAGCCAGGAGAGGGAGCTCCTCACACAGCAACTCAAAGGTAACTGGACAATGTATTCTTTCTATAATTGTCCTCAAATTAGGGTTATATACAGATCCTTTCAGATGCAATCCAACGTTAAATCCCTCTGTTCCATATTGAAGCCCTAGGGAAGCGCTGTTATATCTGGCCCAATCCCTCCATATTCTAAAAGCTCTGAGCTTTTTAGTCAATGTACAGCTTGCATCACTTCAACAAAAAACTGTGCTCAGTATGAGACTTCATCCCCATCCACTTCGTTTACTTCTGGACAAATGCAAGTCTTTACAGAGCCGTTGGCACACATCTGAACAAGAAAGGAGTAAAGTAGTTGACCTCAAATTGTATTCAGCATATTGCCTTTTCCTGTTGACTTGCACCTCAGCATGACCAGCTTCAGTCTCCCCCCTTCCATGACTCTAACGGTCCTACCCCTGTGTCCTTGTCAGAAAGTCAGTCAATCTCAGCATGACATCACTTACAGCCCATTTCATTTAAGCCATATTGGAATCTCACCCATAGAATCTGTATCTCCCGTATCTATCCCTGAGCGACTAAGCAGCACCTTACAGTACGAACCAGGGTCTTAAAACAAATAGAATTGTCCCCAAACTCTGGTCAACCATCCCATAGCAAAGTTGTGAAATGCGGTCTCCTGAACATTAGATCCTTATTTTCTAAGTCTCTTTTAGTCAATGACATAATAACAGAGCAAAAGTTAGATATAATGGCTCCGACAGAAACCTGGTTACACCAGGATGACCGTGTTAAGATAAACGAAGCTACAACTCCCACCCACTCACACTCCCACGTAGCCCGCAGCTCTGTTCATGGTGGGGGAGTGGCCTTAATTTCTCACTCTAATCTTTCATTAAATCATAGAAAGTAGGAATCTTTTCATTCATTTGAAAGCCTTGTCCTATCTCTTATCTCTCCAATTTGGAAAAGACAAAAAGCAGTTCTACTCGCTGTAATTCATTGGCCTCCTGGTCCCTACTCAGAATTCTTAAATTAATTCTCAGCTTTTACATCCAGTCTCTTCTTGAACTCTGCAGATAATGACATGGCTTCAGTCCTGGTGCTGCTTGACCTCAGTGCCGCCTTTGAAACACTGGACCACACAATTTTGCTACCCAGAATGGAATTTACCGTCAGAATCGGAGGCTCTGCCCTTGATTGGTTCCGATCATATCTCCAAAGGAGACAACAATTTGTCTATGTAAATGAGAGACCATCGTCATGTTCTCCTGTCAAATTTGGTGTGCTTCAGGGCTCCATGCTTGGGCCAATACTCTTCTCTCAGTACATGCTGCCATTAGGAAGCATTGTAAGAAGGCATGACTTAAATTTTGATTAAACCAGACACCCTTGACTTGACCCGTGGCTCAGGCATTGTGGATGATGGCCAACCAGTTTTTGTTAAATTCAGAACAAAACCGAAATTATAATCCTTGGTCCAAAAAAGCAAACAGACTTTCTGCTAGCCCACAGGTTCTCCCTTAATGATGTCATCAAGTCCATCAGTCAAGGACCTTGGAGTTATTATTGATCACGACCTTTCTTCTAAATCATATATACATCAGATCTGTAAAAGTGCCTTTTTCACCTTCGCAATATTGCAACAATCAGAAACATCCTCTCAAGACAGAATGCCAAGAAACTTATCCACGCATTTGTGTCATCAAGAATGGATTATCGCAATGCATTATTGGTTGGATGTCCCAAATTCTCACTGAACTGTCTGCAACTTATTCAAAACTCGGCTGCTAAACTACTGACAAGGACAAATAACACAAATAACAAATAACTGACGGGAGCATATAACACCAGTGCTGGCCTCTCTCCACTGGTTGCCAATTCATGCCAGAATACACTATAAAATCCTACTTCTAATTTATTGCAATCTTTAAATGCAGACGAAAGACCTTTCTTTACAAATCAGCAAATGGTTAACATATAACCCATTTTAGCTTTTAGCTTGGTATTTTCCTACTTTGTACCCTTTCCCTTAACCATAATGCATATTCTGTTGTACTGTTTTTATTTTCATTTTGTGAAGCGCTCCTTAACCCTCCAAAGTGAAGTCTAAATCATGTCTAAAACAAAGGACTAAACCAAACTGAACTGACCTGATCCAACAATTATGTCTAAACCAAGAGTAGAACTCCATAGGTATTATACTGCAGCTCTTTACCAAGAAAAAAAAAGGATGTACACTTTGAATGTTAATTTCAAATATATTTCTTTTTTTGTTTTTGTTTTTTGCTGGATGCGCTTAAGTTTATTTGTTGTTTTGTTTCCCAGAGATGCAGAGGGAGCACCAGAGAAGAGAGCATCGTTTACAGGAGGCTCACTGCTGTGCTCTCAGTACGATGGAGGAGGCCCGGCAGCACCAGATCAGGGTAAAATACATACATTCAAAGAGTTTGTCTATAAAATCTTCCATGGTGTTTCTGACAAAAGAAAAAAACGAAGATACATTAGGCCAAATGAAGGTTTTGATACTGTGTAGTTCCTCGATTATCCACGAGAGGCCCATTTTTTATTTGCTGTATTTTTCTTGTACTTTTGTATCATGTAACTTAAATGAGCAAAACAATTTGTTATTTTACAATCTAAAGAAATATATTCAATTAAAATATTTTTCTGTTTAACTTTAGTGGTGAAGGGGCTGTAATCTGCTTTGCTGGTAATGTTTCAGAATATGGCATTAAAGTTCTATCTAGCTACCATTCAATTCATTTTTAGTGCTTTATTAGTCAGAATTCTCCTGAATAACGTTCTGTCTTACTGTGAGCGGGGTCTTCTCTCCACTGACCTGTTTAATTCCACTGTGGAACATTCCTGTCAAAGCTATAACAAAAGACTGTCCACCAGATAAGTGCACCTTTAAATGTCTATTGCAATCATGTATATTTGTTGCAGGCGTTAGAAGAGCGTCTCAAGCAGGAGCAGAGGGAGGAGGTGCACGCTCTGAAGGAGGCCCACAGACGGACCCTGGACATCCTCAGACAACAGTCCGACCAGGAGCTGCAGACACTGAGGTTTGAGCTGGAGGACGAGGGCAAGGCCAAACTGGGTGAGGATTCATCTGATACATGACCATTGCATCTTACATTTGAGTTTTATTGAAGCCAGAGCATTAATTCAATACATTTTCAATTTTATTAGCACCTCTCTTATTACATAGCTGTCTCAAACTGTTAAATTTGCACTTTGTAACTTTTCACCTGCATGTCTCCATGGGGATGTTATCGCTTTGTCTGGACACATAGTATGCAAAATGGACTTTTTTCAGCCTTTAACCATGTAATGACATTGTTCTCTCATGAAAATCATATCTGGAGTTGCATTTTGCTTCATTCATACTCGTTTCTTCTGTCCTGTTTGCGAGCTCGTATTCTGTACTTCTTTTCTGAGCTTCACAAAAACATAACAATAAATGCAAGATAGGCCAATTTAATGCTATACTGTGGAACATTTCAGGCCAAGCAATAAAATCTCTCATGGAGACAAGCAGAAAAAGTCGTCACCAAAAAAGTTAATAGTGTATCTTTAATATAAATGCACTGTCTCTCCCCTCCATTTTCCTACAATTTCAGCTACACCCCTCCTCTGCTCCATCTACACCGCAGCAGCAGAACCATCATCCTCTTCATCTCCTCCTCTGCACCATCATCCTTTTAAAACCAACTGTAACAAGTCTCTATTACATCTCTTATTAATCTTCATTTCCCCTGTTAGTAGTTGATGTTGTGGATATTTTTTTTTTTCAGTTTGTGCCAATTTTTTTTGTTTTCTCTTTCTCTAGCATCTCTTCGTGCTGAGCTGAACCATATTCACGCAACGGCTATTGAGCATTTAAAACAAATACACCTCAAAGAAAACACTGCGGCCAAACGTGAGCTGGAGAAGGCCATCGAGCACAGCAGACAACAGGTTACAACACTCGACATTATTGTTTTTGTAGGGTATCTATCTATTCAAAAGAAATGTCTTCAAGTTAAGGCAACTTTCATCATTGTATTTTTTTATTTTATTATTATTATATTTTTTAAGGGGGCAGCTCTCTCAACTTGTCAACTGTGGCTGAAATCAGAACAAAGTTGCACATATGATCACTGTTCATTGCACACAGAAAATCTATGCTGTGGATGAGAGAGAAGAAAGGGAGCTGTGCCACACACACACACACACACACACACACACACACACACACACACACACACACACACCTACACACACACACATACACACACACACACACACACACACACACACCTACACACACACACACACACACCTACACACACACACACACACACACACACACATGCACTTGAATGTACTTGATCATTAACAGCAAATAACCCAAAATCAAAGGCTCTGGAAACTGTTTGGAAGATATACATCCCACGAGCTTTTAGCCAATATTTATTTCAGGCCAATCTGCTGACAAACTAATACGTCTGTGGATTTAATTACCAGAAGATCCGTAATGTATTTCACTCCACATTTCTGTTGAATTTGTTTAGAAGCAACATAAAACACAAGGCCAGTTGTCTTAACAACAGTTTCAGGCTTTCAGGCTGTGCAGCTCAGAGAGGCAGTGCTCAGTGCACTGGAGTCCAGGGGCTAAAAGCACAGAGAGGAGCAAAGGCTGAGGCTCCACTCAGAAACACTGACAAGTGATAAGCAGCATGTGAACTCCAAAGGTTTACCGCCACGGTGCCAAAAGTGTTCTTATAATAAAAATGGCCCCATTTGAATATTGGAGAGAAGTAGCCTGTAATCATAATGTATCATTAATGATGCAAATTCTCTATGTCAAAGTTTGACATAGTTGTTGATCTAAAATACCTCAGGATACAGGAAATTGTATCTATTTTGTTGAAAATTTCCAGACTCCCCTGCTTTCAAAACTATTCAGAATTATATTATATATTACAGATGAGGGCAAAGGGCAGTTTGAAATCTTACCGAGGTGCTAGGGGGCAACATACTACACAGTTCAGAACAACAGGGTTATTGTACTTTTCATTTTAAGCGACCTTAAGCTCTTCATTCAAATAATGTAAGGGATATTACTGCTTTAATTTGATTCTTTTAATAAGCCATGTAAAGTGCTATGATGTGATACAGGTGTAACCACTGTGTGCATGTGTGATGTCTCAGTGCTCCAAGGGACTGCTCAGAGAGTTTATGTGTTTGCTCAAACACATGAAAAATTAGAGTGATCGTTGCACATGATGTACAGTATTTATATCTTTATCGTATTGTATATCTATCGTAATTTTATGTGGCCCTCAAGGCACATTAATTGTAAGGTCATCTCAAATACTGTAATATCCTGCACTGTTCTTTCAAGTCTTCATGACCTACTTAGTCTGCTGTTTGGTGGCCTAGTTACTCCTTTAATGAATACAATTATAATCTTGACACTGTTGCTCCACAGGAGGGAGCACCTCAGTGATTTAGTTATTTTTATGAACAATAATTGCATTCGAATCCCCTGCAAGTGTAGCTAAATCATCTAAACAAGTTGTTTAGGCATGTTTTCACTGCAATTTGTAAATATGTCCCATTTCAAATGGCCTGCAAAGGATCATTTTTTTGTCCTTTTTTTATTATTGCAAATCGTTCCTTAAGCCCTGTCTTTGGATGACTTTTATGCCCCAGACACATAGTTTTAAAGTCAAGTGGGATGTCAACATAGTTTGCAGTGTTTTATTAATCTCCAATATTTATGAACGATCCCAAAACACAAACAACAACAACAAAATTTCCCTGTATTTCCTTAAATAAAAATAAATAATGTGCACTTTGACTTTGACAATACAGTGATTAATTTTTCCAACAGAATTCCTTCCAAACACAAGATTTTTGGTTTAGTTTAGTTTTATTTTCTTACAGGAACAGGAGCTTTTGATGCGTCTCTCAGAACTCCAGTCTGAGGTGTGTTCCCGTAGCAACCGCATCACAGACCTGGATCATGAGATCCACTCATTGAACGAGACGATCGACACTTTGACCCGAGAGCTCGAGCACAAGGGCAAGGAGGTGCTGAGGGTGCGCAGCGAGGCCAACCACCAGATCAGGTAACAGAAACCCTTTAAAGTTTTACGTTCATTCTTATACATTATACATTTTGTATATATATACATATATATATATATATATATATATATATAGTTTTCAACTTCACAGATCTATAAAATATTTCAGTACAAATTTCACAGTTATCAAGTTAAAATACAACTTTGAGGCTAGAAAGCAGTATTTTTCAGGTAGGTTTTTCAGTAGCTCAGTTGATAGAGTGATCAGATCAGAACCCTTTGGCACACAAAATTAGCCGTTCAGACACAAGACACTTAACCTGCCTCATCCCTAGTGTGTCTGTACACTGGTGTGTGAATGGGTGAGTGGTTCCTTAAGTAATTTGAGTGCCTTTGAGGCAGAAAAGCGCAATATAAATTTGACCATTTTGGTTTATTTTAAAGAATAAGACTGTAAATTTGGTTGTAGCTCATTTAGACCTCATGCTGGATCATTCAAAATGTATTATGGTCTGCAATTTGCCTCCAGTTGCCTCCATTCCGAAATGTTGAACATTCTGAAAACATTGCATTTGAACAGTCTATTAGGGGCCAATCACCAGATGTATAGATTTATTTACACATTTAAAGTATAGTGTTTGGGTTGAGTTTTTGTATCTAATATGTCAACAAAATGAAACAAGACATTTAAGCCTGACTCCATCAATTTTTCAAATGCATATCACGAATATGTGCAACTTTGAACACTTACTCATGAAATGCCTTCATTTTATGTTGTCTGATTAGTTTTCCTTGTATCTTTTTGCCCAGAGCCCATGAGCAGGATCTGACAAAGAGACACGAACGCGATCTGGGAGAGATCAGTGCTGCCCACCACAGAGAGGCTCAGTGTATGTTGGCTGACTTCAACAAAGCGCAGGAGCTGCTCAAAGACAAGATTTCAGCTCTTCAAATTCTGTACGTAGTAAAGGAAAGACTCATTTTACAATAAAGTATATGGTTCTTATTATGATACTATTTTTTTTTAGGTTGGAGGGTACAGAGGAGAAGTTGAGGAACAGGGAGAGCAGACCTGAAGACCTCCACGTGATCGCTGAGCTCAGGGAGATGGTGACAGAGAGAGAGGCGCTGGTCAAGAAACTGGTGGTGCGTTCAAGGCACTCTTAAAATCAAAATCTAAGCCACATTCAATTGCAATATACATAAGAATACCTTTGATATTAATTATAGATAGACAATATATAATGAATTACGTCTGACCATTTAATATTCTGCCAGTCTGAACTGATTGTTAGGCTTTATGCACAAGACAGACACTGACTCCTCCTATTGGTCAGTCTCTGTCATACGATGACATGTGGACACAGTGAAGATTGTCTGAATTCATATATAGCTTAAGTTACCTCTTAATGGAAACTACAAAAAACAGTAGAATATGACAAAAATTGTTACTGTGTCCAAGGCAGTAGAAACATTGTTGAGACTTAACTTCACATGAAATAGTTTTATGGCCTCTCGAGGTGAGAAATAGTCAAACAACAGGAGCAGAGCAGGTACATAGTGCCTGCAGTCATCACATCAAAACCAGTTCTAAGCTGAGTCTTGACCAAGACTGAACCAGGACCAGAAGAGGACCGAACCAGGTCTACATCAGGACCAAACCAAGACGGGTGTGAACACTACGCTTGCAGTAATTTGTTTTTGGTTCAATCTGCTAATCATGAAAACACCTTTTCTAAACCCCGTTAGAAAAACCTCCCCTTAAAGCCCTAACAGTTTTGAGCCACCCATAAATTGAAATCTACATTTAATTTTGTTTTGTATTTCAGGATGATAAAAAGTTCTACCAGCTGGAGTTGGTGAACAGAGAAACGGGTTTTGGAAAAGTGTTTAATGCGAGCGCTAACGTGGGAGTGATCAACCCGCTCATCAAGGTGAACGGGGGCCAGCAGTACACCAAGGCATGTACCACACACACACTATTGTGCACAGGCAGTTTGGGACGGCGGATATATGTGTTTACTCAGGGTCACTCTTTATTTACTTACTTTATTTACTTTTTTTTTTAATTCATGATGTGTTATTCATGATTAATTACTCCTTTGTTTTCTGCCATTCACTCTCATATCTGACCATCTTAACAAAATGTTTGAATGAAAAACTCTATTTTATTTTATCAGTGTTAATGTGGTATGAAAATTACTATTAACATTCGTAACATTTAGGTTTACTTTTTTGGAAGTATACATACATTAGAATTTGCATGTATGCTTCTCAAGAAATTGTAATGATTATATAAAGTGTTCTGTCTTTACATCCCTAGTTGTTACTAAAAATAAATATAAAAATCTCCCAAACTGCCTTAAACTGCACTACTCACTCTTTTACTTGCTTCCACTTTGTAAATGTTCTCCTCAGCTGGTCCTGATTTGTTCAGGTCTTTATGAGGAGTACATAACTTCCGAGCAGACTTGTGGCTGTTTGTAAATGCCCAATACATTTCCCACATTTATTATTATGATTTCTTATTTATCCCTGTACATTTTTCACAGTATTTTCATTTTCATTCCTACCACCATGTTTTACATACACAACCCCTTCACTCAATCGCAAAAAAATGCTTGATAAAATTAATTTTTAATTTAGCAGCAAAAATGTGTCTAAACATACGATTTTATGAAATGGTATCAATTTAATAGTGGACTAAACAACACTTGACATATAGATGTCTTGATTGAAACAAAATGTCAGCACTTTGAACTTGGTATTAAAATATATCTGCTATTCATTATTTTAGTGCCCTTAACTTGTAACTTGTATACTTGACACGTTAGCTATTATCAGTTGTTTAGCTTTGAAGGTGGTGATAAATAATTTTACAATAATGATACTCTAATGACACTAATTAAAAAAAAAAAAAAAAAAAAAGGAAATGTATTAAGGTTTAAGAGAATACCAGTTAGGTACAGCATGGCACCTGCAATGCACAAGACTGGCACATTTATTTAATTTTAACTTTTGTTTTACACTTATTGCTTGTGCATTTGGCTCACCACAGATCCCTATTTCACGAAATGGCAACGTTATATCTGTGAATCAGACCTGTAAAGGGCCGTCTGTATGTGTGTAGCTAAACTCCATCGTCCAATCAGAGCAGCACCTCAGCCTCTCTAGCCAATCAGCTCTGGCCTTCTGTACCGCGCAGGCGGGACAGGAAATGCGCTGGTCCCTGCCGCGAATCAGGAAACGCCCTCCTCTCTCCATCCCCGTCACGCCATTCCCTGTCTCCGCCCATCCTCATCCAACTTCACTCAGCATCACTCTGCCCCTGGAGGACTGCAAAAGGTGAGGAGCAAGCTAGAACTAAACCAGCTCTAAATTTTGACTTAACTAGGTCTAAACTAGGACTAAACCAGGTCTAAAACTGCGCTACACAAGGTCTAAACCAGGCATGTCCAAACTATGGCCTGGAGCCAAATGCGACACTCCAATCCAATTTTTGTTGGCCCTCAGGCTTCCTGCTAAATTGGCACAAATAACGCAAATGGTTCTTTTTACTGTAAAATTTGAATAAGTCTGCGATGATAACCTAAAAAAACATTGCAATGTTACACAGACCTAAAAATAAAGTGTCAAGTTGTATTAAAGGTGTGTTTGCTCATCAAAACTATGTCAAATGCAAATTTTGAATGATTCAGTAAATTGTCATGTCGTTCTAAAATACATGACTAAACCAGGTCCCATCTAGGACTTGATCAAAACTTTCCTTTGAGAAACTTTGACTCAATTTGAGATTAACTAGAACTAAACCAGGACAAAGCTAAGGTCTGAACTTGGACTACAGCAGGACTTAACCAGATTTCAGGGCTGTTTGAAGAACCAGTTTTAAAAGTGGTATACATCTGGACTAAAAGAGGACTAACCCAAGCTTAAATGAGAACTAAAGTAGAACTTAAATAGAAATAAACCAGGACTGCTGAAGTTAAACAAATAATAAAGTAAAACTAAACTTGGTCTAAATCACAACTAAATGTAATTCTAGGCTAAAGCGGATCTGAGGCAGAACTAAGTCTAAACAAGGACTAAACCAGGACTAATTATGTACTTTTTGAGAGAACAAAAATGTAACCCATAAAAGGAAAGTTATGACACTAACTGTGGTTCTGTAAATCAGGGATGATACTGAATGATAACCTGTGTATGCACGAAGAGAGTCATTCAGTGCTGAAGTGTCTGTAAGGATGAAAGAGAACTAGAGTTTGTTGGTCCCTGCTTTTGTTGCATCCTCACTCCTCATTTCACTCTTGTTTATTTTTGTTGTATTATTTATTTCTAGGACAAATGCATGTGACTGTATTTTATATAACATAGAATAAGTTCGAACCTTACCGGAGTTTGCCATAATGACTTGCATTCCATGCGGTGCAGCTTCAGTGCAGTGGCCGCAGGAATTCCATTTTGTTAAAAGACCGCCCACCATGTGAGCAGGTGGAGGTGCCGCAGCGCTATTAATTTTAGCGCGATTAATTTCCGTTGGATTTGAATCATAATGATTAGTTACACATGAGCACATGGTCTCACAACTGGGCGATCGAAGCCTGTGACCCCAGCAGCACCGCAGAGCTCCTAATGTATATCACCCACCACTAGAACACCGGTGCAGTGTGAGCGAGGCCCGGGCTATATCCACAAAGGAGAATAGCACTCCTTGAAGAACAGAAAGGCACTTGTTTGTTTTTATTGTTAAAATACACAATATTTAGATTTACAAAAAGCTCTAAATCAATTTCTTCTTGAACTTTTTATTATGCATACACTTTAGGCCAACAACTGGTTGTAACTTAATTATATAAAAATGTACTGTTACATCTGCCTCTATATTCAAAAAGCTAAGATGATATAGATTTGGGAGAATAAAATAGTTTGATTTCAAACTATTCACTTTGATAATATTGCACTGCAAAACTATTTGTTATGACTATATAAGAATTATATTGAATTTATTCTTTATCTTAATTTGCCTTTCTTATTTTCTTTTAGCCTTCCTGAAGCTAATGATGCTAACAGCGTGAAGTCTGAGGTCATGGCGCTGGAGCCGGTTCAGACCAGTCCAAACCAGCTCGACTCCTCCTACTTCACCTTCTGATCGACCGCAAAAAATATTCATAATACAGTCAAAAAATATGCAGCGCAGTGGGTCCAGAGGAGGGAGAGGGGCATGGGAATAATGTTTTTGTTCAATTTTTATTTAGGTTTTCTTCCTCAAGACTCTGATAAAATCAGTGCTTTATAACACTTAATATTATACTTTCTAAGGGAACAACTTTGAACTAATTAATTCATAGTATTTTTAAATCCATATAAGTGGAGACATTAATGTTATAAATAAACATAATATCCTAAGATTAAAAAAAGACTACACGTATTGTTTGAAAAATCGTAAATAAATGTTTGAAATAATGTTAAAATGTTTTTGGTGCCCTAATTAGCACTATATTTAGCACTATATTTTATACACCTTTCTCTTTTTTTAATTGTTATATATTGTTTATGTAATATTATATTAATTTCTTACGACCAAAAACACAGACCAAGGAACATTTGGGTTTATATATTTTTAAATATATTATTATTTTATAAACTTTATTTTTTTAACCCTGAAGAAAATCTCTTTCAGTTCATGTAATATGAAGTCTTCTATCCAAAAGACACCAACAGTATTTTACCTCATTTGTAACACCAGCAGAGCGCCCTGACTCCGCCCTCTGACCCCTGTGCTGCCTGTGTACATAAAATAGATGTCTTAAGTTGTTTTCAAATCTCTCCAAGGTGCGCTTGATTTACAGCCCAAGTTGTTGTGAACCAAGCGCTCCTTCAGATTTTTACTATTGGAGTATTTATAATGTTCTACGCTGTTTTTCTAAGGTCAATGCCAAGTTACTCAAACATGCACAAATTTAGTTTTTCACAAGATTTTAAGCTAAAATTGTGCATATTTTTGGTAGACCATAGAGCATGTAAAAACAGGATCACTTGAATCAAACATAGACACACATTTATTATTGTCCAATTTATTTTACTATTTCAAAGTTGTACACAATGCATGGTCTTGGTCAGCTGAGTTTAAGGTTGATCTAAAACAAAATCACATTCATTTATTTATTTAAAATATTGAGGCTTGTCTTCCGTACATTTTACCGTCTCTCTGGAATGATTTTTATGTTTTGTCCAAACTTTAGCCAAGGCAATTCAGTCTATGTTGTCTAACCCTCTACAGGGGTTGGAAGCAGCCCATTAGTATCAAGGACCGCAGTTGATTCCTACTGGCATTGTATTCTGCTGTTGTGTCCTTGAGCAAGACATCTCACCCACTTTGCTCCTTAATATTTGTAATGGGGATCGAATAATATTTATCTTACCAACCGAAAGACATCAACGTATAGACAGTTTAAATATTTAGGCTTTTTTTTTTGTAATGACTTTTACGTGTATGTTTTCAAAATATACAAATGACTAATTCAAATGCTTTATTCTTTCACTATGCAATTTGATCATGTGGTGGTGAGTAGCTTGTATAGACAGTTGCCCCAGTGGCAGCCTGACACAGATGTGGCTGCCAACGGCTTCTCAACCATCAGTTACATAGTCACACAACTTTCATTTGAGTGAAGTGTCTTGCTTGAAGACACAAAAACAGTATGCAAGACCGATAATAGGAATAAAACTGCACGTTTTTTAAATAAATGGACGTTAATCTCTAATCAAAACAATATATCTATATCTTTGTTATTTAAATATGCACCATGTACATTTTCTAGTAGAGGGTCCTTAACCTGCTTGTTTGGAGGTTGTATTGCCTGAAATGTTCCACAGTATGGCATTACACGTATCTTTAATTTATTCCTTCAATTTGTTGTTGGTTTTTTTTTCATTAAAAAAAACTACTTGTAACTTCCACTGGTGACATCACTTTTAATGCCAAACTGTTGAACATTTAAAACCAGATAAGTTACATACTGCACCCTTAAAATGAAAGTATTCACTTGTTTATCTGGAAATACATAATTACCGGTAATGATTATTTCTGAGAGACGGCTTCTCATCAAGACCTCAGCCCTAAAAACCCTGTACAGTTCACTCAATGAGCACACTTTTCACAAATATTTTAATGCCTAAATTTTACTTCAAAATATCTGCTTCTACTATTACTTCATCTTCTTTGAGTACTTATACAATGGTGCCTGTATTACACTTGGAAATGGAGAAATGTTCCCTGCAGAATCTTTAAATTTGCACATTTCCCAACTTTTAACCCCAATTTCAAAATAAAGCTAAAGCTGCAGCTATAGTGAATGTCTAAGATGGTTTCAGTTGTAAATATAGTCCTTTATTTTGAAGGATCTGTTCCTCCGTGCACACTGTGAACAAATAATCCACGTTTTATGTCATGTAACAATATTATATGGACGATGCAGGTTGAACTTGACTTTATTCATTTAAAAGCTTTAGTCTAATAAAAAACGTCTTATTTAAATGTTTTTCAGGTAAATCTTGTCAAAGGGCAGAATTGCAATAGAAAAAGGGACAATTTTAGTGTTTATACGTCCATATAATGTGAAATATTTATTTAAAAGTTGCACATTCAAAGTGACTTGATCTGTATTTAAATGTATGTCAGCCTATGTATTGTATGTTGGTGTATTACTTGTACATGTATGTTAAAGTTTATCAAATATAGAGTGGAGTTATAAGGGGCTAAAGCCATAGACGGTAGAAGAAAATGTCCTCTCTGGGTTAAACCTATGGACCAGATCTGAGCCAGGATCCTGGTCAGGACCTAGCTGGAGGGTTGGTCTATTGTGGATGTTTTGGGTTGATGGGGTAAGAATGAATAGATTTGTAAAAGCTATAAGCGTAAATTCCTATACTGTGGTTCACTTTTAGACCATTGTAATTATATTCTTTCCACTATGAAGAGGCGGGGCTTATCAGTTCTGCAGTTTTGAACTGGAAGACAGTGGACCCTTTTTTAATAATATGCTGTTTTAGAGCAATATAGCAGTTTACAAAGAACAAAATCCTACAGTATCCTACAGTTTAGTACAAAATGCCCCCCAAAAATATGTCACCACTGTCTGATATCTTACATTTTTTTGTCAATCTACGTACAATTGTCTTAAACGCCCTGAAACACAACAAAAGTATGTGATTATCGAAGTGGCTACCATCTGGTTCATGGGCGAATGCTTAACCCACAACACCACTGCTCACTATTCTCTTACTGTCTATGGCCAAAACAGATTAAACACTCTGCTATTGTTCTTTCATGTACATAGAGGTAAATGCAGGCTGATGAGTGGCTACTTGCAATACATACTTAATAATTTACAATGTTTATACATCAAATTATACTTAATTTGCACATATTCACTTGCCTTTTTTTTCTTTTTCATTTTTCACACAAAATATAATTAAAATGTTTAATGATGTCTGAATTGAAAGACTAAATTAATTGGTGATTTGCTGATTCTCAAATACATTCCAACACATCACATTATATTGACTGTTGCATGATCACTTTTACACAGATATACTAAGCTACTATAGTGCCATAAAAATGTCATTTTTTGTCTGTTTGTTTTTTTTTCTTTTTTTCCATTGTGGTTGTTTGTCGATCAGGGCTATATGTGTCCTGTACAATGTGTGTCTTTGTCATTTTTGAAGTTATATAAATCGATTATAACAATATTTATTTATATTTATATAATTTCTGTTGTATGGTATGAAACAGTAAAATTATAATTGTGAGATTTCACTTGTCTAATTTCGTTTTTACAATGCAATGTTTTGGAGAATCTGGAGTGTAATAGTGTAATAATATTTAGTAACGACAAAATACTGTATATTTATTTTGTGATTTTCACCAATAATACTCTTTATTTGTTAATATTCTAGAGAAACCTTCAGTCACAGTATTTTGACCTCTATTTGGTTAAAAAATAATCTGAATGTACAATAGAAATAATTGTTTGAGCAGTTGATTAATAAAATAATTATGTATGTAAATATACAAATGAATGTAATAATACATTTTAAAGTAACACATTTTGCAAAAGCAGTTAGAAGTAATATAATAATAGTAATAGTAGCAGGAGTAGCAGGAGAGGCACAATTACTAGTCCATATTGAAAGGATTAATCAACTCTTTGTTGTGGTACAAGTACAGCTTGCTTGTTTAGTTTAGTGATAGGGATTTTAATATCGGGACACCGAGCTCGACAGCAAATAGGTTAAATACAGACTTTAAAGCCGATTTAAGCCTCAGAGAAAAGGAACATTTATACAATACACCTTTTTATAATATTTTAGCTTCAAGACTTTATTCTAGTTCTCCCTTAAAATAATTAATTGGAAATCCAAATCACAATGAAAGTGCGGCTCAGTAGCAGTCAGAAGTAAAAGTGGGTGGGGCTACTTAATTATCAAGAGCATTAAACAAAATATAATTGAATTGACAACACTGGCTTTTGAGACATGCATTTTATTTTATGGGCTGAGACTTACAGTTTAAAACAACAAATGGTGCAATCTTAAAACATATGCCAAAGAAACATACACACAATATTCAGTGTTTTCTTGTGTGAGGGCTATATATTTATTATACAGTAATTTCATCTGTATTGTAAGAATTGCAGTTGTCACAGCATAAACACATTTCTTTCCTACACAATATAATTTCCAGACAATGGTACAGAGAACTCAAACCATGCAAATCAAGTGAGGATTTCATTCATGCATGCATTAACGAACAACAATGAAATGTAGTTGCTGTTTTTCGTTTGTTTGTTCGTTTGTTTGTTTTTTTTAACTTATGCAATATTGCTAAATTCTTGCGGTGTGTCATAAACATTAGGCAGAGCGGTGGTCGGCAAAAAATACAACCCGGCGAACAGAGAAGAGTATTGGTGACATACTCTATTATATAAAACAAGATGAACAGAAATATTGATCATAAACTACAAACAACATTCAAAATAGAGCGCTCACGCCGTGCTGCACTCACTTTCTGCCCACCAGGGGGCGTGCCCGCGCCAAATATACCGGAAGAAAACAACAACAGCGCGACTAGAGCCTTTTCATAGCAGGCTTGAAAATAACCACTAGAGGGCATCAGTGCTTCTCAAAATGTGTCATGTTTTCAACTCATGCAAGCGTACTGATTTTTTAATGACAGATTAAATGACAATAAAGCACTTAATTGTATTTATTTACTTAGAGACACACGCTTAAAGTCTGTCACAGGTTCTCAAAATGTCCTAATTATGACTTAGTTTGGTGGCACCTGTGGTAATTATTTATTGTAGTTTTTACATCTGAGAAGTTGCAGTTTGTGAAGAAATTTGGAAAAATAAAAGTTTAAAACAACAGGAAGTACTGCTTAGTTCTAAAACGGAATCCCTTCACCTATACCAAAAAAAAAAAAAAAAACATTTTTGACAGTTTAAATGGACATTTAACAAAATAAAGGTGTTATCAGGCATTATTGTTTGTCAAATCATAAGTATTGTGTAATTTATGTGGCCCTTGTTTTCAGAATTGTTGCCAGGTAACATTTGTGGAATTATGTCATATTTGGCGCTCATGTCCTACCAGGAAGTGTTATTATAAACATCACCAAAACTGTCAAACTGGGGACAAATAAGAAAAATATTTCATAAAATGTAAAATATAATCATGTTTACTACATTTTAGTGAAATATGTCTTCTAACCTGTCATATAGTCTTTAATCTGTTTTTATATCTAGTTATAATTCTTTTTTCTGATGTAGAGTATAGATTTCAGGTTATGTGTCTTATGCTTTACGTCCTATGGTTAGTAGTGAACACAATATATACTACTAAAAGGTGCACTGTGTAACTTTCCTAGTGGGAAGGTCTGCCACCTGCTTGTCTTCAACGAGATGTTATTGCTTTTCCTGGAATGGTTCACAGTATGGCCTTATCATGCATTTATTAAATCACATGCATTTTTAACTTGTTTTAATAAAATAACTATTAAAATGCATTTTTATGGTGAGTCGATTTCAAGTGCCTCGTCTACACAGATCTGATCTGTAACTGGGCCTGGAGGTGTCACCTGCTTGTCTCTATGGAGAAAGATACTTTTAAGCAAAGCAATAACATCTCCGTGGAGGTGGTGGACGCTCTTCCAGTAAAATCATAGAGCACCTTTACGTTAACTATTGAAACTAAAACTTTTAGCATCGGTCCAAACTTATTCATCACTTTCCTAACGCATTTCTAGCATCCTAATTATCCACGGCTCTGAGTTCATAAGTGCTTTTCAACAACTTTCAGGGGTCAGAGCGGAGTAAAGCTAACAATAATTAGCATGCTAATAGCTCACCAGCGTTACTTCCTGGTGATTAAAATGTGGCATAATTAGATGCAGACAGCACACAATGGGCTCATTTTGACCCTAAGAGCTGCTCAAAGTATCTGTTCTGGGCAAAACAAATTATACTTTATTACATGAAACATTAATCAGGTACAGCCACTTCAAGTTAAATTTAGTGCTTGTTTTGTGAATGGTACTACTATAATTTTCCGGCAAGTTTCATTATTTGAAACTAGAGGAAGCACATTTTCAAAACAAACTAAATGCATTGTTTCCTCTGTTCTTGTTTGAACTAGGCCCATGTTACAGATGTGAGTAATGGGACTCATGTCCAAATGTTTAGCTGTATCTGACACTGATTCTATTTTTAGCCCACTGTAGGGAGATTCATATGAAGGTGGATTCCAGTCCTGCTTTTTAATTCTTTCTTTCTTTGTCTCATGAAAAGCAAATGTTAATATCAAGTTGCATTTACTTGAGAAACTTTTTGAATACATTGTATTGCTAGTAGTTTTAATGTTGTAAATTGAATAAAAGCTTTATTTTAAAGTTGTGGTTCTTACAGGTTTTTATTCTTTACTTTAATTCTTCTTCTTGCAATACTGGAATATGCATAGCCTACGATTTTAAGGACGCTCAGTCCTTAAACACCAAATACTTTGCACCCCTAGTATTACTTATAATTTAAAGAAGCAGTACCGTGATGAACCTTATCCACAATATAAATTCTTGCAAAGTCTGTGTTTTGTTGACCCCAAATTTAGCCCAATCTAAACAATAGGCTTGTTTGTAGCATTAGCAAATAATTATCCCGTAGCATTGGCCTGCGTGTGTTTCAGCTACTGAGGAGGACGATGATGTAAATGAGCAGGAGGCAGATGAGAATCAGGGTGAAGTTTACAAACAGCTCCTGCAGGTTCCTCTTGGCCTGTGGGTTCACCTCAATTTGAGACGCCCTCCGGATCGCAGACTTGGTCATGTGCTGCACTCGCTCCATGGCAACAGGACTCAGGTCTGGTCTCTGGTCTGGTCTGGGGTTTGGCCTGGTCGGTCTCTGTTCGGCTCTTTGGGGTGGACTCTGGTCTAGACTCTGGACAGACCGGGATGTGGTTTAGGCCAGGACTGAAGGAAGGTCTGACCAGTTATCAGACTTCAAATACGTCCTCTTTCCTACAAACAAATTTAGGCAAAAAACATTACCGTAAAAATATTTACATTCGAAAGGTGTACAGTGTAACTTTTCTCATTGAAATGTTATTTCTTTGCCTGGAATGTCCCACTATATGTCAATATATATTTATCTGTCTCTATGGAGATAGATGGAGATAAGACACCTGTAACTGAATAAATGATGGTTTAATGTCATGCCATGGAACTTTCCAGGCAAAAAATAACATCTTCATGGAGACAAGCAGCTGGCAGGTCTCCCACCACTCACCAGTAAAGTTAGATAGTGCACCTTTAAGTTAATTAGGTTGTACTATATTCATTAAATCCTCGGGCGTATATATTTTTTTCCCTTCAAAGTAAATTATTTGTTCATCTGTAAGATACATTTTTTACTCAGTGTACCATGGCTGCACACGGCACAACATCAAACATTACCAGAAATATTTCTCAAATGGGCTGCCAGGTCAAATGTTTTCAGGTCAGCTTTCAGCCTCTCAAGTTTTTAGCACATCCACTGTGTACAGGGGCAGTGTCCTACATAACACATCATGAGACTAAAATCTTTTTTCCAGCTATTTCATTAATATTACAAGACATTTTCTTCCTTTTTATTAATCATATCTAATCATTTCCTGCAATCTCGAAGTGGGATGTATTGGAATTTTGTTAAAATCGCAATTGTTATTTTGTAGATTGTGTGAAATTGAAAAGTGTATTAATTTTACAGACTTTTCCCATTTTGTGCGATTTAACTTAAATCAATACATCTACAGGCACATTTTAGCACATTAACGATGGATTGCCACAGTATTAATGTAGTAATGTTGTCCTTTGAATGTTAATAATATTCATTTTTGCCCATTTCCGCCCACCTCTAATGCAATATATCCATCAATCTTTTGTTATAATAAACTAATTGCCTAATACATGCTTACAAGTTATACCAATAGTTCTCCAACTTTATTGTCCTAACTCGCACCTCAGTCCTTTCTGTCCCTCACTTGACCCTGCCCATCTCTTTTGCCCTTTTAGTGACTTATCTTTTAGCTTAGCACCGCTGTTACCGGGAGTCTATAGGTCTGGAGTGTACATAGCGGGCATTACTTTGCCAAATTTAACTGTCCTGAACACGACGGTGGCAGCCCTTGTTAATATCCAACAGCTTGTTTCAGTTGTCAACACTTACAACTCTGCTTAATCCTTACAGGGTCTCTTCGGATGCTCTGATTGGCTGGTCGGGTCAAAAGCGGCGACGTGATTGGCTGAGTGGTGCTTGAGGACAGCTGGACAGGATAAGGCAGGGTTGGTCCCTAGAAAAATACAAGATAAGTGGGGCCTGTTGACATGTTAAAGATGTTCTATTTAAATATGAGCTTGTTAGCGCCATCTATATGTCACTCCTGGTATGTGTAACTTTGTTTTCGCAGAATCTAAAAAGGTCAGTGGACTTTGACTTGGATTACATTAACTACAAGTTTTAAATTCTAGGCTTCGCCATGGTAGCTTTACTATTACTAACAAAATGACAGAGAAGATGATGGGTAAAAATACAAATGTTGTGTGATCCAGGGCCGTGTTAAGGTATCTGTAAGGCCCCTGGGCTGAGATCCTGGAGGCCCCCCTCAAACATGTTTTATACAGCTTAAAGAGGCTGTACCTTTGTCCATGTAGTTGTGCCAAATCTGTTTTTCTTTGTTTACAATAATTAAGTCTAGTAATTAATAATATTTAAACCTTAAATGGTTTTGTGGTCCAAGAACCAGGATGTGTGCTGTTACCAAGCCAGTTGTTGTTAGCTTTACTGTGACAGCAAAACTCTGCACTGGTCTCGGAACTCAAAAGAATATGGAGATCCTCAGCTACAAAACATTTAGCCCTAAATATTGACGTCGATATGTAGAATGTGTACCCTAACTCCTAATTTCCTGTTCTGTTCGGTTATCGCACAAAAAAAATTGTTGAAAAAATTACTCTAGTAAATAATTAATTGTATTGTATATAATTGATTACTATTCTTCAATAGGTGTTCTTCAAAAAACCTAGTCCTGTTTGAGAACACATTGAATCGTTGTTCAGACCTACTTGACCCCTTGTTGGGTCCAGGTCGTGGTTTGGTCCTCCTTAAGTCCTGGTTTAGACCTGCTTTAGTCCTGAGTTTGTCCTTGTTCATTCATTATTTAAGTTGTTAGATTTCTTAACTTTGTTAAGTTCTAGTTAAATCTTGGTTTAGTCCTGATTTGGCCATGTTTGTTAAATCTAATGTAATTAATTACTTCAATCTGCAGGTATTAATCCTGTTAAAAATGGGCCAAAGCTTTGCACTGATTTGTGACCTCTAGTTCAATGCCTTTCCTCTCTTTGCTTGTCTTAAAGTTCATCCCTCTAATCTTCCTGATCTTATGTTAAACTTGATAATTGTCCCAGATGCCCTTCTGTATAACCTCCCCTGTTGTTTTGCAGTTGTGTCCAGGAACTGACCACTGTAGAGATGGACGAATGGAAAATAAGCATCACACTTTTGAACGCTCTCGAAACTGAAAGGACACGATGCCAGCCATAGCTCAAAGTTTATCAGCGACTGTCAGCACCAACGAGCCGCACGTACGATGGTGAGAGGGCTGCGATAACCAGGGGGAAAACCAACCTACATAACCTTATCATGCTATTTTATCATTACATATTGCTTTAAAATTACACACAAAACTGGTACACATGGTTTCTAAACTGTAGTCCTGGTTTATGTCTCTAGTGTATGGTCCTACTCCTAATTTAATCAGATAGTGAGAAATTATATCAAGGAGAATTCAAAATACACATTTATAATGCAGTTTTACATTAAACTTAACTCTGAAACTGCACAAAATTAGTAAACTTTGTATTTAAGCTATAATCTTGATTTAGTCCTGATTTAGTCAGTGTTTACCTACATTTTTTTATGCGATATTAACATTGTACTGATACATTGTATTAATTGTTACTGTAAATTTTGTTAACAAAATATGTACAGGTGGTTTCAAAATGAATAGGCTTCGATTAGTCCTGTTGTAGAGTCCCAACCTTGAGAGGGCAATGACAGTGACGGACAATGACAAGGAATCCAATCCAATCCTGGTTTAGTCTGGAGTTAGTCCTGATTCTGAAGGGTCCAACCATGATTTGTGAAAGTGCAAGTTGCATTTCGTTAAATAAACGTGTTACTAGTTTAAAACATGGTGTCTTTATGTAGAATATATTGACAATTATACATTTTTACCACTGTATTGTACATTCAAATGGTAAAAAAATGTGTCTTAAGATTTGACTTACATCCCATCCCACAATTTTGTCTTATACCTACTTTAGTCTGTTCACTGTAATATACTCTCTATACTTTATCGGTCAACATCCCAAAGACAAACTATTTCAGGGACATTTAATAAAATATTCTTGAGCTCCAGGCAGCAGACAGTGGAAAAACAGTTTCTCTGGAGTCTCATGGCCTTATCATGTGCTCTGGTCCAGTGCAGAAACAACTATTTATTCCTATGGGAGAGTCTTACAAGTTTCCATTCCCAGGCTAATCTTTCCTCAGGCCCATAATGCATTTATACTAAAGCTTTGCAAAGTGTTGTCCTGCTACTGGTTCAGACCTGGTTTAGATCTGGTTTAGACCTGACTTTGAGTCCTTTAAGTTTACTCCTTGTTGATTTTGACCCAGTTTAGACCTGTTTTTTGCTTAGTCTCGGTTTAATCCTGTCTTGATTTAGACTTCTGGCCCTGGTCCTGGTTTAGACCTTGTTATGTCCTGGTTTACCCTCTGTTTAGGCCTGGTTTAGACCATGTTTAATCTTGGTTCATTCATTATTTTAATTGCTGGATTTATCCTTGTTGGATCGGCTTTTGTTTCAAATTAAACCTGGCTTAGATCTTTTGTGGATCTTGTTAGACCCAATCATTCCTGGTTAAGTCTTGGGTTAGCCTGTCCTTAACCCTGGCTTACTTCTTGTTCTTTATTTGGTAATGAATGGATCTTTCAGGGTATGACTTGATTTAGCCCAATTTCTATCTTATTTAGTTTTATCTGAAGTGAAAAACTGTATGTTGTTGTCCATTTTGTCCAAAAAATGTATTAATAGTGACCCTAACTAATGAGGTTGATTTGAAAGTGAATGATAAAAGTAATATAAAATGCTTACCTTCAGATGTGGACAGGACTAAGTAAAGTTGAGGATAGAAATGTGAGAAATGCAGCTCCTTCTTTGAGATGTGAGCAAATGGTTAGAGAGAGAGAGAGACGAGGGGAGGAGAGAGGATGGGGCTGTCCCTGGTTTATTTAGACTAGGCTACATGCAGAGGGAGAGGGGAATCCTTAGTTGACCATGAAATGTAGCTTTTTATGTTAATAATGTTTATAAAAGCCATCACAGCAGGAGTACCAAATTGTCAAACTGTGCAAATTCCATGTTTGGGAATTTTGGTCACAATTTTGGCCATAAACCTTTTTCTGATTCTGCTATCATGCTTTTGTCCGCTATCTATGTAGTTATTATTATTACTATAATTATTACTACTTTATATTTTGGACATTTATAATCGCAATATTGACTTACAAGAAACAATTTTGCTGACTAATTGGATTATTGGATTGAAAGTTGATCTGCCCGAACCCTTGGCAACAGACGCAAATCAAAATGTAACAATTCAATATAATTTGCGACTGTCACACTTCAGTTCATATACTTTGATATGAGTATTTATAACTATGTTCTAAATGTGTATCTTGGTCTATGATAAAATGCATTGGCCTGTCTGAAGTACTAAGGGGTCTGGTTGCACTGTGGTCTAATACTCTGCATGTGTCTCTATTGTTTTGATTATCCAGGCACCTCTATGAACAGCTGATAGCATCTATAAATATATACAATGAATTTCATCTATAAATAATACAAATTTAACTCTGGGTCACTGTGGTGACAATACAGAAGATAGGGACACCAGGCTTGTATTGTTCAAGTGTAATTGGTAGCTTTAGTATGTACACACTATACAGCTCCTGCTCCTGTTACTACAGCTGCTTCTACTTCTGGTACTACAACTATTAGTAGCTGAAAATGTACCTTTAAGAGATTTTAGCAATGTCATAATTGTTTTCCCTTGTCATTTCCTCTCACGAAGTTGGATTTAGAGTGATTCGTGCATATTTAACAGGGAGGCTTTGGTCTTGCCTGGGAGTTGAACCATCCTCCTGTGAGGTAAGAGTGATAACCACACTGGCAAACATGCCCCAATTGTTTTTGAAGTAATAATAAATGTTGGTAAGGTTTCAAATGAGCAAACGTTTTTGTACTACTGTTTTTGTTATTTTTAAGGTTTATTAAAGGTGCACTATGGAACTTTTGTAGTGGGAGGTTGTGTGCTGTATGACCTCCATCTAAATCCATTGCACTTGGCCTCATCTGCTCATGTGCACCATCTAATTGAATCATTTGAATGAGAAGATTGGATCAAGGAATCGCTTCAAGTCTTAACATCTCTTCTCACATCCTTGTGATGGATTAAGTAGCGACCAAATTTTATTCTGGCCGAAGTAGGTTTGAACTTGTTGTTTTTAAGAAAACATTATAGAAAACTGTTTTCAACCAGGTTAATGGTTTTAATTCAATATTCAATATTCAAATAATAATATAAATATATAATATAGTATTTAATATGAAATAAAGTTCAAACATATTATTTGAGATCACGTTGGGCTGGCTTCAGAGCTCACCACAGCACAGAGACAGCCCTCCTGGATGATCTAAGATCTCAGACATGAAAAAGTGTTTGTCACTGAAGATCACTGTATTCTTTTAGATAGACCGCAACATACATTTGTTTTTAACTCTTTTGAGCTTTGGGAAACACTGTTCTACAAGGTGTAGGTCTATTTCAGGCCCAATCCTTTTTAACTTTTACATGCTGCCTCTGGGGCAGGTCATCGGCAGACACACTCATGATACTCAGCTTTATATTGCTGTGTCTCCTGATGACAAAAACCCAGTTTATATTCTATTTAACAGCACTTTAAATATTAAGTCCCTGATGGCAGCAATCATCCTCCAGCACAACCAGAGCAAAACTGAGGGTTTAATTATTGCTTCGGAATCTCATAGAGACACAAATTGGGTCTCCAGACGAGTTCACTGAACTCCTGTAAAAAAGATTAGGGTTGTTCAGTGAGCTGAGCTGTGAGCCACACACTAGGTCTGTCACTAAAAGCAGATTTTTATCTTCTAAAACATATTGCCAGATTCAGACCATTTCTCCCTCAAACCAGTTCAGAGACATTAATCCATGCATTAATTACAAATCATGATGATTACTGTAATGCTTGCTTTCTGGTCTTCCAAAGAAATCTATTGCACCTTTGCAATTAGTCCAAAACTGTGCAACACGGCTGCTGATGAAGCCCAGAAAGAAAGAGCACATCACACTAGCGCTCAAGTCTCTGCATTGGCTCCCTGTGATCTTCAGGATCACTATCAGTTTGTAAAGCTCTTAACGGTCTTAGTACTGTTTATTTATCTTATCTTCTTTTATAATATGAGCCTTTCATGGACCCCCAGGTCTTCAGGTAGTAATCTTTCAGCTAGCGCACAAAACTAGTTTTAATATCTATTAGAATCTAATTCAGTTTGACAACCTCTAGATTTATTCTCAGGGCCAAAACATTTAGTGTAACCAGCCATCATTTTACTTCACATTATGGCAAATATTGTTCTTGTTGGATGTTTTCCTGCCTCTCACATATTTTTTGTAGGTTTTCCTTGTTTGACTTGTGGCTCCTGACCATTTAAATCCACTTATACAATCCGCCTCTTATCTGAAGTCTAAGCTGTTCTAGTTTTCTCTCCATGTAAGGACGTACCACTTCACTGCAACACGCAGCCAGAAGGGCAAAAAATGAAACAATTTTATTGGACGAAAACATTTTGAGAGTGAGAGAGCTCTCGGTCTCAGCTGTGTGCTTTGGAAGTTGAGGTGTAGATTGTGATTTTATTTTATTTAGGAAGTAGATGAGCAAATGAATACAAAATATGCATTTGGCATGACTTATTCTTGGGACATTTTTACATTAACATTGTTGTAGAGCATTTTTTTACATGTTTAATCATATTACATATTCCCTGATCAAAAACATACCTGAAGTACTTACTCCATTGTGATATTAGTTCAATAACCCAGATTGAGCTGGAGGACAAGTCAGGATTTGATGTTTGTTTTTGCTGTCAGATTGTAGATTTGTTGACCTGTTTTATGGTTCATATCTCAGTTATTACTGGGACTATCCACATGATACAAAAATTGCCACAACGTTACATATCTTCTCTGTCAGTGTGAGTGAAACAGAAGTGAAATTATTTTTTCATAATAGTTCCACACCAAAGACGTGATTGTTGTCAGGTGAAAGGACTATGGAGCCAGTCGCAAACAAATAATGATGAGGCTCAACATTTGTGGATCATACGTTTTTACAGATTTTGACACCATCAAATTGTAACATGCTTATATTTCCTTGTACTTAGAGGACGTTACTTTGCCTTTAGGGAGCATACCCATCAGCTGTGTTTTCTCTGAGCCCTCTGTGCTTCTCTTGGCAGCCGTCTGCACATTCCCCTGCGCTCCTCTCCTCTTATAGTCTGCTCTGTTAGACCCATGTAACCAGTCTTTACCCAGTGCAAGTTCAAAGTGCAGCAAAAATTCACTCACCTTATAATCAATAATCAATCCCTCAGGAGCGAACCCAGGACTAAACCAGGTCTAACCCAGGACTAAACCAGGTCTAAACCAGGACTAAAACAGGTCTAAACCAGGACTAAAACAGGTCTAAACCCAGATATCTTGAAAGAGAACAACAGCAACATTATCTGGCTTAGAAGCTTAATTTTTCAACAGATCACTGCACACTATGAACTATTTTTTGTCCCCACCCACAAATTGAAAATCACCTATGAACAAAGTCAAATATTGATTATGTTGCCACAGTGAATAAGCAATCAGAAGCCAAAGGCACCATCTTGAGAAGACTTTAAGAGCACACACCTTGACTTGATCATCTCAGTTATAATTGAATTAAAGGAGATTTTTGGAGTTAATGCTATGGAGGTCATGAATGTGGTCATAGATTAACTGTCCGAGATCTGTTCCTGGATTTGAGAAAGAAATGCATTAAGACAGTGGATTCAGAAAGTTTGCATACCCCTTTTAATTCCTTCAAGGACTCAAAATCTAAATATGTTTTTTTATTTTTTTATGTCCACAATTCCACAATTATTACCAACTATTTTACCTTGACATAACTTTTCATATCATGTACACAATCATTACTTTTAAAACTTGTTTTATGTTCTCACAGTCAAATCAACAGCTGTTTATCTATTTTTAACTTTCACTAACAATGTCCAAATATTTATTTTTAACCCTATCTTCCCTTCTCTCTTGGGAATCCTGCATTTCTGTGTTTCGACTCGGACAGGTGTGGTGGTATTTAAGAGTCCTTACTTTGCAGGGACGTTTTGCAGTTGTTGTGGTTTTGCTATACAGATCTAGGGTCTAAGGGTCCACATGGAGAGACAGGTGCACGGCTTAAAGAAGGGCGTGGGCCATTGTTGATTCTCAGGCCAGTTGTGAGGGGACTAAAAGGATTTAGCAAAGTTGAATGGGTGAGTTTGAAATCAGATTCATGAGGATATGAGAATGGTTAGCTTTGAAAAAACTACATATAGTTAAGATAATTAGAGCTGCACGATTTGGGAAAATGATGCGTGACGGGTATGGCGATTAGATTTATGATTTATGTTTAACCAGTAGTGGTTTTGTCGCTTTTAGTCATGTTTCTGTCACTTTTAGTCTTGTTGATCACGCTTTCAGGCGCATTTTTGTCGCTTTTAGTTTAGTTTTTCACACTATAGTTGTGTTCATGATACTCATAGTCACTTTTTGTCATTTTCTGTTGCTTATCTTGTGGCTTTAATTACGTTTGTGTCACTTTTTGTCATGTTTTTGTCACTTTTTGTTTGTTTTTGTCGCTTTATTTAGAACGTGTTTGACAAATCTAAACTGGAGGAAATTATTGCGCATCAAACATTGCAACCTTTATGATTTGATAATTGTGTTCATTAACATTTTGATTTCTATTTGATTTTGTCTAATTGTGCAGCTGTAAAGATAATAGCTTTAGGGCGACATGTGCCCTTTACTGGTTCAAAACTGTAAAAAATTATAATTAATTGGAATGTGAGCCAGAGGTGGGCCAGGTTTGGCAGTGATCATGTAGCCCAGAGGCGGCATAATGCAGGTGGGCCACATGTGTATAGATAGTCTGGCCCACACCAGGACATGGGCGGGCCAGTTGTGTATAAGCTCATTGAACCCCTGTTCATTTTTAAGTATATTTTTGGCAGTGACAATCTGTGGGCAACAATGAGGCACATTTAGACATAAAGCAGGACTGCGTAAGATTCATGTTAGCCAGCACGCCATCACCTTGATTCTATGGTGATAGAAAGTTAAAATCATACATTGCAACACTGGATATAGATCTGTTTTATGAATTTCTGAGGTAGAGGAAGAACATTTGCATGGAGACAAGCAGGCGACAGATTCTCTTCCAGAAAAATTACAAGTCAAGTTTGTGGAGAGACATATGTCCACTCAAAACAAGGCATTAGGTCTTCATCATACAAAAACACCATTAATGAAATGGATGCCTTCTATACAGTTTACTTTAAATCTATTAACTGAAATCTAATGTGGTGGGTCATTGATGTTATTTTGTATTATTATCTTGTCTGGGTTGTTTGACAGTGCTAAAGTAAAATAGGCCTCAAACATGCAACGAATTAAGCCTACTAAACAACCCAGCTTCACCTTTTTTTAATTGACATACTACAACACTGACCAGGGACCAAGTAGAACAAACCACTTGTTTTTACAACCTTTGCATTAAAATGACCCACTCTGAAGTTGAGAAATTGCAAAAACCTTACAGGCCCCTTAGCCTATAAAAAGAGGGCTTAATCAAATATTTATTTTTAGAATGCTATGCTAAAATATACCTACAACCGCGTTATCAAAAGAAAATAGTCATTTAGAACCATTTTAGAAAAGGGTTCAGAACACTGTTTAAAAGTCTCCATGGAGATACAAACTGCAACCAGCAGAAGTCAACTGAAGATAACTGAAGCTAACAGCAGCTAATGTCACTCAACTTGATTAAAAGGTGAGTTATCAGTTTCATTTGGATTTGAGGATAGAATAATCTGTCAGTATACAATTTGTATTGTTTTACATGTCATTTTATTTGTTTATAAAGTCGCTCCTTGTCACATTCAAATGATTTCTGTTAGCTTTAGCATTAGCTAAGTTAGGCTAAAAACAGATTCCTTGTTTTATCATCATGTTAATATATCATCAATTGAGGCATGTTTTTTTTTTCTTTTTTTACATTATAACGTTGTATGTTACAGCAGTGGTTCCCAAAGTGGGGGTCGGGACCCCTCGGGGGGTCGCGAGGGGTGTGCTGGGGGTCGCGAGATGATTTCAAGATGTAATTTTAATGAATATGTCATTGTATTTGCTCTGTTTTTTAATTAATACCAGTATCTTTTAGTCAAATAGGGTCCAATAAGACAACAAACTATTCAAATAACCAATATTAAACCTGATTTAACATGTTTTGACACTTAAAATTATTGCTACTCTCATTTTCATTTTGCTTTGGGGGTCCCGAGTCGGTTGTATGGCTATTTTGGGGGTCCCGGCCAGAAAAGCTTGGGAACCCCTGTGTTACAGGATGCTGCATGCTGTGCCGTCAGTGATTCCAGTGAATGAAGGAAACAGCACTGACTGTGGGCCACCTCACACTGTCACCATCCACAACAGACCATGCTCCTGGTCCTGGACTTCAACAAAGAAGAACCACGTGCAGTGACACTTGCTCTCTTTAGGTGGGGACATATATGTAATTTGAACAAACGTTCTCTCTTCTCTTCTCTTCTTCATCTCTTCTCTCTTCTTCAGCATCAGTGACACCCAATTTGACCCAGTGACCATTTCATTGTGTTACTGTGTTGTGTTTTTAATGCTAACATTTTGATAATACAATGTTATTGGCATTGTTTCCCATTAAGACTATGGTGACCTCAGTCTAAAAACAACCAGGATAATACGTTCATATTAATGCTGAGGAATAGCATATAGAATGTACAGAATGTACAGAATAGGTTTGAGTGAGTGAATGAATATTTACTATTTTTATTCTCTCAGATAAAGAACCCTTAATATATTCATTCATTTTCTACCGCTTGTTCCTGTTAGGGGTCACGGGTGACTGGAGTCTATCCCAGTGACTTTGGGCCTTAGGCGGGGTACACCCTGGACAGCGGCCAACTTAGTGCAGGGCTAACACAGTGACAACAACCATTCACTCTCACATTCATTCACTACGGGAAATTTAGAGTTTAGAGTGGCTGAGATGCGGCAGCCACAAGTGGGCCACCTGTGGCTGAGATGTGGCTGTCAGAACTGGCCCACTGCAGGTCCGTCATTCACAGCCAGATGTGTGCCACATGAAAGCTGAACAAGTGGCCTGAATATAGACTTTTGCTATCTGGAGATAGTCAACTTGAGAACCAAAACACAAAATGTAAAATCAGAACTACAATATTTGAACATATTTACTTAATCTCAAGGGACACAACAGGGTAATGTTTATGAAAAAATAAAAAGTTTGATGTGACAATACAATTAGGTCAGAGCATCTCCAAATCTCACCTAGAATTCAAGTTTGTGCAAAGACGTGCTCATCTTTTCCAAAAAAGCCATCAAATAGTATTATAGCTGGAACATGACAAAGAAAATCAATTCAATAACTGCACTTGTATTTTGAAATACTGAAATTATTGAAATAAGGACCTTTGAATTATGTAGTTCATTTCAAGGTCCAAAAGCAGTAATAGTCTTCAGAATTAATGTATATATGTTTTCTTCTAGTCAGACAACTCTGTCTCACTCACATAGTTGTCTGATTATTAGAAAACATATAGAAATTATAAACTGAAGACCAAAGTAATCTTCAGAATTAACATAAAGGATTTGTTCAGCCACACTTTCCTGCTTTTACAATCTCCCTATAACATTTTGGAACAACAATCACCTCACATTCAAAGCACTGCAATTGTTTATCAATTGTCCAATATAACCACAATCCATTGTCATTTATTCCATATCACCCGTGTCATCACTCTATAAAAAGACTTAGGGACTTCCCAGAATGCACTGTGCTTCCTGGACCTGTTGAGCGGTGGATTCATGCCATCACATTTGAGGTCATCAAGTACCTGGTGTTACACTAAAAACTACAATGACTTGAATTCAGAATATTATCCCTTTTTATTCATTTGAAAACACGCAAAAGTATACTGATGAAACTTTGTGTGAAATACCTGACCCTCATCCAAGACTTTAAAAGGCACGCTTTTGTGCATGTGATGGAATGCTAAAATAGAATCTGTTTTTATTAGTAGGATTTACAAACAATGAGATGATATTTTTGTCAATATTTCCCACCCCTAACTGAAACATGTCTGAAATACTTTCAAAGAAGTCAATAAATTGTTACTTTAAAGGTGCACCGTAACCTTTCTGGTGCACAACCTGCTTGAAATGTTCCAGAGTATAGCAATTGAATTCATCTACCTCCATGGCAACAAGAGAACAATGCCATAAAACCTAAGTCAGATCTGTGGCAAGGAAAGCCCAGTCACACTAAAAGGGCATGTTTTCTATGTGTTTTAACAATAAAAAATAAGTGTAATTGTATTGACACAAGATTTAATGCCATAATGTTTCATCTCCATGGAGACAAGCTCATGGGGTACCCACCAACCAGAAAAAGTTAAATACAGCATGTTTAAAATAGTCCAGAAATGTTTTGTTTTTCTTTACTCTTGTATATTCTTTTTTGCAGTGTAACTGGACATGCCACTGCCCCATTTGGAGCCATTTTGAAATAGTGACAGAATCCAGTGGAGGAATCTGATTGGTTGGTTTTGTGAGAATGTGGGTCTTTCATTGGCTGAGGGGTTAGATAGACTTGGATGAACACAGTGGAAAAAAACATGACGTCTATTTATAAAGTCCCATTGAACATAAGAGGGTCGTTCAGAAGAGGAATGGGGCAGATAGAGAGACATACACCATCAGTGTAGGGTCTTAAATGGCTTTGAAATCAAGGCAATCTCAGGTCAAATTTATTGTTAAACCTTGGTGTGACATCTTTATTTTCAGTTCCTGAAATTTTGTTTGGTTCCCATTTGCTGCTCTAGGGCAGCATACTTTCTAGTCAGACCAAGTTTAAGTCTCTGAGTTAGACAAAGTTTTTGATGCCAAAGAGAAATATCTTGGACACAGTAGCTCCAAAATACAGTTCATTATCCAATGATCCTCTCATTTGGGTTGCCAGTTGCTACACCTGAATCCAGCTGGTTTAAATCTCCCTAAGCTCAGCACCTGCGGGCAAACATGAATCAGTGCTACTGCAAACTGAAAAAGTGTGTATGTCTGTGCGCCCCATCTCATTTCTCTTTTCTCGCCTCCTCCTGTCCTCGATTCCTCAATTCCTCTGCAGGAAATGGACGAGATCCCAGCCATAGAGGAGACACAGAAGGATTCAGGAATTGAGGAAATGAGCAGAGGACAGAGAATCGAGAAATGGCCAGATCTCCAGGTTCAGGCTCCAGCAACACAGGTTCAAAAAGGTTAAGGTTTGCTAAAGCAATTATTACAGGCATCAACATATTACAGTGGAGGTCCTGGAAAATCACAATTGAATCATTATGGAATGTATTTCTTTGTATTATTTCTTTGTAAAGACATCTAAACATTGAAACAGTCGTAACACGTTTGACACAGTGCTGTCCTCTTCTGGGGGATAAATGGATACACTACTATCAATGTAACTATTAGGCATTAGATGTTAGACATTCATCAGATATTCTCTTTGCAAATAAAAAAAATCAAGTTATGAAGTCTGTAATGTAATGCTTTAGTAGTTAATTTAATAATAATATTATTTTTATATCTAAGAAAATCGTCAAACAAATCCAAATGTTATTATCATGAGATAGATCTATAGAGAGTTCCTTATTTTATTTGTGGACTCATCGAAACTCAATATTACAGAATCAAGAATCAAAAATGAAAGTAAAAAGCAGAAATAAGATTTTTGTACCAGTATGTTCCTGCTAGTAATTAACTACTAGTGCTACTACTAGTACTTCATTATATAGTTTTATACATTAGATTATGTACTTGTTTAATTCTAGTTGAGACCTGATTTAGACCTGAATTGGGCCCATCTTTAATTCTAACTTAGTGTAATTTTTGTCGCTTCTAGTCGTGTTTTGGTCACTTTTAGTTGCATTATTGTCATTTTCAGACACATTTTTGTCACAGTATTAGAACTATTACTATTATTCCTTCCTGATACTACTATTACTACAGCCATAAGAGTGCTTTACGTAAGTAGTTTTAATCTTACTGAAAAGGTTCAAACGCAGACCTTGGCCCACATAGATTCTGCATCATTTCCTTTTGCATGGTGTGCGTCACATTCAGGTTTAAACAAGGGCTCCAGCTGCCTATTTATTCAGAAGAAGACAAGGAGGAGGAAGATAAAGATGTCTACGTCCGTATTTTTGATGTGGTTTATAACCCTTGGCTCCAGTCTGATCTTCACTTCTGCAGGTACAAACTATGATATCATTTATACTACTGCTACTACTATTACTACTGCACTGTTATTGTCTTCTCATCTTCCCAAATTTCAAAATATTAATATTTTACTTGGATAAACTCTATCTGTAGAGTCTTCTTGCACTGAAATATTTCAATTACTTCAGTTTTCTTGCAATTTCCAAAACACATTCACAATTCAAAAATACGTCAGATACTAAATTCTGAAGAAAATCAGGCGAAATTAACGTATGGAATATCTGTGTTTGTGTGTGTGTGTGTGTGTTTTTTGTTTTTTCATTTAGATAAAACTATGTTGTATAGTTACTTTCTTTAAATAGAAATGTAATGGAAAACATTTGATTTTTCTTTAGTTCAAATCAGTTTTCAGATCACACTTCCTGTTTTATAAAACCCACATTTGTGTTGCTCTATATACCATTCTTTCATACAGTAGATTTATTTAGTCACTAACTTAAAAAAAAAAAAAAAACAGTTACACTATTTCTTCCTCCAAAGTGTAAACTCTGCAAACTCTCTGAAATGACTGAATCTTGATTTCAATTAGACTGATAGCACAGGCCTAACATACAGTGTAGGCCTATAAACGTGGAGGCCATTGGCAGAACTTACAGGACAGAATATTTACAGTCAAATTGTATTAACATTTTTCTCTTTGAGACCTAAAGCTGCTGATTCTGTAGTTCTCCAGGTTTACAATATGCAATTTGAACTGAATCCTAATTTTCACAACATACCTGTCAGATAAGACGAGATTTTTCTTCCAAATGATTATATAACTATTAATATTCAAAAGCTTCATGTTAGAGATTATAATTACTGTTCTTAGTCACACTTCTCACCACAATGTTACTGTAATTGTGCTTTCTGAAGAATTGAATGAAGGAAAACAATATTAGAAAAAATCAATATTAAAATGTGCAAAATGCCAACACTATTCTTTGTTTGAGTTATTCTAAAAAAATCATACCTAGGACCTTTATTCATTTTGAACTATAACCACACAATAATATTAAACATATATAAATATTAAACAACTTTTATGTGGTGATAGAAACATGTTTTAATCATCTTTGTGGTTATCAAACAGTATTCTTTCTAATCACACTTGGACTACGACTACCACTCTTAAAATACTATTACAACTACCTCCACAGCTGTTACAACTAAAACAACTACTCATTTTGTATTTATTAACTCAATCAAATGTTTCTTCTTCTATAAATCACAAATGTATGATAAATGAAAGGAAAATGTCTTCAAAACAACAAACTAACTCACTTAAAAAACTGGTATTGGTATTTTCAAATTAAAATAATTGTAAGATAGAATAAAGCCTCTTGTTGCTAAATCTGTTCTTAAAATCCACTGTGCACTCTAAAATGCAACAGTATAAAGTTAGAGTTAAAAAGAAATACTTTAAGGAAATTGTGGTTTTAAACATTGCACCATTTCCTGAACCAAAAATAAACAAACTTTTCCGTTACTTTCTTTCAATATTACATTGTTTGTTTGTTTTTTCTTTTGTTTTTTTGAATTGCTTGTTCTTTCACCTCTACTATTTTTGTTAGAAGTAACAGTTCTAAAGTTTTGGTTCATCGATTTACTGTAAGTCTGCGACAAAAGTTTCAAAATTTCATTGAACGTCCTTCCAGCTTCTTACTTCAAATTATAAATCATATATTACATCAATAGTTACTCTTTATTTTAAAATGTAATTCTTTTCTAATTATTTAACTGTAATTAATTTAAATATGTTACTACTTCTTTCTTCTTGGGTAATTTTTTTTTAAACTTTCCCTATATGTTCAAAAATGCACTTCATTATGGCGTAATCCTTGAAATAAAACTGGGCTCAATGTTACAGAGACGTATCAAGAGGATTTGAGGGGAGTGTCCACTATAATACAATCTAGAGGGACATGGTCACTTTTGGAAATTTCTTCAAGTGAGAATCTGAGAAGAAAGAAAGAAAACTTGTAGAGACATTTCAGCTACAACCTGCATAACTCACCAAAATAGCAGAGTACTGTATGTGCCCATGGGTCAAGAACAACATTAATATAAGTCTTAAAACTATTGTACTATTGTACATTTGAAGAGGACACATGAGACTCTTCTTGCAAATAACACGGGAGTTTGACAGAAACTCACCCAATGCAAAATGCTTGAACAAAAGTGTTACACTGTGGCTGCTGTCAGGATGTCACAAGTACTTGGATACATGCTTGTGCTTCTAAAGTGGAACAAAGTTTTACACTTTTTACCATGTGACCTGCCCAAGTCACCCAGACAGTTCTTATTGTTGACTGGGTGTAATTGCACAGTATAATTTGTTCATGTACATCAGGAAACCGGCTGTTTAGTTATAATCTAGTGTGGAACGTTTCAGTAGGATGTCTCTGTCAAATAAAGACTAAACTAAACCATGTACTGGACTGGTGACCTGCGCCTCATTCATTTTGAAAATGTGAAAAAAGAAAATTTGAAAAGAAAATCAGAATCAGAAAGGTTTTATTGCCATTTTCAGGGAACAAAATTCACGAACTGGAAACTTGCTTCAGCGGTAAGCTGCAACATAAAACAATTAACAAAATAATAGTAAAAAAAATACATGGACTATGCTAAAATAAGAACATGCAACAAAAAGAAATGGGCTCAAATACAAACTATACACAGCCAGTGCAAATAGATGCAAATTTACAGAAGAGGAACTAAAATGTTATATTAATGAATTCATGAAGAGTGAAGCGTTTTCTGCTGAATGCTTTTTCTCCGACGCACCTTTGGCCCATCAGGTGTGCAGAGTTTGTCCATCTACACATTTACAGAATTTAAAATCCAGCAGACCACTAACAAACTTAGACGCTAACAAACAAATGCATATTCATAGCATTACCCTGTGTTTGTGCATTACGTGTTTGGAACAATGTAGTCCTCACTCAGTATGAAGCCAGGTTCTTGTGGTAAACTATAGGTGCAAAGCACAGAGCAGAAAAGTGCATTCTTCTTGTGGTTTTCACACTTTTAGCTCAAGCACTGAGCGAATGAGACAATGTACAAAAACAGTTTCAGTTTGACTTCAAAAAGATACTGGAAAAAATGCGTGCGGTTTTGACAGTGGATGGTATTATTGCTTTATATGTAAACGGATGAGCTAATAATGTTGTGGGCTGCTTTGCCATGATTGAAAAGCTGCCCCTAACACCGTGGGGGACTTAATAATGCACCAAATTGAGAAATAACAAGATATTCATTTTTTGATTTTATGTATGTGTTTGTGTTCTCAGATTCCTCAGAGGCCTGTACACACCACGCAGCCGTCGGCCAACCCTACGACTTGCCTCTGAGTCTGACTCTGGCTGACAAAAGACTGCGATGGATACATAACGGTTTATCAAAATATGACAGTAAACAAAAGTCTACAAGCACCCTTTCAGTCACAGAACAGGGGAATTTGATCCTTCCCAAAGTGACCCCATCTGACAGCGGGACATACACTGCATCAGTAATTGATACTAACGGAAAGTCTGAGACAAAGACTCGTGTTCTGTGTGTTCTAGGTGTGTATCCACGACTTTGCCTGGAATGTTCCACAGTAGCACAATAAACATATTCTTAGTGAGCGAGGTCGCCTATAAATTTGCATGTGTGCCGCTTGTATTTGTCCGTGTAGATGGATATATTGTTTTGGTTTTTTTTACATTTCGTAAGCTTCAAAAATGATCTAAAACGACTTAATAATGAAAACAGCCCTTTGCCGTCAAGTTCATGTTGTATGTTTACCACCACAATTGTAATACTTTGATGTCGTCGTAGAGAGTGTTCAGAAGCCCAAGGTGACGTTTAAATGTGACAAAGGGATTAAAGTCGAGTTCAGCTGCTCTGTTCCCGAGGTAAGAACTCATTTGCACTTCATGTTTTTATGTGTGTCTCATTAGCAACTTTAAAATGTAACATTAAACAAAGAAGGACAATGTTTTCTATCTATTCAAATTGGCAAAAATATTTTATTTTTTATATTTTATTCTTTGTTCACTTATGTTTTTTACAAGTCAAACAGTTTACTACTTTACCGCAAGTCCATACTCTCTGATGGAGGGTCCGCAACCTGACAGTTTCCATGGAGCTTAGTCTAGAACAGCCCCACCGTTTGGCATTAAAAATCTATCTTTCTCGATGAGCAATACAAACATCTGCAACAAAGCAAAAACATCTCCATGGAGACAAGCAGGCGGCCGACTCCACACCTTTAACTGTGTTCTGTTTGTTTATTTATTAAGCCCTCGTTATGTGATTTATTTGAGGACTGCATCAGGGAGGGCATCTGGCACAAATTTTAGATCAAACACATTTTTACAGTTGTATGTATTTTTTCCCTTTAGACCACAGACAATACCTACGAATGGCTTGACGGCGTGAAGATAATTGCCAATGAAAAAGATAAAATTTTAGTTCGAACTTCCAAACAACTGGGGTCAAACTCATTTACCTGCAAAGTTTCCAATCGTGTAAGCTCTCAAAGCAGCGACCCAGTCCAACCAAACTGCTTCAATGCTGAAACAAAACCCAGTAAGTATAAATGAGAGAATATTCTAGTTTAAAGTATACATTGAAATTCACATGGCATTGGTTCACAATGATACTCAGCTTCTCCCAACTCTCCAAACTCTGCAAATCCAGAGGAAGAAGATAAATTGTTTGGACTCGATTTCTGGCTCATGGTTGGGATCTTGGCTGGAGGAGGAGGTAAGACCTGTGGCATTGTGGGTGAAAGTTACGGATGCACTGTGCGTGAGGGTCCGCCGCCTGCTCGTCTTTGAAATGTTCCACAGCATGGCATTAAACTTGTCTATCTTCATGGAGACGAGCAGGCGACACCACAACTAGATCTGTGGAGGGGCGAGTCCACTCAGAGTAAGAATGCATAGTAAAAAACTCACCAGATAGATAAGTTTAATGCCATAGAATTGAATTGAACTTCAATGAAATCCACAAATCTAAATCAAAACCACGCAATTGAGATTAATAGTTGTTTGACTGAAAGTGATTATAACTTGATGTAGATAATATATTATCACATAACTTAATGTATAAATGCTCTTCCTGACAGGGCTCGTGCTCATGTTAATTGTGGCTACCATTGTTTGCTGCACTATCAATAGAAGGAAGAGAAGACTGCAAGTAAAAGGTAGGCCTAATACAGTTGGTTCTGTGCATAAGGTGGCAGTTGGCTGTTATTTTTTAATTAGCTAGGTCAAGGTTAGCCTCTGTACTTCTTGTCTAATTCATTTCTATGGGACCAGTGCAGTCTAAAATTAAGAAATACTATAAGATCAAGCAGTGAACAGCGAGTCGTGTCAAAGACTTGGGAACGTGTTTGTGTCTTAAATAAACAGCTAACTGCCACCTTGCGCAGAGCCAGTAGAATTTAAGGTTTTCACTCTCCGTGGCCTGGGAACGCCTCAGAATCTCAGCAGAGATGGAGGAAGTGTGTGTGGAAAGGGAAGCCTGGGCCTCCCTGCTCAGACTGCTGCCGCCACAGCTCGACTCTGGAAAAGCAGAGAAAATGGATGCATGGTTTCTCAGATGAGGGCAGTAATGAGTCACAGTCCTCGATGAACTTGAGTGGAATTTTGACATACGTTTCTCTTTGAATTGCTGTGATCGAGCTAAATGAAGCTTGTCGATGTCAGATGTCAGTTTGATGGACGTATCACAATTACTGTATGTGTTTTGTGTTGTTACTTAAGATGAGCAAGAACTGCGCCTCCAGTGGTCTACAACAAACCAACAACAGCAGCATCACTATAGCAACCAAAGAGGCCACGCTCACTCACATGGCCCCGCCCACTCCAGCGATCACTCCCCCAGGCAGACCTCCATGACCCAGGGACCGACCGCCGCGGGACACACTGGACCAAGACCCCCAAGAGCCAGGCAAAACCGACCCAGACCTCCTGATCCGATCACTGGACAGCCTCTGCCAGGGCCCAGGAGGCAGGTGCAGACAGGGACAACCCAGGTGAGACCACCAGTGAGTTATAACAAAGGTTAGAGGGATTGTGGGTTCTGTTGTCATGGCAAAGGCGACGGCCATCTTGAGAGAGAGAGAGAGAGAGAGAGAGAGAGAGAATGCTAATGTTGATTAATGTTGCCTTTTCCTTCTCTAGATTCCCACTATTGGCGATGATGAAGAGAACCCACCTCCTCTCCCACAGCCCAGAAAAAAAGCCCCCAGGACATAAGAACTACTATGAAGAAATGAAGATGAAGACTCTGAAGATCTATGACAGAATATGGACTTTTATTTTTAAATATTATGTCCCATTTTTACCCAGTCATACTGTATAATGACATTATACCTGTCAGTGGTGTTATCAGAGGTGCCTTAGACCTGGATTTTAGACCTGGTTTAGATCTGGTTCAGTCCGTACTTAGACCTGGTTTAGAGCAGCTCATGTGGGGTATTCCTGATCTGAGGTCAGTGTCTGTTCAAGTGATCTAAGACAGGGTAAGGTTATACTGACTTGTAATTAATGGTTTACAACATAAAATGTGAGCGTGGAAACCAGTAGAAGACTTCACAATCTAGAAAAATTACCAATAACGTAAGACCTTTAAATATGCCTTAAATGTAATGTGCTCATTGCCAGGTTATGTTTACAGTGGCCCTATCTTGTAATGTTAAAAAAGGTTAAACGCATTCAAAAGAAAAGAGAACCTTTATTTATCCCACAATGGGAAAATGTCTGTGTTGTGACTCAAAGTATAAGGACAGCAGAATACAAATGTTCAGTCAGAAATCAAGACAGATAACTATTTAAATATATACCTCAAATCAAACCGTTTAGCTGATATTAAAATATACTTTGAAAAAATACAGAGAAAAATAATGATAGAGCACAACATAAAAAGTACAAGTACAAGTAATTAACTATTTAGCTTCCACAGTTTGAAAACTGAAAAGTGACATTACATAATTGGCCAGGTAAAGGGTTCATGATAATAATTTCAATAGGATGAGTTAAACTTAAAATTTTTTTATTGATGGAAAATTTTAGAATTTCTATTCATGTTTTTTTTTTATATATCAGTAAATATGAATATTTATTAGCTAAGGCGAAGAAGTTGTATGCCCACCCCACCCCACCCCCTTTTTTTTCTTTTTTTTTTTTTTCTTTTTGGTAATAAAGACTGTTCTGAGTTGGTTTTGTCATGTGTGAAGCTCATGTCGCACTTGTATCCTGTCTTTGTTCTGTTTCGAATCATGTTTTTCAGAAATGGGTCGGCATATGGTTTCCTGAACAGGTTTACTGAAGCTAATGGCAGAGATGCGTGCAAGTTTTTCCACCCCATTTCCGTTGCTTATATATGAAAAAGATGCATCGAACAATACTTTATTTTACATATGGACTGCGTTTTTCTAATACAATTTTAATACGACACAAAAGGCAAATTGTTGAAACAGTGAAACAAAGCAGTATAACTGCTGTTCAGATATTGGGTATTACACCAATCAATTGAATTGAAAGTAGGAGTAGTAGTTGTTGTTTTAGTTGTTGTTGATGTTATGGTGATAGTGATGTTGTTGTTAAAATTATGGTTGTCGATAAAGAGTTTAGTCCTGGTTTGAAATTCAAATTGCAACATGCGTTATGTCCACCAGATGGCGCCTTTTATCTAATTCTTAAGAGCTCCTTCACTACATTAATATGGCTCAATTTAACTTAAACGTATATAGTCAATGTTTTTTTTTTTAGATGCAAACTTTCTCAACCTTATTGCATTCTTTAAACCGTAAAGTGTTAGATTTCATGATACATAACTAATTTTCTGCAAACTTTTGCATTAATGTGTTTTAGTCTATTTTTACGCTTTGTGTTTTAAGTCTGTTTGTTGTTATTTATCTTTTTTTTTATTATCTTTTTTTTTATTGCATGTTTCTATTCTCCTCTCTTGAACTTCTTCTGTATTGCAAAACTGGAATTTCCCCATTGTTGGACAAATAGATTACGTTACCTTACGTTATCTTATTCATATGTTTTTTTTTAGTTTTTTTTTTAATATGCAATATATAATTTAAAAAAGTACTTGGTGCTGAAATTCTGTAAAAGTTTACTATAACAGTTTCTATTAGAATTATTTGTCCCAAAAGTACTATTTCAACTCATTAAATATGTTTCAATTAGATTTATTTTGATGAAAATTAAGCTTGTTTAAATTGTAAACAGCAAGCTGACACTAAAGGAGCTTCCCAGTCTATAAATAGGACACTCAATGTATCTTCTGCTCTGGATTTTTACCCTTTGACCCCAAGGTGAAAAAACGTGGAGCGTCTGTGGGTCGTGACCTTTGACTCCCTCCTCTGTGTGTATGTAAACATGTAGCAGGAGTGGGACGGTGCTAAGACCCCCCAAACTCTGGATTTACTGCCCCCATTAACCCCCCATAGAAATTCCATTACTGTCTGCTCCAATGGGTTGTACTGCGCTGTCAATCAATGTGGGACTGACTATTTATTATTGTTTTGTTTTGTTTTTTGTTATGCAGTTCAAGTGTTTTATTTGGATTTTATATGAATATGTTTATTTCAAAACTGTTGTTTAGCCCTGGTAGACCTGGTTTAATCTTAGTTTAGTCCTAGTCTAGATCTGGTTTAATTCTTATAATTCGGGATTGCACCTATTTATTAATCATAATTTTCTACAATAGGCCTAATATTCAGGACTATTTATGATCCAACATAGATCCGGTCTAAACCAGGCCTAAACAAGGAGCAAATCAGGACTAAACAAGGACTAACAGTGGCAGCAGCGTGGTATAATTTTTTTAAATGATTTGCATGACCTTTTTGTCCCTGGATGTTATATATTATTTTATTTTATTCAAGTATTTAAAGCAAGGTAGTTAGAAATTTAATCAAAAGAAGTAGTCTTGATCTAGTTCTGGTTTAAACACAGTTTAGACATGGCCTCTTCTTTGGTCCTGGATTAGACTTGGTTTAGTTCAAAAAAGTCTGGTTTGCTATGGTCCCTGCAATATTTAATGTATTCTATCTGCTCTTATAAGCTATTGTTGTCAATCAGTGTCAATCAACAAAAACTGTGTCTCTGCCAAATGTATTAGTTTGTACTGCTTTAGTCCTAGTCTAGTCCCCATTTACCCACATCAGATTTGATATAGTCCTGCGCTTGATTCTTCTTCTTCTCAACTAACCACATCTTGATTTAGTCCTGGTTTAGTCCTGGTTGATTGTTTTGTCCTGTTAGTCCTCGTTGAATCTTGTTAGTTAAACTTCCCAACATGGAGGATCAGCAATTACCATCACAAGAAACTCAATGAATGGACAAGTTAACAAATGCCAATAAAGCCAACAAAACCGAATTGGTCAGGGGGGCAGCCTCCAGTGAGGGTGGGTGGGCAGAGGGAGCTTTGAAGGGGGGCACAAACTGGAAAAAGCCCCCCAAAACAATTTATATTAGTCAGTCAAAGTTAGGATTTCGCCAGTGTCAATAAAAAGCGTGAACACTTTGCATTGGATACGTGTATGCTTATGACTTAGGATCAAAGTGTAAATGAAACTAATTTTGTGGCCACAAATAAGAAGTATTAAGATATTGCAGAAGCCTAGCACTGGAAAAATATCCCTTGCCAAACATGTATGAATTTAATTAAGTTAAGCATCATAGTCTAGGATGATGTATTTGTGAGTTGTAGTCGGGTCTTGTCAATTTATACTTCTGTAAGCATTTTTTTCTTTACTGCCAGTTCATATTATTTTAGCTTGAATTAATAATTTGCTCAACAATTTATTTAATATTATGTCTTTTGGGATGAAACCTAATGCAGAAGTCTCACACTTGGACAAACAATACTGTAAAATGTACTTCAAGGAACTTTTTTTTTTTTTTTTTTCAAAAGCTATTCAATATTTTATTATTATTATTTTATCTGGAAGTGCTTGTGAACCCCCGTACCCCTAGTTGGAAAACACTGCAGTAGCCCACTAAAAAATAAGTTATTATGTGAAAAAAATAGGTATAGGTAGGTTAAACAATTTTAGGCTAAATGCATGGACTATAGATCAGTACTTGCATTGGCATTTGGTTTGAGTGCAGGATTTGCAACAATACAGAAAATGACCAAATGCATTTAGAAAAGGCGAAATAATCAGCACTTACGCAGTTAAAACCACGTAGGATTAATTTCACGTTTTGGCAGAAGATGTGTGCTACATAATTGAAACTAAATGTCAGTGTTTTGCGTTGATTTGAATGAATACATTCGCCGTATATTGCAAATACATAAAAGTCATTAATGTTTCCCTGCTCGCCTCGCCTGGGACCTCCCTCCCCAGCTCCCTCCTTCAGACTCGGTCACCTTACTTCCGGCAGCGGCCACTCTTCGCTTGACATTCCCGGTCGTTGCACTACTTTAAACCCGGCTTCTGCGCGCCTTCTCTCGGATAGATTTCGCCGTGGACTATACTACGTTTTCCCCCTTTCCTGGTCATTGACTTTTGGAGGTTTTATCGTTGGAGAGCCTTAGTACTGCCTCTGACCGGCTGGAGTGCGTTTCTGGAGCTGGTGGTTGTTGGTTGTGCACAGCGTGTGGTGCCTGGCGCTGCCCGGAGAGGAGCTCTTCTCCAGGGGAGGTTTTGCGCTCGGGATTCGGGACGTGGTTCACCCCGTCGCTGTGGGGAAAATACAGCGAATCAAAACGGGACGACGATGGCAAGGGACAGTACAAAAATGAACATTAAAAGCTACTTATTTAGTCTACTCTTTGGGATTTCATTGCTAGGTAAGTACGTCTGTTAAAACTCCTCTGTCATCTTTCGCTGAACTATGTTTAAGATTTGTGCAACTTTACATTTTTAGGTATAGCCAACGTTACTTACAGTTAATTAAATTAATATTTACATGTCCGAATTTTTGGCGTTGAGCATGTTAATTCGGCAAAACGTATTGTTATTTCAGAGCTCTATGTATAGTTTAATTTGAACTTTTCGACAACCCTACATTAAATTGAAAACGCACAACACGAAAAGAACTACACGCATGCCTAGGTGTGACTCAATGTTTTGAGACCTTTACATCACCCGCATTTTAAAATGTATATCATACAATATAAATACTCCTCTATTCAATGAAAATCTGGATATCTAATTGGATATCGATAAATGTGTTGAAATATGACGTTTCAAATGGGGGTTTTGCATTGTGTTCTGTACATTTTGAAACAAAGTTGGTAATGAGCTCGATGTCCTTGGATTACCTTGTTCCAATTATTACTTCAATGCTAGTTTTTCATGTATTAGATAGTACTGGGTTTATTACTGTGTGTTGGAGGAGATCTGGATGTAGCCTATTGTAAGGACATTTCAGGCCATTTAAGTTAACTGGATATCCATTGCCATTTGAGTTGACACATTTGGACTCTTAGTACTATGATGACTAACTCAAGATGAGCAGTTTTGACAGGGTCCCATTGGCTGCTCTGCTACAGTCCAGTCATGTTGTCATTATTTCTACAACTCATCATTTGAAACTACATCTATTATCACTAAGGGCCAGTCCAGCCAGCACATCACTTACTCACTTGTCTGGTATTTTATAAAGATTTTGGTGCCAAGCGAGTCCACGCTCAGCCCCCGAATGACCAGGACTCAGTCAAGACTTGGCAAACTTAAACGTGATACGGTTCTCCCCTGTGAAGCTTAAATTAGTGCAGTGTAAGATGATCGAATGTCCCCCATGTGGGGCTCTGGTGTGCGCCTCGCTGATAGGAAAAGGCAAAGAACCAGCTGCAAAATGGGTTTCTTGATTAAAACCATTACACCAAAAAACAAAACATTTCAAAACTGAGTATTTGTAGTAACATAAGTGCACTCTGTCACTTTTCTGTTGGAGGGTGCGCCACCTGCTTATCCCCATGGAATGTTCCACAGTATGAAATTAAACTTATCTATCTTGCTTTTATTCAATTACAGGTATTTTATTGCTAAAAAAAAAAAAAGTGCACTCTTTCCTCTCCACAGATCTGATATGTGGCTTGTTTGTCACCCTGGGAAGAGATAAATATAATGCCATACTGTGGTTGACCTTCCACAAGAAAAGAGAAACATTTAGTATCAGTCTATTGTTTTTGTAATCTTTGACTATAGAAGTAAAAGCTGTCGTAGTAGTAGAAAGAATAGTAGTAGTAGTATAGAGGAATTTTAAGGAGAACTCAAGAATTGAGGATTTGAAAGCTGCACCATTAAACTGAGGTTACCGTGCTGGTTAGATATGAATAGACCTAATTATACATATTTGTGATTAACTATGAAGGTAAGCAGAGTGGTCAGCTGTCCGACCTCATAGTTGCTGTAGCGGTAGTTAAAGTAGCATTAATAGTTGAAGTAGTAATAGTAGTTGCTGAAGATGTGTAGGAAAATACTTTGACATTTTCAAAAATATCGCAGGTGGAGGAGGCTTAAAGTTCAAAATCTTTTCCCTAAATTTAAACCAGGACTTGAGTCAGCAGCAGGAGGATTTGACCGCCTTCAGTTGACCATTTTTGTAGCTCATGCATTTTTGGTTACAATTTATAAATTTATTTACTATTGTGTGAACAAGGAAAAAGGTGTGGAGCTAAATCAGGACTAAACCAAGACTAAACCAAGGCAAAACCAGCAATAATTATGCAGAGTTAAATGGGTCCAAACTGGGTCCAAACTGGGTCCAAACTGGGTCCAAACTGGGACTAAAATGGGACTAAAATGGGACTAAACTGGGATTAAACATGCAGGTTTCACCTTAGGACTAAACCAGATCCTAACTAGATCTAAACCTGGTCTTAACTTGGTCTAAACAAGAAATGTAGAGCTAATCATTACCAGGAACACTAAACCGGATCTAAGTCCGGGCTAAACATGCAGGACTCACCCTAGGACTAAACCAGGTCCAAACCATATCCTCAATTTTGTTGAGGATATTTTTGGGTCTACAAACAAATGATTATAACGCAGCTTGTCATAGCCTCATTACCTACCACGCTAAACAATATTCTTATACTTAATGTGAACTTGTTCCCATAGGATTACAACTGCAGTAAAGAAGACCAGCTCATTATTACTCAAACAAGAGCTTGGTTCTAATGCCTTGATGGAGCTTTGCCCGTAACGCTTAGCCACTCATACGTACTGAGTGAATCCGCAATACTTTCCCAGTCCTCTTTTCTGACTTTAGCTGCTGCCACCATGTTTTCCTTTGTCAGAATTTTATTTTTTACTGCCTCGTATTTATTGAGGATGATGGCCTGTTCCTCCTGTGAGAAGTACGCCACTCTGCCCTTCTGGATTGTTCTAATTGGGTGGTGCGCCCTGACTCCGCCCCTTTATATGAATGTGCACGGTGTCAATCAGAAAATCTTGGGTTTACAGAAGGAGGAGGAGGTTGGGACAATAAACAATAATATCGTTTATCGTGATAAATAGGGAAGACAATAATCGTTTGTGCTACATTTTGTATAATCGTGATAATCGGCACACAAGACACCAGAACAAGTAGAAAAAAAGCAACTTATCCATTATGATCTCCTCTAGATCGTTTTTGTTTTCACTTATAATAAAGTACAAATATGTCAAAAGTTATTTATGAGAAAGCAATGTCTTTATATATCACATTTTCAAACTGTCAGCAATTTTAATAACTATCATGATATTTTCGTTCATTGTAATTATTTTGGCTCTGATAATCGTGACATAAAATTTCAATATTGTACCATGCCTAAGAGACACTCATGTCTTAGTTAGTCAATCCAAAAACTTAGCTGGAATAAGTTCAGCCATCATAGTACAGGCTTCTTGTCTAAACCTGGTCTAAACTTGGTCTAAACAAGAACTAAAAATGAATAGCTAATCATAGGAAGACTAAACTGGGACTAAACCTGATCTAAACCAGGGCTAAACATGCAGGACTCGTCCAGACTAAACCTGGCCTACACTTATTTATCACTAAACCAGGACCAAACCCTGACCGGATTGGATCAAAGCAGGACTAAACCAGAACTGAACCAGGTCTAAACCTTCTCACTAACTATTTTGTTGTCCAAATCTCCCTCATTCACACAAAATACAGGCATTTTATTTAGCTTCTCAAAATCCAAATATTTACTGCGGCGATCAGTGATAAGTTGAAACATGTCTTGACTTGGGGCAAATGACTCAATATCTTTAAAAACATGTCACGCTTTCTCCTTTAATTTATTCAAACCTTATTTCACTAACTCCATCTGAAGTGTGGTGTGGGAAATGGCCTCTGCTTGTTGTTGATTGCTTTAGATGAGTTAAATTAATCTTCCTGACAATTTAGCTCGAGGTAGACCAGCAGCACCCAAGGGAACAGCTTAGAATGATGTCAGACTTATTTCAGAGATGGTAAGGAGTCTTTTAATTCAGTTTTTGATTTATTAAAAGGTTTTTTGATACCGTTAATCCTGCTTTGATGTTTAGACAAATTGGTCCATGCTAGAGTCCCGTTTTAGTCATGCATCTGTCTGGACCAGGATTAGACCAGGGCTAATCACATAACTAAACAAGGACTAAGCACATTACTAAATTAGGGCTAAAAACCAAGATGAAACCAAGACAAAAGAAACAAATCACCCAAAACCAGGACTAAAAACCAAAACTAAATCATTAGTAAACCTGGTCAAAACAAGGGAACAAAACCAGAACCAAACCAGGGTCACACACTGGTCATAAAAACTAACAGTGGGTAAATTAAATAATATTTTTTATTTTTTACATATTAAGTCTAAAAAGCAAAAGATTCAACGTTCCCATTCATTTAGCAATTAAAAACAAATATATTTGAATGCCGAAAAGTGCTACAAATGGTGCCTATAAAGCTGAAACCTATCAATAAGTGAAATAGAATAAATCACAAAAATAGAGGTGTAACTATAGCAACTACAGTATTTGGGCATGTGCTTTCTTAAAATAGCCTAATTGAGCTTCTGGTATAATGCTAAACAATGTATAGTATATTTAAACCTATTGATTCTTTTGTTTTGTCAGAGCTGATTCAAACAGGTCGGTCTTTTATTGTGTGGCTTGGTCTGTTAGGTCACACCCATCATGCAAACAAGCACGAGGTAACTCCATTTTCTAAAACATGACGAGAATGTATGTGTCCAACTGACCGTTGGACTGACAGTGCCAAGCAGATGAATCAATATTAGTACTGGCTGTTGTCCTCTGTGCTATCCAGAACTAGACATAGACAAAACTTCAACTAAATCAGCACTTGCTAATTTCATGCCTTTAGTTCCTTCAAAAAGTTAAAGGTGCACTGTGTAACTTTTCAGATCAAGGATTTGTCACCAGCTTGTTTTCATGAGATATTATTGCTTTGCTGGGAATGTTCCACAGTATGACATTAACGATATCCATCTTGCATATTCAATTACAGTTTTTATCGCTATTAAAAGAACTGTCACATTTAAATCAGACACACATATATATTAAAGTACATGCAGAATTTTCCAAACATTTTTTCTAAGCCCTTGTTGTTTCTTCCTCCACAAACGCTAGTTTCTGTTGGTACACGCTCTACTCTTCAGGAATGTCTCGAGCTTCACCTGTGAAACTCCCTCACAGTCCAAATGAATTCAAACCAGATGTTAGCCACCAGTGCTAAAGGCGAAACGTCACACCGCTAGGCTAATTACACAACAAACAAAGGGAGAAGGCTTATAAAGAAGGATTAAAGAGGCTACAGGGCAGGTTGTATTGTTTGGGAAAGATCCTTTGAGCCATTATTTTACACAACAAGCAAAATCTGGATGAAATCGATTTTTAAAGCACTAGAACCAGGAACTAGAATAATACTAAACCAGGACTATGCCTGAACAGATCTAAACTAGTTTTTGCTAAGACTATCGAGGCTAAACCAGGTTAAAACTGAGGACTAAATGGACACTAATCCAGGACAGAGCAGGGCTGTATCGGGGATTAAGACAGAATCAGGTCTAAACCAGGATTGGATGAGACTACCAGGACTAAACCAGGACTAAACCAGGACTAAACCAGGACTAAACCTGGACGAAACCAGGACTAAACCAGGGCTAAACCAGGACTAAACCAGGACGATACCAGGGCTAAACCAGGACTAAACCAGGACGATACCAGGGCTAAACCAGGACTAAACCAGGACGATACCAAGGCTAAACCAGGACTAAACCAGGACGATACCAGGACTAAACCAGGACTAAACCAGGACTAAACCAGGACTAAACCAGGACAAAACCAGGACAAAACCAGGACTAAACCAGGACGATACCAAGGCTAAACCAGGACTAAACCAGGACTAAACCAGGACTAAACCAGGACTAAACCAGGACTAAACCAGGGCTAAACCAGGGCTAAACCAGGGCTAAACCAGGACGATACCAGGACGATACCAGGACGATACCAGGACGATACCAGGACGATACCAGGACGATACCAAAGCTAAACCAGGGCTCAACCAGGACTAAACCAGGGCTCAATCAGGACGATAGCAAGGATAAACCAGGACTAAACCAGGACTAAACCACCACTAAACCAGGACTAAACTACCACTAAATCACCACAGTCTATGAAAAAGTTGCTTTTGCAAAGATGCCGTGAGCCGATACTGTCCTTACTTCTTGCAAAACAAAGTCGTGGGCAAAGAAGAGAGAGGGGGAAAAAAATTCTTTGTGAGATGGAAAGCCTTGCTGCGTCATGAGAAAGACGAGCCACAACAAGTGAAACGTGGGACTGTTTTTGAGGCAGAACCCAAGGGTGCTGTCAGAGATGGTGCAGAGATACAGTTGTTTAGGAGACGATAGGAATGTATGGCACAGTGCACTGAAGTAACTTAAAGACACACAAAGGTGAAAGGTGAAAGCACGAGTAGAATAAAGAAAAGCAAGAAAGGCTACTAGAAATTATAGACATAAATGAGGGCTGCACAGTTAATCACAAATTTAATCTAAATCACAATCTGAAGTCTCACAATTATTAAATTACATAGGCTGCAGTTAAGTCAAAACATAAATCACAGATAGAATTACAATTGCAATACTAAGAAAATTTGCAATTCCCTTTTTACTCCAGAAATTGTGATGCAGAAATAATATTGTGGATTTTTTTTAACATAACTTTGTTTTGTCCGGCAGCAGTTTGACATTTAGTTTCTCGTTTGTGAGCAGACTTCACGCTGCTTCTCTCTCCAAAAACACTTAAAGCTCAGACACTAATTGGGTCAAACTGTATCATTTTAACAACGTGAACTCGTTTTGAATTTCAGTGATAGAGCAGTTTGTGTCTAGACATTTAGTTCAGTGCTTCCAAACCTTTTTTGTCTCGAGTGCCCCCTAAGCCTTGTCTCACACACAGAGTTCCATTAAACTTGAGTTTCAGGCAAATGAATGGGTTTACTAGTCGCATGTGGTCCATTATTATAATTATATTTTTTGTTTTAATTATATTTATGATCTAAGATACTCCAAAAGATGCTAAATTTAAAACAAATGGCACTTGTTTGTTCAGATAAAAGTACATTTCATTTTCTTTTAAGTACCCCCAGGTCGTTGTGATATCTAAAATATCTAATACTACCACTACAACTATTAATACTACTTGTACTTATAGTATCCAAACAAAAAAACTTGCATTTACACAAAAATAGATAGATTTTATTTTGAAGTAAACTGTTGTAATTGTAATACATGTTTTGTTTTGTTTAAGGTGGAGTCTTTAGTCGAATAGTCTCAGTTCCTCCTGGTCCATTGATACGAGTGGAGGGGCAGCCTATTTCTATCCGCTGTGATGTCACTGACTATGGAGGACCAGACGAACAGGTAAACACATATATTCAACAATTATACTCATGCAATTTTTATCCAGGCTTCTTAAATTACTTTTGAACACCTCAGCATGAGAGGTTGGTGAATTGTTGAATACACATTTTATTTTTAAAGAAAATTAGACTATACAGTTCAAGTATATATAGTCTATAAGAAAAATATTTAACAGTTCACCATAAACCTTTGTTTGGAAGATCAGACTTAACATTTCTTTTTATTTTGAAGTGTCTGCACTGTTTAATCTTACAGTGCACACGTTTTGAGTTTACCCCAATCGAGGATGTCAAGATTACAGAGTTCATCTATAATAGGGATTATTCAGGTCACAATACAATCATAAATACTACAACTTGTGAGAAGCAAAATTTAGGCTTTTCATTTCAACCTATAGCTCCAAAAGCAAGCCTAAATGTAAAGGTTTTTTTTTTTTTATCTGGATGTTTTTGTCACATTTACTTTTCATTATTTCATTAGTATTAATACATTTTCATAAAGCTGGTCACAAATGGTGATCTATTAGACAAAGAATGAAAATGAAAATGATGGATTTCAAAGTTGTTTGGTCATGGTGTCAATCATGAGTAATTGTGAATACTCTAAAAAAATTTATTTTATTTATTTTTGCAATAATCTTAACTCAAAAACATATCTCTAACAGGCAAGTAAATGATTCCTGATTTAAAAAAAAAAAAAAATAATTCTGCATTCATGTTAAGGGAAGTATTAAATGGCATGTCTAGACTTGTCCACATTTTAATCATCTGAAGACAATGGACTTTCGCAATCCATTTCCTTTATTGCTTTGTTAATGGTTGACTTTACTTTGTGGGTCACTAGAACATACTTTTTGTTCTCCTATATTATCTTAAATTTGTATTTCTCAAACCGTGTCAGTTTAGAGTTTGATTTTTATCCACATTTTTGTCTTTCTTTGAGTTGGTCCTTGTTTATTTTTTATTTTTGTTTTTATTTTAGATTTTAGACCTGCGTTAGGTCTGACCTAGTCCGGTTGTAGACCCAGTTCAGATCTGGTGCTACTCGGGAGGTCAAACATCTTCTTTATTCCTGAATTGAAAAATCTGAGTCTCAAATGATTTGTTTCCATTGTTTTAGCGTATTTGGAAGAAAATTTGTCATTGGTTTGATACCCAGCCCCAACCAAATGCATGTTGTTGTGTGTCTTTGGGCAAGACACACAGGTTGAGGTTGGAGGGGCTTAAAATATGGCATCATAATAATTAAAATAAGTAAAGTCTATAGCCTAAATTTAACCTACAGTGATACATTTACCTGTAGCTGTCTGTTTCCGGTGTTGCTTAAATGTATTGCCCTGTTTGTCTAAGGATGACTGTTCTATGAGTCATGGGCTTGTGTTTAACTACTATTCATTTAATGCACCACTGTTCTTAGAAAGAAGGAGTGATGCTCCTCCTATGGCAACATGATCAATAATAAATATATTGTTATTGTGCGGACTGTATGTACAAATTATGAATTAATTTAGGTAATAAGAAAGACAAACTCTTACATTGTCAAGATAAGGCTTCACAATAATATTAGTCAAGTAAATAGTATGATGAGATATTGGGACGTCTCTAGGATTTCTTGAATGGGGGGGCTAAGCCCCTGAGCATCGAAAGACTAAAACTAATTATTTTCCTGTTTTAAGTCAAATACTTATGACTAAATCTGATTTAAAGCATTACTGAGAAGAAGTCATTGAGGCTTTAAGTACTCATGCCCGTATTGTATGGGCCTCTGGGCACAATTTGAAGTTGGGTCCTAACCAGAGGTTACGCTAGAGATAATTTAGACAGGGTCCCAAAAAATCTGTCATGAGCCATTTTCATCTGTCATTACATTTTTACTGTACGTGTGACGGGTGGTACATGCAGGACTTCTGGGGCTAAAGGCAATAATTATAAACACTCTTTTGCAATAAAGTCATATTTCTTTGTTACAGATGCAAAAATTGATTCGTATTTCCTCCTTAAAACTCAGTGTTTGTAGCTCAGTAACAGGCGTCTGTCTTTCAGCACTGCATTTCTGTGCGTATCTTCGGCGCGCCCCGACACATGCACGCGCCATGTCTGTCTCCTCCACTGCTGCACGTGCACTCCTCTGAGCGTTTGATGGGAGCCAACTTCACGGAGGTTCTTGAATGAACTTAGTGAAGTAACATAATGCAATAGTCAAACATCTACATTCACGTATCTGACTGCAGCGCACACCGACATGTGCACGACACATGAACGCGCTCCCTCGGTGTTCTGCTTCCAGCTGCACTCCTCTGTCCTGTTCTTTATGTTTTTATGCACATTTCTTGCGTCAGAACCACCGGCACTGAAAGGCTGAATTCTGGAGAGTAAGGAAAGTGAAGTCGCTCTGTGCTGGGGTGCGCTGAAAAAGTTCGGTTTTAATTCAGTCTCAGCCCAATACGGCTAAGAAAACAGCAGAAAAGGCAGAAAATCAGTGCTTTATTTGAAGTTTGTTGAGTTATGTTGTTATCCTATGTACAACTAAGGGCAATAGTTTGATTATAAATCTGTCAAAATTATGGAATGCCCTGAAAATAATCCTTAAATAACGGAGAATTCTCGGTTAATGTAACCTCTGGTCGCAACATCACACAATATAAATGGTTAGTACGTAAAGTGTGGGGGTTTGGGGGTCCTCCCCCAAGAAAGTTTGAAAAAAAAACAGGTGATATTTCCTTTCATTTGGTAGCTTTTAGGTCAGTTTTTTATACTGCCTTGATATAATGAAGCCCATCTAAAGTAGGTCTATAGACGTCCCTGGTGAGTTAAAAAAAAAAAAAAAAAAAAAAAAGTCACATTTCATCAAAAAGTTACACATTTTGATAAATGTAATAAATTACAATTTATGTCTATGACCTTAAGCTGCTTTTACATTTTCCAATTTGAATCGATAAATCCATTTTAGTATTTTAAATCTGTAGAAATTTGCAAAATGCCTATACCTCAATAAAACCACATTCATCTTGTGTTTTTGCCTTAAATCTTTCACAGATCTCTCTTCTCTCCATTTTTACTTCAACAATCATTCAAAAACTATAATAGCTTATACTATAAGCTTAATAAGATAAAAATCAGTCCTGTGCAGTTGTCTGTTGTGAAAACTAAGCTTGTGATGTTAAGTAACTTTCTGCGGGACGAGTGCAGGCGTGTTAAACCACAAACTCTTTTGAAATGTAACATAAAACTAATGATCAGTGAAGGTGTCTGAAAGATTAGGTTTTACTCAGATCTTTGTTGTCTGTATGTCAAAATTTGTAAAGCCAAGAACCAGGACTAAACCAAAAACAAACCAAAAATGAACCAGGTGGGAATTGGGACTAAACCAGAGCTCTGTAGCTGGATTAGTGGGTTAGCGAGCTAAATTCTGGGTTTTGCTGGTTTGGCTGTACTACAAAGTTGGGTCTGACCAATCGGAGATGAGAATGAGAGAGAGCAGTGGCGAAATGAGGAAATGCTTAAGCGATATCGCATCCTTTTACATCAATATGCACAGACTTATAAAGAGGAGGGATGATATTTAAATTAATTTAGCATATTTTATGCAGGTGATTCCTGGATGGAATATTCTCATTATGTTTAACCATACTGTATTGCAATAATTGTGTGCTTTAAATTTTTTACATAATAACACTAAAGTCTGCATACATTTGGCTGTGCGTCTGCTACTTTGCTTCAATATTCATTCAGTACATGGCGCTGTATGATCATGAATTTAGCACAATGTGCTTTATTCTGTTTATTGTGAAGGATTTTCAAATGAACTTGCTCTGTGGTGTAACTCTTGTGGCTGCGATTGGCTGCTGAGTGCCACATGAATGCAGCGACTGTCTTTCATTTGGATTATACAGTATGTAATCTCGTATTCTCTCATATGATTATGATTGTGATTGACATTTCCTCATGTCTGAAGTCCGCAGCTCCCCACTGTGAACGCGCACAGATTCATTGAGAAAATCTGGGGTTGACAGAGAGTTGTGAACCTGCTTCCTAGTACGACTTATCCAGAGATTCTCATGTCTGAGTTTGTTCATTCGGGTAAAAGAAACTTATCATGAATAAGTGCCGCAAACTTTGTTCTTAGTACAGGCCTCAGGTCTAAACCAGGACTAAATCAACCAGGACTAAATCAACAAGGACTAAACCAAGACTAAAGCTTGAAATACAATTATTTTGATCATCAGACTAGTTTCCTTCTTCCATATGTAACAAATTAAACTGAGAAAGAAAAATAGATAAATAAAAGAAAAATAAATGTACTATGAGATATGATTACAGTACTCTAAAAATATTACGTTCAATTTTGTCATATCATTGCTTTTATCTTGAGGTGCGGTGATATAGAACTTCTCTGTTTGACGGTTCCTCTTTTGGTTTTACTGTCACGCCATTTAGGCTTCTGTCCGGTGTCTAGACAGTGTCCCTTTGGGCTGGGTGATATGGTGATAAAAATCGAATCGTGAGCTCGTCCCTGTGACAATCTGCTATTTTTGTGAAATTGTCGTATCGTGATCACTGTTTCTGTAGTGCAGCTGTCTGTTCAAACACACTTTTTCTCCTGCTGTTTAGCCTCTAAGCAGATGACTTTATACACCTCTTATAGACCAGGGCTGCACAATTAAACCAAATCGACACAAAATTGCAATTTTCTATCTTCGGGTCCATTTTCCTCATATAAAAACAAAAGAGCGACCTAAAGCGATAAAAATTGCACTTAAAAGCGACAAAAATTGCCTACAAAACTCAACTAAAAGCAACAAAAACGCGACTAAAAGCATCACAATGTGACTACCAGTAAAAAAAATGCAACTAAAAGTGTCAAAGATGCATTTACATATGACAAACGCAACTGAACGTGACAAAAACGTGACTAAAAGCGACAAAATTGTGTTTTAAAATGTGAATTTGAACAGAATTTTGTAATAAAACATAAATCGCAAATCTAATCTCAGTCACACTGGTCAGAAAAATCACAATTAGATATTATAGCTATAGCTATTATAGAAAATAGAAAAATATAAAGTGAACATGAATCATGAATCTTGATCATAATATTTTGCTATATTGCCCAGCCCTAGTGTCCCGCTTTTTCATTGGTGATTGAACATGACAATCAAAACACACATAAAAAAGTGAATTTGGGCATTCAAACTGGCCGCTCCAGGATTTTTGTTGACTCTCGAGATGATTTCTAATTTATATTATTAATGCCCCGCCGATAAAACTCATAGAAACCATTAAAACTACAGCTACCATAATGCACTGCAGCATTAGTGCCTCCACGGCCCCTCCCCCACTGGCCCTGGAGCAGTGCCGACCAAGAAACAGCATGCAGCACTTCTCCAGACTTTTCAACTTTCCTCAGCAAATAAATGGACGGAGAACACCCGGTGTATTTATAATGTATATATTATATATATATATATATATATATATATTTTTAAAAAATAAAAACATTCCAGCCAAGTATGTGGTGGACCTCAACCATAAATATGCTTTGTGCTCCTGCACCATTTGATAGTGATATTACACTCTTTATAGTTGCATCTTTTCCATTTTCCCCATAATGTGTTCTTTTTCCATCTTGTAGGATTTTGAGTGGGTGATGACCAGAACCCAAAATAGCCCTCAGATTAAGATCATCTCGACCTTTGATACCGGCTATTCTCACCCCTCCCTCACCCGGAGAGTCGCGTCCGGAGAAATCTCTATGAACCGACTGAAAGACAACGAAGTCGAACTCAAAATCTCAGATGTGAAACAAACCGACTCTGGATTTTACAACTGTCAGACACCCAGCACTGACTCTGAAATCAAGGGGAACTACGAGGCAAAAGTGGAACTAATAGGTAAGACCCATTTACTGTTATGCTACAATCTTCAATCTGTGACTTCAATCTTCAAACACTTTATCACATGCAAAAAATCGGGCACATGAGCTAGCTCTGCTTTTCACGTTTCAAAACGTAAAAATGAGGTACACCCCCTTTAATTGCAATCCAGCCAAAATTTTCCTGGTGACCATTGGCTAAACACAAAGTCTGCAGTTATTTAGGTGTCCTCTGCAAAGAAGTAAATGCTTCTGTGTCTCCATGTGTCTTCATCTGCGTAAAAGTTTAGACTTCTACAAACATGTTCTGAAATTTTATTTGTTTAGTAGTTCAGATTTCTCAAATGTTTTCATCATTTGAAACTTATTTTGAATAGCATCAGTTTGTATTGTTGTAGATTTATTCTTTCACAGTTAATATTGTCGTGAACCTTGTGAGACTGAAAACTATGAAAACTTGAGAGGACATTCTGCTGACCACAGTTACAGAGCACTTAGGATTCAAACTGTCTTAAATTTTGTCAACTAGACTTTTACAGATTGTTATCTTTGTATGTTTTTGGAGACATTGGTGTAACTTATTCCATTGAAAACAGAACATTGTATTCAAAACCCATGAATAATTTTGCATATTTTTGCTCTCATGCGAGTACCCGTAATTTGCGCATATAGAAGTAGTAAATTCCCCCCCTCCCCTTTTTTTTTTTTTTTTTTTAGCTGAAATGTTTTTGCATGTAAGCAGCACAGTAGGTGGTCAGAAAAACAGCTTCATTTTCTTGAAAGCTATTTTAAGATTAAATTTAGGGGAACATATCACAAAGGATAGACTGTATTTTTGTCATTCTAATGTGACGATTTTAAAATTGGATGATAGTGCTGCAGCTTTGAAGTGTCTCGTCCCAGTAGGTCATATTTAATTTAAACCTGTGTGTCTTTTTCAACAATAAAAGGAAAATGGGGAGAATAGAGGGACTTTTTGATTGAATAGCTGTGTCAAAGAATGAATTGAAAAGTAACAAGGAGCAAAGAAAGTTGACTTTACAGACGTTGTTCATTTTAAAATTAGTTGGATGGTTTACCCTCCACTGGCAAAGTTACATAGTGTCCCTTTTAAGATTCAATAAAGAACATCGCATTAAATGCAATTGTAAGACACATTTCATGAATATGTCCAGGTTTTCAGTGCACAACAATCTTCTAGTGGTTCGCGAGTCTCTGTGGGGTCCACTCAAAACAAGCCAGAACCGTCCCACCTGACACCTGCTCCCAGCACGACGGCAGTGCACGGAGAGGGGCGCGCAAGAGAGCGGAGGGGCGCGCACGTGAGCAGAGGGGCGCGCACGAGAGCAGAGAGGAGCGCAGAAGGGCCAGTTTTAAGGCTGTAATTGTGTTAGCAGCAGGTAGTGTGGGCACTGATCTACTCGCTCAGCAAAGTGTTGGGGAAAAGTGCCAAGTCAAGACTTTGGCATTACAAGTCACAGTAGTCAACACAATGCAGTTCACTTATTTGTGTGTTGCTCTTTCTGAAAAGACAAAAATGGAAAGTTTTAGCTTCAATGCTATTTCCTGTGTCTCCTCTGCTCGTTTTCATTTGCAGCTGAACTCTGTGTATGTTGTAGTGTCCGTAAATAATACTGTACTAAAATCAGGCTTAATCAGTGTCTAAAATCAGGCTTAAAATTCAAACATGTTGGAATGACTGCAACTGGAGTCTAGTCACAGTTTTCTGTGGTGCACGTGTAATTTGAACATAACTCCAGTCGTAACAGCTCCACACTACGAGACTGATGCAACTGTGACTGGCTTCAACTAGAGATGACTGAAAATCTTAAGAAAATCGTGGAGTGTGTCCTCAGCTTAATATTTATTAATTTATTTTCTACCGCATGTTCATGTGGGGGTCGCAGGTGACTGGAGTCTATCTCAGTGACTTTGGGCCTTAGGCAGGTACACCCTGCACTGTAGTACAGTGCACAATATTATTAGGGGCAGTTTAGAGTGTAATACAATACAGAGAAATTGCAATCAGATACAGAATCTATACAAACATGCACATCAAGCTTAAAAAGAAGTGCCATATGCAAAAGTTATTCAGAAGAAGCATTTTTGAACAAATTGACCAACTTGAAGTTGGTTCACTTGATAATTAAATACTTAAATAAGAGATTCAATAAGAGGAAACATTTCATATGCCATAGGGTCATAATTTCACCCATATATTCCCTCTCCCTTCTTTGTAGGTCCAAATTAGGGAGGACGAAGGAAATGTAACTGAATAATATAAACTGCACTTTGAATGGTCACAGTTAACACCATGCATGGGGTCTCATTCTGTCTAAAATCTGCTAACCTTATTGACCAAACATGTTCTGAAATACATGGGCTTCTTAGACTAGTGTAGCAGTTCATACGTCTCTCTCTCAAATATTAATGCGTCTGGACGGGTTTAAAATATGATCTTTGGACTCAATCTTGTTCAAATTTCCAATATTATGCCCAAACCTCATTCTGGAAACTTAATCTCCAAAAACATCAAAATTTCTCCTTGTAGAACCATGTTTCTTCTCTTACCACTGTTCAAAAACCTATATCTAAATTATGCAGATTGACTAATTTAATGCAGTTATTTCCTCTTTTAAAGTTCAATGCTGTCATCTTTTTTTAAGCGTTCTTGGATGTTGGTAAAACAGGCCAGCAGCGATGTAAGCTCTGTAGCTGCGATGTGAACTGGCGTGTTACAAAAGCAGTGCAAATAACCAGCGTTTTGCTCCATCAATTAAAACGAAAAGGCCAACAACAAAAAGAAAAAATGGTTCGAGACTGAAATCCAGCTCAGAGGAGGAGGTTACGTAACAGGTTCCCACTGGAGCCTTGAGCACAAGTCTGAGCTGGTCCAGGCCCCAAGCACTAAATTACTCTTTCCTCTCTCTTTTTGCTCTCTCCATCTATGTTTCTTCTCTCTATTTCCCTCTTCCTCTCCTTTTTTCTTATTCTCTCCTTTCCGCGTCTCTTTATGTCGTCTTGTCCTTGCCCATCTCTCTGACTCGTTCTCTCATCTCTCTCTCCGCTCCCTCCTTTCTCTTCTCTCTTGCTCACTCTTCCGTTTCCGTCTTCTTTCTTTCTCTCTCTTACTTCTTTTAATCACTTACGATGTGCAATGCTATCTAACTTACATTAAGAGTGAAAATTGCATTCAAATTTAAGGTTGGGGCATACTATAGATAGAAAGTATTTAGGGTTTCTGAAGAAGTTTGGCTTATTCTATGATGTCATTGAAAGCTGTTGTACTAACTAGCTTTATCTGCAAATATGGAACCATGGTGGTCGGTTTGGTGTCTTGCCCAATAACAATGTATCATGGGCTTTTTTTCTTATTCTTCCTTCATGTAGCAGAGGGTTTTTCCACCATACAAATATAATGCAAATATTGTCTGCATCTAATTTTAAAGCCATTTTATCGATCACAGATGCATCAGGTGCACCCTTAGCAGGTTAGTTGTTGATAGCATTACTGTAACTCTTTAACTCTTTACTTTAAACTCTTTGCAAAACTAGGATTCTGAAGCTATGAATGCGTTAGGAACTGTCCCAAACAGTTTAAAATGAACTAGTTTTATTATGGATCATGTTTAGCCCCACTGGATTGTGCAGATGCATCTTACATTATCTACAGTAATCTGTAAAGCAGATCTAAAAACAGGAATTGGGCGCTATTGAGAATTAGTTTAGCTATTCTTTGAAAATAAAAATGTCATGAAAGCATAAAATGAAAGATTCTTGGATAAATGTTTTAATATTTTCTGATGTATTTTGATGTATCTCCATTTGACCAGCTCTTGAACCGCAGCGGTAGCCAAAAGTCTGTTAATTAAAACTTGAGGCAGCAACCCAGTTAATTCAGAAGAAACCGCTGATTCAGCAGCTCTTCTGCTCCCTCTGTGCACGTATATTTTCTGTATTTTAATTTGAATTGGTTAAAGAACAGTCTGAACTATCTTTCCCTAATTAAAAAGTCCGAAAAACATTGACAAGAATAAAATATGTTGATACAGGAAACGGGAAATATGCTATTTAACACATTATCTTTTTTTTTTTTTTAAGTCATTGAAGTCAAAGTTATGGTAATTCAGGATATACTTTTTCTTTAATTGTAGAAATCAAGCAAACAACCTGCAGATTAAAAAAAATTGAGAAAGACCATTGCAGATTGCTAGAATTTTGATAAAATGTTCCCTAAATCATCAATTATTGTTAAAAATACTTTCTTCATTGCATGCATTGCTTGTTATTTACTGGCTAATGATGAGACCTTATGACTTGTTGACTTTGAAAAGCGCCTCACACCACTCTGTATTTGCTTTACAAATGGAGTTAAAAATAGCAGCAGTCTTTTTGCACGTTCTGATGCCTGTGACACTGTGTGAAAGCATCAATGACATGTATGAGGTGATAACTAGTGCTAAGAAGAGGCTTGTGCATATGAAGAGCCTCCTATTGTTACCACTGTGATTTCATTATTGTAATCCACTCTTATTGAACCTTAGTAGATTACAATTTATTACTTGCATTAGGGAAAAAGAAATATAATCTACTAATGTTGCATTAATAGTAGATGTTTTGCCCCCCTTAAAAATATGCTACCTTCTATTCTTTCATTCTGTTCAATTTAACAGTTTTTCATTTGTTAAAAAAAGAGCCTTTTTATTACTGAAATGTATCGTTGGTGTTATTAGATAATTCTAATAATACAGTGGATTCCTTCACCTCTGTTGAACTGCCTCTGTCACTGCAGTTATCTCTAAATGCATCATTATTTTGTATACTTTTTCGATTAACCTCCTGTGTCTTCTCATCAGCCCGAGGATAATGTCTCGACCCGCCAAGAGAGCGAGAGAGGGTGAGAGAGAGGGACAGGAGAAGAGAGAGGAGAGATGTCGTGACAACTTTTCCCTTTTTTAATTTTCTTTCGCACCGTGACGCATAAAGTTTAGTCATGAGTCATTAGCGAAACAAAAACTGTTCCATAGGGCTGTTACAAAAAGAGAGAGAGAGGAGAGGGAGAGGGAGTGGTAGGGAGAGGGAGAGGGAGAGGGGGGGGTAGAGCGCTTGTAGGTGGTACTTGTTATTTAGTGCATTATCTCTCAATACGTTGGTGGTTTGTTTGGGAAAGGCCTATTGTTCACCCTGTAATATTGAGACAAGACAAGTTTAAAAAGCTGTACCAAATCTTTACAGGGTCTAAGCCCTGGGCCAAACTAGATCAAGCCATAACAATTTTGTATATTGTATATGCACATTTTACATATTCTGACTTATAAATCACATTATCAAAGCTCAATTCAAGACTTTTATCTTGTAAAGGTGTCGGTGTGTTTATTTCCCCTCATAGATTATAAGGTAAAAACAGCAGATTGTAACCAAATCAGACACAGTGCACACATTCTGCATCTAACTATTAAGTGCCTTAGCAATCCCAAAAGCCTGGCACATTGCTAAAATATGCTTCAGGATGAGAATGTGCTCTCTGTCTGACAAAGCTGGACTAACATTCATGTATGTGAAAATTGTGCCAAAGGGTTTGAGTTTGAGAGCTTGGAACGAGTCAGATAGATTTAAATACTTCCTCCTTTCGTGACTTGAAAATCGGGTACACCAGCTTTAAGGGATTCCTGCACAAAATGGCTATAATGTCCTGGTGAAAATCCAAATGATCCAGTTCATTTTCAGAACAAAGGGCTCTTATCTGTTCTCTAATACGAGTCCCTCGCTCATAATCTTTCCTTGTTGTTTTTAAATGAAGTTGAGCTGATATGATTTTGTACAGCTGCATTTTATCGCTGTGCTAATCTAACTGTTTAAATTTGTATGGTAGAGGCAAACTTGGTTCCAAATAGCAACCATCGCCCCCTAATTATTAAATTCCCTTTGTGATGTGGCAAATTTTGTGATGGAGGGTTCACTACCTGCTTCTCTTCATGGATGTTATAGCTTTACCTGGATGCCCCACAGTATTGCATTACATTTATCTCAAAGCAGACAAGGCGATGACTCCAGCAGGCCAAGTTATAGGTCAGATCTGTGGAGAGGTGACCCGCTCACAGCAATTAATACCTGTAAATGTTTAATAAATACAAGATAGAAACATTTTATGACACACAGTATTCCAGGCAAAGCAATAACTTCTCCCTTATAGCAGTGCAGTTAATCTAATACATATTATTGTGATTGATTAATTATGGCTAACTTGTGTTCAGAATTGTATGAGCGCTCAATATGCCCCTGATGTACAGTAGCAAGTGTCACGAAACATTACTAATACATCATAATAGGTCCACACTTTGACAGTGTATGTAAGTAGTGATTATGACGAGACAAGCAGAGAAGATACATAGTGCACTTTTAATGTGGCATATAAGAAGCACAGTTGTATCTAAAATAGCTATCACACTCTTCCCTTTGTCTGACATTGTGAAACACTGTGAATACATGCTAATTCATATGTAGCCGTCTAGACTCACCCGTGTGGCCATTACTGCATATTCAATTTATTTATTTATTTATAGCCACAGCGCAGTCGCTTTGTAGTGAAATAGGACCAAACGTTTTTTGGAAAAACAATTAGGAAACATTTTGCAGTTTTTCTGTGAAATATCTTAAATAGAGTTGATTATTTTTTCAGTCGACATTCAGTCCGTGAGCATTAAAATTTAAGTGAAATTTTAAATGTTAAACTAATCCATGAATAGATTTCTAAACATGTAAGCTACATGGATAAAGCTTTTACACAGAGTAAGACACCATGGCCTTAAACCCTTTCGAAAGACAGCGAGTTTTTAAATGCTTTGTAGTTCTTGTAGCTGGAGTCAAATTGCATGTACTTTCCGTGTTCAAACAGCCACAAACACAGATCATGCAGGTAAACTTATGTCATCTGAGCTGTAGACACTCCCTTCAGGTGGTTAGCTCTTTGTTTCAAGCCAGTTTCTTTTTATAGGATTGATAGAACATGTCAAAGTCTTTTGAGATGTAAAGTGTGAGAGAAAAGCAAATGTTTGATGAGGTTTGATGGACTTTGCACCTACATTTTTTCCTTTAACGTCATCAGTGTGTGGTGACTAGGTCATTGAGTAATAGGTTGTAATTGTTTTATGTTTTTTTTTTAAATAATTTATAACAAGAGTAACATTTTCATGTTTCATCAAAGAACTGCATTCATAAAATATATAATAATAATAATAATAATAATAATAATAATAATAATAATAATAATAATAATAATAATAATAATAATAATAATACAAAATATTTTATATTTAAAGTTTTAACCTAATAAATTCAAGATAAAAATTACGCATGATCTGGTTCACTATGTTAAAGGCCAAAGCAAAAAAGTGTGTTTAATAATCTATTGATCAACAAACACATGTCACCAGGTGTTTTTAACCATCATGGTAAACTCTTACCAAGATCCAGATCTAATTATTTGGTTATTGAATTAGTCTAATTATCAGTTTTTTTTCTTGCCATGTGCACAAACATGTACCAGTATATAAGACAGTATACTGTACCAGATGCAGAGATCAAACTACAAACCACCTTTTGCAGCACAATGAATGAGAGGCTAACAATGTCTCAAAATGTCTGTTTTTCTTTGTTTTACAGTGATCCCCAACACCTTGAAAGTCTCCCCAGCTGCTCCTACGCCTGTGGTATCTGAAAGCGGAGACATCGTTTTATCCTGTAATGTCACTCGCGAACTCACCCAGCCCACTTACCTGTCTGTCACCTGGTCCATCCGCAAATCCAAAACACTCGAAACGGAGGAGATCTTATCATTCGGACCCCAGGGAGAAGTGACCACGGGCCCCAAGTACACACGAAGGTATTCAGATGGGGGCGTGCGGCTTGTACCAGGGAGGAACGGTGTGTTTGAGCTGGTTATCGCCAAAGTAACGACGTCAGATGACGGGACTTATGGATGTACCGGGACTGAGTGGGCACACGAGAGCAGCGGGCAGTGGCTTCAGATTGTGGAGAGCACCAAAGAGATGGGGCCGGTCACTGTAACGCCCATAAGTGAGTATTGTTTTTAAACATACATTCATAATCCATTCAACCAACTATTTTCTCATAACAGTGTGATGAGATAAAATTAGCTTGAGATTGTGTGCACAGCTAGATAATCTTTACATTTGGCATGGGCATGAAAGGGTTAAGCACTGAAAAGTCTTGCCTCTTTGAGCAGCTCTAGTTCCTCCACAACACTTTACATTTTGTCCCGGTTTTAATTTCGTACTGGCAACAACAATATTGACATCGATAATCAGCGCTAAAGTCTGTAAAAAAGTATTGGAAAATAACATAAAATATGTATTTATAATATATATTCAGTGGAGAAGGGGGAGGGGCAAGAGCAACAGGATAGAGAGATGATATGAGCAACTGCAATTGTTGTTAGATGAATAATTCAGGGACACTGTGCACAATGCCACCCGGCTAGCTCAGTGATACTAAAACTAGTATAGAAACTATGTTAATTTGTTCATGTATTGATTTGACACTAAAACAAGAAACAGAACACGTTTTAGAATGATCTTGAGCGTTATCAGAACTGCATACGACCACTTAATAATATTAAGAAAGTACTCTTTTTTTTGTGTTGAAATGACAATGTCTGTTGTCTAAAACGAGCCTTATCATGGTCATGTCATTGGTACTGAGTATTTAGCCTATTTCTATTTAGCCTATTAAAACAAAATTTTGCTTTTGAGTCTACAGAAATGCAATTACCATAAAAATAAAGTCTTGAGGGCAAAATGGATAAGCTGAGCCTCACAGTGTACTTATTATATACGGTCAAAATCTTGTCTGTCTCATGACCCCAATCTCATATCTCATACTGTGGAAATTTGTCCTGTTGCACCCCTAGTCTGAAGTACTACGAGTAGAAGTATTTGTTGTAGTAATAGTAGTAGTGGTATGATTATTATAATGATTCTCAAATATGTTCACCATGTAATGTTTATCTAAATGGTTTGGAGCATGCCCTATCTTTAAACAGGACTTCCTCTTACAGTGCAATGGCCATATCTGATTAATAGGTAACACATTAAATGGAGCTAAAAAGTCATTGAAGCTGGTCTTTTTGGCAAATTTAGAACCCAGCCAATCTTATGTCGTTAAAAGCATGTGGTTTGGATCAGAGTTCAGACTTTAGAGGGAGAAAGTTGAGTTAAATAGCACTGAGTAAAAGTCTGTATAACCCGGGTTCTTGTCAAATTAAGCCAGCAAATAAAAAATAAACCTTATAGTTGCAGCGGTCATACAGTTTAAAGTTTTGCCTGGGTTTTGTTCTGTACGCTGCAGAGTTCAGTGACACATTAGTTCAGTGTTATTGAAGCCCAGATAATGTCCCTGAAGGGAGTCCTAAAACGTCCCTGTCCTTTCTGTGGAGAGATATAAGAGGCTAGACTATTGCTGTTAGGACTGAACTCAAAGAACCATCTAAGGAAAAATACAGATTTGATTTGACTCTTTGATGTTTAAAGATCTAAAATGAGGGTAAATCTAAACCAAAACAGGCCTAAACCAAAGACCAAACCTGGAACTAAATCAAGACTCTAGAGTAGACTTGAAATGATTAAATGATGACTTCAAATACTCTAAAATACAGGTCTCAACAAGGGGTAATCCATGACTTAACCCGGACTGAAATTAAATTAAATGTCTGTTGTGGCTACACTGGGTCGAAAGTAGGACTAATATTGGTCTAAACCACACAACCAATTTTGTTAGTCTAAATCAGGACTAAACCAAAGAACTTCAGGTCTGTGTTAACAAAAAAAGAAACCACTACACTACACAAGGTTTGATTGATCCAAGTAATTTTATTTTATTTTATTTTTTGCTTCAATCAACTTCTTTTGAACTTTCATTTCTTAAAGCTGCACTTTTCTGGTGGAGAGTCCGTTATTAGCTTGTCTCCATGGAGGTATTATTGCTTTGCCTGGAATGTTCCACAGTACGGCATTTGAAATCTATTCTGCATTTGTTCAGTTATTCACGTTTTTATTGTTCAAAAGTTGAACCACATGCATTCCGTCTGTGAGCGGATTCGTCTCTCCACAGATCCACCTGTAACTTGGTCTAATAGAGACGAGTACACCAGAAAAGTTATCCGTACACCTGGACTGAAGTTAGACTAACCAGACAAAACGTAACAAACAAAACAAAATCAAACTACACCATACCATTAACTGCATCAGACTCCTGCACACCACCAGAAAAATCTTACGTGCCGCTAATGAAAGCTACACCACAACTGAATCTCTCTCTCTAGTAGGAGCATGGGAGAGTTGCTACTCCTCCCTTTGTTTAAATAGCACCCTTGAAGCTTAGTGACCTTACTGTCTCGTACCAGCTCCTTGGAGGGGTCCTAAATTTGCACATCTTTTTGTCGGGACGTAAAGTTACTCTGGCAACACTATCTCGCATCGGCCGGGGTGTCTGTCCTCTCAAATCCCTAATGAAACTGCATTGTGCGCAAGCTAGCTTTGTATTGACTTACCCAGTGTGCGAGAAAAGCAAATGCCCAGGTCTTTTGTCCGCTCCGAGACACCATACAGGGAGGCAGCAGGCTGGGTTGTCAATGGCGACCAAAGTATGTTAGATTTAGGGGCAATAGGCGACTTGTAATTTTGTGCGAAGGCGAGACAGGGTTGGGAAATGCACACAACTGTTGCATTTTGTATAGGAGAAAGGGAAAGATAAAATGTACATTAGTCAAGCTATAGACAGGAATTTAGGATAGCTGAATGATAGTAAAACTTCAGCAGGAGAAGAAAAGGTAGTAGCAGAGGTAGTAGTTTAAATAGCTGCAGTAACTACTTTTAATTAAGTATTATGTTGCACTGTGTATGTACTGTAAAAAATGTATTATAATGTAAAAAATGAAGGGATTTTGGATATCTTATTCAGTATTTGTGGGATTTTTGGAATTTAAAACTTGGAATAATTAAGGCTTAGAAGTAGAAACAAAAAATCCTTCTGTACGATCTGTGGTAAGTCCAAGATTGTTAATTTTGGTGCGTGTAGGTGCTACTTTAAAGGCTAAATATAATAATAAAAAGGGTTTTGCCTGTAGTGTCTTGCTTTTAATATTATTTTTTTTTTCTTTTTGCAGGTCAGTCTCTTACAATCACAGCCTCCTCCATCTCCCCCCTCACCCTGACGCCCGGCGAGTTCCTCTCCCTCCTCTGCTCCGTCGCTGTGGACAACCTGTCCCAAATCGGCCTCGAAATGACCTGGCTGTCCAACGGTCGCGACATCATCACCATGGAGAGAAACGGCGTGGTCGCAACCAATGGGACCAACTACCGGGCCGACGCTAGCCTGGAGAGGGTGGCTCCGGGGCAGGTGCGGCTCGGCGTGAGGGGGGTCACTATCGAGGATGCCGGGGCGTATTCGTGTCGAGTGAGGGCGTTTGTGGAGAAGGGCGGCAGGAGTTCGGGAGGAGGAGGGAGATGGCACATGGCTGCAGAGAAGATGTCCACAACGGTGAATGTGAAAGTGGCACAAATCAGTAAGTAATAAAGACATTTTGTACTGGTTTAAAGTCTATGTGTGAATGTGTTTATTTGTGCTGACAGAGAAGACATTTCACTTCATGCCAGTTTTTGTTTCATGTGGGTAGGGCCCGTATTTACAAAGATAGTAACGGTACACCCACAAGTACATGACCCTAATAACCTATACATGAAGTCGTAAATGTCCTGTCTCCATGAGGTATTATTCTGTATGAAATGATTCTTAGATTAGATTTAGCGTTTTGCATTGTGAACTGAATGCTGATTTTAGATTTTATCCCAGTGTCCTTGTAGCCCTTCAAATAGATTGCAATGCATACCGTTGGGCCTTATTGTTGGTTGACCTTCTCCTATAAAAACGTCTGTACATGTTTTTTTCCTGTTTCCCGTCACTTCCTGCTCAATGTTTAGCTTGGTTGACCTCGTTGCTCCTGTCCCTGTTTTTTAATAAAGTTACAACAGAACCTGGAGGAATGTAGTGGAAGTGGCAAAGGTCGCGTCATAAATGAAGACATAAATAAACATGTGATGGGCAAAGCTACTGGCTAACTAAATCGTATCACTCTGCAAGGTCATGTGACAGCTATTGTTTAAAAGGAGAAGTGGTTTGGGGAATATCCAGGACCAGGGCAGTGCTTTGGTCGCCTGGTAGCAGAAAACAATGCATGTAAACAAGAAGAAGTATTAAGTGCAACATGCTCTTTTAAAGGTTAAATAGTTGCACTGTTTCTCTTTGGTGTGTTTTTTGTTATTGTATATTGTATTTTTTGTCAAGGCTATAAAATCTCTATGGCGACAAGCAGGTGATGATTCCTTCGGACAAAATATACTGTGCATCTTTAATAGGTTGGGTTCATGTAACATCACAATAGTCTTGACCTTTTGTTCAAATTGTACAACACGAACGCAATCAACTATGTTCAAATGTGGAATTGAGTTTTGTAATTGATAACATTAGTGCATACACCACTAAGCGTTGCCATAGTATTTTCCAACTGCAATTTTAAATTTACAACTACACAATTTAAATTTACTTCAAAAACAAAACTGCTGAATCCATAAAACGGTGGTATTGTGTTGATCATTCCTTTGGGTGTTATTGTGAAACCAGAACAAATCATCAAACTAATGCTAATCTTTTATAGCAAATTACATTACATGCTAAAATTGTTGACATACTGAGGTGCACCATAAAGTCTATTTTTAGAACTGGTCAAGTGCTGATTCAGGTCCTGTTTTAGACTTGATTTATTTATTTATTTTTGACCTGATTTAGTTCTGGTTTAAACCTTCTTTTGTCTGGTTTCTATGCTCCATTTAGACCAGGGCTATTCAATTTAAAGCCCAGGGGCCTTATCGGACCCTCCAAATGTTTTGATCCAGCCCACAACCCATTTTCCAAATATTATATATTTTTTTGTTTTGTTTTTTTGTTTACTGGTTTAATTCTCCGTTAGACTTGGTTTAATTCTGGTTTAGTCCTGGTTCAGACCTGGCTGCTATCTAGTCTTCAGTTCTGATTCAGTTCTGAATTGGTAGTTTTGGAGAGCAGTGTTGGTAAAGCATTTTGCATTTTTTCTAAAGCAGTAGTTATTGTATTCCTACTGAAACAGATCTAGTGTTGGGGATATTTTGTGCAACCCCAAATTTTTCAAAGTGGTGGTGTGTTGTGCACCTCTGGCCTCCAAAAAATCTGTCCCTCAGGAAAATAGTTGAATAGCCATGATTTAGACCTTGATTAGACCTGGTTTAACCTTAGTTATGGATCTGATATTGTTTTGGTTTGAAGCGGTTTAGTTTTCCTGGAATTTATTTTAAGGCTAACCATAAAGAAAGATACCAAATAGACTAAATAATCAAATTGGTTAATGTCATGATGCCACATTGGTATCTATTGCTGCTGCGTTTGCCTCCAGCTCCCGTCTCCTCAGCAGATGGATCCTCTCTGATTTATGGACTTAGCTCAGAGGATGCTGTTACATGGCACTGCCCCAAGTCTCCTGCCACGTCTCTGTGCATCTTCTGCATGCTCCTGATGTACATTCAGTAGTTCAAAATGTAGATTTTTTTAATAACCTTTTGTGAATAATTTCAAATAATAAGAATGTAGAAAATGCATGGATTCATCTTGCTTACATGTGGCAAGAGTAATCGCAATCAAATCAAAATTGCAATTTGCAATCCTACTAATACGGTATCTTAGACTTCAACACATTTTCTGAAACGCATTGAATTCTTGGATTAGTTTAGCAGTTCTTCTCAAATGTTTCAGTAAAAATTTAACGTAGTTAATTATTTTCCTTACTGTGAACTAGCATTTAAATGTGCACTATGTAACTTTTCTAGCAGAGGGTCTGCCATCATCTCCAGAAATGTTACTTGTTAATGCACCTTTAAAACTTACAAATATCGTTAGATTAAACAGATTACAGAAACTTTTTTAAATAAATCCTCTGTACATTGAATTATGAGCATTTTATACTATGTTTTTTTAAATTGATTTATTTTGAGAACAATTTTTGTATTTTGATTAATGAATAAAACGCCAAACTCTGCTGCTAAGACAAAATGTCCCAGATAGCAGGCAAAACATCATTACTATTGGATACGGTTGGATGCTGATACTATTTTGCTACTTATTGTCAAGATTTAAAATGGCAATATAATTTCCTAAAATCCATATTGAAGGGGTAGCTGAGGTTGTACAGCGGACATTGTGGGTGTGTCAGGAAGATTGCCTGGAGAGCCCTCAAAAACAATTTCCTCAATATAAAATTACTTTAAAAATAATAGTACAATTCATTCATCACTAAACGCAAGCCTGAATTAAATCAAAAACATGTGTGGATTTTGCATATCAGGTTAGACCCAGGAGAAGAGATTTTAACACTTTGGGTTTTTTTTCACTTTTAAACAACTGACCATAATATCATCTTGTTTTGAACTTAAGCTAACCCACTTCTTAAAATACCACTGTCTGCAAAAAAGAATATACATTAGGACTTAAAGCTGCACCGCATACGTTTTCTGGGGTAAGAGATGCCACCTGCTTGTCCCAGTATAGATATTGCCTCTTGTTTCTATCATCTCCATAGAAACGAGCAATTGGCGCCACCAGGGCTATGCAGCGTTCAAGTGGTCCTCAAGAGCTCGAGTTTTCCTAGATATAATACTGTACAATTATTGAGTTCACTTTTTAACAGTGTTTTAACAGTGAGATGTTGTTGTTGTTGTCCTTTTTTTTTAACTTTAGCTTGCAAACCTAAAAAAAAAAAAAAAACGCAAATCTTTTGCTGTTATGATATCAACAACTGAAACGTTAAACATAGTAAAGTATATCAATTCCAGCACATTTTTTTGCAATACCATTTGGCATACCTCCACCCACATAGATTCTTATGAGGGCCACAAAGAGCATTCCTTACATGCCTTTAACCTGGAGCTAATCATAAAATGTTCTTTTCAGTTTTTAAACGTGAAAAACAGAACAACTGTAAAATGCAGACTATTGAGCGCACCTGAGTATAAGCCGCACCAGCCATGTTTACAAAGACGAACACCTTTCTACATATATAGGCCCCACCGGACTATAAGCCACAGGTGTCCACGTTGTAACATTAGACATTTACACAGAAGGATGGAACACGCAAAGTTTTAATTTAACACATGCCTTTTTCCAAACAGTACCTGTAACACGGCAGTGCATTGAGTGCGTTCTTTACTCGGCCGCCTCCAACGTCTCACCATCAATTTATTGATGACAAGCTCCCTTGCGACAGCTCTATTTCCTTCTTTGGCTCCACATCGATTGCTTTTAACTTAAAAGCTGCGTCATGCATTTCTTTGTGTGTTTTCCGTGATATTGGTGTGTGCATGATGCATGACTGTTCAAAACACAGTCAAACTAGCGTATTCCTCCACGCACTCTCTCTTTCACTGGCACTAGCACTTCCTGCTAGAGCGCCCCTAGAGGCTGTTCCTAGAAAAATACATAAATGAGCTGCATTGCTGTATAAGCCGCAGGGTTGAAATAATGAGAAAAACGTAGCGGCTTATAGTCCGAATTTTACGGTAGCTCATGTGCCCGATTTTTTGGGATAAAGAAAGATATTTTTACAAAATCATTCCACAGCAAGACCATTGCTTTCTATGTTTTTGACCTGTGCTGTCTGTGTTTATTGAGTTGTCGGTTCAAATTCCTCTGATATCCGGCCTTGGAGCTGTCCTGCCTTCCCACGATGCACTGCTCCAGGCCAAAACAGGAAGTGCAAACTCTGGACTGTGGACTTGTTTAGGTTTGGTCCCTGTAGTGTGGCCATAACGTGTGATGTTATGTCAGCTGTAGTTGGCGTCAATGGAGACTTTGAAATTTTAAAACCAACAATTATGTGATTTTAACCCACAAGATTATACATTTAGACTATTTCTTGGTCTTTTATATTTTTAACAAACAATATATGTAGTCAAAGGAGCTTGCGATTTAATCACCTTTAAAACTAATATATGTCAAGGGACTGCAGATGAAAAAATACCCTCTTGGCTGATTCTGCTAAATTTACAGAAACATTAATTAATATGCTCTGTCTGTGAAATAAATAAATGAAAAATAGGCGGCCCGAGGGCGTAGCGGTTGGCACTGTGGCCTTACAGTTAGAAGTTCCTGGATGGGCATGGGGCCTTTCTGTGTAGAGTCTGCACGTTCTCCCTGTGTTTGCGTAGATTTCTTCTTAGTGCTCCGGTTTCTGCTACCACTAAAAACATGTACAATAGACAGCTCCTCCTCTGGGGCCAGGACTCCCCTGAAAAAGAGATTCTCAGTCTCAGTCTCAGTGGAACTTTCCTGATTAGGTAAAAGTAAGTAAATAAATAAAACTAACAAAAATATGAATTGCAGTTGTGGTTTTCCAGATGTACAAAAAACAAATAATAAATAAATAAATAAACCTTCCTATCTTTTAAACAAAGTTTATTTCTGCACTTTTACTGTTCATTTTACATTCCATTCAATTTTTGGGCAACACATAAACCTCAACAAAGACATTTACATTACATTGTTTAATTTGAAATATTCTTTATTGCAAATCCAAAAATCTAAATATAGATGAATCTAGTTCTAGTTTTTGTCAATAACGCCCATCACCCATTCTTACATCCTCCATTAAACCCTTGATCTGTAGTTGTCATCCTCCTATTACTATTGTCGCATGTCTTTTGAGGGATCGTTGTCATACATTTATCATTGCATATTCATTATTCATATACGCTACAGTGTGATCGCTCCCAACATCTTTATTCATGAAAATCTGCGCCGTTTTTTCACAGACAAATGCATTTTTAAACTCTTATGTTTTACACCATAAAGTATTGAAGTGTGGGGGAGGGTTAAAGATGTATACAGACCTCCAGGGTATAACAACTTAGCTTTGAATCTGACATAACATCCAACAAAATAACACTGCAAGTAAAGTATTTTTTCTGTTGCACAAGTAATTATTTATACGTTTGTCAGAAAGCCACAAAATCACACTGCATTGCTTTGCCTTGTTTGTGACACTGGTCTGTCTGACTGAAGAAATTAAATTATTTTGATTATAAACTATTTGTTATAAAATAGGGATTTGATTTGGCTTCATGATTTGTATATGTGTGAGTGACTGGCCACATGATGTTATTATTTAATGGATATGTTCCAGTACTGTCATAAAAACTGATTTCAGTAATTCACTTCTGGTTTAATCTACTATTTTATTTAATAGCCACAACAAGTATTGAGTAACGAGAATTATGAATGACATTAAAATTATTTTACATAAGTTCAGGAATACAATAGGATGACATGGCATCTGACACAGCCCATTTGACCTTATGTACCCGATGTCAGTTTTTGTTGACACGTAGTTTACATCTGTCTGGTGTTTTGAGCTTGTTATTTTTGCCCGTCCACTGAGGCTATAGTTGACAGAAATGTAGAAACACGTTGTCCTTAAAGCTGCCGGTGTTTTGGCAGAAGACACAGCTGACACAGCCAGGGCGAGCGTACAATTCTCCACCCTGCCGAGACACTGTCACTTAACACTTACAGGCAGAATTAAACCAGGACTAAACCACTAAAGCATCCCTGATGGATTCTGACCACTACAAACTGGTAACATCCCACACAAACTGCTCTAAATCAGCCTTAAATGTGGATTAAACCTGGATTTAACCAGGTCTCAACTTGATCATCTGACCACTGCAAATCACAAACTAAAACCTGGGCTTAATGTAAACCAGAACTCAACCAGGTTAAACTCCTCTGCGGGCTCCTCACACTGCAGACTGAGACACCCCTCAAGAGCTGCACTACAACAGGAATAAACCAGGTTCAAACCCAGTCTAATCCAGGATTAAACCTGGTCTAGAATCATCTGTAACAGGGACTGACCACTGCAGACTGGGAATATCCCACAACAGCTGCTCTACACCAGATCTAAACCAGGACTAACTCGGGTCTAAACCAGGTCAAAAACCACTTACTGAAACTGCAGACTGCGAACAACATTATGTCAAACTTGTGTTGCCAAATAAAGCTTAAAATGTTGACTGGCATATATATTCCAACTACTACTACTACTTCATGCTAATAATAATAACTTTATCCAGAAATAACAATTACAAAATTTTAAGTGACATTTTTAGGTGAAATTGCTTTGAAATTCTCAATCATTTCATCATAGCGTTTGCTAATATGCGTAATAGCTTGCACCGCCTCAAGCTTTTGGTGAACTTGGTGATTCACACATGGTTTTGACTTAGCTGTCAGCGTTTAGCTCTTTCAAAAAATGATGAGCAAAATGTGTTTATTGAGTTTGTCCTATTTCTGCCCTATCTGAGGTCTTGCTAAAACTGTCTTGTTTTTAAGCCTAGCTTTTCAAATTCAATAGGACGAGCAGGTGATGCCTGTGAGAACAAGATTTAGGAGTGAAGATGTCAATATGCTATTGATATTAAGGAGTTTTTGTTACCATCTCATAGACAAAAGATTCTTTCTAATTAGTGTATTAATCCTACCACTACTGATACTTCTTCAACTACTCTTCAAATACTACTGTACTCTTTGCACAAAGGCAGAAGTGATGGTGTAACATCCAGCGCGACCACCCTCAAAATATGTTATTTAAATTTTTGTTAATTAAAAAAACAAGATAGATTTGATCAGTTTTAATACATGCATGATTTCTCATATTTCTCTCTTAATCCTACTTTCAAATCCTTACATGGGCATACATTTATCACAGATCTAAATTTAACCATTTTCCATTCCAGTCTTTGCCTTCTGTGCCTTGTTGCCAGTGTAAATATCCCAATTTGTATAGCACTGGTTTGTACATACAGGAAGCGAGAACTGCTCATTGGCACGATGGATTCAGGGACAGATGGTGACAAAGCATGACTCAGAGGCTCTTCTTTTCTGACGTCACTTAAACACACCACTTTGCCAACTCTATATTTTACACCTGTGTTTTTTGTCTGTGCGTTTGTATGTGAAAAACCAGCATGGGGCAGTAAATGGAAGGTGGTGGATTAAAGCATTTCCTGTTAAGTGATGCATTCAGTTGCATTCTGTGCCACACCGTGAAAAGCCAGTACAATATTCGGGTGACTTGCTATCCCTTGTGTCTATTTTTAAACCTAAAATCAGAATCGTGTCAGAATTTTCTGTAGAAAAAAACTCTATTGAAATAATCATTTGTACCTTTTATGCACTCATTCAAGCTTCTGTAAAGGTGCACTAAGTAACTTTTCAGGTTGGGGTGGTACCGCCACCTGCTTGTCTCCATGGAGATGTTATTGCTTTGCCTGAAACGTTTCAAAATAAGGCATTTAACTTCATCTTACTTGCGTTTATTCAGCTACAAGGGTTTTTATTGCCCAAAAATACACTGAAAAGCATGCATTCTTACTATGAGCAGGCTCCACAGATCTGTCCTTTAACTTGACCTGACGCAGTTTCAGTGGAGATATTAAAGTTGAATGCCAGACTGAAACATTTGTGGAAAAGCAGTAATATCAAGCAGGGGATGGACCCTACGCTAGAAAAGTTGTATTATGCACCTTTTATTTATTATTTATTTATTGATTATTTTTGACTTAATACAATGTATCCTGGAACAGTTTAAATAAATTAAACAACATTATAAATGAATTTGTAAAAAATTTTATTAGAAAATTTCTGCCAAATTTTGCAATTAGATTTGTAATTTATTTTCTTAAATAAAAAAATCAGAACACTGAAATCTGAACTGCTAAGCTAATCCAAGAATCCCATTAGTTTCAGAACATGTTTTTAAAGGTTTAAACGACAGGGTTATCAGATTTTAAACCAAATAAGACATCATGGAGACACCGCTACTTCTCAATGAGATTACCTAAATAACTGCAAATATTTACAAATTGTGACCAATCAATAATCACGGCTTCTGTACACTTTCGAGGAACTTAACCCATATTACTGTATATTTTTCAGAGCCAAGTTTCACCTTGACCCTTGACCCTGTCGAGACTCCAAAGTTAACCTCGGAGCCAATGGAAATAGCATGTCATGTGACCAACATCACTAACCTCCCAGCGGGTGGCAGACTGGGCGTGTCCTGGCAACACAACACTCTACCGGGTAATTCAATATGTTATAAATGCAATAAATGCAAATGCTATTGATTTTGAGATTACTACTCCTACTACTACTACTACTACTACTACTACTACTACTACTACTACTACTACTACTACTACTACTACTACTACTACTACTACTACTACTACTCTAGCTACTGTTATTACTACGGTTGCTGCAACAGGGCTAAACAAGGACTGGACTGGGTCAGGACCAGAACTAAAATATGGCTCTAGACCAGAACAAAGCCATGCTAACCATTACAGTAGTCATTATTGAAATAACTATGACATTTTAGTAAGACTACTATCTACTGCTATTACTACCACTACATACTGATGTTTGTACTTTGTATTTTTAGGAACTGGAAGTGACCCTCAGAGCTCAAATCCCATTGGCTCGTTGGACGCAGGTGGGAACCTGTTGCCAGAGGCGATGTATTCAGACCGACTGAAGAGCGGAGCAATAACTTTAACCAGAGTCCAACCCAATACGTTCAAACTAAGATTTGTGCGCACACAGGTAGGATTCATTTTAGTGTCGAAATGTCATTAACTGACATTGTTTGAGGTGATTCTTTACATTTCTTTGTTTTGGTAAAATCTTCATCCTTCTCACTCACTTTGCAGAGTACGATCTGCATACCCCAAATCAGATATCTGTTATATTATTTCTACTTTTCACAAATTCACAAAATTTAGGAGGCAGTAACTATAGCAACAGGGGTGGGTAACATTGACAAAAATCTCAATATTTTGTTGGAGTATCTTGATAATGACATTCAACATAGTGTGTGAATGTTTGGCGATGTCTTGATAGTAGCTTATCACCGAGTGTCGACTGAATGAATGATTTTTGAAATTGTAAGGCGACTAACTTCTTCCTGCAGAGGTTCTTAAACTGTTCACACCAATTACCATCTAAGAAAACATTTGGCTTTCCGAGCACTGGAATAGTCTAAAACAGAACTGTTCCAAGGCCTTAACCAGTTCTAAAAGTGGACAACATCATGGCTACAATAGTTTAAACCAGAAACTACACACATTAGGATACAATTGACTCTAAATTAAGCAAATTTTAGAACTGTACCACCAGTGGTACACGTACCACAGTTTGAGAAACACTACACTAATGCATTATGATTATGATGATGATTATTATTATAATTATTATTATCTCTTGTCTCCTGTTGTCCCACACACTTTTTGATCTGTTCCAAAGCGAGAACGTTCGGTGGTTTGGTAGCCAACCAAATGATAATGTTGACTAACTGAATAGAGTCAAGAAATCTTACATCGTGGTGGTGTATATTGCTCTTAATTAGTATTTTGAATTTGTGTCTCTGCAGGAGGTGGACATGGGGCAGTACATGTGTCTGGTCTCCGCATGGACTGTGAACACACAGGGAGGATTTGTGAAGGCGACCGAACAACAGAGCCCTGCCCTCCCTGTCAAATGGGAACAAAAACGTATGTACTGCTACTACTATTACAACTATTTCTGCTACTACTACTACTGCAATTGCCAACACTGCTATTTATATTTTTAGCCTTAATAATATTCACCAATCTCTGATGACTCTTGTTAATACTACTCAAACCACAAACTAATTATTCTGTTACTAAAATTATAGTACTATTACTAAGTACTAAATCAGAATTACACCAGGGCTAAACCCAAGCTAAACCTGGCCTACCTAGTTATGGTAGGACTAAACTACTGGATTAGATGGTAGGGAAAATCAGAGAGAGCGGTCTTCAAAACATATTCCTAACAACTTCTATTTTATTACAACTATTATGTTCAAACCTTGTGAAAGTGAATGTTTTATGAAACTATAGTCTGATTTTCAGCACTAAGTGTGCTGCGTTTGAGCCAAACAATACAGTTTTTGTGTGACTATCAAACAACAGTAGTGGGCACAGTTCAAATGGATAAATGGGGTCAGGAAGTTCAAGATGACCAGTATAGAAATGAGTTGACGTAACCACTTCCTATTGGTCGTCTTTATGGAATTTCCCAAATGCTATATAATTATTGCTTCGGTATTTTGGTGAATTATTTGCATGTTTTTTTGTTTTGTTTTTGGGTATAGGACTTTTGAAAAAAGTTTTTTAATAATGTTTTTCATAGAATCTATATCACAATCTGTAACTACACTGGGAATAAAGTAAAAAAAAGATAAGAAAAAAGATAAACTACTAATAGAAACTGACTTAAAATAAACAATATAATAGTATAAACAATACTATTTAACTTTTTCTGGTGGAGAGTCTGGTGGCTGCTCTTCTCCAAGGAATTCTTCTTTTATTTTCCTATTCTGAAGTTGCGTTCAGCTGCCTTCACGCTGTTTTGAGGAATGTTCATAATATCTTCTCCCTTCCGAGCATCAAAAACACTTCCTGCTGAACTCCCTCGATCAGAGACAACTTTCAGGTTTCATACGTCACTTCTTTCTGCTGTTTTAAGTTCTGAACATATCTGCCGTCTAAACACAATAACTGCTACCGCTAACCGCATCGTAACGTCTCTTAAGTGCTAACATAATTAAATTGTATGAGCGCTAGGTGCCATCTTTCACAGAGCAGAGAAATACTTTAATTTATTCCATAATAAAAAAAAAATTGATGAAAGGTTTAAGGTACTAATAACAGGCTAATAACAATATGAAAAATGCATAATATTTTTCCTTTAAATAAATATCAGTGTAGACCCTCAGTCGTCCAGGTAGGTTCCATAACAAATTAAATTCAGTCAGCTACTCAGATGATTGATGAAAAAAGTTGTGTCCAGTTTTGCTTGAATAATTAACTTGCACATTTTCTTATCCTTTGATCTGAAATGTATCTGTTCATAAAATTTGTTTATATTTCTAGGTCCGAAGCTGAATGTTGTGGCCAAAACTATCCGCGAGGCCTCAGTGGGTGGGTCGACGTTTGAGATGAGCTGTGTGATGTCCACTGAGAATCTTGGAGAAGCGGGCTTTTCTGTTCTAATCCAATCACAGGACAGCGTTGGAGCAAATGTCAAAACCCTTATGACACTCAGTCCTGATAGTGTGGTCCAACATGGAGGAGCTACGGACCCTAAACGCAGGTTAGTAATTCGTTTAGTCCTGGTGTAATCAGAATCAGAATCAGTTTATTGCTAATGTCAGTGATCAAACTTCACAAACATAGGAACTTGCTTTGGCGTAAGGTGCAACATAAACAATGAATAAAATATTAGCAAAATATAAAAAAGGGCATACATAAAATTAGAAGAATAAATAAAATAGAATACACTTAGACTTAGACTATATACAGAAATGTACAGTTGGCCAAACAGTAGTACAAATTTGGCACTGCAATAGATAGTTACTTTTCTAATATTATTGTTAAAGTGGCAGGTTTTATAAAGTGTTCATGAGTCCAACAGCAGAGGGAAAGAAACTGTTCTTGTGGCGGTAGGTTCTGGTCCGGATGGACCGTAGCCTCCTGCCCAATGAGAGTGGCTCAGATAGTCCATGTCCAGGGTGAGAAGGGTCAGCTGTGATCCGACCTGCTCGTCCCTGAGTCCTGGAGACGTACAGGTCCTGGACAGATGGAAGGCTGCAGCTGATCACCTTCTGAGAAGAGCGCACAATGCGCTATAGTCTCTGTTTGTCCCTGGCTGTGGCTTCTGTACCACACAGTGATGGAGGAGGTGAGGATGGACTCGATGATGGCCGTGTAGAACTGCACCATCATCTGCGCCGGCAGCTTGGCTTTCCTCATCTGCCGCAGGAAGTACATCCTCTGCTGGGCCTTCTTGATGATGGAGCTGATGGTCGGCTCCCACTTGAGGTCTTGAGTGATGGTGGTGCCGAGGAAGCGGAAAGAGTCCACGGTGGTGATGAGAGAGTCTGTCAGGACGAGGGGGGCAAGGGGGGCTGAGACTTGGCAGTCTTGGGGCAGTCTTGGGTGCAGTCTTGGGGCAGTCTTGGCACAGACCCTGGGCAGTCACTGGGCAGACCCTGGGAAGACCCTGGGAAGACCCTGGGAAGACCCTGGGAAGACCCTGGGAAGACCCTGGCCAGACACTGGACAGACACTGGACAGACGTTGGGCAGACATGTGAAGCTCTCACAGTTGTTCCTGGTCCTGGAAGTAGCCCAGTACAGAGAGTTAAAAAAATAAAATAAAAAAAATTCTCTGATCATCTCTGACATCTCAAATTAACCAGAAACATTTGACCTGCTCCAGCTCAGTTAAACACTGTCATATCAGTTCAACGCTGTATTGATTCTTTGTGGTCTTGTCCAGGGATCAGCTGGTTTTGTTGAAGTCTGGTGCAGCTGAGTTCCGGTTTCGTCTCGGTGGCGTGCAGCTCTCCGATCGTGGGTTTTACTGGTGCGACATCACGGCATGGACCAAACAGCAGCCGGGCCAGACCTGGACCAAAGCCACCAGCGCAGAGTCCAATAAGATCAAGATAGACTATCAAGAAAATGGTGAGTTTAGCAACAAAAACAGCTGTAGTTTAATAGATACGTTTAATACCAAACTGTGTAACATCCCAGGCAAAGCAATAACCATTTCCATTTGAGAAAAGTTACATAGTGCACCTTTAAAAGTAGAGCAGATTTGACAATGAAACCAATCTAGAAGGATGCCATGCATATTTATCAATTTTAACCACTATCTTGACTATACGCCTTTGCAAATCCCTATTAATTACCTACTAAATCCAGCAGTATTAGTAACATACAGTGCACAAGCTCCACCTACTCTCTTTTTCGGCTAAGTCACAACTGGCCCAATAATGAACAACATAAATAGGCAAACCGGGGGTACGCTAAGCCCTTTGACGCCTATACCGCAGCCACTGGCCTAGTTTAAAGGGTTTTGATCTGAACGGGGAGAGTGGGATTGTGGGAAAAAATAAATTAAAAATGAAAAAGACGAGAGAAGTGGACAGAGAGAATAGGGAATAAGGAGGCATACAACAAAGATGGGTAATAATGATTGAACCAGATATTTTGTCGCTGCCGAAAACCATTATAGTGAATTTTATAGTGACTAGCCTATTTTGCTGTGTGTTTAAATGTATAGTGGTTTGAACTTCTCGAATTGCCGCAACACTTAAGCAGGTAGAGAAGTAACAGAGGTTTTCTGTGTATTGAGAGCTGCAGTGTTGGTCATTTTAAAGGTGCACTTTGTAACTTTTCTGGTAGAGGTATGTCAACAAGGCCAAGTTACTGATCAGAACTATCCAGAGGCGAGCCTGCTCACTGTAAAAATATTTTTGGGCAATAAAAACACTGGTAATTATTGTACACAAATGCAAGATATACGCTTAATGCCATACTGTTGAATATTGCAGGTAAAGCAAAAACACCTCCATGGAGACACGCAGGTAGCGGACCCTCCATCAGAAAACTTACATAGTGCACCTTTTAGTTAGCTTGTAGATAAACTGACTTGAATTAAACCATTTAGATTGGCTGATCTAATGCTGTTAGTATTTCTATGGAAAGATTTTAGCCAAAATTACTGCAGAATAGGTTGCGTTCACATGACATCACCACATTCTAGAATCTCTCTGGAACTGGAGAACGATCAGAATTCTATGGTAGAATTTGCTGACCTGGTTTATGGTTCATATCTCTCTAATTACTGAGCCAATTGATATGAAACAAAAACTGGCAGAAAGTTCAAAGGTGTCTTTGACATAAATAAACAAAAGTGAAATATTTTTTTCACATTCAAATGGTGCCATTATTCAACCTGGAAAACTGTCTGTTGAAAAGACAACAGAAAAGATTTAAACAATGAGATTAATATCAGATGCTTGTGGAGCTAATCCCAAACAAATAATGATGAGGTTCAAAGTTTGTGGATTTCGATTTTGGATATTTATTTCAAAACAAAGTAAATCTCCAATAATGTTACAGAGGCCCTTGCCCACCATAAAAAATTATGACATCAAATTCTACAACATGAACGCAACCTATACTGCAATTTCTTTAGTAATGTATTTCCTAAACACTTATTTAAATCATTGTCCATTATACATTTTTTCCCATTTTTGAATTTTGACGCATACTGCCTGTAAGTCTTTTGTCTACTACTACTACCATTCTAGAAATGACTCCCATTTCCAATTTTCCAGATGCAAGTTTTCATGTTGTTATGTTGGTATTACTTGTGGTAAATATTTATCCCAATTTTACACCGATCAAGTGGCGGTTGGTGGGAAAAAAAATAGAAAAGTACAAAACTAGATGTAAAATATAGACAAATCTGTATGAAATATAGGTACAATTTTTTGCGCAAGGAAGGTATTTTTCTGATTTATACAAAATAAAGGTGTTGTCATTTATTTTTATTAGTAAAATATATAAAAAATAAAGTAAAATATTATATTCTCCTTTGCCCTCAACTTATCCAACGTTTTGCAAAGCCATTGCCACTGTAAATGTTGACATAAAGTGGCTGTAGGTCTGTTTCTTATTATAGCCCTGTGTGCCTGTGGTCCTGCCTCGCTGTAGCCCGGTTTAAGAGGAGCTTCGGGGGTAGAGCGCTGGTAGTCGACCCAGAGACGAGTGCTTGTCTCTGGGGAAGCATCGGCCTTTGAGCAGCCTCCTTTCTCCGTGTGTGTTTTTTTTTCCCCGTTTTCTCGCCTTGTCCTCCATCTCTCTTTGGGAACGCCATCAAAGCGAAACCCTTTGGCCAATCATGTGCGCATAGCTCCTCCAACACAACATCCTTTCTTTCCTTTTTGTTGTTTTTTTGTTGTGCAAAAGCTGAACGTTTTGACCCCACACAAGTTGGAGATCCAAGAAGGCCATTTTTCCCTCCATTTTGCCTGAAGGCTTGTGCATATTTTTTTCTAAGTGTCCATACACCACTCCCACGCTGGATCCGTCGTGGGAATTTGAAAAGAAAAAATGGGAAGAACATATGGAAATTGCAAATGTCTCCCAAGTATGTTTTAAATAATTCACCAATGCATTCATTTAATAGATGGATGGCGGTGTTAAACGCCTGGGAGAAAATCATAGCAGATCTTAGCACTTTAAAATGACAACATCTCAAAAGGTCATTATATGTATGATATACTTATTTTCATGTTTTAAGGAAAACCTCTTAAGACGGCTGTGCTGATTCCGTAGGCAAAATGGGCAAGACATCTCTTCCCTTCACATGAATTAAACATTTTCTCTGTCATTTACATACAATATAATTGAAACTTAAAGGTGGAGTATGTAACTTTTCTGGTGGAGTTTCACCATAGAAATGTTATGGCCTACCTGGAATGTTCCAAAGTACAGAATTAAGGTTGCCTATTGTGAATTATTTTGATCACAGGTGTTTTATATCAAAAATACTTTATACCAGAGAACTGACCTGTGATGTGGCCAAGTGGCGTCACCTGCTTGTCGCTGTGGAGATCATTTTAATGCCATAATGCTGAACATTCTAGACAAAGCAAGAACATCTACAAAACAGCGAAGCCTCCTCTAGAAAAGTTAACCATTCATTATTGCTTTTGTCTATTGACTGTTGTTACTTCAACTTCTTCCTGTCTTTTATAACGTCCATCTAGAAAAGGTAAAAGATCAAATTATGTACTTCATGGCTTTGTCAATTTCAACAACATATTCCACAAATTAAAAAAAAGAAAAAGAAAAAAAGAAAAACGCTGAAATATACAATGCACAAAGAGTCTTACTGACGCTTAAGGCTCTGATCTGAAGTGAGTCCCATGTGCTAAAGACTGACAACTGCCCCCAACGGTGATAAATGATGGATGGGCTGAAATGCATTGAACACATTTTCCTATGGACGCATTTAAATGTGATGTAACCAAAACCTTCCTGTAAAATGTTAATACTTCACTTTAGGTTTTATTATTTTCTGTATAAATTTTACTTTAACGTTATAATAACTAGACCATAATTAGGTATAAATAAAGCATGAACAAAAACTTAATTCAGAATGAGCAAGTAGTTTATTAACAATGATTCAGGCTTTATAAATACTGAATTAGGGGTTCCAGCATTCACAAGTCTCTGAGCCCAGAGCGAGTTTTGTCACATGTAACTAACAAACATTAGCATGCTAACGCTGCACTTCCTGCCTCTCGGAATATAAAACATTCTATAAATGGATGCAGAAAAAGTCTCATTTTCACTCGAATAGATGCTTTTACAGTGTACTCGGGAAACACAATTTTTACTTTTTACATGCAAAAAATCTGGCACTTGAACTACTGGTAGTTCTGTTTTTCACGTTTCAAAACCATAAAAATCATCTACAGCCTCTTTTATTCCTAACTGCTTTTAGAGCTTGAAACCAGAGTGAGGAGCTCATTCTGCTTTCTGTAACTGTGAAACTGAACTTTACAATTGTTATGAGTAAACTCCAACATGTTTACTTTATATCTGAAGAAACAGATTAGTAATTGTCTGAGTTATTGTAAATAATCTCACTCTGTTCCCTGTATATGTTTTATGTTATTTCAGGCCCTTCATTCTCAGTCATGCTCCGCTCTGATGCCACCACTGTGTATCCGTGGGAAACCGCCAAAATGGAGTGTGCCCTCAGTGTCTCCGGATCATCTCCAAAAGCGGGTATGAAATCAAAACCGTTCACACAAAAATCCAAGAGAAAAAACTGGCCCAAGTATTTAAACAATTGTGGTGATTGAGATTATAGAGCAGATTCAAAAATGTATCTTTAAGTTATGATGGTATGTGGTTTTAATCCTCTGCTCATGAATGCTTTGTCTTGGTTTAGTTTAGTGTTTTTTAGACCATGATATTGTATATTGATTTGGGGCAAATTTAGTCTGGTCCTGGTCCTGGTTAAGTTCTGGTTAAGACCTTGATCTTGGTTTGGTCTTGGATAAGTTTTAAAAATTTTAGACCATGATATGTTTGTTTAGTGCTAATTTAGCTCTGGTTTTTGTTTTTGTTTTGTCTTGATTTGATCTCTGCGTTCCAACTGTTGTAGACCATCGTATATTAGTTTAGGGATAATTTACTCCTGGTTTAGTCCTTTTTGAATCATGGTTTAGTCCAGGTTAAGTTCCTGTTTAGTACGGATTTTGTCTTGATTTTGTTCTGACTGTTTTATACCATGTTTGGCATATTTAGATCTTGAATATTTGGTTATTAGCCTGGTTAAGCCCAGCGTTAGTCCTGGTTTGGATCTTGTTTGTTGATTTGGTCCTTGGAGCTAATACTTCTGGATTGTTCCTTTAGATCAAATTTAATCTTTGTTTGTTTATTTAGTTTTGTTATCATCAGATAGTTCAGATGATATTCAAATTTTAGTGTAAGATAAATTGATCTAAAAACACAAATGCAAATTTTTCTTTTCAATTTTCTTTTTTTTTTCCAAGTTAATATAATGCCAGTAGTTATGTGTTTCGTTATATTCCTGCTAAACAAAACAAGGAAACCGAAAAACCGTGTTGTACAACGCATTTCTAGCTCCAGTGAGCTGTGTCGACCTGTCAGCACCTGCATTCCCCTCTGTCAAAAACAACAGACCGCTATGCTTCGTTTGTGCAGGTTTGGAGTTGGATTTCCTACATCTGCAAATGTGTTGTTTTTCCCATTGAAGTAAAAAAACATGCATAACCTGCAGAAATGAGAAATAACTTTATAATTGCTAAAGATATTCTTTAGTCCAGGCTGGCATGCACTTTCAAGTAGATTGTTATTCTTGGTCTAGTCCTTGAATTGTCCTGATGTTCAGGATTGGCACCACTTTGTGACACTCGTGAAGAAATAATTTCACTTTTGTTTATTTATGCTGACAAAGAAGATGTTTTTTGTTTAATGTAGAAATACCCAGTAATTACAGATATTTTAACCATAAACAAGGTCAACAAATCTACAATCTGACAGAAATTTCCACCATAGACTTCTGACCTGTCTCCAGCTCCGTTTATTATTAGGTATTCTAGGATGCTGTGATGACCCATACTTATTTTATGATGGATTGTATATTTGTGTTTTGTTTTTTTGTCTTTTTCAAATGACTCAAAGTCTTTTTCTTTTGCCACTCTAGGCATAGACCAATAAAACAATAAATAAAACAATTTCCCAACCAAGGGTACGGGGGACCCCTTGGGGTACGTGAGCAATTACCAGGGGCTATTTGGAAAGGCTTTCAGGTTTTAAAAGAAGATGAAATGTACTTGTCTGAATAAAAAGGTGTTATTAGTTGTAAATGTAGAATATTTTTGAAGTGTCTTGGACCGTAAATAGAATTAGAACCCATTTATTTGTCTGAAACTCAAGTTAAGGGGTACTCCGAGCTTAGGGGGTACTCGAGATAGAGCAGTGGTTCCCAACCTTCTTTAAGGGATGTGAAATACTGTATGCACTGTCCCATAATAAGTTCCGCTGTCAAATGTATGTGTTTATTTATATTTAGTCAAATGAGTTTGGCCATATACTTTCTCGCAAAACCATTTTTTGTGTTGTTAACCAAAGTTAAGTTAATGCTGTTCCTTGGGGGCAGTAGAATCTTCAGGTTTCTCTATTATCTGTCTCTGACAGGAGAGATTTGGCTGGGAGCAGAGGTCAGCAGCATTAACATAACACAACATGATATAATACAAACAAAAAACATATAAAACATACATTATATCACACAAAAACTGTACAGGTCACTCAGGCTCGAGACACAGTCAGTCCATGTTGTTATTAGTTAATGCAATACTCTGAGGAATTAACAAGTTTTTATATGTGTTGCTTTTACATTAGGGAGTTCTAGATCTCCTTCCAAACTGTGTGAGCTCACACTGATTGTTGAGCACATGAGAGGGATCTAATGATCTTTAGAGCCTGTCTCACAGCTGACTGTTCAAAGATGGTCTGTGAAACGGTTAGAGTGGACACACCAATGATCTTACCAACCATTATTTTACAGTCAAGTTTCTGAACCAGTTGACTATCTTACATCTCTTTTGCTTTATCTGATATATAGTTATAATCTATGACACATATTTTAATTTTGATCTAGAACATAGTTCCGCCGACTTCTGTGTCGTTTTCTGCCTGCCCCTATATAATTTAAAGTTGGCATAATATGTCTCCTTTAAGTTGAAACACCGATAACAGCCATTGTTTTCAGTGTAATACAAACTTCCCCTCAATGCTCTCTGATGGCATTTTACATACTGTACACACATTTGATGGAAACCCTGGCCTCAGGTATTTTCCCAATTCATTATTTGAAGTAATTCTACAGAAAACACCAAGAGCTAAGGTATACATATTTTAAAGGCCTGAACAATGTTAATGTAAGATCTTAAATATTGATTAATTGCCGTGTTCTTTTTAAATTGATTCTTTTTGTCCAAGAACATCTCGAGTTTCCCCCTAATTTCCTCCGTATCACACTCATCTTTCGTTGTAGCCTCCAAACTGTCATCCATCTTGCCTCCTCCCTGTTTTAAACTCGGGACACCTCCTCCTCCTCCCGTCTCCATCTGTCACGGCTCCCTCGGCGCGGCCCGCTCTCAAACATGTGCTTTTCATTCTCGCTCTGAACTGATAAGATGTTAATGAGTCACTACAGGCGGCCTGCCACAGAGTACGACAGAAGAGATGGAGAGAGGGGATATGACAACATGCATATACTGGAAATACATTCGTTTAGGCCACCTATGTTAGATCAAGATTTACTTCATTTTAATGTCTTATTATATTACATGGCTTCAATCTAGTGTGTCTAGTAAAGTAAAACTTTTGTGGAACTTCTACACATTTACAATTTTTCCTGCATTGATTAAATGGTAAAGGTTCATATTTAACACTAATGATACTACAGCATGCAAAATTGTAAAATATTGCTTAGGCTGACTTATTTTATGTTAGGTCTCAAAATTAATGCACAATTTAAACCTTTTAAACTACAAAAACATGTATTGCCATAATCTTAACTAATTATTTTAACTCTTTAATCCAACATTGCACCAGAAAGAACAAGGCCTTAGTTCCAATTGTTTCAAAATAAAAACTTTTCTTGTCGGCAGGCTGTTGCTTACGGTTTGACCTTCGCTGTTTAAATAAGATCATGATCGTCAAATGTTTATTGAGTGATCTGGTTTAACAGCTGTGGCATCAAAGGCGTGGCGTGCATGTGGACTGGTGCATTCTGGGTAACAGCCAAACCTTCTCTCTCCAGCCTTGGGTTTATTTTCATAACATATCCACCTTTCTTTTAGAGGCTCTTCATATATAGCCAAGTGCGGTTTATTCCTGGAATAGCTATTGATTTAGAGCTTTTTTAGTCCTGGATTAGTCCTGGATTAGTCCTGGGTTAGATTTATGTAGTTCTACTTTAGTCCTATTTTGTTTATACTAGTGCTGTCAGACGATTAAAAAAATTGGTCTGATTAATCACACATTGGAACTGTGATTAATCGCATCACACGGTTTTTCAAGCGTTATTACAGTATAACAGTATGTTTATTTGGAAGTATTTTACCACATTCTCTTCTGAAAGTTAAATTATTTTATTATTTCACAAATCTAAATGCATTATTTAAAACCCCAACAAATGAAGTCTAGAAGTCTAGTCTATAAGTTCACGCGTTAACTTTGACAGCCCTAGTTTATACCTAGCTTAGTTTATACCTAGCTAGGTTATGTTTTCCTTTAGTCATGGTTTAGACATCTTCGTTTACAACTATTTTAGACCAACATTATATTGGTTTAGGTATAGTCATTTTGATTAGGTCTCTATTAGGACTCCTGGTGTGGATCAGATTTAGTTTCGATTAAGTCTTTGTTTAGACTTGTTTTGGATCTGGTTTTGTCCTGGTTGGGCTTGCGTGCAGAGGGATGTATTCTGGGTAACGGCCAAACCTCCTCCTTTCTCCAGTTTAAGATTTATTTTCATACCACCTTTATTTTAGAGGCTCTTATACTCCTCAGGACAACGCTATAGTTATTGAGCTTTACTGGTCTTTATGTACCCTAAAGTTACCAATTTTACTTTATCAAATTGCTCTATACTTCAAAGATATCTATGCATCCATCAAGACAACACAATTATCCCAAACAAAGTAACAAGTTATAATTCCCATCCCTTTAATTTTCTTTTATAGCTTTAATAACAATTTCTCCATTGTCTGTTCCTTCTTAGACCCCATTGTAACACTTGGGAAATGTCCAGACTTGCTGATTCCGAATATTGTCTCAAAACGCGTCAAAAAATCTTTGATAAAATTGTGCAACGCTTTACTGCATTCCTGGTGGATAGATGTGAACGTAGGTCGAGTTATGGCTTGTGTTTATGACGTTTTGGCACACTCCCTCATTACTGTGTGCACTGTCATTGTACTGGTTTAGCCTCCGGGTGATAAAGCTCTTCTTGGGATACAGAGTGACCTGAAGTGAACCTGCTTTTAATAGTTAGACAGCTATTTATCACATGTCTCAAATGGAGCTTTATTGTTTTTACCTATTTACCTTTTACCTAAACTGGCCTTTAATTTATTACTTCGTTTTTCTAAATATGACAATTTCGTTTTCAAGACCTGCATAATTTAAAGTTAGAACATCATTTGAACTGAATCTATAGCATAGTATGTGTTTGTACAAAATAGCTACTACTTATTTTTGGTTGCTTTAAAATATTCACAAATATGGTGGGGTTTTTTAGTGTGTTTTTTAGCTTTTTGGCGGCATCTACCGGTAAAATGGGAGTTAGTGGAGGTACATTTTAATTATATATTTTAAGTAATTGTATGAGGCCGTGAGGAGATTTCTGGATGTAGTGAAAGAGGACATGAAGTTGGTTGGGGTGGTGGAAGAGGATGCTGAGTGTTTGAAATACTTCTGGTAGTAATATTTATATCTTGGTTTGCTGTATTGTTGACCTTTTGTACATTCTCCAGCTCATATTCTTTATTATGGACATCTTGGACTCGTCTAATCAGCACTCATAACATGACATCATCCTCTGTGCGTTTTCAAAAGCAGGAAAAACTGAGCCTTTTCAACACGAAGCCTTTTCTAAAATTCCTTTGTTTAACCGCCGCATGCTTGACACTTTATTTTATTTTCTCTGGGGTAAAAATAAGCTTTGTTCTCCTCTGACAGACTCCTCGGCACAAGCTGAAGACAAGGAAAAAACACATCCACAAGAGTCACAGGGATATGGGAAGATGTAGAGGGACGGGAGGGTAAAACGACAGGAGAAATGACCACGTAGTAGTAGTTCCCATTGGTCAGTTGTAACGATGTGCAAATCTCACAAAACGATAATATCACGATACGAACCTCACAATACGATATGTGTCGCAATATCATGGAGAAGCTCACGATATTGTAAAGACTGACAATGTAATATGCTCCTGCCATTAATTATTAGGCCTATATTGTCATATTTTAGAACTATGACAATAGAAATAATAACACATGGCAACTCTAAGGTGCCATTTTCAAGTTATGTCAGGAACAACAATAACGACTGCTCTGTATTCTGTGATGTACCTTGATATTTCTTATTTATAATAATAATATTAATAATTTCTAGTCAATAATGCTTTGATCTGATGGAGCAGGTTAAACCATTGTTGTTGTTGTTTTTTCGCGTAGACATGTTGACATGTTGTTTTTCATATCGTTACATGATGACTACTATATTCACAATATCGCTGGTATTGTTACATCCCTAGCTGTAGCATTATGGAACTTTTCTGGTCCGCCACCTGCTAGTCTCCATGGAGATATTATTGCTATGCCTGTAAAGGTCCACAGTATGCACATTACATTTTATATTTTTTTATTTCTTTATCTACAAAATGAATAAAGATAAATTTCATGCCATACTGTGGAACAGTCCCTCCAAAGCAATAACATCTCCACGGAGACAAGCAGGCGACGGACTCTCTCCAGAAATGTTACGTAGTGCTTTAGGTATAAGGTCTTTGTCTGTTTTTTAAATCTTACCCAATATCTCCTCTCTCCTATTAGGTTTTCCTTGTCCCTGCCTCTCTCTCTCCCCCTCTCTCACCCCCTCTCTCTCCCAAATTACCCAGCTGTCTTTGCAGGCCCGACAGGCAGCCGTTAATTAGCCAATCTCACGCTCGGTTTGCCGGCCGAGGAGAGCGAGCCGATGCACAGCAGTAGCATAGCCCCAAATGGAGAGGTGGTGAAACATATTGTTAAAGTGTGGTAAAGTGGAAGAAGTAGTCTGAATAGATCCGGGCGAGTGAAAGGGTTTTTAGGAGGAGAGAAAGTGGTTTGGGAACTTGGATGTTTAGTTTCCTGAGAATTTCGGACTAAAAATGTGGGAAAGAATCTCTATAGTGGGACTGAAGTGGAGGTGTCAAGTGCGCTAACTAAATGTTTCCCATTGGATTAAAAGGAGCTGGTGGTTTGGACAATGGGACTAAAGTAGGTCAAAATCGGGGTTAAACTTTGCAAAATGGGGACAAAATTGAGTGTCGCACCAATAGAATAGTAAAGATATTTATTCCTCAGCCAAACTATGAGGCAGGACTTCTGGCCGCAGCTGCCCTGAGCCAATGGGACATAATGTGGGCTACTTGTTGAGTCTCATCACTAAAAGGGAAATCCACCACAGTTTTCCCCTTTGAAGTGTTTGTTTGAAACCTTAGCATTGGTATTTTATCTTTTATAATTTACCATAACGCATAGAAGCAGGTTGTGTACCGTAATTCAGGATTTATCAGAGCTAATTTCATCCCAGATGACCTGGATCAGTTCATGTTTAGTTCAGCTCTCTGGGTTATGCAGTCTGCAGTGGTTGTTATGTATCAAATCTGCTTTAGATATGGTTTAATAATCCATGTTTAGACCTGGTTTAGTCCTAATGTCGCTGACCTCTTGTGTGGTGTTCCCATTCTGTAGCGGTCAGGATCTATCTGAAGTTCTTAAGACCTGGTTTAGATCCTGATTTAGACCTGAATTAGATGTGATTTAGACCTGGTTTAATCAAAGTTTAGTTCAGCTCTTGTGATATGTTCCCTGCTGTGGTCAGTATCAAATGTTCTTTACACCTGGTTATTCTGTCCTAGTGCTTGTTTAGTATATCAATTCTTACTATCTGATAATGAAACAATTTCTCTCCTAAATTGTTGTTCTCATTAGCCATTAGCCACAAGACTCATGCAGCTTGAGTTCAAATCCTACATGAGTCATCGCTCCTCTCCCACATACCCTTTCATTCAACTGTCCCTGTGACATAATGGCTAAACTGTCTACATAAAAGAAAATGTATGCAGCTTTTCAGTATGAACAAAAAGTGCTTACAATAGACTAGATATTCCATTAGTCCATAAGTTTTTGATAGAAATTGTAAGGCAACATCAAAACATATGAATAGGGTTTTGCTTTTGTAATTTAAGCTTCAAAATATATTTATATCAGTAAGTAAACAGCACTGCTAAAACAGCAATTGTATGGGAGTTTTACTTTTTTAATTAGCAATTTACAGGAAATTTGGCAATCAATCTTCTGTGCACTAAACCTTTCTCCAAGAATTAATTGAGCTTATAAGCCTAAACTTATGAAGCCTAATTTATAAATGTACATGATTTAATATGTGTACATGTGGTTGTCCTGTCCTCTCTGTAAGGAAGTTGTCGTTTAGCCTCCAAACATTTTCTAAAACTTCTAGAAACACTAGTGCTACCATTAAACATCTTGTCAGTATTTGAAAGCATTTTAAGCCTTAAGTGTGTTCCAATAAATGTAATTACTGGAGACAAGTACTTAATTGCTTAACCCAGTGGACAGTCTAAATCTCAATTGACTTATATTTGCATTGGAGTGTAGCTTTATCCCGTTTTGTAGCCTTCCCCTACCTAATCTGCGTTGTAGCATTTTATGAAGCGAACAAACACATTAGCAGTTTCATGCAGTTAAATGTCTTACTATTGCGTAGATAACAATGCATTTGGGGCCATTTTGAAGGCAGTGCTAGTTCCCATAGGACCAATACTGGAGAAATTCAATCAGCAAGACTTTCATTTCCACCGACGGCCATTTTGTATTTTATTAGCACACCAAGACGACAAAGACTGGAGTTCCCTTTTATTGGACCAATTGGAGACAACCTATTAATGCTATTGGTAGTAAAAGTGACTGTGTATTGCGACAGATTGCACACACCCAATCTACCTTAAAATAATATGGTTTACAAAGACTTCAGTGGAGTTTGCATATTCTCCCCTTGTGTTTGTGTCTGCTGCCATTTCCTCCATGAACCTCCAGCCATGTCCTGGCTCAGATCTGGTCCACTGCTCCTGTTGGGTTTAACCTACACCTCGTTCCAAATTATTATGCAAATTATATTTTTCTCTTATTTTGCCATATATTCAGTATAAATGACAGTCATCATAATTTTCAAGTCATCAGCCTTTAGAGTAACGAATCGAATGTTATTGAACAAACCTCCCAAAGATAACGGTATTTTTTTCCAAAAATAAAAAAACTAAAATGCATTGTTCCAAATTGTTATACACAACAGAGTTTCAAACCATGTCATTGTTATAAAGAACTGAAAATGGTCATTTATTAAATTAGTAGCATTAGCAGGTCATATTTACTGAAATCAAAATCTGTTTCAATCAAAACATCTTGACAGGTCAAGAGACATTTGAACATGGGAGCCCTTATTTGACAGGAGCTTCACAATTCTTGCATCCATTGAACTTGTGAGTTTGTGAGAGATTCTGCTTGAATTTCGTTGCAGGATGTCAGAACAGCCTCCAGAGCCGCTGTTTGAACTGCCTGCTGCCCTCATAGATCTTTGGCTTGAGGATACTCCAGAGGTTCTCAATAAGGTTGAGGTCAGGGCAGGACGGGGGCCACACCATGAGTTTCTCTTCTTTTATGCCCAAAGCAGCAAATGACGCGAGGTGTTCCTTGTAGCAGGAGATTGTGCATTGTCTGCATGAAGATGAGGTAATTTTCACACCTTTAGGGACCCTAAAGGTGCCGACCAGCTCTCTCCCCATGATTCCGGCCCAAATTATGACTCCGCCCCCTCCTTGCTGACGTCGCAGCCCGGTTGGGACATGATGGCCGTCCACCAACCATCCACCACTCCATCCATCTGGACCATCCAGGGCTGCACGTCACTCATCGGTGAACAAGACTGTTTGATAATGAGTCTTCATGTATTTCTGGGCCACTGGAGCCGTTTCTGCTCGTGAGCGTTGGTTAAGGGTGGCCCAGTAGAAGGTTTATACATAACTGCAGCCTCTGGAGGAGCTACACCTTGATGTTCGCAGGACTCCAGAGGCACCAGCAGCTTTAAATACCTGTTTGCTGCTTTGTAATGTCATTTTAGCAGATGTTCTCTTAACCCGATGTCGATATTTGTCTGGCAGAAACCTTCCTCATTGTGCCTTTATCTGCACGAATCCGTGTGTGCTCTGAATCAGATACAAATCTGTTAATAGTACGATGATCACTCTTTTTCGTGAAATACCTAAGGTTTTCATACCTTGTCCAAGGCATTCAACTATTTCACTCTTTTGGGCATTAGAGAGATCCTTTTTCTTTCCCATTTTGCTTGAAAATGGTGGTCTGCTTAATAATGTGGAACGTCCTTCTTAAGTAGTTTTTCCTTTAACTGGACTTACCTGACAAACTGATTGGCTCAGGTGTCTGAGATTGATTTCACTGACACAAAGAGCCCTGAGACACAGAACCACATTCTCTTGAGTGTGCATTTCCTCCCTGTGTTGTTGTGGCAATGAATATAATGTTGATTGAAAATATCATATATGTGGTCATATGCAACCTGCTTGCTGCTTTAACTTCTACATTCTATCTAACTTGGCCTTTGCCTAAAATGAACTGAAAACTGACTTGTGCGCCACACCTTTTAAACAAACCTGCTATGTATATTTTCTTTTGCACAGAAGCTTAAAAACCTTTCACCACGGCGACCGAAATGTGATCCTGGCCCCATGAGAAAGGCCAAAGTTCACCTCCTCTCCCCACAAACCCTCTCAAGCCCCGATCTGTTTGAATAGACACCTCTCATCTCCACTCGCTTCACTCTCTCACTCTGTCCTGTCTTTTTCTTTCTCCCCTCCTCTTTCTAGGCCTGTCACTGTATTGACTTATAGTTCAATAAATGACAGATAGAACAATATTTTGAGGGGCTCGATATTTATTGTGTGTACCTTGGCTCGGCACTAGTAGGAGCTTTATACTAAATATTTGTATAGTTTATAAAGTAAGAATTCTATAAAGTAGTATAGAAACCAGTATAAATTGACTTTGCCTGGAAAGTCCAGAATGATCTGTCAGTATTTTTTTTATTTCCGTCACCGTTTGTCATCTCCACGAGCACAGGTAGATGTTATTGACAGGTGGATTAGCCAATCAGGGATACACATGGTCTGTTTGTATCAAAACAAATATGGCTGCTTATGAAGAATAAGAAAGAAAAGAAATATCACAGGGGACGGAAAAACATTGCAGATTTATGCCGAATCATTGAGCGAAGCACTAAACTCTGTAAATCTGATGTGAGAGAAATTTGATTTTGTTCTAAATGGGTCACTGAAATAAACAAATCTGATCGCACTGTTCTGTCTGAGTTTGGCTCGAGGCACAATGCACCAGACTCACTGTTTGTAAAGTATTGGAGAAGTATGTATTCTGGATCCTAGCTCCACATGAACGCAGCGCCTGTATTTCCTTTGTTTTATATTTTATCTCTTGATTTCTGTGGTCACTATCAGAAGTGCTTTAGACCTGGGTTAGTCCACCTCGCTCCCTCCCTCTCTCTTTGCTCAGTAGAAATAGTGTAAATAGCGTTGGTAGATCAAGTTTCTGGGGCCCCACTGGAAGTTCAGGAGTTCAAAGTTTTGGAGCAGGACCTTTTTTCTTTAGTCATGCAACAGCTGTGAACCAAGCTAAGCCAGCAATAACTGTACACGTAATCATATTTAATACATTTATAATATTTTTATTTTATATTTCATTTATTTGATATCATTTTTTATGCATTTCATTTGTTATAATATTTTGGCTGTCATGGCTTTTAATTAAATTGTAATTAAATTGTTTAGTATTTGAGCCCTATATACATATAATCTCTCAAATTTATTTCATTATTTGCGTGAGTGGTAAATACTGAAGATAACAGTATTGGTTACTTAGGAGTGAGTGTAGTAGTAGTAGTCCTTCAACTCATGAATAACCAACTAAGACAAAAATAAGATCATTTCACTACTGCAACAGTAGGTTTTCTCCTACATCCAAAGATGACGTCATATTTTTCCTTTCTCATTATTCCTTTACTGCCCTTATACACCGTTTACTGTCATCATAACAAAAGAATAAATAAACTAAATAAACTTCTAAGTCATAAATCAGTCTTGCTTTTCATCAGGAACAAAGAACACCAAAACATGCAGAGTAGAGTGTAAGAATTCAGTCCATTGCTAATTATAGTCGCATTTCCTCTTTTCCTTTTCAAATCCGTAGCAAGTTCAACCTCCCGCGTGGTGGATTTATGCAAACGCTAGCTTTGATCACTGCTTCCTGTGGCACTTGCTAACCTGAAGCTAGTGGCATAGCATTTGATGGACACCTTCTGAAACGATTACATAAGAAGACAGCCACTGGTGCTCGTTATTGTGGGTTTATAATGGTTTGGAATGTCCACACGATTACAGACAAGTACAGAGGAGATAAAGGGGCTTCCATCTACTTTTTTTTTACTATTTAAGACTACGATAGGACCATTATCATAGATTTTGTGTAGTTTTGTACTCAAAAATGATCAGATTTCTACCCAAAATGGGCTCTCAAGAGCCAAAAAACAAGACAAAAGGGAAACCAAACTGGAATGGTGTTTCTATTCCTTAGGTGTCTGGACTGTCTGAAAAACTAAAAAGGTATTTTTAGACAGAATGACATTCCTGTGTACTTTAAACCTGGCAGTACTTTAAGACAGAAACTAGTTCATCCTAATGACAAGATTCCGACACATAAACAGAGCGATGTAGTGTGTTCAGTCCAGTGCAGCGAGGAAGACGGCAATGAGCGTTACATAGTGAGACTAAACAGCCATTACACAAAAGACTGTATCAACACAGAAGGACTGGATGCAGTACGCTGTGCATCTCCTTCGGAAAGCCATGAACCACTCGTCTGAAGACAGGGAGCTGAAGATATTAAGCAGGGAGAAGAGGTGGTTTGATAGAGAAGTGAAGAATGCCATTTAAAAGGAGAGAGAGAGGGAGAATCACTCTTTAAACAGAAATGGTGGTTTGAGGTTTAATTTGCCGGCTGTATCCTTTCTCCTTGATCTAGAGAGAAAACAAGCCAATCATAAGCTAATTGAGGGCTTAACAGTGGTGAGGAAGTTTCAGTCAGACTGCAATAGGACTTGGCCGATAACAAGTCTTAACAGTAACAAAAACAGAGTTGTTTCAGGTGAAGCTAAGGCAGTCAGTGTAAACATAATGGTAACAAAGACGGGGTATTTTCAGCCTTGAGCAGTTTAAATTCAAGTTTCTCTGACCGGTTTAAATTGAAAATTACTTTCGTATGGAAGTCGAAATGTCTTTATTTTTAAAACTGTGTTTAGATGATTACCTCTCAAACCTGGTTTATAGTAGTAGTAGTAGACTATACTTATGTGTATTTTGCATACAGATGGAAGCACGAAAACAATATCTGCAAGGTTCAAAGTTCGTAATTTGAGAGGTGAAATAATCAGAAAGAGTCCGTAAAGTTGTATGGAATTTAAATTCTCATATTTCCTAGATTACCACTTAATGATCTAACAATGAGGAATAGAACATTTTGAGTTTTTGACAGGGAGCCTGTATGTATCAGATATATATAGATTATATATATATTATTAGATAAATATATGTGAATTAAACGAAACACAACTCCAGGTATGTTTGTATTGATGAAAGTAAAGTAGGGCTGCAACTAACAATTATTTATTTTAGTTTAACAGTCCACTTGTCAGCAATAATTTTTTGATTTGTCAACTAGTCAAATACATTTTTATATTGTTTACTGAGATTTTTAACCAAATTTTAACCAAATAAAGGTTCAGATATGATGACTGAAGGCTTCTATATGGAGAATAACAAATTAAAAAGTGTATTATTAATAAAAACCTAATATTGTTTATGAATTGTGTTTGACATGACACTGTCTTTTGTTAGTCTGTATAGTCTGTTTAGTCCAGATCACGATTATCAATTTCTGTTATCAATTATCATCAATTTCTGCCTTAGGTAGAAGGGTTTTTTTTTTTTTAGGCATACATTTAAGAACACTTTTTCCCCTTTATTTATATAATGCAAGACATACATACAAAACAAAAGGGGGGACAAATCCTGAATATTAACACAATAGAGATACAAAATTGTAAACATAACACATAACAGCAGGCTCAAAGAAGACCTTTTTGTGTTCTAAAATGTAAAATACCAATGTGTTTTAAAGTACACTGATAAATTTAAGGTAAAATGGGGAGTAAAATGGTTGTTGGTTGCTAGGGAGAGACCGGTGCAGTTTCCATGGTAACGGGTGTAGTTGGTGGGGATAGGTTTTTCAGGACGACACCGGTTCATTATCACAGTCAGAGCTGGGACCAGGGAAAGAGAACAGGACAGAAAATAAGTTTTCTGGACTTCCTAAAAACATTTTAATGTATGGGTTTCGTCAAAGGTGCACCTTATAACTTTTCAGATGGAGGGTCCGCTACCTGCTTGTTTCCATGGAGATATTTTTGCGATGCCTGGAGTGATCCACAATATTTGATAAAAATACTGTGTAATATCTTGCATGTATTTAATTACAGATGTGTTTTCTTGTTCAAAAATACCTTGAAAAACATGTCCTCTTACTGTGAGTGGCCTCGCCTTGGCCCCGTGGTGTCACTGTCACCTGCTTGGCTCGATAGATGATAGATAAGCATAATGCTATACTGTGGAACATTATAATCTATAATTTATTATCATGGAAGAATTATTTGAAATTATAATGAAGTTGAACAGTGTATATTTGAAGACCCTACATCTATCTGTTGAAATGAAGCCATGAATGTAGTGCGTGAATGATTGGACGGAGGGCCCTATGGCACAGATTGGCAGGTTCATTTCTGCTGGTCTACAGCTACAAAGCTCGTTTTCTTTTAAATGCCTGAAAACGCACTCATGCATGTGAATGTGCGCTCTATGTTGTTTGTTTTTGTGCGTTAATCGTGTGTCCGCGTGCTCTTACACCCGTGAAGAGCTCTTAAACATCAAAACTTCTGCCCCCACGGACTTATTTCCAGTTTTTTTAGTGTCTGCTGCAGACTTAGCGCTAGTTTTGGCCAAAAGAGTGAGACGCCGCAGAAGAGGAAAGCGGCGGGCTCTCGTGCGCGCTGAAACGCGGCGCGCAGACGCTTACCTGGGATTTTCCTCTCCAACGTCCGCTCACTCAGCAACAAGATGGACGAACTGGCGCTGCTGATGAAGAGGAACAGAGACTTTTCTTCGTCTTCTGTTTTGTGTTTCACGGAGACGTGGCTCAGCGAGTCGATCCCGGACTGCGCGCTCCATTTGGAGGGATTCCAGCTCCTCCGCGCCGACAGACAAAGGGATCTCTCCGGGGGAAAAACAAAAGGCGGTGGAGTCTGTTTCTTCATCAACAACGCTTGGTGCTCCGATGTGACTGTGATCTCCAAACTCTGCTCTCCTGATCTGGAATATCTCTTCATTAACTGTAAACCATTCTACTCTCCACGTGAGTTCGCTTCATTCATTCTCGCCGCTGTTTACATCCCGCCGTGCGCGCATTACACGAGGCACAGCGCGTGTTAGCGGAGCGGGTTTTGAATACGGAGCAGGACTTCCCGGACTCCTTGTTGATCATCCTCGGGGATTTTAACAAGGGTAATCTCAGCCAGGAACTACCAAAGTACAGACAGTTTATTAAATGCCCGACCAGAGAGCAGAACACGCTGGATCACTGTTACACTACAGTGAGTGGTTCCTTCCGCGCGGTTCCTCGTGCTGCCCTAGGGCTCTCAGATCACGCCATGATCCACCTGATCCCCACGTACAGACAGAGGCTGAAGCTCTCCAAACCTGTAGTGAGGACTTCTAAGAAGTGGACCAGCGAGGCAGTGGAGGAACTACGTGCGTGTTTGGACATTACAGACTGGGATGTGTTCAAAACTGCCACGGATGGTTTGGATGAGTACACGGACACTGTGACGTCATACATCCAGTTCTGTGAGGACAGTATCATCCCCACACGCACCAGGGTGATTTATAACAATGACAAGCCCTGGTTCACACCCAAACTGAGGCAGCTCAGGCAGCAGAAGGAGGCAGCTTTCAGAGCCGGGGACAGAGAGAGCTACAAAGGTGCTAAGTACAGATTTAGCAAGGAGGTGTCAAGAGCTAGATCTCTGTACAACACGCCTAAAGCAGTCTTTCTCTGCTAACAACGCCTCGGCGGTTTGGAGGGGACTTAGGCAGATCACCAACTACAAGCCCAAAGCCCCCATGCTGCTGGCGACCAGAAACTCGCTGAACAGCTCGCCTCCTTCTATTCACGATTCGAAATCTCAACCCCCTCCCCCCCCTATCTCACTACAATAGACATTTCTGCCAACCACACCCCGGGTCCCCCCACCTCCCCCACTGGCCTTTCACTACACAGGGACAATGTAAGGAAACAGTTTCGGAAGTCCAACCCCCGGAAAGCTGCTGGACCAGACGGTGTCTCCCCCGCCACCCTGAGACACTGTGCGGACGAGCTGACTCCTGTCTTCACAGACATTTTTAACACCTCCCTGGAGTCATGCCATGTCCCAGCCTGCTTCAAGTCGTCCATCATCGTCCCTGTTCCCAAGAAGCCCCGGATCACTGGACTTAATGACTTCAGGCCTGTGGCGCTGACGCCTGTCGTCATGAAGTCCTTTGAGCGCCTGGTCCTGCCCCATCTCAAGTCCTTCACCTCCTCCGCCCTGGACCCACTGCAGTTCGCCTACAGAGCCAACAGATCTGTAGACGACGCCATCAACCTGGCCCTCCACTTCATCCTGAAGCATCTGGACTCCCCGGGAACCTACGCCAGGGTCCTGTTTGTGGACTTCAGCTCTGCATTCAACACCATCCTCCCTGCTCTGCTCCAGGACAAGCTCTCTCAGCTCCACGTGCCTGACTCCATCTGCAGGTGGATCACTGACTTCCTGACGGACCGGAGGCAGTGCGTGCGGCTGGGGAAGAATGTCTCAGAGACTCGGACTATCAACACAGGAACTCCACAGGGCTGTGTACTTTCTCCTCTGCTCTTCTCCCTGTACACCAACTGCTGCAACTCCAGCCACGACTCTGTAAAACTGATCAAGTTTGCAGACGACACCACCCTCATCGGACTCATCTCGGACGGCGATGAGTCTGTCTACAGGAGGGAGGTGGACCGGCTGGTGTCCTGGTGCAGCACCAACAACCTGGAGCTCAACGCCCAGAAGACAGTGGAGATGATCGTGGACTTCAGGAAAGTCTCAGCCCCCCTGCCCCCCCGTGCCCTGACAGACTCTCCCATCACCACCGTGGACTCTTTCCGCTTCCTTGGCACCACCATCACTCAGGACCTCAAGTGGGAGCCGACCATCAGCTCCATCATCAAGAAGGCCCAGCAGAGGATGTACTTCCTGCGGCAGCTGAGGAAAGCCAAGCTGCCGGCACAGATGATGGTGCAGTTCTACACGGCCATCATCGAGTCCATCCTCACCTCCTCCATCACCGTGTGGTACGCTGGAGCCACAGCCAGGGACAAACAGAGACTACAGCGCATTGTGCGCTCTGCTGAGAAGGTGATCGGCTGCAGCCTTCCATCTGTCCAGGACCTGTACGTCTCCAGGACTCGGGGACGAGCAGGTCGGATCACAGCTGACCCTTCTCACCCTGGACATGGACTATTTGAGCCACTCCCCTCGGGCAGGAGGCTACGGTCCATCCGGACCAGAACCTCCCGCCACAAGAACAGTTTCTTTCCCTCTGCCGTTGGACTCATGAACACTTTGTAACACCTGTCACTTCAACAATAATACTATTTAAGAACAATCTATTTGCACTACTCATTTGCACATGGCACTGTCTGCCAACTGTACATTCTGTATATAGTCTATCTTAGTCTATTTTATTCTTAATTTTATGCATGCCTTTTTATATATTTTTTATATTTTATCCTTTGCTTTATGTTGCACCTACGCCGAAGCAAGTTCCTACGTTTGTGAATTTCACTGACAATGGCAATAAACAATTTCTGATTCTGATTCTGATTCTGATTCTGATTCTGAATAAATACTAGCAATGTAGAGGGTTTGTCATAGATCGGATAAGTAAAATACTTTATCCTCCTTCCACAGTTTGAAAATCAGGAACCCCAGATTTTATACTGGCTTTAATGACTCGTGTATCTCCTCTTATAGTGACAAATAAGGCTTGTTTTAGTTTGTGCTCCTCTTGAAATTTATACTGTTCAAATATGTAGTTAAATCAATTAAAGATATTTACTTAAAACATGAATATTTGAACAACTTAATATGCCTGATATGTCATAAAAGCTTTTGTTTTCCTGAATTCCTCCGTTGTGTTCAGTTTATTAGACAGTAGATATTAGACGTGGCAGAGTGATTTGGCAAATTGACTTTCCCACATTTGATTATTTTATGTTTTTCTTTCAGTACAAAGTCATTAGCGGCGCCGTTGTGCTTGTTTCCTAATGACGTTTCTCCTCCTCCTTCTCATCCCTCCTTCCACAGTTTTTCGTATTTGATTTTTCTTGTCGTTTGTCTTGTAGAGGCGGCAGCAAATGCTTTTTGCTTGTGACATAACCATCCGCTGTAATTTCCTGTATTCTTCATATATGTATTTTTTTCCCTTAATGGTAAATGTTAAGAAATGCATTTTGACACATTAGAGTAATAGTTACCACCAGTGACAGTTGGGGTCAATTTTAGGTTGATTATCTACTATTACTAACAATATACATTAGACTTACAAAGTTATTTTAAAATGACATCAATAGAAATAATAAGTTGTTGAAGTTTTTTGAGATTTTGACATAATAATAAGTACATTTTGTGACAATTCCTATCCCTATATTAATTATAATGGAAACGAGCAGACACCAGAAAAGTTACATAGTGTACCTTAAACCACAATTTACTTTTCATATCACTTATATTCTTTCTTATTTTCAGTGTCTTCAAATGCAGAGTATAAAGTGCCCCACAGAGTATTATGGTCTGTGTGTGGGAGGAGGATGGGTCTAATAGCAGCTCACTGTGACACTCTAATCACTGGTTCAGGCTCGTCTCTTTCTACTGAAAATAATTAGCTTTAGTTCATCGCCCCCCTCCACCAAAGATCACATCTGTGGCCACGAGGGCTCACTCTCTACACTAAATATATTACATCTTTGCAAATAAAGTGATATTATAAGGAACTTGCATTGACACTTTTCGCTGGGGCTATGAAGCTAACTAGGGGTTAACTGTAATATTATTACGGTCAAAAGATGGGCTAACTGTTTCTCACCCTTTTTGCTGAAAAACAAACCTAAACAGGACCAGTTTTAAATCCATTCTGTGTTTTTTCTTGAGTTTTCAGACCATTTAAAACGTATGTGGCTGTTTCCTTATGTTTGCTTATAGTGTATCACCATGGTAACTAACCTCAAGCAGAACTCAAAGCAATGTCACTGAAAACTATCAATTAGTAAACGCCTCCAGTTAAACTGTATTACATTCTATTATATGTACATTGAGTCGTTCATGTGATAGACTTGAGGTCAGGGGCATTACAACTACTACAATTAATCATGGATTTGTTTTCTTGGTTCACATTTTCACTTCTCAAATAAATAAGTTGTACATTGTGGTCATACAATTATTTTAATACTATATTGTTACTCCTACAAGGAAAGACGAACCAATAAGACAAGTAACCAGTTGTCACGATAATAAACATTCACTCTCAATTATGATACCAAGGAAAATGCTTTTTTGACCAATGAAATAGGGCTGTAATTGAATAAATGCAAGATGGGCAAGTTTAAACATTCTTAGCAAAACAATCTGCAAGAATCTCCCATGGGAAAAGTTACATAGTGTACCTTTAAGCCCAATTTTGAAGGGCGTGTGTGCACTACTCAGCCTTAATGTCCTATCTCTGTGTGTGTCCTCAGATGACGTGGCCTACGAGGTGCGTTGGTTTTTCACTCGGCTGCGGGGCGGAGACAGCGCTGCTCAGGTGATCAGTGTCGATTGCTCTGGAGTCGTCAGAAAAGAGACGCGAAACTCATCTAGTGACATCTCCGTCGAACGCGTCGACACTCACTCCTACGAGCTGAATATACACGGGACTCAAGACAGGTGAGGACGGCCACATAAGCCAAACATAAGCTTGTTGTCTCCATGCCTGGAGTGTTCCACAGCGTGGCATTAAAACCCACATGTCTTACATTCATTAAATTACAAGAATTCTAATCACACAAAAATACGTGGTTCTGTGGATTTTCTTCTTGTCTCTTGAGATACTTTTAATGCTATATGGTGGAACATTTCATGCAAAGAAAAGTTACATAGTGCACCTAATAATATGAAATCAATTTAAATGGTAGAAATTGGTAATGTCACACTGTTGACAATAAAATGATGTTGTTTGTTCCAGTGACAGTGGAGAGTATCACTGTGTGGTGACTCCCTGTTACGTGTCGCCCTCGACCAAAGCCTGGACTAAGGCCGAAGAGCTCACCTCCTCCAGGATCTTTCTCACCGTCAAATTCGCTGGTCGGTACAAATGGTCTTATATATTATATTTAGGATCTAAATGTAGTTTTTCCTAGTTTGACAATAGTGAAGAGTACTTCCTGGTTGGACATGATCAGCAGATGTGACAAAATGTAGATCCACTTCTGTAACTGTTACTTAGAAACCATACTGTAAACAAAGGCCACAAGTTTCTATTATTTGACCAATACAAAGACATGACACCCTTATTTTGTTAAATTAATGTTTTAAATCGATGAAATTTGAATGAATGAAATTAGAGGGATTCCTTTTTAGAAGCACTTCCTTAGAACAAGTTTTGTATTTTATGTAAAGATATTTGCCACATGTATTGTCCCTAGAAAAAAAATATGAAAACCTGTCCTAGGCCCTTTAAGCTCTTTTGTCATGTCCGTAAAGTGCACCTTAACCTTGCGTACTTTCTATGTTTTATTTTCCAGTTTGGGATTCACTAAAGTTACCTCTTCTGTATGGAGCTGTAGCGTCATTAGGTAAGAGAAAATAAAGTCTAAATAATTGACCACATTGTTATTTCTTATACATCTGATGATATATAGCTATTTTATGAACCTATTGATATCTTAAAGGTTTACATTTTAGCTCACTAAGCTTTTAGTGACTGTGCTTAAAGTAAATTTTGTCCTTGGTTTTACAGTAAGTATGCCTGTTTTTCATGACATATAGATGTGGTTAATCTCCATGAGGACAAGGTGAAATGTTACACTGTGCACATTTAATACTGCAACTTGTAGTAACATTCCCCCCTGTGTTTTGTCTGTCAGGCGTGGGGCTCTTCTCGCTCATCTTCGGCCTGGTTTGTGCCCACTGCTGCTGCCGTAACACCTCACACACTCCTCTCTCCCGGAACAAGCTTCTGCACCTGGAGATGGACTGACAAACAGCCTCCCCCGCAAACCTACCACCCTGCAGGACGCACCACAAAAACCACTCCAACGATGCCCTCTCCGACGACTTCTGGGAGGCCAAATATTTCCCAAACCGTAACGGCAATTGGGATTAAAGTTACAAAACGTGGTGCTTTTCTGCAGGTTTTTGCGGGGATACGAACTTCAATTTTTCAATTCTGCTCCAATCTGTGCGCTTCCGACGACTTTGATCAAACTTTGGAAAATCATTTGAAATTTCACTGCCATTTTTTTTTGGGCAACAACTATAACTACACTATAAGGGATAACATTTTGTGGCATTTGAATAAAGGAATATCTACAGCAACTTAAGAGGGTCAGAACAGTATTGAGTCGCCATCTTGGATTGTGTGATTGAAATCACGTGGGAAATTTTTATTGGACTGCCATTTCAGTCCGGCAGCATCACGACACAAGCAACATGGCCACAAAAAAGACAAATATCTTATAGTTTTTTGCAAATTTGAAGAGATTTTAAGACATTTTTAAGCTTTACACAGAGATATTATGCAGTTAGTGTGTTGGTGTGAATCAAATTATAGGAGAAAGACTTTCAATTTCTTCAAGATTTTTCTAACTGTGTTTAAATAATGTTTTTGTGCGTTTTTGTACTTTTTGGTGTGACTGTTGTGAGATGCATGTGTCATTTATATTGACTTACGGGGTTCAAATGCCTTTAAATCTGCAGTAATTACAACCACATTTAAACAGTTTTAAACAATCCTTTCGTCATATTGTCAAAGCCTTTTATCTATAATTGCCTTATTTGATGAAAAAAAAAAACATAGCCCCTTTTTAATATACTCCAGATAATATAGTTTAATCTTGTTACATTGAGACTTTAGGACTTAAGGTTTAGACAGGTTTATAATAATTAGAATGACAGCAATTTCTTTAAAGAAAAAAAAAGAAGAAAGAAATCACAAATCAAACAAAGTATGGACCTCTTCCAAGGTGCTGATCCTATCTTCAGGTTTACAGTAACCTTTTAAAGACTCAATTACTTGCTAATACAACAAAAAAAATGTGTTTAAACATGCATCTTTTGTGCTAAGGAAATGAAGGGATGCAGAGAAAATACAATAGTGAAAATCGAATATGTCCAATTTGCATGAACACATAATGGTTGCCCGAATTGAGATTCAGAATCATAAAACGCATCATTAACTTCTTCCTATGTACTCCATAGTGTTATAATGGGAAATGTTGCATAGAAAACCTTTTACGACACAAAGGGGCAACAGCAGGGCTATTTAGGTTTTAGATTTCACAATTTTAAGCTAATAAATAAATTTAGTCCTATTTGTAAAATGTATCAAACTTTTTTTGATTTGTAACTTAAAATGATCATAAAGGGACTATTGTATGTTGAATTTTTTTATATTATTTAAAAAAATAAATTTAAAGGTGCACTGTGTAACTTTTTTGATGGATGGCACGCCTCCTGGAAGGTTCCACAGTATGATGTTCAATTACAGGTGTTTTCATTTCTAAAAAATACAGTGGAAAATGCAGAAATGCAGTAAGAAATGCATTCTTACTGTGAGTGGGCTCGTCTTTCCACAGATCTGGGCTATAACTTGGCCTGGTGGTGTGACCTGCTTGTCTCCATTTAGATAGATGGAGACAAACAGGTGGCATACCTTCCACCAGAAAGGTTACATGTAGTGCACCTTTAATCGACTTCTAAAATTGTCCAGAACTGTATTGTATTGCTACACATTTTGGATTATTACATTGTATTGCTTGTTAGTAAAATTCCATTTGCAGACTTTTTAATTATTATTAAATTATCACTAAATTGTATTACTTTGGTTTCACAGTCCAACGCTCATTTCTACTTTTTATTATGACTTTATGGACAAAATGGCAGCATTTATAGTGCATTTCTTCACATGAAAAGTAATAGCACTTGTTATAATGACTATGAGCAGTGGTCTTTCTAATAAGCCCCATATTAACATGCAATGCAGTATCTCCAGTAATATCTGATGTGCCAAATCTACATAGCAATAGACCACATTAAAGGCTGACCCAGTGTTTCTGCATTGATTCAAATGTTTTTTTTAAATAAATAAATAGATTTATATGAAATGTTGCATTTTTGTGTTTTTTGGCAAACTATTGTGTCCTGATGTGCTGCAAATTTGATTTGGAAGTGCCACTTAAATTGTACCCCTGGTTTAGTCCTGCATTAGTCTTGGTTGAACTCTGGTTCAGTTCAGTCTTACGATGTACCCTTGGTTTGGTCCTGTTTGTAGTTCTGATTTCCAGGTTTGGTGGGTTTGCAAATGTGAATGCACCTTAAGTTTTGCCTATGTTGAATCTTGAAAGTCTTGGTCTAATCCTGTTTAGCAAATGTTTCAGTCCCATCTTAATACGTAGTGTATTTCATTTTTCAGTGTTTAGGTAATTTAGTCTTGTTTGGTCTTCCGCTATTCTGTTTTAGTCCCGGTTTCATCTAGGTTATAGTCCTGGTTTATCAATTGCTCAGCGCCGGTCTTGTTCAGATTCTGTCTTGTCCTGGTTTAGTTCTGATTTCGACCTGACTCCTGGTGTGATGTGGTTATAGTCCTAGTTTAGCCCCAGGGTTAAACTTACGCCTGGTTCAGCACTACTTTAGTCATATTTAGTTTTTTCTCAAAAATGTACCTTTTTTTTTTCAATTAATCTGCAAAGAGACCCTTTCAACATAATATGTCTTTCTATAGCTACAACCCTTGCATTTCATATTGAAAATGTTACCATTCCAAGCACTTGAGTTTTGAAACTTTTAAAACATCATTTATATTCCGGCCTGTTTTGCAGTTCTTTTTTGTGCTGAGTCGTCGTTTAGGTCTGGTTTTCGTCCCTGGATCTGAATGAGAGGAGCTGAGGCTAGCAACTAAACAAAGGCCATTCCATCCATCAAACTTATCAGATCAGAATAGCTCGAAAAGTGGAATATATGTCATGTTATAGTGGCTCTTTTGAACTGGGTTGGGAACTAAAAGATGTCAGAGATGTACTGTCTAAAACAAGGTGTAGGTGAAACCTTGTTTAGTATTGATTATTGGGCACTGGGTCAACTGTAGTTATGTCCTGGTTTAGTCTTAGTTTAGTCTTGGTTTAGTCATGGGTCGTTCCTGATCTAGTCCTAGTTTAATCTAGATTTAGCATACAATAGATGTGTCCTGGTCTAATCCTGGGTGTGGTCTTGGTGTAGTTTAGAGGTTCTATTGAACTCGGGTGAAGAGTACACCTAAACAACAAAAAGAAAGAAATCTTTTATTCATTTAGGATTTTATTTCAAAGTTTAGACAGCTGGTTTCCCACTCTCACTCTGAAACTTGGCAAGACATATGAATTTAAATGCCTGTTTTGCAATGCATGTACCAAATAACCAAAAAAGTAAGCTTAAAGCTGGGGTACCTAGTTTTCAAACCGTTGAAGCAGGTATTTAAATTTATATAACTTCTTAGCTCTTACAAATCCTTTGGCTCATCACTAATATTCACACGCTTGAATCTTTGGTTGGACTGGATTGGTGGACATTGTATAGAAATAACTATTACTATTACTTCTTCTACGACTCTTTTTGTTTACTTCTGTCCTTTTGTGACTTGCCCTCCACTCTCTCGTTAGATGTCCATTTCTCTCATATTTCTCTACTGAGTTTTTGCTGATCCCACATTTTGACTCACTCTCCTTTCCCCTTTCTCTTCCTCTGTCTTCGGGCATGCCATCAATCCACCACTCCTTCTGGCGACCGACAAAAAGATTGGAAAAGAGAACTTCAAAATGTGCACACTGAATATATATTTCATGAAAATCAGTCCAAAGAGATGCTTGCTTATGCTTGTAGTTTCTGATTTAAAATGTTGATCAAATGAGGGGCTAGTCTGCTGAGCTTTTAACTCATTTTTTTGTCACAATTCTTATGTCTAAATGACAAACAACTAAAGGTGCATGGTAGCACAACCTCATCTTGTAACTTTTGCATGATATTGATATTGATGTTGCTATTTCCGTGCCTGGAGTTTTCCACAGTATGGCATTAATTATGGCATTACCTAAGCTTGTTTTGCATTTATCAAATTATGGATGTTATTATTTTTTATTTATTTTTTAATACCTAGACTGACTTGTAGTCAGTGAATTTCCATTTTCAAGTGGTGGTCCATGTGAGATATTTGTTGGATTTGTTTTCAATCTTTATTGTAGCTTTACTTGTGACCTTAACACATGAACACTAGCGAACCGTTGACACAAAGCAAAGCCCTTTAGTGCAGCTTGTCTCTGTAATAACTTGGAGTCCAAAGTCTTTTGGCCTGGTGCTAAGTGGCTCCCTATGGCAACTCTGTCAACACAGCAGTCAGGACGTGGGGAGGGGTGCAGCAGGAGGGGGCAGTGATTTATTAGGCAGTCCCAATGGTGACCTCGGTAAATAACGAGCACCATAGTGTGGCTCAAGAGGCTTTGTGCTGTTGACTAAAGCCTTGTTTCCATTAGTTTGCTATGGAGCGGATCAGTACGGCCTGAAAGTCTTTCCCTGTCTTAAGTGAACCATACCGAGCCATCTGAGGAGTCTTAAACGGCCCATGTGAGGTACTACCTCCAGGTCTGCTTTAGCTAAGGAGGAGCCACACACTTCAGCAAGATGATTGGACAAGATAACATGCAGACTCGGGTGAACACCAGAAATACAACAAACAAAAATAGAAATAAACTGAAAATAATACTTTTTCACCAAACACTGACTTCATCTTGTGATAAACTTCTGTATTTCCAATGATGGCTTGATAAAATCGCTAAACAGTAAACAACTGTTTACGCAGACATTTCATACTTCATCAGGAGTTCTGCTGCCTAAGCCCCGCCCCCATGAACTCATGAGCTGTTGTTATGGTGTTGTTATGGAGATTGCCAACAGTACAACGGCAACCCAGTTTTGATAACTGTTATATGTTAATCAAAATTGACTCTTGATGCACTTGATGTGCAGAGCATCAGTTGGGTTCTTTCCAATCAAATTGTTATGCATTAGCGTTAGCATTGAGACACATCTTCATAAACACACAAGTCTCCTTTGGTGAAGTATTCACTTGTTTTGTAAAGTCTTTAACATGTTTCAGAGACGTCCAACAAAACTCACTGTTCACGGCAAGATCTATCTGGATTTATTCATTTTAGAATGACTGGACGAAAACCCCATAGAAATGAACTAGACAGAAAGTACTGAGCGAGCCACTTTAAAATAAACAGACCAATTGCCACCTAGTGCAAAGAGTCTATAACTGACATGTCATTGTTTAATATTAATTAAAATGAAACCATGCCCACTTTGAAACTACAGTGCAGCTGTCTAACAGCCATCCAAGAACAAGTTCAGCTCAATGAATACGTCAAGAACAAGCTGCAAGAACTGCAGAACAGGAGCTGTAAGAACAAAATTATGTCATTTTGTTCTTACAGCTGTAGATCCAAGAACAAACTTCTTGCTTCTTATGAAGAGTGAATTGGCCTTTAGTCTCCGCTGGCACACCTTACTTTATTTCAAATCACACATAAAGTTTCTGCTGCCAATACATTGTGTACTAAGATGTAATAGGGCTCGAACCTATGGGCAGTTTTTATTAGCAGCTTTGCTGCCTTTTCTTCACTGGCATTGTCACGGCAGCACAACCTCATCTTGTGGTTGCTTTGAGTGCCTGTTAGGTGGAAAAGCACACTATAAATAAAAATCATCATCATCTTGTGTACCTCTCTATCTACTGTCCCACATTTAGAAATTTTACTTTTGTGATGGAGGGTAAGCCACCTACTTGTCTCCATAGAGATTTAATTGCTTTGCTTGAAATAGTATTCTATTACATTTGTTTTAATTCCTAAAAAAACACCTTGAAAAGCATCTCTGGATACAAGCAGGTGGCACACTCTCCAGCAGAAAAATTACATAGTACAACTTTAATTAAAATGTGTCAGAAGCTGAAAACTATTACTTCTAACATGTCCTATTGTTTACTACAGCAGACAGAAACAACAGGTTGCCCCAATGAGTGATACATCCTCTTAAGCTAAACAGAGGAGGTGGTTTGGAGGTGCCAGTCTTCCCCTGTCCCCTCTTCTCTCCTTGTATGGACCGGACCCGCTGCAGACACTGTCCTGTAACCAAAACAAAACACTTGTTATAATAGAGCCTCACAGTCTGTAACGACACACTGACAGAGGAGCTTAGGCCGAGAATAAACCAGGATCATACTGAAAGATGAGACCATGTGGTGGGATACTATTATTATTGATGTTTGGACACCTTTATACTTTGTTTGTTTTTAGATTTTAGAAGCACATATGTAACTTTCCTGATGGTCTTCAGGAAAGTTACATATGTGCTTCTAAAATTCATTAATCAGAAATCAAGAGCTTTATTACCATTGTCAGTTGACAAAGTTTACTGCCAATTACACAGTAGAATGTGCTTCGGTGATATGGTGCAACATAAAACAATGGGTGAAACTAGTCTAATATAATCAAAAATAAAAGAAGATGCCTACTAATTGGAAAAAAAATAATATTAAGTACAAAACAGAGTATGGACAGAACAACACTTAAAAACTAGCAGTGCAAATAGATAATAAATGTTGTTGACATGCGTTGTTTAAGTTACAGGAAAAGAAACTGTTCTTGTGGCAGGAGGTTCTGGTCCGGATGGGCTGTAGCCTCCTGCCCGAGGGGAGGGGCTCAAACACTTCATGTCCAGGGTGAAAAGACCTGGAGAGATGACATCCTTCTCAGCAGAGCGCACAATGCGCTGTGGTCTGTGTTTGACACAGAATAAATTGATCCAGGTGAGCAACTGTTAAACCAGTGCCATCTGCTGGTGCACACAGGTACAATTCAAATGTTTAAAAATGCTCCGTCCACTCTGCCAAGGTCAAAAAGCCTATCACAGACCAAATCACCATGTTTCACTGGGTAATTACATACATAATTATGTCAGGTTTTATGATTTAGTTAATGACATATTAATTCAAAATGACAACAAAGCAAAGACGTCTTCAAATGTTTTATTCTAATAAGTGATTTAGGCTTTTTTCTGATTTAATCCTAGTTCAAGGTCGTTTTGGTCGCCTCTTGCCTCATTCAGACCTTAAAAGTGCAAAAGTTTAATTGTGCACTTAATGTTGCGTTGCCAATTAGGCTCACACCAGATCAAAGCTGAAACTAATCTGGGACTAAACCTGGATCTAAACCAGGACCCAAATGTGTGTGTACTTGTTAGTCATAGTCCTGGTTTAGTTCTGAAGTAGTCCTGTGGCTCTGATGTAGTCCGTACTCCTATTAGTTCTGCATAATTAAATCACATTGAGACCATCTTTAGTCCTGGTCTAACATGGTCATGACTAAACCATGTTCTGGCTCTAGCTCTGACATAGACCTGGTTTTAGACCTGGTTTGACTTGGCCATGCTCTTGTCTGCAGCTTTTCCTGTAACGTACCCATCTCAGTCAAACTTGATCTGTGCAAAACGGTCACTCAAAGCCCCTTTAAAATCCTTGACAAACCGACAAGTGACAAGAGCTGCTATTTTTAACCTTATGTGAAACTTTACAGCTTCAAATGGCCACTTAATCTTAATGCATCAGTAGTGGATGGCTTTTTTACACTCAAACTTGCCCCATCTCCACCACAGCAGCAGAACCATCAGCTTCTCAATCTCTCTCTCTTCACAACCAGTGTCTATTATTTCAAACTCTGGCCTCTTCTGCTGATTTACGCTAATTATAAGTGGTGAAAAGTTATGCACAAAAATCCAGAGATTCCGTTGGTCTAGCAGGTTTTAACAAATCCATCCCTCTCCCTTCACATCACTGACCTGCTGGGATTGCCAAAGGTTACCTGTATTAAAAATTTTAAAAAGACAAACATTTTTCTGTTAATATTTATTTATTCGATCCAAGATGGCGCCACTGATGGATGCCCTGGCATTTTTCGTGTGTCACCATGCTCTTAAACATCAGAACATCCACTCTCACGGCTCTATTGTTTTTTAATGTCTGCTGCAGATTTAGCGGTCATTTTGGTAAGGAGAGTGAGACGCTGCAGACGAGCTGGGGTTCTCGTGCGCCTTCGGAGACACGGTACACGTACGCCCTTATCTGGGATTTTCCTCTCCGACGACCGCTCACTCAGCAATAAGACGGACGAACTGCCACTGAAGACAGAGACTTTTCTTCGTCTTCTGTTTTGTGCTTCACGGAGACGTGGCTTGGCGAGTTGACCCCGGCCTGCGCGCTGCATCTGAAGAGATTTAAGCTCCTCCATACGAACAGACAAAGGGATCTCTCCAGTGGAAAAACAAAAGGCGGAGGCATCTGTTTCTTCATCAACAACGCCTGATGTTCCGATGTGACTGTGATCTCCAAACATTGCTTTCCTGCTCTGGAATATCTGTTCATTAACTGTAAACCATTCTACTCTCCACGTGAGTTCGCTTCATTCATTCTGGCCGCTGTTTACATTCCACCAAGCACGAACGTGCAGAAGGCACAACACGTGCTGGCGGAGCGGATATTATGTGTGGAGCGGGACTTTCTGGACTCGTTGATTATTCTTGGGGATTTTAACAAGGGAAATCTAAATCTAAAGTACAGACAGTTTATGAAATACCCGACCATAGAGCAGAACATGCTGGATCACTGTTACACTACAGTGAGTGATGCCGTTTGCACTGTACCCCACGCTGCCTTAAGGCTGGTTTATGTTTCTCCATCAAAGCGCCATGCCAACCCCCCTGCCAACCGGAATGCTTGTGTCCAGGCAAGAGCCACAAGTTTTTTGATTGGCAGTCGTGTGCATCGGGGAGGGGCATGGTGGTTTGACGGAGAAGCATAAACCAACCTTTAGGCTTTTCAGATCACGCCATGATCCAGCTGAACCCCACGTACAGACAGAGGCTGAAGCTCTCCAAACCTGTAGTGAGGACTTCTAAGAAGGCAGTGGAGGAGCTACGTGCGTGTTTGGACATTACAGCCCGGGACGTGCACAGAACTGCCACAGATGGTTTGGATGAGTACACGGACACTGTGACGTCATACATCAGATTCTTAGAGGGCAGCATCATTCTCACTCGCACCAGGGTGATTTATAAATATGACAAGCTTTGGTTCACACCCAAACTGAGGCAGCTCAGGCAGCAGAAGGAAGCAGCTTTCAGAACCAGGGACAGAGAGATGTGCAAAGGTGCAAAGTACTGATTTAGCAAGGAGATGTCAAGAGAAAGATCTCTGTACAACACACGCCTAAAGGAACAGTTCTCAGCCAGCGACCCTGCTGCCGTCTGGTGGGGGGCTTCTGCAGATCACCTACTACAAAGCCCCCCACGCTGCTGATGACCAGAAACAAGCTGAACAGCTAGTTTCCTTCTACTCGCGGTTCGAGATCTCAACCCCTCCCCCACCCATCTCACTACAGTGGACATTTCTGCTCCCCCACCAGCCTCTCTGTTCAAAGACAGGATGTGAACTGACAGTTTCAAAAGTCCAATCTCCGAAAAGCTGCTGGACCAGATGGTGTCTCCCCCACCACCCTGAGATACTGTGCAGATGAGCTGACTCCTGTCTTCACAGACATTTTCAACACCTCCCAGGAGTCATGCCATGTCCCAGCCTGCTTCAAGTCGTCCATCATCGTCCCTGTCCCCAAGAAGTCTCGGATCACTGGACTCAATGACTTCAGGCCTGTGGCGCTAACGCCTGTAGTTATGGAGTCATCTGAGTGTCTGGTTCTGCCCCTCCTCAAGTCCTTCACCTCCTCCGCCCTGGACCCACTGCAGTTCACCTACAGAGCCAACAGATCTGTAGACGCCATCAACTTGGCCCTCCACTTCATCCTGCAGCATCTGGACTCCCCGGGAACCTACGCCAGGGTTCTGTTTGTGGACTTCAGCTCTGCATTCAACACCATCCTCCCTGCTCTGCTCCAAGACAAGCTCTCAACAGCTCAACGTGCCTGACTCCCTCTGCAGGTGGATCACTGACTTCCTGACGGACCGGGGGCAGTGCATGTGGCTTGGGAAGAATGTCTTGGACACTATCAGCACAGGAACTCCACAGGGCTGTGTACTTTCTCCTCTGCTCTTCTTCCTGTACACCAACTCCTGCACCTCCAGCCACGACTCTGTAAAACCGATCAAGTTTGCAGAGGACACCACCCTCATCGGACTCATCTTGGACGGCGATGAGTCTGTCCACAGGAGGGAGGTGGACCGGCTGGTGTCCTGGTGCAGTGACAACAACTTGGAGCTCAACGCCCAGAAGACAGTGGAGATGATCGTGGACTTCAGGAAAGTCTCAGCCCCTATGCCCCCCCCCCCTCGCCCTGACAGACTCTCTCATCACCACCGTGGACTCTTTCTGCTTTCTCGGCACCACCAGCACTCAAGACCTCAAGTGGGAGCCGACCATCAGCTCCATCATCAAGAAGGCCCAGCAGAGGATGTACTTCCTGCGGCAGATGAGGAAAGCCAAGCTGCCGGTGCAGATGATGGTGCAGTTCTACACGGCCATCATCGAGTCCATCCTCACCTCCTCCATCACCGTGTGGTACAGGAGCCACAGCCAGGGACAAACACAGACTACAGCACATTGTGCGCTCTGCTGAGAAGGTGATCGGCTGCAGCCTTCCATCTGTCCAGGACCTGTTCGTCTCCAGGACTCGGGGACGAGCAGGTCAATCACAGCTGACCCCTCTCACCTGGACATGGACCATGCTACTCCCCTCAGACAGAAGGCTATGGTCCATCCAGACCAGAACCTCCCACCAACAGTTTCTTTCCTTCTGCTGTTGGATTCATGAACACTTTATAAAGCATGCCACTTTAACAATAATATTAGAAAAGCAGCTATATGTTTGCACTGCCACATTTGCACAACTGTTTAGCCAACTGTAAAATTTCTAGTCTATTTTATTTAGTCTATTTAATTTAATTTAATTTAATATAATTCTTAATGTTATGCATGCCTTCTTTTTATATGTTTCGCTACTATTTATTCATTGTTATATGTTGCACCTTACCGCTGAAGTAAGTTTCTAGTTTGTGAATTTACTTCACTGACAATAGCAATAAACCTTTTCTGTTACAGATTTTATGTCAAATTTGTTAGCTCATAGCCACAACCACAACGTTAAAGCATTTAAACAGCAATATAATTTGGATCTATAATCCCCGTATGTTTTTAATACAGCCTTAAAATAATCTTACAAATTTTAAAAATAGATAGTTTTGTCCATCACATAGGCAGGCTTGACCACTGGCTATGTTCAAGAGCAGGGCAGAAAGCCATGCATTAAGGAAGTAGGACAGGCAAGTCTCCTTTCCGCTTATTAACTCACTATAAAAGTGCTCCTCGTGTTGCCTTTACTGCCCCCTCCCTTCCCACAAAAAAAAGCAGGGTCCAGAGATGTGGGTCGAGTCACGTTCAAGTCAATCGGGACGTTTCACGCTCATGTAAATGCCCGCGGAAGGCTAACATGTGTCACTTCAAACGCCACAGCAGCAGATGAGGCGTTCACCAGAGGGGGTTACACACACAATGTTTGCAGACAGAAACAGAGAGAGGGGTGAGGTCAACTCTGTGGAGAGGCTACTGTGATCACAGTAAGAATGCAGGTATTTCAATAAAAACATCAAGCAATAAAAACACCTATAACTGAACAAACGGAAAATATATAAATGTAATACCATACACTGTAGAACATTCACCAGAAAAGTTGGATAGTGTAAAAAATAATAGATTTGGATGTCACAACACATATTTTTGAATTTTGTGATTGGTTTATATTTAAAGATTTTTTTTTGTCAACAGTATTTTATAAAAAAAAAAAATAAATAAATTAAAAAAAAAAAATATATATTTATATATATATATATATATATATATATATATATATTTAAGATAAATAGTTATTATATTAATCTAGGAAGGAACATTGCTTTAAATAGATACATTTGCTTTCTCTAAATAATCCACAGGACATCAGCTTTTATTTTCAATTGTGAGGAGATTGCTCCTTTGGTAAATACATAGACTGTAAAGTAAAGTAAATATTGTTTATGAGACCATCAGCCAAACACACATATATATTTATATATAATGTATATATATATTTTTTAACTTCTCACCCTCTGCGTGTGGTCTCATCCATCATAAGCTCGGGTCCTCCAGGAGGCTTCAGGGTTCCAGGCCTTCTCCAGCTCTTCTCTGAGCCCTTGGTATTTCTTCAGTTTCTCATGGTCCTTTCTCCTGATGTTGCCATCACTTGGTATCGCCACATCAACTACAACGGCCTTCCTCTGCTCTTTATCCACCACCACGATGTCTGGTTGGTTTGCCATTACCATCTGTCAGTCTGTATCTGGAAGCCTCACAGGATCTTCACTCAGTCATTCTCTACCACCTTTGGAGGTGTTTCCCATTTTGACCTTGGGGTTTCCAGTCCATACTCCACACAGATGTTTCTGTACACTATACTAGCCACTTGGTTGTGGCGTTCCATGTATGCTTTCCCTGCCAGCATCTTACACCCTGCAGTTATGTGTTGGACTGTCTCAGGAGCTTCTTTGCACAGCCTACACCGTGGGTCTTGTCTGGTGTGGTAGATCTGGGCCTCTATCGCTCTGGTGCTCAGGCCCTGTTCCTGTGCAGCCATGATGAGCCTCTGTGCTGTCCTTTAGTCTGGCCCGCTCCAGCCACTGGTAGGATTTCTTGATATCAGCCACTTCAGTTATGTTCTGGTGGTACATCCCATGTAGGGGCTTGTCCCACCTCATCCTCTGTTCCCTATTGCCAGAGACATTCACTGAGCACGTCATCATCTGAGGCCTTATATAAATAAATAAATAAATAAATAAATATATATATACACACACACACATGCATATTATGCTATGTTGTATTATACATATATAATATCCTCCCAGTTGTCTAAAATTCATAACAATTTCTACAGCTCTTGTTACGTCAAACCCTATCACTCTCTGTACTGTCTTTCCTGTCAATTGTTTATTGTGCATTGCTCATAAATTTTGCCTCAGGACAAAAGTCTATGCATCAACAAACAGCACTGACCCGAGAATCCTTCGGTGGGTCAGGGACGATGGGAACGATGGGTACATACATACATACATATTTACTATACTTTACATTCATGCCATAGCGGAGGTCAATGGAGCTATGAGCCAATGAATTTATTAAGCTATAGAAGCTTATTAAATTCATTGGCTCACAGGTCCATTGAACAGTAAATATTACAGAAACTCTATATGATCAAAGTGGACGAATTTACACGTAACATAGACGTTTATGAAGAATTAAGGAGATGAGTGACAAATTACATCAGGAAAGTAAGAATCCAAGACACTGCACCCATCTTGCTAAACGGAAGCATGACTGGAAGTGGTCATATAGGCTTTTGGTGCAGACTGACTGCCACTTTTCCATCAGTCAGTCCCAGGACAGCTGTGTCATGGAAAAGCAGCCAAGCGTGGCTGAAGTCAATGTTAAGATTAACTGCAACTGAATGGTCACAATGAGCAAATTTCCCAGAATAAATATCCTGTTTTATTATTCTGTTTAAAAGCTGATTACCCTGTAGTTAAGACCTCTTTAAGCATGTTCTGTTCTGAATGTTCTGAAATGCATGGGATTCTGTTTTAGCAGTTCATAGTTCAATCTCTCAAATTGTAATGCTCCTTGATGTTTTTAAAAAGTTCACTGTGAACTGGGTCATATTATTGAAATATAAAATGCAAATTAACAGCAAATCGCAATTCTGATGATCAGAAGATTCCTAAAAGAACACAGCCCTGGTGTAATAATAAAATTATAAAATCAGTGGTCATACAGAATAGGCAATCATATCTTAAATATATGAATAGCTAGGGCTTGAAAGTAACTAAACACAGAGCTGGTTTTCTAAAGCTCATACACAGATTCCATTTTAACTTAACTTAATTCAGGTTATAACTTTTGAATTGAACAAGTTTTGTATAAAAGTCTAACAAAACAATACAAATGGAGTGTATTAAGCAGTGTACAATACTTTTACTCAAGTACATTTCAGTGCACTTTCCTCAATAGCCTGTAGTTGAACCAACTATATAGACTTATTTCAGTGCCATTTTCTACACATTTCAAAGCAGCAGCACAGACCCCATGCAGCAGCGGCGTCTCTCTTCCTCATTAAACCCGAGGCATCACCCCATCCTCAGCTTTAACACGTCCTGATGATGATAAACGTGTTAGAGGGACGTTTCCATCTGCTCCATCTGCTGCTGCTGCTGCGGACTCTGCAACATCCCAGTCCTATGACTCAAAATAACAAAAATCAAAAATGGTAATCTAAAATATGTTCATACTTGCATTGTTCAGCTTGTAATGAGTGTTGGTGAATTTTGAAACATGTTAAATACTTGTTGATAGACCAAAATATTATATTTAGTTATTGATATAAGAGGACTCGTTAAATAAAGAGTGAGTAAATGGCGCCATCTGCTGAAGGATAAAGTAAACTGCAATATTGGTGCTTTTTGCTCCCGCTGAACTGAATTCAAATTCTGAATTCTCTATTATTCATGCAAGACTTCAAGACTTGGATTTGGTAAATTAAATTGGTATAAAAACACTTTTTCATCAGAAAGCACTGCATTACATTATTGAACTGCTTGACAGCGGAGTGACTTACAGTATTTTGATCTTAACCAGAATGGAGGTTTGAGCCCCGCTCAGTTGGGCACAGTGTTGTTGAGTCCGTGGGCAATACATTTCACTCTAGAGAGGCCACTGGCACAGACTGACATGTCTCTGTCTGTGAACCCCTGGGCAGCCAGAATTAATAATTATGTAAAACCCATTATCTTGATTAGCAATAAACAAGTTCAGGGTCTAATTAAAAAACAGTGTTTGTATGCAATGTAGCCAGACAATATCATAAACTCCCTACAGACTTTACTTTGTCCCATTTGCCAAAACTGCTAAATCACTGTGCATTTGCAGAAAATCCCCTTCTTGTTTTTTAAGTCAATGCTTAACCATTACATGCAGCATGCACAAACACAAACATTGCACATTGAAACTTTCCCTCAAATTAGTTTCAAGAAATATGTAGCTCACATTTCAAATAATTCTATATTTAAAGCTATATTATTGTTCTAGGCTGTTGCCAAGTCATTCAGGACACAATAAACACTAGTTTATAAGTAACAATTTCACTTTTTGGCTTCTAGTTTTGAGTGGAGATGTCAGAGTTCACGGTTTACTCATTAGCTGTACATCATAGCTAATGGAGCAAAACAAAAACAGCATCTACCAGAACATCTTAACTCAGGACAACGTGACAAGGTACAGTTGTGTGCCAGCTGACATGACAGTTACTCAGCTTTATATCCTAACCTATATTAAAAGTATCTAAAAGCATAATTTACATTTTTTTTTTTCTGTGTATTGTGCGCTTGATTCAATTGATTAATGTAATTTTGCATTGGGGAGTGAAATTTGTGATTACAGCTTTAAATTACTGTAAGGTTAGGTTGTTATAAATTTGTTACTTGCAGTTTGACAAATTATTTAATGCCATATTAAACCTGTCAGGACCAGTGGACCAGATATGAGCCAGGACCCAGGTGCACCTCAGAGGATTAGTGAACGTCTTAGTCTGAGGGGAAAAATTAGCACCCAAAGACAGGGAGAACATGCAAACACAACACAAAGATTGATTTATAAACATTTGTAGGTAATTTAATTTCTAATATTTCATTTTTAACTTGAAACGTTTTAACTAAGCTTGGTTATTTCATTGCATGGAATGTGTGACAATTTGGTATTAAACTTTTCAATCTTGCATTTATTCAACAGGAAACCACAACATCCTAGAATCACTTGGAGTTTCATGCTGTGGAAAATTCCAGGTAAGGCATATCATCTCCATGGAGATAAACAGGAACCCTCCACAAGAAAAAATATGCAGAACATCTTTTATTATGCTCTGCTTTTCTGGCAATTCATTGACAATCAAAAGGAACATTTGTTGTTTACTGTTTTCATCCTTCTATATTAATTAATTAAACACACATTATCCATAACTCTCATTTTAGGACTGTCCAGGCCTAATTTGTGTAATTTGATATAATCTGGGTTTAGATCTCTTGGAAGACTAAAGCCAAATATCATTTTAGGTGGTACTTGGAATGAAAAGGTTGAAAACCACTGATAGAAGGCGGTCTCTTGTAAAAATAGCAGTAGCAATTACAGGAGGGTAATTTACATGCATAAAGCAATGATAAGGAAATTATACATAAATACAGGCTTTTTAAAAATACAGAATTTAGTTAATCATAGGCTGACTATTAATAAAACAAGAAACCTATATTCAAATAGGCTGTAAAATGACGCCTCAAACGTGGTCTGTAAAATGACAGGTTACAACACTGAACATAAACTACCAGCCGTTAACACAACATGGTGTCATATGCACTTGTATAGTCTGAAGTTGTTCTGAGTTCTTTACCTTGAGCTCTCCTCCAGACCACGTGGTCCGGGCCACACCCGTGCGTGCTGTCCGTACAGACCGCGGTGATGCTGCGGTGGGCGGGGCCTGGATGCCTCATATTTGCCTCTGCTCCGGGACTAACAGCGTTCACTCGGACCTCGGGCCCCGTTGGTCAGGACCAGAAACGAAACGAAAGAGGTGAGTGACGCTCCCTGTACACTTTACTACCTGAGCCTTCTCACCTGACGCTCCTTGCTGTAGAGGTTAAAAGTGTTCTTTTAAGGTTATTATTACTGTCAACAATAGATACACAGGCAGTAGACTAATGTTAATAAAGTGTTTTTATACGTAACCTTTGCAAAAGCAAATAGGTCTACTTATTAGCATATCGCTTATTTTTATTTAAGTAAAATACATCATTTTAGCTTCTTACAACGCTATACGATAATCAGACTTGATTTGGTTAGACATGGTCTTTTTAACTGGTTTAATTTGGGTTAAATGCAAAGTTCCTGTTAATTTGACAATACATTTATTTCTGTTTAATTAATAGAGTTTCTAAAAAGCTTTCTATATGTTACAGCTGCAGTGATGGCACTCTTGGAGTGATTTGGTTTTCAAATCATATTCTACCCATTTCTTAGCCACTGTTGAGACAGCAGGCTGTTACCATAAACTAAGCCCTGTGTCCTGCTCTACTGGTTTGTTTGGACTTTTTTGCCAGATGATTGAGCTTGTTTTGTCATGGTAAAAATACCTGATTGGTGTGTTTTATTTTAACTGCACATTTTGAAACACAAGGTAGATACTACAGTATTTGAGGGTGATAAAATGGATAAAAATGACAGACTATTGTCATTAGTTATTTAATAATTGTATCATTGTTTATAGTCAATATGTAGGAGAATTTCCCCCAAAGTGTATCATTTGAAATCACTACAAACTAAATAACTGTCTTTCCATTACATTGTTTTGCATGGCTACATCACTAGGGGTGTGCCAAAATATCAAAATATTGATATATTGTTTGCAATACCAAATCTAATATCGTGGTTTGCTGTATCGATATATTGCCATGAGTAACTTATGGTGTAATTTACCAAATTATTTTGCGATAGCACTAAAATTTTGTTGCTTGTTTAGAGAAAGAAAACTTGTTTATGCAAAATATTTGGCATTATCACTGATTTGATTATTAAAATGGGTGTATTTATTTAAGTTTGTGCGGGTCGTGGTTTAACAAAGAAAATACTTTGTCAAAATGTATTGGGTTCTTTTAAAAAATAGTGATACATTGTTGAAAATCATGAGAACTATATCAATTATCACATGCATCGCAATATTGTGATCTTTTTGTTTGGTGAGGAGTGTATCATGTATCGTATGGACTCGTGAAGGAGCTATCATTCCCAGTCCTAGTTAGCATTCACTGCAGCGAGAAGGCTGACCAAACAAGCTGAAGATCTATTCACATCTTTTTTCCGTATTAGTTTATGTGGGGCAGGTGAACTCAGCAGAAAATAAGTTTTACAGTGACTAAAAAGCTGTTTTCAGGCAGCCCCAAAAATTGATGCATTGTTGACTTGTTGTTGCACATGTACATTAAACAATTTATTCAAATCAATCTACTTAGATAGATAGAATATCTCAGCGGTGAGACTTTTCCCTGGTTCGCATTTGTGTGAACAGGGTTCACAAACCAGACGTGCCTTTACGTGTGAAGTGTGGATCTGTGGCAAAAAGAGGCAAAAGTGGGCGGGGCTGAATAAGGTGAATAGATGTGCCCTTATAATAAAATTATAGTTAAGTAGGGCTACACAATTTGGGAAAAATATCTAATTGCGATTTGTCTAACCATTATTGTGATTGCAGTTCGGTTTATGGCAATTTATGTTTTAGGATTCTGTTCATGTCCAGAGTGTGAAAAAACAAAAAGACTGAAATGAACATGAACTGACAAACTAATAAACAAATCCCATGTTGAGGAAATTATGATACGGCAATTCAAATTGAGTTTCCTCAATTTGCTGCCATAATAATTAGGAACATAATAATGAGGCCAGCAACTGATATTTCAGTCTATCACATTTTGTTATTGGATCTAGGGCTGCAACGATTAATCGGAAGAATTGTGACTATTGTTATAACCATTAATTGTTATCTGAACTAAAACACATGCAAAAACATTTTATGACCAAGATAGAGGGAATTTTGAAGAAAATGTAAACGATAAAAAACTAAATATGTAGAAAATAAATGTGATTACATTTTCCCAAGTTCAGTCAAAATACTTTCACCTTTATGAAGTTAAAGATGTATTTAAAGGGTTAAAAATAGATATAACCAATTACTAGTCAACTAGTGTTGTTGTGTCCTTGGACAAGAAACAGCTTATAACTTTGAGAAAGCTTCTTGAGAATGTTTTGTGCAATGTTATTATTAAATTTGTGTGAAATTAATGTTTTTTTGTTTTTATATTTCAGGTGCTAACCTCCTGGACCAGCTCGGTGAAACCTCAACCTGCAAGAATTTTAACTAAAATGTAGTCAAAGCTAAACAATCGAGAAGCTATGGGCCGATACAATATTTTTGCAATAATTTTGTTCCGATATTTTGGTTAAACATATCTGAGGAAAGAAAAAGACGAATTGAACTTATTGGTCCAATTACCAATACATTAAAAACTACAAATATGGCTGCCACTGCTCTGATGGAAGTTGCTGATGTTGTCATCGTTGCCCTGTACTTCTTATTGGTCCTCGCCATCGGTTTGCTTGCCATGTGGAAAGCTAACCGTAGCACCGTTAGCGGCTACTTTCTGGCTGGTCGCACTATGAACTGGGCTGCTGTTGGAGCTTCTCTCTTCGTTAGCAACATTGGCAGCGAGCACTTCATTGGACTCGCCGGATCTGGAGCAGCCAGTGGGTTTAGCGTAGCTGCATGGGAATTTAATGCTTTGCTATTACTCCAATTATTAGGCTGGCTATTCATTCCAGTCTACATCCAATCTGGGGTCTACACAATGCCAGAATATTTGTCCAAACGATTTGGCGGATGTAGGCTAAAAGTGTATTTTGCAACTTTAAGTCTAGTGCTATACATTTTTACTAAATTGTCAGTCAATCTCTACACCGGCGCCTTGTTCATTCAGGAGTCTTTAGGGTGGAACCTCTACCTGTCAATCATCCTGCTAATAACAATGACAGCAATTTTGACTGTGACAGGAGGACTAGCGGCTGTCATCTATACAGATGTGATTCAAGCTATTTTAATGATTGGCGGAGCTTTAACACTAACAGGAATCAGCCTGTTCAATGTAGGAGGACTTGAAGGTAGGTTATAGATATTTTCATGTTTTATTTTGCCATAGTGAATCCTCTGCTCCATCTGAATTAACAATTAATGCTCTACAAAAATGGTAATTAATTATGGTCTGTGAAAATAACTGTGTGCATACATTTTAGTGTAGGTTCATACAAGATTAATTTACTCCAACATGTATGACACAAGAAACAATATAATAAAAGTTCAAAAAGTTGAATAGCACAAGACCTTTACATTTATTCACAATAAACAATTACTGTTTATGCATAAAATTAACTAGATGCCAATATCACTTTTGTGTTTTTAAAGGGGTTCGGATCAAATACATGCAGGCCACTCCAAACATCACGTCCATTATGTTGTCCTATCCCAACCTCAGCTTCTCCAATAGCTGCCTGCTCCACCTGGCCCCCAAACCTGCTGCTCTGACGATTCTGAGAGGGCCCACAGATCCAGACCTGCCCTGGCCTGGCTTTCTACTGGGACAGACCCCTGCTTCTCTGTGGTAAATACAGTTTTTCTCCCATATATTCCACACAGAGATTTTCTTTTATGGAATATAAGATCATTTTGGTTGGCCAGGCAGTATACAGTTCAGTTGTTCAGTATTCAGTTGTCCCGATACTAAAATATAAACTCAATTTTGATTAAAAGTATTAGTTTCAATACTAATTAGTATCTGAGTTTCCTTTTTTGCATGCCTAAACCTCAGCCATAACATTACGAGCACTGACAGGTGGCTCTAGTAACACAGATCGGGCTCATATTGGTGAAGGATATATTAGAATCAAATAAAAGAAAGTTTTGTCCTGAAAATTGATGTCGATTGTTAGTAGTTAGCTAATTGTCCATGTGATTGCTGTGGATTGAACTGTTACAATATAAATTGTGCAACTTCCTTGCTCTACATGAAATTAATAAAATAGCTAGAGAAACCAAATATTTTTATGTCACAATTTCCACTTGTTGTTTTCAGATGTTAAACCAATAGATTTTAAGATGCTAAATACTAAATTTCATTAAACACTATAGTGTCATATTTTTTTTATTTTTTTTTTACATTTGGTTAATATGGATGTTTTAAACAAAGAAATTATATGGTAATGGTCATTTTTTGATGACGTTCCATCCTGAGCTAATAATTACAGCCTTTGCATTTTGCCAATTGCACACATTCAAATTGTCAGTTCAATTCTATTGCAATTGCAACCCTGTTATCAAAAGCTCCTACTTCTACTATTACTACTACTAACAGTACTGCTACAACAAATGCTATTACTATTACCACTTGTATTATGTGCATATTTTCCTCCAGGTATTGGTGTGCAGATCAGGTTATTGTCCAGAGAGTTCTTGCTGCTAAAAACATCGCTCACGTCAAAGCCTCTACCATCATGGCCGGCTTTCTGAAGATTCTCCCCATGTTCATCATTGTTATCCCAGGTACAGGAACTCCAGCCATAACTGTTAACTTCTTTATTTTTTGTTTATACAATGAAAAATCCAATTATAGACATATAGAGGTAGAGGTTTCGCTAGAGATAATTCCAGTTTGTTATTAGGACGTCCAGGGTCCCAAAAAATCTGTCATGAGCCATTTTTATCTGTCACTACATTTTTACTGTCATATTTCTTTGTTACAGATGCAATAATTGATTTGTATGTCCTCCTTAAAACTCAGTGGTTGTAGCTCAGTAACAGGTGTCTGTATTTCAGCGCTTTGCGTTTATGTGCATATCTGCAGCGTGCATCGATACATGCACATGCTCCTCTGCTACTGCACTCCTCTGTACTTCATCTTGAATGAACTAAGTGGTATTTAGTTGTATTAGTAGTCGTATTTGTATACTCATATGGACCAGATAATCCTAATAAACAACCTTAATGGGCACAAATAACCAAAACAATACATTACAGAGTAATGAAAGTAGCCCAATTAAGACAGCCCGTCTGCCTCAAATGGCACACTGCTGCTGGCCGCTCACACCAGTGCGCACGGTCCTCATAACAACCATGCACACACTCAGGCCACCTTCACTGCACCCTCAGCCAGCAAAATTATCAGACACAGCGCTCAAAGAAAGTGGTCAGCAATAAACTCCTTACTAGGACTTACTCTTTGACTTCCTCTGCTGTGAAGCGTTGGCTTCTTTCTTTGCCTGTATATGCCATGGATGCAAACACCTCCTGCACTGTCGGTCTTTTAAACGCCACAGTTCTTAGTCATTGGTTCAAATGTGTTCACCATATATGGACTGTCACATGCCCCTCCAGCCTCCAGCGAACAAGTACAGCCTTTGAGCTAGCGCTAACGCCGTGAAGGTAGCAAAAGCCTGACCTGAAACCGCCCCCTGGTCATAGCGCTGACGCGAGGGGCAAAATAAAGCCCTCAACCTTTTCTACAATACAGCCTTCAATCTTGAATGTTTTCTCTTTAATTTTTGTCTTTGCCACATTAATTTGCCATTTTTTGCATACTTTTCCTTTCTCAAGTCAGTAAGAAATCTGATTGATGAAGAAATAGTTTTTTTGATTAATATACTGGTCCAAAAAGGCATAACAGGGCCAATAATTTCTTGTTGTTATTCTAGGTATGATCGCTCGTATCTTCTTTGCCGATGATCTCATCTGCATCAGCCCTGATCACTGTATGGAGGTCTGCGGTTCCCCAGCGGGCTGTAGCAATGTCGCCTATCCACGTTTGGTGATGTCCATGATGCCCATTGGTCTGCGTGGTTTGATGCTAGCCGTCATGATTGCAGCACTCATGAGCGACCTCGATTCCATTTTTAACTCTGCTAGTACCATTTTCACTTTGGACATTTACAAGATGTTACGTAAACAAACAACATCACGTGAATTGGTCATTGTTGGCAGGCTAACGGTTGTGTTTGTTGTTATAATTAGCATAGCATGGGTACCGGTAATTATTGAAATGCAAGGTGGACAAATGTTTTATTACATACAAGAAGTTTGTGATTATCTCACGCCCCCAGTAGCCGCTATGTTTTTGCTAGCGGTCTTGTGGCATCGCTGCAACGAAACTGGTGCATTTTGGGGAGCACTAACTGGATTTGTTCTCGGGACAATAAGGCTAGTGTTAGCATTTATCTACCGCGAACCGCTTTGTGATCAACCAGACAATAGACCAAGTTTTATCAAAAATTTTCACTTCATGTATGTAGCGGCCATTTTGTTTTGGATATCTGCTTTGGTTACGATTATTGTAAGTCTTCTAACTCCGCCTCCAACAAAAGAACAAATCAAAATCGCAACTTTTTGGGGATTGCGTAACAGGAAAAGGCTAAAATTGCAAGAAATGTCTGAACATAATGACTGCAATGCATTGAAGCCACTAAATTCATATTCACGATGTAACGGCAATGGTAATTTAAATGGTCACACAACGATGAACAACCACAGTGCTTCAGAGATTCAAAATGGCCGCCCAAAACAAGAAGAAATTTGCTATAAACATGTCCGGAATTCAAAATGTCTCCAAGTTGTTAACTGGTTTTGCGGGATTAAAGAAGAAGCAACCTCAATTCACACACAAAGTGCACAAGAGCAAGAAAAAATGGTGGATGAACTTCTTTACGAATCGCCTAAAATTCATGTTTTACTAAACTTGGCTTTAGTGTTTGTGTGCGGGGTTGGAGTGTTTCTTTTTGTATATTTCACATTGTAAATTTTGAAAAAGATTACAGTATTTTTTTAACTCCAGTGTTCTATACATATCATATCTGTTTTTTGAATGTAGATTTTATCCAAAAATTAGGGTATTAAGGATCAGCATAATCATGTTAAAGTACATATGACACACTTAACACATTTCACTAAACTATACTTAAGATTTTGCTAAACATTTTCACAGTAATTGTTAAGTTTATTTTACTTCCCAGTAGAACATTGGCAGCATAAGTTGCAAAATGCATGTGAACGCTTGCACATGTCAGAAAAACAACTCAGGAACTTGGGTAAGAAACTGCTGCACAACTTTAACATTTGACCTGAAAATCTATCAAATTATCTTAATCAACTGAAGTCATTGACTAACGTTACGACAGTTAGAGGTTTACTGTTAGACATTTAGATCATAAGAGCAACACATCTGTGCAAGAAAGACCCACTACTATTTATTAATTAGCTAGCTAGGCTGTTTAATAGGTTAATAGGTTTTCACGATACATCACCGCATCATCCAATGATATTTAATACAGATGGTGGGCAGCGAAAATTAATGTTAAAATGCAGAGTTTTGTTGTAATACATTTGGTTCTTAGGTCTTGTCATAGAGGAAAAATCACAAGGGTTCAACATTTGTGAATTTATCTTTGAGATATTTCATGGCAACGTCCAATGTTTTAAAAAGTGGCTTTTGGCCTTCATCTGAGGTTATGACATCATCACATTCTAGACCATGAATGGAACAGCTAGCAATGTTAGCTTTCTATGGGCAGGCAATAAAAACAAAAACAAATGTCACTCTTAGTTCTATTGAACTATGTTAATTATGACTGGTGACAATTTTCCGATGTTTATAGAGGTAATTCCACAACTGTTACTTAGCAACCAACTATAATCAAGAGCCAAAATCCATATAAATTATTGTTAATTGTTAAGTGGTGATGTCATCACTTTTACTTCTGGGTCCAGCCTATTCATTACAATAGAAGTTTGGTGATTATAAATTGCCACAGGGTTTTGAACAAAATGGTTTTGAAATTTAAAACTGCACAAACATAACCAGTGAAATCTGGTCTTCCTTTGGAGATACTTTTTATACATATGTTATCAAACATTTTTTTCAATTAAAATCTGGGCCTGAAATTAAAAAAAAAAAAAAAAATGCAACAAAATGTTACACCCACTGATACTGTTTAGTGTGAAACAGTTTATCTTCCGTAATATGTCTTTAATTCATCAGGAAGCTGAGAAGCAGGTTTCTGCTGTTTTTGTCCATGGAACTCTGGACATTTTGGATGCATGATGTCACACTTAACCCCATAGTTAAGAACTGACAGTACTTAATATCTGATAACAATGATGTTGAATGATTGTTTAAAATGTCAAATGTGTCGCTGTCCCTGTATTTTCAATGGTACATGGCACATTGATGATATCACAGAGGGATTCCGCTTCAGAACGTAGTACTACATCCTGTTTTAAACTTTTATTTTGTTTTATGTTTTCACAAACAGCAACTTCACAGATGTAAAACTATAATGAATATTTACCACAAGTGCTATCCCACCACTAACTAAGCAATGATTAGAATTATAAAAACATGAGAACCCGTCATATAGACTTTAAGTTGTATGTTCTAATGTTAAGCTGTTTTTTCTGCAATAAAAACCCAAATGTCAATATTTTTGGTCAATTTTGATTCTTGTACTATGATATTTGAATGTTTTGCGGGAGAGATTAGGAGGAGGCGGGTGAATGAAGAGAAAGAAACTAGAACTAGAATGACATGTTTTAAGAACTGTACAGTGACAAAAGTAAAACATTTTCTTTTGCACCAATATCCATTCATCCCTTGGAAAGGTGAAAACTACTCTTTGTGCTCCAACAATGAATCAATGGTTCAGTCCTTCATGATCATAGTGTGGGTGAGTGACTGATAGTGTCAGACCCTTAAGTAATATTTATCAGGTCAAACTGTATGGCCAAGCTAGACACTTAATCTTATGAATAACACCTAGATATTTTATGTTTAGTATCCTGGCTCATTCACTGTCCTTCTATGACGCCCAGCTCAGACCGCATGCAGTTCTGCTCTGGTGCAGTGACCGCAGCCTTTCCGTAACGTCGTGCTCACACAGCATGCAGTCCGGCTCCGGTCGCTGTGTCGGAGCGGTCTTGTTGCCGTGTACCACTCACACGGAACGCGTAGGGCTGCGGCGCTGTTGTTGTGACCGCCGACAACTCGAGGGATTATAAGTACACAAACTCACCATCCACTTCAAGAACTTCTTCTATTTCGTGCCAGGCATTTTCCTTTTTGATGTTATCCTCCCGAGGGTCTCCAATAACAGATCTGACGAGGCGCAACAGCGCAACACACGTGACCCCCGTATCCCCGGTGTGCTGCGCCGTCACACGTGACTCTGTATCACCGGTTATAACGTATTATTTACACGCGCGGAGGTTGTAAAGTGATGGAGTGAAAACATTGGTTTGATTTTGAAAACCAGCCGCATCCATTTCACTCGCGCTCGTAGGATTTCCTGTTCGTCTCGTCTCATTTTGACAACTTCACGAAAAGGCGTGCGGTGGGCTCCGGCGCTCCGGCAAAAATTCCATCCAACGAAAAGAATTCGGAGCACCGGAGCCGGCACCACCGCACTGCACGGTGTGCATGTGGAAGGGTTTTGTACAAGGCTTGAACGGTCAATTCAACAGCGTGTTAATTGTTCAAGTGTCTGTGGGCCTGCAGGATTTTTGATCAACTTCTTCTGCTTAAGCAGGTGTTGGTCAGAGGGGCTGATGGAGTAAACTGGTAGCCTCACTTCTGTCGCTCTACTCCAGGGCAGCTTGAGTAGACAGTATTGAAACAATATTTCATTGATAGATTACTTTTAATCAGTGCTATTCATCACAGTTCTAGAGACCATTCTCCTGTGTGGAGTTTGCATATTCTTGATGTTTCCTTTACCACTAAAATATATATCTTTATCAATATTTATCAAGTTTTAACTTGATAAATATTCTCATGAGTTTATACTAATCGTAGAAAAGGTTCAGGTTATGTCATATGAGTATTAATATCTTTCTGTGTCAGCCTAACCCTAACCTTTGCACATAACTTTCAACTTTGCACTTCTTGGAAAGGCATTAATCGAAATGTTTTGATTCCTTATGAAAGCAGAGTACTTATTTGTATAAGCCTCAACATTTCACCTCCCACTGGTGACAGGGGAATTATTTAAAATATCTCGTGATTGGCTGGTTCAGGAGCCAGGGCTCTGATGGAAAGTTACAGAGAGGAGATGGAAAAGTACTGAAGATGTTTGCACAATGTGTTTTACACTATCAGCAAAACGTATATAATATTTTGCTGAGCATCTTGTCCCAACATCTGACTTTGATAAAATTACTCACAGTATTTCAATTAACTTTTTAGGACTACTGGACAGCTTGTCATTGTTTTTGTTTTTTTATTCAGCTCTTTGTATCAAATCTTACATTTGTGACATTTTTTATACTAGACAGACAAATAACAGAATACAAACAAACAAACAAACAAACAAAAAATACAACAAATTACAACTTAATTATTGAAACATGTTTTTTTTTATTAATTCAAATCAAAATGACAATAATAAATAAACAACTAAATTACAATAGCAAAAAAAAAAAAAAAAAACAAGTATAAAAATAATAATGAATAAAATCAAAAAATGGACACTCGACAAGACAACATAAGATAAGACAAGACAAAGTTAGACAATACAAAACAATTCAACAAAGACAAGAGCGGTTTTGACAAACAACACAAGACAAATAATACTCCTCCCATCTACTCTTCCCATGGTATACGATCATGATTCTCATAATCATTCCACAAACATTTTATACATAGGAAAATTATGCAAAATGAATTCAGAATTATACTTTTTCAGTCCCATCTTATTAGTTCCCATTTTTTGAAATGTGAAAATAACTTCTTTTTATTAATAGCTATAATTTTCTCAATTCTGTATGGTAGATTTTTAAAAATGTGTCAAGCACAAATCGACTTTCTTGTTTGCCTTGAATATGAACATTTTACCTATTAAAATAACATTGTTAGCTAAACTGAATTGATGATCTTTTAGATTTCCTAGAATTCTATTCATGGAACTAATGTCTAGTTTAATTTTGAATTCTATCAGCCATTTTTTAATTGAGTCCCAGAACACTGACACATAAGGACAATAATAAAATACATGCATTATATCTTCATCTTCCTCCTCGGACAAACGACACATTGAGTCCTTCTTCATATTACACATTACATTTTCTTGTTGCAGTGATTCTATAAAATATTTTTAATTGAAAAGTTCTTGTACAAGAGTCAATTGTTGTATTATAAATATTCTTAAAATGTTTTTTCCATATAATTGGAGTGTTCATTTCGTCTTCCCTATGTGTACAGATTTTGTGAGGGAAAAATGCTGTACCGGATGTGTATAAATTGAAGTTATATATACTTTTATTTATTTTGATGGATGCTAACCTTCTGATGCATCTAGACTGTGGCCTGCATAGTAATAGGTTGCATGTTTTGTTTTTCATCATTCATTTCCAGTTATTGGGAATAGCTGATAATAATTGGTTGTACTGCAAATAATCAATACAATGTCTATAGGTTTCACAAAATTGTTGATATAAAAAAATCCCCTTTTTGTCCATAAGATCATTAATAAATACAACACCATTTTTCCAAAAGGTTTCTCATCAATCTCAATATATAGGAGTTCATCCAGAGAAGTAGATTTTGAATCTCATGGACGCCATCTGGAGGGTGATATTGAAAGTTTAACCATGCTTTTAGAGAATCTTTTAAAAAATGATGACATATTTTTCAATTCCTCATTAAATATTTGATCAATATGTGTAGAGTTCAATTGAAAAAAATGTAAACAGATTATTCTTTTTAAAAATGTACGTTTTATGCAACATTTGACTTGATCCACTCAGGATCAATCCAGGAGGCCTTCAGAGATTCATTCATCATTTCAAGATTTTTTAAATTCAAACCCCGATTTCCAAATGTATTATACATATATTGCCTTTTAGTCTTGTCTGGTTTGTTACTCCAAATAAACTTTCTGCTAAAAACATTTTTTTTAAAGTGAAGGAAGAGTCATCAGTAAATAAACTAACTGAGGTATTACAAGAGAGTTGATTAAAGTGGTTTCGCCATACAATGTTAAATGATTACCTCTCCATGGCTGCAGTAAACTTTCAGCCTTTTTCATTTTTCTCTTATAATTAGCCCGCATTGTGTCTTCAACATTTTCAGTATAGATTCCTAAAATTTTAACACATTTTAACATTTCACTGGTGCTGAGCATTTTATAGTAAAATTTGTCCTTGCAATATTTCCTAATCTCTATCTCTTTAGCCCTGATATCTCTGAAAATAGGTTTAATTCTTTTATTAATTCTTGTAGTGTGTGTTCTTCTGGTTGCAGAAAGAAAGTGACATCATCTGCATACATTGTCATTTTTATTTCTTTACTGTTATGTTTTAGACCTTTTATTTTTGTATTATTTCTTATTTTGATGGCCAATATTTCTATACACAAAATAAACAAATACATATTGTTCACAATTTTACTAGTGGGTTCATTATAAAAAATATGCACCCATCTTAAAATATTTTCTCCAAAATTAAAAAAAAACTTTTGTGGCTTTTTCAAGATCTGATATAAGTAACAGTCCTTTTCTGTTTTTCTTGCTTTTTGTATTATTCAATTATGTCAAAATATGTCTTGTGTTTTCTCCAATAAACCTTCCTTCAATACAGCCAAACTGATCATGATCAATAATAGTTCCAATTATGTTTTTGATACGTTGTGCCATACATTTAGTAAGCAAGCGTGTGTCACAACAAAGTAAGGTCAGGGGTCTCCAATTTTCCATCAGTTTGGGGTCTTTACCATAAAAAGCATTACCCTAAAATGATCAGATTTTAATTTGTCACCAATGTAGCATTTTTGTGTTTTAGGAAAAGGAGATAAGAAAATAGTCTTTTCGGCTTGCTTGTTGCCTTCTGCGCCAGGTATGACGTCTACAGTCTGGGTTTTTCATTCTCCATACATCTACAAGATCCAATGCAGCTTTTATTTCTTCAATCTCATTAACTGCCTGTGGGTGATTATTTGATGTTTGCGCTCCTACTCTATCAAGTTTTATGTCTAAAACCATGTTATAGTCTCCTATGATTATTTGAGAATCGTCTTTTGGATTTACGTGATTAACTCCATTTTCAAAATACATTGGGTCATCTTCGTTAGGAGCGTATATATTCATTAATTGTATGTTTACATTGTCTATTGTTATATCCATCATTAACCATCTCCCTTCAGTGTCAGACTGTAAGTTGTGAACTGTGAACGCTAAATGATCATGTGAATATGTAAATAGACAAGGGTAGTAGAGATAAGCTTATTGTAAAATTGTTCATATCGGGGGTTTAGTTGATTAATAAAGACACTTTATAAGTTAAGTTAAATGGGGTAGACATTATATAGAGCTATTGTATTTTATTTTTATTTTATATATATCTTATATTGTTTTAATACTTACTGTCTCTACTGGTCGGTTGCACATGTAACGAAAAGAATTTCCCCTTGGGGATAAATAAAAGTAATTCTGATTCTGATTCTGATTCTGAAATCCTTTTTAAATAAGATCATAACGCCCCTACTATTACTTACCCCATGACTAAAAGAGATATCTCCCTCCCATTCTGATTTCCACTTTAATTCATTTTCAGCAACTGTTTCCTGTACATAAATTATTTTGACATTACGTTTATCCTTCAACCATGTAAATATTTCATTTCTTTTGATGGTGTTTGCCAAGCCATTACAGTCATATGTAGATCTTTCTATAATATTTTCCATAGGTAGTTTAATTATTTTTATTAATATCTGGTGGAAATGTTAATTAGTATTGACTTATTAGAAATGGACTTCAACGCCCAGTATAACATGTACCAAACATACATACAACATATAGCATACATAACATAAAACACAAAATTAATCAATGCCAACACCATTACTTTTGTCCAGTTTATGTGTTTGTGGGCCGTGACCAAAAACAATCTAATTTTATCTCATTATTCATGAGATATCAATATGGAAACGCTGATGGACTGTCCCGCCTTTCTCACCCAACCACAGGTAAAGACACTGATCCTGCTTTAACCCTTCACATGCTGCGAATGGAACCTCTTCCTGTGACTAGCGCACAAATAAGCAAAGAAACACGGAATGACCCGCAGCTTTCCAAAGTGTATGACTACTGTCAGTGGTTGGCCGGCACATAGACTCTGAACTGTCAGACTTCACAAGAAAAGACCAACTTACTGTGTGTCAAGGTTGTGTAATGTGGGGGTCACCTGGCATCGTACCGCCCAAAGTACGCTCAAAAGTGTTAAACTCTCTGCATGATGGACACATGGGGGTTGTTAAAATGAAAAGCCTTGCAAGAAGTTAATGTGTGGTGGCCTGGACTTGATTACCAGACTCTTGTCAAGACATTCACAGGTTGTCATCAAACTCAGCGCCAACCCCAGCTTGCACCACACTTGGGAATGGCCCACAGCCCCATGGCAGCACATTCACTTGGATTATTCAGCACCTTTTATGGACCACATGTTTCTTATCGTGGTTGATGCTCACTCAAAATGGCCTGAAGTTTTCACTGTATAGAAGCCTTTCCATGGAGATTTATTGTTCTTTAATTTCTTTATTGTATTCTGTATTATTTCAGCTCTTTTTTTTTTTAATTATCATTTCAGTCAGAGATTTTATTTCGTCTTTTTAATCTCATGATATTTTGGAGAAAAGTTTATTCAAACGACAATTGTATTTGGTCTTATTTGGTTGAAATTACATTATTCTGTCCATCCCCTCCTTTTTTTTTCTTTTTTTTCCCTGTAGCATTTGGGGATTAATATTCTCAGCAAATTTAGCTTCCAGCAAAACACAGTAATTTCAAAACAACTTTATGTTTAGAACAGCACACATTTTTGGCAGTCTATCAATTAAAACTAGTTCAAACATGGCATTAGAGCCTATATCTATTTCATGACAGCATGTTCTACCCTATACCTCATTGGTTCTCAAACTTCTTTACACTAAGTACCACCAAATAAAAGATTTGGCTACTAGAGTACCCCTAAGTCTAAATCAGTGTCATGAGCTTAGTGCCTCCTCCCTCCTGTGTGTGTGTGTGTTTCCTCCTCCCCTCCTGTGGTGTCCTTGTTTGGAGCTTCCTGGGCATGACTGATTGGCACACCTGGAACCCATCTGCAATCAAGCATACACCCTCTGCAGTACAAAAGCTTGGCTCATTCATCCACACCCTGCCAGATCGTTCAGTCTACTTCTGTGGTGAACTCCTTGGCTTTTTTTTTGTATCTCTCGTTATTTGTCTCTTGTGGATTTTTGCTTACCAAGGACTTTTTTCCTCCAGCCTGCTCCTGCCTGTTATCCTGGTTCTCACCTGTGCTCCTCGGTCCAGCCTGCTCCTGCCTGCTATCCCGGTACTCACCTGTGCTCCTCGGTCCAGCCTGCTCCCGCCTGCCGTCCCGGTCCTCACCCGTGCTTCCTGGTCCAGCCTACTCCCCCTCAGCCAACTCTCAATAAATAATTCTGTATTGATCCATATCTCTGGTCTGCTTCATTGGGTCCGCCTGTCGTTACCTCCTAACAATCAGGTTTAACAGGACTATTTGTGGACTAAATAAGGGCTAAACCAGATTTTAGTTTTTTATCTTTTTATTTTCCATGAAATCAATTGAGGAAGAAAAATATTTGAATGTACTCTAAATGAAGTAAACTAGAACTGAATAAAAGAAACTTTTTTCTTATACATGCCTTCTAATTTAAAGGTTTGCATTGTAACTGTTTTTATCAGAAGAGTATGACATTAGCTTGTTTCTGTAGACATGTTGTTGCGCTACCTGAAACGATATATTGTATAATATCTTAACATAAATGTAATACTGATCTTGACAGCAACTCTGCTAAATATAGACTATTAAAAATATGTGGGGAAAAGGACATTTTGTTTTGACTAAGAATGGAACATATTCTTCTCAATGGAGGACCACAAAATCTCATATTTGGAAGGACCTTTGTTGCAAAAATGTCAAATCGCATATTATTCACAGGTTACATTATTCTTGGTTACCACCAAGAAGCCCATCATTATCACGCGTGAGAACATAAAAATAAATAAAAGAAAATTGAGAGAGTTTATTAAAGCACAACAAATTATTAAAGTACAACGAATATCACGTGTTAGAACATTAAAAAACAAGAAATTGAGAGAGTTTATTAAAGCACAACAAATGTATCTAGTCTTCAAATCTTTATTAAACTTCAGAATTAACATTCCACTTGACTTCATTACTACTTTTGAGTTAAAACTCCCACAATAACTATAATACCAGTATGTACTTTTTAGCAGCTGTGAAAAAAAGCTATCATAAAAAGTTATGACATGAAGTGTCAGTCAGTCATTGGCATGAATGGGAGATTTGTTTAGATGCTTTATTTTTGTTGTAATAGTTGCAGAAGTAACTATTTACTGTGACTGCTATAAATAGCAAGATAAATAGTTCAGTGGCATTCTGTGGAAAATGCAAACAACAACAAAACAAGCAGGCACCAGAACGGTTAGTACACCTTTAACAAATTTTGATGACCAATAACAGCATAGCAATATAATGTTTTATATATATATACACATATACATATACATATACATATATATACACATATACATATACATATACATATATGCTTTAAAAATAAACTTGCCTTGCCTTTTAAAAGTAAGCCTATTGTCACAATGAATTTATTAAAAATGAATCAAAAGGACCAGAAAATGTGTTCAAGTGAGTTTGTGGAGCTGTAGATGGCAGATTGTTTTGATGCTGGAGTGAGTCAGCCTGCATCATTATCCTATTTTTTATCCGCACAGAAAAATGTCGCGACAAAAAGTGACTGTAATCTCGCGATGTGTTGATTTAATAACAAAGTGAAGCTGTCGAGTGGGAAATATTCAACGAGAGAAAGTCGAGCAGTGATAAACAATGAGTTTCAAAATAAAGTTAAGTTATAAAAAGTAAGCCATGAGCCTATGATAAACAAGTTTCTTTATGGCAAGTGAAACACATAATGAGTAATAATATTCTTCACAAGGGAAATAGCCCACTCATTGTTATTATGAGTTTATTATTGTTCTTTATCATAGACCAGCACTGAATAATACAGTTCAGTAATTTTCTTTTATTTACAGGAAAAGTATAAAAAAATAAACTATTAATCCTGCTTGACTTAGTTGTAAAACTGTTTTTAGCAGGTCTGCTATGGAGCAAAGACAAAAAGGTGTAGTCTAATAAATGCATAACTATTATTCAAATCATGTGTGTTTCTATATACTGTATTTAAAATGATTAATTGTTTGCTACGGTCACAATGTTACATTCAAGTCAATACTTACAGAAATTAGGCTTACTATTTCACTTTAAATAAAGATTTTGTCAGCAAATCTCCTATCTCTCTTCAGTCAATCTTGTACACTGTAATGGTTCTGTTTTTTGTTTTTTGTCCTCCCAGTGACCCCTATTTTATCTGTTCTTCTGTCTTATGAAATATATATATAACACTTTTCTGGTTAAAAAAAGATGTAAAAGCAATTAACATGGTACTCCTTGAAAATTCACACACATCTAGTTTGGACCTCCTCTCTGGGGTCCACAGAGAGGAGGTCCTCAGGTTGGGAATAACTGTTGTAGGCCTATCCATGCATTTCAGACCATAGCAATTAACTAATTGCTAACTAGCAAACTGCGTAATATGTTATTTTTTAATGGAAAAAAAAACTCAAAATGTTGTATAATATAGACACAGAAACCCACGAAAAGTAATTAATTTTTTTTTTTTTAAATGCACAGTTGAGGTGCATGCGTTTCTTGAATTTTTATACTTTGTACTTTTATTTTTGCTTTATTCCCGGATGTTTAACCTGTTCGTTTTCTGTCACTTTCCTGCAGCAGCGCAGCTTCATCTCCCGAGCAAAAAAGCGAAAGGCGAAAACAGCTGAGTTTGATGAAGCTTATAGAGCCTATACACTCCCAAATTTCACGGCGCTTTTCACGGCTTTTTATTTTGCATTCGCCGAGCTCAAAGTTCTATAGATGCTAAAGCTTTAGGGAAGTGACACAAGTCGAAAAAAAAAAATAACTTGCACCAAACCCGGCTAACAAAGAGGTCCCATTTCAACGCCAACATTTTTCCTCCATACTCCATAGTTATGAGTCATGTGGCCGTCGAAAATGCACACGGTCTAGAGCAGCAGGTAAGCTATTTTATATCGTTTCTCATCCGCAAATTGATCAAAAGTATTACAAGAAAAACAACGAAATGTCAGCGTGCCGGGTTAGCTTGTAAAAGCTAACGAGATGCTACTGTGCTAACTGGCGCTAGCTGGGAGCGTTTGATTTGAACACCGTTGAAGCGAAAAGCGAGCACACATCGGGGTTTGACCTACTTTGTTACACAATAATATACACTTCCATCTACCGGCTTCTTAAATATTTAATATAACTCAACCAGCACAGTGTGTACATACACTTTAATTTATTCCGTTGCCGCCAATTGTTATTTTTATCCGTGTACATTTGTAAAGTTACAAAATTATCTGTTTTTTATTACAACGTCTGTGTAGTTGGTCAAGGTAATCAAAAGAAACGCACCCTTGAACTAATATGCTCGTCTCAGTGAGCTTGGTACTGTAATAAAATGGAGGTATGCAGACAGATGCTGCAAAGTCGACTGCAATTATATATACATAATACGACACTCCTCGATAAATTTAATCCATGACAAATACAATTGTTTTGATTGTTGCATCGTTTAAAATGTGTGCACATTTCTTCTGCGTCATCAGTAACGTAGACAACGCCATTTAACGCTATTCAAGTACAACCTGTCCTCCACAAAGCAAACATTAAACTAGTTATTTTGGAATGTATATATGCAATTCAATATGTAATGTGATGATTGTGGTGTGGTATTGCCAATTTACAGAAGCCAGGGAGCCTGTTGTGGTACCAAAGTGGGAAATGAAATGCAAAGAAGTATCTAATTTTTGTAGACAAAAACTGTTACTGAAAATAGATATTATCATAGACTAAAAGTGCTGATATTTCCATCAAATAATACAAAATTAAATGTAAACAAATGAATGAATGAATGTAGTGAAGACTAGATTTAAGTTCCACTTTTCACTCCCGAAGCCTCAAACCAGATCATAAACAAACTCCAGTCCAATGAACACAGCTGTAAATGTTCCATGAAGCAATAAAATACAGTTTATCATTGTTAAAATGGAACATTTTCTGGTTGACTAAAACGCCATTGCATTTTTGTTAACAATTATTTGACAAAATTTTTAGCAAGTGTCAAGCGACAAAGACTTAAACTAAATGTTTTACTATAATAAAATGTATTAATATGTTTACTCTCATTATTGTAGAACATCTTTTAACTACAGCTTTTCATTACCTTGGGTTCAGACTGACCACGGTGCAGTGACTAGACTAGAGGAATACAGATAACTAAAAGTAACGAGAGGAGCTCAGACTCCACTCCGAGCACTGCATTCGTCCCGGTTGGTTCTCTGGATTATTCCAGTCTTTTTGTCAATTTTCCTTGACAGGTGTAAACTATGGACTTTGAACAGAATCCGATTAATAAAACATATGTTGCAAATCTAATCCCAATTGATTTGATTTGATTTTTGATTTATTTATTTTCACATAATCAGAAAAAAAAACAGAAGTCTATATAAAACAAAACACAAAACGTGATGGAGTGTGGCAGAAACCTGAAAGGGCTTATCCTTAAAGCCACACACCTTTAATTGATTATTATAACAAGCTCAAATTAAAAGCTGTCTGGTCAGATGATTTACAAATGAAAATCACATTGATAAACAGAAAACAGCCCTCACAACCACAAAACAAAACAAAAAATTTTTCCAATGAAAATGTACTGGATTTTGTAAATTTTATTATTATTATTATTATTATTTAATATTATTTTGTATTGATGTAGGCCTCCAATATGTTGTATATAGAGCTCTGATTACTATTTGGATCATACACAACCATTTTAATAATCACAGTTGATACTTATTTAACAATATTTCCTTAAGATTTTTTTTTACTGTTTGCTATTGAGGTGTTCATAAAGTTGCCGTACTCATTCCATAATTTTGCTCCACTGTATCGAAAAGAAAATTTCACTTGGGATTTTTTGCTTAATGGGAGATGAAGAGTTTGTGCTCGTCTAGTTTGATAAGAATGAACTTGGCATTTTTTGAGAAAATAGTTATTAAAGGTATAAGGACATTTACTATGTTTTATCATTAAAACAAAACTACATTTTTGATGAATATTAATGTCATAAATATTTAATAACTTTAGTTTGAAAAAAAGTGGGGCACTAGGAGCGTCATATCTAGAAGATGTAGCTAAACGAACAAATGCCTTCTGTAGAAGTAAAATTCTTTGAAGATAATTTGGAAATGTACTTGCCCAGACAATATTACAATAAGAAAGATATGGATAAATTAAAGAATAATACAAAGTAGACATAACAGCATTATGAACATAATTTGTTTTCAGATTGTAATCCCAATCACAATACAAGTCAGAAAAACTGCAAATAGATATTTTTCCCAAATCGTGCAGCACTATTATGACATGTATTTGCTTTGCAGCTTGCTGTCCTAGACTTGAATGCAGCAGACGGGCAAGGCGGGGGCACAAGTAGTAAGTAACAAGCTTATTGTATGTAATGGTGCAATAACAACACAATGATATACATTTAAGTTGAGACACTTGCTGGAGGTAAATTATTTTGTTTTGTTCACAGGGCGATACATTCCTCCACATTTACGGAACAAAGATCCTTCCAAAAATGGTGAGTAAACTGAAACTTAAACAACATATCAGCTTGTTTATTAAAGAGGGGGTATTACACTTGGGGGGGTATTACACTTCTGTTAATTTTTAACATATAGCATTTATATATATATATATCACCTATTGATTACTATTTGTTGGTTTGAAAATGGCATATTGGCTGAAAACAACGTATTAAAAAGTTAAATCAGATAGGGTTTTGTTTTTCACACTCGAAATACTGCTCCTCACGCTAAGCCCCTCCACAGCGTCAGCACAACACAAGCGCACGCTATTTATGAAGGTAATAATAATAATGTGATAAACACAAAAGGGAGCAAGGAAAGAACGTAATTACTTGCATGCGGTGGTTAAACACAACTCGCAAAACTCACAAAACTTCTCTTTATTGTTGGGAGGAAATCCTTATTTAGAGTCCGTGTTTTAGTTTGTTCATTAGCAAACATGCTTTTGTTGAAGACACTATAATCCTTGGTAAAATGGTGTGATAAACAAAATACATTTTTCCTTGATGATGTCCTTCACTGAAACAAACTCTAGCCACTTTTCAAGTCGCTTCGTCCCTGGAAAGCATGAAAATAAGCATGTACTCTGTCCATCCAAATGCGCTTTCTGTCTGGACTCATTTTCAATAAAAAGCCAAACAGAAAAGTAGTGTAAACAAGTTGTTAGCGTCCATAACTGTGCTTGCGGGTGGAGCCATGCTTGTGGGCGGAACCGTGCTTGCGGGTGGAGCCATGCTTGTGGGCGAAACTGTGTTTGTGGGTGGAGCCTTGCTTGTGGGCAGAACTGTTTGTGGGTGGAGCCATGCTTGTTGGCGGAGCGCTGGACAACTGTTCAGAAATAGGATCTGGATAGTGCACAGGAGAGAGCCAAGATTACTCAAACATGCTTGGATTACATTTAAAATCATTTCAAGCATGTTTTTGATGAGGGAATATTTTTTATCACATGATAGAAAGCTCAAAAAAGTTGATTTTGCATAATACCCCCTCTTTAATAATACTGACTGGTTCAATTCTATTTTTTTCTCTCTGTGTGTGTGTTTTGTTTGTTTTTATTCTTTCAGCAGGAAATGCTTTTGTTCCACGTCAGGGAGCTTATCCCATGGCACCAGCCGCCAACTGTAAGAAATATAAATTTACTTGATTAAATGTGAACGAGCAGCACAGTAATGATGTGGTAATGAGATGGAAATTGCATGGCAGCTAAATAATTATAATTACACTGTAAATTAAAGCTCCATTTCAGCCAAAATAGATGAAAATAAAAATATTGGGTTACAGTTACTTTTTATACACAAAAAAATCTAAAGGACTGACTCGTAACTTGAGAACTTGTCTCCATGGAGAAGTGATTCCTTTGATTTTGATTATCCAAAGTTTGACATAAGAATTAAGTCTTCAACCTAATTCTTATGTCAAACTTTGGATAATGAAAAACAAAGGAATCACTTCTCCATGGAGTAGGCCAAATGTTTTGCAGTGGGGCTTTAATTACTCATGGAAAATAAACCAATCTGGTATTCTACTTTGATCGACCACAATCCAGTATGAAGACTGTAAATGGTCATGTTTCCTGGCCATTGTTTCCTTTGTAATGGTATAGACATCATTATCCCTTTTCCATGCAATTTCTGTCCTTTTACCATGCTGCTGTGCTGTAACGAAAAGCAGGACAAAGTTTATTCCAAAACAGTTTTGCTCTGTCCTGTAGACGGATGGGACGCGGCTCGCAACAACTTTGTCAATGGTTTCCACGACACCCGGATGGCGGCCGGGAACACGTTTAATCGCGGCCCACCTCGAATGGAGCGCAACCGAGGGGGAGGAGGCTTCAGAGGCAACAGGGGTGGAGCCTTCAATCCCATGAACCCCACTCAGCCAATGGGCTTTGTCGCATTTGAGAACAAAGGTCAGGGCCATTTATAGTCTATTTACCTCCTCTTGAGTCTAAACAATTGGTAGTGAAGAGGAGGGTATTGAGAGGATGAGGAAGTTGATTGTTTTTCTGCTGCCATGAAAATGGCATGTTACGATGTAGGAGGATTTGCTGTGCATATGGCATAATCTTTCTGGTTGCATCTTTTAATTTTTTAGCGTTGCTTGTCAATAACATTGTTTTTTCCAGTAAACCTTTGTACAATTTTACAGACACAAGCGGCTGGAACACGGCAAAAGACGCCTACAGTAATTTTGGTAACAATCGTGGAAAATCTGCCTTCTTCAACGACAGAGGCAATGCCAACAGGGGAAGGTATGGATACTGGGGCTGTCAATTTTATTCTGTTATCGTGTTAATGCCGAACCTTTTTTCGACAGAGATTAATCGCAGATTAATTACATGTTTATTTTTTGCCATAATTGTGCTCCAACAAATGTTAAACTTATTGAGACACAGGTGTTGAGTGAGGGGCTATGGTACAGACTGTCACTCTGCTGGCTCTGATTCTTCGGGGATTTGGGCACTTTCCTTCGTTCGGTGTTCTGTGCATGTGTGTGTGCAGTGGTGGACTTACCATTAGGCAACAGGCCACAATTGCCTTGGGCCCCCAATAAGATGACTAGAAAACCCCTGATCATCATAGAAGCAAGGCTCTGAAACCGTTACTATTCTCTCAATATCACAGTAAAGTAGTGCGGTAAACTATTAAACAAGAAAAAAAAGCTAAATAGTGAATAAAATAAACCATTATAAGTCTAGGTCTTAGACAATAAAATATTCAGTTTATTCCTGCTCCAGAAAAAGCCTTATTGTGAAAGAGTTATACAGCAATGGCACATTAGTTGGAACCATGGATGTATTAAATGAACTGGATAAGGTACGCCCCCTCTGTCTGTGGTCCCAGATTGATTAGTGGCCGTGCGAGGTACAGCAGCCTCTTGGAACCAGCCTTTTTCTAAAATTGCACATTATAATTGCAGACAGTACTGAATTATTATCGGTATTTAAATAAAATAGAAGGAAATGTTCTTTTCTACCGTTTCTAAAATCACCGAAATTACCGTTTTTATATTAAGTGACGTCACCGCAAACGTGTGAGCCATGTGAACGAGCACGTCGGACGCACGTGGACAAGGCTAGACTAGCGATACCTGTAAGTTGTATTTTATTTCATTTCAGACGCTTTGATGCGTGATCTAACACAATTACAATCACACAAGCTAACGCTAACACAAAAACTACATGATCGCTCACATCGCTCAAAGCATCATGCGGGATTGACGTAAAGCAAAGATGGCAGCCTCAGTGAGCAAAGATGTCAGCCTCCGTATCAGGAAGTAAATGCGGAAGTAAGAAACCTTTTTTGGGGTCATGCGCCAATGAGCTCACTCCATAGGGATAAACAGGGCGCCATTCTTCCAGGTTTATTTATAGTTCTATGGTTGGAACACATGACGAGAGGAGCAGAGCAAAGTAATGAATAGTGATAATGAATAAGACTTATCAATGCTATTGCTTGGCAATATTACAGTTACATGACATACCACCATTTACTAGTCAAGTAAGCGATAAGCAAAAAAAAGCAAAATAGTTATTATATTGTCAATTAAAAACAATTTTATTTGATCTTTGGACTATTACATTTTTTCTTTCACTGATCTGATGAGTAGAGTACACAAAACATTAGGAGAATGTACATTAAATTGTTTTGTAGACTTTGAATAAACTTGAATTATTATGCCCAGGTTTGATCACGGAGGGTTCAACACAGGAGGAAACAGCCGCTGGGTGGAGGAGCCCCGCGATGACGGAGACTGGTCCAAACCAACACCACGAAACGAACGACTCGAGCAGTGAGTTCTTTTATGTGAAAAAATCTTGTCCTAGTTTGGATTAATTTGTGTTGCTCTGATTTGAGTGTTCCCCCGGTTAACCATCAGTAACCTTTCACCTAAAAACATACATAGTGCCTCTTTAAAATTCAACTAAAAGGATTTCTTCTTAATCCCCCAAAGACTAGTCAGCCCTTCTTCATGTTGTTTTTTTGCCTTCATAGTGAGCTGTTCTCTGGCTGTAACACTGGCATTAACTTTGAGAAATATGACGACATTCCTGTTGAAGCGACCGGACAGAACTGCCCCCACCACATCGAGAGCGTAAGTTTTTTAGGCAGTGCTTTATATGTCATGCATGTACGAAAACCTCTTAACCCCACAGTTTAAATATTTACAAACATGTTCTGAATTTGTAAGGGATACTTGCATTAGTTTAGCACTTCATCTTTCAGTCCTCTCACAAATATCAGTGCTCCTGGACGTGTTTAAAATGTGCGCTGTGAACTGAATCTTGATTTTAAACATTAAAGGTGGAATGGAGGATTTCTCGCCGATTTGAAAATCTGCGACTGTTAGTCCTTTTTTTGAAAAAGCGCATGCGCAGGTTCGCCTCCCTCCCGCCGCTTTCCTGACTGAACGCCTAGCAAACCTCGTGAACGAGCACGCCCAGCAGCACTGCCCATGCGCATTTGTTTACAAGACGACATTGGTGTCGCTTTCACGACAACCTCCAAGAAGATTTAATAATACTTCCACATACAATAAGCTAAAAAAAGAGTCAGATAAACAGTTACCTGTCCAGCAGAAAGTTTGCAGCGAGGCATCAGCGTGAGCTTTCAATGCTCGCCAGCGCCAGCAGTAAACGATTCCCCCAGAATAACACGCCGTTTTGTTTCTTTCCTCTGCAGACTTACGTCTCTTCTGTGAAAGCTCGAAACAGTCTTTCTCTCGCCCTCAGCCATTTCGGTACTTCGCGGATGAAAGTTTAGACTTACAATGACGGAACTCGCCGCTAACCTCCTGCTACATAAACACACTAGCATATCAACCACGCATGCGCGCCAGGGAGCGAGCGTTTCCCTGGGCGATTTGCGGCGTGCACTAGCACGCAGAGAATGATTGACACCTGAGCGGACCAGTTATTTGTGCTACCCACGAGGAAATGAGATTCTGATTTGTTGCCCGAAATCCTCCATTCCACCTTTAATTAAAAACTCAAATTTTATGATACTAGACCAAACACTGAATAGTGATTTCATTAATAAATGTGTTAATGTGGGTCTAATTTGAAGTCTGAAGGGGCAGAGATCTGATGTTGTCCTTATGTGTCTTGTAGTTCCAGGATGTGGACATGGGTGAGATTATCATGGGGAATATCGGTCTGAGCCGCTACACGCGACCGACTCCTGTTCAGAAATACGCCATTCCCATCATCAAGGGCAAGAGGGACCTAATGGCCTGCGCACAGACTGGTACAGACACATGCCACATTAACATAACATGAATGCAGTTTAGATGGTATTTTTAATTTGTTGGTCTCGTCTCTGTAGGATCTGGAAAGACTGCGGCCTTCCTCTTGCCCATTCTCAGTCAGATTTACGCTGAGGGACCAGGAGAGGCTCTGAACGCTGCCAAGGCTTCGGGACAGGTAAGAAGGAGGAAGAGAGAACACTCTGCAAACTGTTTATAGAACATCCTAACCTTAGTTTTTCTTCATTTATCTTATTTTACAAATTTTGCATTGGACTTAAAGATGTTTCATATTTGCCTGAAATGTTCCACTGTATGCCATCACATGTATGTTTTGCATTTACTCAGATACAGTTTTTTTACTTACAGGTTGCTTGCTTCTATTGTTCAAATCATGCATGACATTGTACTATGATGCAGACCCAACACTAGTTTTTCAACCCACATTAAAGGTGTGGTGGCTCTAAATTGTGGATTTGTCTCACAAAGACTGAGCAGACTTGAGTGACACTGTGGACAGTTCAAAGACCAGTCACTGCCTTGATGCATTTACTCTTGCAATGCACTGTGGGCTGATTATGACTCGTACAGTAAAAAACCCCAACAACAATGCAGAACTGCGTTTACGTAATCAACTGCCCACTGTCTGTCTCTTTCACAATAACTGCCCGCGAAGGGATCCAACTATTGGTCAAAGAAAACATTTAAAACATCAATTTCTAGTCTTAACCATCCATCAGAAAACGTACATTGTACACTCTTGAGTTTTCTTGCGTGGCGTTTCATCTATAAGGTTACAAAGGAAGGGGGAAATATTTTGTAATATTCAATATTTGGCATAGCTGTCCTTGTGTCCTTTTGTGAAGCTGCCTCCATTTTCTCATCTCTTTATTTTCTGTCCAACAGGAGAATGGAAAGTTTGGCCGTCGAAAGCAGTATCCCATTTCCCTGGTCCTAGCTCCGACACGGGAACTGGCTTTGCAAATTTATGACGAGGCCAGAAAGGTACTCTTTCTTGTAGAATTTGCATTTTTCATTCCCAACAGTAACTAATTAACCTCACTGTAAAATAACAACTGTCTTTCTTCTTTGTTTACAGTTTGCGTACCGCTCCCGTGTGCGCCCTTGTGTGGTGTACGGAGGGGCAGACATTGGGGGGCAGATCAGGGACTTGGAGCGAGGGTGCCATCTGCTGGTGGCTACTCCAGGACGTCTGGTCGACATGATGGAGCGGGGCAAGATTGGACTGGACTACTGCAAGTAAGACAAACGCAGAATTCATCTGAATGTTAAAAATATATATTTTTAAGACTTTTGCCAACTCTACCTTTGTTTTCACCAATAGTGTGCTATGGATAAAGGTGTTGCCCTTTTTTTTTCAATTATTATCATATTTCAAATATTTAAATATGATGAAATTTCATAGAGGTTTTTTTCAGAGCCTAAATCATTATTTTGAACAGCATGTGAGAGGCTGACCAAAAGAGTGAGTATTTAAAAATCCATGGGTTTCAGAGTGATGAGAAATCAGGACCTTTGTCATTGCAACAATTTAAAGGTAAATATTATATAATTATATGAGGATCGTCAAAGAACCGAATCTATAAGAGGAATTAGCAGTACCATTTATATTGATACAATCTTATCAATTCCATCCCTGCATGAGTCAATTTACGAGTCAGTCAAAATTGTTATATTTATACTTTTGTGATGTATTGTGCTGCCCTACTTTGGACAGAGGTCATTCTTCCACAGCTACAACAGGCTATGGAATAGGGATGTCACGATATATAATTTAAAGTATTGTGAGGAAAAAAATCTACGATTTTATGATTATTCACGGTTATCGGTGTAATGAAAGGAAACAAGGCAAATTATTTTTTGTGTGTTTTTAAAATATTTTATTAACAATTGAAATATGCATTTTTAACTTATTCCAAATATTGACTTTAATTTTGGATATCATTATAACAAAACAGACACTGGTTGAACTATAATTGTACTCCGTTTAGTCAAATGATTTAAAACAATTAATTTTCATTAGTATGAAGTTCAATATTATTAAAATACTGACCACTGTGACCAGTGAGCGACAGAAGTGAATAAACGTGTGTATCTTCTCGACAATGATTGAAATAAAAAAGTACTCAGATATAGTTATATATCTCTGGTCTTGTGCGCCTCACGAGGATCAGGTCACACGTTTGCTTTCTTTATCCAGCTGTTCTTCATGTAGCCGTACGCAAAACTTTTACTTTCGGATTGCAATTTGCATCAGTTGCGGGTTTATAGCATGTTATTCTGTTGCAGTGAGCCTCGTGATGCTTTCTGGACCACTTTACTTGAGATTTGGACACTGTTTTTACCTTTACTTGGGCGATCTGTAACGGATGGTTGTCCCGAAGATGCTGGATCATGTTAGCACCTTTAAGCTGCAACCTTTCAACGTTTTGCAAATTGGATAAACGTCAGCTTTTACAATGCCCTGTGTCATCTTTAGGATACCCAAAATGATCCCACACTGCAGAACATTTTTAACTGAGTCAGCCTGATTATTATATTAATGTAACATTTATCGTATTTCCTGTCCCCAGTTACCTGGTTTTGGATGAGGCCGACCGGATGCTGGACATGGGGTTTGAGCCTCAGATTCGACGCATCGTGGAGCAGGATACAATGCCCCCAAAAGGAATCAGACAGACCATGATGTTCAGCGCTACCTTCCCCAAAGAAATACAGGTGACACACAAGAGACAGAATAGGCAAATCACAGGGAAAGCAGGGTGTCTCTTCAAAAAGGTATCAGTTAGTGCGGGGGAGGGATCAGGAGCATTTTGTCATCAAAGTTGATGTGTTAGAAACAGGAAAATTTTATAAGGATTTTTAGAATTTTTTTTAAATTTATGGTATCTTGAGCATCTCCAAAACTGCAGTTCTTGTGGGGTGTTCCCAATCCACAGAAGTCGAGAGAGTCCTGGTTTAGACCCGCCTTACTGTATTTACTCCTATGTTTTGCTTGGTTTATTAGTCCTGCTTTAGTGTATCTTTTGTTGGGTGTTTGTGGTCTGCAGTGGTCAGTAACAAACCAGGCACTTTTAATACAACTTTTATACTAGAATACAAATTAGATCAGAGGTTGTTGCATATTAGAAATGGTGACAATTCAATACCTGGTATTTACTACAAAATGCAAATCTATTAAATGCAATCAATCTGCAGTTTTGAAAAGATGTGATTTGAATGATCTTTCAAAATCTTTCTGTTAAACTTGTTTCCTTCCATTCAGATTCTGGCCCGGGACTTCTTGGAGGAGTACATCTTTTTGGCTGTGGGTCGCGTTGGGTCCACTTCTGAAAACATCACCCAGAAAGTGGTTTGGGTTGAAGAGAGTGACAAACGGTCCTTCCTCCTGGATCTGCTCAGCGCCACAGGTAAAACAAGAACTAAACTTTATTACCTGTACCTGTGCGTGTACCCCCATTACAATTGTTAAGTGGACATTGTTTAAGAGCCAGGACAATTCAATCAAATCAGTGTATCATTTTAGGTATGGTAAAGGTCCTATATTATGCAAAACTAACTTTATTTTAGCTTTGAACCATACCATAGTTTCCTCATCAATAACATACCTGGAATTGTGTTTTGTTTCATTTATTTTGTGCATGCGTGAGTAAACCTGCTGCATAGTCTGTCTCCCTTTCAAAGTCATCAGTTGGTAATCCAAAAGTGCTCCTCAGTGTTTTTAAAGTCGAGACATATTGTGCTCATTTCTGTGCTCAAAATACCACACAGATAAAGAACTTTGACTGCAGTATTGTTCTTAAATCCTCAGTGTTCCAGCAGCTGGGGACCTTGCATCCTGCTGGTGTTTTTAATACACAAACCTCAATGCTCAGACAAAATGTACTTGTTTTCTATAAACATTATTTTAAGTTATACAATCTGAAATTCGAATGTTGAAGTGTTGTAAACGTCTGTCTTGCATAATATAGGACCTTTAAGGGCAGGTACATAGTAAACTACACTATATCGTAGATTTCTGATGCATTTGCTATGACTTATTCATGTAATTCTTGCAAATGTGTAGAACTCTTGCTACTTGATAAACTTTTCAAATTGAGACTGACATTTCATAAATGTCTAATCGAATTAACTCTATTTTGCAACAGAGTCTATCAACTTATATAAAGTAGTATTTGTTGTTTATGTAAATTGTAGTTGTGGCATTTGCCAGTTCACCATTCAACATTTACTCATAGATTAAATGAAATGGAGTTAAGAATTGCTATAGGGACTACGCTAACAAAATGTTTTAGTCACAGTAAGGGCCCATTCACTGGTCACTGGTTGCTGCCCAGTTACTTCTCTGTAGTGTAATGCTCGTACTAATATTTGGTGGTTTGGTTTTATCTAAAGTCGTCCCCACTGAGGCACAGGACAATGCAGCAGACAACATAGAGAAACCTGGTAAGACCTGCACCTTAAAGTCCCATATTATTCAGATATAATTTTGCCTGCACTTTTCCTCTTAAGGACGATCAAGTCCTTAAGCCTCCGTTCATTTCATTGGTAAAATGTCATTCAGCACAGGTGCATTATGCTACAGCTGCAGCTTATGATTTTGTTACAAGGCCACAATAAAGGGTTTGGTTAAGTCTGGTTTAATTCATTTAAACCATTTTAGCTCTTTCGGAGTGTTTTGACTAAAGTGTTTCAACTTCCCATTGAACAACGGGCAGCAGCTAAAGGGACAAAAAAAACAATTCTTATCTTTATTAGCCTCAAATTTCACTGGGATATTTAATCTAAAGGATGTCTGTTTGTGTCATGCGCAAGTCTGAATAAATATAGGGGCTTTTGCCAGGAGCCATATAATACCTGTGTTAACGTCACTTTGGAGCTAATCTGCTGAGGTCCTGGGATGACAAATTTATAACAAATAAAAATGTAAAACTGGAAGTTTGTGGTCTGTATAAGGAGTTTTCCTGTGTCTTTCCTGTTGCTGGTCAGGCCAGTAACGAAGGTCTAAGAGCATTTTACCACCAGTGAATACAGATTATATTTCAGCTCTACTTTGTCTACAATTCTTTTGTAACACCCACTCACCCCTGCGTTTCCATTTCTGTTGTGGACAGATTGAAAATACCTCTCATTACTGTCACAGTGGTCCTCATTTAAAAATCTCTTACCAAATTCTTTCACCGGCTACAGCTCCTGCATGACACGGCACGGTCTATGGCGATGCATTCACTGATGTTACTGTTGTAGCTAAACTTTGTATTTTTTTTATTGCACATTTTTGGCATTGCTTTCTATACAGCAGAATGCAGCTGATATAATACATAGGTTGAGTTTACATTTTGGCTTTAAAAAGAAGGATATATTCATTTTCAACCATGTTCATCAAAACATATCTGGAGCTGTGAATCTTTCATGCATGTAATCTTATATTCTCTGCTGCCTTCTCTCTGTCAGCTGAAAACACTTTGCTACCTCAGGCCACTTCCTCACCGCTCCTCCATCCCTAAAAAGTTAAAGAAAGTGGACTTTATTTCTCTGTTATTTAGAAAAGACCGCAGCAGAAGTTCACACTGCTGCCCTTTGCTGATCTTTCTGAAAACGACCTGTGATCGAAATATTGGATGATAATGTTTTTAAGATTCTTTAACTGTGCAAAGCTGATTGATTTAGAAATGCAATGAAAAAACTGAATAAATACACATGATACCAATTGCAATACTTATTTTTCAGAATGCTTTTCACACTTTTTTTTTTTTAACCCATTCTTAGCGAATGTTGAGGCAAACGTGTAAATCCTCTTGATGTGATGTACTCTTTCAGGCAAAGACTCTCTGACCCTGGTGTTTGTGGAGACAAAGAAAGGTGCAGACGCTCTGGAGGACTTCCTGTATCGTGAAGGTTACGCCTGCACCAGTATCCACGGCGACAGGTCCCAGAGAGACCGTGAGGAAGCTTTAAACCAGTTCAGATCCGGGAAGTGCCCCATCCTGGTCGCCACTGCTGTAAGTTACCACTGCTACTGTTGTTTTAAATAAATTAAAAATTATATGTATGCATCATTTTAAGATATATATTGTGAGATGGCAAGATATCCAAAAGCATGAAACTAAAGCAAAGTATAACCCATGTCCCTTTTAGCTTTATTTGGACACTTTATAACATTTGTGTTATTTCTGTCTTCTAGGTGGCGGCTCGAGGTCTGGACATTTCCAATGTGAAACATGTGATAAACTTTGACCTCCCTAGTGACATAGAAGAATACGTTCACCGTATCGGACGCACAGGACGAGTGGGAAACCTTGGTAGGTTGGATGGATGGATGGATGAATGGATAGATGGGTGGTAGGTAGGTAGGTAGAAATGAGAATTTAGTTAGTTAAATTAGTTATTAGTATAGTAAAATTTCTATTTGAATGGTTGCAAATGGCACATTGCAAAGGATGCATTTTTAGTTACATAATGTCCTGTAAAATTGTCAGTAAAATTCGGACTATTGAGCGCACCTGCGTATAAGCCACACCAGTCATATTTACAACGGAAAATAAATTTGTATATATATAGGCCGCACCTGTCTATAAGCCGCAGGTGTCCACGTTGTAACATGAGACATTTACGCAGAAGGATAGTACACGCAAAGTTTTTCCAAACAGTACCTGTAACACGGCAGTGCATTGAGTCCGTTCTTCAATTGGCCGCCTCCATCGTCTCATCATCAATTTATGACAAGCTCACGTGCGACAGCTCTATTTCCCTCTTTGGTTCCACATCGATTGCTTTTAACTTAAAAGCTGCGTCATGCATTTCTTTGTGTGTTTTCCGTGATGATGGTGTGTGCATGATGGAAACTGACTGTTCAAAACACAGTCAAACTAGCGTATTCCTCTACGCATTCTCTTTTTCACCGGTCTGTAAAAATACATAAATTAGCCGCATCACTGTAGGGTTCAATGCATGGAAAAAAAGTAGTGGCTTATAGTCCGAATTTTACGGTAAATGTCCCTGTGTCTCCATAAGGTCTAATTCTGTCTTAGAACCTGCTAACCCTGTAGTTTAGACCTCTACAAACATGAAACTGAAATACATGGGATTCTTATAGTAGTTTAGCAGTTCATATTTCAGTCTTCTCACAAATGTTAATGCTCTTGGATGGGTTTAAAACATGCACTGTGAAATGAAACACGCATTCTAAATCTAATCTCTACACATTTATCATCTTTGTTACCTTTTTTTTTTTTTTTTTTTTGAGGTTTGGCCACATCGTTCTTCAATGATAAGAACGGGAACATCACTAAAGACCTGCTGGACATTCTGGTTGAGGCCAAACAGGAAGTACCGTCGTGGCTGGAGAGTCTGGCCTACGAGCATCAGCACAAAAGCAACAACAGGGGGCGCAAGAGGTAAGTAGTTTACACATTATTGCATTCTCAGGCAATAGAAAGTCTTAAAATTTCAAAAATAAATTTTGGTCAAATGGAGAAAATTGTTTTGCATCCACACAGTGAATCCACTGGTCCATATTCACCTGCCGTCAGGTGAGTGTCGTCTGCACAGTTGTGATAAGACACATTTGTGCTCAGTATTAACTGACCTAACGGCAGCATGTAGAGGTTAAACAGAAGGGGTCCCAGGACTGACCCTTGGGGCACCCCACAGGTCAAGCTCATGTGGTCTGAGACAGAGTTACTAATCTCAACAAAGTACTTCCTGTCCTCAAATTAGGACTTCAACCCATTTAGGGCGGTGTCAGTGATGCCCACCCAGTCCTCTAGTCTCTGTAGGAGGATCCCATGATCGACAGAGTAAAAAACAGCACTCACATCTAACAGAATTAAGACTGAGGCTTTGCCTGCATAACAACAAGAAACAAACTTCAGTGATGACAGCTCTGTGAATCAAACATCCAAACAAGAGCAATACCTGCACAGATTAGGATCTGCAGGAAACACAGGTCAGGTCTCACTGCAGAGCATGATATATAAAGCATTAACGTGACAAAGTGAAGCTGCTGTGAACTCTGTGTCCACTTTGACCTAATGTGACAGAAGAGCTGAACACAATCACAATGCACTAATTTCATTCACTTATAGTTTATCACTGAGCTTTAGCTGCTTAAACTATAAAACAAAGAATAAGTTTTGACTTATATATTGATAGTGAGTTTGATGCAGCAACTGCCAACAGATCTTTTGAAAGAAAGTCTTTCCCATGTAATTGTCCTGTACAAGCTCCAGGTTTGTGCCCACAAATAACTATGAGAAAGCTGTTTATATTATGATATGATGGAAATTGGGATGTCACACGTTTATGTTACGTCTGGCCCGAGATCCACCCTGAGCGTTGAAATTCGGCCCGCGGCCCAGAATGAGTTTGACACCCGTGACCTAAACGATCCATAATTCCCCCTCCGAAAGGATATTACTGACAGCAGTTAGCTCTTTTGCTCCTGAGCACCAAACCGCGTCTTCCGGAATGGAGAAATGCTAATTTGACGATTTGAGATTGACAAATTCAAATGCTAGTACTAATTATTTTATTTAGATTAAAAGGATTGTTTTATTTAGATTAAAAGGGACAACCGGAAAAAGGAGAAGATATGGAGTGAGTCATCTGATGATTTTGGAGAGAATTATGAGTTTAATCTAATTTATTGTATGGATCACTAACATTTAAATACACGCTCTACCAGGACTTTTCTGTAAATGGTTGTTTTGCATTGACATTGTGTACCATTTTTTAAATATTTCAATAAACTAAAATCATTTCTAAAATACGTAATATTTTCGTAAATATAGGGCTGCACAATATATATAGAAAAAATATCGTTATCACACTTGTTATTATCACAATAGTGTATCGCAGAGATGCACAATATTGTGTAGATATTTGTACCTAAGCTACTATATTTGAGACTTGAGTACTTAATTGTTATCCTTTACATCTGGAAAAGAAATTAATTGCAATTTAGGGAAAAATATTGTGATATCGTTTTCGCAATACTTGACATCCATATGACATATCTCACTAATTTCTAATATGGTGCAGCCCTAGTGTGTTCGTAGTTCCAAAAATTGCTAGATGTGTTGTGATAAAGTCTTAAAGATTTCCATAAAGGTCTTGAAACGGTTTTGAAATTGACTTTGGGATCTCTGCATATACCCTGATTATATAACAATAGGATGTAAGAAAGATACAATGGACTGTTAAACAAAATCAGTTTCTGACTTTGAATATTACTGTGCTTGGAATGATATTTGTTGTATGTGGATCTTTTTGTAAAATGTATTCTTTTCTAGGTTTTCTGGAGGTTTTGGGGCCCGTGATTACCGTCAGACAGCAGCTGGAGCAAACGCCGGAGGGTTTGGAGGTCGCGGAGGTCGGAACCAGACGGGACATGGAGGAAACCGCGGATTTGGAGGAGGTAAGAAATCATTATACAGTGATTAAGTAGTGTACAGTTTAACCTTAGATAGGTTATATCCTCCAGGAAATCAATTTCTTTCTGCCACATGTACAATATAAAAAATGTTTACAACCTGATAGCACATCAAATAGTAGTATGAGTAGTTCTATTATACATTAAAGAAAACAAATCAAATCTAAGTGATAAGATAATTTATTAAAAAAGTAGTTTTAAAAAAAAGTTTCTTTTCCTTTCTTTGTCTTCTAGGAGGATTTGGAAATTTCTACGCAGCCGATGGCTATGGAGGAAACTACTCCCACACCCAGGTCGACTGGTGGGGCAACTAGACCCTGCTCTTCCCCCTCTGTCCCCCCTTCATCCAACCCTCCCTTCATGCATGCGATAAAACTATTTATGCTTATTTAGGTGGCTTCATTCCCCTTTTATTTTTTGCACCAGACTTCCACTTCTCCTCGTCCTTTTTATTTTTAAGGTAAATATATTGTAGCTCTGATGACACTTGCAGGTGTACACTTCTATTCACAATAGTTCTATTCACAAACGCTTTTGGTGTCTGAAAAATCTTAAATGACAAAATGGAGAAGTTCTGAACTGCCCGGCCCAAAAATGTCAGGTTTTTATTTATTTTTATTGTTTTAACTTTATTGTTTTGACCTGTAACATTACGTTATGAACAAGTACTGAAAAATATGTACTCAATTCAAAATATTGCTAGATCATATTTCATGATGGTCATCTTAGTTTTAAATTTATTATTAGCCTTTTATGTAACTTCAACCTTTTGATTGAATGTATGCTTCCTTTTTTGCCTCAAAGGACCAAAATTACTTATATTACTGAAAAAGTAAAAGTAGCTATTTCTCTCACTAAAAGTTTCATTTATTTTCATCTGCGCGATAGTGTCCAGTAATATTACTTGGCATCAGTTTTAAACCAGATGCCCAACCTTTCATTATATTTTCTACCAGAAATGCATCATCATGATGTAACATGATTAACCTTCTTATTATTTATGTCCCTCAAGGATACTGAAGTAGAAATATGTACTTATGTTGTTACATTTTTTTCAAAGCCAATTTTTGTGAAAATATTTGGTGATTTTTATTTTTTATTTTTTGGTCTGGGCAGTTGATCTCAATACTAGCCTATACAAAACGCTTTTCTCCCTTCACATTATAAACTTCATGTCCCGCCAGGCTCCCTGTGTGTCTACACCTGTTTGTAAATGTAAAAATGCATGGCCATGTTGATTACCACAGGCCCAAAATATTGTTACTTTTTCTTAATATATAAACGTACATTGAAAAAACATCAAAGATAGGCACATTTCTGAACTGGCTTTGGTCTTTTTCACTCAAAAGAGACCACGCTAAAATATCTTATGATTCTTATTTTTCCATGTTTTTAAAAGGTTTTATGGCATTACAAGTAAGCCAGGACTATGGAAATAAATACTGGATGGACTTAACTGAAGAAGTCCATTTGGTGAGTCCATTTAGAACTAAATAATATGAAGGATTTGTTTCTATACGGTGCCTTTGAAAAAACTGTCTGTTGATTTTATTGACAACGTAATAACTGGCTACAAGTAGGGGCCGACTGTGACTAAAATATGAAGGAGAAGTAAGTGATGATCTATTTATTATTTAATTGAAAACGTTGAAATTAATATATGTACTTCATTGTATCCTGCCTCTTAACCAATCATAAGAGAGAATCAATGTCATGTGACAAAATTCCCAGTTACCAAGGTATGTATTTCGGTATTGTGAACCTTCAGAGCCCAGACCTCTTCTAAGGTGTTGGCCCCATCTCGCGGTGGTAAACATCCTCTAGTCTAGGACTTTTGCAGTTATATATTAAAGCACTACATACCTCACAATTGTAAAAGATCTTATTAAATTACGTGTTATTATGCTGCCCCTTGTTGCTAGAGTTGTTATTTTTGGCCCTAACTTGCAATTGATAAAATTGTTTTTAGAGCCAAAACATTCTATAGATTTTGTCCTATACATTTTGAGTTCTCTTACCAGCAAGTCACTTACTTCTCCTTTTAAATTGTGTATTAATTTGTTTTTTGATTAATACTGGAAGGAAACAAACTAGGCTCGAACTAAATCAAACCTTGGCAACACTAAAAAAAAAAATTGTAACGAGCTGCTGAGAGAAAACTCTCTCAAAGTAGCTACTATCTGTAAATTTCACATTTGCCAGAAAGTCTTTCCAAAGTATATCACTAATTATTGTATTAAACATTACAAACACTCGTTTTGCACCTTACACAGTCAGAATAAGCATGACAAATTTCTAAAATTATTAAATCTACAATAATGGTGATAGACTTTTGTGAATTAAATTAAAATGGTGTTCTTTCTGGAACTTTTCTGCAACCAAGATTGGAGCTCGAATTTCTCAAACACATCTTGTCACTAATAGTCGGCCATTTTGTTTCTTGAGCCACTGAGAAGGCAGTTGAAAAGCAATTTTTATTATTCTTTTCTATAGTGAAATGCCAAAGATCCTTATTTTGTCATATGATAAGCTAATATTGTCTAGTTTTACCTTTTATACACTCAAAACATATATTTGTATAGCATCCTAGGTAAATTATTGTGCACAGCTAGCTAGCAAGATAGAAACGCTAGCGTTTGAATGTTAGCTTCTTGACTTTTATTGTGTATGCTAAATGTAGCTTAAAAACTATTTGAATGTTGTGTTTGCTTTCACAAATAAAGCAGGACCGGTCCCTTTGAAGAAATGTGAAAAGTAGCCCAATATATGCTATACCAATTGCTGAAATACAAAAAAACTCTCCATTTGTGTGGCTATTATGCATTTTAAAGCACTTACAAGAGTTGTTTTGTTTTGTTTTTTAAACCAGTGGCTTTCTTAATGGACTTTTAGTGCCATTGTGATGTTGAGAAACTGGCTCCTGTTCCACGTGTTCCCTTGTTCTAAAGGGAAAAACAAACGATGAAAAATTCAAAACGTTTAATTTCCTTGCTCACTCTATCCTGGAGAGGTACACAAATCTAGTTTCCGTCGTTTAACTTGTAGGTTTTCTTATCAATAAGATGGTGCCGTTCAAGGGATGGACAAAATAAGAACATTTTGTCACAACAAAAATGTTAAAATGCCACAATATTTAAGCACAGTTTTACAGGAATTAAAAAGTTTTACTATTGGTCTAAAATGCCATGTAAGAATATACATTTCTACATACAGAATGAGGACAAAATGGTGGCCAGAATCAGGAATAAACTGAGTCCAAACAAGGTCTTACCAAGAGCTAAGCGAGCTCTAAACCAAGACCTAAAATATTACCTATTCTTCCCAATAAGTACTTTTTATGTGGAAAAGAAAAAAACCCTCATTAGAATTTTAATTGACCATTAAAAATATTAACTAGACCGCTTAAATGTGACATCTCTGGCATTTATCTCAATCCTTGTTGTGACGATGATCGGAGCTGAAGTTCCATAAAAAAGTTCATTTTACTTTTGAGATAGGACTATAGTATTTTAAATGACTCACTCGGGTGGGAATGAAGGAATGGATCACATATCTTTTTTTTTTTTTTTTCCTCAGCACTTCTAGACAATCCAATCAATGTTAAAATACAGTCACCATTGGAAATATGTTGAAAAAAGGCATTAAATTTAACTTGTTACTAACCTGATTGTGCAATTTTGCCCAAAAAACTTGAACTTTTAAACTTTATCGGCTTATGTGCTATTTTAGGTTTAATAGTTTCCACTCATTCAAGTTAAATTGAAATGTCAAGTCACCAAAATTGTCTTTAGACTGGAATAATTGTATAACAGCATAAATTGATCGTTAAAAATATGGAATAAATGGTACTGAATTTATTGTTGATACATTTGTAGACATTGGATTGTTCTTTTATGTCTGTATTATAATTTATATAATTAGTATTTGTTTAGATTGCATACGTTGTTTTGGACTGTTCAATTGAACATTTGCAAATGACAATCTTTGATTTACGTGCATTTTAAGTTGCTCTTTTGTTTACAGCACAGTTTCAAAAAATAATTATTTAAGTTTCAATGAATCGCATTGGCCCTTTAATTGTTCAAGGTTTTTTTTCTTTTTGTTAAATTATGTTTTAGTTATATTGTTGTCCTTATGGGATCAACAACATTTCACATTCAATGTCTAGCTAAATGGCTACATATACAAATGCTAATGTGTTCAAGTGGCAGGCTGCCTACAGCTAAAGCTTGTTTATAGTTATTTCAAAACCACAAAGGCATCACAAGTATCAATTGCTCATATTATGTACAAAAAATCTTGTCAATTTTAAATAAACATTTCTAATCAATACAATCTACTTTTTAGTAAAGTCAAAAAAACATCAATGCTCAGCTTTAGAAAATGTGTAAATTGTATTTATTTTATTCTGGCAAATTAGTTTCAACAATTTCAATAATAATAAAAAAAGAGCGATATTTGAAAGTTCACTTTATAAACCGTTTAATACAGCCATTTAGTCAGCTTTCTTACATATCCCCACATATATTGTCAAAATGGCATTATACGTTTTTCAAAATAAGAGCGTAAATAGTAGAGAGAGTCAGACATTGCAGTGCCTTTGACTAAAACAAGTGGGCATTTATTGTGAAAAGCGTTACAGGCGACATATTATGGTAAATCACCTTTTTGAGCGTTAACATTTGTTCAGGACTTCATCAAATAATTCCAGCTCTTAAATAACCTGCACAATAAAGTATTTATTTGTTAGCATCATTTTACCAATAGCAGTGCTGCAAATATGTATTTTCAAAATGCCTCACTCTACATTGTCACCAGCAGAGGGCATAAGAGATCTAATCCAAAAGAGCTCCGGGGTGTGTCTATTGTAGACACAATCCTTGTGTCTCACTATTGGGTTTTTTAAGGTATACATTTGAAATAGCCATGCCAAGGTGTCCATAACTAGTTTAAAAAGCTGGTTTATTGTAAAGTGTGTCCCTTTAACAATATTATGCACATTGTCTTAAGAAGTCACTCAGCAGGGATTGTGAGGACTAAAATACTTATACCTCATTTTACATGTTAATAGCAGTTTTGTCTTGTTATACACTTAAATATGCAAATTATAAGTTCAGTTTTGTTATTGTTGATTCACTGTGCCCAAATTAAACCTTTTACTTCCTATAGTGCAATATACATAATGTTAGCTTGGTGAGTTGTAGCAAAGAAAATGAAGTTTGCACAGTGCCTTCAGAAAACCACTTGAAAGACTGAAAAAGGACCACATTTCTAGTCTATAGCAAGATGTCAGTAAATATTTCAGTAATTGTATTGTATATGTAAGTTAATATGCTAACGATCCAGTGTTGTTTTGCTAATGACGAGCCAAACGATTCACTAATTTCTTGGTATCTATTGGTTTGAATGTAGCATAAGCCTATTAGCTTCCCATGCTAATGTGGCTGGAATTGGCACACCAACTTTGATTTATAAGCTTTTTATGCTACACAAAGAGCTCATATTTTAGATTTTAAATATAAGTTTAAATATTGGATGGAGGATTCACTGAGAAAAACGATGTAGCTTAATTGATTTTGAAGGTATTATTCTCTACAAGTAGCATTTACTGATAAAATGTATGTAATGTTCTTGAAACAAAATGGCATAGGAGAGGTTAACCAATTCAATATGCCATAATTTAGTGCATTGTAGTTAATTTTTTACATTTTATACTGAAAGTGAAATAAGGAGAATGTTACATGGTGCTACACTCCCACTGCTGCAGCTATTTAAGTTTTAAGTTCAGATAAAATGTATGTTGTTTTGTAAAGGACGAGGTAATGTGCGAGTGAGTTGGATGTTTGTGCGTTTTGTGGATTCTTCCAGGTCAAAAACAGAAGTAGCAACATAAAACTGTAGGATTGTTTAGGCATTATCCCAGTAATTGGTCTTGTCTAGTATTGGACACAATTATAAATAAAACTAAAATAATTAATTGGATTGTATTATGGTTTCATGAAAATCCAATCTTTAAATACGTTAAATAAATAAATAAAAATGATTACTTTTGTAACCATGGTTCTTATGTAATTTTCCCTGGGGTGTATTTCAAATGTATCTGTGAGAGTTGAGTTGGTTACATTATTATTATTAAAGAAATGACACATAAGCCCAATACAGCAGCCTAATAATAATTATCCTATCTCAAATTAGCCTGCACAGTAGTCACAAGAGAGTCACTAAAATAGATCCTCACCTTGCCCACTAGACTGTAAAATTAAGAGCTTTAGTAATGGAGCCTATACGAATTAAAATTTTACTTTGAACAAAACAAAATGTAAAATTGAAAAACTGGTTAAAAAACTGATTTTAAAATACAGGTTAAACAGTGTTTGTAGAAATCCTAACACAGTTCTGCGTGTTTCTGATGCTACTTTGTTGTAACTTATCAAGCTTTTTTTTTTTCTTTTTTGAAGAAATATTTATTTTTATAACAAGCCGAAAATACAAGATTACTATTTTAACATAAAAATAGTGATTATAATAAATAAGTGACTTGACCAAAAGACAGTAAACACTGGCAAACTGAATGTTGGATGTCATTGGTATGCGTGCAAATTTCTATTTTTCTGGGGTAGTGTGAGCTTTTTATTGTCAAAAACAGGCAACATGTATGAGTCTTTCTTTGGATATGTCACTAAAAATGGCGGACAAGAATTCGTTTTTTACAATTTAGCAAGCATATTTTGACAACCACATGACCAAGTAAAATTGCTTGGATAAATTTAAACCATGTATTATTTCAAAATCAAATTGGCTCAAGTTATAAGCCAGATATTTCCAAATATTTGGAATTACGCTGGTCAAATAAATAAGAATTGAATCTGAAGAAGTTACTTAAAGGCTCACTGCGTAACATTTGATTAAAAATTGCTTTTACTGGCTGAAATATGGCTTTAAGAACAGTACATTTAAAATAGTATAATATATATTAGGAATTAGTATAATATAAAGGAAGTATCCAATTATTTTTAGTTTGTACCCTTCCTGTGTGGCATATTCAAAGAAACCTCCTACAAAACTTGAAAATATTGGATTGAACTTCTGATCCACAACTTTCCTTCAAACGAAAACCGGAAAACAAAACTACTACATCCATTTACAATTGGCAAAATATGAATTTTGAATCTTAACTATGCCAAGGTTTGGATTACCTAAAAACTGCTAAAATGTTAAACTTTAAAAACATTTTGTAGAGAAAAATATACCCTGAACTGTTTTGTCTTATGAGTTTTCCACTATTTCCTTCCTGGTAGGAGTAACACCTTTTGTGATTGTCTGGCAAAAGTCTTCATAAACACGGTATAACTGTGGATTTATTGCTATGCTGTTGTGATTTGAATATTTTCAGGCCAATTAAAAACCCGGGTGTTAAAACTAAGGATGAATTTGGACCAATCGGAAGGAAGTTTAGTAAATGACTTTGATTTGATTCTTGTCAACGATTGGTGAGATTTGTCCAATAGTCACACAAGCGGTAACTATAACTGGCCTGGTATAGTTAGTATTTGCTTTATGTATTAGTTTAGCAGTTGTGCACGACTGAGGAGCACTGCACGAAGTTAAAAAATAAATGAAAACTGTGCATCTATTCTGATTTTACCACAAATAAAAGTTTGAATTTGCAAATGTAAATCGACACTTGTATTTTTTTTATTTTTCTATTTTATTTTTCTAATTAGGTCAACCAAAAAGGCTAGATTTCTATGTGTATTTTTGTCAGTACTTGTAATTAATTTAACTTTTGTCAAATTACAATGACAACTTGGTTATCTTAGAACAATTAATCTTGTCATGGAGATGTTATTGCTGTTCCTGGAATGTTCTGTCTTATAGCATAACACTTTATTTCATTGGTGTTTTTATTGTTCAAAAATACTTCAAATACAACACAAAATATACAGTACCTTTAAAAGCATTCCCAGTCATTGTTCAAATTGACTTAATTAAAAAAAAAAACTGAAGACGTGATAAAGCATGATCAAAATTATTGCTTTGGCAGTAAATGTTTGGCATCGTTGGTCCACAATTGTGATACACTTAACATTTAATACTAGCTGCAAATCAGCCATAAATCCACATTGCACAATTATTATGAATAAAGATATACTCCAAAAGTGAAGTAGTTGAAGCCCCTGCGCCCTGAAGCCTGATTGTCAAAGTGCAGGCCGTAAATACTCTGATTTGGGGATATTTTCTTTTTGGTCGTCACTTGGGTCAGGCCAGAAGTCTGGGTTTTCCTCATACCACTTTACTAAAATGGAGAAAAGAAATTTAAGAAGTTTCATGACATTAACCAAGATGTAACTTGAGTTATTCAACAGTTCAGTTAACCAATCTAAACCAACCTTTGTGTCTTGGTGATATTGTTCATTAAATAGCGCATCTAGAGATAAACTAGTATATTTTTGCGACGGGAGTAAACCACAATTCAAAGCTGTATTCAGGGGTTTCAGCTTTCTGTTAATGGGGTAATTTTGAGAACTTAACCATTGAAAATATTAATATAATTTTGTGCTTGTTTTTTCATCACCCTGAAACCCATTTACAGTATATTTCTGTTCACCTGTTTGTCTGATCCCCTCTGTCCAGCAGACTTCAGCTCTCCATCCGAGTCTATGCAGCCTTTCACAGTGAATGGGATAACGCAGGTCCACCTTAGGCCTGCGCACAGGGTATAGACATTTTACTAAATACACTCACTAAATGTAAAAAATAAAAACTAGAAACTGTGTATGGCCTGAAGCCATGGACTTTGTCAAATTGCCAGAGACAGGTCCTGAACCAGACACTTTTCATTTCAAAAGTGTGACTAGACTGTTAGTGACACAGTAGAGTCTGGACTGTTGGGACCATTGGTTTAAAGTTGGTTTGTCTGTTCACCAAACCAATTTAAACTGGAAGTACATGGCATTCTGGGTAACCAATCTTGCAAATTATCAGGGACAAGTTCCTTGTTGAGCTCAAACTTTGGTCTTCAGAGTGCAAATCCAGTGATTTACCAAAAGAGGTGGGTAGTCCCCAGTTATATTTGCTTGTGGAGCTTTTTGAAGAGCTCTTTTCAGAGTAGTTTTCTGACATTTTACTTTAACATGAGTAACATTTAGTTTGAAGTAACAGTACTCTTGCTTGAGTAAAAGTGTTGATCCCTCTTCCCATTGTGAGTAAACTCTAAAAGCTTTACGTTGACAATATTAAATTATTTGAACTTTTGTGTTTCTTACGCCACTCCTTCAGATATGATTTAGTTTTTCTCATTTTTGTGTCTATCCTTTGAAAATACCAAACTTTGTGCATTATTTATTGTTTTGTATTTCAAATTATAATACTTTCAAATTATAAATCAGATGTTACTTCAAGACAGTTACCCTTACAATTACGCTTACTTGAATTGAAGTTTTCTCAAATACTTTTTTACTTACTTGAACCACTACTTTGTACTTCTACTTGTGTAATATTATTTTGAAGTAACATTACTCTTACTTGAGAACAATTTTTGTCTACTCCACCCACCTCTGTTTACCTGTTACTCCATCAGCTCTGAGAGAACACTTGCCTAACTTGTGCACTTTGGCAAGTTTAAATATTGCATAACTTACATCTTTCAAGAAATCTATTTATCTAATCTATCTATCGACCTATAGATCTATCTATTTTTAAAAATGAGGATAAGTTTGTTATCTTAAGTTCAGGAGCGGGACAACACTTCACCCACACACCCCTCTTCTGGCAGCCAGCCTACTTAAGCCTCCAGGCTACTCTCCTAGTTGTTCATCGTCTTCATGTCCCTACCCCCTACTTTTATTTAACTATTCTCTGTTCTCATCTTCAGGTTCGGGGGATACGAGGCCCCATTGAAGCCCACATTCTGAATTCTGTTGTCACATTTTTATTCATTGCCTTAATAAACGTTTTGCATTCATCCAGAGGTTGTGGTCCTTGCTAGTGAATTATTAATTAATTCTTAAAGAATTTTGATGTTTTTTTTAAATGATATTATATATACATGTATATATTTTATATATATATATTTATATTTACAGAATCATCATCATTTGTATGGTTTGGTCTCAGAGCTTTTGAACAATGTGTGTATTTCTTCTCCTGTAATTGTAACTGTTTATACAAGTTATGTCAGCTATGACGTATAGGCATACGTCATGCTGTGTAAGTGAATGTTGTAGAAACCAGTCACCTGTCTGGCACAAACTCTATCCCGTCTGTCAGTTCAGAGTTTGGAACCTTCTTTACCTGGAAAAAACAAGATTATTATATAAAACTAATAAATATATATTTTTCCCTTTTCTTTTTCTCGTTTTTACCAGAAATCAGAGAAATGTACCATTTTGATGAGCTCTGTGGCCAGTTGCATGATGGGAATCTCACAGCTGGATCCCATGTTGTAAATTTCTCCCACAATCCCCTTCTCCAAAACCAACAAAAAGGCACTGATGGCATCATCCACAAACAGGAAGTGCCGTGATATAGGTAGAGTTCCGTGGATTGTGCTGATGAAAAATACAACCAATTATTCCTTGTTTTTAGCAAATTTGTGCTTTTTTGTTTTCTCAGTAAAACTTGCCATTTCTGATTTCTTTGCAAGAGACTTATAAATCTTGGAATTACCTGGAAGATGCACAATAAACAACGAGGGGGAAAAAAAACACATTTGAAGGTATTTTATTATGTTAAGATGAATCCTACCTTTTCTGTGTATTGCCTTGGTCCATAAATGTTGTTGCTTCTTGTAACTATCACAGGAAACTAAAATGAAAAGCAATACCGTACATTTGTTAAAGTTGCACAATTCCTTTTTTAAAATACTTTTTTGTGAACACATAGTAGCAGAAGAGAAACATCAAAGTAATTAATAGGTGATGTCATAGAGTTTTTATTTTCTCCCACCAACCTCCCCCCTCCCATCATCGTCTCCAGAAGAAAAAAATATTGTATTTGCACATACATACATACGCCCGTATACTTACTATATGTACGTCACATACATACATACAGAAAACAGTACATATATACACATGCATAAGTATACGCATACACATCCACACATTTGGACTGGTTTGAGGGAATGTGTGTTGTGACCGTGTGGGATATCCTTTTTCCCCCTTTTGATTCCTTTCTCTGCTTCTCACTAATTTAAGAAGTATTTAGGTATTCACTCTATGAAAGCTGTTGTTGTTGTTGGATATGACGACATCTTATCCAAGAGAAGATGATCCTGAGTAAGATGTCTTAAAAATTGCACAATTCCTTTAAGAAATTCAAATAAAAACACATCAGGGCGGGATATTGGGCAAAAGTTACTTTTTTAAGTTTTCTCACATCACAGTCTTCATTGAAAACATATCAAGTTGTGTTATTCATACATGTCTCATTAGTGCATTAGTGTTAAATTAATCTGCTGCTTTCTCTGTGTTGGGAGTCAGTACCTACTAATAATTGGGAAAATATTACCCTCTAGTTTATGCAAAATAAAAATTACAATGGTAGGAAAGTATTTTACCAACCTTGTATTTTTCCCAGTAGGATTGAACCAGAAATTCAGCTGCTGCTTTTGTGGCTGAATAAGGATTGGACGGTCTCAATGGACTGCTCTCATCAAATGCCTAAAACCAACACACACATTATCAAGTATTCAACTGTTCTCTAGAAAATGCCTCATCAGTTGTTAATGCTTGTGTTAGAGAAGATTGCAAAAATTTTAACCAGATAAGTGGAAATAAATTGACTGGATTAAATACTGTACATACAATTTATAATGCAATTCACAAATATTGATTTGATTTTAGTGACTTGACACTAGGGTAGACTAGTCTTTTCATAATTACATAAATTCCTTCATCACGCACATTCTTCATAGAATGAATTCATTTATAAAAAATTTATAAGAGTGAATGCTATTACCTGATCGATCCCCGATCCGTAAACTTCATCTGTGCTAACATAAATAAATCTGTGGATTTTGTGAGATGCTTGTTGAGCAGCTCTCAGTAAAACTCTAGTCCCTTCGATGTTCACAAGCTGAAAATCAGACGGGCATTTGAACGATGACTCTGAAAGAAAATAAGTATTACACTTCACACTTGGTAATAAAGAGGAAATAATAATATAACTTACCAACATGAGTTTTAGCTGCCAGATGAAAGATCACATCAATGTTTTGGGTATTAAAAATGTGATGGACCAATCGATAGCTGCACACATCTCCCTTGTTCAAAGAAAATGATTACAGAATATGGAGTTTTAGTAGGACAGTTTTGTTCAAGTATAATCACATGTTCACCATCTTTTATATATTTTAATTGTCACTCCATCTGACTTACTTGAAGGGTCAACACAAGCAACCCTAATTTTGGACATTGTCATTTGCATAGATGCAACGCTATAAATGACATGGCAAACTTTAGCTGCAACGACTCACAATAAGATACAGTTATGCAGTAGTATATTTAGTGGAAAGAGTAGTAGTAATACTTAAGCAAATAATGAGTCAGATCAATTAATATAAATCCTCAACAATAAGATCTACTTGTTAGGAACTAAAATGCACAAGGGATCCACTGTATGGCTAAAACTAACGATTATTTAAGGAGTTGACTTGTCAAATGTTAAATATTAATAATGTCTATTATTGATGGGGAAAAAAAAGTGTATTTTTATTTGAGATTTTGTCTTTGTGATAAAATGTCTTTTTGAGTGTGTTTTAGAGTCTGTATAGCTAATTCAACAATTACTATGAACATAATACATTTAATTATTTTAAAACTTAATTAGTCATGTTTATTCTGATTAATCATTGCAGCCCTAATCCACAGTGAATAAGAACTGGAAAAAGTTCATATCAAATTCTTACTTTGATGAAAGTGTAGTTTGTTCTGCCCTCCACACTTTCCAGACTCCTGGGGCTGCAGCAGTAGTCCAGCTTTGAGACATACAAAGGGACCATTCATATCAAAGAAACCATTTATCACTGCAATTATATCTAAACTTATTTTTACAGTTTTAGACTTACTATATCCAAGTTTATAATCCTCCAATCTGGATGTCGGTTGACGAGGTGGGTGACAAGATGAGACCCTCTAAAAAGCAGAAACAATGTATTAGTTTGCATGGACAGTAGAAAAAAGTCAAGGCAATTAGGCAATTTACACAAACAACAACTCAACTATATTATGATTAAATTAATAATAAATCCATAACAAATCACATTTTATTTTAAATTTAATGAGTGACATAAATTATTCAAGAATTTTATAACAATTTACTTACATGAATCCTGAGCCTCCAGTCACCAAAACAGTGTTATTGTAGCCCATTTTCTAGACATCACAACCAAAATACAAACGTACGCGATTAGAGGGGCGTTACCAACAACATTGTATTTAATTTTTTTAAGTATTAGATGCCTGGTTGATTGTATAAAGGCATAAGATGAGCTGTGTTTCAGTAGATCGGTGCTTTTCCTGTGTAAATCCCGACAGTAGCTGTCTTTTTCCGGCAGCGTTGACACGTTGAAAATAGGCGGGCGTTAGTTGGACTCCTGTGTCCGGATTGGCTAGAATTTTTAGCATCACAAAATTAAAGCGTTTTCAGTGGAGCTTTTTAGTGCCACTCAAACTGTCAATCGTGCCGACTTGGCAACAGAGCAACATCAAGGCGAATAAAAGAAAACTATCAACTTCCTATTTGTCATTCACAAATAAAAGCTTTTGAAATATTTTCTGATTAATGTGTGCTTTATACATTCATAACGGCATATGAGTCATTGTTTTCAAGATTATTGTTTACATATATTTGTCACACTTTCTGTATTTTGTGTTTTATTAACTAAAAAAAACAACTTACGCTTTTAATTATTTCTACTTCTGCTAAAACAACGCTAACATCGTCTAGCTCTATGTTCAAGGTTTACTTCTGGCTTCGTGGCTCATTGAATTGGGAAACGATTATTAAACATTTGTTGATATTTCATGAACGCATTTGTGGTTAAAATGCCGTGTTCATTAGCCCCGTTTCTGGGTGTTTTGCTGCTTCTTTTGGAGACTTGGGGGAAGACTGTGACGGGAGTTTTTAAGAGCGAAGTGGCCAGGGAAAGGGATGGCCAGTACATCACTAAATTCATGTTTGGAGGTAAGGCGTTGAGGATGAGATGTGCAAACGTGTCGTGTCTGCAACTGCAACGAGCTGTAGGCCTATTGTGATTATTAGCAATGCAATAATCGGCTCTATTTGGTTAATAAGATCGGTTTTATTGCCCCACTTTGCATGGGGATTGGAAGTGGGTGTAACAAACATGTTATCCATAGATTTAAAAAGGTGAGGACTATATTTTGAAGTATGCATATTTCAAATCAATAAAATATTACCATATATGTTACTTATATAATTTCAATATGTTTTTGTGGGCTTTTAGGTGTCATTATAAGACATTACTACAAATAGGATGATAAATACATATAGTAGGGCTGAAATGATTGTTCTACATGGACCCTTTTTGTCTGTTTTGATTGAATAATCTAAATAATTGTGACTAGTCAACTATTAAACTAATTGCAATCATTCTCTGGACCAGTGTTTCAAAGGAGGGGTACTTGGAATTATTTCAGATTTAAAACAAATGTGGCATTGATTGAGTATGATTTGAATATACAATGTTTTCTGTAGCTTGCACATTTTACACCCTTTTTGTTTCCGTAGGGTAACAACAGAAAAGGTTGAAAACCACTTATCTGGACTGTACAGACTCTAAACACCTGCCAAAAGACTTTTATAATGAAGAGCAGCATCATTATTTCAAAATGACAAAAAAGAATATAACTCAGAGTTATAAATATTACACTTACTGTTCTCTATCTAGATGCCTTCAGTCCCCAAATTTCAGCCTTTACATAGTTTTAATATCTCAATGTAAATCTCAGTGTACTGGAATCAAAATCATTGTTTGACTAGTTGAATAAACATTTGCCTGATGACTAAAATAATTGTTTGTCTTAGTGCTAGTGTGTAATTGTAAACAAGGTAAAATAAACAGTAATCACTTATTTAGAATGTTTTGGGAAAGTATGTTGGATTATGTCAAAAATATCAGCATGCCAAAACCTTTCAAACAAGAAATAATTTGTGATTACAAAAACTATCCAACAAACACTACTATACTATATACATTCACACTATACTTGCCTAGAGTTCACTTCCTCTTAAAGTTTATTGTATTGAGCCAGTTTTTATTGTATTATAAGTCACATTCATCATACTTCCCATAGAGGAGTCTAGTTGCTCATTAGCTGGGTAGACATGTATTTTTATTTTATTTTATGTGACTTCTTAAGTGAAATCTTTTCTACTGTAGATTTTAATGTAGAAATAAACAAAACAAAAAAATCACAAATTTAAAAATGTAAAACAAATTTAGTTTTCTGCCAAATTAATTGAAATGCTTTCTAGCTGTTTGATTTAACTCAGTTATGAACTAAAAGCTCCTACTTTTTGACAGTTCAAATGTAATGCGTCTTTGTCTTTGTTTTGCAGGGGACAGTGGGTTGCTGGTTTGTCGGTTGGAGAATGCTGCTCTAGCGATGGAGCAGGAAGCCAGACTTCTGTTATATTCAGAGATGCAGCTGGACCTGGACAAGCTGAGCTGCTCTGAGAAACTTGCACGTGCCCAATTTAAAAGTAAAACAGTTTTCAGTGGTCTTACATTTTGTTTTTTAGACACAAAGGACCCATACTCCTTTGGTGATGAGATACTTCTGTAGCCATAGTTGATCTGGAGTAAACTGATGGAAATGTGGCTGCCATCTGCATCATCTGCACTCACATGCACCACATTCATAAACAGGCTAGGAGGGTAAAATGTCTTGTTCAAGGACACAACGGCAGCATCAGAATCAGAATACTTTATCTATTCTCAAAGGAAATGATTAAATTGCTGCAGCGCCAATCCAAGACACAATAAAAACATAATACCAATTGTATAAAAGCTATATATATATATATATATATATATATATATATATATATATATATATATATATATATATATATATATATATATATATATATATATATATATATATATATATATATATATATATATATATTAATAATAATAATAATAATAATATACAGTCCTGATCAAAAGTCAAATCATTTTGCATGGTTGGATCTTAACAAGGTTCCAAGTACAGCTTAAATAAACAACAAGAAACAGGAGTGAGACAAAAATAAGTTTGAGTAAACATTTTATTGAAAAAAAAAATTAAACTGAACTAGGTTGTTCTGCAGCTGATCAAAAGTTTAGGACCACATGCCTTTAAAAGCCCAAATCTATACAAAATGTGGTCATTTTCTGTTCACACTGTCATGATGATTGATTGAGTTCTGTTTTGAGGGGGTTTCGGGGTTTTTGAGGGGGTTTCGGGGTTTTTGTTGTTGTTTTTTTAGATGTGGTGGTCCTAAACTTTTGATCTGCTGCAGAATAACCTATTTCAGTTTAATTCTTGTTTTCAATAAAATCTTTACTCAAACCATTTTTATTTCTTCTTTCTTACTGAAGCTCTACTTGAAACATTGTTAAGATCCAACTATGCAAAGCCACAAACCTTTTAGCATAACAATATACTAAGATATTGACAAAAATGTATATCTTGATTTTTCAGTGTGCATAATCTCAATGGCAATGTTCATTCATCTGGAATGTGCTAATCTGTGCCTGGTTGAGGTTCAACCCTATCGCACAAATGTATACCCTTGTATGGGAGATTACTCTTTTTTGATCATTTTTAATAGTTTTAATTATCCACTGACAGTGTTCAGTGTTTGCGTTTGATCATTAGTCTATTACATACTCTTCTTACAACTACTTACTGTTACACCTACTAGTACAGCTACAATTATTTCTGTACTGAGACCACCAGTTTTAAAACATAAAAACCTTATGTTGTTATAATTATATACTAGCAGTCTTTAGTCTGCCCCTTTGCCCTCATACTAGATCCGTATATTTAGAGTTATTAATTTCAAAATCAGGCATCCATATTTTGGCTTTGAAAGCAGAAAAGGTATTATATATGCACAGGCAACAGGAGAAGAGGACGCAAACAATGTGGCTATAAATTATTCAGGAAGGTTAAGACTGCTGCAAATCTCAATAGTTCAAGGAAACAACAGCAGTTTGGATAAAAAGGATGTTGTTTTCATCAAATTTTTCCCTCTCATCCACCATTTAACTATATTTTCTCAAATTCAAGTCAACACCTATCACAATTTGTGGAGCAGAGCAGGAATAAAAATTACTTTAGATAATCTAATTTGGTGCTATCTTGGATTGAAAATTTGCTTTTGCTATTTTTGTCCTTTATGACACATTTTCCCTCTTTGCTTCATAAAGCAAAAGGGGTCCTTTTGTATAATTCACTGTGTATGTTTTTGTTCCTTTTTATTTCCTGTAGTTTACCTGAAACACGATGAGCACAATCAGACCATCCCACGACAATCTTCACCCACTCTATGGCACGTCCTGTACGCGGACAGATACACCTGCCAGGTAAAATATAGACTTCATAATATTATTGTGAGGCTCTAACACACATCTGTACAGCTACTACTGGTTGAAAGCGTTTAGAAGTGTGTCTTCCAAAACATCCAAAACACTCTGCACATGGCAGTCTAAATGGCTCCTGAGTACAAGTATGTATTTTAAAAGTGCGCTATGTAACTTTTCTGCTTGTTAACATGGAAACTAGGCCTGTGCAATTAATCAAATTTTAATCGAAATCTTGTAATTTCTAATGGTCAATGATCTAAATACTGTCTGTATTGTGTTTATTTTCATCATTGTGGTTTCATTGTTAACCACAAAGTATCAAACCTTTTCAGCATCAGAATCAAGTTTGACAATTTAGTCTTGTGTGTTATGAAGAGAACTTGAAATGTCTTCTTTTTTCCTGCCTGTAAATCCTGCTGCTGCTCACAGGAGTCAGCGACTCTTCCATCTCACCCTGACATCCAGTTCACAATCCTCATGTTTAACCCGGACTCTGCTGGCAACCCACTGGACCATTTCAGCTCTGAGGAAGTTGGTGAGTAAACTATAACGTTTTGACTGTCCCTCCACATTTTGTAAACATTTGTAAACTAATACTTTTACCTGTTTGCTGTCAGGTCTGCACAGTTTCTACTTCCTGCTGCTCCTGGCGTACTTCGTGGCCTGTTGTATTTACGTACAGCCACTGTTTCAGGCTCTGAAGAAAGGCGGCCCTATGCACACGGTCCTCCGAGTCCTCACCGTGGCTTTGGCTTTACAGGGGCTCTCTGCTCTCTGCAACTACATACACCTCTCCAGGTAAAGAGTCAGCTTTGGACCTGGTTCAGTTCTGGTTTAGACCTGGTTCACTCCTGTTTTACACTTGGGTTTGTGGATTAGTTCTGGTTTAGAAAACCTTTCAGTTCAGTTCAGGAACAATAAAGTGTACTTTAACCTTAGTTGATCTCGTATGTGAGAGTCCCATCTCAGAGTTCACAGGTTCTAGGCACGCTCCTGTCAGAAGTGGCAATAGTACCCAGTTGCCTGGAACACACCATTAGACCTGATTTAGACCTGACTTAGTATTGGCTTTTGCTCTAGATCAAGTGGTGATCAGGTCATGACTATTATTTTAGATTGTATTTAATAGAAATGTTGTTTTGACAAACAAACATTCCAATTTTTAAATCTTTGATTGTTTTTCAGATATTCAAGAGATGGAGTTGGCTTTCCTCTGATGGGAAGTCTGGCAGAATGTAAGAACTAATTATCTTTCTACATTTTAATGTACGGTAGATTACAACTTCAGACAAGCAGTTACAGACCAGTAAATACTGGAGTATTTTGTAAATCAGTGCATTTAGTATATTGTTTAAGCTGCACTTTGTAACAAATTGAGCCACTGTGCGCTATCTGCTACTAATAATAAAGTATTTTATAGGGATGTGATCAGTATTTTTTCTTTTGTAAACCTGGAAGTAAGACCTTCTGGCTCTGATTGACCGAGGTTTGGTGGTCCGTCTCCCTTTATATTCGTATTGACGTATTGTTGTTGCTTGTATTTCAGTGTGGGACATGATAGCGCAGGTCTCCATGCTGTACATGCTTCTCAGTCTGTGTATGGGCTGGACTCTGTCTCGGAGGAAGCCCCAGTCCAGACCTCTGCAGTGGGAGCAGACGCCCACCTCCACTGCAGTCGCTGTGGGAGCTGTCATCACACAGGTACAAAAAAGACACTTTAAGGATCTCAGTGTACAATAGAAAAAGATAATAGATCTATACCAGGATTCACATCAGGCATGGTATCTTGCCAAAGGGTAACAACAGTCAGAGCTACTCCTCAAGCTGATCTGACTGACATTGACATTCAATTTTTGTCGATATTGCTTACAGACATTACTTTTTTGACCTTTTGTTTTAGCCTCCATTTGAGTTATATTTAGTGTTTACGTGTACATTCTCAGGGCGTTTTGCTGTTGTGGGAGCAGATCTCTGAAGCGGACAGTGAACACCACAGTTTCCACGCTCAGAGGAGTCTCCCCGGGGTGCTGCTGCTGCTCCTTAGGGTGTTGCTGGCTCTTGTGTTGGCTTCAGTCCTGTACCAGATCACCTCCACTGAACGCAGCACCCTAAAAAGGGACTTCTACCTCAGCTTCACCAAGGTCTGGGCATTCTCTGTCCTACCATATGTAATACTAGCTTTGTTTAGTTAGTCGTGTGTCTTGAAATGGATTTTTACTGCACTGTAAGGTACTTTGTGCTGATGTTTCTGACAGAAAATAAAAACCACCATTATTAAAGTTAGGTTACCCATAAAAAAGTTGGATATTTGTGTTAAAATAAATTATATAAAGCCACAAAAATGTAATTTGAATCCTATTTGGTATTGCACAGTTGTCCGGAATGTTCCACAGTATGGCATTAAACTTGTCTATCTGCACGCATGCCGTTCTTTCCAAAACAACAATCCTGATGCAAGTGCATATCAACACCACAAGAAAAGTTACATAGTGCACCTTAGTACTTTGAAACTTTTATACCTGAACAGTAGAAAGACGTATTTACAATTTGTTCTGAATTTCGTCTCAGGGCTGTTTCCTGTGGTTGCTGTGTCATCCAGTGCTCGTCTTCATGTCGTCCATTTTTAATGAGCATCAGAGAGAAAAGGTCAGTTTGGCTCTAAAAAAAATTATCATGACTCTGTGATTTGTGTGTATTTAAATGTAAAATTCCCACTGAGACAGTAAAAATCAGATACAATGCATACTATATATAGATAATATGAATAGTACTGCACATAATGCAGAACATACTAATTGTAATGTATCTGAGTTGAATACGATTGAAAGTTAATATACAACTAAATTTTAGTTTTATTCATGATGACATTAATTAATACATATTTTGAACTTGCAACATCCCAAATGATTGTGTTAACTAAATATATTTCTACGTTTTGTTTTCCAGGTGGTCTCAATAGGCGTAATACTTTGCCAATCTATATCTGTAGTTATCCTTTATCAACTTTTCCTCTCAAGATCTTTATATTGGGAAGTGTCCTCTCTCTCTTCAGTATCTCTACCTCTCACTATGTCCCGAACCAACCATAGGGGGCGCTATTGAGAACTTCTGTACAAAAAAAAACAAACTTCAGGGTGTCCTGCAAAGGTACTGTTTTTGAACCACAAGATATTGCTACCTCAATGCGTTGCAAAATTAGTAACAATGGACTGTAGTTAAATCTTGCAAATGTGTTTTTAATTTCAAAAGTGTAGCAAAGAAAGAGAGGAGTCAAGCAAACAAATTATATTATTTTGTTTTGAAAAGTTGGGCCTGTGGAAAAAGTTTAAATTTGAACAAAAGTTAACGTTATTTTCCTTTTGTGGAGGGATAATTAATATGTCAAATCTATTTAGAAATATGTGTCACTTGAAGCTTTATTTTTAGATTATGTAAAGCTTTATGGACATAAAGCTTTATTTTATTTACTTAAAATGCTAAGCCAGGGCTAACCCAAGACTACATTTTGGCAAAACTAACCAGAGGCCTGTAATGCGAAGCTGGATAAGTGGATAGTGAGGTACAGTAACTTCCGGGTTAAACCGGTGTACTACATATCTGGTTCACTTCCTCCCAGAGTATATCTCTATGGCAACGGGCTGCAAAGTTCAGCTCAAATAGCACATGCAGCTAACCAATCAGATCTCACCACCTCTATGACGTCATCCTTCCTGGAGAATCCTGTTGATTTGGGAGAGAGAATTTTCAGGGTTCAACAAAACCCGGATTTCCCTGATGATTATCTTCTTGAGAGGAACCGGTTCTTTCTTGCCTCTGTGGGCTTTTAGAGTCCTACATTTCTAAGGCCACTAAGCCAAGTTGAGCGCTAACAGTTCCTCAGTTGCACTTGGGTTTTGTGGCACAGGAGCTTTGTATTCTGTTAGGGACGCTGAAAGTCTCCACAAGAATACTGCCTGCCGGGCAGTTAGGCGGACCAATTGCGCTTTACTCCCATAGCGTTACAACTCAAATAAGAGCTTGGTTCTAATGCCCGATATTGTCCCGTGAAGAAATGTCATTTGAATTGAGGGAGCTTTGTGTGTAACACATAGCCACTCATCAAACTTACACACTGAGTGTAGGACTGGGCGATATGGCAAAATATTATTATCACGATTTTCTTCGGGCCAGATCATGATTTCGACTTCACGATTCGTGTTCACTTTGTATTTTTCTATTACCTATAATAGAGCAGCACAATTTAGGAAACATATCTAATTGTGACTTTTCTGATTAGATTTATGTGTTAATAATAGGATTAACCGTAGAAAGGGGTTCAGAGGTTGTCATCCGGACGCCGTTTAAAGATCGAGACGTTTCGACTTTTATCCAAAAGTCATTGTCAATCAGAGAGCTGGTATACCTGGGCCTTATATGCTACTCTAAGTAGTGGGAGTCCAGCCCCCAGGGAGGAGTCACTGCACTCCTGTCTTTGTTATAAGATTGTTTGTTTGTCACCTGGGATTTAATTAATTGGTCTATCTTGTTGATTAATGGTTGGCCTCACCTAGTTTCACCTGTGTCTAAAGGTCTATTGTTATCTTGATAGCTGGCTGTTGCTCCCTCCTCACTACTGATTGCCTCATTAGCATTTGACTGGTCTATTGATCTGGACCTAGGTGTCAGGATGCTGTCATAAATTTTGGCTAAATTAAATCTTAAGCCCCCATTCCTGTTCAGGGAAGGATTTTCTCTTTTTACAAAAATGGCCTCCTTTACTCCTCTTTCAAACCAGTTCTTCTCTCTGCTCAAAATCTTCACCTCACTGTCCTCAAACGAGTGATTTGTAGCTTTTAGATGCAGATGGACTGCACTCTGCGGTCCGGTGGAGGAACATCTTCTGTGTTGGTACAGCCTTTTGTGCAATGGCTGTTTTGTTTCTCCTATGTAACGTTCTTTACAACTGTCCTCACTGCACTCTATCGAATAAACTACATTGCTCTGTTTCTCTGTCGGCCTCTTGTCTTTCGGTGACCAGTTTCTGCTTAAGGTGTTGCCAGGTTTGTAATAGACAGGGATGTCAGTGGTTGTCTAAAAATCCTTTGAAACTTCTCAGACAGGCCCGAGACATAAGGGATAGAGACACCCTCCTGCTGGGGTCTTTATCCTTTCTGTCCTGTTTCTTGGCTCTTCTGACTTTGTTAAAGGCCCAGTTAGGGTATCCACAAGCTGAGAGGGCACGATGGATGGACGGTTCTTCTTCCTTCTTTCTCCCCTCAGAGCTGGTGGGTACTTCCATGGGCTCTGTGTTGCAAGGTCCTAATCACTCCCAGCTTGTGCTGCAGTGGGTGGTTGGAATCAACAGTAAGTACTGGTCTGTGTGGGTGGGTTTCGTATACTTCTGTCTGAAGGCTGCCTTCCTCCTCTCTGATTGTGGAGCAATCAAGAACGCCAACCGTTGTCTCTAGCATCTTCTCGGTGAACTTAATGTATACATCCAACCCATTGATATGCTCAGAGAAAGTTTCCAGCTCTTGTTTCTTGATTATCACAAACGATCGTCCCACGTGAACGCAGCCAGAGGCTCGGAGGTGTGCCCAGGAAGGAGGTCAGAGCCTTCTTCTCAAGTGTTCCATATATAGGTTGGCTACGATCGGGCGAAGTAGACCGGGTGAGCCCATAGCACAGCCGTGGATCTGTCTGTAAAAATGTCCCCTGAATTGGAAGTAAGTTGTGTTAAGGCAGATGTCCAATAATTGGCAGATGTATTCAGGTGTGAGTTTGGTCCTTTCCGGTAGGGTTGAGTCCTCCTGCAGTCGTGATCCTCACTGCTGCCACTGCCTCCGAGGTAGGAATACAAGTGAAAAGGGACACCACGCCGCACGAGACCATAACGTCATCTGGGTCCATACGGAGGTGTCTCACTCTTGCTCACAAAGTGCTGTGTGTTGGGTCCACATGATGTTCTGAGTTCCCACTAATGGAGCCAAGATGGAGGTTAAGTGTTTAGCTACATTGTATGTGATGGAGTCCGTGGTTATACACACAATGGGTCTCAATGGGACATTCTCTTTGTGTATTTTGGGGAGGCCATAAATACATGGAATGGCTTCACCAGGATACAGTCTGTAGTACAGAGGCCTGTCAATCAACTCCTCCTTCTCAAGCTTCTGTAGACAGTCTATAACCTTCTTCTTGTAACTACTTGTGGGGTCCCTTTTCAGTCTTTCATATGTGGAGGTGTCCTCAAGGAGACTGTTGACCTTGGACTCATAGTCCGCTGTGTTCAAGATCACTGTGCAGCGTCCTTTGTCAGCTGGTAAGATGTTTATGGTATGGTCCTTGTAAAGCTGGAAAGTGCCTTCCTCTCTTCTGGTGTGATGTTAGAAGGGGTGGTTTGGCACTTTTCAGGGTGGCGGTGACCCGCATCCTGTGGTCTGCTGCCTCGGCATCATTCAATTTGTTGTTTCTGATGGCTGTCTCAGTGGCTGTGATGTAATCTGTTGTTGGGAGTCCAGCCCCCTCCCTGAGGGCTGGACTCCCACTACTTAGAGTAGCATATAAGGCCCAGGTTCCCATACCAGCTCTCTGATTGACAATGACTTTTGGATAAAAGTCGAAACGTCTCGATCTTTAAACGGCGTCCGGATGACAACCTCTGAACCCCTTTCTACGATGGACCACACCTGGACGAATGAGGGTTTACATCGACATAATAGGATTAAGTTCAAATTACACGGGACAAAAATACAAATTTGCACCATTTAGCTGTGTTTTTGTCGCGTTTGGTTTTGTTTGTCATGTTTAAATTTGTCACTTTTCGTCGCATCTTTGTCATTTTTGCCACTTTTAGGTGTATTGAGTCGTGTTTGTTGTTTTTATCGCTTTTGGTCGCAATTCAAACTTACGTGGTAGCAGTTTTTATTCAAATCAAAGCAAGACATTTTATTGTTTATGGAGAAAATTATTGGACTTCAAAAATTGCAGCTTTTGTGATTTGCTAATTGCATCCATTAAAATTGCGATTGTGTGTCGATTTCGTTGAATTGTGCAGTTCTAGCCAATAAAAGGTAAATAAAGTCATCTGCTCACAGCAGGAGAAAAAGTGTGTTTAAACAGACAGCTGCATTAAAGAGAGAAACAGTGAATCACGATACGAAAATTTCACAAAAATAGTAGTTTGTCACAGGGACGAGCTAACGATTCAATTTGTATCACCATATCGCCCAGCCCTAATTGAGTGAATTAACTGTACTTTCCCAGTCCTCTTTTCTGACTTGAGCTGCTGCCACAATGTTTCCCTTTGTCAGAATTTAACTTTTTACTTCTTCATATTTATTGAGGATGATAGCCTGTTCCCTCTGTGAGAAGTACGCCACTCTTCCCTTCTGTATTCTAATTGGCCAGAGCGCCCTAACGCCGCCCCTTTATGTGAACGTGCACAGTGTCATTCAGAAAATCTTGGGTTAACAGAAGGAGTTGTGAACCCGCTTCATAGTACATCTTATCCAGAGACGCTCATGTCTTGGTTAGTCAATCCAGGTAAGAGGAACTTATCCAGGATCCGTTCAGACAGCTTCATACAGGCCTCAGGATTAAATCAAAAGACATATCCAGATTGAACTGACTGAATCTGAAATACATCGGACTGAATTTAAGACTTAATTTGGACCAAATCTAAATCTAAAGGGTTTAAACTTTGCTGAAACAAAGCAAGAACTAGGGCAGGACAGTTTATTCAAACTGCTTTCTACCTGTGGTCCATTGAGGCAACTGTTGTTGTGATTTTGGGCGCTACAAAATAAATTGAATTGAATTGAGGACAGGAAGCAGGTCAAACGCAGAGTTTGTAAACCCTGAAAAGCGGTCAACTGAGTTTCAAAAAGAGAGTTAACCTAAACCCTGAGTCAGTCACCATGGTAACCCACTCTGTGAACCTAATTTGATCTGGGGTTGGTTCTGCTCCTGAGGAAGCACTCCAATTGGACAGTTCACGTTCTCAATCACACTTGGGACAGTTTGAATATTTGAAATGATGATTGAATTTTCATATTACAAATTCAGTTTCTTTTATATATAATTCCACTTGGCTGCTTGCAATAACTATCAAGTTAGTTTTATTAAAATCATTTTAATTTTCTGTTCTGCTTCAAATACTTTGTAGCTTTACTACCGAAATGTGTTCATGCTGTTAAATATGTTACAAAAAATGTGCTTTTTCCTCCAAACTCCAAACCAGATCTCTTCCTGGTTTAGAGCAGGGGCCGTGTGGAGTGTGGACCCTGTAACTCTGGTGATTCACACTGAACTTAGAGTACAAAACGATGAGTATGCTCAAAACAAAACAAAAACATTGTTTTGGTGGTACCCTTTTATGTTTACATTTGTTTTAATGGCAATACATTGTTATTTGGGGTCTATATTATATAAAACTTTATTGTAATTAAACTCTTATAATTCTTTTATCAATGGTGTCTTAAAAAGCTGTATATTCATGTTAGGACACTTTTGGCTGGCTGGTTAGGTTCAAAGAAAGGATTTTGTTGCATGTTGAATTATGTTAAAGCATGTCATTGTTTTATAAAATGATGTTCAGTTTCCATTTGCTGTCTATTTATTCATACCAGATCCTGTGAAAATATGGAAGCTGTGACTTGTAAATAAACTCAATGTACAATATGTTTACGAATAATGTTTTACATCAAAGAGTTGTATGGCCCTTATGCTTTTAATTTAAAATAATGTATTTTACAATTGTACAAAATTTATATATTTGTAATTAATGTTATACATTGGATAAATGCATGGTCATTGAAATTTAGCCTGAATCTTTGGAATCTGAGAATAAGTCTGAGAAAACCAAGACTAAATCTGGGATTTATCACATCTGAGCAAGAACTAAACCAGGACTAAATGAAGGAAACGGTACACATATATTCCCTTCTGTCCGGCTTTTTCTACTAATGAATTCTTATTACTATTGGTACTGGGGGATCAAGTGTTTATATCAATTTATACACTAAAAGAGTGAAATGCAGAACATCTGTCATTTCCTGTACGACTTATCTCTACTATATTTATGTACAAGTATACAAAACATACAGGAGTCAAGAAAAAGTTTTTATTTTCTATAGGTCCTTTAAAAAACTACTTGTGTGTAACATGTAACATAAAAAAACAAAAACATTTAAAGCCCTTAATTCAATGTACATGTTAAGAAAATAAAATGTTTTTACAGTTACAGTTTGAAGCAGTGCAAACATATTTAGAAAACAGTAAACTTTAGCTTTCAATAACCTTATTAAGAGACAAATGTAGTGGTTCAAAGTGAGCCTTTGCCTCAGACCATAACATGACAATTGTAACCCTAAATCTACAGCACAAGTCTAGTACGTTCAATGTACAGGAATATAACAGTGGTTATAAGACTGACTTGCATTGTTTCTACACTGCAAAGAATTCACAATATAAATCTTGAAAAGGCAAAAGTTCAAAATGTTCTAGAATTTCAGATGGAGGGCAGCGGCTTGTGGAACTCTATGGAAAATAAACCGCTTTGTTGCATTCGCAAATGTTTTGGTTGGTTTAGTCCCCAGGTCACCATATTAATTGTAAGACAAAAGATCTTGAACTTTGTGCTAGTTTTATTCTGTGGATAGGGACAGTAATTCTTATATCAGGTCAAACATCAGCATTTTGAAAGTTAAAAGTTAAATTGTACCATAGAATTTTGACCTGTCCTGCCGCTGAGTGAAAGAAAGAAAAAAAAAAACAAATCGAACTTGAAATAAAATACATTTCTCATCTCAAAATGAAATGAAAATCAATCTGGATCTAATACAGTTTACGGTAAATATTAATAAGATTAATATTGATTAACTACAATAAATATTGCAGTGTTGAGTTAACTTTTGTGTCAATAACTAGTGCTTGTTACGTATTACTGGCTTGTTTGAAATGAAGGCAAAACAAATTTAGTTTTCAGCCATTTTTTCCTAACGTGCTGTGGAGTTTAAAATCCATTATGTGAAATTATGTAACAAAACACATTTTACAAAATACTCCCGGATATATGAAACATTTCGCTTCATAACTTTCCAAACAAAGGTTAAATTTCTTTGCCATTCACAGTGCATTAAACATATCTATCTCCATGGAGACAGGCACACCACGCCAAGTTACAGGTCAGATCTGTGGAGAGGCGACCTCACATACAGTAGGAAATTCTAGGAATGCATGTTTTTCCGAGGTAATTTTAAGCAATAAAAACAATTGTAAATGAGTAAATGCAAGATAGATAGGTTCATTGCCATGCTGTGAAACATTCCATGCAATGGCAGCAAACAAGCGACTGACTCCTCACCAGAAAAGTTACTTTAGTGCTTTAACTACAAATGTCAGCTTTTTAACATTTTAGTCAACAACAAAATAAACAAATATAGACACTAATGTCCCATCAAACTGGCTCAAAAATTCAAGTAAAGGAGAAACTTAAAAAAACAAAATGGCAGCTTGTTTTGTCCATAGAAAGCAAGAGGAAAGTGCTCAGGTTTTATCATCATTTTTTAAAAGAATAGATTTAAGAGTTTTGGGTGACTTTTATGATATTTTTTGCTCAGTTCTTGAAGGCTCCACATCGACTAGCTCGGCTAAAGAACTCCTTCAACATGGTGCCGTCACTTTGCCAAAATGCTTGAGTTTGAGTCACCTGCGTCAAGTGGTTCACACAAAAACGGAAGCAGAATTCTTCCAAGTCCTGAGGAAAATATTCGTTCAAGTATTTAGTGAAAGATAGGCCCAGAGCCAGAGGAACAGAGTCAGAGGAGCAGAGCTAGAGGAGCAGAGTCAGAGGAGCAGAACGCCAGAGGAGCAGAGACAGAGGAGCAGAGTCAGAGGAGCAGAGTCAGAGAAGCAGAGTCAGAGGAGCAGAGTCAGAGGAGCAGAACGCCAGAGGAGCAGAGTCAGAGGAGCAGAACGCCAGAGGAGCAGAGACAGAGGAGCAGAGTCAGAGGAGCAGAACGCCAGAGGAGCAGAGTCAGAGGAGCAGAGTCAGAGGAGCAGAGTCAGAGGAGCAGAGCCAGAGGAGCAGAGTCAGAGGAGCAGAGTCAGAGGAGCAGAGTCAGAGGAGCAGAGACAGAGGAGCAGAGACAGAGGAGCAGAGACAGAGGAGCAGAGTCAGAGGAGCAGAGTCAGAGGAGCAGAGTCAGAGGAGCAGAGTCAGAGGAGCAGAGTCAGAGGAGCAGAGACAGAGGAGCAGAGTCAGAGGAGCAGAGACAGAGGAGCAGAGACAGAGGAGCAGAGACAGAGGAGCAGAGTCAGAGGAGCAGAGTCAGAGGAGCAGAGTCAGAGGAGCAGAGTCAGAGGAGCAGAGTCAGAGGAGCAGAGTCAGAGGAGCAGAGACAGAGGAGCAGAGTCAGAGGAGCAGAGACAGAGGAGCAGAGTCAGAGGAGCAGAGTCAGAGGAGCAGAGTCAGAGGAGCAGAGTCAGAGGAGCAGAGTCAGAGGAGCAGAGACAGAGGAGCAGAGTCAGAGGAGCAGAGACAGAGGAGCAGAGACAGAGGAGCAGAGACAGAGGAGCAGAGTCAGAGGAGCAGAACGCCAGAGGAGCAGAGTCAGAGGAGCAGAACGCCAGAGAAGCAGAGACAGAGGAGCAGAGCCAGAGGAGCAGAACCCCAGAGGAGCAGAGTCAGAGGAGCAGAGTCAGAGGAGCAGAGTCAGAGGAGCAGAGACAGAGGAGCAGAGTCAGAGGAGCAGAGTCAGAGGAGCAGAACGCCAGAGGAGCAGAACGCCAGAGGAGCAGAACGCCAGAGGAGCAGAGTCAGAGGAGCAGAACGCCAGAGGAGCAGAACGCCAGAGGAGCAGAACGCCAGAGGAGCAGAGTCAGAGGAGCAGAGACAGAGGAGCAGAGCCAGAGGAGCAGAGACAGAGGAGCAGAGCCAGAGGAGCAGAACCCCAGAAGAGCAGAGCCAGAGCAGCAGAGTCAGAGGAGCAGAGCCAGAGGAGCAGAGACAGAGGAGCAGAGCCAGAGGAGCAGAACCCCAGAAGAGCAGAGTCAGAGGAGCAGAGTCAGAGGAGCAGAGCCAGAGGAGCAGAATCAGAGGAGCAGAATCAGAGGAGCAGAGTCAGAGGAGCAGAACGCCAGAGGAGCAGAACGCCAGAGGAGCAGAGTCAGAGGAGCAGAGTCAGAGGAGCAGAGTCAGAGGAGCAGAGTCAGAGGAGCAGAGTCAGAGGAGCAGAGTCAGAGGAGCAGAGCCAGAGGAACAGAGACAGAGGAGCAGATAGGGGTCTTCTCACCTCAGCGTCATATTTAATTGCCGCAGAGAGCAAAGTAAAGGCGTTCTCCACAGTTATGCCTCTCTTGATGATCTGCTGACACAGACGTTTCAGACGGTTTTCGCAGTACGACGTGGCCAAGTCCAGCAGGCCTGAAAATAATACCAGTCAGAAAAAGATCATAATAAACAAGCTAAACAACAATTTAAAATAAGATGTCCAGATATAATTGAAAAGTGAAATACCTATAGCGTCCTCTGGGGGCAGGTCCACAGTGTCCGTATAAAGAAACTGCAAAAAGGATCTGTAAACAGGAAATGAGAACTGTCCGATCTCAATGACTTCTTGTTGGTCCTCTGTCCACTGGGACCGAAACATGGACCTAAAGTGCTCACACCTGCAGAAAAATACACACAAACATTTATATGTGTAAAATGTGAAACTTGACAAAAGCCAGGATCCAGTGCGAGACAGTTGGATTATAGAGTTAATGAGGTTAAAGTCACATACTAAATCAGTATGTGTCAATCAGTGCATCTACCCATTTTGGGTTTAACATTTTTATTATCAGCCCTAGATTAATTATAATGCTAAAAATGTTTTTGATACATTTAGAAAATGTCTGGGTCTTTGACTTAGAATAAAGACTGAATAAACCTAACCCTAACTGTGAAAGGACGGCAAGTTTTATTACCGGAGAGCAATATCAGCGGACTGGTGTTGGTGGTTTTGGACGATACCTATATTACTCAATCAGGTGAATATTGGTAAATATGGTACGGTAAATATTGACCTGATCTTGAGCAGAGCCTTGTGTACGTGGATGCATTTCCCCTCCACACTAAACTTCAGGTCAGATGTCTCAGGACTGTCGAACTCTTTCCTCAAAGCCTCTGCCATCGTCAGGAAATCAGGCTCTACAGAAACCAGCCGCCACATCACAGAGGGAGACGCAAATCCGGCAAACACATCATCCGTAGACAAGAAGTGAGTAAGAACGGGCAGGAGCAGGGACTGGCCTCGGCACTGCCCCCACATGTAGACCTGAGGAACATCCGCAGAGGGAGAAAGTGAGAGACATCAGCACTAACCAAGACTTAACCATGGACTGAATTCATAACTAAAGTTGAAGAGAAATATGTTTCTACAGAAAATATTGCTATAAACAATAATATTGATGACCATTTTAGCAGGAAAGTTAACTAATTTAAATCATATTGTAAAGAAGTGTGGTGCCTAGTTTCTGTTGTTCTCCTCTCAGCTCAAGTCAAAGTGCTGTGCTCCTTCATGTTCTCCTGGACCCTTGGCTCCTATGCAGGTCTCTCAAACCACTTGCTTGTTTCTACTCTTGCAGTTTGCTGAATTCTTTGATCTGCTCCCTCTGCTCCTCCCTGTTTTGCCTCCTCTTTTTATATATATACAATGTATTTGTTTGTTGTTGGCTCTTCTTGTGACTCTGGCCCCTTGGGACAACAGATGGACATTAGCCTTCGGCTACAATTCTGTGTGTTTACATTCATGTTGTATCATGTCTGCCCATTAACATGCACTATCTCAATCAAATAATTAAATAGAACAACTTCACCACTTAAAAGAATTCACCAGAACCCATGAATATCCACAAAGTTACATTAATTTTAAGACAAAACTAAAGACTAGAGTGTTGTCACTAGCATTAAATTGAACCTAAAACACAGGGCAGTTACAATAACATCAGTACTAACCTGTCCACTTTGAGTTTTAGCAGCTGAAGTGTGCGTCGAGTGACATGCTGCAATTTCCACCACTCTGAAAGTACAAAACAGTAATATTGAAAAGAACAGGAGTGGCTGACATGATGGTCTGTGGGACTGTGGGTGGACGAAGAAACAGCAGTTGAAAACAGGAAACAGGAAGGAACAGTGCTGAAGACTCGAGGAAGGGCAGCTAAGACTGAAATCTGAACTGCTAAACCAATCCAAGATGTTTGTAGAGAAGCTTTTACTAGGTCAGGGTCAAGTTTATTTATACAGTGATCCCTCGTTTATTGCGGGAGTTGCGTTCCAAAAATAACACGCGAAAAGTGAAATCCGTGAAGTAGTCACAGCTTTATTTTTTATTATTTTACAATGCAATACTGAACTATGGAATGAAACCAAAAATCAAAACCTGTTTTAAAGCCCAAAATTTGTTTAAAACAATAATTTTAATATAGTAATAGTAAGGTTGGAAACATTGTCACTGGTGTATTTCACAGTCTGTGCCTCTTCGTCCTGACTCCGCTCCGCTGTAGCATCTGTTTCTACTGAAGACGCACGACTCTTTCTTTAGTTGTTGGCGCTCTTTCTTTTTCTGAGCAAGAAGATTTTTATAAACGGATATGCCACCTTCGATTATATTTGAGAACTGCAATGAACGACTCATCAAAGGGTCCCGTTCTTGTGCCGTGCGCTGAAGTTCAGTGGATGCACTGTAAAAATATCCGCACTGTAAAAAAATCCGTGAAGCAGCGAAGCCGTGAAAGATGAAGCGCGATATAGCGAGGGATCACTGTATAGCACATTTACAACAACAAAGTGGTGACCAAAGTGCTTCACAGGTGAGGTAAAAACATAAAATAAGATAATACAAACAATAATAAAAACAAGAACATTATTACACATCGTGCTCAGCTTCTGTTAAAGGCCAGTGCAAAGAGGTGAGTTTTTAGTAATGATTTAAAAATGTATTTGGACTCTGGCCTTTAAAGGTGAGTTCTACAATGATTTTGTTTTGTTTTTTTACACAGAATACGACAGCATGGAGACATTTAGTTTCAAAGAGAACAGTATTGACCATTCAAATTGCAATTTGAACTATTTTACAGATTTTACAGTCATAATGTCTAGTGTATCAGTGTTAGTCATGGTGCTAGCAGTAGTATTAATGAATGAAGTATACAGACCGTTCCTTGTCGGCCATGATCCTCACAGGACTGAGCTGGTTGCTTTTGTTGCCCGTCCCCAGCTGACCGTAAGTGTTTGAGCCCCAGGAGTAACACACACCCTCATCAGAAAGAGCCAGGCAGTGTCCATAACCAGATACCAACTGAAGACGCACAATATAAAGTGATTTAATGCAATCAAATGCAAAAAAAAAAGAGCAGACAGACATGCAAAGAGCCAGACACAGTGACACAGACAGACTGTTTTCTTCTAATTGAAAACATTAGATTGTGGATGGTGTGTTGTGGAATATTTTCAGCAGCAAAAAAAAAGTGCTGCCACTCACAAAAGGTTGAAAAAACACTAACTGCTCTATAAAAAGATCAAAACAAAACGTACTCGTTTACAATAAAATCCTTAGCTATAATGCACTCTCTCTCACCTGCTGCACACAGATCCCCTGCAGCGCTGACACTTGACATGGAGCCAGCTGGTTCCCATTGCTCATAATGCCGAGCTGACCATTTCCATTGTAACCCCAACCAAACACCTGCATGAGAAAAGCAGATTTACAGGGAAGCAAAACTATACACCCATCTGAACCATGTGTGGGGTGAGGCTGCACAAGTTAATCATCAAAAAAAAAAAAAAAAAGACAGATTCAGTGCTTAAGGTAGTTACTGTACTTGTCAAATGTTTCCTTGCAAAGATATTTTTATGATGATGATAATATATTATTATTATTATTATTATTATTATTATTATTAAGTTGGCTGCTTGAATAAAAATAAGCAAACTTGATCATTTACGGTCTAGTTCATTCATTCATTTTCTACCGCTTATTCCTGTTCCCGGGGTCGCGGGTGACTGAGCCTGTCCCAGTAACTTTGGGCCTTAGGCGGGGTACACCCTGGACAGTGGCCAACTCATCACAGGGCTGACACAGAGAGACAGAGACAAGGACAGACAACCATTCACTCTCACATTCATTCACTACGGGCAATTTAGAGTTTCCAATTGACCTACACAGTCATGTCTTTGGACGGTGGGAGGAAGCCGGAGAACCCGGAGAGAACCCACGGTAACACGGGGAGGACATGCAGACTCCACCCAGAGAGATCGTGTGATGTTGGTCTGGTCCAGGATTCAAACCCACAATCTCCTTATTGGGAGGCAGAAGCTCTAGCCGCTCTACCACTGTGAAAGGATTTGGCTTCCTGAGTACCACCAAATCTACATTTGGGTCGGAAACAGGACTATTCCAGGTCTAAATTAGGGATAAACCAGGTCTTAAGAATACATCATTGCCACAGTAGTTTTTAGTAGAAATTTACTAAAGGAAGGGCAAAAATGTGAATAAAAATGTACTCTAAATGAAGTAAACATTATAATTGAAGAGGTGTCCGCGTACCACCAGAAGAAGTTTGCTTACCACCAGTGGTACACATACCACAGTTTGAGAAACACTGGTCTAGTTGCATACTATTTCTACACTCCCAAGTCTCATAATAAGCATGCATACCCAGATATTTTCAGCAGAAAGCTAAAACCGTATCTTGTATTATCTTAAAGGTGGACTATGTAATTTTTCTTGTGGAGAATGCATATTTTCAAGATATTTGTGTAATTCTTGCAATTTAATCATAAAAAAAGACAACAAAGATGTTAATGCAATAACATCTCCATTTACATAGTGCAGCTTTAACTTATAGAAATATTCAAGTATGACAATCATTTGGATTGACAGCACTGTGGTTGTCCAAAAGTGATATTCCTCCTTAAAAATACAACTTCTACATTATTATAATTGCATGCAGTGTAGTAGTAATATTAGCACTTTTTACCTCTCCGTTGTCACACACACTCATGGAGGAGGTCTGACCACAGCTGATGCCCACAGCAGTGCGTCCCTGCAGGCAGCCGGTCACTCTGCGGGGGTACGGCTGGTTTGCTGTGGAGCCAGAGCCGATCTGACCGCAGTTATTATAGCCCCATGCAAACACCTACAAAAGGAAAAATATTTACACTTCTCTTATCTGTTTCCTCTACACCATCAGACCCTCATCTCTCGCTACGTTTGAAATTACATGTATTAAAACTTGTCTCACCTCTCCGTTGTGCGTCAGGGCCAGTGAGTGGTGTGACCCACAGCTGACTTGGACGATCCGTTTATTTGTCAGATTTGCTGTAACTAAAACTGGACTCAGACCCTGATTTGTGTTCCCGTTTCCCAGCTGACTGTAGCCATTATGGCCCCAAGCGTACAGCTGCCCATCTGTAAAACAAAAACAGGAAAATAAATAATAACAATTTGTAAATAAAAAGTAAAATCATATGAATGTGGTGTGGTATGTGAATGATTGATGGAGGTCGGAGGTGAATTCATAAAAATGACAGAAGTTTGCCTCTAACCTTCTGTGGCCAGTAGCACGTGGGGCCCACTGCCGTAGCTCAGACTGGCCACTTTCTTTCCCCGAAGGAAATCCACTTTCTTTGGGACGATGGAGCTGAACGAGTCCCCAGTGCCCAAACATCCACTGCAGTTCAACCCAAGCACAAACATCTGATAATACACAAGACAAATATGATGAGTCAGTGGCGGAATGGTTCTGAAACATTATTTTGTCAGGAATGTTACACATTATTAAATGTACATGACTAGCATTTATTTACATGTGTTTTTATTGCTCAAATATCTGAAAAACATGAATTCTTAGTGTGAGTGGGCTCTCCTCTCCACAGATCTGACCTATAATTTGGCCTGGTGGTGTTTTTCCCCATGGAGATCGAGAAATAGATAAGTCTAGTGCCATACTGTGGAAAACAGGCAAAGCAATCACAGACAAGTAGCCTGCGAACTCTCCACCACAATTCAGCAGAGCATCTTTAATATTTTGAAATTTAAATTAACTTCCGCATTATTTAGTACTGTCGATTATCAAATTTGACAAAATGTTTAATATAGTCATTTATTGAATTGTATGGTACTTCTTCCAGTTATGTAAAAATGTTTACATCATTTTTATTGTTGAAGAGTTTGAGATTTTTTTCATGAAAAGGTGCTTTTAAAATGTACAGACTGTAATTCAATTGTGATTTGATTAATGTTTTAAAATCAAGTTTCATTTCACAGGTCACAATTTAAACACATTGAGGAGAATCAACATTTGAGAGAAGACTGAAATCAGAACAGGCAAATCCAAGAATCCTATATATTTCAGAGCATGTTTGTAGAAATCTAAACTACAGGGTCAGCTGTTTTTACACAGATTAATACCTCATGGAGCCACAGGGAGGTTTATCTCTCTGTACCTCATTGTCGTGAGTGATGTAAATTGCTTCATTGGCCATTGTCCCAAACACACAGGCCTGTCTGATGGCCCCGAGCTCCTCCGGGTTCAGCAGCGAGAACAGGGGCCAGCGACTCAGGTCCACCATGGCTCCCTCCAGGCCAGGTCTAAATCCTGATCCAAGTCCTGGGTTTAACCCCAGTGTGGGAGGTCCTGAGTCTGATAAGCAAACAGGAGCAGAGCCGGGAGTACAGGGCCCAACTGAGGAACCAGAACTCAGGGCAGAGTGGGGAGAGCCGAAGGGGGGAGAAAGGGAGGCACTTGGGGGAGAGGAGGGAGGAGAGTCTGGGGTATCTCTCAAACTATGAAGATGAAGAGGGGGGAAAAATGAAAAATTAAATGAATAAATAAATAAATATATAATGTTAGAAAATTGTGTCAAAATTGGCTACGCTTATCAGGCTAAACAAGTTGAAAAGAACCAACCCCATGCAAACCAACAAATAAAATAATCAAAAATAATAAATCTTCTGTTATTAAAGAGCCTTTAAAAAGCCAACATTCAGGAGAGTAATTAAATACCAGCTGTTTTAACGTGTGCTGCAATTGGAAAAAAGAAACAAAATAAATAGCAGATTAGCACACTAAACTCGGATAACAGTAGAAGATCAATAGTTCCATCATCAAACATTTCTTAAATTTCTGCCCATAAAGCTACAGAATAAAATCAAAAGACAAATAAATCATAAAATGAAAGCAAAGGGAATTAGCACTACATTGGATAACGTGATGCTAACTTTGAGCCAAGCATTTTAATCCTTTTGTTTGCTTGTTTATTTTAAATGTCGCATTCACAATCTTGCCATCTCTGCCTGAATAATTATTTGCTAATGTGATGAGAAGTAAAAACAAAAGTAAAACATAAAATGCAAAACTTAAAATGCGTTTAGAGTGGTTTGTTTTGGAGCAAATATGGAGCCAGCAGCGGCTAAAGCTAACAGTTATTTCAGCTTTATTTACCTACAACACCTCTCCATCACCACGACAACACTGAGGAAATGTAGAGGAATATCAGGGAAACATGTAATTACATGTTTTGATGAGATTTAAGGTGAAAAAGACAGACAGAATTACCGACTCCAGACGCGCTCATGGGGCTGCTGTGCTCAAGACATGACCCAGATCCGCTTCCTCTAAAGACCAACAGAGACCTCTGCGGGCGAGGAGAGGAACTGCAGGTACACGCAGGACTTCAAACTGGACTTTAGATATGAAAGTCATTGTACGTCCGAGAAATGGTACTTCCTGGTAAATTACTTTTATTAGAGGCTTTAAGCAATAAAATATAATGATGTATGTAGGTTGCAGGATAACACAATAAAAAATAAAATCAAACTTTATTTTTAAAAGCGCATTTAATACAAAAATTGTAACCCAAAGTGCTTTATATTTTACATATTAAAATCATATATATATATATATATATATATATATATATATATATATATATATATATATATATATATATATATATATATATATATATATATATATATATATATATACCGACTCAGGAATGGGGCCACCGTCAGTCACCTCCTCTACATGGATGACATCAAGCTGTATGCTAAGAGTGAGCGAGACATCGACTCACTGATCCACACGACCAGGATTTACAGCACTGATATCGGGATGTCATTCGGGCTGGAAAAGTGCAGTCGGATGGTAACAAAGAGAGGGAAGGTAGTCCACACAGAAGGGGTCTCAATCCCAGAGGGAACAATAGCAGACATTGAGGATGGGTACAAATACCTTGGAATACCACAGGCAAATGGCAACCTCGAAGGGGCAACGAGGAAAGCAGCAACAGCCAAATACCTCCAGCGAGTAAGGCAAGTCCTAAGAAGCCAGCTCAATGGCAAGAACAAGTCCCGGGCGATAAACAGCTACGCCCTGCCAGTGATCAGATACCCTGCAGGCATAATAAGATGGCCAAAGGAAGAGATACAGACAACAGACGTTAAGACACGAAAGCTCCTGACCATGCATGGAGGGTTCCATCCCAAATCCAGCACCCTGAGACTGTACACTAGCCGCAGGGAAGGAGGCCGTGGACTAGTGAGCGTGAGAGCCACTATCCAGGATGAAACATCCAAGATCCACAAGTACATCAAGGATAAGGCCCCAGATGATGACGTGCTCAGTGAATGTCTCAGGCACTGGGGAGCAGAGGTGCTGGAGGAGGGACCATCATGGGAGGACAAGCCCCTACATGGGATGTACCACCGGAACATAACTGAAGTGGCTGATATCAAGAAATCCTACCAGTGGCTGGAGCGGGCCGGACTAAAGGACAGCACAGAGGCTCATCATGGCTGCACAGGAACAGGCCCTGAGCACCAGAGCGATAGAGGCCCAGATCTACCACACCAGACAAGACCCATGGTGTAGGCTGTGCAAAGAAGCTCCTGAGACAGTCCAACACATAACTGCAGGCTGTAAGATGCTGGCGGGGAAAGCATACATGGAACGCCATAACCAAGTGGCTGGTATAGTGTACAGAAACATCTGTGTGGAGTATGGACTGGGGAAGTGGGAAACACCTCCAAAGGTGGTAGAGAATGACCGAGCGAAGATCCTGTGGGACTTCCAGATACAGACTGACAGATGGTAATGGCAAACCAACCAGACATTGTGGTGGTGGATAAAGAGCAGAGGAAGGCCGTTGTGGTTGACGTGGCAATACCAAGTGATGGCAACATCAGGAGAAAGGACCATGAGAAACTGAAGAAATACCAAGGGCTCAGAGAAGAGCTGGAGAAGGCCTGGAAGGTGAAGGCCAAAGTGGTGCCCGTGGTGATCGGAGCACTTGGGGCAGTGACCCCCAAACTGGAGGAGGCTTCAGCAGATTCCTGGAGTAACATCAGACATCTCAGTCCAGAAGAGCGCAGTGCTAGGAACAGCTAAGATACTGCGCCGAACCCTCAAGCTCCCTGGCCTCTGGAGGACCCGAGCTCAGAGATGGATGAGACCACCCACGGAGGGTGAGAAGGGAATTTTATATATATATATATATATATATATATATATATATATATACATCTTGAGATTTAGACTTATATATATATATAAATCTAAGTCTAAATCTCAAGAACCTTTTCAAACAAATCAAGACGTTCTAAAACGGTATAAAATACAACAAAACTTCGTGTTGTGCATTTTAAACTGCCTGTAAACCCTAAAGTTAAAGGACACATTTTCTGCTACAGTGACGTTTTTGACATTTAACCCTGTCCGAACAATGTTCCGTCATCAAAAACATACCCGACGTTGCATTCACGCTGTTTTGAGGAATGTTGAGGGATGAAAAAAAATCCTCACCCTCCCATTTCTTACATCACTTCTCAGACTTCATGCGTCACTTATCAGAGAATCATTTGCTGTTTTAAGTCCTTAAATCATCACCAGACTCGTTCTGAGCATTTTAACTGCTACTGCTTGGCTAGGCTTTTTATATCTTAAATGCTAACATAAGTACATTGTTTAAGCACTAGTCGCCATCAGCTGGCTGGATACAGTCATTGCATACAGCAGACAAATCCTTTTATTAAGGAGATAATAAACTTTTTTGTTTTGTTTCAAAACATGAGATGCCAAATAGGTACTGAAGAGCATGTTTAAAGGATAATAGCAATATGAAAAATGCATAATGTTTTTCCTTTAGTTTGCAAAACTGGAACATAATAGTAGTAGATAGATAGATAGATAGATAGATAGATAGATAGATAGATAGATAGATAGATAGATAGATAGATAGATAGATAGATAGATAGAGAGAGAGAGAGAGAGAGAGAGAGAGAGAGAGAGAGAGAGAGAGAGAGAGAGAGAGATTCAGCTATAGATTATAGATAGATATAGATAAATATAGATATAGAATGAACTGGCCTGAAGAAAAAGAAGAAAAGCAGTGTAGAAGAAGGCACGAACACCCAAACGCTTCACTGAGTGGTGGTTTAATGCCTCAGAGGCATTAAAGGATGAGTCTAACGCAGACGACAAATTTCCCTACGGGGACATTAAAATGTAACCGTAAAATATGAAAATAAGGATCCACACAGCAGTTGGAGCTCTTTAGTTTCGCACAAGTGACGTTTTGGGCTACAAGCCCTCTTTGATGTCTGACTATCGCTGACCTTTTAATCTGGAGAGGTTTCAGGACCAAGGACAGCGACCAGAACAAATCCAGGGACAAAACCATGAATAAACCATGACAAACGAAGACGAGAGCATAAGCGGACAGGGACTAAAGCGGTTTAGACCATGAAGCAACAGGTGCAGTGACATGTTCAGTTATTGTAGGAAGTTGTCAAAATATCACTTGCTGCTGCAGCGCGCGTATGGCCCAAGCACTGAGCCCGCGTGGGACTAACGTGGAAATGCGTAAAAACCGGGATTCCACGCGCCACTGCGTCAAGATGCACGAGCGCACCGGATATCAGACAGACTATCCGTCCAGTCCAGACTTCAGAAAAGGACACTTCTGTAAAAACTGGGCTCTGTCTTAACTTTATGACTCATAAATATTATTTTAAAACATTATTATCAAGGGATTTCTTTATTTTATTATCGGTTTTCTTACACCACGAGGAAAGACAGCTCTCATAGGTGCTCCGCTGAAGCGCGCGCCGCGGAGCGAGAGAGGGGGCAAGAAAGAGGGAGAGACGTCCCCTGCGTCAGCGGTGGTTCCGCGCGAGTCTGACGCAGCGCGCGCGTGGATCAAATATTCATCAGAGTTTGTGAAGAGCGCGCACAGAGATTCCCCGCAGTGATTCCAAGCGCACAGCAGAACCAGCGCGGAGCGGAGAGCACTGCGGCGCAGACACATGCCACCGCGCTGCCGCTGACGGACGGACGGGCGCGCCGACCCCTGCCGAAACACGAGTCTCTAATATGCAATGGTTTTTTGGAAAGAAGCCCACAGCTGCCGCTTACCGCCGACTGCACGCTAGTGCCGCCGCATGTCTGTCCGAAGACGCGCCGCGCGGCAGACGACGCCATTTGAAGAAGAGGAAAAGCGCACGAGGGCTTTCCACGGTGCGGGAGAGACACGAGGAGGGCGACACCGCGGGGAGGCACAGCAGAGGCGCGGCAGAAGCAGAAGACGCGCTGGTGCTCTCGGGGCTGGAGCAAAGCGTCAAAGCGCGCGACGAGGCGGAATTCCTCCTGCTGCTCTGGTCTATGGTGCAGATCTACGCGCTAAACGTGCGGTCCAAGCCCTGCCGCTGGCCGCCTCTGCTGGCATGTGAGCAGCGCGCAGTACCGGGCTTCATGCGGTGGCTGAATCTGAAAGTGCAGCATCGCCCCGCCGCCTCTGCCACCTCTGCCGCGTCTTCCGCCTCGTCCTCCTCTTCCACAGTGTCGGCCAAATCCATGCGGTTTATTTGGAAGAACATCTTCAGTAAAGGATCGCATATGCTGCAGTGTCTTTGTGGCAAGAGCCTCAAGAAAAACAAGGACCCAACCGGTGAGTTCTGACGCGTGTGCATGTGCACTGTTGTTGACGCGTTTGCCGCGCGGCTCCGGGTCCGCATTGGTGTTGTGCAGACAGAGGAAGTTAAAACTGTCTGCGGCACGGCGTGGCTTTACTGCGGAGACTTTGGACCTTTACTTGGGCCGATTTTGGCAGCACCAGGTCTAAAAGTGGTCCAAACCTGGTCTCAACCAGGACTTAAGCCAAATTCATGTTCTACTTCCAACACATGTGTCATTGTGATTCCACGCGCATTTTGCTGTTGTGGACTCGTGTGGACAGTTCCTGCTCGCCTGTGATTGGCCGCAGGCACAGATGTGGGTCACGTGCTGAGTACATTGATGGCGCGGTTTGGTCTGACCTGGTTCTGTTGGACTCAGTGGAAAAGTTTGTCCTGGTTTTCAGTGTTTACGAGTCAGAGGATAGGCGAGTCAGCACGCGCATCGTCAATGTTTACACAGAAGAATAAGGAGGGTATAGTTTAATCAAGCACAGAGAAAGTTTAATCCTGATTGTCGACTATAGACCTTGTTTCAAGTTGCTTTATTTCTGCTTTGGTTTCGTTCTGGCTTAGCTGGATTTTCCATTTGTTTATATTCAGTCACGTGCGTTCAATATCGCTTCACCAGTGGTAATTATGATATTATAAAACTTAATGTGAGCATAAAGCTTAGACCGTGATTTAGTCCTTGGCCAGTCCTGGTTCTGATCTGGTTTAGATCTGGTTCTTCAGACTTGTTTAGTCCTGGTTTGGTTTAAATGTTTAGTCCTTATTTAGTCGCAATTTACTCCTAGTTTAGCCTCCTGGTTAATTCATGGTTAAATTCTTGTTCAGCTCTGGATCAGCTGGGATTCAAATCTGGTTTATTCCTGATTGAGTCCTGGTTTTGTCCATGTTCCGTGTATTGTTCTTTTGGCTTGTGAATTTTACATCAGATTTCAGCACCAGGGACAGCGCGGTGATCTGATTATTTAGTACAACGTTAGTACAAAAGTGTAATACACAATTGTGATGCAATTTTTTTTTATTTTAGTCTAGTCCATTCAAAACTTTTGGAAACTTCTTACTTGTTGGTGAAGAGTCTTCTCTGTAAGTTCTGGTTTAGTCCTGGGTTTAGTGCTGGTTTAGTCCTGGGCTAGTCGCCATAGAACATTTGTTGAGTATCATAATGTCGCACTGAGAAGGGACAATATTTGATATTGTGAATGAACACCTCCACCTCTCTTACCCTCTCTCCCTCTTGCTCTTCCCTCTCTTGTGACATGTTCCTCTCTTCCTTTTCCTCCTCTCTCCATTAGAAACTCTATGTTTAATTCACAGACACTCTTCCAGCTCTGGTTATTTTAGCCCCCTGTGTGTGAATAATGCATGTGTGTGTGCATGGGTGTGTGTAAGTGCATACATGTGGGAGGGGTGTGAAGGAGCAAAGGGGACCCCAGACTGGATGGTGGAAGTGTGTACACAAAAATAATAAAAGTGTCAGTGAATAGAGTTAGTAGTGGTAATTGTAGCCTATAGTATATGGTAGGCCTAGTCGTGATAGTGAAAGAAGTGGTGGTGAATAAGTAAATGAAAGAAAAGTAAAAGTATACATCAAAGGAGGATTCTGGACAGGTTCTCCATGTGGAAAGACTCATGGTGAGGTGCTGACCGATTCCCCTGAAACTCTCCCAAATTTGTATCGCTCATTGTTTCTCAGCTGTTTTGAAGTCTGTTGAAATTAAAGACTAGATGAAGCGGACTTGCCTGCTGAGGGTCACTGCCTTGCTGCCACCAAATGCTTGATGATTGAAGTTACACTGGAGCAGGTTGCTGATGATGTGGCTGTGATTAGGGGTATGTAGATTTGGATTTCGTTTCAATAGAACAAAATATGACATTTCCTTTCACACCCTTCTAAAAACATAATCCTAGAATAAAAATCATTAAACATTAATATTGGGCTCAGTACGAAAAGGTAGTAAGAAGGTTGGTGATTTATAGCACTGTCAGGGAAAAATTCCAATTTAGAGGAACATGGTCAGTATCTTCAAATAAGAGATTGTTTAAAAGGAAATGTGCGGTTGTCTGATGAAAGAAATCTTGTGGACTAGTCCCTCCAATCTGGATGAAAGTGTTGGACTTTATTCAGGGCTGGTTACCATGTGACCTACCCCTGTCACCCAGAATGTGTCTGTTGGGGAACAGGGGGCAAGTACTTTTTTTTGAGCAAAGCTATCTTACATGGTTGTGCTTGAAAAATTCTGAAAACGTGGAAGAGTGCAGGGATTCCGACATTGAGAATGTGTATTGACAGAAATATGGACAGCATTACATTTGAAATGTGTGTTTTTGTGTTTATTCTTGTTGTGTACCTCACTAGTTATTGTTTTGTCTTGTTTTGTTCTCTTTTTATTTCTTTTTTTTTTGTTTGTTTGTTTCTTCTTTTTATAAAAAGAATAAATATTTAAAATGAAATAGTTATGCATCAAAATATGTGTACTGGAAAGACTGTAACTTTTAAGGACTAAACCAGGACTAAAACTGGACTGAGTTAGGACACAACCAGGATTAAAATGTTTTTTGTCCGCATATGCTAGTTAAAACAGTTTAAACAGTTAAAACATGTAAAACTCTTTTGAACTTTTTAATTGGGTAGAGTAGCAAGAAATGAAGTAGAGAATGAGGAGACATTCAGGAAACTAGAAGTGCCACAGCCACCTCTATGCCACCATAGAGTTTGAGTGGAAGTACATTTCACCTGAAGTCCTCCCTGTCTGTGTGGCGCTGTTATCTGCTGCTGTGTCTGAGGCTTTGAAGCTCTGAGACTTTCAAGAGCCCTGGGACTCACCACACTCAGCACTTCCATCACCCACAGCTCCTGAAGTACTCCCTGTCCATGTTTAAAGTGCAAATGGCCATTCATTTCACTAAAATGGAATAAATATGATTATATTTCAGATTTAACAAAAAATCTTGCCTAGCTCTCTTGTTTGATCGTTTTGGTTACATTTATAATTGTACTTTCTGGTTGGACACGAGTAGAAGATGTGACATATGAAGAGGTGATACAGTGGTGGAAAGTAATCAAGTACAAAAGTTAAAGTACTGTATGAAGGTCTTACTTTTACTTCACTACATTTGAGAGCAAGTATCTGTGCTTTCTACTCTACACCACTAGATTTCAGAAAAGGAAAATTGAAAAAAAAATTGATCAGTATATATTTTTTTGTTTTTTATTTTTTTTAGTTTCTGTGGAAAATACTATCTACTCTAAATGTAAAGCTTTAGACACGCACTTCAGTACTTCTACCCAAATACTTCATATGTTACACTTTTACTTTTACTTGAGTATATTTTTTGCTCCTGTATACACTGATTCTGTGTGTGTGTGTGTGTGTGTGTGTGTGTGTGTGTGTGTGTGTGTGTGTGTGTGTGTGTGTGTGTGTGTGTGTGTGTGTGATAAATAAATGCACAACAAACTGCACAAAATAATCTTTTACACAATATGTTACAAAATACATTTTAATGCCGTCAGTATTATTTGTACAAATACAAATAATTGGCAAGGCCTTTATTTTGCTCTATACATTTTTAAACAGTGTTTTGTGCATAAATTGCGGTAGTGTTTTAATGGAATTCTGTGCATTGATGACATAGAAGGCATCTGATACACGGAGATACAGGAGGATGGGAGGGCATCTGAGGTAGAACATTCTGGTGACTCTCTCCTATCTAATCTGCTGTCACTTTGGAGGGTGATGGTTCAATTCCTGCTGAGTGTCAGACCCTCAGCCCTTCAGCAACACACTTCACTCTCAGACATGACTCACAGACGCTGGAGTCTGCCGTCAGGATTAGAACCGCTCCTCGTTACACCCATCACAAGACAGGGCCAGAACAGGGACTAAACCAGGACTAAAAGTGGACCGAGGACTACACCTGACAAGTCAAGACAGACCGATCAGGGACATCAAAGGAAGGGAATTTAGCAGCAAGAGTAGAAGTTACCCCAGTAGTTGTAGTAGAAGTAGCAGAAGAAGTAGTAGAAATATGGATTTTGATTTGATTGTTAACGTTGCGGAGAAGAGACTGAGAGCTGCTCTGGGGAAACTACCGGCTGGTAAGACGTGGAATAAAAAAGATATAGTACTGTGAAAATAACCCTTTAACCTAGTACCAGTAGATCTAAACCAGGTCTATAACAGGACTATACCAGGTCCAAACTAGGGTTAAAGCAGGTCTAAAATCAGACTACACCATTGCTACAGAAGTTCTAAACAAGGTTAAATTGAATCTAAATGACTCAAATTGAAAAGGACTCGTGTGAGTAGAGAAATAGAGAAGTAGAGTATCCAAAAGTTGCACTAAAGTACTCATAGTACTTGGGCGAACTACTGCTCAAGTAAAAGTGACAGTTTGGATGTAACATCTGATTTATAATTTGGAACGATAAACAATAAATGGTACACAAAAGTTTGGTATTTTCATAGGAAAGACACAAAAATGAGGAAAAAAACTAAATGATATGGGAAGGAGCGGTGTTTAGATCTGGTGGTACTCGGAATGCCAATGCGGAATGTCTCCTTGCGTCGTGTTGTAAAAGATTTGCAGCTGTAAATTACTTCAGAACACTGAAAATTCTTTACCTTTGGCTGGTTCACAAAAAAGTTAAGTCAGGAAGCAGTGATTAAAGGTGCACAATGCAACTTTTCTAGTGCAGGTTTCGTCACCTGCCTATATGGAGATGTTATGTTGGTTTGCTTTGAATTTCCCACATTATGGCATTAATCTTATCTCCATGGAGTCAAGTTATAGGCCAGATTTAGTAAGTAAGAATGTATGTTTTTCAAGGTATTTTTGAACAATACAAAAACCTGCAATTATATACATGTCATATATAAGTTTAATACCATACCACAGAACATTCCTTGTTCTGTGGTATGGTATCTCCATGGAGAGTGTTAACAAAGTTTACAGCAAACAAACGTTTACAGCCTCTGAAAAGGGGATTTCATTGCTCCACTCCATGTTTGCAGACAGGAATAAGGAACATGATTGACTTTTGGGATATTTCTGTAATAACAAATGTTCAAAGACAAACAACACACTCTGTCATAAAATATGACTAAAACAGGAACCAGGACTAACGTAGGATAAAGAGGATTAAATCATGGAAAATTACTGACATTCACTACTAAATAAAAAGTAGGAATTACTTACTCGTTGCTAGTCAAAAAAGAGTAAAATTACTTGTCTAAAAGTACTGCTAAAAGTACTGGTTAAGCTCCATTTCTGAAATACAAAAAAAGTACAAAATTACACAATTGTAAATTAGTACCAATAGTCAACCCAGCACAGTACTCAACTTTTAAGACAAAAAAATAGAATTGTAAGCGCGTTTTTTTAGTTTGGTTGTTTTATTGTACTAAAAAATGTTGAAAATGTGAGCGAGATTTTATCTCCACAAATCTGACTCGTACTTGGCCTGGAGGAGCCTCTGCTTTTTTGTTTCAATGAAAATGTGAATAATGGGTCTTATGATGAGTTACTTGCAATTAATCTGACTTAATCAAGTAGTAAAAAGTTGTTTTTGTTAGAGATAAGCGCCCTTTTGCCCCAGTGCTTTGCCCAGAGCAGCTTATGCTATTTCTGTCTCTGTCCATGCATCCAAACAACTGTGATCTCACGCTTGTGTAAAACTAAACCAGATTAAATATGGACCAAACCAGGACTAAGGCAGGCATAAACCAAAGTTAAGCTAATTTAAATGATTAGGTTCAATCTGAGTTGAATATAATGGGATTTTATATTTGAAAGTATCTGTTGTACTTGTGGTATTTGCAGTACTTGTAGTATTTTTCAGTTTTTACTTTTGTGATACAGAGGGTCTGTGCTTGGGCCTCATCTGGATGCAGCAGGTGAATCCATCTCATTCTTGTTTGTGCGTCACCAAAATCTGTCTCCATAGAAACACAGGACTTCCCCAGTTCCTCCTCTTCTGCTCGTTGACTGTCTTTCTTTCTTCTGTCTCCATCATCTTTCCTCCTTCTCTCTCCTTCTCCCCCTCTCCCACACTAATCTCGCTCTCATTTTTTCCTTTTCATTTTCCTCCTCTCCTGTTTCTTTCCTCCCCTTTTCTCCTGCTCTATTTACTGTTTATTCCTCTCTCCCTCGTCTAACCTTGTTCCCTCCCTCTCCTCTCCTTTCCTTCTCTCTCATGCTCTCTCTCTTCTCTTCCTCTTTTTTTCCACCTTTTGCTTCTCTTTCCATCCTCCCTCCCTTCCTTTCCCCCTCTTTCATCCTCTTCGCTCTCCCTCCTTCACTCTTATGTGTGTAGTGTCTGCTGTGTTTTTGCGTAGGAGGCCAATATGACTCATCCTTGGTTCATTTTCAACGGCTTCCCCAAGTCTCTCCTCTCTTTATGAATTAAACATCATTTCTCAGTGCAAAGCTCTCCTAGCAGACAGACAGCACCACCATGAGGGCGACTCCTGAGGTGCAGCTACATGATACCTGAGGGTAGGCTGTTCCTTTCATATACAGTCCTGAGCAAAAGCTTAGATAGGATTATAGAATGGATTATTTTGCCACACAAAATAAGATACTATAGTCCTAATCAAAAGTTTAAGATCAGTTGAATAAATGGCAAAAGTCACATTTAAACTGATTTGTTGACCTGGTTTATGATCTCCATAATTACTGAGCCTACATGAAACAAAAAATAGCTCAAAATTCTACTTTGTCAGCACAAATGAACCAAAGTAAAATTATTATCACTACATCCATCCTTGTGACCAGTACAGTAGGAGTACAGTATTTACTTGTACTCCTTTTTTCTTTTCTTTTTTTTAGATAGATTTAATGTTTGTTCACAGTTATGTTTTAAAATGTTTCTCACATAATCATAATAATGCTGACGTGTGCAAAAGATCATATACATTGCCATACATGGGTTTCAGCTTCCTGTTTAAAGGCACCATTTGGAGGACTCTTCATTACGTTTTACATATTTTTAGCAATAATAATAATAATGATAATTATAATAATAATAAAACAGTCAATAAAACCAAGTAAATGATCAAATAATTAAAAAAAAGAATACTTGTTAGAAAAAACATCTCCATGGAAACAAAAAAAGTTACACAGTGCATAGTAGCATCTGCAAACAGCGAATTGTTGAGGACTTAAAAAAATAAAATAAAAACATACACAAAAAAAGTTTCGTTCTGAATTGTTGTGCTACAGTATTTTTATATATTTCGACAACGATGGGTTGAATTTGCAACAGGTGGCTTGAATACAAGGCCTGCGTTTCCTTTAGTCCTGTAGAGGGCGTTGCAGGCCGTGAGCAGATCAGCAGCCCCAGACGCTGTGGAAATATCTGGAAAACGAGACTCGACTTTTACCACCTCCAAAAAAAACCAAACAAAAACGAAACATGTATTAATCCTAACCCTTGTTAGGGTTTAGTCCTGGTAGCTCTCCCGATTTGGGACCCCTTAAAGTCCTCTTTAAGCTACTCTAAGTCCTCTTTTAGACCCAATTAAGTCCTTGTTTAGTCCTCTTTTGAACCTTGGTTTAATTATTTTTCTTTGTTGGCTTTCATCTAATTCTTAGTTTTGATATAATACAAATAGAAAGTTCCGGAATATCCATCAGAAGTTGAGAACCTTGAGCAAGAGTCCATCACTGAGTCTGTGGCGCCTTCTAGTGATCAAATGTGGCAGTCCGGAAAAAATGAAAAAAGAAAAAAAAAACGTGAATGAACTTTCGCCTTAGCCTTTGAATGAGACAGACTAAATAAAAATGTGTGAATGAATGAAACAAACAAACAAACAAAAAACATCTCTAGGTATGTTTTCGAGGAGGCCACTTCTTCAGAACAGAATTAAAGGTAAAAAAAAGGAGTGATATTTAAGCACCAAGGTCAGCTCCTTTCAAACACAAATTTACTGCTGTGGTGTAAATTTTACAGATTTTTTATTATTATTTTTTTTTACATGTTTTTGTTTTCACCAAGTACCATTAGTATTTCCCAGACACTTCACAGTTTCATTCATTCACAACATTCTGGTCTTTGGAAAGTTCAATATCAAGGACTGTGACGTAGCCCTGTATGGCACAGCCGGGCCCCACCCTGGGCTCAGCCCAAATTAATGACATGAACCCACCCTCCTGGAGGCTCACCACCCGCAGAAGAAACCATAGTCGGGTGCCAAGAGGATTGAGCAGTTGCCAAGGGTGTCTCGACGACCCAGTCCACAGACAGCAACTACATCACCACGTTGGGGGGAAGGAGCAAGAGCTCCAGCCGTGGGGCTATGGACTCTGGAACTCAACTCTTCGAGAGGGGTTGGACACCAACTCTAACCTTTGGGGACATGCCTAAGGCCCGAACAGCATTGCAAAATAAAGGCCCTCTTGGAGTCCCTGGGAGGGGTACTGTGGAGCCCTCTGGCCAGGGCTTAGAAGAAATCAGAAAATCAGATTAGAAGCAGAAAATAAGGTTTTGCCTTGCCACACGTTCCGTTTTGTAGCAGAGGGGCATTTGATGGAAAAAAAACACATGTTCACTGCGGCTGACGAAGGTCAAAAAGGCAAAGAGCACCGGGAACGAAGAGAAGAACAATTCTCAAATTAGAGTTTCGTTACTGTGGCTCTATGCTAATTCTGTGTCTTTGGGGGTCCTATAAGGCATGTTTCTTTCATTTTGTTGAAACCTCAAAATTAACCTATAATTATCAGCTTTTGCTTTTAACGCAGAATCATCATTTTAGTAAAGAAACATAATGTGAGCATTGCGCAATATTGTAACATATCAATCAGCAATTTTACCTTATTACAGTCTGAAGTGACTTATATTGTGGTAATAATAATTCTGGAACTTAAAAACACAACATAACAGGCAGCGTTATAGACGAACTGTGAGATACATTGGCACATGAAGTGAAGACATTAGCAACAAATCATTAATAAAACATACAAACACATTTTCTTTACAATCCGAGTTCTGTGTGTCGTGGTCTCTTCGACTGGTCAAAGGGACAGCGCTGGCACCAGCTCCTGGTTGAGGTGTGATATCTCGTGCTAATCACTAGATGTTGATTTGCCACAGATCTGAGAAGTGTATGGATGGAACTCAAACACATGTTGATGTTGTTTCAGAGGGGGCTTCTAATTGTAGCACACAGCAGGATATCTCCTCTCCTTTTGGGTCTGAGAGTTCAAGCGTCTGTGTGTTAGTCTGCAGAGTCTGTGGGTCAGCTTCTTTGTGGTTTAAAGTGAAGGTCATACTCCTGCAGTAGATTCAGAAGTAGAAGTAAACTGGTATTTATAACTGATTCAATTTAATACAGTTTTACTTTTTATTTGTGTAAGTACTGAAGACATTTATGTCCATGACAATATACAGCACAAGCAAAACTCGTTCAATGTTTCAATGTTTAGGTTTTGTGTTTTTCTGAATCTTCACCTTGAATCAAAGAAACCATCCACTCTACACCTAAAGATTTTACTATCGAAACATGTGTAGTAGAGTGTAGTTTAGAGAAAAAATACACATCTCTTTTTACTGCTGTAAAGAGAGACCTCGAAAAATCAAATCTTATTCTATATTTAAATCTAATTATTAATAATCTGGAGAGCAATTCCATGAAATACATTGCGAATAAGTGAGAAGGAGAAGGTAATGTTTTGACAGTCAAAGAAAGGGAATATATATGCACATCCCAACGGAGGACAGCAAACTCACGTTTGGAGGGAATTCTGTTGGAAACCTTTTTTTTTTTTAAATTAAATACATAATTGAGGCTTAAAGATGGGCATCACCTTTAAGTCCATCACCTGCTTGCCTCCATGCTTTCCTATTCCCACAATATGACATCAAACATATGTACCTCCATGAAAGCAGGCAAACCTGTGGCGAGGTAGCCTCGCTCACAGTAAGAATACACGTTTTTTGTGCAGTAAAACCTTTACTGGAATAAATGCTAGATCAGTTTGATGCCACTGTGGAAAATTCCTGACAAAGCAATTAAGATCACACAAAGACAAGCAAGTGGTGAGTAACCCTACTAGAAAGGTCACATAGTGCACCTTTTAAATATATAGACAATGTATTTTTGAAGATTAATACAGAAAGATGTTATTGATATCTTATTCATAGAGAAATTATTAGGTTTTAGAGACAAAAAAGCTTTCCAGTTCTGTATAATAATGCGCCGGAAATGTCTCAAAACATCCCTTAAGTCTAGAACTGTGTCCTGTCCCCTGGTCTGTGCGCTGTCCGTGGTGCTGAATCATTCTCGATACCATGACCTGGATTCTCCCATTATTATTTCATCTGTGCCTCACCTGTCCCTCAGAGGCTTTTAGCAACAAAAACACGGGAAAAACTCAGGAATTAATACCCCTTTTATTTATTTAAACACATTTAAATTTTCATTATGCCACAGAAGTGTATTATTGATGGACAAAGGGGATTCCAGGAGGAGTCGGTGGAAATAAAATGCAGACTGGTTGAAAGCCTGGATCATGAATGAAAATTAAATTAGACAAATAAAAGAGCTTTGAGATTAAGTGAAATTATTTATTGATCAAAATCTCTGACCAATAAAAAGGAAATACAAACCAAACCAGAACTATCTATACCAGGTCGACACCAGAGTTACAACAGGGACTATAAACCAGCACCAAGAAAAGATGAGAAAGAAAACTGACTGTAGTTCCACACCCGATGGCCTCTCTCACATGACTACGTTTTACTGTTTTACAGAATTGGCAAGCAATTTTCTATAAATTATTTGTAACGTTCTCATTGTAATCTTAAAAGAATTTGAGGCTGGCTCAAGTCTGGAGAAGAGTTTGTCAGTTTGGTTCTCATGACCAGGAGCACACAGTGACACAGGGAGGACATGCACCCATAACTCAGGAGCAGCCGTGACCCGCCTGGTGCCCCGACCCCCGTTTGGGAAACACCTGTCTGAAAGCGCCGCTGTTGTGTCTGCGCGCGGCTCGGAGCGTCGCTCAGTCACAACCGATGACACAGACGCGACACATATCCGTTATTGACGCGCGCAGACAAGGGGCGCGCGGTGGGAGCGATAATCCGCCCCTTTTTCGCTCGAGCCGTGCAAGAGTCGCGCCACTTTACGCAGCTGGAGCATAGTGAAGGAGGCGGCACAGGCGGCACAGGCGGCAGAGGCGGCAGGACGCACAGTGGATCTCCATCTCAGACAGGAATTTATGAGAGGAGAGAAGAAGGCGCGCACCAAAGCGGCTCTGGGTGGTGTGTGCGCGCAAAGGCGGCCGTAATGGCAGCGCAGTCCGGTGAGACGTGACGGACAGGTGCACGCACAGCTCCGGATCATGGCCCCATAACGACGGCTTTCCGAGGTGAACGCGTTTTCACAATGGGGTCGTTTTCTCTCGGACACGCGTGAGAACAGCGCAGACAGGAGCGGCGACAAGAGCGGCGAGGCGGAGAGGAGGGCTTTTGTGGCGGGGAGACGGGCGGGAAAGAGTAGTGAGGAGACGAGGACGCAAGCGGCAGAGACATGGCAGCGGCGATCGCCAGCGGTTTGATCCGGCAGAAGCGGCAGGCGCGCGAGCAACACGCCCACCGACCCACCGCGCACCGGAGACGGAAAAGCCCCGGGAAAAAGCAGGGGCTGTGCAACAACAACCTGGTCGACATCTTCTCCAAAGTCCGGATCTTCGGCCTTAAGAAGCGGCGACTACGGAGACAAGGTGCGCGGGGACAAGGCTGGGGAGCGGGGCGGAAAGGAGAGCGGTGACGCGCGCGGTGCACATACAAACGCATGTGAGAAAACTGCGCGGACACTTTTACGCACATGTTACAGCAGACAGCCGCCTCATCGCTCCTCACCACGTACACACGCGCACGCACACGCACAGACAGTAGTCTATAGTGGTCCGGTTCAGTAGGGTCCGGAGCGGAATGTGGCGGCACCGCGTCTCACCGCCTCCATTTCAAATGAGTTTCACCTGTGGTGGAGGCGGAATGTGACAGAACTTCCACAGTGTTACGCGGATTGAAATCCTACACAAACTACGTGCAGCCTTAAATTAATTTGTTTGATTAGTTTAATTTTATACTGATTTAAATAGCTTATTTTATGTCTAAACATGTTACTTCTGAAGCCTATTTATAGGCCTATATAAGTCTATAACTTACCCCCTTAAATTCTGACGTACTTTTACAGTTTGATTTTTTTTTTCTGGATTTATTCCTTTTCGTCCACCATTTGATAACATGAAACATATGAAGAAAGAGTAATCAGGATCAGTTTGTACTCCAAACCAACAACTAAAAAAGCCTGAAATTTACACAATTTTAATAGGTCTTTAATTGTGTGGCATTTTTGTGATATTTGCCTTAGCTTTGAAAGGGCATTGTCAGGAGCCAACAAATGCTGACTATCTCCCAACAAGCCTGCTCCCCATCCACACGTTCACCGCAAAAAGTCCAGGGATCAAATTTTCCTTTATGCAAAGATTGTTTCCACTTATAATTAGAGTATATTAGTCATCAGAGGTCAGCTTCACAAAGAGTCCAGCCAATAGTTTGTGCTCCAAAAGGCTCAGGAGCAGCTTTAGTTTGAAATGAGGCTCAATTTACTCAGGTGTTTTAGGGAAAAAATTAAAGTGGTAATCAAAATTAAATCAAATGTTGGTTAAATCGTGATGGTTTTAGCAGTGTGCAACATGTGTTGGTGCATTGGTCAGTTTTGATCAGACAAATAAAAATATCTTGCAATTGAGATATATTTTCTATCACGTAAGCCATGGCTTTGGTTCGTCTTTGCGTTCTGGTCAAATTACTTGAAATAGTCCTGGTTTTTACTTTACTTTGGTTTTGTCTTGGCCCAGTTCTGATCTTAGTTCTGTCTCCCTTTGGTTTGGTCCTGGTTTATTCCTGGTTTTGACCTGGTTTAGTCCTAATTCTGATCCAGTTTACTTCCTTTGTTCTGGTAGAGTTCTGTTTTAGTCCTGAATAAGTTCTGCTGGTTTAAGCTATAGATGTTTCCTCTTCTGGTTTAGTCCTGGTTTAGATCTGTTTTAGTCCTGATTCATCTTTGGTCTAGTCCTGGTTCAGTTCTGGCTTAGTTCTGTTTTTTTAGTCCTGATTTAGTCTTGGTTGAGTAGGACTCTATATTAGAATAGGGTTAGAGCCCCACTGCGGAACATTTCATCACATTAGAACGGGGTTACAGAGCGAAAAGACACTTAAGATTACATAAGGTTTAGTGTAAATTGTTGAATGATGAATCATGGACATGTTTAAAATGTCTAGACACTTTTCCTTTTCTCTGAGACAAAAATGAGAAGAATCTAAAAGTGTATTGTCTGGAGGATTTTGAAATATCTTTAATATGAGTTTAATAATGTTGCTGTTTGTCAGTCTGTAGGTTCATAAAAGAGCAAATACGGCAACAGCACATGCAGGCACAGCAAGTTTAAGACAAAGAATATAGAGAGAGATGAGTTCTGGTTAAGGTCTAGTCTTGGTTAGTCACCGCAAATTCTGGTTTTGTACTGATTCATTCCTGGTTTAGTCCTGATTCAGTCCTGGTTTAGTCCTGATTCAGTCCTGGTTTAGTCCTGATTCAGTCCTGATTCAGACCTGGTTTAGTCCTGATTCAGTCCTGGTTTAGTCCTGATTCAGTCCTGATTCAGACCTGGTTTAGTCCTGATTCAGTCCTGGTTTAGTCCTGATTCCGTCCTGGTTTAGTCCTGATTCAGTCCTGATTCAGACCTGGTTTAGTCCTGATTCAGTCCTGGTTTAGTCCTGATTCAGTCCTGATTCAGACCTGGTTTAGTCCTGATTCAGTCCTGGTTTAGTCCTGATTCAGTCCTGGTTTAGTTCTGGGCACAGCGCTGGTTTAATCTTGGTTCAGTCCTGGTTCAGTCTTGTTCAAGTCCTCATTTATTCCTGGTTTATTTCAGGTTTAGCTGTTGGTTAATTCTGGCATAACCCTCGTTTAGACTTACTCATGGTTTTGACCTGGTTTAGACCTGGTTTAGTCATGGTCTAGTCCTATTTTAGTCCTAGTCCTGGTCTAGTTTGTCATAAAGTTAATATTTTTAATCATAAAGTTAATATTTTTCATAGACCATGTTATGTTCTTTTCTTTTATTATTATTATTTTTTTTTATTATGCAAAGTGTGTGTTTAAATTCAAATTTATGCTGATCAACTAAATAAATAAATAAATAATAAATGTAAGGATTGTATCTTTGTGGATTGTCTTGGTCGTTACAAACATTTATGACTTTATCTTGTGGTTTGTATCTCCTCCACTTTTGATCCTTCATAATGATTCTAAAATGACAGGTTTGAAATGGAGTAAGCGTCGGAGGAGGAGGAACACAGCTGTGAGAGAAAGACCCGAACCTTTGAAAAGATCCAGACTCAAAAGATCAGCTGGAGTCTGAACGAGTGGATCATTTTAGAGGAGAAATATTTGTAAACATTATTAAAGAAAGAAGATAATTTAGACCTGGTTTAGTCCTGGGTTAAACCTGGTTTAGTCCTGGTTTTTGTTGGTTGTTTGATTCTCGGTGGTTGTTTGATTCTCGGTGGTTCTTTGGCCCAAAACTCAAATAGAGAAAGATCCAAAAGTCTCCCACAGACTCTGCAGCTGTGCACCTGGAGAAAAAGAAAGCTAAGCAGAAATGTAAGTTTTCGACAACTTTTGACAGCGACCAAAAAAAAAAAAAAAGCATAATAATAATAATAATAATAATAATAATAATAATAACAACAATTAACAAGTTAAACTGTAGATATATGTATTTTTGCTTCTGACCATTTAGGAGCAAAAGAGAGAGTGTGTGGCAGAGAGAAGACTAGCATAAATTGGATGTCACACCTCAGTCAATGGGTGACCACCGCCAATTGAAGAAAAACAAATTGGTGAATGTGATTGGACACGGAGGGACGGCCTCGGGTAATTTACTCTTGAAGATTATAAATGCAAAAACACTGTATGATTTTTATATTTTATCTACTGTAATGATCAAAGAGAGATTGGAATGACAATAAGTGCCAACATGTTACAAACTTGAAAGCCAGTACTCTCAAGAAGTCACATCAAATTGGACACTCACATACACATTCAACTGAATGGTGAAGCTGATCCCTATATTAAAGTGACACCATGTAGTTTGCTGTTGGACAGTATGAAACATACTACAAGGGGGTGGGAAAAAACAACCAGTCTCCTGGAGACAAGCAGCTCTTTTTAGGAAGTTCTTACACTGGATAAACTAAACATCAAAGTCTTTGGCCTTACCTAAATGTGGTTGATGTGTTGGTACCAGCCAACATTCTCCTTTACCATTTTAATAATTTGTGTTTTTTGCACGCTTTTTCTTTTTTTTTTTTTTTTTAACAGCAAAATCACTGCATTGCCTCCCCATGTGTTTCAGGATCGATTTTAATGTTCTTTTACTGGCCTTTGGCCTTATCATTCAGAACTGCTTTTACCATATGAACCCTCGTAGCCCCTGCGCTCCTCCTCGGGCCCCTGCGCTCCTCCTCGGGCCCCTGCGCTCCTCCGGCAGCCGGCTCCTAGTCATCCTCAAAGTCAGGACACACACTCACGGACAGGCGTCTTTTCAGTACTACGGCCCTCGTCTGTGGAACAGCCTGTATCTAGTGTGTGTGTGTGTGTGTGTGTGTGTGTGTGTGTGTGTGTGTGTGTGTGTGTGTGTGTGTGTGTGTGTGCGTGCGTGCGTGCGTGTGTGTGTGTGTGTGTGTGTGTGTGTGTGTGTGTGTGTGTGTGTGAGGTGAGAGAGCAAGTGTACATATGTACAGCTGTTTTGTTGGGTGGGGTCCGGTGGTTGTGGGGTGGTTGGGTGGGATGTGGATATGTGTGGAAATGTTTTAATGCACTGTGAAGCACTTTGTGTTACATTTTTGTATGAAAAGCGCTTTGTAAATAAAGTTTGCTTGATTGATTGATTGATTGATTGATTGATTGCTGATGGCTAGGGAAAATAAAACTGGCTTTAGAGTCCCTCAAATCTTACCGGACAAGCCGGATTGCTAAGTAATTGATTGCATTTGCATTAGGTATTAGGTAGGTATAGGTCCTGTCTACTTATTCATATGTCTATAGTTTAGGCTCTTTTAATATGTTTTTTTCACCCAACAACAAATAATCAATTTTCCTGAAAATCGCTGTATGTGTTAACATTTGATACTTGGACCAAGAGATGCAAGGCCACTGGCTAATAATGGCAGCAACATTTTTAATTTTATTTGCCAATTATTAATAATTGGCATGTTAATAAACTTGCTGTACATGCTGTATACATGCCGCATTGTAGCCATGGGCTAATTTCCATCCGTTCTCCCACATTCACTCTCATAACACACTGTCATTCATACACCAGAATATTATTGTGTATGTTTTTAGTGGTAGGGGAAACCAGGGCACAGCTATGCAGGCACAGAGAGAACAGGCAAACTCCACACAGAACGGCCCCACGCTATTTGGGAGTCAAATCCAGGTCCTTCTTGCTGTGACGCGAGAGCACTAACTGCTGCACTAGCATGCCACCCACATTACTGACTGCCAGCCTCAGGACAGCTGTGGCTACAGATTTATGAAGCGTCAGTGTTAGAGCTCTAGAAACTGTGTGATAGAAGTCATTATTGCCATGCGTAGGTTTGTTGGTATCGCCGTTGTTCTCTATTCCACTTTCCAACAGTATAAAAATATATATCTTTATCTTAATTTTCATGGTGTAAGAGGATTTCAGGATTTTAGTCCCTGGCTTAGTTCTACTTTGGATCTGTTACTAACCAGAAACATTTTGAGTCTTTTGTTGAACTATAATTAGTGGAAATGACATCTGTTTCTGAGTTTTATTATGATAAGTATTCATGTAAACGGACATGTGTGAACGACAGAGAAGAGAGGGAGAGCATCTGACACATAGAAAAAGCTCTTAGAGCTGCCTGTAAACCTCTCCATGCTGCTCCCCTATTATGTATTCTGGTGTATGCGTTTCTTTAATGTGAAGTGTGAGTGTGAGAGAGAGACAGAGAGACAGCGAGAGAGGGAGAGAGGGAGAGAGGGAGAGAGTTAGAGAGGAGGGGGACACGGGGAATACCCTTGTGCTGCTAAGATCTCTTCAAAAATCCGCAGTGAACCACACATAAAGAAATGTAAATGTATGAGTTAAACTTCAGCAGAATCAGCATGAGTTACTGTAGAGTTTCAGACGACATCTTGTCCTCTGCAGCTCGTTACTGAAAATGATCAGGGGTGTTGCAGAGTTTCCTCTTTAAGATTTCTACTAATATACTTCAAAAAAACTAACAAACTACATTATATCATCGATTTAGAAATGTAATTTAATTGCATAAGTATTATCCAGGACTTAACCAGGTCTAACCAGGACTAAAACAAGGACTAAATAAGGTCTGAAATCAAAGAGTAGATCAGGTCTAAACGACAAGGAAGAAATCAAGAAATAAAACAGGACTGGTGTGGTCCTGTTTTACTTACAATCAAGGACTAAACTAGATCAAACTAAAATAGGTCTAAACCAGGACTAAACCAGGTCCAAAATGGGCATTAAAGCGTTACAAACCAGGTCAATTACTGAACCACACCAGGCCTTACAACTAAGAATTAGACTTTAACCAGAACTATACCAGGTCCAAAACAGGCCTAAAAATGAGTAACGAACAAGGTCTAAACCAGATCGAAACCAGCTCTAGTCCAGTGTGTGCATATCTTTACAGTAGTGAGTGAGGGAGAGAGGGAGGGAGACGGGGAAATACCCTTCTGTTGCAGACGGAGCTGGAGTTGGATGTTGTTTCCATGACGACGGGGTGGAGGATCAAAGGGACTGGGAATCTCCCCGGTAACAGACAGAACGACATTACCTTCAGGACGGACAGGATGGAGAGGGGGGGAGAAAAAGAGGGATGGGGAAAAGAAAAGAGGGAAAATGGAGAACGTGACAGCGCTGACAGTTCACACACAGAGGAGGGAAAAGGAGGAGGCAGAGGAGCATGAGAAAGGCGGACATCTTGGAAAACACCAAAGATTATATTCATTTCAGGAAACATTTAGTTTTTCATCAGACAGGAGTGTGTGGAGTCCTTTTCTCAAAGCAGAACTTTGAAACATCCAAAAGGAAAATACAAACACTACTACTACTAAAAATATTGGAAAATGAGTTTTTATTTCAATATTATTTATATTATTATAAGAAGTGACAAGAAATAAACACATTTTGGTTGTACTTTCAAAAGATATGCCAAAATGTGTCAAGAATCTGTCTGTCTGGGACCAAACTTGGATCAGTCCTGGAACTAAACATTGATCAGCCCAGGATTAAAGCAGGACTAGAACAGGACCAAGCTAGAAGTGTGAATGCAGCCTTAATCAGGACTAAATGGAGACTGAAAATAGAAACCAGCACTTAAACCAGGGACTAAACCAGACTCTTTCTCCTCCTCTTGCCACATGGAGTCTCTAAATTGGGTCACGCCTGGCTCGTCCTCAGTCTTGGTGTTCTGCTGAGGCTCCCAACAAAAGGGATTCCCCCAATCCTGGTTTAGTCTGGGTTTAGTTCTGGTCTCTAAGGTTCAGTAGAAAATGGTGGGGCGTGGTGAACAGAGGGAGGGACCAGACAAGGGAGAAGGAGAGGGGGAATGCGGCAAAAATAAGGAGCTGAAAAAACAGATCAGTTGTTTTTTTGTTCTTTATGTATTTATTTGTGTATTTGTTTACTCCCTCACAGAACCACAGCTGAAGGGAATCGTGACGCGACTCTTCTGTAGACAGGGCTTCTACCTGCAGATGGCGCAGGACGGAAATCTGGACGGAACCAAAGACGACAGCACCAACGCAAGTCAGTATACAGATCATTATGGGGATGGGACAAAATCTTGTGTCACAAGATCTCTCAATATAAAAATGTAAGATTGTGCACACATGAGGACAATGATCTTGTGAAAATAACCTAGTTCTTTACTCCTTCTCTCCTGAGAAGTTGTAGTTCCAAAAACACAGTGCTACAATGACCAAAGCATTATTAAATTAAATAACCATAATTGCAAGGATAAAATTGTGAACTGAATTGCACAATTTGTTTATTATGAATAATATTTTTGTGGACCCAGTCTTGTGCCATGTATTTTCATGAGAAAATTGTGTCTCATCCCATCCCTAGATAATTTTATATCTAAAACCTAACCTACCACCAAATCAAGTCAAAGTACAGATATCACCAACGTAGAAACTCTTTCAAAAGTGGTCATCTGGACATTGTATTTGAAATGGAGACATTTCGATTGCCATCCAGAAGTAATTTTCAATTTGAAGGTAGTGCACGGAGAGCTAAAATGCATTTATTTTATTTTGTTTTATTTATTTATTTTTCTTTATTACATTTAACAGAACATGACACAGCAGGAAAAGTGAGAGGAAAAAAATGCAAATAAAATCTCAATAAAACTATATTGCCCAACATACAGGTTTTAGGGGGGAAGTGACACAAAAGTGAAGGCAGGAGAAAAACTAAAAAGTAAATTAAATAAACAAGTTAATACGCCCCTACATCTAGACTTTAAACTCAAAACATAGGCTGCAAGGCGGATTAACAAACAGAAAACCAATTAACCAAACAAACCTTAATATAATAAGGACAGCAAATGCAAATGACCATCGCTGTGTGTCCTGCATCTTTGCAATTAAAACACACACCAGCTCAAACAAAGCCTTACTAATAACTTTGGCTAAACGCACACACGACTCCTCCATGGCAAACAACTAACTAGCTATTTTAAACACTGCTGGATGGTGGTACAACACCCTGAGGTGCCACTCATTATAAATGCATGCGTCTTACCTTTGTGTGTCATTTCACACACACACACTTAATTTCAAATAACTCTCTTTTGGAGCTGCTCACGGATGGGGCCAAACTTCTTTCTCAGCTGTAGAACTCCCGTGGCCAAATCTGGATAAACATGAGCCCACTGGCAGTAAAACTGCCTCTTTGTCACAGTAGAAGAGAAACCGCATTCTCAAAGCTCGTGGGTGCATCCGCGGCACTGCTTTGGCTGACTCTGTGCTCTTTCCAGCAAAGCCTGTGACTCTTTGCTTCCCACCAACATGTTGGGTGTCAAATACAAAAGTGGCACGTGTCAGTCCATTCGACAGCCTCTGGCCCACCCGCAAGCCTCAAGTTGTTCCAACATGACCTGGTCTCCACGTCCTCCATGGCCTTGTTTTTTGTTTGCAAAGTGTTTGTGTTAGCTTTCAGTCTAATAATCTTGGTTTCAGGTTTCTCAAGGCTGCTTCCATTTTGTTGAATCTTGTGGTAAAATCTGTCCACAGAGTTCAATGTTGCCAGTACACCGACCCTTGTTCAGCAGCCAGGGCATCCATGCCTTTGCTGGCCTCAGGGAGTCCAGTGCCAAGGAGTTTATAGTTTAATATCTTTGTCTGTTTGGATTACAGCTAACTCTACTCATTATATGTCTTGTTCTGCTAGCCATTACCTAATGCGTCATTTTACCAATATTATGTGTGTGACTACACAGGCGCCATCCCCTATGTTCATTATCATTTTTAAGTGACACAATTAAAAAGAGCGACAGTAGAACTGAAATCAGGGCTTTCATCCTGAAAACACATGTCTCCAATACTATACAAAGATTCTGATCATTGGACTAAGGTGGATTAGTCCATCAGGGACATGCATGGCCGCTACCAAAAAGTATGAATGCTTATGAGGAAAAGAAGAAAGAAAAAAAAAATCACAGGACTGAAAAACACCACAGATTTCTGCAGTATATAACACTAAACTCTGTAAACACTAAACTCTGTAAATCTGAGGTGATATACATTTGATTTTGTTCTAAATGAAAGGTGACCAATGAGCTCATCTGTTTCAGGAGCTGTTTCTGTGTCTCTGAAATAAATACATTTGATTGCATAGTTCTGGAGTTTGGCTCATTGTCTGTTTTTTACAGAGGGATATATCAATGGTGATCAGACGGATATAACCCTCTGTAAAAAAAAAAAAAAAAAAAAAAAAAGATTAAAAGAAAGATTATTCTGGACTTGCCAGTCAACACATGCCCTGCCATTGGTCCACTGGAGCAGGGATGGACTTTGTAATGTTGGGTTTATTCTGGTCCTGTCAACACCCTCAGATCAATATTAGTGAACGGTCCAAATGTCAAGCCAAAGAAACAGATTACACCGACCTTTAACAATTTAATTTATGTGTTTTATAATTAAAACCAACTCTTAGACCATACTTCAGTCAGACAGGGAATATAGTTCAGAGAAGTAAACTGAAATAACTTGCAAAACTTAGAAAATGAGTTTAAAAGCTGCACTAAAGTTTATGTATGTCAATGTGAACTGTCCATGGTGCTCAACCAAAGTGAACTTTTTTTTTTTTTTAACTTTTATTTTACCAGCCAAAACATTAAGAACAAATTCTTATTTAATGTTTACCTGAGATAATTTAAAAGTCTTCCTGTTGATGTCTGGGTTTATAACCAGAAATCCAAAAAGTAAAAAACAATACTAGTCAAATTGAAAATAAAAAGATTGGACATTCTGCACAAAGGCTGACACATGCACTTAGTCAGGACTAAACCGGTTCTGATATAGGCCTGGTTTAGTCCTGACTTAGTCCTGGTCTGGTCACATTTAAGATAGATTTTTAATCTATTAAGCCCATAACAAAGACTAATCAATAACACATCAGAAATCAGAAACAGTCCTAAAAATAAATCAGATTATCATTAGGAACACGGCCTACTCCACACCACATTCTCCATTTGAAAGAACTCCAGGAGGTCCTAATGTTTTGGTTGATGTTAAAGTAATAATCTTTTTTTTTTTCCCATCAGCTCTGTTTAACCTGATCCCAGTCGGACTGAGAGTCGTGGCCATTCAATCGAGTAAAACTGGACTCTACATCGCTATGAACGGGGAGGGACATCTGTACACCTCTGTGAGTCCTTAAACAGTGAAACTACAGCTCTATCCTTCAAAATCAGACAGTTATGACAACTTGCAAAACAAAACAACAATATAAAACTCTTTTTCTTTAACTGGATACACTATAACAGAAGCTTTAGTTGTAGTAGAAGTAGTTGTGGAACTAGCTTTAGCTGTTGCAAAAGTAGTTGTTGAAGCACCGCAGCCATAGCTATGTACTATTAATAGTAGTTGTAGTAGTTGTGATATTTCGGGTCACCTTCGGAAACATCTTTTCTGTCTTCAAAATAAAAGCACAGACAATCCAATATGAAATCCCTGTGTAGCTGGCACTTTCAAAATAAAAGACCCGAAAATCAATGCTGCAGTGGAACTGTCCCAAGTTTGGTCCCACATGTATCTGGACTTTTCACAAACAATGAAGAATCTATCGGGACCTTTTCGTTTTATTTTTCTGCTGTTGGGAAAGTTTAGTCCTGAGAATACAGTATGTGTTGAGAAAAATTGACCTTGTTTAACTTTTTGGACAGACGAGATTTCTGTTAAAGCAGAAAGTGCCAGAAATGTCTGGAATAACTGCAATCATGTTTGCCCTGGTTTAGACCCTAGTTAACTCCTGGTTCAGTCCCTCATGAAGGCCTGGTTTAGTCCTGGAAAGTATCCCCATTTCTGTGTAACTCTTATCCCTTGAAGACTCTTTGGTTTGGCCCTGATTCAGCCCTGATTTAGCCTTGATTTAGTCCCTGGTTTAGCACTGGTTTATCCATGATTTAGTCCTGATTAGGTCCTGGTTTAGTTCTAGGTTTAGTCCTTGGTTCAGTCAAGGTTTAGTCTAAATTTAATCCTGGTTTAGTCTTGATTTGTCCTTATTTACTAATGCTTGTTAGGTGACATTCTACCAAAGCAAATCTCTAGTTAGACAGATACAGATCCCCCCTCCCTCCAGTCTCTCTCTGTAGTCTGAAGGAGTCACAGATGAGAAAATATTCATGTGTCAATAATTAAACAGGGATTTCCTCTTTTCCACCGACAAACAAAATATTTAGTAAGATAGATCTACTCCAAAATCTACTCTGAATCCAATCCGCAGAGGGGAAGGAGAATGGGAGGGCATCTGACACACAGGGATATGGGGGATTGTAGTTGATTTGTTGGAGCCTGTGTTTAAAGTGGGAGTGTTTTCATTCCACACTGTTCATTATCACAGCCGTAATTACCCCGGGGACGACTAAACAATCAGACAGGCTCCAAACAACAAGAGAGAGGAGGAGGGAGGGAAGAATGAAGGAGGGAGAGCAATGAGAGAGAGAGAGAGAGAGAGAGGGAGAGGGAGACTAAACAATCAGACAGGCTACAAACAACAAGAGAGAGGGAGCGAGAGAGGAGGAAGGAAGGGGAGAGAGCAAGGAAAGACAAAAAGAGACAGAGGAGAGTGGGGAGAGAGAGGGAGGCTAAACAACAGACAGGCAACAAGAGAAAAAGAGGGAGATATTTTATTTAACCCTTGTTGATATCTGCATCAACATGTGCTTGAGAAAGAGGGCGCTGAGGAGCAGACATGTTGGACTGTTCAGAAAGACCTGGTGTCAGTGAGTTCAGGAGTGAGACAGCTCTTGATTCAGTATTTGCCCAGGTCTCAGGACCAACTCAGTTCAGTCTGGTTTAAACCTGTCAGGGCAAGATCTGAGCCTGAATCCTGGTCAGGAGTATAAACCCTTCTCCAGATCTCAACGGACTTACTTACTAAAACCAAGCACTTTTGGTATTTAAATATTTGCTATTTCCTAGCTGTGCTGTGATTGGCTGAGGGTCTCTTGAAACCTCCCCTGATTGGCTCTTGTGTTTCCTGCTGAACTCTTGCTATCCCTCCTTTACTTGGCGTAAGCGTCTGCACACCTTCATGTTATTGTCACTCGGCTCAGGTTTGGCCCAGGTCTCCTTGGCAACGGGAGAAAAAAAGCATCACCGTGGAAACGAGCAGTGCCGTTACCCACGACAACGGCGATGTAATGACGATGTAATGACAGAGGCCAGACAGATGTGCAGAGAACATTTCAGTGAAAACCTTTATCCACATTTAAATAAAGTCTACTGTTTTACTGGATCCTTAACTGGACCCTGGCTCAGATCTGGTCCACTGCTCCTGACAGCTTTAACCCAAAGGCACTTAGGGAGTAGGGGATAATAATAAAATAAAAACCCGCATTTATGAAATGTGTATTTAAAATCTTACATTCACAAACACTTATGCTTTGGAATATGACAGTAATGAGGACACTCAAAATATCATTTGTTCAGAAATTTCTACAGTATGGTCTTCTTACAAAATTACAATAACTCAATGAGATTAATACCATGATAATAATATTACCAGACATCTTAAATGTTGTAATTGATTTTGTGATCTGTCGGCAGGAGCTGTTCACGGCGGAGTGTAAATTTAAAGAGTCTGTGTTTGAAAACTACTACGTGATCTACAGCTCCATGCTCTACCGGCAGAAGGAATCCGGACGGGCTTGGTACTTAGGACTGAACAAGGAGGGCCAACCCATGAAGGGGAACCGCGTAAAGAAGACCAAAGCTGCTGCACACTTTCTACCCAAGCCCATAGAAGGTACAACAGTAGTAGTAGTAGTAGTAGTAGTAGTTGTCAAACTTGGAACTGAACCTCCTACTGTTGGTGTATTAATAGCAGCAGTTGCAAATGTAGCCACTAGTCAAAATTTTTCTTTTCTCTTGTTTGAGTTGCAAGCAAAACAAACTCCTGCACTTCACTATGTAAAATGTTTTTTCCCAAACTGGAGAGAAAAATATTTTGAACTTGGAAATTGGATTGTTTTTCCGCTTGACTCTCTTCTTGCCTGTGCTTCTGTAATTTAGGTTTCAATAATCCACTCACCCATTTTCTTCCGCTTGTCTCGGGCCGGGTTAAGCAGGGATTTCCACACACACTCTTCCAGGAGAATCCCAAAGTGTTCCCAGGCCACAGAGATAGCATGTCCAGCATGTCCTTGGTCTATCCCGGGGCCTCCCCCCAGTGGGATATACCCGGAACACCCCCTCAGGGAGGCGTCCAGGAGGCAACCGGAACAGCTGGCTCCTCAGGACATGGAGGGACTCTACTCCAAGCTCCTCCAGTGTGACTGAGCTCCTTATCCTAACTCTACGGGGGTACACAGGCACCCTGCAGAGAAACTTACTTCATCCGCTTGTAATCATGATCTTGTCCTTTCAGTCATTGCCTAAAGGTCATAGGTGAGGGGAGGAAAGTAAATTGAGTAGTCGAGAACTTTGACTTTCGACTTTCAACTCCTCCTTCACCGGTCCGAAACAGTCACATGGCTGTCACGCGATGTTGATAAAACATCCCAGTCCCACACACTTACTCTTCTCAGATACTCTAGATGGATCTCATCCACCCCTGACTTCATCTTGGGTGATGAATAAATTCGCCTCAAACGGAGATTGGGATTGAGGAGATTGTCAGATCTCACCCACACTGTAAACGGTGTTGGTGAAGCACTGCTTCCTCCTCCTGAGGTGAAGTGGACAATTAACCAGAATTTCTTTGAGGCCGACCGATATTCCTTCTCTATGGCCTCTCAGAACTTTTCCCAACCCTAAATTTTTGCCTCTGCGGCCGCACAAGCAGTGCTTTGGGCCTGTCGGTATCTGTCAGATGTCTCAGGAGTACCAAAAGCCACCAGGGCCCAATGATGATAGGAGTCCTTCTGCGGTCTGACGGCATTCCTTACTTCTGCAACAAACACCAGAGACCTTACGACCATAGCTCTGAGCAGCCAAATTGATGGCGAGAACATGGTACAATCTAACTCAATGCCGCCAGACTCCCCCGGGATCCAGGAGAAACTTTTCTGAGGGTATTAAGACCCTGCTGATAGAGGGTGGTGTCTGTTGTTCACAACAGACCCTCACGATGTGCTTGGGTCTGCCAAGTCTGTCTGGCTTCCCCCCCTGCCAGCGGCTCCAAGTCATGAACAGTGACTGTATGTAGTACAAAAGTCTAGTATCACCCACTGACATCGCCCCAAAAGAACAACGGGGTCCCCAGTTGCCGCAATGCCCAGTACCCCTCCGAGGAACTCCAAGAAGGCCGGTACTCTGTAGTGCTGTTCGGCCGATAGGCCAACACAACAGTGATAGGCCTGTCCCCGACCCAAAGGCGCAGGGACCCTAATCTCTCGTTCATTCACTGAGGTGAATGCCAACACGTGACGGCTGAGTTATGGGCTATAAACACACCACACCAGCCCGCCGCCTCTCTCCATGGGCAGAGTCCAGCCCTCTAATGGAAAATGGTTCCTGAAGGAAGGCTGTGAGTGGAGATGAGCCCGACTATCTCTAGCCAGGTACCTCTCAACCTCCTACACAAGCTGAGCTGAGGTTTCTCTTTTTCCTCCTCAGTTGCGATGTACCGCGAGCCGTCTCTACACGACGTCGGAGAGACTGTGCCTAAATCTGCTGCCCCATCGTCAAAAAGCGCCACATCCGGCCCAGCACTGGTGAATGGAGGCAAACCACTCTGCCAGCCCAGCAACGACCCAACATAACAGCGCCTGCACTGAGGAGCCAGGACAGTGCCCCCAAGAAGTGACATGGGGCAGTGCACGTAACTCCGCCCCCAAAAAGACCCCAAAACTGGACCAAAAGCTGGACCGGATCTGAGGCAGGGCCAAGGCGAGGTCCCAACTCTGCTTGGATGATTGGGTGGATCTGGAGCCTCAGCACAGGTGACGATGTTGCAGCCAGTGAGAGCAGAAACAAGAAATTTTTGTTTGAATGTGAGAGATGGAGGCTCTGACAATGCATGTGCAAAATCAAACAAATTGGTCAAACTGTTTGTGCCAGTTCTTAGCCTTGAGAAAGAAATGTGTCTTTTCTAACCCAGGCTTAGATTTGCTTTGGAGAAGTCTATACTTAGTGTAAATATTTTATACTTTAGTGCAAAATTTAGGGCGCTGGGAGCAAACCATCTACATGTACAAGTTATCTGAAGGAAAAGTGCACATTACAGACTTTGTGAGGCCCCTTCCCTGCACTGGGCACGAGGTAAACAAGTACCCTTAACCCCCCCTTGCAGATCTTTGTAACAGATAGCACCTTAACCAACAATGTACACAAATTAAAAAAAGTTTTTCCTATCAACCTCCACCTCTCACATCCAAACAGAAAATTATCTAAACAGAGACTTTAAATGAACTAAAGACACACATGAAATGAAGGTTGTGTTAAAATGTTTAAATTATTTTATTTGACAATCTTGCTATGTTGTGTTGGTCTGTGTACCGTGCGTTTAGGAGCCGCTTCTTTCCCAACCAAAAGCAAAATCTATAATCAAAACAAATTAAAAATATTCAATTGTGCAGAGAAAAGCAGAAATTCAGAACAAAGTATTCAGAAAGAATCAGTCAGTCATCCAAAATGTGACCAGAAGTGAGCAAGAAAAACAAACTGTGCTACAAAAATCACCTCTAATAAAATATATTTATTTTGGAAAACTTTATTTGAATTTCACCATTGTTCTGGTTTAGTCTAAGTAAGGACCTACTTTAGACCTGATTAAATCTTGGTTTAATCCTGGGTTAAGTTTAGACCTGGTTTGGACATGATTTTGACCTTATCTGGACATTGCTTTAATCCTGATTTAGTTCTGGGTTTACATTAGACCTGGGATTAGATTTGGTTTAGTTGTCGTTTAGTCTTGGTTTAGGTCATCACTACTTCAACTATAATATCTCATGACATATAGCACAGTAAAAGTATTTGTCCAAAATAATTAATAAATGATGTATTGGTGGCATCCTCTGCATGAGTCACCAGGGGGCGCTCTAGTGGACGTAGCATTAGCACGTAGCAGTCAGTGTTTACATGGAGTAGCAGAAGAATAATAATCTGTAGTTCTCAGATGAAAACGTTTCTAGTTTTTCTGTTGCCTTCCCGATACTTGAAACTAAAGGAGCGCATGAGGGTCGGGTCAAACAGGGTCAAACAGGGTCAAACACAGCCACAGCAATGAACTACACTACCCACAATGCACCACACATCCCAGAAGGAATAACACTATACCCCAATGCCGAGCAGTGGGAGAAAGTTTGAGCTTAGTTATTAAAGCAGAAAGTCTGAGACAAGGGACTTTTTTATATTTTTAAGGGACACCAGAATGTTATGAAAGAAATATTTTTTGTTTTGTTTTGTTTTATTTATTTATTTATTGTTGTTTTTTACTCTGAGGCATTTCACAATCACAAGACACATTTGGATTAATAAATGTATACTTTTTTATTTGGTTAAGAATTTCATAAAAACTTTTTTGGAATTAAATACATTTTGTTCTAAGTAGTTTTAGTAGTTAGTTTTACCTGGTTTGGTTGAGATCTTTGTTCAGACCTGACCAGAGTTGCCCTTTTTATCCTGGTTAAGACATAGACAATGTTCAAGACATGTCATCTGGACACAGTTTTAAAAATCAGAGAAACACAAATTGATGATTTGTGATTTAGCCCTGCCGTCTGGGTGGAGTTTTAATAGCTTGCCTTTTTTACGAATATGTTTACACTGCCTTAGTTTCATCTAAAACTACTATGCTTTTGTTACTCTTAGACATGTTATAGGCCACTAAAATCCTATTGTAGTTTGCCTGAAACTCCCTCACCACTGTTAAGTACCACTTAAATTATGATTGGATTGTTTTCTCATTTGACCCAAGTAATTATATTGCTCTATTTTTTTGTGTGCCAGTTGTTTACTGTTGTAAAACAACAGGCAAATTAAATCTCAAACCATCATTTCTGTTTAAAGTGGGGTTCTCTTTTTTCAAACGAGTGATTTGTGGCTTTGAGATGAAGATGCACAGCGTACTGCAATCCAGAATTTGAGTGCCTTCTGTGTTGATGCAGTCTTTTGTGCAATGGCTGTTTCATCTCACTATGATGACACTCATTGCATTCGTCCTCGCTGCACTGGATTGAATACACTATATCGCTCTGTTTCTGTTTCACACTAAAAACTGAGCAATGTAATCACCTTGATCAAGTGAGAAAACAAAAGTTAATTTGGTGCTGAACAGTGGTTAGGAAGTTTCAGTCAGACTGCAATAGGACTTTAATGATGCAACCCTGGGTTAACAGTAACAAAAGCAGGGTGATTTCAGGTTAAACCAAGGCAGTGTAAATATACTGAAAACAAAGGCAAGCTATTTTCAAGGAAACTCCTCCCAGACAGAGGCCAGGGGTTAGTCAGCCTTGAGCAGTTTAAATTCAAGTTTCTCTAACCAGTTCCACCGATTGAAAATGACTTAGATGAAAGTCAAAACGACTTTCATAACTGTGTCTAGATGACTACCTCTCAAACCTGGTCTATGATGGATCACACCTGGACAATTGAGGCATTAAATCTTAACCTCTTGGTTAAGATCTTGGTTTGGTCCTTGTTTAAGTCTCAGTTTAGACCAGGTCTTGTTCAGGTTTAGTCCTGATTTAGATCCGGTTATGATGGTTATGGTTAAGTTAGGTCAAGCCAATGTAGACCTTATTTGCTGCACGGTGGCTGAGTGGTTGGCGTCTCTCAGAGTATAAGATTCTGGGATCGATTCCCAGACGTTCCTTTCTGAGTCTGTTCTTAACCCTCTTAACCCCTCTGGTTTAGTCCTGGTTTAGCTCTTGGTGCTGCCCTGAAAAGCCTGTCTTAGCCTTTCTAATTACAAATTCATCAAAAAAGTTCAAGAACATTTTACAGGTTTTACAACACAATCTCCTCCTTCACACCATACATTTATATTGCGGCTCTTATATTTTGAAAATCTCTCTTTTTGTCAGCTTATAAGTAATTCGTATGTTCAAAGCAAGTACATTTGAACAAAAGAGAAATTAAACCAAAAATATTAAGACCCATTTGAACCTCTCACTGTGAAAATACGAAATAGTCCTCCAAAATGTAAACGTAAATTCAATGTAAAACGGAGGACGTACCACAAACTGTGAACTGTGAGTTAGAAAGATCAGAACTCAGGAAAAGAGGGACAGTTTAAAAAATAAAATACAGGAAAAGAGAGAGGAACGCTGGACAATAAAATACATTTTGAGTCCTTGACTGTTTCTGTGGTCGTCTGTTGAAATTGAATTGTAAAAATCCACTGTGTTGAAAAAATTGGGTTAAAAATAACAAAACGTGTCAGTGTTTTGGGACTGGAGAGTTAAATAATAATATGTAATGTCTAAAATATCACTCATGCATTTAACACTAGAACTAGAAGCAGTTAAACCAGACAAAGCCTGGTTTAGTCCTGGTTCAGAAGTTGCTTTTGTTGCTGGAAATCTTGTTTACACCTGAGCATAAATATAAAAAGTGAAATAGTTTTGTCTGAGTTGTTCTGTCCCAAAGTCAGAAGTTTCATGTGAACAGAATTGTTCTGGTCTGAATGTGAAATCATAAAATATTTGTGGAAACTGAGAAATTTCAAAGTAAATGCTGTAGATTCTAGTGCCTCTGCGCCGCGTCCACAACAAGGGACTTTTATTTTGACTTTGTTTTCAAAAACTCAAGACCAATTTATCACTAGTAAAGAACTGCTTTAGATCTGGTTTGTCCCATTTAAGACTTGATCTAGACCTTATTTATTCCTAATTTCCACAGTTCAGGGTTAGGCCTGGTTAGGTCCTGTTTAGTCCTGGAATAAATTCTGGGTTAGACCTGGATTCAACTTGGTTTAATCTTGGATTAGACCTAAATTAGAACTGGTTTAGTCCTGGTTTTAATCATGGGATAGACCTGGTTTAGTCCTGGTTAAGTCTTGGTTTAGACCTGGCTTATTCCAAATTTCAGAAATCAATGCTTTGGACCAAATACAAACCTAAAACTACAGCCTTTTGTCTCCATTGTTTTGTCACAAAAACAAAAAACTAAACTTAATTTAAAAATGTATATTTTCATGTAAACTTGTCATTGATGTGGACGCGGCTCTTCTCTCAGTTTCCTCAGATTCTTCAGTGAAATTGGACTAAAGTTTGTGGGTTAATCCTGTTTCTGTATTTACATGTTTTTAATATTTACATGTATTTAACCCCTCGTATGTTTAAAAGTCTGTGACCGAGTCTGTGCTGTGATGGGTCAAACCGACAATCAAAACTTCAATGTCCACAAAAAGAAAGGGGGAAAAAAAAAAGAATGATGAGAGAGAGGGGGATGCGTCTAAAACTAAAAATTGAAATCTGAAATCAATTTGGTCTAATCGAAGCCCCTCTCAAATAACAAAGTCCAACCTTAGCACTTATCATTATTTTACATGAAATTGTTATGAATTAAATTTTCTCCTACAATTGAAATATTTTCTAGATGGACAAAGTGGACAAACTCAGCATAGGCTGACAATGGTTACTGTTAAAATGTGTGGAAAACATTTTGATGCTAAAATAATAATTCTGATTCTGGTTCAAAATTTTGCCTCAGTTTTACAAAATTGCGGGAACCATTAGTCGTAATATGTTGTTTTATTAGGAAGCAAATTTATTGACATTCTAACATGTTTTCATTTTTAGGTAAATGGTCATGTTTATTGCTTTAAATTGTGGACAACATTTTGAGGCAGAATCCACCGAGCGACTTTGGACCTGATGCTGTTTGTGTGAAGTCCTTTTCTGTATTAATATTATTATGCAAAGAGTTACATGTACAGTTTGTGTCCATTCTATACACGCAAATATTATTGAATAAAGATTTATACAAGGAAAATTAGACTTTTTGTTTCAGAGCCTTAGCTCCGTCTGAAATGAATCATTGTTAAAAGCAAACATTTTTATGGTACAAAACTATTACGTCTCTATGGCAACTGAACCTTGTCAATCGCATTTAAGGAAGAATGTCTTTTATTATAACTGAAAATTACAGTGTTATTTTTGATTCTCATGTAACAGGTGAGTCAGACGGAAGAAAAACATAATTTAATGTTGTTGAAATTTCTCTGATCATTCTTTCAGTTTCAGAGAAGGTTTATTCTGAGTTTAGTCCCTGGTATAGACCTGTTTTGTCCCATTTAAGTACTGTTTTAGTCCTTAGTTTAATGTCTGGTTTAGTTCTTATTTAAAGTTTAATCTTATTTAGTCCTGGTTTAGCCCTGGTTAGTCTTGAGTACCTCCTGGTCCTGGTTTAATTTCTGCTTTAAACCCCGTTTAGTTGCTGATTAAGACCTGGTTTAATTCGGTTCAGATCCAGATATAAAATCCTATTATAGACTAGTATTTCATCCTATTAAAATGTATATGCAGTATTCCACCTCTTAATTAATGCCTTACTTCCTAAGGAGAAGAAGGGGGGTTGTTTCCACTTGTTAAGGATGCTGTGGCCGTCGCCGTGGTGACTAACGAGCAGCTGTGACAGAGACGTGTGATTGGCCGATCAGTATTCAGGGAGCGTGCTCAGTACGTGTCAATTACACCTCAGACTCATGAGAATAGAACTGGATCTGGACATAGTTTAGTCCTGGTATAGTTCTGGTTCAGTACCTAGTTGAGTCCTAGTTTAGCCTCTGGTTTAATCAGTGGTTTATTTCTAGTTTTGTCCCTGGTTTAGTCCTGATTTAGTCCTGGTTTTGGCTGTGATTTAATCATAGTTTGAGTCCCAGTTTCAGCCCTGGTTGTTTGTGGTTTTGTCTTGTTTTATCCCAGTTTAATTATTGTTTGAGTCCGTGGTTTAGTCCAGATTTAGTGTCTATTTTGGTTTGGTCTCCACAGGCGACTTGCTGCCGTAGTAAATGTTTTTTTCTGACATTTCCAAACACTGGCCTTTTCTGCAAACACTCCTGTTCATGTGCACGTTCTGGTTCTCGTGCACCCTCACATGTGCTCTCTTCTTGTGTGCACCCTGGTTCACATGCACACTCTCAGGTTCACGTGCACGCTCGTATGACGCAGATCCAGAGGAAATATCTCCAGGTGTAAGACCCGCTCCATGAAAAAGGTCAAAGAGAAAGAAACAGGCTTCAAAACAACAATGACTGAAAAGAAAAACAGATAAAAAATAAAAGTCACAAAGAAAATGTTCTTCTGGGTTTTCTCCTTCCTCCTCTCATAAATGTTTCACAGATTTGATTTAAATCTCATGTATCCTGCTGAACTGTCTTTTCTCACTTTAACCCTGTTCTAATGTAGTGTCCTGGTAGTCCCATTTTGGTCCTGCTTTAGATCTTGGTTTAGTCCTAGTTCAGTCCTTATTATAGTGTCTGGTTCCATCTATGTTCAGTTCTGTATCTTGTGTGGAATTAAATGTAGTTTAAAAAAAAAAAGCTCCTCAAATGTCAGAAAATGTCAGACTGAGTTCGGTCTTAAAGTCCAGAGAACGGTTTTTAATGCCACAAAGAGAGAGTACTGGGGGGCTACTTGGTACTATTTATTGATAATTAAGTCATGTTTGGTTTTCTTTGCATTTGCCTCGAGCACTACCTACGATGCACTGCAGCTGCTCCCAAAGTCAAAGGTCAAGATCACACCTGGGGCTGTGCTTTAATGTCCAGTTTCCGAACTATCAGACTCCTATCTCTGCTCCTCCGGCTGTTTCCTGTTTTAGAGCTTTTCATAATAAATGAGTGATGAATAAAACACAGGTAAATATTAAATCTATTTGAGTCCAGGAGGTCACTATGGAAAGTGGAGGGGTCAGAGAGATGACAACATATTTCTAAACTAAATAAAACAAGGGGAAACTATGCTAAAATGTCCTAATTTCAAAAATGTCTAAACCTGCAGGACTGGAACAAAGGAATAAATTGTATAGGTTTACAAATTCTCTCCTGCATAATTTGAGAAATGGAACAAAACATTTCCAACCATTACTACAAATAAACGAGTACATTCCCACAGGTGGTTGAAGTGTCTTGCCCAAGGACACAGAGCCAGAATTAAGGTAAGAGAAGCAGCAGCGCCGTTTACTGTTTGAACAAAGTAACAGCTTCTTGTTGGCGGGTGCTATCCGTGGTGCTGAAATAACATTAATAATTTATTAATAAACAGAAGACAGAAGCTTCAAGTCATTTCTTTACAGTTTACATTAAACTTACACCACTGAGTTTCTTTTAGCACCATGCCAAATATGAGAATCTGGGTTCCTTCTCTCACTGTGAGGAATGTGAACAAAAGCTTTATGTTGGCAACATTAAATTATGTAAACATTTGTGTTTCTTGCACCGCTCCTTCAGATATGATTTTCTTTCTCATTTTTGTGCCTGTCCTTTGTGCTTTATTTAATATTTTAAACAGACATAAAATTGCGTTTAACGTTAACAACAGATATTCAGGTAAAAATTCCTTATCTTAAAAATGCTTTTGGTTCCCCTCTGCAAACAGGCATGATTTGTTTTTGTTTTTTTAATTGTCCCAGATTTATTTTTCAAATACAAAAAACAAAACAAACATTTTATTAAAGAAGCAATTATGAGATTACTTCTCTGTATTTAGTTTTGGTGACCCTTGGAGCTGCTTTTTCAGTGATTTTCAATAAATTTCAATTATTCACACCAGCATCCTTGTACAGAATCACAACACAAGAATCTGATTTCATCAACGCTTTCTAATCCAGCATTTTCAATGCTTTTTTTGTTATGTCCAAATATTATTAATTTAGTTTTATGTAAATGTAATGATAATTTGTTTATATCACACCATCTTTTTTTTTTTTTTTTTTCATTTCCTGTGTGATTAGTTCAATCGTCTGCTGCAAATCCTCCCCTGAGGCAAAAACATTTGTGTCATTGGCAAATGTGTCAAAGCTCATCTTTTTTAGCAACTACATGTCGTTTATATACATTAGAAACCATTTTGGCCCCAATATGGAGCCTTGTAGAACCCCACAATTTATTTCCAGCAAATCTGAAGTGACCTCATTTATCTGAATAAACTGTCTGTGCTATTTGATGTAGCTTTTAAGACAAGATGACACTATACCTCTCAGTCCTTATCGTTCCATTTTATTAATAAGTAGGCTATGGTTGATGGTGTCAAAGGCTTTACTAAAATCCAAAAATACACCTACTGCGGTCTCTCGTCTTTTGTCCAAACACCCAATTTCCTCTACTAAATTGAATAATGCTAATGATCTTGACCTTCCTGCCCCAAAGCCATACTGACTGTCTGCTAATAAGGCACACTTATCAATAAAACTGTCCAATCTAGTAATGAAGAGTTTTTCAAGATTTTTTGCAAATTGTGCTAACATTGAAACTAGTGATAGTTGGTAAAACTGTTTGTCTTTAAATGATGGAACTACTAGCTATTTTCATTTCCTCTGGGAATATACTGGTCTGAAAAGATATATGTAGTTTAATGGTTTACGATCATTCCAATCACTTTCTTAACAATTACCATATACATTTTATTGTTGTTATTTGAAGTTTTGGGCTTAAAGTTGTGAACAATTTCCAAGATCTCCTTTTCATCCACTGCTCTGAGGAACATGGAGCTCTTATTTATTTCCACATCTTGAATTGCTTGTGCCTCTCCCTCTCTTTCTTGTTTAATTCCCTCGGCCAGTGCGGAACCTATATTCATGAAGAAATGGTTGAATTCATTGGTGATTTCTTTAAAGTTGTGGGTGTAATGTCCCATCAAATGCATCAGTTGCTTAAAAAAAAAGTAAATTTAACACATGCACAGGCTGAGACAATTCTATGGAAATTCAACTGTGACAAAATCAGCAAAAAAGTAAAAATGTTGTAAATGTTTTTGACAAGTTAGTGAAATTAAACTGAATGAGAGTTCAAACAGAAATGATAAAGTTTATATATTTATCCATATTGTCATTTACAGAAACTAAAAAGATAAGAGTCAGTATATCACCGACATTGAGGTTGACAGTTTTAACAGTTGTTTTTTTAAGCATTTGTCTTTTTCACAGAATAGGAAAACAGAAAATGGAAGTCAATTGAAAAAATTATGTAAATATGCTTGTATTTTGGCCCATACAACATTTATGTATTCAAACTACAACTTCAAATATAAACTATATTTACAATGTATAGTTTGATAGCTATAATTATGTTTAAAATAATGAGAACAAGTCAGTATAGAAAATAAATACAATATAATAATGGAATACAACGATAAATTAATGTTGAAATGTTGATATTCTGTTAGACTGAAGATTTAGAGGGTGTTTTTTAAAATTTGATGCAATATTTTATTACATATTGAAAACATATTTATACTATTTGTAGTATAAAATTAATTCAGTGTTATTGCTAAAACTATGTTACACAGTATAGCATTAAACTTCCATTTCCATGGAGACAAGCAGATGATACCACCAGACCAAAGTTACCGATCAGATCTGTGGAGAGGTGAGCCCACTCAGTAGAAATGTATGTTTTTCAAGGTAATATTGAGCAATACATGTAACCTGTAATTCAATAAATGCAAGGTTCATGTTTTAATTTGACATTCCTGTGCCGGATGGTGGCAGAGTAGATAGCACACATGCTGGGCTCCATGTGTAGCCGTAGCGTCGTGAATGCTCCTCCCTCTTTCATCATGCTACTGTACTGTCCAATAAAGCCTACAGGGCAAAATAATCCTTAACGAAAACAATATTAAAAAGAATCTACATTTCTGGCACAGCTATAGCATGTCCATGGCAACAACCTGGTGGTGGACCTTCCACCAAAAAAAGTTACATAGCGCAGCTTTAATTATGCAAATGTGTAGGCATTGACAAAAAATATTATTTTTCTCTATTGACTTCCATTGATTTTCCAACTTCATTTGCAACAAAAACAACTCCCAGATCTCTCCAAAACAATTTCTTGACATAATCTTTAAATTCAGTCTTAAACCCACATTTTCACTCCTTAAATACTTTTCTATCACATATTTATTATTGTAAACAGCTTATAGGACATAGAAAAACCTGGATTGTTACAAAGCACAGTTTTAGACCAAGAAATCTTCCAGCTTGACACATTTTCACCAAATGTCTTTACAATTTTGACAAACAAATCCAAGTCCCACACCCAATAATGTATTTTTAAGCATGTGATAATAATATGTACATTTATGGACATTTTGGAAATAAACTAAGCAGAAAATATTTCAAATAAGGCTAAATGTGTAAAAAAAAAAAAAAAAAAAGTGAATATATTCGTTTTGGACAGTTTTGACAAGAATTGACAACATTTTAGGGGTTAAAACTTTAAACTGAATGTGGCTGAACAATCTCAGTCCCAGCTATTTTTGCAGTCCTTGTTGAATTCCTGAGATTGGTGTGCATTTCCATCAGCCATGTTTGTAGTCCTCATTGAATTGTTTCAGATTGCTCTTTTTTGAGATTTGTCATTATATGGCGAACTGAATATTTTTTAGTCCTCGTTTAATTGTTTTTGTGATTGATGTTTTACTAGTCTGCCATTTCTGGTCTCAAATGTTGGACAGACGTCGCCCTCTAGTGGCTCCTAAAGATGCTCGCAGTCTTGGCTCTCGGGCTCTGAGGAAAGAAAAAAAAAACACTATTATTTCCTTTACTATGTGTTTAAACATCGAATTAAACATTGTAACTGAAAGAAAATATCTTGCAGTCCACTTGGACCAAACACTGGGTTCAAAAAACACAAAGTGTCCAACTCTGTCAAATACAACATCTCCTCGTTCAGACAAATTCGAAACAGCTTGACTCTTCCTCACATCACCTATAGTATTTCCTGTTGTCACAAGCCAGTGTCAACAACCACACTTTAAAAGGTCCTAGACAAAAAAACACTGTGTTATCATCACTGTAATATCCTTAGCAAATATTAAATGCTCAGCTTTGAAAATCAAATGTTATATTCTAATCTACGTACAGTGTAAGATGACTAACAAGACACCTCCACCTTCACTGAATAAATTTGTTCAACTTTGTTCCGAGCAGACAATTCGCACCTCTCGAGCCACAGCCGAAAAAAACTGCGTCATCCCCAAAAGATGTTCTGCCTGCGTTCTCGTTTAAAACAATTAAACAGTGGAACCAGCTCCCTAACAGTCTAATGCTGTGTCCTGGCAACTGGGAAGTCAGTTATTTCCCACTTGAAAGATACAAGTTCCGACCTCCAAGCGTTCCAGCTGAATGAACTTGTATGTAAACAATTTGGCTAATGCTAACTGTAAATAACAGATTGTTTTCTGATTTCTGATTTATCCTATAACAAACATTTACATGCTTTATGTGGTTGTTAATCGCTCAGGTTCACTTATTGTGATGATGATTATCGCTGTAACACAGTCACAGTCAAGAGAGTACACCTCTCTTGAATCTGAACTTATTCCAAGTACCATCTTCACGTGATAATAAATAAAGGGGAAATTAATACATTTTTCAGATCTGAAGTGCATAATTTACAATCAATTAAAATAGTCAAGGAAAAACGGAAAATGCAAACTTATAATCAAATTTAAAGGTCTATAACTAAAATTCAAGGATATTGTAAAATCATATTGTACGTCTACATTTCTGACTAGTTTGGACTTTTTCAAAAACAAAGACAGGAGTCGCTAAAGTTTTGGGCTGGCTTTTTTCTGTTTTATATTTGGATTTTAAATCTAACTTGAAGCGTTAGAAGTCCAGTGTTTGTTATTAATTTTTAAATATGTTTTTATCATTAGTGGATCTATAGTTTCTATAGTTCACACCTGTAGTGTTCGCTGAAGTCCAGTCTGAAGCTGAGGAATCGGAGACTCTCGTCTGGACTGGTCATGAGCAGAACCAGGAACTGCTGCACAACGCTCTGGACAAAACAAACATGTGGGTTAGGATGTATGTGATGTAACGTTAGGTTGTCACATCCTCATCTCCCTGGTGTCCACTACAATTTATCTAATGGTCGAAAATTGACTAAAGCTGAAAGCACTCCACACAGCTCTTGGTGAGTGTGTGTGGATGAGTTTGTTTGACTTCTTTATCTTTCTATTAGTAATATGGGGCACCACAAATCCTCAAAATCAATTAATTATTCAAAATCATGATTATCAATCAAGAATTCTACACTGATTATTATTAATAATTAAATGTTGGTCAATCGGAAGGAAAGAATGTAACCGTGACATTGACTTCTTTTCTGGAAATAAAATAATACTTCACGAACTGTGGTATATGATTGATTAACAAACAGATAAATATGATTAACAGGTGTAAAACTAGACTTTGTCTAGTTTTACACCTGTTAATGACTGGATCTATCTAGTTATGTTATGTTATGTTATGTTATGTTGACATGTGTCCGATGTGTGACCAGAAGGTCAGATGCTGCAGAGCATTAGATCTGAGCTTTAGGTCTAAGAGGGACACGCCTGTGGTCTGGAAGAATTTCCTCTGAAAATGCCTCCAGTGAAAGAAGGGTGGAGAAAGAGAGGTCCAGCAGCACATGGTCACAGATTAAAAGCCGAAGTTGTTGTTGTTGTTGTTGTTGTTGTAGACTGAAAAATCGTAAAAAAAAAAAAAAAAAAAAAAAAAAAAGCATGTTTGCAGTTAAAATCACGCTGGGCCTTGCCCTCCTGGGATGCCTTTGTTCCAAGCATGGGAGCTGCTGAGTGGGCTCCCTGTAACTCTCTCTCCTCCCTTCTTTGGTCCTCCATTTCAGAGGGCTTAAATAAGGAGTCTCAAACTTGCGGCCCGCTAGCCAAATGCGGCCCTCAAGGCGATATCTGGTGGCCCCTGAGATGATTTGTAATTTGTATTATTAATGGCCCGCCGATAGAACGCATAGAACCCGTCAAAACTACAACTACCAAATTGAGGCCACACCTGCTAGCCAATGCCCAATCCCGTCAGATTTTGGAAGCTAAGCAGATCAGGGCCTGGTTAGTACTTGATGGGAGACGCCACAGGGAGGTGACTGGAGGAGGAAATGTTGTTGTGTCCTTAGGCAAGTCACTTCACCCACATTGCCTACTATGACAGTGGTGTGTACATGAATGGTTGGTGGTGGAAGGAGGGGCCAATGGCACACACTGACAACCTCGCTTCCATACGGCTGCCCCAGGGCAGCTGTAGCTACACAAGTGGCTTGCCATCACCGAGGGTGATGGCGAGGGCAATATACCTTGTAAATGTAAAACAACTAAAATCTAGAAAAAAAATCTAGAGACTAAAGTCTCTTTTCTAAATTCGGCCCCCTCTCAAAATGAGTTTGAGACTCCTGGCTTAGATGGTTCTCTCCTGTGGAACCGCCATGTGCCCTTCCTGATTCTTCCATTGGGACTCGTCCTGGAGCTTGGACGAGCTGGACTGGTCTGCTGGAACTGGCCGTAACTCCAAGCTCTCTGCTTCTGCTCTACTGCTCACTCCAAAAAGGGGTTTTAACTAGTCAGTGCCTTAGGCTTTGGCACGTACTTTAAACCAATCACAGACTTGATAGTCCTGACTGAGATGTGTATGTTGGGACTTAGCCACATGTGTGGTCCCCAAAAAATTTAAAAGGCCTACATTGTGTGAACAATAACCAAAGTTAAAGGCAATTTTCATTGTCCGTTGAATGGCATATTACCACACTGAAATGTTCACAAGAAGATTCACAGAAGATTTGAATCAACAACAGATCATTATCAACATGACACAACATCATATATTCATCCTATGAGAGCCAGTTCATGAATTAGACGTTCGAGTTATTCAGTCAAACAAATAAGTATTTTATCTGTGTTTAAATTTCTTCTTCTTTCTGAACATGTTTAATGGTTCCTCTGAGTTCATTTCAATACATTTTCAAATAGAGGCAGTTAATTTTGGCAGAATTTAATCCAGCTTCCAAAGTAGCATTTTTCTGCGGTTCAGAGAAGCATGGAATGTGAATGTACAGACGATGTCCAGAGTGGAGGTTGGCCAAAGGTCATTAAAATCTGATCCATTTGCAGCGCATCCTGTCCTGTCCAAAGCAAGATTTCTCTTAAGTCTTACAGTGAAATTTTTATTTAGTCATTTTGTTTTTCTGCTTTGCGCACAGTGGATTAAACCTTTATCACATGCCTGCACTAATGACAAAAATGGGTAAAATAGGGGTCACTGGGAGAAAAAGGTTGGGAAACACTATCACACAACACAATCACCGTATCTTGTTGGCGTTTTATTTTTAAGTGTATTTACCTGATAAAAGTGAGTGAGTATTCTCAGTTGTGAGCACATCTTTGGAATCATCTCCTGAAACTCCTTGATCCTCCTTTGCTCCTCAGCCTCCTGCTCGGCTGTTACCCCCCACTGGCCCTGGTGCAGGAGAGAGAAACAGGTTCAAAATGTAATATAAATTTACATCATCTGCAGAGCTAACAACTAACACAGATTCAGATTAAACAATCTCACCCTAGGGAGGAGAATTGTTTTTAAAAATTAAGTTTATTAAGCCCTTTCCTCTCTCCATGTCTCTTCATACAGTAACCTCATACTTAGCTCCTGCAGGACAAAGCAATACAGCGTGTACCCTCCCCCTCCCATTCTCTCACGCTCTCTCTCTCAGTCTCTGCTGGCTCCTCCCACTTACCTGCCCAGCAGCCAGTAGAGCCAGGTGTAGGCAATGCCAAATGATATCCTTTCTGTCTTCGCCTCCTTATATGACAATCATTCATTCATGAGACAGCAGCAAGCATGCAGCCAAAGGCTCACAAAAGCGACACTTGTTTGTTTGGCTTAAATTTTCTTAACTAATTAAATGATACAGGAACTTAAAGTTGCTGGTTTAAATGTGGCTATTTGTGGAGATATCTGATAAAGCTAAACTATAAAAGGTTGTTTAAAAATAGCCTAGTTTAAAATGTGTTAAATCATGATATTTTGTTGTTTATTAAAATGGCAAATTGCTAATCAGGTAAAATATACTTTGTAAAAGTTTACTTAATGCAGGGTGAAATAGAGGGTGTGGTTAAATGTAATAAGTTGGTAAAATTGCTAAAATTGTTTTAATAAATAAAACAACAATAAAAAACATTTAATGTAATTTAGAAAATGTTTAGTGAAGTTATATGTACATGTATTTTGTTTCTGTTTCGAGGTTTTATCACCTGCTTAAGTCATTGCCATCCCTAAATAAAAGAATCAAAAGAAAGGAAAAGTGTGATTAGTCAAGTGACATCCTGTTGTCACCCTTCAAATAGAAACCCCTTTTCAAGTTGGGGAGCTGCACAAGAAAGCAACACTCACTTTCTCTCTCAATCTCACTCGCTCTCTTTCCCTCTTACCTCCTCCTCTCTCTGCTTCTTCCGCTCTTCAAACTGCAGTCTCAGACTTAGCTCCTCCAGGGCAGAACGGTACAGTGAATCTTGGGCATTCTGAAACTCGATGATCTGGTCAAAGATGGACCTCAGCTGATGCAACAGCGACTGCAAAACAAAGGAATAGATTAATGTGAACAGGACTTGTAGTCATGTTTATAAATGTCTCCAGCACAATAAATGTGGGATGTAGACGTGCACTATGAAGCTCCGTCCCCTGATGGTTTTCATTGAGATGTTATTGCTTTGTCTGGAATCTTCCGCAGTATGGCATTAAACACATCTATCTTCACTGAGACAAGCATTTGGTGCCACCAGAGTTGCAGGTCAGATCTTTGGAGCGATAAACCCACTCTGTCACATCAACTACGATGTACATATGATTAAAAACCCCAGACTGCCCTGCCACATTGTTGTGTAGTATAGGTTTAATTGTGTTAGAAAAATTCTTAAATATTGACGTAAGAGGTTTTAACCATGTTATAGTAATTTTCCCTTCCCATTTACACTCCCAATATTGAGATTTAAATGTCCAAAATATAATATAATATAATATAATATAATATAATATAATATAATATAATATAATATAATATAATATAATATAATATAATATAATATAATATAATATAATATAATATAATATAATATAATATAATATAATATAATATAATATAATATAATATAATATAATATAATATAATATAATATAATATAATATAATATAATCCAATCCATGGGTTTAACACACAAAAGTTTATTATATGTAAATAACTAACTCTTTACCCTACTGTTACTGGAGAGTACATTTAAAACAGGTCTTTAAATATAGATAAGAATTGTTAAACCCTGTACATACGCGGCTGTTGTTGTCAAGCAAACACCTGCAGATGACAGAGTCCAGAAAAGCTTCATGCGCCGCGATGATGTGGTCCAAATCTTGAGCCTGCTGCACTTTGTTCCACAGCTCGTCCCATGAACACTCCAGGACCTGAAAATCAATAACAAATATACATTAGCTTCAAATACAGCTTAAGGGGACCTGAAAGTCAAAGGTCGTTTCACACAAATGCTGGCTGCTCAGTTGAGAGGCCATGACAACCTTATAGACCAGCTCCAATCCAGCATGACAGCAGGTCCCTATGCGATTGGATAAACTATTTAACAGAAAACGCCATTGCTCTTGTCACCCACCCCAAACGTGAATTAACCTTACAGGAAAAGTATGTATTTTTTGCATTTCGTTATTAGCCTTTAAACATGCTCTTGAGTACCTTTTAATTTGCCATCTCATGTTTTGAAACAAACAAAAAAAAAAAGTATATTTTTCAAAGCAGTCTGGAATGACACTCAGTGCATCCAGCCTGTAGATGGCACCAAGTGCTAAACAATATTATCTCTAAGAGAATGCACTGCATGCAATTATACAGTTATCATGTTTTGAGGGAAGAAGTGCTCAGAACGAGAGCGATGATTTAAGGACTTAAAACAGCAAAAGCTTCTCGGATAGGTGACGTAGATGAACTAAAAATATGGGGGGGTCCTTTAAATACAGACTACAACAAATGCATTGATATTAATGAATAATGTTCATATTTCAGATGACTTCTTCAGGGTTGGCAGTCGCTCAATGTTAAGAGCACTTGTTATTGAAAGATGGTTTATGATTATTATTGTATATATAGTTCAATGATTATGTTATTTAAAAAGAATAATTGAAAGTGTCATTTCATTGATTTCTAGAGTACATCTAGTAATTGCCTTAATAACTGCTACCTAAGCTTATGGGTATGTTGCAGGTATATTTTATTATGGCTGAAAATAGAAATAGAAACTGCAGCAAAAAGATTTATCTTCAATCTCCCTGAACACGACTTCAGCAAACTCGGCCCCTGTAAAACTAATGGACCACAAAGGTGTCCTCACTATCCAGGGTTATTCAATGGTTTACTTTACATTTGACAAAGGGAGTAACTTTGTCTTAAGGATTGGTGGGGACACCAGTGCTTGTGGGTAGGGGCATGTCAAATGTATAAATATTACTAATAGAATGAATAAATAAAAAGAACTAACTCTGAAAATAAAAGTGATTAGATTATTATCTGCACACACAATTTATTAGCCCAGTTTGAACCTGCTTTACGAAACACATGACTAATTATATTTAATAAAACAGTCTATTTCATTGTGGAGAATTACAACGTGCTTCTGTTCAATGTGCACAAACTATTAGGCCTTTAAGGCCTAATCCAAGACAGGAGTTGCGGGACCTGCCGGCCTTTTAAATGACTGGACGAGGGAAGGAAGGAGGGAGCTCGCCCTGACTGTGATATGTGGCTTTGAGAGCAGCGCGGTACATGAAGAGAGTGGTGCATTAGAAGAGCGAAAAGGAGGAAAGTGTCGAGTAATGGTCTGTCGGAGATGAATGACAAGTTGGTGGGACTGTCCCCAGTCAGCTCAGCAAGTCCGACGTAAAGTTACGCCCTTGCATTTGACTACGGTAGCAGTCACCATAGTAGTAACAGTAGTAGTAGTAGTAGTACCTCAAAGGTTATGTAGTACTGCATCTGATGAATGAAGTGAACCATCTCAGAGGCCAAAATGTGACACTGATGCAAAACTCCAGATAATTCTGAAAAAAAATAAAAATCTTAATTACAACAGGGCTGACAGGGCATCTGACACACAGGGATATAGGAGAATAGGAGGGCATCTGACTCTTTACCAGGCATAGTCTTGAGTAGTTTGGCGTTGCACATCTGTCCTTTCCAGATGTCCGTTAGTGTGTACTCCATCCTTTTTGCTCTCCATAAAAAATGAAACACTCTCAGATAATGTCCCATGCACTCCCTTGTGAACACCTGAAATATATGTAAGACAAAGAATTAAATACCAAAACAACACAAAAAAAAAGAAAATGGCGATGAAATCGTTCTAAAAAATATAGTGTGTATATATATATATAGATATATACTGTAAATGTATATTTATACATATATATGTGTGCGTATTTATGTTTAAATATACATTTTTGAAATACATCTTTCAAGCTTAAAATGGCAAAAACTTCATCTGTTCTAGAGACTTTTGAATGATTTTCTGTTACAAATCTTAGTTTGATCCATATTTTCTAAAATATGAAATTTTGAATCGGCTAACACTACAGGATTTACAGATTTACTCCCCAGTTGTACTGTTTGCCCCCTTTTACTCCACTTATTTGACTGCTGTAAAGATATAGTTGATAATTTCTTTTTCTTTGTTTTTAAATCTGTTAATCCAATTCAACTCTTACTAAAAATACAACATTTACATTTTTATCCCAAGATTTGAATATTTTAATAGTCATTAGAAAAGGGAAAATCACAGGGGTGCAAAAAATATCAAATACAATTTTTATATACATGTTTATACATTTTTCATATAAAATATGAATATAGGCTGAATTTGTTACCATTTAATACAATCAAAGATTAGTTACAACATTGGCTTTGATGATTTTTATTTTTTCGCCCACTTGTCCTGTTGGCGCCATTTCCCCCCCATTGACTTTCATTATAACGACATTTTTTGATTGCTTTGCAGTGACACTGTAAAATTGTGATTTGCTGATCATTTGTCAATTTTCCTTTTCAGAAGAGATGAAATTTGTGATTTTTACAGTTAATTCTGAAACAACTCCATTTACTGGGACCCCGCGTGCTGGTGTGACAGGGGCACTGGCAGGTGGCACTGTTCCAAATTATTATGCACAACAGAGTTTCAAACCATGGGTTAATGTGGAACGTCCTTCTTAAATAGTTTTTCCTTTATTTGGACTTACCTGGAAAACTAATTGGCACAGGTGTCTGAGATTGATTTCACTGACACAAAGAGCCCTGAGACACAGTACCATTCATGAGCTTCACGGGAAAATACAAAGACATTACCTTTATGACACTTAAACACTATTTGCATAATAATATGGAACACAGTGTATACAATGGTCAGTTTGAAGGTAAATGGAGTAATTTCAGTCTGCACTACAAAAAACACAAATTTCATCTCACAATTTTACAGTGTCATTGCAGAGTAATTACAGATGTAAAACTATAATAATTGCCACAGGTGCCCTCCCGCCAAACTAAGACATAATTTGAAAATTTTGAGAACACATCAAAAAATGTGGTTATAATGAAAGTTAATGGTGGAAAAAAAGATTCAATCAAAACATTTTTGAAAAATAAAAAAGCAGAGTAAAAGGGCGCTAACAGTAAATACGTTTTTTCTAACAAGTCATAAGGGTTTCTAAAAAGAATTATTGCTATATGAATGAATTAGAAAATTATCGTTAGTTTCAGCACTATTTTGCAATCAACATAGCTCCTCTATTGTTACATAGAATCTTACTTTTTAGTCTTACCGTTGCTATAGGCCCATCCACGTGGTAGTCCAGACTGAACACATCCCAGCCAGTGTCCCCAGGAGAAACCTACGAACAAAATGGGCAATAATGTTTACAATAATCAATAAAATCACTTCTACACATTTAAAGATAGTGTTATTTTTACCTCCAGCAGCCTCACGTCAAGTCGTTTGAGGATCTCTACGTGGTCAAACTGAGCATTTGTGGCTCGGACCGCTGTCTCCAGGATCCCGGTGAGATTGTGCTGGTACAAAGTGGTAGCAGGACGCGCCAACTCCGGTCTGAAAACAAACAGTCAAACCTTTGCATCCTCTGATTCATTTGACCCTCTCCTCAACTTCATCTGAACTAAACCTTGACTAAACCAAGATTAAAACATAACTACAAAAACGGATCTAAAACAGAATAAAACTGGAACTAAACCAGGTCTAAACCAAAATCAGGGACTAAATTGGGACAAAACCAGCACTAAAGCAGTTCTTACTTGAGCAGGTCCATGAGGTGCCTGATGAAGTCTCCTTGCCCCAGCAGCAGGTACCTCCTCATGGCCTGGAGGTGTTCGAGGAGGAGGTAGTTTCGGTTCAAAACATCCAACAGATATTTTGACGTGTCAAAATACGCAGCATCGATCTTCTCCTGGAATGCCCCCTCCAGGTCAGACAGCAACTCTGCAGCTACAAGATGGAGAACAGATTTATACTAAGATCTTTGTATTACTTTTACAGCCTTAACTGTCCCTGAAGTAACTGTTCTCTGCATTTGACCCATGCTTCAGTGTCTCTGGGTTGAACCTGTCAGTGAGCAGTGGACCAGATCTGAGCCAGGATCCTAGTCAGGACCTAGCTCAAGGATTATTGGACATGTTTTAGGCTCACATGGGATAAAAGATGTATATTATAAGCTTTAAAAGGTGCACTATGTAACTTTTCTTGTCACCTGCTTGTCTCCATGTGGATGCCATTGCATTGCCTGGGATGTTTCACAGCATGGCATTATAGTTACCCTTCTTTCGAAGCAAACACATCTCTATGGAGACAAGCAGGTTGCGGGCCCTAAACTAAAACTGTTACATACTGCACCTTTAACATTGTGAAAGTTGTCAGCAGTTCAAGTTCACATTATTGACCGTTTTGGTCCATTAAATTCCAAAGCCTCAGTGGAAATGTCCTCCTTCGTCTTCATGACCCTTTGGAGAGTTGGACAAGGCCGGAGAGCGGGAAAGCTTTTATAACTGCATCAATATCATAATCAATCACACGGATGGGAGGCAAAGCAGGGGGTTTATATTGATATATCAGGCTTAAAGGTCGTACCATCTTTTGGGTTCTCCGCTGTTTTGGAGACAGGAGTGATTTTTCCAGGTGGAGTTCGGTCGTGACAAACCTGGTGCAGGAAGTTTATTGATTTACCGATGAGAAGAACCTGACAGAATAAAAATAGTTTGGTAAATGTAAGACCAAAAATTAGAAGATAGCAGTGTTATTTATCTTTGATGACTTCTGAACACTATAGGTGCTAAAGGTAATGCACTACATAACCTGACACCTGCTTGTCTCCATAGAGAAGAAAGTTCCACACTATGGAATTAAATGTATCCATCTCTAACTGACAAGCAGGTGAAGTCACCAGGCCAGGTATTTTCTTAGCGACTGTAATAAAAAAAATGCAAGACTGATATGTTTAATGTTTAATTAAAGATAATAAGGAGCATTCGATATAACACAACTCTTACCTTGCGTGCCTGGTCCATGGTGATGAAGGAGGGGATCATGGACTTTCTCAGGGAATACTTGTCATGCCAAAGTCGGTCTGTTTTCACATTTGGGTCTGAGGCCACAAAAAACTATAACACAATAAAACAATACTTAGATTAATCAGGTGGGGGGATTGGAAAACCAAGAGACAAACTTATCCACAGAAGGCTGGGGCAGGAGGGAAAGGGTTTGAAGAAACAGGTCTCTGCACTAATCCAATAGACCTAAACTATCCCAGGACTAAACCATGATATCCCCTGAATTCTCCTTTGTTAGTGCTGCTGTGCTTGTTGCCTTCACCTTGCAGGGACGATGATAAATCCCCCCCACTCTGAGTTCTCAGTGTGGACACTTTAAATACATAGTTTAAAGTGAGTTAAGGTCCATTAGAGCAGAGCAATTAAGCCTGGTTCTACAGACACATTTATGACCCTCCTCTGTGTCCTCAGGTCCCCACCAGGGCTCAGTTCACAGAGGACAGACACGAGGTATGCGCCTGACAGACGAATGTGAAATATTGGGGCAGCAATAAAACCTCAACCATGGTAATGGTTTTTAAAGTGGATATATAATGCATTGTTTGGGCTTTTATTAGCTTTTTAAAATGTTTTTTGGTCACCTTGGCATTTGCATTTATCATTACGATTGATTTTCCCTAAAATGCTTGACTGTAATTACCCCCAATTGAAGCCATTAAACCCTTTGGAGACTGGAGACAAATAACTGGGATTTTTGTGAAGCAGAGACTCTGTACTTTAGAAAGAGATAGTAAAAGATAATTGGTTTCTCTGAAAGTTCACAATTCACTGTGATTGGTTAAATCCATCTGTCACTCACTCGGAGCATGACAGAGGCTGACCAATAGGAGGAGTGGATGGGTGTGTCCAATAAAGTAACAGAACCTCATAATGGGTATACAGACATTGTAGGATCGGCTCAGTGTCTATTAGAGCAATTTTACCTCGTGGTAGGTGTCTTCCAGCTCTCCGTCGTAGATCCAGCGACACAGGCAGTGCAGGATGGGTTGCGACACCAGGCTCAGGATGTGTTGGATTAGAGCTCTCATCTGAGGGTCCCCAGTTTTAGTGTAGGCGTGGACCGCGGATGCCAGCTCACCGCCTTTACGACCTACAAAGATTTACACCAAAGGTTAAAGTTTCTGAAATTGAGAAATTATTTAAAAATTGTGATCATCAATATGAGGAAAAACAAGGTGATTCATCTCTTTGTCATATTGCAGTTTTCCAGAGTAGTTGTGAGCAAACAGACCTTGGCAGAAGTCGACGAGTGCAGCAAGAGTCTTTAGCCTGAATCTAGGCTCATACATCCAAACCAGGAGCCTCCTCAGGGTCAGGGAGCCATCAGCGGGGAGCACTGGGAGACCCTGCTCATCCTCCACCTGCAGCTGGGGGTTTAGTCTGGTTAGTGGATGAACAATCTTTTTGTTGAGCATGCGAGCCTAGGGCAGCATGGTCTCTTCTTCTTTCCATTTCTCCTTAAACCAGTGCCTCTCAATTATTTTCTGTTGCTTGTATTTTACATGCTGGTTTTCATAGTTTGTTGTGTTTGGAGGTTAATGCTAACTCTCCCATTGGAAATGCATAAGATATAAGACATAGGATAGCTCCAGATAAATGGAAAGAACACTGGACGAGTCAGTGATGATTAGCAGTGATAAACCAGAAGAACTGGAAGCACTCAAAGTACTCACAAATTTGCACTGAGCACTTTTTACAAGGTAACGTTAAGTCAGTGTGTAATGTTACAAAACGCTAATTAATATCACAACACAGCGATTTACAAAGTCATTTACAAAGAGCCTTGTATGAATGTATGTACAGCCCAACTAGCACCAGATAATGCATAATACATATATTCATAAACCTTGCACAGAAAACTCTTGTCTCTCGCTAAACTGACTATAACCTGCTCAAACCACCGCCTTTCCGCTCCTCACACTGCCTCGTGCTGTCTATCATATCTTCTGTAATCTGCACATTTTATTTATATTCAAAACATCTCAGAGTTTTATAGCCTTTTAAGAGCTATGACGCTCATCATTCAGTGTGTGTTAACGCATGTGCTTGAAGCACGTCAGATATCGTGCCGCAGTGCGCTTTGGTGTGTGTTGGCCTTTTAACGTTGTTTTTAGTCTAATGTAAAAATAATAATAAATCCTTATTTAAACGAGAACCCTGTGAGCGAGCTGAGCTGGGCCCCTCGTCCCCACAGAGGTCCCTGCCCCCGGAATGCGGAGGTCTGCGTGACAAGCCGTGCAAGGCTGCCTGCTGCTGTGGACGAGGCGCAAGAGCCCCGCACGGATGAGGATCAGCTGCAGTGCCTTGAATAATTGATTTGTTCCTCTTTATTTTATTGTTAAGGGAAATTACACTTTATTCTAGTAAGGCAAAAAGCATATTCGCCAGGGTCACCTGCACCCCCACTATTTGAGAAACACTTCCTTAAACTAAGTTTAGCATGTAGCTCTGGTTTCTGCTAACCAAAACAACTTCTGTGACTTTACCACACTGTGTCCACAGCCTGATATTCACTCAGACAAACTTAAAAATATAGATACAGTAAGGAAGCAGAGGAGTTGAGGATGTTAAATGTACGTACCTGTGAATGCAGTACCGATAGCAGCCTGTAGTACTCCTTCAGCTCCTCATGCAGAGATGCACAGAAACTCTAAACACAAACACAACAAAAACCACATAATATTTAATGGCATGAAGTAAACGACCAATCTACATAACAGAGTCCCAGAACCACCTGTCCCACGAGTCCGAAGGCTCGGTCCAAGCTACGGGAGTCTGTGTACTTCCGAACTTTGTTATGAAGCCAGCCGAGCTCTGACAGTCTGCTGCTGAGGTCATGGAGGGATTTAGAGACCGCCAACTGTAGGAGAAACAAGGACTGGTTGTCAGAGGCTCTCCATGTGTGTCAGATACCCTCCCATCCTCCCGTATCCCTGTGTCAGATGCCCTCCAAACTACTGAAATATGTTTAGATTCAAAGTCTTTACCTTGGAGTCAATCTTGTAGCAGTCCTCCTGGCTGCTCATTCGGATAAACTTTCCATCGATTCCCTGGAACACGTAGAGAATGTCCCGGACCAGCGCCGTCTCTGTAACCTCTCCTGAGAACAACGAGACAAAGAAAAATCATTCATCATAGGTTTTTATGGTCTTTAAGTAGGGCACAACTGATATTGATTTTTTTGGAGCTGATGCTGAGTGACTCTAAAAATCAGCTGAAGTTTACATTGTTTTTAATGGTGTAATTTAGCATGAAAACCCTTATAATTTACAGGTTAATAAAGTATCTGCACCACTGGATGGACAAAGTGCAACGGGATTCAGGAGGTTCTGAGCTCTAAAATGAGGCCTGTCCATATTATAGTATTGTTTTAAACTGACCTGTCACGTCTCCATCTCGTCGAGCTCGTGTCATTTTGGGCGACAGCGCACTCCTTGCTGTGGGCGGGGCTAGTGCAGAAGTGGACGGGGCTGTGGCAGAGGAGGGTGGGGCCATAGCAGTAGCGGGGGCGGGGTTTACAGGAAGAGCCCAGGCCAATCGAGAGCCCAGAGGAGGGGCAGGAGCAGCAGCCGACTGAGGAGGCTGACTAGAAAACATCCAAGAAAATGTATTACTGCTAAATACTGCTAAATATTTTTATTGTATAAAGTATTAAATAAAATGATTACTACAACTGCTGCAACTACAACGTTATTAATACTACTACAATAAATCAATCTGACATAAGAGTTGTGCTAGCATTAGTTGTAATAATAGCACTAGCTACAGTAGTAGTTTTAGAATTTAAAATCGCAGTCAAAGCAGTAGTAGTAGTAGGATGAAGTAGTAGTAGTAGTAGACGTTGTAGAAGTAGTAGTAAAAATACCCAGCAAGTAGAGACTGAGGTGTAGGCGTGGGTCCATTTATAGAGTACACCCCAAGACTCGAGATCCCACTGGTCCCAAGACTAGATCCAAGTCCAGTCCCTAGACCAGGACCCAAACTTGGTCCTAGTCCAGACGTGAGACCAGAAGGGGGCCGTTCTCCGTAGGCCAGGGACAGGCTCTGTGGTCGGGTGCAGTAAAAGGGCGTGGAATGGGCGTCACGAGGGAGAGGCTGAGCGAAGAGAGAGCTGTACGGACCAACCTGAGGGAGAGAGAAGAATACTGTGACTACCAGGACTACATCAGGGTCCAAACAAGGGCTACACAAGGACTAAACCAGGGTTTAAAATGCATATGACAGGTGGTAAAGTTTTATTAAATATCACTTTGTTTTGTTTGATAGTCCCTATGGTCAATATTTATCTCAGTTTTACATGTGTGAAGTGGAAGTTTGTGAAAAGAAAATCACACTGGAAACTGGAAGCAGTGCTTCAATAAGAATAAGATGGAACGTTTCAATAAGAAACATTCCATCAAAAATGTAGGGATAATTTACACGCCAGACAGAATAATTTCCCAAAATAAAGGTGTTAGCAGTTTTTATTACTCGTCAAATCAAAACTGTTGTGTAATTTATTTGGATTTTGGCCCTTGTTTACAATGTGGTTGCTACACAACAAATCAACATATGTCAGCTGCTCCTATCCAAGTAGGAAGTACAATTAAAAATCGGAACTATAATCATGTTCACTACATGAGTGAAAATGTGTAGTGGAATGTGTTGTGTAAGCTGTCGCATGCACTCTTAGCCAGGCATGAAACGGGGACTAGGGCTAGAACTAATGATTATTTTGGTAATCGATTAATCAAAGGAATAATTGCTAGACTAATCGATTAGTTGTTTGGAGCGCAAAGAACCCTTGAATATGCTAATTTTACTCAATTTTACCCAGACAAAGCTGAAGCGAAGGTGTTTGATGACATCATGGTGGAGAATATTTATAGATGAACAAGGATTTTAATCAAAAACACACTATTTACATGTTTCCTATTTTTTGGTGTAATTTCTGCTCCATCTAAGTAATAAAACCTCTTTTTTCACCATATAGAATGTTTTGGAGTCTGTGTATAGACCAGTTAACGATTACTTGATTCTTTAATTAGTTGGCAACCGTTTCTATAATCGATTAAATGCGATTAATTAACTTGTCGCAGCCCTAAGTAGGACTAAAGCGGATTTAAATCTAGGGCTAAATTAATAAAACAAGGTTTAAATCTGCAGGAAGTCTGTGCCTCTCACCCTGGAGGAGGAGGGCTTCCTGGGGTCTTCGGACAAACTGAGCAGCAGGTAAAGGACGGACCAGCGATGTTTCAACACGCCCTGAACACAAAAAAAAAGTTTCATTATATAAATCACTCTGTAAATATAACATCAACATTTTACATTCATTTGGCTCAGACCTGGCCCTGCAATTTCTTATGAAGTCCTGAGAAAATGTCGGCATCTTCTCTTCTTCTCTGCTTCAACACTGAAACGATAAAAATATGATCAGTCCCCGGTTCAGCCCCTGGTTCAGCGATCAATACCATGTCTAAATGTAGCACTGTAAAAAGCCTCTCTTCAACTTTGCTGTTTTTAAATTACAGTAAAATCCATGAATACGTTTTCTATTGACACGTTGGACAAACATAAGTGCTGTTGTTTTAAAGTGTTATTTCGAGATGAGACAAATCGATAGTTTTCGCACTAACACTGTTTCTATCCTGTGGGATTCACCATTATAAAGCTTTTAAAGTTTTATAGGCAACACAAACCCGCAAACAACAAAGAGATTGATTAAGTAGGGCTGCACAATATCTAGCAAAAGTATCAATGTTGCAATTTTGGTTAATCAATATAGGGTTTGACTAATTGAATTATAATCAAGATTTATTTAATCTCATTCATATTAATGAAGAGATATACAGCCAATCCTCTGTCAGTAAAAGCATATTCTTTGGAGCAGAGTTCAGACTTTGGAGAAAGAACTATTTTTGTGTTTGTAATATGTTGCTTAAAAGTCTGCATTGTTTCTGTTACTGAAAAACATTTCTATTTGTTTATAATAAAAGAATAAGAAATTTGATTATTCAAAAGAAAGAAAACAATCATAATTAATTTCACTAAGCCACGACTACTAAATTAAGGCATTACATTTTTTGTTTAATGTAAGTAACATTATGTATTGGGCAGTCATATAATTACGTCTACAGAGAATAAGTCAGAGGAGTTAAATAAAAAATAACAAAATACATTACAAATGGATGTTTTATTTCTTTCATCCCTGAAATAAAATGTAAATCAATCATTTATTTTAGTACAAGGTGTTAATAATTGATGTATTCCACAACATTGGAGGGTTGGAAGGTTAAAATGTCAACCATAAAATAGTCAATAGTATTTTTACTTTGTGTTGAATAATTTATATAGTTTTAACTGATGCTGTGGATTTTTAAGCTTAGTAGTGATTGCATTTTTTCAAGTCTTCTCAGAGACCAAAATAAAGAAATTATATTACTTATTCTATAAATGGATTCAGGGACTAAATTTAGGCCCAATCCCAATTCTAGGCCCTTGCTTTAGCCATAGTCCGTCACCTTGCATGTTGAAGAGAGTCTAAGAAGTATCCCAATTCGGTTTAGCAAACAAAGCATATTCAGTTGCACACTTCAAACCAAGGGGTATTAGGAGTTTCAAGAAACAAGAAAATACTCAAACAAAAACAAACACAGATGCAACTAATAAGCACTTTGATGACATTTATATATTTGTTCTTTTGTGTTTTTGTTCTACTGTAATGAGTGATAGACCCAGGTCTTGTTTATTATATTTCGCATGTACTGTGTATCACTGCTGTTCTCGCAGGTAAAGCACTGCACAACAGAGAGCTGCTTGTGAGAACCTCTGTGCAAGTGAGAGGGCCGCAGAGAGCGAGGACAACAACGGTCTGAGGCAGTGAGGAGGTGTATCAATGAAGCAGAGATGAAAATATGCTATGGAATGACATTGTACGTTTTTCTTAGCGTTTTTAAATAATTAAAAGCAGACTACAGCATCAGTCTGTCAAAGTTCACAAGCACTAATCAATACAGTAATCAGAGTGTGTAGTAACTGAGCAGGCAAAATGTCATAGGGCTTGATTATACTAGGGTAGGCCTATCTTGTGGAGTATTATTAGTATTATTATAGTATTATAATAAGAGAAGTGGCCATATTTTTGCACTATATAACGTGATATATAAATATTATGAAATCATAACAGCCTAATTAATTAGACCTAAATATTCTATAAAAACTATAAAAACAAAACACATCTCTTGGCAGCTGGAGTATTATCGTCCTTCAATCTAATTAAAGCCAGAACAGCTTAACGTTGATTTAAAATTTGATTTTAGAACCACTTTATGATAACCACAACTTAATTCGCCTTAACAAAGACTTCATTCATAATGAATCATTTATTAACCACGATTCAGGATTAATAACTGCTGAAGGACACATATTCTGCTACAGTGACTTTTTTAAGCTCTGTTCTAACTATGTTCTAACCATGTTCCGTCATCAAAAGCATACCTTGAGTTGCTTTCAAATGCATTCACACCATTTTGAGGAATGTTACTTTGAAAATCCTCTCCTCTCTGACCGTCAAAAAACCTTACTGTTGCACTCCCCCAATCAGTGATGGTTTTTGTCCTATTTTAGATGTCACTTATCTGAGAATCTTCTGCTGTTTTAAGACTGATCATAATGTCCTGCAGTCTCTTAAAGTGATAAAATAACTTAATTGTGTAAGAGCTGGGTGTCATCTACTGGCTGAATACACTCAGTAAGTGCCAGGGAGACAGCAGAGAAACTTGTTCATTTAGGGCAAAATACACTTTTTGTTGTTGTTTCAAAATAAGAGATGGCAATTTTAATGTACATGGTACATGAGCATGGTTTAAAGGCTAATAATAATATGAAAAATGCATAATATTTTCCTTTAATTAAGGTTAGGATTAGGAATTAGGGTTAGAATATTATTTTAATATTTATTAAGCCTGAATGATTCTTAATAAACTATTTGTTCACCATTAAGTTTTGTTCATGCTTTATTAAGGCATGAATAAGTGTAGTTATCATAAAGTGTTAGATATCAAAATTTTAAATATAATTACAATACACAGTTTAATGCAGATAAAATAACACCCATTGTTAAAGCGCAATGTAATATTGCAAAATGTAATTCATTTACCAACAGCTCTCCTCTCCACTTGCTCGTACAGAAAAATATTGAAGGGGACAGAAATGAGACAGCCCTTGCTTTGTTTTCAGTCCTAATTTTGAAGATGTACGGAAAGGTTTAAGAGGCCTTATCTTTTTGCAACATTTAAGTGATTTTACAGTTATTATTTATTCTAATTATTATGAATTTGTTGTGTAATATGTTTACTTGATTATAAGACTTCTTACATTCTTGCTTGATCTTGGCTGAGACCACAATCTCGTCTCGTTCGATAGTGGGGGCATAATTACTCCCAATCACCCGCACGGCATACTGGAACTGATGAGCCACTTCAGCTGGAGGCAAAACATAGTAAAATAATATTACTAAACAATTTACACAAAGTTAAATTAATCTCATTCAATTATTATAATTACAATTTACTCATCTTTTTATGCTTGGCAAATTATGCTTGGCTCGGAATCACAAGAGTTCTAACAATACTCACAATACCTATTGCCAATTGCTATGAATGAGATATTGAGTAAGAATGACATCATACAAAACAAAGAAAGCATTATACATTTCTATACACAGGTTAGTCATACAAATACAAAAACTTGGCAAACAATTCAACACATGTCTGTTGTAATTCTCGACAACAAACATTGTGTCTCGCTTCATTTCATCTAGGTAATTAATGTCACTATTCGATTTAAAAATTAATTTAGTCATCCTTCTCAGATTCGTCAAGGCAATGTTTTCCATAACCCACGAAAGAGCTACCATCATACAATGCAAATGATAAAACAGAAGGGGACCAAGGCTAAATACGTACATTTATCTAAACGACGACGTATATTCAATGTAATTTGACAATATTTAACGTGTAGAATTGACGCTAGCTACAGCAAGTAATGATAAAAGTAGTTATCGGTCTTGTTGTCATTTCAGTATGTGTTATTTAAGTTACACGACAGTCGGATTAATTTTGGGCCAGCAGAAGGCTAATTTTTACAAATGATTGTGTTAAAATATCACAATTTAGTTTCTGAATGAGTCAACAGTACAGTGTTTAGCAGGTACGCGGAAGTATGTGAACCAATCAGAGAAGCGTTTTCTACTCGCTAAACCAATCACCTTCAATGTTTAAAAACATTTGGCAAAACATCACATTTCACGTTCAATTAAATTACTTCAGGGCAAATTTCAAAGCCGAAATGTGTATTATAAACATCAGAACTTGTGTTTGAGTACTTAGGCCAATATTTAATAGAAATGTATTTAAAAGGCAAAGCAAAATTTTAAATATCAATTTTCGAGGCTGTGTTTAGGACAAACGGCGGCTCGGGCGCTGAGAGCGGGAGCCCACGCTGACTTTAGCCGCCTTACCTTCGCTCTTCCCGGTCACTCTGCAGCACAAGCTCTGGAGCAGCACGTTGGGGGATTTCTGGTCCAGGGTGGCCATTTCGTCTTCCGGCCAGGATGAGCTGTTTTTCGTTTTTTTGTTTTGTTTTGTGGTACCCGTTGCAGAATGAGACGGCTAGTTCCCGCATCCCACCACAAGCAGCGCCATTTTGACAAGTGATGAAAGCTGGAAAACTGAAAACTCTTTTCCGCCAGTGTTCTTTCAAAATAAGAGCCGCAAAACGTCAAATGGATTGATAGCCTAAAAGAAAAAGCGCTGGATTTACTAGCGCAGTTGACAATATAGTTTTGCGTCGTGTCAAAGATTTAGGCTAATTTCCAACATTCTAGTTAAATGTTTTGATTTTGTTCTATTTTAATAGTTATTTATTTTAATTTTTTAAAATTCTCCATCTTGTAATCCTTATCCTAATCCTTGTTGCAACATTGAAATTTTCCCCATTATAGAAAACATTTTTGGGGTGTACGGTGGCAGAGCGACTAGAGCTCCTGGTTATTGTGGGTTTGAATCCCGGACCACCCCAACATCACACGATCTCTCTGGGTGGAGTCTGCATGTCCTCCCCGTGTTACCGTGGGTTCTCTCCGGGTTCTCCGGCTTCCTCCCACCGTCCAAAGACATGACTGTGTAGGTCAACTGCCCTAAACCCTAAAGCCCCTAGTGACTGAATGTGAGAGTGAATGGTTGTCTGTCCTTGTCTCTGTCTCTCTGTGTTAGCCCTGCGACGAGTTGCCCACTGTCCAGGGTGTACCCCGCCTAAGGCCCAAAGTCACTGGGAAAGGCTCCAGTCACCCGCGACGGGCACAAGAGGTAGAAAATGAATGAATGACAGACTACATTGTTTCTTTTATCTTATTAGTATATTTCTTGACCGCTCTATGGCAGACCCTGTCTATTCAGGTCTATTCTTACGGTAAAGTTCCAACATACTGTGTAGTTCTTCACACTGAAGTATGCATATACGTTATATTGCTTTTTTTTTTTTTTTTTTTAAACAAATGTAAAAAGGATAAACTACCTATTTGGACGTTGATGCCTATTTTGAGCCCTCTGAAACTGTTGGCTACATTGCTCTAATGTTTGATTTGGAAGTTAGCAAATTGTTATATGAAGCCAACACATAAAATACACAACCCGTGCCATGCTAAAGTCTTCAAGATGCTGCCTATAGTCAAATGTAAAGAGAAATTTAATACAGTACAGCAGGATAGTTATCATGTTCTTTTTTATCATCATCATCATCATCATCATCATCATCATCATCATCATCATCATATCAATCAGGCATATAAGGCCACTGTAATGTATAATATACTCATTCCTCATTCTAATCATTACATCTCTGCATTGACTTTTTGCCACTGAACAGCTATTTGCCGATGTGCTCTGAAATGATATTATAACAACTAAAATATGTTTTCTAATGGTAATCATATGCAATGGCGGTTATTCCTATTGATTTGTTTGCATATCTGTGGCAACATCTAACATGGGTTGGCCAAAATCAGTGTGTTGGTTTGGAGCAGTCAACTTATAAGCAGTCAACAACACAACAGCAATTGTGTTTATCAAAAATGAACCCTCATATTCGATTTCTTTTAATTTCAGAGCTGTTAGATTGTCCAGTTACTAAGTCACTGAAATAAAGGTCTGTTTAATCCAGAAAACTTCCATAGAACATGTGATTGGACCTTTTTTAATTGCTTTCATTGTCTTTCATTAAATTCAGACAGAGGTGGCTCAAGAGACTAGGTATCCCACATTAGGGCATTCACCAACATATTTATTTTATTCTGTAACTACAAACCGGATGTACTATATCTCCTTTTTGTAAACTTGCTGTTGATTTTTTAAACAAACGCGCCGAAATGAATTTAACAACGTCATGGGTGGATGGGTCTGTTAACATATGTGGATATCGGCCAGTCTATTGGTACTGCAGCGAAAAATAATCTGCAGCCAAGAAAGCATTTTTCAAACTGAACGAGCCGTCATCAGATAAAATTGTTTACTTGCCATTTCAATGATCTGACAACTCCAGAATCATATAACGCTATATTTTTGGTGTGTATGTAGGCCTAAACATAGTCAGTGACACATGTCATCAAGTGTTCTTAAGAATCAAATTACCCCTTGCGCATGTAAACACATGACACACTGATTATTAGTTATCTGATTTTACTCATCATGTAAATATACCCACCATAAATATGTGAAATAATAACAAAAAAGAATAATTCGCTTGCTATAGCTCACAGAATTGAAAGGAGACGAGGTTTATTTGCCCCACATTTCCAGTGTTACAACGCACAGTTCAAGAACAGCGGGAGAATATAAACATGTAATAGGAAAATCAAGGTAAATAACTTATAAAAATAGACATAAATCTAACACGTCATTGTGCAAGTCAAATTAAGGCTACAAAATGAACAACATGAGTAAGATTATGTACAGTGCAGAATGGACAGAATAAATAACAGGTAAAGGGACTTCAGCTCAGTGTATTGTGTGGTGATTCAGATGTGTTACAATAATGCACATGATGTCACATGTGCAGAGCAGTGTCTATTGTATGGCACGGCATAGACGTGAGTTTAGCCAGGACCTCTCTGTCTAAAGCACAGCCCAGGGTGGAGCTTGACTTGATGATTTGTTAATCCTCTTCTTGATGCTGCTATTCCAGCAGACCACTTGGCACAGGATGGCTGATGCCACCTCAGAGACAGGTCACTCCAAAAGACCTTAGTCCCCTTAGGACTTATAGAACCTGCTCTGGCCCTTCTTGCACATTGCATCTGTGCTATGAATCACAACAGACAGTGGTGAGTCCAGTCTAGTTTGTTGTTCAGATACCCAGGCATTGCCTGCAGATGTTTAAACTGATTTAACATGTCTGTAATAAGTCTTCACAAAGTCTTCACTGTCAGTAAAAGGAACTAAGGGCTTTTTTTCCCCACTGCAGGCTCTGGGGTAAAAAATTAGGGAGAAAATCAAATCAAAGAGTAAGTGTAGATTTTCTGCTTCAATACTTCTTTTCTATGTCATTCATATATATATATCTGATTCATATAAAAAAAAAAAAAAAAAAATATATATATATATATATATATATATATACACACACACGACATTTAAAACACACATTTATAATTATGGCGTGTTGTGTCCTGTCTTTTGGAACCCGCTGTTTCTCTAATGATCGTAAAATAAGGTGCGAGTCAGAGCATGTAAGAAGAGCAGCTGGTTTTAGGGTTTCTATAGAAAGCGAAGAAGAGGCATAAAGATTAAGTGTATGTAAAGGAATAGTCCTCCTCTTGACGCTGTCAACATGGTACTGAAAACAAGTTGGCATCAATATGTTCACATTAATTACAATAAACACAGGTTTTAGTGAGGCATGTGTAATGAACTTGTAACACTTTTTTGTTTATGCAAAGCATAGACGTTCTGCATTCGTTTTTCATTAAATATTAAAATATAGGCTATATAGAAAGAATATACCTAGAGGGTTTTATAATATTAATACATTTCTTTTCTTACAGTTGTAATATGTTTTCTCCGCAATGCATTTTACATTAAAAAGTAAATCTTGAATTGTTGTGCCATTTGTTTGTTGATGCTAATTTGGCCCTGAGTCAAAGCCTAAAGCTGAATCTAATCAATCTAATGATAATAACTCCATCAGCCTACAACTACATTGCGCTTGCGCAGGAGCAGCCTCACGCGCACAGCCCAGCACGCGCACCACCTGGTCGACTCCTCGTGACGGAGATCAGAGCAAAGCGCCTTTGGATACGGCGCGAGACCCTTAATCTGTACACGAGGCTCTGAGGCTCCGGACCCCGACCTCCCGAGGCTTCGAATGCTGTCAGCCCGGATGAGGTGCACAAACAGCGGTGAACACAGCCACAGAGAGCCGCGCTTCCTCCGGGTCTTCTTCTCTGACTCGCTCCTGTGTCGAAAGGCAGCAGGTTTTTAATTTCAGGAAGAAGTCTATGAGAAATGGAGCGAGCGGGCGTGGAGGAGAGAAGTTAGCGAAGGAATTGTATTAAACCATTTGAAATTTGGACCGAAACGCGAAGCAGCAGAGGAGCGCAGGAGTCCGGGGAGACGCGCACACAGGATGGGGTTGGATTTCAGCACGCTCCGGACCCTCATCAGCAGATACGTAAGTTTAAAACGCAATACAAAAACTCATACAAACACACGCGCGTAAAAGCCCTGTCCATTATCACGAAACGAACTTGTGTGCGGCAGATTAGCACTATTGGTTTCAGATTCCGACGGAGCGGCCACTCACCGGGATTAAGTTTCACTCGCGAAAAGAAGGCAGAAAGAGAGCGAAAACGAGCCGGAGCAAGGGAGTTAACTATTAGCTTCCGAGGAAGGATGTCGAATGATTTATCATATGTGCTAATTACATTTTATAAAACCAGTTCTACTCATGAAAATGGGCCCAAAACACACCTGGACGATCATTGGATTAACGCGTTACGCGTAATACCTTCACGCTTAACACATGCTTTCGAAGTTCGAGGCTCCGGTTTCAAGGTGAAAAGAATAGTCAGATTTTTTAATTAGAAAAGGGTAACGTGAGGTCATTTAGTTGGCGACAAAACCTGGCAGAACTTGTTGTAGCCGTGAAAGGTTCAGACGGACAGATTTAGGTTCAAGTCAAGACCAGACTTGTAGAAGGTGTAAAGAGAGACGAGAAGTTCCACAATTTAAGCCGCTGTAGTAAACAATTACACCACCAGCACATTGTGTCGTTTTGGAATTAACATTGTAACGACATAAGATAAAGCAAATAAATGCAACAATACTATTTTACCTTATCATAAATTCACTCATGGCGAAAACATTAACATGACTGAAATATAGTTTTGTTCTAAATCGAAGAAGTGTCAAATTAATTGTTAACGATTATAAAAACTAACTCTGAACAATTAGTACCTAATATTAATAGTGACAACTGTGGTAATGTCCACAGTCCATTCTGCTTTTAATGTGATACCTGAACCCATGACATTTAGGCACATTTTAGCTTTCTCTGCAGAACTAACTATAAAATAAGCCTTCATAGGAAATACTCCTCATCAACTCCTCTGACCGAGGGCTGCAAAAACCACAGAAAATAGGCATTATACATAATTCACAATTATGTATTGCACTCTCCCAAAATGGTCTAAAAGAGCAGTTAATATTGCACTTTTCTGAAAGTAACCAATTGTGTCACAGCCGTTTCTTTAGCTTCATCATTGAAATAGACAGAGAAATAAATAATATTAGTGATATTGATCAATCGCAACTCGATTTTTAAAATAATCGTCAACTAATTTAGTAATTGAATAATCGTTAACTGGTCTATACAAAGGTTACAAATGTGCATTGAGCCAAGAGAAGAAGATTTATGAATTGAGTTGCAATTGCATAAAAATGACACAGAAAATGTGTAAATTTTTACTGTATTAGATGAAACACTCTTTTGTCCATAAATGTACTCAAACATTATCCTCAAATGGCTTCACTTCAGTTTTGTCTGGATCAATTTTGTAAAAAATAAAATTAAAAAAATGTAAAAATCATTGCGTGACTTTTGCGTTCAAAACAACTAATAGATTAATCGACAGAATGACAGCTAAACTAATCAATTACCAAAATCTTCGTTAGTTGCAGCCCTAAATGGGAGTAGGGCTGCATGATTTGGGAAAAATATCTAATTGTGATTTTTCTGCCAAGTATTGCAATTGTGACTAGCTTTGCAGTTTCTATATTAATAATAGGTTTCTGTTGAAGTTCATATTTTAAAAGCGTCCAGCAGAATTGACAAAAATACTGAATGAACTAACAAACTAATAAAAGAATCACATGACTTTCAGAACATGTAAAATGATCTAAATTACAGAGTTAACCGTTCTAATGCAGACAATGACAGAATATTTAGTTGTTTGTTGAGGAAATTATGTCACTTAAAAAACTGCTGCCTTTGTCATTTGATAATTGCATCTATCCAAATTGTGGTTTCCATTTGATTGTGATTGATTTTGCAGCTCTAATAAAAATGTAATTTTTGAGAGACACATTTTATAGAATCCTCCATCTATCATTCTAACAGCGCTCAAACAGTAAGACGTGTTAAATGTGCTGGTACATGAGAGATGCTAGAATAAATGCTGTTGAGAACACTTTTAGTGCCTATTATTCCTTAAAGTAAGTATTTTACTTGTAGTTTGTTTTCAGTCTCTCCCTTATTCTCCTCCTTCTTTCCCTCCCCTCTCTCGTTCGCTCCATATTGAGTGATCTGTCATAAAAACGTATTGACAAACATTTGGACATCTCTAACCTCCTCCTCTCTTATCCTTCCACTCTCTGTCTGCTCCTGTGGTGTTTATCATTTCTCCTGTACAGTTTTCCTGAGTTGAAATCCAATAAAAGCAGGGGCCTTGTGAATATTGTTAAATGCATTAGAGCTAATGTAGGTCCAAACATCAGCGATCGATCGGGCTAAAAGTAAACAACTCAATTATACTCTGCATCCCTCACACGAGCAGACGGGCGAGAAAGGAGAGACAGGAGGTAACTGTAAGGGTCTAAACACACACAGGTGAACCAAGGAGTCGAAATGTCCCTGGTTCAGCCCCTGGTCTGTAAATACTTTCGATCTATATGATGTTGCCCATTATTGGATTATCAGACTAGATTTTTGTGTAAAATCCCTTTAGTTTGACTTGTATTTCAGTAAATATAGCATACCGTGTTTACTTTTAGTGTATGACATATCTGAGGTATCATTTTTATTTTGACAGCACATGTGAGTAGCTGTACTGCATTCCAGTTGAGTCAGATGCAAGAAGACAGGAAGTTACTGCTCTGCCTACTGGAACTTCTGCCATAGTAATGACCTCTTAGTGTTCAGAAGAACAAACTCACTTAAGTCAATTCATTTATCCAAACTATTGATTGTTCACCATCGTCTTCATGTTGTTGTCAAACATTTTACCCACATATTGACAGGTCTTTTCTCAACTAATTGATCAACATTTTTATTCTATTTTTTCTTATTACAAACAAATAAAATGGGTTTCAGTATCAATTTGATCGACATAAACAATACAAACAATTAATAGTTAATTATTACCACACAAAACAAAAAAATGTCAAATTTCTTCCTCTAAAACAAACAACGAACCACATTATTTTTACTGATAGAAGATTGGCTGCCATCTAAAAAGACCCACACTGTTTTTTAATTATCATTAAGTTTAATTAAAGACCTTAGGAAACAGTTACATAATTTAAATTTACTCATTTGTTGCTTAGTTCTGTAGCCTCTCAAATTATGTTTTTTCTCTCTTCTACAGCATAGCTATTTAATGTTCATATTTTCTAATTAATTAAGAACATAATAGCAATCACTCAATAAAGAAGGGATTTGTGAGATGGGAAAACAACATAAAACAAAACAACAGAAAAGATTGTCAAAAATGTATAGTTTTACAGTTTCATATAAATAAGTTGCCAGTCAATCATAAATCAGTTGTAGTTACAGTAAATTTATGTGGTTTTGGACGCACCCCTGTCACTTCCTGTTCTCAGGCAGGATGTGGAGGTAGCAGGAAGTAGTTTACGTTGACTTCCTGTGAACGGACTCAGAGGTTACTGTGGGTCAGGGTCTGGTTTTAATCCAGGACTAAGCCAATCTAAGCCTTTACAATGCACCTGCTGCTGGAGACACTACAGGGACAAGACTAGAGACCAGACCAGGGACCAGGGACAAGACCAAGGACCAGACTTGAAACTGGGCCAGAGACCAGACTATGGACGAAACCAGGAGCAAAACCAGGGAACCAAGATTAAACCAGGGACTGGACTTTGAGAGTCTACTACTACTACTACACTACTACTACTACACAAGTCTGAGAATCCCCTGCATTTCCGAACATGTTTGTAGAGGTCTGAACTACAGGGTTATAAAAGATTTACACAAAAGAAGACCTCATGGAGACACAGGGACTCAAAGAGAACAGATTACTGTAAAACTGCAGACTTTGGGATTTGATAATTGCGACCATTTAAAGTAGGATTTGGAAATTAATTTGAATGTGTTCTCGTTCCTAAACAGTGTCTGTTGTTGTTTCCACATTGGTCCATTAGTCGCATGTGAAGTTTATGAATTATTGAAACTACAGTCAGTTCATGTGGATCTGCCTCACCTCGGCCGGCTCTCACACACAGTAGTCACATTTAAACCGGTCACCTTTGTTTTTATATATATTAATTACATTTTCTGTAAGCCACATTTGTGCAGACATTATTCCCAATGCAATTTACTTTTAGAGTTAATGTATAGACTTTGTTGTCAATGTAGTAAATGTTTCAGAGGCAATGGACCAAATCCGAGTCAGGATCCTGATCTGGACTGAGCTTGATCTGACTATATTTGAGACATATTCTGCTGTTGGCTAAGCGAGATTGTTGCTCTTGGTGAAAGTCAGAAGTCTAATCCAGGTTAAGTCCTTGGCCTGGTCTCTGGTCCTCAATGGATCAGGATCAGGTTCAGATTTGTTCTAAACCTTTTACAGACCCAAACAAACATGGGCGTCCTCCAGAAAACAGATTATCTTTTAGAGAAAGAGAAAGTCAACAAGAGGAAAGAAGTTACGAAACTGCTACAGTTACTACTGCTGTTACTTCCAATGTTACAACTACGTTTCAATTTGAATCTAGCAAGAATATCCTCTTAAATGTCCTTGTGTCTCCATGTCGTCTGTTTAGGAGCAAAAATCACTTGTTTTTGGTAGAATTTCTAGATTTGTAAAGTCAGAGAGAAAATACATCCCCTTCTGCTGAGCCCTGAACGCAGTGTGAGTCTTTATCCCACGTCGTCATGTGAACGCCTCGTGGGTCTTGTGACGTCTTCAGTTCCAGAAGCAGAGCATTCTTCACATAACTACGTGGACCAACTTTAGTCGAACAAGAGCCTTTTTGTAGGGAGAAAAATGGTTACTACGACAACAATGATTACTTACTGCTGCTATACTGTGGAACATTCCAGGCAAAGCAATAAAACCTCTAAAGAGTCAAGCAGGTAGAGGACCCTCCGCCAGAAAAGTTATGTGGTTCATCTTGAAATACAACTCTAACTCGCTCCACATTCACAACTCGGACTGAGTTAATGTGTTGTCCTAGAGCACAATGACAGAATGCACTGTTTAGAGCTGGGATTGAACCCGCCTATAAAGAAAAAAGACCTGAACCACCAACAGTCGACAGTATTTTAGTTTTCACGCTGAGTCCTGCTGCTGAGTCCTGAGATGGCGTTACAAAGAGTGTAACTGAACCCAAACCACAACAAGCCCAACATGGACAGAATGAAAAGTCAGCGCTCCTGGACAAAGTGTGGAATCTGCTGCTCAGGGATAAATATTTGATGGACTTTAGTGAGGCGGTGAATCTGCTGCTGCGTTTGAGAGACACATCCAGAGTTTAATTCACTAATCAATAACAGCACTTAGACTTAGAGAGAGAGCATGGACAAGCAGCCAAAACTACAGTATATGAAACAGACCTGCTTTGGACCTGATTTAGGCCTGGTGCAGGCCTGATTTTAGTCTTGGTTTAGTCCTTGTTTACCGCTTGCTTGAACCTGGATTCTAGTCCTGGTTTTAGTCCTGGCTTGGTTCAGTCCGAGGTTCAGTCTTGGGTTCGGCTCTTGGTTTGGTTGTGGTTTTAGCTCTAGTTTAGTCCTGGTGTCAGTCTTGATTTTAGTCATGGATTTAGACTGTGTTTAGTCCTGGTTCAGTCTAGGGTTGTTCAGATACCGATATCAGTATCGGATTGAATGCCGATACTTCACTATTTTATGGTATCGAAGTACTCAAACTAAATTTCTGATCTGATACCATGATGTAGAAAATGAAAAATAATTAGGTCTATAACTTAAGCAGGGTGCAAATAAGTCGATAAGTGCACCAGCTTTGCTTACGTTGCTACCCGGAGATCATGGTCTTCTTTGCTACTTTTTCAGGAAGTTGCAGCAGTAGCACTGTGCTAAAAAGAACAAGAACAAGACGTGCTACAAGCAACAAACTCTGGCAACTTGTTTCCAGTGGAAAGAAATGTTTTCAAATGACTTCCCACGAGCGTCCAGTATAAGTGGTAGAATAATTGAAGTAATTGTTGGGGACGATCAACCATTGTTAGTGGTAGAGAATGTGGGATTTTGCAGCTAAATGGAGTACTCAGAGCCGCCATGCTGTTTACCTGGTTGCAGATACATATCCGAACCAGCTCTCCCCACCCTGTATCAGACTGTTTGTCTCACTCATTTCCACAAAATGGAAAGACGTTGAGAGAGTAAACTTCTCTACAGTCAATAAGAGCAGCGATGTCACATGTCATATAATTTCTTAAGTTTGACAGGAAAATCAATGTTGCAAATGTTGTACTTTTTCATACTTGAGATTTATAATGCAATCCCATGAATGAAATGTTCTGTCTTAAATTCAGTAATTCAGTATTTCTATAGATGCGTTGTTATAACTTTGTTGGCACTACTTTTGATTTCTGTTTTTGTTATTTCCATTTGTTTTTAATCAATATATACATTGGAAATGTGTCAAAATTGGTCTGAACTTTTACAGATGTAATGATATCAGACAAGTACTCGGTATCGGCAACTCCCTTGATCTGAACTATCGGATTGGACAGAAAAAAATGGTAGCGGAACAACACTAGTTCAGTCCTAGTTTTAGTCCTGGTTCAGTCCTGGTTTAAGGCCTGGTGTTGTCCTCATATTGATCACTGTCTAACAGCAGCTGTGGTTGTGCTGTTCAATACTTTTTTCAATTCATTCACGTGCACCAGACTGATGCTTCTAATACTACTGCTTCACTTCTACAACTAGAACTACGGCTACTACAACTACTACTACAACTCAGAATCAGAATCAGAATCAGAAATTGTTTATTGCCATTGTCAGTGAAATTCACAAACGTAGGAACTTGCTTCGGCGTAGGTGCAACATAAAGCAAAGGATAAAATATAAAAAATATATAAAAAGGCATGCATAAAATTAAGAATAAAATAGACTAAGATAGACTAACACTATATACAGAATGTACAGTTGGCAGATAGATAGATAACTGCTACTACTACTACTACTACTTCTACTACAACTACTACCACTACTACAACAACTACTGCTACTACTACTCCTACTACAACTGCCACAACTACCATGACCACTAACCCAAAGTCGACTGCTGTTTGACCCATAACTGATTAAAAACATTACTTTATAACTGACACACACGTGGTAAAAAAGAATCCAAATCCTTGTTAATTGGAAAATGCACTGAACTAATTTAAACAAAGTTAGCTGGTGATTATGTAACTAATCAATAACAATCAGTTTAACTTTCATCTGCAAATCTGTTACTGTGAGTTCATTCATCACATCCATCTAGGCAGGGGGGGGGCCATGGGGCCACATGAGAAACAGAAAATATTGTGGAGGGCCAGGCCAAAAGGCGCAACTCAATTCTGCTTAATATCATCTTATATATATCTTTATAAAAAGCGGTAAATAACATTGTTTTGACAAGTTGGTAAGACTATGGCTAATCAATGAAAAAGTCAGGTTGCTTTACAAAAGGGTCATTCAATAAAAAATAAAAATAAAAAATAACCCAGCGCTCTTTACAAGGGCTTTTAATTGCTTTTTTGCCCCTTTACACTGGAGTTCCTATTTGCTGTCAACACAAAAGCGAGATGGTGCGGAGAAGAAAAACAGGGTGTGATGGAGGTTTTTAAGGAGTTTAGGGGGCTGTACAATGCACAGGTCTGAACTAGAGGCTGTGCTGCTCGGATTCTGTGCATAGACCTGATTTAGTCCTCGTCTAGTCTTTGTTAAGACTTGGTTTAGTCCTGTTTGGTCCTTGTTCAGTCATTGATTACTTCCTGGTGAAGTCCCTGGATTAGTCCTGGTTTAGTCCTGTTTTTTGATATGGTTCAATCCTGTTTTAGGCTCTGCTTTAGACTTTGTTCAACCCCTTGTTTGGTTTGGGTGTAGTCCCTGTTTTAGTCCTTGATTTAGTCCTTGCTTTAGAGACAGACAAAGTTGTACTTTCATGCAATGATTTTATCCCATTTTTCATTTTGTGTCACCTTCTGGGGCCAGGCCAATCGGCCACCTATGAAAAGTGCGGTGTCTATTCTATGTACTGTATAAAACAATCGCTAACAAACCAACACCCATGAGGTGGCCTTATTTCAAACGTTTAGAAAAGTGCAATTAAAACGTAGTAACTAAAACTGTTTTTAAATGGCTCGATGGCTTTGCTCCAGATATTGCTGATGATATGATTAAATTATGTGAAGCAGGCTGTGTCACCACAAGGGGCGTGGCCAGTGATGACTGCAGACCAGTCAGATGTATGACCTCATTTGGCCAGAATGCATTCACTGTTTAAGGCCCAAGTGAAATTCTCACAGATCTGGAACTGGAAACAGGGGCAAAACTGTCAGTTTGGTCTAGAGGGGGACCAATAAATAGATGGAAATTATAACATCACTTTAACGGGAACTGTGATGCAAAAAAATACAATAACAATGTACAATGTGCTATTATTAGAATACTACTGTATTTGCCCAGTCAAAAAGTAAAACCTTATTTAAAAAACAGTTGTACAAATAAACTTTGTTTTTTTATAAAAGTGCCATCATTTTTGAACATAATAAACAGTTCAACAAAATGAAAATGTTCAACAATTAATTAATGTAACATAATGTATATCCAGTGATGGGAAGAATACTTTGAAAATGCATTCTCTTACAGAAAAGTATTTTTTGTAACGTATTCCATTACTTTGCCAAATTTAGGTACTGTATTTTGAATATTTTAAATACTTTTTATGATAGCACTCTGCTTATTCTCAAGTTTTGAAGCAAGAGCCAGTAGTGAACCGTGGGACCTGGGCCATTATATTCCGCTGGAGGCGGGGCCAGCAAACCAGTTTACAATGTGTGTGGAACATGCACCGCGCTGTCCACAACTGCTGTGTGCAGACTTTCACCCACAAGTTAAACTACGCTGACAATCTTTTGAGTCACTGTAGTCTGTCCACACTCTACCAGGCACAGAGCATCAGTTGATTAACATCAAACTTCTGCGCACACGCTGAGGTTCCATTGTGCTTTTGCGCAAAATTGTATCGATCTGCTCCAAATGTCAAAAAAGCACTGAGCATGTTTCCATTAAATTATGAATTAGATCTGATGGTCGGACCAAAACACCTCAGTCCTGAGTCTGAGCAGCGGACAGCGCCAGAGTACAGCGGACAGAGCTGTGCGCACTGTGTGTGTGCGTGCGTGTGCATGTGCGTGTGAGCGCGTGTCTGATTAGCTGGACAGCACTTTGAACCACGTGAGTAAAAGAAAGCAATTGATGGTTGAAGTACGTTGAACGTTGAAGTAACTTTATAAATGACTGCGCTATGAGAAGTGGCCGGGACCACGGCACATCCATGTGCGAGATTTGGTGTTGGACATTTGCTCCTCTGAACAGTTTGAATATGCATTATTCTATTCTATTCAAGAGACGCAAATGAGGCATAGCTTGATAAAAGACAGCTGTCTCTGCACTAAAACAAGTCTGCGGCGGCTCCAGACGCACCGGGACCCACGGGATCTCTCCGGAGGACAGACGCAAGTAAACATGGGGAATCAGCATTTCAGTTTTTTGCAGCTAAAATCTGGAACAGTCTCCCCGAAGATGTGAGACAGGCCTCCACTCTGACAATGTTTAAATCCAGGCTAAAAACAGTTCTCTTTAGACGTGCATACGACTGAAAGATCTATCTGCACTCTTCTCTTTTAAAGCACTTTATTTTAAAATGATTTTAAAATGATTCTGTGTGTCTTTTTGTGTTTAGTGATTTTAATGCAACTTTTCCTGTTTATGTAAAGCACTTTGAATTGCCCTGTGTACGAATTGTGCTCTACAAATAAACTTGCCTTGCCTTGCCTTGCCTTGCAAGTGGCGCTTAGGACCGGGAGGAAGCGGTCAGAAAAACTTAATGATCAGGCGGGAGCTGGTTGAAAAGTCAGTACCGTGCAGGTCACCCTGTTTGACCCTTTTATATCAAAATAGGTGTTTCCATTGCTGTTTTGAGAAATAAGTCAATTTCCGCACGCAGAAAACCGACCTATTGCAAGCTAAATTAACTTTAAAAATATGTCCCCCTGTGATTTTTTCTCATGACTGGAAAGTCAAACAATGTGAATTGTGAATTATCCTTCTTTAATCCAGCATTTGTCCTGTGTTAGTCCTGCTTTAGTCCTGGGTTAGTCCTGTGTTTGTCCTGCTTTAGTCCTGGTTTTAGTCCTACTCTAGTCCTGGTGTAGTGCCGGCTTTAGTCCTGCTTTACTCTTGCTTTAGTCCCGGCTTTATTCCCGGGTTTTGTCTGGGTTCAGTCCCGGTTTATTTCCTATATGTGTGTCTAAATCTGGTTCTTCCTGTGGACAGTAATAATTCATAAAGTCAATAACTGTAATGATTTCCTGTTTGAGCTGGAGACGGATCCAGCCACATTAGTGTTTACGACAGCTCATCAATACATCTAAACTTATCTAATACAACATTGTATCTGACTATTTCGGTTTAAAATTAAGATTCTGTTCATATATGACATTTTAAACTCATTCAAGAGAATTAACACCTGAAAGAAAACTCAAATGTGATCTGCTGAACTAATCCAAGAATCATATGCATCACTGTGAACATGTTTGTAGAGGTTTCAACTACAGGGTTAGTTTTGCTCAGAATAAGATCTCATGGAGACACATCAGGGACATTTAGCTCTCTCAGAGGACATTTTCAAAAGTTCAAAGACCTTAGAATTGAATAATTGCAATTTTTTGTGTTGTCAGTTGAAGTTCTGGTATGGCTGTGCAATTAATTGTATATATGACCATGATTTCAATTATTATTCTATTCAGTTACAAAAATGTTGTAATCGAAAATACAGTTAATGGCAGAATTACAAGTGCACTCCTTTTGCCACTCAAAACATGGAACAAAGGCACTTTTCTAAAACATTTCTCTTTCTCTACAGAATAATTTTGAATTTTGAATTGAATATAGAAGTACTGAACAAAATATTTTATTAATAATAAAGTGATTTCAATAATGAGCCAAATAATCGTGATAATAATTTTTGCCATAATCGAGCAGCCTTAAGTTCTGGTTAGGAATGTCACAATATAAACATTTAGTGTTACCACTACTGTGAGAAGAAACATCACAATTTATTATTGACCATTACTGACACCAAATTTATAGCGTACTTTCATTCACATTGCATAGTATGTCACTTTGTGAAAGCAAAGTAATGTGATAAACAGACAGGTACAAAAGCACTTTACATTTAGGTTTAGTTTTATGGTGTATAAATTGAAGTGAAATACCAATATTTTGACATGACGTTTAGTCCTCGTTCAGCCCAGGTTCAGTCTTGGTTTAGTTAGGGCGAGTCAGTGACTCGTCTGCCTCGTACTAGTGCGAGAGCTCTATTGTAACTGTAAAATTTTGAGAGAAAACGCAAAATTCAACCAGTAAGCAATGACCAAAATGCAAGTATTTGATATCAAAATTTAGAGTTTTGTGAATTCTAATTTTGAGTGAAGACACCGGGAAAAAATATTGAAAGACTGCTCTTTAGCATAGTCACACATGTTCATCTTTTGACATCTACTCCAACAGTTTTCATCAAAAACACTTCAAACTTGGTCAAAACAGGCAAAACCCATGTGCGATAAAAGATTATCAATTAGATTTTAAATTGAACATTGGCCTTGGTCATGGTGATTTTTCAACAAAATGGCAATTTTTGGAAAAATAAAAAAAAATCTATCCTTTACTAACATTGTCGGATTTGAACTAACCCAATGGAGCGCAAGTGCAGAGGACGTAATGGTACGCTACTTAAGGCTCTATCTTATAAGATGGCTCTTTAGTGCCTCCTTCAAATTTAAATGATAAAAATTCTTAAAAGCAAATCTGTTTGTCATGGAGGTGTGAAAATATTTATAGAGAGCGTGTTTGTAATAGGTAACCAAGTTAAACAATTATAGCATTTATCAATCAAACAGATTTGCTTTTATGAATTTTTAAATTTTTATTTGAAGGAGGTGCTAGAGAGCCATCTTATAAGGTAGAGCCTTAAGTAGCTTGTTTTCATTTGTCTACGTCGACATTTTTCACGGCCGGGCTCCCATTGGCCCCATGTAAATGGATTTTTGAGGTGGCTCGACAGAGCTGTCTTTAATATTTATTCGCGGGGTCTTCACTCAAAAAGAGCTCACAAAACTCTTCATTTTCGATACCAAACACTTGCATTTTGGTCATTGTTTACTGGTTGAATTTTGCGTTTTTTCCTCAAAATTTTACAGTTAGAATAGGGCTCTCACACTAGTGTGAGGCGGATGAGTCATTGACTCGCCCCTTCTTAAGACAATATTATACAGTATATGACTCCTGCTCAGTCTGACCGAAGGGATACACAACCTATTGTTTTATCCATGGTTTTGTTCTGGTTTAGACCTGCTTTAGTCCCGATTCATGGTTTTAAGTTCATGTTCTCTTTATTAGCAGAAGTTAGTTTCTCACTTCTCAACATATAGAACAAACACACACAAAACAAATATTGTACGAAAGATGAATAAACACAGCATAAAGAGTATTGAGTGTCATTAAGGTGCTTCACATCTGCAGTTGTAATCTAGCTCCCAAACCAGAGGACACTATGCATTGTTATACATAAAAAAGTTCAAACGGATACATAAAAGCACAATTAAACAAGGTCATAATTTAAGGTGAAACTTTAAAAGTGTTCATCTGTCTAACAAAATACATTCTTTGTTGGATTTTTATTAACCTTTTTAACCTGGTTTACTCTTGGTTTACTCCTGATTGAGTCCTAGTTGAGTTTTTTTTAAACTTGATTCAGCCATGCAGATTTGCTTTAGTTCTTTAGTCTTGATGTTTTTATTTTGTACGATTCCAAATAACAGATCAACCCCTTTTTGCAGCACATTCACCCCATTGTATGAAACCATGGTGAGAACCTCTCAAACTAAAGGTCCATCAGTGCTTCTGAACCTACCCACATTAAACAGGACAGAACAATTTTCAAATGCTTTAGAGTTAAACTGTGAAACCAAGACACATGATGATCATGCACTTGAGATGAAATGGAGCAGGCTGGCTCAGTCAGGCTAAAAACAATAGCTGCTCACACTGGTTAGCTGTGTAGTGAAGGTAATCTGATCTGAGTCGGGTGAACTCACGTGGGGCAAATAGCAGGTGTGGGCAATATAAAAATCACACCTGGATGCAGATAAAAAGGAGAGATATTATACTCAGACTTCACATTGTGTGTCTGTGTGTGCCACACTAATCATGGAGAACAGAAAGAGGAAAAGACAACTGTCTGAGGACTTCAGAAGCAAAATTCCAAGCCCATCTCCAGAGATTTTGACAGTCCTGTGTCCACAGTGTGCAACATAATCAAGCTGTAGCTAATCTCCCTGGACATGGACGGAAGAGAAAATCTGATGAAAGGTTGCAACGCAGGATAGGCAGACCCAAACAAGTTCCAAAGAAATTCAAGCTGTCCTTCAGGCTCAGGGTGCATCAGTGTCACTATCCGTCCGTCGCTATCCGTCAAAATTTGAATGACCAAATACCAAAATGTATATGACTAAGCCAAAATCATTCTGGGAAATCGTCTGGACAGAAGATGGAGCTTTTTGGTAAAGCACATCATTCTGCTGTTTACCGAAAACGGAATGAAGCCTGTGAAGAAAAGAACCTACCCTAGAACTCTAAAATAATACCTACAGTCAAATATGGTGGAGGTGCCTCTGGCACTGGATGCCCTGACTGTGTGCAAGGCATCATATAATCTGAGGATTACCAAAGGATTTTGGATCACAATGATGGGCCCAGTGTCAGAAAGCTGGGTTTGCGTCCGAGATCATGGGTCTTCCAGCAGGACAGTGACCCCAAACATATTTCAAAAACCTAGAAATGGATGGCAACAGCAGCAACGAGTCCATGAGTCCAGATCCCATTGAACACCTGGAGAGATCTTAAAATTGCTGTTGGGAAAAGGTGCCCTTCCAATATGAGAAACCTGGAGCAGTTTGCAAAGTTAGAGTGCTCCAAAATTCCGGTTGAAAGGTGTAAATTTGTGTGAATTAATAGTTATGGGAAGTGATAGATTTCAGTTATTTTTTTCAAAAGGGTGTGCAACCAAAAATTAAGTTACTTAATTTTTTGTTTGTTCGTTTGTTTGTTCGGCACATTTTTTTTATTTTTGCGTGAAAATTAATCAGTTTCGGCTTTCGGTTATTCCAACTCACACAAAGGAAATAAATGCGTTCATTACAAAACATGTGTAAATGTAATATTTTATGGGAGAAACTGAATTTCTTTTTTTAATTCTAGCTAAACCAAATTATTCTGTGTGTTATATACCGCATGCTATTATTACATTTGTTGACCGATGTAAACAAAAAGGTGCAAAAAGTACCAGCAAAAGAATAAAACTACTTTCACCCCTGGCTGCTAGGTGTTGTGAGCTCTGCAAAGGGAAACAGACTTCATTCAGCAGGATTACTGAAAAGTGTGAATGAAACAGGGATGTGTCTCAAGGGGAAAAAAACATTGGACCAGGGTTAGAGAGTCTCATAGAATACAGGAGATTTCAGAAAAATCTTAGTACAAATCTCAGTAGTGTCCTTTACAATTTGTTTGTCAGTCTGGTCAGTGAAGATAAAGCGCTGAAGAACAATAGTTCCTCAGATACAGCTGGTGTTGGGCTGGAGAACAAATAAAGCTATCTGCTTCTACAGACAGAGACACAAGGACAAAAACAAGAGCCCTGACCTGCTGCTACTGGTTTTGTGCATCCATCGCCTGGAAAAAACCACACCGCTGTACCAGCGGATGAGTCTGGTCGGTGTTTGAGTCAATTCGATTTCTAGGGCGGAGCAAACCCGAGCAAACAGGAAGCGGAGTAAACCAATCAGAGTGTATCCAGTTATATAAATAAATGTCCAACAGGTGAAAAAGTAGTGGACTCAAAATTTCCCACAATGCATCTTGAAAAGTAGTGTCCAGCGCTGGTTACTAGACTGGTCAATATTAACCACAATGCATTGCGAGGGTCGTAAAAACTACAGCGAACTGAATGAAAGCAGAAAGAGGAGCTGTTTAAACGAACTGTTGAGCTGAGATTATGAACAAAACACTTTAAACAAACCGTTAGCGGCAGTGTTGCTGGGGTTAGCCACTTACCTTAGCTTGAGCTGTGAATAGATCGCAAATCTCCGGCAAAAAGTTGAATAATTTGTTCGATGTTTAACGTGCGATCCATGGTTAATAAAACTTGTATGATGTTTATTAGTCAATAAATATGTGTATGTCAGGCGGATTTGATCCATATTCATTATAGAAATCAAATTTTATCGGAGTTTTGACATCTTTTTTCTCCTAGACGCCAGAGTCACATGACTCACGGCGAGGAGAAAGTATGAGCTGCGTGTCGGAATCACTCCAGGACTGAGTGCACTATTTAGTCACTGAACAGGGCAAGACTATGTAGTGGCTAAGGGGTTAGAGAAGAAGAAAGAGTGTGGACATTTGGACACAGCCTTTGAGAATACGTGTATTGTAGCCAACTCTGCTACTTCCGCCGCGCAAGAGCAACGCCGTTTGCGTCACTGAAATAAACTAATCTGATTGCTCAGTACATTTTGGAGTTGACTCGAGGCACGGCGGAGGGCAGGGCGACCAGACTGATATATCATGTATAAATAATACATAGATATATCATTCTGGATTTGCCAGGCAAGGTTGTATTTACATTGCCTGACCAGCCAGTCCCTCCAACATTCCGCTATTTTGTAACATGTCTTTCAAGACTTCAAATATTCTCTTATGATTTAAAACAAACAAATATAAATTATTTACCTCAGATATACTGACTCTGTGCCATGTTTGTTTAGATACGAACGGACCATGCATTTGTCTGATTGGTTTATCGCCCTGTTAATCATGCTTACTTGAAATTGGGGAGACAGGATATGATTCCAGACCCATTAGTCTTATCAGAGCGTGTGGTCTTAGCTAGTCAGGCAAGTGTTCACAGGTTGTAAATATACCACATCATAATTAGGATCAAACTAAACCATGACTAAACTAGGGATGTGTTTACACTTGCACAAACACAACATTAAAATTGTGACTAAAGTAGGACTAAATCCGGAACTAAACATAGACAAGACCAAGGGTGAACCAGGACCAAATCAAGTGTGAATGCAGACTGAGATACGACAAATACCTCGTTGTTTGATAAGATAGAGCTGCAAATCAGTGGTGAACAGAAACAAAGTGCAAAAGTAAAAGTACCATTCACCTTATTCCGGAAGTTGCCTTACGCACCGCCGTCTTGTTCCTGTTGTATTAGTTTACAAGGAGCAGACGAGCTCAACAGAAAATAAGTTCTACACGGACAAAAAAAAAAACGTTTTCAGACTGACCAGGAAATCGGTGCGCTGTTGACTTGTTGTTGCTCGTGTTCATTAAACATTTTACACAAATCAACCTACTTTATGTAACATTTTAGCGGCGAGACTTTTCCCTCGTTCATCATCAGCTTTAACGGAGTTCTCGTCTAATGGAAGTGCGTTTACAACAAAAGTGCAAAAAATGGCAAAAGTGGGCAGGGCAGAATAAGGTGAATACTACTTAAAAGTGCAATTCTTATATCTGTACTTTATTTAAGTACATTTTACAGTACTTGTTACTTTTACTCCACTACATTTTTAACTGGACCTACTGAATTGGCTGAGGGGTTATAATTTATTCTTTAGCATATTAATGAGGACATCCTGCCTAAAGGTTTTGAGTTCAAGTTCATGCTTTGAGCAAACAAAAATATATTCATAATGAAATGACAAGAAAAAAACAAAAATGATTCAGTCGGTTCTGTTAATAAATATATGTGAAATACTTCCACTTTTTACTCGAAAAGTGAGTACTTCAATACTTTTTACTTGAATATTTTTTTGCTCCAAGATCTGTACTTATAACACAAGTAACATAGCAACACGTGTTAACGCATTATTCTCCAGCCCTTAGTGTTTTACTGAACATTAAATGATTCTCTCTCCTTTTCTCTCAACTGCTCATCCTCAGAGAAACCCAGTCTAAAAATATCACAAAGGAACCAGGACTAGAGCAGGATTATGTAAACACTGTAAAAATAGGATTGTGTTTTCAATATGTGTTAAATCAGAGGATATGATTGACTTAATACAACCTGGATTTATACTTGCGATGATAGTACTCTGGGCCTGAGAAAGACATGGGTGTAAGAGATATTCTGGCAACTTTATAGAGACCAAAATATTCTAGAGACAACATTTTTTAAAAAATGTATATATTTGTAATATTTATAATAACAGTTTTGAAATAGATCTAAAAAGCTACATTTTCACAAGCAAAAATAGGAATATTTGTTAACAAGTTGTTTACTGTAATTGGTCAAACATTTTAAAATATTTTAAAATAAATTAATAATGAATTAATACTTAAATCTTAGTACTTGACAATTTGCAGTCACCTCGCCTATGAAGGATTGCAGCCACTTCTCTGTAATTACACAGTGAAGTGTGAGACAGTATTCTTATAGGTAACATAATGGTACTCATCTTGTTTTATTAATACATTTTACTATTCTATCATAATTAGGAAAATGTACAGTAATAAATGCCTAATATTGAAATTAATGTACATGAGGTATGATCATTTTTAAAATTTGGTTCTAGTCTATGATTAAAAAAAAATAAATCTGAGGAAAAAAATTAAATAAAAAGAACAGAAATGTGTTTGTTGTTTGTGTCGTCTTTCCTAGAGAAGAGTGTAATGTTTAACTTAACAGTCCGTTTACTTTTTGTATGATACTTGGACTTAGGGTTCAACTGAAATCTATCAAGATCCGATCATTGCAAATGAAACTTTGGAGGGAGAAATTAGACTGTTTTTTGGGTTAAATTGCAATGATTAAAAGTCTATTGTTTATATTCATGAAATGAATATATATTTATGATAAAATCAAATGATTTGTATTTATTTTTGGGGGGTTCGTCATCACTCAGGCCTTTACTTGAACCTTAACAAAGTTGTTTACAGTTTTGCAAATGATTTATCAATTCAGACATTATTAGACAATATTTTAATATTTGTCAATATTTTCATAGTTTAAATATGACTTTCTCTTCAAAGCACTGAAAAACTGAAATAATTTAAACAAGTTACTTGTTAGGTGTCCATTTACATAATCTAATTTCAGCTCCATTTGGATCAGAACCAATGAAGACCTTAAGCGTAGGACCTCCTCAGACTGGATCATGTTCCTGTTTATTACATAATTGTCTATTATTCCATCTCTATGAGTCGTGTGTAACTGGAGACTCCAAAGGTTTAAATGGGACACACAGGATGGATATAGAAACACAGAGGCACCTGTCTGTCTCTAACCCAATCACAGCCCACCTGGAATCAGCGTCATTTCATGTAAGATCTAAGAGGATTTAATCAATAATATATTTGCTGCTGGTTTGAGCCCAGTTAAATCCTCATGTAGGTTTGGTTCTGACCCAGGAATGTCACAGCTTGTAAATTACATAAATAGTTTTAATTTATAGTTCCAACAGTGGAATCCGTCAGACTCCATTTGTGTTTTTTTAAATTTAATCTCCTGCATTATTCATTTAGCAACTGTCTGAAGAACATTTGGAAACATTATACAATCAATATTAAATGTCAACTGTAAATCTAAATTTGTCCACTATAAAAATATCCAAACCGCTGTTATGTTCTACTTCTACTGCTAGGCGAGGGTGATGGTGAGAAAATGGATAATATTATATATATTAAGAAATATTTGTTACAGTGTGCTAAAACATGTCTTGGGTCGAGGTTTAAGTATCACACACACATTCACAATAGTGAATGGGGTGTGAGATTAAAAACAAAAGTGCAGAAATATCAGTTTGTTTTGTTGTTTTGTTAACATACAAGATTAATAATGTTGGGTTTTTTGTATATTTTAATTTAAACTATATACTCAATATTCTAATTTTTCATATCTTCATCTTGAAAACAACCCTAACACAAAACTTGAATGCATTGCGGTAGTTATTTTTCAGTATTGACCCAGTTTTAGTTAAAACTTAAATGTTTTGTTGGTTTTGTTATTTCATGATGATTGACAGTTGTATTTGTTGCTCTGATGTTGAGGAGGAGCAGGATTCAGATTGTGTTAAACGAGTGGGCGAAGTGTGGACTCCAGATTGTGAGAGGAAGAGGACCAAAGGAGCTGCTTTAGTCCTGGTGTAGTCCCTGGTTTAGTCTTTGTTTTGTCCCAATTTAGTTCCGGTTTAAATTTGGTTTAAACAATCAAAACAATAGGACCAACCCCGATGAGAGCACAGACAGAAAGCCATAGTAAACCATTGAAGAGTGTTATCAGTTTTTGTGAATGACATTCCCTAGATTAGAGGATCATGTGACATGTGTCTGTGTTACCGTGGAAACACACCCTTTCATTCATTAAAACCTGTTACTTGTTCAATTCCATATCAAGTCAAAGGTCTTAGCCTGCTGTAAACCAGCTGTACACATGATGTAAACGTGTGAGCGACTGATAAGTGTGTGGGACCTTTTGTGTTTTGTTCTTTAAAATTTAAGGGATGGACAGTCAAGAAATAAAAAGGAGAGTTAAAGAGAAATAGATGGGTGGCAATATAGGTTTTTAAATGTTATAACGCTTGACTAATTTTATCTTTAAGTTAGTCCTCTTGACTTGAATGACTTAAAGCTACAATGATTAACTTAATTTAGTTTCTCCCCGATGGAGGAGACCACTGTGCTCTGTCTGCATCTAAAAAACAACATCATTTTATTAATCGCAAACCCAGAAGATAGAGCCTAAGCGTTGAAATTAGGGCTGGGCGTTATGGGAAAAAGCCTCGACAATTTTAATGTTTTTGAAAAATGTTGATTTCTGATTAAATTGTATTTAGTCTTTTCAAAAACAAAATATAAATGGATTTTAGTAATGATTTTATGAACACAAACTATACAGACATCTATACAATTTAACACAAAAAATAATGAATTTCTTTTTCCGCCAGATAATAGTCAGACTTCTGTTTGCTTTAAGTCCAGTACAATTATAAATGCAATCCTTATAATGTGTACAAAGACTTTACTTTGTATTTTAAAACTTTTAGCAGAGTTCCCTTAGTACATTGTTAATATGTTAATAAAAGTATTGCATTGATCTCCATTGATTAAACTGTGTTTTATGTTCTTTTTTCCAGTGCGTGGGGGAGGAGAACTGGGTTGACAGCAGAACCATTTACATCGGTCAGAAAGAACCTCCTCCTGGAACTGAAGCCTTCATTCAGCAGAGGTTTCCAGACAACAGGATCACCTCATCCAAGGTGCGAGAGAATAATCTTTATGTGAGCTTTAAATGATCACGGTAATATTAATATTATTATTATATTTGTTTTTGTCCAGTACACCTTCTGGAATTTCATCCCCAAAAACATGTTCGAACAGTTCAGACGAGTGGCCAACTTCTACTTTCTCATCATCTTCTTAGTTCAGGTGAGGATGCGAGGGCATCTGACACACAGGTGGATGAACAATAACTTTGAACTTTAATTCTTAAAGTAATGTATATGTTATTGTTTCCATAGTTAATAATCGACACTCCGACCAGCCCAGTGACCAGTGGACTGCCTCTGTTCTTCGTCATTACTGTCACCGCCATCAAACAGGTTCAGCTACACTCTTTAGAAGGAAGGATACATTTAGTCTAGATCTAGTTTGGACCTGGTTTTGTCTTGGTTTACTTTTATGTCTGATGTAGTTCTAGTTTATTCCTGGTGTAGTCCTGGATTTAGCTCTGATTTAGTCCTTGGTTTAGTCCCTGGGTTTAGACCTGGTTCAGTCTTTGGTCTAGTTTTAGTCCTGGTTTATTCCGGGTCTTTGGTCTAGTCCTAGATTAGTCTACGTTTAATCCTGGTTTAGTCTCTGGGGCAGTCTTAGTCCTCTTGTGCTCTATATAATGTAAACAACAGTCGCAAATGTACATGTGTTCTGATTTAAATGTGTTTTGTGCTGGTTTTAGGGCTATGAGGACTGGCTGAGACATAAAGCTGATAACGCTGTAAACCAGTGTCCAGTTCATGTGGTGCACAAAGGAAAAGTGACCCTCAAACAGAGCCGAAAACTCATGGTCAGATAAGTTTATATAACTAACTATTTTGGAGTGTTGAGATTAGACTTGCAATTTCATACAAAAAATGTAGATCTTCTTTTTTTTTTACAGTGCACATTTTAGACATATCCAGAAGCATTATATTTTGTAGCATTTTAGCTTTTTACCATGAACCTTTAATTGTTTTTCCTTCTCGTTTGCTCACTTGAAGTACTTTCATGGACCTCCAAGACACATCCACTGTTCTGTGTTTATAGCCTTTGTTTTTGTTTTCTCATTTTTTAACATTGTCTTAATCCGTGATACACGTAGGATTCAGCATCATCACATAACCATTTTGGTACAATAAAAAACAAAAAACACTGCTTTCTCTTGTAATTTGTGGCTCTCCATTGTTGTGGCCATCAGCCTGCCGAGTCTTGCAGAGTGACGCTTTGTTGTGATCACATTTAAAGAGGCAGGCGGAAATCAGCGCAACCGTTTTCAGATAGAAGTTAGCGGAAATGTTTCTTTTACGTTGTTTTAGATGAATAATGTGATTGACAAATTTTATAACTTACATAGGCCTACTTATATAAATTATATAGCAGACAAAAGCTTAATCTTGTTCATCATCTGAACAGTTAAATTAATTTCATGCATTTGAAGAGGTCTAAATTACAAGATTAACATCTTTTACACATAATAAGACCTCATGGAGGCAGAGGGGCATTTAGTTCTCACACAGGACAGGAGATTAACTAAAGTTTTACTCTTGTGATGTAGGTTGGAGATGTGGTGTTTGTGAAAGAGGATGAGACGTTTCCCTGTGACCTGATCCTGCTGTCCTCCTCCAGAGCAGACGGAACCTGCTTCGTTACTACAGCCAGTTTAGACGGAGAGAGCAGCCACAAGGTACTAATATTACAGAAAATTCTGCTACTGCTACTGCTACTGTTACTACCACTACTACTGTTTCTACTACTATTACTACTGCAAATACTATTATGTGTTCTACTACTACTACATATTACATGCAGTTTAGACAGAGAGAACAACCATAAGATACTTATGCTTACTACTGGTGCTGCTGTTGCCCAGGGCCCAGAATGCTCATTCAGTTTATTGCACAAGGAGCCTTTAGTGCTAATATATAAAGACAGCAAATCAAATTGTTTTTATGTCTTCTCTTCGGTTTAGTTACAAACCAAACAAAACAGTAGCCTAAATAAAATGGCTTTAATATTTTTTTATTTTGTCATATTCTGACATGATAATCTGTCACTAAATGTGTCTTTGGGCTGTTGGCCTTCCTCAATTAAACTGCAAGCGTGATAATTAAAAAAAAAAAGTCCATTCTTGTTTTTCTCACCTGAAGCTTTTGTAACTCTCTCTCTCTCAGACATACTATGCAGTGCAGGACACTAAAGCCTACAGCACAGAGCAGGAGGTCGACTCAATCCACGCCACCATTGAGTGTGAGCAGCCGCAGCCCGACCTCTACAAGTACAGATAAACTTTTAACAAATACTCAATGACTGTGAAAATAATCTAGTCCTCCTGATATTTTTCTACTCATCTTTTCTAGATTTGTGGGTCGCATCAACATTTACATGAACAACGAACCAGTGGCTAGGTAACTACCGATGAGGCAAAGTAAACAAATAAAATGTCAAATGTTGAACCTTATCCTGTTTTGTTAGAGATTGGCTCCACATATTAATCTTGAACACATTGTCTTTGTGTGTTTCACTATTCACAGGTCACTATTTTTACTACTAAAGTGAAACTAAATTCAACCTTAGTTCATTTGTACTGACAGAGAAAACAAAAAACGTTTTGTTTCACGTGTATAGACCTGGAACCTTAAACCAGGTCAACCAATCTATATTTGGACAGGTTAAAGGTACATGCCACCGTTGTGGAATTCGGACCTCAAGTTCTTTAGAAATGTGTCACGTGAACTTAACCTTTGAAAAATTCTGCTAAACTTATGATGGATTTGTATATTTTTTCAAGACCGTTGGGATCAGAAAACCTGCTGCTTAGAGGAGCTACTCTCAAGAACACAGAATACATCTATGGTATGGAATTATAAATATTTCATATCTTTTATTAATATATTTTGTGTTATTATTTTTGTATAGTTCAATCTCATAACAGATTTATGTCTCACACTCCACACCACTTTTTATTTGACAAAAATGTATGTAATATTTGCTGAGACAAATCACAGCTGAAAAAGTAAATGCTGCTTAAGCAAACCCAGACGTATGTAGTCTCTCAGCAGTATCCTATCATCATAATTACAAGACAAAACTTTAAAAAATCTAAATTACCAAGTAACACCAAAGTGTACCAAGTTGGAAGAGTCAGAGAGCTCCTCAGAATGCAACTTTACATCAAGGGCATGTTCAGAACTCCTTAAATTATGAATGTTAAATCCGTTTTTTTTTTTATTTCAGCTGTGGCTATCTACACAGGAATGGAGACCAAAATGGCTCTTAATTATCAGTCCAAGTCTCAGAAGAGGTCCGCTGTTGAGAAGTGAGTTTGAGTTTTTATTGCAACATTTTGAGGGGTATCATGTATGTTGACAAAAAGGTGAAATTATTGAAGAAATGTAATTAAAGATTCATAGCAAGTCAGTCATTGTTGTTTTGGAGAAATCAAAATATTGAGTATAATATGTAACCTATTTTGTCTAATTTCCCAAATAAGGACATATTTCTGCACTTTTATGATCAACAGTGTATATTTGATGTATTTGTGAAATCAAGCCTGTTATGTAACTTCCTCAGTCTGACATTTGCTGTGAGGTCAGTTTAAAATGAGACAGAAACCTTTAGTGAGAATTTAGTGCGGCTCCAGAACAGACCAGAACAGGCACACACAATCTGGAGACAGTAGAGAGAGGAAGAAGAGAGAGAGAGAGAGAGGAGTGAAAGACGAGGAGTTGGGAAAATAAATATGAAAAAAAAAAAAAATCATTGTTATTTGTGTGTTTGTGTGTTATTTTACAGTGACATTTTTACCTCTTTATAAATACATAATTTTAAACCACAGATTTATCCCTGTGAGTCAGATGCCCTCCTCTCCTCTTATATCCCTCATCCTTGCTATTGTTGTTGTCGCCCCCTGCAGGTCGATGAACTCCTACCTGGTGGTGTACCTGATCATTCTGATCGGAAAAGCCTTAGTGAACACGTCACTAAAGTACGTGTGGCAGGCCGATCCGAACCGAGACGAGCCCTGGTACAACGAGCGCACAGAGGCCGAGAGGGAGAGGCACATCGTAAGAAACATGTTCTTTATCACTTTATTTATTTTAAAGGTATGCACATTGTATATAGCGAGTTCAACATTCTTAATAGGATTGAGCTTTTTTTTCTTTTGCGCACAGTGAAAACAAAAATCTAAAATAAGGACAAAACATAATCCAAAACTAAGGTGGCAGTCCAACTGCCAAAGTTTTTTTTTAAACTCATTTCAGATTACAAAGCAAATCAACCACTACATAAAGTAGAAAATATTGTATTCCAAATTGGCCAGCTGTAAGGGACATGTTCATTCAAACATTTTAGGATTAGACTTTCTCCATAATAGAACCCTAACATATGAAAATCTAAATAGAAGAGTAAAGAAATATGAAGCCATTAGTTATTAATTAGAACCAATAATATTTGAATTCACTATTTCACAAACATGACAAATTAATTAGGCTCAGCTATATTTGATGTTCTTTATAATGTAGTCCCATAGTGTAACATTTCACCCCTGCTCCATGTGAAACATCATATTAACTGACTATTATATTTTCTAACGATAAAAAAAAAAATCATTTCATCAATCATTTGACAATTTATAAACTGCATTATAAAATTATTTGTTAACTTTTAATAGAAGATAAATAATAAGATACGTTTAATGCCAATGTGGAACTTGGTAAAGCAAAAACTTCTTCAGAAAGACACGCAGACAATTTACGTATTTACTGCTCTTGCTTTAAAATTTGCACGGTGAACAGGATGTCGATTTGAAACCTTAATTATATATCCCCTGCTTTTGAATAATCCAATCCAAAAGTAGTTTGCTGTAGTAGGCTGATAAATGCATACCTGTTTTTGTTGCAGATAATCCGAGCGTTCACGGACTTCCTAGCCTTCATGGTGCTGTTTAATTACATCATCCCCGTTTCCATGTACGTTACTGTGGAGATGCAGAAGTTTCTGGGCTCATACTTTCTCATGTGGGACGATGAGATGTTTGACAGTGAGCTCGGAGAGAGGGCCGTGGTCAATACCTCTGACCTCAACGAAGAACTCGGACAGGTGCTGCTGCTACTTCTACTGCTTTTACACTAAAGATCTCAATGAAGAACTGTAATTAAGAACTAAGCCCGGCGTAAACCAGGTCTATACCCAATGTAAACCATGACTAAACCCATTCTCTTGTTACAGGTGGAGTACGTGTTTACAGATAAAACTGGTACTTTAACAGAAAACAACATGGAGTTCATCGAGTGCTGCATCGGCGGAAGTGTATATGTGCCCCACGCCATCTGCAATGGACAGGTACTAATTACAGAGGAATGTATAAATGGAATCCGCATCCCAAACATTTAACAATAATAGAAAATGATTTTAAATTCAAAGGATTATTAAAGGACTTTATAAAACAACTTGGCTCTAGAAACTATACCATAGACTGTTAAAAAAAATAATTAAAGTGATTGTTGTGTCAACTCTTGTTTGTTGTACTGTGCAATGTTTTCTCTTTTTATACTGTATAATTAGTCTGACTCAGTAATGTAATAGCTTTATTGTATTGTTATGGACCCCAGGAAGAATAGTAACAGATGGCTCTAACTGGCTCTAATGGGAATCTAAATAAATTAAACCTAAATAAAACCAAAATAAAACTTAAATAAAACCCAAACTACCGCTGCTCAATGCCACCATTAAATACTGCTACTATAAATACTCCTATTTAGGGCCGTGCGATAATAAATCCTGTGACAATCTGCTATTGTCACAGGATATATATATATTATTATTATATATTATTATTATTATTTTTTTTTACTATTTCAAACTTGTCCTGATTGGATTTTGTATTTTTGTTTTCAGGTGATGTCAGGAGCTGGAATGGACATGATTGACACTTCTCCAGGCCCAGACTCCAGAGTAAGTGAGTTTTGTATCATTTTATATAGGAAAACAGAGCAGAGGATGTAGAGAATAGAGTTGGACTGAGGAGAGAAAGCAGAGAAGAGGGTCAGACGGAGTAGAGGATTCTTATGCTTTTAAATGTTTTGTTGCAGGATCACGAGGAACTGTTCTTCCGCGCTCTCTGCCTTTGTCACACGGTGCAAGTGAAGGAGGAGGAGACTGTGGATGGGATCAAACATGGCCTCCATCAGGGAAAGGCGACCTCCTTCTACATCTCCTCCTCTCCAGACGAGGTCGCGCTGGTCGAGGGCATGAAGAAGTACGTACGAACAAGTCTAAACAACCAACCATACTTTGAAGAAACAAAAAAATATGTTGTTGTAAAAAGTAAAAAAAAAAAACGTTCATAATTGTAATAAGAATAATGATGATAATTTGTGACGAGTTGACCACTGTCCAGGGTGTACCCCGCCTAAGTAACTAAAGTAATGACATGGAGAAAAAGTTACATAGTTTACACCTTTAATATAAAATTATCAAAAAATGTTATCATCTGAGTAAGGCTGGGAGATAATCGATTAATCGACTTTGGAGTTCATCTGTCTGTCTGTTCATTTGTCTGGAAGACAATCGATTTTATTTCCTCATCTCCCCCTCGCGCGTTTCTCCGGGTTTCCATTGCTCAGCCTTGCAACAGGAAGTTCAGTTCAGTGCGAGTGTAAACCACAGCGACGTGCATAGAAGAGTGTCTTTCCTGAAAAGGCACACATTGGATTACATGTGTGATGTCAGAGCAGAGTATTCTGTTGTTATGAGGGCAGCGCTTCACGGACTATCGAAGCCTCGAAGGAGAATCAGGAGTGGAATGTGACAACGATAGCCACTGTTATCACCGAAACAAACTTCTCCCGTGTGAAGAGCGAGCCTGGACAGGGACATGATTATTGGAGAACTTGCTGAAAAAAGCAACAAAGGCTGACCACTGTCCTGTGCAGACACGAGACACAGTTGTGTTGCGCTCTTCAGTGCGTGTTTGTGCCTCACAGAGAAGAAAAATGTGAAAGAGAAATGCACAGAGCAGCACTGACTGCTTTGAAAATATCAAAAAATGTTGTGAAAGTGGAAATCACATAATATACCATAATGTACCCCTCACCAGTTTACCCCCAGTCCAACTATATATGTTAGATAAAGCCCAAACACTTGATTAATTTGTTTTATCCCATCAAAAAATGAGATAGATTCCCCACAATGGCCCTGCGCTGCAACATGATCACTTATTATTACACTATTACTATCACATTGATCTGCTTGATTAGAAAAAGATATTACAAACAATAATTGTTTTTACAATATTTGGAACTTTACAGCTGGGAAAAAAAAACAGAAATCGAATCGAAATTCAATTTTTTGGGGAAATCGACAATTTATTTTGTAGGCAAAATCGCCCAGCCCTACATCTGGGTATTAATAACATCTTCTCCATCAAATCAATCAAATTTATAGATTAGGTGGTGGACTTCTAATATCCCATGAAAATTCCAGCAGCTACTTATTTTTTACTTATTTTGAACTATGCATTTATTTTTTCTTGACTTAAATACAGTCACATCAGCTGGTCAGACAGAAGTTAAGTTTACCAGAACCAACCATTTTACTGTGAAGAAGGCCTTTTAGAAGCAGTACTAAAATTAAAGGAATAAATTATCTAAAAAGTGTGTTTTTGCTTTTTCTCAGGTTGGGTTTTACGTATTTACGGCTAAAAGACAGTCACATGGAGATCCTTAACAGAGAAGATGAGATTGAGAGGTGAGGAGTTTTCATAATTTATATAATTTACTTTTTGATGCTTTACCCACTGTTATGGTATTTCCTCATGTCTTTGTTCTTTGTGTTTCAGGTTTGAGCTGTTAGATGTCCTGACATTTGACTCAGTCCGAAGAAGAATGAGCGTTATCGTCAGAGCCTCCTCTGGTAAAATTACAACAACAAAAAACTAAACATTTAAATGAGAGATTCTGTATAGTAAACAAATAGGTTGTTGTTTTTCAGGCGAGTTGTTCCTGTTCTGTAAAGGTGCAGATTCCTCCATCTTTCCTCGTGTGGTCTCCGGGAAAAAGGAAGAGGTCCAGGCCCGAGTGGAGCGTAACGCTGTGGTGAGTCTTGGTTTAGCCATACTTTAGTCCCTGGTTTAGTCCTTGTTCAGTCCCATTTTAAGGCCTGTTCAGCCCTAGATTTGTCATGGTTTGTTCAGTCTTGATCCTGGCAAAGATAGAACACTGGCGTCTGTTCCTTTTGAGAGAGGGACACCACATTTTACCGTCTGATAAACATAATCTTTTTGTATTTCCAGGAAGGTTTGCGTACCTTGTGTGTGGCCTACCGCAGGCTTTCTTCTCAGCAGTACTCTGAAGTGTGCGCTCTGCTCAGTGAGGCGCGTTTAGCCTTACAGGACCGAGACAAGCGGCTGGCAGAGGCCTACGACAAGATTGAGACTGAGCTTATCCTACTGGGAGCGACTGCCGTGGAGGATAGGTGAGAGAGAGCGAGAGAGAGAAGGAGAAGGAAAGAAAGGGGGGGGGTTTGAATAATTTGAACAATTTCAAAGGCGCTATATATGTTCTGAATTGGTGAAGAGTACTAACCTACAGTGCAAATTTTAGGTAGCTGAGGGGGAACCCACTCAAAGGGAGAACATAATTTGGCAATTGTGGCACTGGCACATTATGTTGTATGTTGGCCCACAAACCTGGAAAATGGCATTTCAATTCCCGCTCCCACCAGTGCAACGCACTTCACCTGTATACACTAATGCAGGAGTTCTCAGACTTTTTGAGGCTTGTAGGTCAGAAAATATTGTCCTCTATCATAACATCACAATATATTCCAGAAGTTCAAACCATGTTGAAAAACAAATTTAACAGAGATGAATTTGTGTTTATTTTATTGTGGGTGGGGTAATTTCCTTCAAAAAAGTGTGATATAATTAATTAATGATCAATGATTTAAATGTTTTGGGGGACCCCAAACACTAATGTATGTAAGGTGTGTGTAGATGGTGAAATGACTCTGAAATGAAATTTTAATGCTTTGAGCAAATTGCAGCATTTTATGATAAATCTACTATTTCCTCCAGGCTGCAGGAGAAGGCGGCAGACACCATAGAGTCCCTTCACAAAGCAGGGATGAAAGTATGGGTGCTGACGGGGGACAAAATGGAGACCGCAGCTGCGACATGTTACGCCTCAAAACTTTTCAGACGCAGCACACAGATTCTGGAGTTGACAACAAAGAGAACGGAGGAGCAGAGTCTTCATGATGTGCTGTTCGACCTGAGCAGGACTGTCCTCAGACACCAGGGGACGATGACAAGGGACAATTTCTCTGGGTAAGACCTGCGAAGAATCAAATGTAGGATTGTCCACAGTGGATCCTCTGCTCCTCCTGACTATCTCCTCTCTCTCTCAGATTGTCTGCAGACTATGGGGACTACGCAGACTTTGGCTTGATCATAGATGGAGCCACCCTCTCTGCTGTTCTCAGACCAGCTCAGGAGGACTCAAACTGTGGGAACTATAAAGAGATCTTCCTGGAGATTTGTCGAAACTGCAGTGCCGTCCTCTGCTGTCGGATGGCGCCACTGCAAAAGGCTCAGGTCAGTGGTTTCTACATACTTTATTTCTCAGCTACTTATTCTCTAAGTTTCAGTAGTAGTAGTACTAGTGGTAGTAGTAATCACAGGGAATTAAAGATGCACTGTGTAACATTTGTGGTTGAGGTTTCACCACCTGCTTCTCTCCATGGAGACAAGCAGGTTGCGCCACAAGACCAAAGGTCAGATCTGTGGAGAGAAGAGTAAATTGAGTAAAAAGAGTTAATGCCACATTACAACTGCTAACAGGAGTAGTTATCTGCTATTGTCGTTTTGTACAAGTAGCTCTCTAGGAGAAAAAGGTTACGGACCCCTGCAACAAGCACCAGAAAAGTAACATGGGCAAGATCAGAACTAAACCATGTGGTTTGAAGCATGACAATCTTGGGACTAAATCAAGACTAGGACTTAACCAGAATTAAACCAGGACCAAAGGACCAAAACTGGATCAAAACAGGACTAAACTATGTCATGGGTCAAGAGACCAGACTAAACTAGCTCTTTGGATTCTCAGTGCCCTCACAGCAGTAGAATCTTTATAGCTGTAAATAGTGACGAGAAAATGGGTTTTGTTTCTGTCCTTGAACCACTTTAGATCCATCAATAAACATCGGAGCACTTTACAAGGAGTCCGTAGGGAATTATCGGATTTTCTGACGTTCTTGAACACACAAAATAAGTAATAGAAGCAATAAAAAAACTAAGGCCCAGCTTTACTAAAGGTGCAAAATTGCGAGTACTACTTCACTTCACTATTTTGTGGCCGTGTTGCATCGGCATTTATCATCAGAAACTGAGTGTACTGTTAGTGGCACAAATGTGATATGTAAATGAGTTTACTGCGGGTGCAAATATGCGTATGCCTCTGCTGCTTCTTTGGGAGAAAAGACATATATGAAGTTATGACGAGCCTTATAGCCAACAACTTAACTATATAACAACTTAATTATATAGCATCTTCATTTTAGGCTATAAAGTTTGTGATTAGTGTCAGTCTCCTTTAAATTCGAATCATTTGAATCGTCATCATTTGAACCTACACCACAGAGTTTGTGAACGTTTAGACAAAAAAGCCAGTCCTTCTGCATGTTTATCCAGAGTTCAGATGCACACTGCAGCGCACACAGACAGAGGCATGTGATGGAAAACCTGCAGGCATTTGCCTTCAACCAGCGCTGCCGAAAACATGAATTTCATTATAGCCTACTTGAAAGCAGAGTTTACTGGATAACGAGACAACATGGATTTGCGCCTTTGGACACGCCTGGGACATGACTCAGTCGCGTCCTCTCCGATGTCATCAACACTCTGTTCACAGAGGGCATGGTTTAAGGACATTAAAAGGATCTGGGATGAACTCTGAAATCTGTTTGAGGGACAGTTTCTGGAACTGCTCCAGTTCAAAGCGACACTGAAGAGAATCCAGGCCAAAGTGTCGCAGGTAAAGTGTGTGTTTATAACCTCTCCCCTTCATCAAACAACACTGTTTATAGTAGGCATATTTGTATTTGTAAATGAGACACAACCAGTTTAACCATTTTAACGCCACACTGATGTGTAGCTGCAATAGTCTTTTCTACGCAAACGTTTAACACCCGCTTTTCATAGCTGCTAAATTTCCATGCAATTTTGCCCCTCACAGTCTTGATAAATAAATAAATCAAACAGCGCAAAACATTATCATTTGCATTTTCTCCGCCTCTAATTTTGCGCGTTGGGGTAAAAGTGGCCTGTTTTGCATATTGATCAGGTCCCATGTGCTGAATTTGCACTTTGGCCTGAGAGAGACGCGATTCTCAACTGCACATGCTTTAAGCTCCAGTTCAGCGCCCGCAATCCGTTTTGCACCTGGGCAAACGCTTAGTAAATCTGGGCGTAAAACGAGACTATACAGGAGGTTGATAGATAGGAGCTTGTAGATAGGACTTAACAAAAGACCAAAATCCACATCAAATCCAGATCTAAATGAGCAAACTGGGGGAAAACGAGTCGCTAAACCAGGACATAAACCAGAGGACTAAATCAGGGACAGGACTAAAGGACTAAATCAGATCTAACTTTGTGTCTTTTTCCAGATTGTGAAGTTGATAAAAACGTCTAAAGAACATCCAATTACACTGGCGATCGGAGACGGAGCCAACGACGTCAGTATGATCCTGGAGGCACATGTCGGGATCGGTCAGTACTAAATAATGCTAATACAACTGCTACCTACTACCTACTACTGCACAACAATACTACAGTTACCTTATACCACCTAAACAAGTGCAGCTTTTGTGATTTACTTATTTACAGTATGATCAAAGCCCTAATCTGTAACTTCATGATTTTATAAATGTTTTGTTTTCCTCTAGGTATCATGGGTAAAGAGGGTCGTCAAGCTGTGAGGAACAGTGACTACGCCATCCCAAAGTTTAAACATCTCAAGAAGTTGCTCCTGGTGCACGGACACTACTACTACATCCGGATATCTGAGCTTGTTCAATACTTTTTCTACAAGGTACAATATCTGGTAGAAAACTGAAATCTGAACTGCTAAAATATTTTATGTACAGCACGTAGAGGTCTAAACTACAGGGTTAAAGCTAATTACACAGAATAAGACCCACATGTAGACACAGGTAGGTTTAGGTCTCAAAGAGGACAGGAGATTACAAAAAGAACTTCTCACTTTGGTAACATTCAAATTGTGTTTTTGATTCAATCGTAATGAGTATTGCAGCTTACCAATTTTGTTAAAATCAGGTAGTAACCTTTACAACTAACCTTTGACTATTCTGGACTGAAACCACGGAAGAATCAGGACAGAATGAGGGACTGAACCAGGACTAGAACAGGGTTTGAACAAAAACTTTAGGTCCTTTCGTCTGCATTCTAGGTACTCATTTTTGTAAAAAGTTTGAACAAGCAGCTATTATGGCATATACTGTATATCAGAAAGAACTGTTAAAGGAAGTAGTATTTTAGTATAAATCTGTTTATTAATTAAAAACATTTTCTCTTCTTTTGCAGAATGTTGTGTTTATTTTCCCTCAGTTTTTATATCAGTTTTTCTGTGGTTTCTCACAACAGGTATCTCTTAATTTTTATCAGTAAATATCTAACTTTTTCTTTTTCATAAAAAATAAATAAATAATAATAATCCTACTATTGTTGTTATTTTCCAGCCTTTGTACGACACGGCCTACCTGACACTGTACAACATCAGCTTTACATCTCTGCCTATTCTGGCCTATAGCCTCATAGAACAGCATATAAACATGGACATACTCAAGAAGGATCCCACACTGTACAGGTAATGCTGCTACCTCAGATGCCCTCACATCCTCCTACCCTTGTAGTGTTTAATTGAGATGGAGCGTATCAAATGTAGTTAATCTGTGGATGTGGTTGGATACATACAGTGGGATAATGGGCTTCATCACTAATAGAAATGATCAGGGAAAACATTTGTGGATTTTCTTTTTGGAGAAAAGAAAATTATCTTAAGGTGTTTTCACACTGCCACAGCCAAACCACTTTTGCTCTGGGAGCAGTGCAGTTGCCTTGTCCCAGTGAACAAGGCAACTGCAGGCTGAACCTCATTAAAGAGCTCTTAAAATAGTGGTCTCAGCACAGCTTCTCTCACTGTTGTGTGGGGCGAGTGTAGAGTGAAAAATAACAACCTTACAAGTGTGAAAACATCCTAAAATATTCCTTAATCCTAACAATACATCCAGGAACATTGAACCTCTTACTGGCCGACACCAGGGGGTGTACTCTATTATACACCATATACTACATTATATATTAGATTGCATTATATCTTACAGGGACATAGGGAAGAACTCCTTACTAAGATGGCCGACCTTCATTTACTGGACTATCCTGGGTGTGTACGAGGCCATAGTTATGTTCTTTGGAGCCTACTTCCTTTTCGACAACACCACTTTCACCAGCAACGGACAGGTGAGGGGCTCAAGTTTGGATCGTGGTTTAATCTTTGTTTAGTTTAAGTTTTATTGTAGTTTGGTGTTTATTTAATATTTGTGTGGTTTCCATTAAGAAGTAGTATTAAAAGAGACATATCGTGCTACATTTTCTCAGAAAGACTACATGAAATTTGCTGTAGTAAAATGTTGCTTTCAAGATTAATATTTTGCAATGAATTAAATGTAAACGAATTATATACAATTTACCAGAGTATAGCATATGGATTTGACAGTTTTTGCCACTATATTAGAAATGTCCAGCATCTAAATCATATGTTTATAGTGTTTATCTCAATATTTGAAATTGTATTGTATGAAGTATCACCTAAGACATTTCAATTTGCTATTTAGTTAACCAACCACACTTATTTAAAAAGTATTCCAACATGTTTCCAAGATTATTTACAAACTTGCTTCCTTCAGCATGGCAATATTTCTACTATATTTTTTTTCTATTGTATTCTCTTAAAGTAGGGTTGCAAAAATGTATCAGAACAATTGTGACTCATATTTTATTGAAATAATGATTATCTTGATCAGATTTTAGTATTCTTTTTTCTTTGTAAAATTCTATCAAAAGAACCATGCCTTGATATGGTTAAAATTATATTACAGTCTCTCAGGAACAATGTTAACTACTAAAAAAGTCCAAAATTGCAGCCCTATTTTTAAGCTACTCTATTTCTGCACTGTTCATTTATTTGTTTTAATTTTTCTTGCATAATTTTGCTCTATATTTCCCCTTTTTTCTCCTTTCTCCCTTTCTGTTTGGTACTCTTGGCTTTTCCCTGTTCAGCTCATGACTTCCAACACGCAGATGGTAAGAACAAAACATTTAAATGTTAAGCCATCCTCCATTTTAACTTAAAATTCACAACCCACTCTTCAACTTAATTAGCTGTAGACCTGGTTTAGACCTAGTATAGTCCTGGTTCAGTACTGGTTCAATTAGACTTGGACCTTTGAAAACACTGCTCGTGTAAAACGCCCTACGCACACGTAAAATCCGCACATTTAGGAGGCATTTTTTTAACCACCATCAAAAATAAATGCTGCTCCAAACGAGCGTCATAGCAGCACGTCCATTGTACATGGGTTCCAGAACATATAATCAAACCTATTTTTGACCCCTGACACGACCATAGGTATCGTATCCCAGTCAAAATACATAGAAAGGTTGTTTGTTGTTGTCCTATTTGTGAAAATTCCATCAGCAAAACATATTCAGGAGCAGTTATGGATAGTATGAAGCAGCCCAGCTTCAGAAAGACTGTCAATTTGGGCTTTCAAATTTACTTTTGAAAACCTTGTGTTTGCCGTGACCAGCTTGTCCAGATGGTAGATACAAGTCTATTCAGTGAGTTATTTTCCCTATAGAGCTGTTAAAGATGGATAAATGCACACAGACATGTCTGAACAGCTTTCCCATTGAAAAGCACAGAAGCTGCGCTGCACATTGAGACCGTCTGCAGCTCACAGACGTCCTGCTGCAGCTCATGGTGTGCCTGTCGTGGTGTTGACGTGTGGCTGTGGTTTCAGGAGGTTGTGCACGTAAACGCTGATGCGAGCAGTATGTTCGGGGGCCTTAGCTACAGCAGGTTTTTTTTGTTTTTTTTTTTCAGGTCAGTTTTTTTTCTTTAGTCCTTTAGCCCTGTTATGTTATGGTATAATCCTAGTTTAGCTCAAGTCAAGGCCTAGCTCTGGTTTAGTCATTTGCTCTGTCCAGGTTTAGTCCTTGGCTAAGTTATGGTTCAGGCCCATCTTGGCTTAGTCCACAATCAGTGCCAGCTTAGTCCCACTTGGTTAGTCCCTGGTTTAGTTCTGGCTCTGTCCTAGCTTTAATTCTTGTTTAGACCTGGTTTTCACTTTTCACTTCATTATTGAACCAAGCAGCACTAGTCATGTAGCTATTCTTTCACCAATTTAAAAAATGTAACCTGTTGTGTTTTACCTCTTTCACCAGACATTGTGAGCAGTCTCTACATAACATACATAAATTCAGAATTTGAGTTTTGACTTAATTTTATTTATTTATTTATTATTATTATTTTTTTTTTCTCAGATGTTTGGAAACTGGACATTTGGTACGCTGGTCTTCACTGTTCTGGTTTTCACGGTCACTTTTAAGGTAACATTTAAAAGGTTATTTACATTTGTGGAACATTAGTTTGCCTTGAATGTTACACAGATAATGGACCATGTCACTTAATTTAACAATTGAGGAAAACATTTATGGATTTTTCTTTTGGGAGAAACGGACCCATCACATTTTATTGTCCCTAAATTTTAATTAGATGTGTTTTAGCTAACATTGCTGTTGTGTTCACAGTTGGTGCTGGACACCCACTACTGGACCTGGATTAATCACTTTGTGATTTGGGGCTCGCTGATCTTCTACGTCATCTTTTCTTTGCTCTGGGGAGGCATCATCTGGTCAGTAATAGTCCAGTTTAGTCTCCTTTAGGCTGTGTTTTATGGAACAGTTTAGACCTTGTTTACTTCTGGATTAAAACTATAGGTCACGTTCCCAATCATCGAAGTCCAGACGTAGTTTAGCTCCATGTTTAGACCTTTCTTTGGTCCTGGTCCCACCAGGACCAGTGTCATTCACTATGGAAAGATTGGAAACTGATGGACAGGAGTTTATTTTGAGTTTATTTGATGACACTAAATAAGACAAATGTCCACAGAAGCCTGGAGCAGGAGGGAAATGTGATAGTACTTGTCCTCATTTAGACTTTTGACTTTAGTCCCAAGGTAGCCCTGGTTTAGTCTCCAGTTTAGTCCCTGGTTTAGTAGTGGTTTAGTCCAGGTTTAGTCCTGCTTTAGTGCTGGCTTAGTCCCAGTTGAGTCTTAGTTTAGGCATTTAGTATTTTTGTATATTTGATTGTCTTGACGATTCATCCACATGATCTGTCCTTTGTGTCTGCACTTTATCTTTTGGTCCAGGCCTTTCCTGAACTATCAGCGCATGTACTATGTGTTCATGCAAATGTTGGCAAGCGGCCCGGCCTGGCTCAGCATCATCCTGCTCATTGCCGCCTGTTTAGTGCCTGATGTGGCCAAAACCGTCCTGTGGAGGGCACTGTGGCCCACAACTACAGAGAAGATACAGGTGAGACAGGGGTCTACAGGATCTAAAACAGGGAGAACCTGCTTTAGACCTCGTTGAATTCTGGTCTGCTTCAATTTTTTTCACAATCTATTTATGCCAAACGACCACCACTTTGCATAGGTGGCAAACATTTTTTCACAGTTAGGATAAGGTTAGGGTTAGGATTAGGGTAAGGTTTAGGAATAGATCATTTGGTTAAATTTAGAGCTTTTGGGGAGGGTAAGTTAACTAGGTCTCAGCAGAATGGCGTTGTAGTAAAAAAGGACGCTTCTGGTCTGGTCCTCAGTGAAGTCATTTTAAGACATGGCTATAATCCTTTAGTGTTGATTTTCAGCCAAGTTGTGATTTAGTCCTGGTTTAGATCTGGTTTAGTTTGGGTTTTAGTCCTGGTTGAGTCCCAATTCAGGATGATTACATCCCTAGTTCAATCTTGGTTTTAATCTTTTTCAACCAAGATGTAGTTCTGATGTAGTTCTGGTTTCAGTTGGCCAGGTTTAGTCCTGGTTTTAATCCCAATGTTTAATACTTGTTTTAATCTGGTTTTATCAGACTTTTGCTGGTAAAGGTTACCACTCAGCTGTCCTTCATGTGAGTTCATTTGCAGTGGATTTGAAATGTGACACCTGGTTTCTTTTATCTATCTATTTGTTTATTCATTGTTATTTTGCACATTTTTGGTTTTAAAAATGATATCTCTCACAAAGCTGAGGGCTGTTTGTAGTGATTATGAAAAATACAGGGAGAAATTGTCATTAAGTTTTGAAATGTATTGAATGATGATTTGTTTTTTTCAATATTCACTTCATTGTCTGATTCTAACCTGTTCCTGTACTCCTCCTCCTGACTCCTCCCTCTTCCTCTCTTCTCTCCGCCTTTGCCTCTTTGTCTCCTAACCCTTCTTTCATTTCTTTTCCTTGTCTCCTCTTCTTTCCCTTATCCTCTTGTTTCCTTTTCTTCACCCTCTTCCTCTCTCTCCTTGTCTCCTCTAACCCGGTGCAGTGTAAGCGTCGTGCTCTCTCCTCTGAACCCTCCACCATTTTTATGCTGACCTCTCAGACCTCCAGCAGAATCAGCCTGTAACCTCCTCAGGTGACCCCTAACTCCTCACTCATCTCCTACCTCCTTGTGTCCTATGTCCTTTTTCCTTCACTTGTTTCTCTCTCATTTACCTGTGCAGTATGAAGCCTAATTGTAAAAGTATTAGACAGACATGTTTATTTATGCTTTACTCTTTGTTCTTTTGCCAATTTGTAATTTAAGTTTGAGTAAAAAAAAAAAAGAGCACAAAGTGTGAAAAAACAAACACCTCTGAAAAGACAAATTTACAAATTTGCTTTTCAGTTTTGATTTCAGTTTATTTTAAACTGAAGTGATTAAGCCCGGGTTGGTTTTAAGTATAAATTGTTTATTTGGGTTGCTTGTGCTATAGTGGCTTATTTAGGCGAAGATGTGGGCGATATTGACAAAAATGAATATATCAATACTTTTTTGGAGTATCCCAATAATGATAGTAATGTGTAATAGAAACAGAAATGTGCTAAAGTGTGTCTTTAAATGTTTTAGTTCAGGTTTAATTATCAGACAAATGTGAAATGTCTGTAAAATGAATCACAAACATGCAGAAATATCACATTTACCATCTTTACAATTAATGATACAAAAAAAACTTTTTTTTTTTTTTTTTTTAATTTGCTCATTTTGATGCATTTTAACATTCACAATGTTATCTAAAATTAGATATATGGTCCATCCCTTGTTAGGCAAGAGTTAATTGTTGTATCTTTTAGCTACTAATATACTCCAGTAAACATTTTGCACTTGTCTTTTTTATTAAGACACTTGAGATTTGGAAGTTCTTGATAAATGCATGAGCGTTCTCCTATCGTCCTACAGATTGGAGCAATTTCCTTGTCAAAATAAAATGTTCACAATTAATATTTAAACATGTTTAAAAACGTTTTACTTGCAAATGGTTGGGAATTTATTGCTACCATGATTAGATTCTTGTCAAACCATGCCAATAGCCTTTACTATCAGTAATATAATTCATAATTTAAATTATTGTAGGCTAGCTAAACCAAATTTAGGTAGCCTATATCTTCACCTTATTTTGAAATTTAAATTGTATGTTGTTGATTTCCAGCGAGGCACAGACAGTACTGATCTTGTCCTGAGAGAACATGGCAGCTCTGATTCGTTATTAGACGGAATAGCCACGTCTCAAGCGTAAATCTCCTTCATAACTATGGTAAAAGATACTAAATATGAGCTCTGGTGTGTGGGTTTGGAACATGTTCAAATATAAACTAACAGGTGTGCCATAAACAGGTATCAGGAATTCATTTGAATGTTTGCGTTTTAACATATTTTCTGAGGCTGCATGTGCATTTTCTTTTGTTTTGCATGGGATTGGAATGTAATGTTTTGGGTTTAAGTCCATGTACTAAGCTCAATAAACACATTTTAACTAGCATATAAAAAGTACATTTTAATTAGGGCTTAATTATCACATTTGCTTACGTGTTTGTGATTGGCAAACATCAGTTGTAATTAATAACAACTCTATGAACGTATTTTTCAGGTAAAGTTTTTGTTTATTTTATTCATTTTGTTGCCTGAAATTGACTTGTTGCTAAGTACATGGACATTTTGGAAATATTTTGGTTGCTTTGCAGTTGTTCTGACTTAAATTTGTGTTCACAGCTGGTCAATTGGTAGTTCTGGAGTATGACTGGAATGACTATGGTATATTCAGAATTTGGCAAGACAAATAAAAAGTTTTAGATTACTATTTTTCAGTATTCTAGTAGAAGTCGCTGCAGAAGTAATTGTAGCAATAGTTTTAGCAGCACAATCCGTATCGTATATGAGATCCTTTACAGTAAAAACAATGCTTTTTTAAAATCTTTAAAATAACTGTATAACTAAACATTTGCTGTAATATTTAAATACAAATTAGAACACAATTTCAGTAAAAAGTAAGAAATCTTCTCTTGATATGTTTTGACGGCTGTGATCACAAACTTACCTTTCTGGCTCCTCTATCGTTATTCTTTTCCAAAATAACTCTCTGTCTCCTCTAGAGAGCGGACCGTCTGTACCAGGGGCACCTCTCCGACTTCACCCCGCTCTCCTCACTCCGTTCTGGGGTAATCTCTGGCCCTGAGGCTCCTGGACCGGGCCCTCGCCTCCAGGAGAACCAGAGGAGCAGGTCTGGGCACAGCGCAAAGAAAGTCATGTTCACCAGGTGGAGCTATAGAGCCACAGATTACTGCAGCTTTACGCCTCTGCTTCCTAGGTTCAGCTCCGGGGCCAAGTACGGAGGGACAGGGCACGAGGCGCATGTCTAGATTTAATACTTATAACATTATTGTAGGAATGTATTTCTTTGAGTTAAAGGAGGAGAGAGTAAAAAGTGCTATTTAAAAGGACTAAACCAGCACTAAACTAAACGAGGGCTTTGTCTAGCTTTAGTGATGGTCCTGGGCAAGTCCTGGTTTAGTTCAGCTTTAGTCCTTGGTAAGACTTAACTAGTCCATTCCACATATTTTTTTTGTAGCACATTTTACAAACTGAAATGTTTCCGAAGTGCTGCACACAAAAACATCAAATACACTTGCTCGTGGTTCCCATAATAGTAAAATATAAACCAGCAAATTCAACTAATAATAAAAGAGTAAATAAATTATCTAAAACTGGGTCTTCACTTGACTAAAGCCAGGTGTCCACTGCACAGTTTTGTCCGTCTGTGACGCAAGATTTCTGGCTCGCAGATTTTAGAGTGAGACGAGGACAAAGACCAAACGTAGAACCGTTGTGACAAGCGATTGATATCAAACATGTCTGATATTTTGGAATCATGGTCGCAGAGTGAGCCCTCCTGTTGCTGCATCTACAATCAATCTTTGTCAAAAATGTAAACAGAAGCACACCACAAAATAATGGCAGAGGAGAAACACCACAAATTATCTTTATCATTTCTCTTTAATTTAGACATATTTCCAAACGCAAAAAAATAAAGAAATACTAGCACGTCACGCTAGCCTCAGCTAACAGGTCCAACACTGATCACACGGAGCCTGAGCCATCGCACAATGTTTCTGTGTTCTAATGACTTTTAATTCATTACGTCTTGCAGTGTGACATCCATAAATTTTATAAAACGAAAAAAAAAATCGTACAATGGACACCCGGCTTTAAGGGGTGAAAATCAAGAATGAGCAAACGTTTAGCCCGAGTATTGCCATGGTTGAACTGTAGTCCTAGGTAGGTAAGACTTAACAAGCAACATGTATAATACGTGTTTCAGGACTATTCCAAGTCTAAACCAAGACTTAAACAAGACCAAACCAATTTGAAACCAGGGCTAAATTAGGATTTCACAGTCACTACTACTCCCCTTTTTTAACTTTTTAAATCAGTAATATAGATTTTGTTACTGATAAATAGACCTAAATTAGGAACTTTTACTGACAACTTAAGTGTCCTTGAACTCCTCACAGCACAAAGGATTCTGGGACAAAAACTAGAAGGGTTCCAAATATGCACTGGTTTTTACAACCAGAATAAATTTTATAAGCGTTTGAACTTTATGAAAACATAATTTTAAAAAACTGACCCATGCACAAGGCTTTATAAACAAAGTGTATGTGACCAGAGCCAGTCAAAATTACAACTGATTAGATATATGCTTTGTAAGAAAGAAATATCTCTTTCCTACAAGCAAATGTGATACAGGATAATATTGTTAGTCTGTCAGAGCAAAGGCCAATGCACATCATGCCTTCTTCAGAACTGTTGTAAACTCTCAATACTCCTCCTCTCCTCACTCTTCAGAAGAGACAAAGACAGATCTGCACTCTGTGGCAGACAGGGGGCGCTGTAGACTCTGGGCAACAGGGCATAAGACTCACTCCCCACACAGTCTGCTGTCTCTTAACTTATGTCTCTGATGTGTGTGTGTGCCTGTGTGTGTGCCTGTGCGTGTGTGTGTGTGCCTGTGCGTGCGTGTGTGTGCCTGTGTGTGTGCCTGTGTGTGTGCCTGTGTGTGCATGCGTGTCTGTGCGTGTGTGTGCCTATGTGCCTGTGTGCATTGGCCTTTTGTATTTCATTGAAATCTTTGACCTCTGACAGAATAATTATCAGAACAGATGCTACAGTTTTGACTAGCATTGGCAAACATACATTTGTCTACCACCTTTCTGTGTTATACCTGTGTTAAACTGATGATGGCGCTCTCACCTGTGCATGTGTGTGTCCTCAGGCCGACCTGGTGCGGGCCATGTGCAAAAGCTCTGTCCAGGAACTCCCCCTAAGGACACTTCTCTCTGTAAGGAGCTAGGACATAGGAGCTAGGAGTTAGGAAGCAAGGAGACGCTCAAGTGATGGAAATGGGACTTTTCAGTTTAGTCTTCATTTAATGTCTTACTTTCATATAGATGTAGTTGAAGAAATTGTACTTTACGTCAACCAAAATGGACCAAAGCCACAACTCTGTCAGTCTGCCCCAGGGCGTCTGAGTCATGGGTCAACGCCAGACTGTGACACTGGTGGAACTTGAAAATCAACTTAAACTTTATCCAACTTCAGAAAGTAAATTAACAGTATTATTGTTCAATTGTTAAATGATGAAAATAAGCCAATTTCCATCACTTGAAAATGTGTTTCAGTTTAGTTAGATTAGGTTTAGTTTAGTCAGAGATTAGAGAGTCCAAAGTGTTAGTCCTCTTGCACTTTACCTGTATCCATCCCTGCCTTACACAGTACAATAGTAAACAGAAATATTACTCATTATCGGGTAAAATTAACTGAAATTGTTATTTCAAAACATTTTCAAAACAACTTACTATTTCTTAGAATTCACAGGAGGAAATTTTAATGAGTAATATTATGTATAGCTTTGAATGACGCCTGCTTCACTGTTTTAAACCAAAGAAACTGTCAGAGTATCTGAAATTTAGCACCTTAAAATAATTTCAGAAATTTCAAATATTCTGCTATTTTCAACCCTTTAAAATAATGTACTGCCTTAAAGTATTTAAATCAATATAATGACCACAGAGATGAGATGTAAAAGTTTGCAAGAAAGCTTTTATTCAGTCATGGTGGACATTTTATTTTGGACTTTTTATTTAAAAAGTAAAAAACTACTATTTGAAGATTTTCCCCCTAATCTTTTCAAATGTTAACTTTTATATTCCTTCTTTAACTGTTTATTTTCAGCTTATTCCCAAATAGCAGTTTAAATGTCTTGTATTTTCAGAATAAGAAGAAGAATAGTTTTTGATCATACATTTTTTTGCCGCTGACAATCTACTGACGACAACTTTGCATTGGTTTTTCATATTTCAAAATATAATCACGCAAATACAAATTAAGTATCTGTTATTTCTATGTGTTATATTTTTAGTGATCAAATTCAACTAATAGAATTTGTATTATATGTTTTATCCCAAACATATTTAACTATTTCCCTTCTTCTCATTTTGTGCTGAAAAGTGGATTTTCCTACCTCCAACTGCAAACTCCACCTTTTCTTCATCTATTTACTACAGAATCATTATTATTTTTAGATCCAGATCCAAACCAAAGTTATAGCGACATTTAGCCTGTGCCTTGTGTTAGCCTGTTAGCCTTAGCTTTCAGAAATATTACTGCATTTATCCTGTTACAAACTAAATGAATATTTTATAAATTGTTTTTGTATCTCCAACGTTTTATACAAATGTCCCCAAAGTGTTAAATAAAGTATAGAAAATGAGGAAATAAGAATCTTGTGAACTAAGGCTTGAAATAAATGCTTTTCTTTGTATTGCTCTCAAATATGGAAAAATCACAACTCATTATCATTCATCAGTCATTACAACTACTGCTAAATACATGTATGCAGTCAAATCTTTTGCTACGACCACTTCTGCTGCTGCTCCATAATAAAACTGATGTTATTGCCTACAATTTATCCCAATCAAATATTTTCAGAGAATGTAATATTTGTTCAAAGTTGCGCATATGAACTTTTTTTTTTCAAGCCTTGGTCTAATCCCCACCAATTCTGAATGTGTTTACTTTGAGTTATTTTGGATTTAAATGCCTCTAATTGGATTCTTTAAGGATTACATTATTATTTTTTATTTCAAGCTTCATTGTCTTTAGACAATTGTATGCCATAGTCCCTTTGTAATGTAACAAGTTTTTCTATAATTTTCTTGTTTTTTTGGCCTAATAATTTGAAATATTTTCTTGAACAGTCTCTTTTGCACTGAAATGTCCCAGCAAGACACAGCGCTGTAGAAGTTTAAGCCATTTATTTAAAATGGAATTAAGTCTGGATTAATGTGGACTAAGGGAGTTTTGGAGTAAAGTACAGTTTTGGCCTGTTACTGCAACGTCTGCTACTAGACCTGCTATTACTTCTGTTTTTAATGCTACTGCTCCTACTCCTTTTTCTAAATACAAGCAGTAGTAAAATGTAACTGTGGAATGTTCAAATGTTGTAACACAATAACACAACAGTAGTTGTCCATAAACTCTATAAACTGTGGACTATTTAACTACCAGAAGTAAATAATACATACTACTGCTAAAGCCACTACTAATCCTGCTGTGTGAATGTATAAAGACACTATTTCTCAAGAGTAGTAATAGTATTAGTAGTATTTGTAGTGATACTCTTTAAAAGCCAGCAGAAGTTAAAAAGTTACCCTGAGAGCCAGTTTAAATGGGATAATTAAAAGAGCCTTTAAAAGAATATTTAGTATACATTAACAAATGCCTTATTATACCATTTTTATAAAGACTGTTAAATACATTATTTGCAAATGCTTTGACTAAATTGTTTTTTAAAAGAGGACTTTAATGTATTCAAGTAAAGCTTTACTCCATTTAACATGACTCTCAGCGTTGTTCATACAAAACTTGTGAAATACAGTACAGTAGTACTGCTGAAGCTGCACCTGTCAGGGCAGTATTCACTTTACTACGTACTGTGTATGTTACGCCTACTACATACTACATAAACCTGTAGGTTTACAAACTTATGAGGCTTTAGAACCTTCATCACTACTTCTACTACATTCTGTTACAGTAAGTTCTACTCCAAAATTCTCTGCTGGCCTTTTGAATGTTGTTTGTGCTTCTTGTATATAGTTGTGTAAATAGTATCAGTAATATCCAAGCACATATTTATAAATATATATATAGTATAAATATACTAATACTACAGCCGTATTGTAGTAACTGTGTGGCTCTTGTACAGTTTTGGCCTGTTTTGTATCTATTTTTTAAACATATCTCAAACGATTGTGGATTTCTGCCAATGTCTGTAGCAACTGTAAATAATGCGTCGAAATAAAATAAAATATTTAAAATGACATTGTTTGTAGTTTTAGTGATGGACACAAGGGGGCAGCACAGGAGAAGAAGTATCTGCAATTAGTTTTCTATAAAAGTAATAAGACATTTCAGCGTTTCATAAGCAAAATGTATTTTGTCAACTATTAATTTGACAATGTCCACAAAAATGTACTGATAATTTAACATTTTAATTGTAACACATTTAGATAAAGCTACAGGACTGGTCAGAATTATAGTCATTTAGCTTTAAACTGTAAATGTATTTACCTGTTCTGAACTTTCTTGGCAAACAGATGACAGACCTCCAGAAAAGTTACTTTTAAAGTTTATATATAAATAAATATAAAATAAATATAAATATTTATATAAATAAATATGTGTTCATGTGTTAATCTTGGGCTTAAACCTGGGTAAATCCTTATTTGAACCTACTTCATTTAAGAGTAAGTTTAAAAGGTTAAGTTTAAAATATAAAATCCTCTCACAACAACTACAATTTTAAACAATGAAGAACTATACCTCTGTGTTTATTAAGAATTCAGCGGCGCGTACAGTGGAGGAATGGGAGACTGTCCACAAAGCAGAAACGACTGAGAGAGAATATGTGTGGAATTAATAATAGATTTAGAGATACACTTACTTCAAAATAATATTACTCTAGTAGAAGTACAAAGTAGTGAAGTAAAGCAAGAGTGAAAAAATAACATCTGATTTATAATTTGAAGTTACTGTAATGTGAAAGACAAAACCAAAAGCCAAAACCTAAAGGATAGACCACATCAATGAGAAAACCAAAATCATATCTGAAAGCGCAGTGCAAGAAACACATTTAATATTTTCAACATAAAGCTAGCTTTTATAGCTGTAGATTGCATGGTGCTAATCTGTTATGACTGATGAGCACTAGAGCTACGGTATAACTTTATTTGTAATGTATTTCTGAAACTTTACAAAGTTGGTAATATGTTATGTGAACTAATAATGATTACATCATGGATATTACTCGATAGCTGGTTAACACGTGCCATTGGGGCTTGTGTTTGATGCCCAGCTCATTTTCATGTTTGAGCTGATTGTTTCTGAGTTTGGAGCTCCTGTGTTTCTCTGGCCTGTTTGTCCATTCTTATGAGTGACTATTATCTGCTTCGTTTGGTGCAGTGGCTTCTTCAGCATCTCCAGCTCATAGATTCTCTTCCCTAGTTTGGGCCTCTGAAGCTTTAGACGCGATTTCATAACATAGTATCATGCCCAGCTCGTCTTCCTCTTTCATCTCTTTCTCAAGGAGTTCTTTCACCAGATTGTCCTCTCTGTCTTTTGCCTCAGCAGTTTTAGTCACCACTTCTGCTGAAGCTGGTCTTCATTGACGACTGTTGTTTTAAGTGCTTTGCACTCAAGCCCAACTGCTGAAACTGCTCCTTCCCCATCTGCTCTACAGTTAGAGAGCTTCAGGAGTTTGGTCCTCCTCTTGTGCGTTTCAGGAGTTTGGTCCTCCTCTTGTGCGTTTCAGGAGTTTGGTCATCCTCTTGCATTTCAGGAGTTTGGTCCTCCTCTTGTGCGTTTCAGGAGTTTGGTCCTCCTCTTGTGTGTTTCAGGAGTTTGGTCCTCCTCTTGTGCGTTTCAGGAGTTTGGTCCTCCTCTTGTGTGTTTCAGGAGTTTGGTCCTCCTCTTGTGCGTTTCAGGAGTTTGGTCCTCCTCTTGTGCGTTTCAGGAGTTTGGTCCTCCTCTTGTGCGTTTCAGGAGTTTGGTCCTCCTCTTGTGCGTTTCAGGAGTTTGGTCCTCCTCTTGCGTTTCAGGAGTTTGGTCCTCCTCTTGTGCGTTTTAGGAGTTTGGTCCTCCTCTTGTGCGTTTTAGGAGTTTGGCCCTCCTCTTGTGCATTTCAGGAGTTTGGTCCTCCTCTTGTGCGTTTCAGGAGTTTGGTCCTCCTCTTGTGCGTTTCAGGAGTTTGGTCATCCTCTTGCATTTCAGGAGTTTGGTCCTCCTCTTGTGCGTTTCAGGAGTTTGGTCCTCCTCTTGTGTGTTTCAGGAGTTTGGTCCTCCTCTTGTGCGTTTCAGGAGTTTGGTCCTCCTCTTGTGTGTTTCAGGAGTTTGGTCCTCCTCTTGTGCGTTTCAGGAGTTTGGTCCTCCTCTTGTGCGTTTCAGGAGTTTGGTCCTCCTCTTGCGTTTCAGGAGTTTGGTCCTCCTCTTGTGCGTTTCAGGAGTTTGGTCCTCCTCTTGTGCGTTTTAGGAGTTTGGCCCTCCTCTTGTGCATTTCAGGAGTTTGGTCCTCCTCTTGTGCGTTTCAGGAGTTTGGTCCTCCTCTTGTGCGTTTCAGGAGTTTGGTCCTCCTCTTGCGTTTCAGGAGTTTGGTCCTCCTCTTGTGCGTTTCAGGAGTTTGGTCCTCCTCTTGCGTATCAGGAATTTGGTCCTCCTCTTGTGCGTTTCAGGAGTTTGGTCCTCCTCTTGCAATTCAGGAGTTTGGTCCTCCTCTTGTGCGTTTCAGGAGTTTGGTCCTCCTCTTGTGCGTTTCAGGAGTTTGGTTCTCCTCTTGCGTTTCAGGAGTTTGGTCCTCCTCTTGTGCGTTTCAGGAGTTTGGTCCTCCTCTTGTGCGTTTCAGGAGTTTGGTCCTCCTCTTGTGCGTTTCAGGAGTTTGGTTCTCCTCTTGCGTTTCAGGAGTTTGGTCCTCCTCTTGTGCGTTTCAGGAGTTTGGTCCTCCTCTTGCGTTTCAGGAGTTTGGTCCTCCTCTTGTGCGTTTCAGGAGTTTGGTCCTCCTCTTGCGTTTCAGGAGTTTGGTCCTCCTCTTGTGCGTTTCAGGAGTTTGGTCCTCCTCTTGCGTTTCAGGAGTTTGGTCCTCCTCTTGCGTTTCAGGAGTTTGGTCCTCCTCTTGTGCGTTTCAGGAGTTTGGTCCTCCTCTTGCGTTTCAGGAGTTTGGCCCTCCTCTTGTGCATTTCAGGAGTTTGGTCCTCCTCTTGTGCGTTTCGGGAGTTTGGTCCTCCTCTTGTGCGTTTCAGGAGTTTGGTCCTCCTCTTGCGTTTCAGGAGTTTGGTCCTCCTCTTGTGCGTTTCAGGAGTTTGGTCCTCCTCTTGCGTATCAGGAATTTGGTCCTCCTCTTGTGCGTTTCAGGAGTTTGGTCCTCCTCTTGCATTTCAGGAGTTTGGTCCTCCTCTTGTGCGTTTCAGGAGTTTGGTCCTCCTCTTGTGCGTTTCAGGAGTTTGGTTCTCCTCTTGCGTTTCAGGAGTTTGGTCCTCCTCTTGTGCGTTTCAGGAGTTTGGTCCTCCTCTTGTGCGTTTCAGGAGTTTGGTCCTCCTCTTGCGTTTCAGGAGTTTGGTCCTCCTCTTGCGTTTCAGGAGTTTGGTCCTCCTCTTGTGCGTTTCAGGAGTTTGGTCCTCCTCTTGCATTTCAGGAGTTTGGTCCTCCTCTTGTGCGTTTCAGGAGTTTGGTCCTCCTCTTGTGCGTTTCAGGAGTTTGGTTCTCCTCTTGCGTTTCAGGAGTTTGGTCCTCCTCTTGTGCGTTTCAGGAGTTTGGTCCTCCTCTTGCGTTTCAGGAGTTTGGTCCTCCTCTTGTGCGTTTCAGGAGTTTGGTCCTCCTCTTGCGTTTCAGGAGTTTGGTCCTCCTCTTGTGCGTTTCAGGAGTTTGGTCCTCCTCTTGCGTTTCAGGAGTTTGGTCCTCCTCTTGTGCGTTTCAGGAGTTTGGTCCTCCTCTTGTGTGTTTCAGGAGTTTGGTCCTCCTCTTGTGCGTTTCAGGAGTTTGGTCCTCCTCTTGCGTTTCAGGAGTTTGGTCCTCCTCTTGTGCGTTTCAGGAGTTTGGTCCTCCTCTTGTGCGTTTCAGGAGTTTGGTCATCCTCTTGCATTTCAGGAGTTTGGTCCTCCTCTTGTGCGTTTCAGGAGTTTGTTCCTCCTCTTGCGTTTCAGGAGTTTGGTCCTCCTCTTGCGTTTCAGGAGTTTGGTCCTCCTCTTGCAAAAGTGAATAAAACAAATCTAAGAATTCCATGCAAACAAGTTGGCAGAGGCCTAAACTACAAGGTTAGCTAGTTTTAAATAAGGCCTGATGGAGACACAGAGGACAGGAGATTACCTACACAACTGCAAACTTTGGGATTTGGATCTCGTCTTTCATGCAACAGATCTGTCAAGGAAAAAAGGTAAAAAATTATTAACATATATTCTTTTTTATATATATATAGGCCTATAGATACATTAAACGTTTCCAGTGGAGGCATCACACCTCGTGCCAACAGATTGTCTTAAAATCTAAATGATTTGCTTTGAAGGCACACAAAATATGTTTTAGCATTTAGTAAGATTATAACAATTACACCAACAATTAAGAAATAAGTATCAAACAAAGACTAAAATATCAATATAAAGTCAGACTGAAAATGAACTAAAATTCATCAAGTCCATGTCGCCTCTCCCTTTGCACCGTCAAACTTCAAATATGTAATTTCTCTGTAAAATCACGTGTCACAAATGTCCAAAAGAAGGACATTTTTCTCAAGCTCATTTTCTCTCTGCCTATCGTCCTCTCACACAGACTGTCTCTACGCTGTGAAATGTATTTTTGTTTTAACTGAAGTAATAGTTTAAATTAAACAATTTTCTGGGTAAATGGAGCAGATGTGATTCTGTCTGAAGAGTGTGACAGAGACACAAAGGACCCGAGCAGGAGACAAACAGGTTTAATGTGTATAAAAATATATCTGAAAAGATAAGGAGAAATAAAAGACAAAAGGATCAAAAAAGTACAATGAACTTAAAGAAATTTCAGATTGATCATTTTCAGATATTTAGATTTTGACTGCATCTGCCTTTAGTGTCTCTGGGTTAAACCTGTCAGGACCAGATCTGAACCCTGGTCAGGAGTACCTCACTGGAGGTGTTTAGATTGAGGACATTTACTGGGTTAAAGAGTTGTATTTCAGAAACACATTTTTTCTGATGCAATAATCCAAATTTTATGTTTTTTTTTTTTTTTTATCTTTTTAGTGGAAACGTCAAAGTTAATGTAAAGTGACTTAAATCTGTGAGAGGAACATTGCCCTGGGCCTTTGTTTGACACATGGATCAACAGACGAAAAAATGTAATTGCTAGAAAAACAAATGTTTAGGCCACTGTCAAGTCCCTGGTTCAGTCTCTGGTTCAGTCCCTGGTTCAGTCCCTGATTCAGTCCCTGATTCAGTCCCTGGTTCAGTCCCTGGTTCAGTCCCTGGTTCAGTCTCTGGTTCAGTCCCTGGTTCAGTCTCTGGTTCAGTCTCTGGTTCAGTCTCTGGTTCAGTCTCTGGTTCAGTCTCTGGTTCAGTCCCTGGTTCAATCCCTGGTTCAGTCCCTGGTTCAGTCCCTGGTTCAGTCTCTGGTTCAGTCTCTGGTTCAGTCGTTGGTTCAGTCCCTGGTTCAGTCGCTGGTTCAATCCCTGGTTCAGTCTCTGGTTCAGTCTCTGGTTCAGTCTCTGGTTCAGTCTCTGGTTCAGTCCCTGGTTCAATCCCTGGTTCAGTCCCTGGTTCAGTCGCTGGTTCAATCCCGGGTTCAGTCCCTGGTTCAGTCCCTGGTTCAGTCGCTGGTTCAATCCCTGGTTCAGTCCCTGGTTCAGTCTCTGGTTCAGTCCCTGGTTCAGTCCCTGGTTCAGTCCCTGGTTCAGTCCCTGGTTCAGTCGCTGGTTCAATCCCTGGTTCAGTCCCTGGTTCAGTCTCTGCTTCAGTCCCTGGTTCAGTCTCTGGTTCAGTCCCTAGTTCAATCCCTGGTTCAGTCTCTGGTTCAGTCCCTGGTTCAGTCGCTGGTTCATCCCTGGTTCAATCCCTGCTTCAGTCTCTGGTTCAGTCTCTGGTTCAGTCCCTAGTTCAATCCCTGGTTCAGTCTCTGGTTCAGTCCCTGGTTCAGTCGCTGGTTCATCCCTGGTTCAATCCCTGCTTCAGTCTCTGGTTCAGTCTCTGGTTCAGTCCCTGGTTCAGTCTCTGGTTCAGTCTCTGGTTCAGTCTCTGGTTCAGTCTCTGGTTCAGTCCCTGGTTCAGTCGCTGGTTCAATCCCTGGTTCAGTCTCTGGTTCAGTCTCTGGTTCAGTCGCTGTATCTCTCGAATGGTGGAAATATCTGGTCTCTTTGTACTGCTCCTCTGATTGTCCTCTGTCCTTCTCAGTGTCAGACCTGTGTTTGGAAGAGACAAGATGAGCGAGAGTTTCAAAGGACAAAAAAGGAACACGCCATAAGACATCTTCAATCAGACAAAGAGAGAGCAGAGAGGAGATAGATGTAAAAGAAAAACTTCACTAGGCCAATCAGCATTTTTTTCCCCAGATCTATCACAGAAAGGGATACATTGCCAACACATTTAAAATTATGCAAAGACAAAGAAGTTTTGCATGATAATAAAGCAGTTTTTTTTTTAAGTTTTTTTAAAAATAAAAATAAGTGCCAACATTAGTAAATTTGTAGTATTTGTAGAAAATAATTTGTCTTAACTCTAGTAAGTGCACAGCAGTGAGTTGGCTAGGGAAGGGGATAGAGCTCTTGATGGCTGTAGTATTCTTGATTAAGAAATTACTATTCTTAAAACTACTGAAGTATGCATTGTGTTTTCTCTGGGACTGCAGATGAAAACAATAATCTTAGCATCTCTTCATTGTTTTCTTGCTTTTAGTGCTCCTGTACATGGTCCCTGTAAAATGAATAAATTGAACTAAAACCCAGTGAAACTGAAGGATGGGTCCAATGCAGAGGACCAATTTCCCTCATGAGGGATCAACAATGCCTTAACCTTGACCATAACACTGTGCCACACACATTGTCCGTTCTACGGTTTCTGGATCTGGCAATGATTGTTGTGAAGATTTTTCTGGTTCATACGTTTGCTCAGGGGACTCTCTAAAATGGTAAATTATTTCATTATACCTGCATGTGTGAATCTGTTAACTGAAACTGGACATTTTGTTCAAGGCAAATGGGCACAAGGAGTTCTTCCTCATGAAAAGGTAAATCCAATTCAGTTAAATTTATTTTTGTGTAGTTTTGAGGTGTTTGTGGTGCATTAAGGAGCCATGGGACACTGCTGAACTTTTGGAGGCACTCTCCATTTAATCTGGTTAACATACAAAAACAACAAGATCAGCATGCGCCGCGAATCACCGGTCCAGCCCAAACTGCACAGGGGACAACAATGGAGTTAGCGCTCATATACATAAAACATAACATCAGCGCAATGAAAGAGCTCAATATGGATTTTAATGAAAGTATAATGTTATAACAATAATAAATAAAGGCAGAATAACAACAAAAGGACACTCACAACAAAGGATTACAAAACGGGACTTGGAAAAGGGAAGAGGAAGTCACGATACAAGTGAACGAGGGGGACACACAAAGAAGAAATAAAATGCAGAAGGAGCGGATGGAGGAACAAGACAGCACAGCAAATCAAACGCCAGGTATGCACAACACAACAAATAAAAAGGACAATTTTGTGTAATTATAATGTAATAACATTTGACTGGGTTACACTGGTCTGAGACTGTGTCGGCCTCTTTAACATGAACAGGAGCTGATTCCATAACACAGGAGCTTGGTAGCTAAACGCTCTACTTCCTACTGTGCTGTCAGAGACTCTAGGGACCAACAGTTTAGCATTTTGAGAGTGAAATGCTCTCTTTGAATGGTAGGCTACTATCACATCTGTGAGGTCGGATGGGGCCATATCATTTATGTCTTTATAGGTCAGGAAGCCAGTGAAGAGACTCTAACACCGCAGAAATATGATCCACCTTAATAAACAAATACCTCAAGGCACCCTAGTGTTTTCTGGCATACTGGTTGAAAATCAAGGCCCTAATGTGAAGAATTTTAGTCCTGGTTTAGTCCCTGGTTCAATCCTTGTCTTGTGTACTCCTTTAATTCCTGCCTGTGGTTTCAGCTGGACTGTCCCTTTCTCTGTGGACTTATTGGACGAGGGGGGGTCTTTATGTCCGAACCACGGGAGTCCACAGATACGGAGGGAGGGAGGGTGAGTAGGGGGGTAGAATATGGTTGAAAACTGTGAAAAAACGATGGTGTAAAATGTCCCTCCGGAGCAGAGAGGAGGAGGGCACAGTGGGTCGGCGCGAGGATCGATGTGTGCTTTTCTTTAGAGTCACTTTAGGATCTGCGTTCAATCAAGAGATTGATTTAGAATCAAAGAGAGAGTGAGAGAGGAGAGAGGGATAAATAAAAAGAGGCAGAGAGAGAAGAGGGGAAGAGGAGAAAGAGAGACTTCTTATGAATCCCTCTGGTTCATGAGAACTAAGAAAAATAGATACATGTACAATGGTCAAAATAGTTTTGTATAGTTTAAGTTCCCCACTGTCTCTGCTGAGACAAAAACACAGCAAAGATGTTTATGATTTTAGCACAGACAGAAGATTGTGGAATATGTGTGTGTAGTTTACATTTTCTATTTTCTCACCGCAGGTCCATCGGATTTTCCCCCCCAAAATGTGACCTGGATCGGATTTTTTTATGACCATGTGAACAGCCCAAATCAGATTTTTTAATGCAACCCAGCATGCAAAGAATGTTGTAATAGATAGATTGACAGTTGAGAATAGTCTATCTCACAATGCGACAACGGGGCACAGTAGTTCAGTTGGAAGAGCTCTCATCTTCTGATCCGAAGGTCAGCGGTTTGAAACCTGCTCTTGACACAAACAAATCCAACAGACTAACCAAGGCCCGCAGATTGGCGATTCGATCGCATGATTGCACATTTTTCGCTCTCAGAGATGAATACTTAATATTGTGTCCTCGAGCAAGACACACATGAAGGTGCGTGAATGGGTGAGGGATTCCTCAATGTAAAACGCTTCAGAATCAGAACTGAGCATCAATACTTGGAGTGTGAATGTACCCACTGTGTCTGGGTGTTCTGGTTGAAACATGCACAGTGTGCATCTTCCCTCTACTGTCTGCTTCTGTCTGATCCTGTCCCTCTGTTGTTCTTCTCACTCTGAATGAAACTTGTTCCGTGTTCTGTTGAAGAGCCTCACATGTTCTCGCTGGTGGGGAGTTATCAGGAGAACGCAGAGGTGGCGCCCCCCGCAGACCGCTGCCAGGGCACGCACTCCTTTGTGTTAGCGCCGCGTCGCTAAGGTGCTTTAGCCGGGATTAGCAGAGCGCATTAGCCTAGCGCAGAGGAGACGGGGGATTAAGCAGGATGCCACGGAGATGGATTATACATGAAACAATATTTAACTTCAACTGCTCCAACTTTTTATAGTTCTGCTTTTAACAAATTAAAAACAGAAATGGGAAAAGACAATTAAGGCAAAAATACAAGAGGAAAAACTTCTAGCAAGTGTAGAAAACTGCAAGAAACGTTTAGTCCCTGGTTCAATCCCCGCATGGGACTTTCACTGGATCAATCCCCGCATGGTTCAGTCCCCGCATGGTTCAGTCTCTGGATGGTTCAGTCTCTGGATGGTTCAGTCCCTGGATGGTTCAGTCCCTGGATGGTTCAGTCTCTGGATGGTTCAGTCCCTGGATGGTTCAGTCCCTGGATGGTTCAGTCTCTGGATGGTTCAGTCTCTGGATGGTTCAGTCCCTGGATGGTTCAGTCCCTGGATGGTTCAGTCCCTGGATGGTTCAGTCTCTGGATGGTTCAGTCTCTGGATGGTTCAGTCCCTGGATGGTTCAGTCCCTGGATGGTTCAGTCTCTGGATGGTTCAGTCTCTGGATGGTTCCGTCCCCGCATGGTTCACTCCCTGGTTCAGTCCCGGATTGAGTCCCTGGTTCAGTCCCTGTTTCAGTCCTGTGCCTGGAGGGTGTTTCTAAAATAATCACCTTAAATCATGCAGAGGATTTTCCCGTTCTGTCAGAAATGGTGAAATTGTGGATCGTAAACGGGATTATTCTGCTTTTTGTTTGGCCCGAGGTGTTAATCTGATGCAACAAAACGAAACACAAACCAAATGAGAAAATAAACATTTAAATCTGAACATCTCTGCTCCATAATCCTCCTCAGCTCAGGTCTGAACCGGGACAGGTCTGAACCCAAGGCAGATCTGAACCCAAGACAGGTCTGAACCGGGACAGGTCTGAATCCAAGACAGGTCTGAAACGAGACTGGTCTGAACCCAGGACAGGACTGACCCAGGATGTGGAAGCCATAGCTTATAGAAGCCTACCCCCAGCCAGTTCCATTTCAATATAAATCAAACAAATGTAAAACCAGCTTCCATTTGCCCAAGGAGCAATTAATAGCTACTGCTGATGTTTTTAGCCTGACCAGCAATTCCTACTATCTTTCAATATTTTTCAATTTTGAAAGAAAGTATATATGGACATGATAGCTAAACCCCCTACTTCCTCTATTTCATGGCAACCGAGCCAACCAGAGCCGTGAGAGGAGAACGTAACATCGCGTGTGTCGCGATTACAAGCAATAACAAGCAAGATGGCAGCAGAGAAAATGTTCGGGGCTTCTCTATTTTAAAAGACCAGGATGTGTTTAAAACCACAGCGAGAGGAAACTTTACAGCTACACGCCATTTTGGACTGACAGCCACAGCTCTCTGCTGCCTTTCGCACATAAACCCACTGAAGTCAGACTATGCGGCGGCATCTCCAGACTAATGACAGTATTGAATAATACATGGAGATTAGAATGGAGACCAGGCAAGATGTTTTAACACTACTATGACAATTTTTTTATAAGCCAAAACTACTTCAATACTTTTCACCTGGCAACTGAAGTTGTGCATTTTTGATTGACTGAATGAGTGGAAAGTCATAAACTAAAAGAAACAAGTCCAGATGACTTTTCAGCCCTTTATAATCTCATAAAGCTACTTGAATTTTGAATCAAATAGTAATCTGCAACAGAGTTTCATGGATTGTAATTGGTGTGGTCAATTAACAACAACTGTAAGCATTTTCAAATTCATAGGTGACCAGGAGCTGCAGGAGTCCAACAGGTCTGACAACTTTTTTGAATATGTTTAAACTAGGACGCCTTTCAGTAGTCAAACAATCAGAATTGTGCCATCTCCTCTGGTTACAGACAGACAGCTTCAGTCTGTCTGTAACCAGAGGAGACAGGCATCGGCGTAGTGGTGTTGTTGGTTTATTTTCTTTATTTTGAGCAAAAGTTAATTTTCCAAAATATAATAAACTAGGTCTAAATATTTTCAGCTCTCTTTCTGCTGCTCATTCATCATTGTGGAATTGCTGTATGGCCAAAACATTTATATAAATGGAAATCATATCTGAGCGGGACAAGAAAGAGAAAGCTCAATATTCAGGTCAAAAGTTTCACTAAATCAACAGAAGTTTTATAATTTCTTGTGAGAGGTGGAAGCAATTATATATTTTAAATCGGACTTACACTTCAGGCTTTTAAATCTTTATCCTACTTTGTGTTTGTGTGAGAGAGAAAGGAGAGAAAGTGAGAGAGAGAAAGGAGAGACAGAGGGAGAGGTGTGGGAGGAGAGTGGGAGCTAACGCGGCTAATGTGGCTATCGCTAAGACACAGCAACGCTCAGGCCTCCTCCTCAAGAGGTTTACACATCAGGAGGAATTTAGACAAACCTGGCAACATAGAGGACACTATACAGGAGGAGGTTGAGGGGGTAAGGTGGTGTTCTAGTTATTTCTGCGCTTCCGGGTCCAAGGTGCAGCTCTCAGCTGATTGTAAACATCATCTTCAAATAATAAAGTAAAATCTGTGCTGTCCCAGTACAGATGTATTGTAAAAGCAGCTCTGTGAGACCACTGTGTGTTGTTTGCGTCTAATTATATAATGTTTCACTGTCCGGAAAAAAAACTGAAGTGCGCCGTTAGCATGCTAGATGTTGTTAGCTTTACTGTAACGGTAAACTCTGCTCTGAAAGTTGAGGAAAGCACTTACAAACTCATCAGAGTGAATAATTTGGATGTCATACTGAAGTAGGTAAGTGAACAATAACTTTGGACCACTGCAAACAGTTTATGATGAACTGGCTCTGTTTTTCATGTTTTTAGTAACAAAACAGTAACGTTAGATAACTCAATCAATCAATCAATCAAACTTTATTTGTATAGCACTTTTCATACATTTAAAATGTAGCTCAAAGTGCTTCACATATACAACAATTAGCAACAGACAAACAGAGAAGTACGGAAGCGTAGAACTGTCAATGTTGTGTTTTTTTTTTTTGGGGATAGTTATTCTGACTTTTTTTTCCGATAGTTATTCTGACTTTTTTTTTTTTTGGGATAGTTATTCTGACTTTTTTTTGATAGTTATTCGGACTTTTTTGGGGGGGAGATAGTTATTCTGACTTTTTTTGGGATAGTTATTTTGACTTTTTTTTTTTGATAGATTATTCTGACTTTTTTTTTGATAGTTATTCTGACTTTTTTTTTGGGATAGTTATTTTGACTTTTTTTTTTCGATAGTTATTCTGACTTTTTTTTTTTTGGGATAGTTATTTTGACTTTTTTTTTCGATAGATTATTCTGACTTTTTTTTCGATAGTTATTCTGACTTTTTTTTGGGGGGGGATAGTTATTCTGACTTTTTTTTTTTTCGATAGTTATTCTGACTTTTTTTTCAATAGTTATTCTGACTTTTTTTTTTGGGATAGTTATTCTGACTTTTTTTTTTTTGGATAGTTATTCTGAAATTTTTTTTTTGCAAAGCTTTATCTTAAAGCTTGAACAGGAAATGACTACTTTACAACACCAGGAGGAATCAAGAGAGGCGCATGGCGTCGCTGGAAGAAGGATCTGATCAAGTTTTACTTCAGCCTTGGTCTCAGACATGGCGAGATATTATTACTGCTGAACACTGTAGACAATATTGTCATGAGTATGAGCACCTTGAGACGTTTTTTGAAACGATTGAGATTATACAGGCGGAAGAATCAGTCCGATCCTAGGGTCACTATTTGTCGAATAGGCGTGAAGTCATATTATAACTCTGGAAAAGCCATCAATAGCACCATTTATACAAATACCATACGGTTTGAGTTTTGAGTTTGAGTCATATGAATGTGCCACGTGCCACACGTAATTGGGGCCTGGGTTAATGTATCTGCGCCTCTGAAGACGATTTCTTCGCCTCTGCTCCACACCATTTGGATCGAGAAACCTTAAAAGATGCCTCACAGTATTTTGGGTCACCACAAAGCCATCTTGGATACAGTTGAGATGATGTAACTTATATCCGTACATCTTTTTGTGTCCATTCAGTTGATCAATGAGAAATGCTGCTACCTCCAACGGATCGGACTGATTCTTCCGCCTGTATAATCTCAATCGTTTCAAAAAACGTCTCAAGGTGCTCATACTCATGACAATATTGTCTACAGTGTTCAGCAGTAATAATATCTCGCCATGTCTGAGACCAAGGCTGAAGTAAAACTTGATCAGATCCTCTTCCAGCGACGCCATGCGCCCTCTTGATTCCTCCTGGTGTTGTCATTTCCTGTTCAAGCTTTAAGATAAAGCTTTGCAAAAAAAAAAAAAAAGTCAGAATAACTATCCAAAAAAAAAAAAAAAGTCAGAATAACTATCCCCAAAAAAAAAGTCAGAATAACTATCGAAAATAAAAAAGTCATAAAAATTATCAAAAAAAAAAAATTCAGAATAACTATCCCCCCCTAAAAAGTCAGAATAACTATCGAAAAAGTCAGAATAACTATCGAAAAAAAAAAAAGTCAGAATAACTATCCCAAAAAAAAAAAAGTCAGAATAACTATCGAAAAAAAAAAGTCAAAATAACTATCCCAAAAAAAAAAAAAGTCAGAATAACTATCTAAAAAAAAAATTCAGAATAACTATCCCAAAAAAAAAAAAAGTCAGAATAACTATCGGAAAAAAAAAAAGTCAGAATAACTATCCAAAAAAAAAAATTCAGAATAACTATCGAAAAAAAAAAAAAGTCAGAATAACTATCCCAAAAAAAAAAAAAAAGTCAGAATAACTATCGGAAAAAAAAAAAAAGTCAGAATAACTATCCCAAAAAAAAAAACACAACATTGACAGTTCTACGCTTCCGTAGAGAAGACTCCTTAGGGAGCATAAAAGTAACTACATCGTAATGCACCTTTAAGGACGCTTGTCTACTTTTTTCTTTTATACAACTTAAAGGACACATATTCTGCTATAATTACATTTCTGACCTTTAACCGTGTTCTAACAATGTTCTATCATCAAACACCTCAAGTAGCATTCAGCTGGATTCACGCAGGTTTGCGGAATGTTCATTAAAAATCCTCCTCCCTCCAAGCGACAAAAATACTTCCTGCTGAACCTTGTTCTGGGGCGTAATTTAAGATCATCTAACGTTATGTCACTTATCAGAAAATCTTCCACTGTAAGTCCTTAAATCATCAACAGATTAATTCTGAGCATTTCTGCCACGAAAGACCTTCACTGCTGCTGCTTACCAGCATCGTAATGTTTGTTGAGTGCTAACTTCACGTAATTGTGTGAGAGCTAAGGCTCCATCTACTGGCTGGATGTACTCAGTAAGCGTAATTTCACAGAGGCTAATAAATCATGTAATTTGTATCATGTAATTTCAACAAATAATACACTTTTTATTTTAAAACATGAGATGCCAAATTTAAGGTACTCAAGAACATGTTTAAAGCCTAATAACAATATGAAAAATACATACTATTTTTCCTTTAACAGTACCATATCTATCCAGGCCTTTGTTCATGAGTAAAATGAGTTTTATAACCACTGACCAAACTAGATCTAAACCAGAATTAAAGAGGCTGTACTTGATTTTTGTCCATGTAGTAAGCTTTCCCCCAGTACATAGGCCTATATGAATGCAGCTCTGTGGGGTCAAAATGAGACCGCTGTGTTAATTATAAAATATTGTGAAGTCCAAGAATCAGGAGCCACCACAGGATTTTTAAAATTTTATTACTATCATTTATTTATTTTATTTTTTTTATAAACACTCACTGCTCACTTTTTGGATAAGATACCCTGGACAACAACTCTATGTCATCTTGTTACCATGACTACAATACCTCTCCATCCCTTTAAAATAACCCTCCTATTCTCAACAATCGACAACATTTAAACCTTGATTTTAGCACTTCTTATTTTACTCCCATAGACTCTCTGCGACGCGTTTGCCACTTCATGGGGAAGATAGACACCCAGATGTAACATTTTATCTAGTTAAACTTCTGTTTTTAACACATCTGATTGTCTGTCTTTACCAGAGGAAACACAATGCTGAGATGCTTGATAAAGTTTTCTCCTCAGTGAGGCCCACCCCATGTCTTTTTGATCCAGTTCCTACAAGGTTTTTTAAGTCATTTTATGGATCTTTTAGGGAGGAGCTTTTAAACATGATGAATTGCTCTCTTCAGACGGGGGTCTTTCCCACTGCCTTTAAAGCGGTGGTGGTGAGGCCCCTGCTGAAGAAGAGCAATTTAGATTTTAATGATTTTAACAACTACAGACCAGTATCTAACTTACCATTTTTAAGTAAAATTTTAGAAAAACTTGTTTTAACTCAGCTTAATTATTTTTTAAACTCACAACATTTTTGAAAAATATCAGTCTGGTTTTAGGGTAAACCACAGTACCGAGACAGCCTTGACAAAGATTTTAAATGATTTTAGACAAAATTATGATTCTAAACAGGTGACAGTGTTGGTTCTACTGGATCTGAGCGCTGCCTTCGATACAGTAGACCACACTATTCTTTTAAACAGACTCAAGCACCTGGTGGGCCTCTCTGGTACTGCACACAAATGGTTTACTTCTTATCTCACAGACAGAACATTCATGGTAAGTTTAGATACCTGCTCCTCCAAGGTCCATAAAATCCCATGTGGTGTGCCCCAGGGTTCCATTTTAGGTCCTGTGCTTTTTAACCTGTACATGCTCCCTCTTGGTGATGTCATCAGGAGACATGGAGTCAACTTCCACAGTTATGCTGATGATACGCAGCTTTACATCTCCATGTCTCCTGATGACACCAGGCCAATGGATGCTCTTTTTAACTGCATTTTAGACATCAAATCCTGGATGGCAGAAAACTTTCTCCAGCTTAACCAGGACAAAACTGAGGTTTTAGTCATCGGTCCTGAGGCCCAGAGAGAGAAACCTCTATCCAAACTGCAAGCACAGTCTTTTAATCCATCAGCACAAAAGTATTGCAGGTTTGCAATTATTACAAAACTCAGCAGCACGTGTCCTGACTAAGACCAGGGGGCGGGACCACATTACACAGGTTTTAAAATCACTGCATTGGCTCCCTGTGTGTTTCAGGATCGATTTTTAGGTTCTTTTACTGGTTTATAAATGTCTTAATGGTCTTGGGCCTTCTTATCTTTCAGAACTGCTTTTACCATATGAACCCTCGCGGCCCCTGCACTCCTCCTCGGGCCCCTGCACTCCTCCTCGGGCCCCTGCGCTCCTCCTCGGGCCCCTGCGCTCCTCCTCGGGCCCCTGCGCTCCTCCTCGGGCCCCTGCGCTCCTCCTAGTCATTCCCAAAGTCAGGACACACACTCACGGCGAGGCCTCCTTCCAGTACTACGGCCCTCGTCTGTGGAACGGCCTGACGGAGAACCTCAGGGAACATTCGGGTTTTTAAGAGCAGGCTCAAGACCCACCTTTTTAGCTTAGCTTTTGATTAATATATAATTGTGTATTTATTTATGCTATTTATTGTGTTCACTTATTTTAGGCTTACTATTTTAGATTAATTTATGTCCTAGTTTTACTCTATTTCTACCCAATTCTCTATTTATTTCTTCATATTTATTTATTTATTCTTTTATTCATTTTAGACTCTGCAGTGTTTCCTCTGAGGGGCCCTCTGTACCAGGAGCGGTGTTCATCTGTGGCTGCTGGGCCCTGAGTCTGTGTCCTGGTGCTCCTGGTGCAGATGGCTCCTCTGATGGTGCTTCATGAACTGGTGTATCTGTACTCAGCCTCTTGTACCTTAGAGTGTGTGTGTGTGTGTGTGTGTGTGTGTGTGTGTGTGTGTGTGTGTGTGTGTGTGTGTGTGCGTGTGTGTGTGTGTGTGTGTGTGTGTGTGTGTGTGTGTGTGTGTGTGTGTGTGTGTGTGTGTGTGTGTGTGTGTGTGTGTGTGTGTGTGTGTGTGTGTGTGTGTGTGTGTGTGTGTGTGTGTGTGTGTTTGTGTAAGTGCGCGTGCAACTGTACGGGTATGTATTTATGTATTGATGACTGTTTGTGTTTTTTTTTTGGTTGTGTGGGGTCCGGTGGTTGTGGGGGAGGTTGGGAGGGAACGGCATGTGGAAATGTTTTTAATGCACTGTAAAGCACTTTGTGTTACATTTTATGTATGAAAAGCGCTCTATAAATAAAATTTGATTTGATTCGATTTAACTCGTACTTTATTATGTGTTCCTAAACCCGAATGCTAACTTTAACCCTAATTATGAAACAATATTTAAAAAATATAAATTTTTGTTAGCATAGCCACCAACGCATTGTTGGAGAAAAAATGAAGCGTCAAGGAAGTAGTACAATGAGCTAGCCGTTTTAAAAATAAAAATAAAGCCAACTGAACTTCTGTGCACAGATCCATTGCATTGCCTAGATCAAAATATTGTTCATTATAAAGTCCGTCTCACTTTACAATACGACTGCACTATCTACACAATCTCTACACTATCTCTACTATACTGATTGGTGACTAGATTGTGATTTCTGTTTCTTTAAGATTTAGTTCACAGTTGGGCTGAAGTTTACAGATCATTAAGCTCTTCTTGGGGCCTGTTTTTGAGACTGTGAGGAACATATAATGATTGTTTGATTACTTAATTAGTTGATTAATTGATCCGTGTGATTAACCAGATTGGTTGTTCTGCCTTCAGACTTTTTGTTGCTCATTTCCAGCGCAATAGAATTGTACTAATAATCGTGTGGAATTGATCAGCTCTGCAATTAAGTTAAAAAGCATAATTTGTAAAAAAAAAAACAAAAAACTTTCTCTCTTTGTAAAGCTTTTAATGTTTTGACACGTTTTCCCAGACGCGTTTTACAAAGTGCAGCTTCACACAGCAGTTGATTTTTACAGATGTGGATTTGATTGTAATCTATTCTGAAAACTGTGACATCACATTATTGAATGCAAAAAAGTGGCCCATTCTAAATATTATAGTACCTATCAAAATGCACCCAATTTAAGCCTTTAGTTTGGCGAGATGCCCAGGTGGGGAGAATGTGTCTTTTATTTTGGCGGGATGCCCCTGTTCCAGTCCTGAGGGAGAGTTAGTCTTTTGTCTGTTTAACCCTCAGCTAATCCTGTTATTTAACTCCGCTCCTCTGCCTCCATACTTTTGCAGATATTTGTTAAATTTTAGAACTTAACAAAATTAACTAATAATTTTAGAACGATTTATGCAAATTAGCTTGGTTTTATTGAAAACATACTTTTGGACAATAAATTTAATTAAATTCATAGCAGTTTGTAATTCCAGTTTGAGCAGCAGTTCACTCGACGGAATAATATAACGTAATACAAGGGCCTAAATCAGGCCTTTGGAAAAAATTAACGTTAAAATGCCTGTTGGCCTATACATGCAGTCTAAATAAACAAGTTGATTTTAAGTTTCTCACATAAAATATATATCAAATGAAACATCGGTTTACAGATAAAGGATGTTACGCATCATGATTCACAATTAAAAAAAAAAAAAATATTAGGCTATAGAAAATGATGAACAAAAAATGTGCAAAGCAAATGGGCATGTGTTTCCATCAGGAAAAACATTGAAAACTTTTAAATTCCATGTAGCCCTATCGTGTGTAAAAATAGACGAGCAGCAATTAATTCAGAACATTTCACTTTAATAAAACAGAATTTCAATCAAAATCACAGTTTGAATAAACACCAGTCCAACAGACTGCAATAAATTACTTTGGTCCAGACTCAAACCAGGACTCTGCCGCGGAACCGGCTGAACCTGGTCTAAACCAGGAGTGAGGCAGAACCAGGTCGAAACCCGGTATAAACTTTACTCGGGGACCTGGGGCCAGGCCCACGGGGATTCAGACAGAACATGTATCACAGAAACACACAGATCAAACAGGTCCAGTCTGTGCGCACTGACCGCGCGTTAAATGTGTGTGAGCGGAACCGTGCCGTTGACCGCGCTGGCGCTCGTGTAGTGCTGCGGATGCAGCGCGTGCAGTCTAGGCAGCGGGTCTGTGTGATCCGCGGGCGGCAGGTACACGCGGATCATGTCCCGCAGATCTCCCGCGGAACAGGGCGTGCGGGCGCTGGACATGGGAGGACTCGCACTGGGCTCATGTTTTACCCCCGGAGACGCACTCTGGCCTGGGTGCGCGTGCGTGTATCCGGTGAGGCCTCCGTAGCCCGGCGGGGACGCGCTCATGTAGCCCTGCGCGTGCGGCACCGGGCTGTAGGAGAGCGCGCTCATGTCATAACGGTGCACGTGTTGCGGGCTGGCGTGCGCGTGGTGCGGGTGCGTGTACAGCTGCGCGTCATGCATCATGGCCATGGGCCCCGGGAACGATCCGCCGCTCCAACCGTTCATCGCGTACGCCGCGTGGCCCGCTGCCCCGGGGCTCTCGAGGCGCTGGCCCGCGCCCGCGGACAGCAGGTTTCCCGCCATAGAGTACTTGTCCTTCTTAAGCAGAGTCTTGGTCTTCCTCCGGGGCCGGTATTTGTAGTCCGGGTGCTCCTTCATGTGCATGGCGCGCAGCCGCTTGGCCTCGTCTATGAACGGCCGCTTGTCCACCTCCGTCATCAGCTTCCACTCCGCCCCGAGCCGCTTACTGATCTCGGAGTTGTGCATCTTCGGGTTCTCTTGCGCCATCTTCCGCCGCTGGCCCCGGGACCACACCATGAAAGCGTTCATGGGCCTCTTGATCCGCTCCACAGGCAGCTTCCCTCCGCTTGCCCCCGGATGTACCCCCGGGTGAGCTCCCGGGGGTGCGGGGCTCTGGGGGGGGACCGGGGTCTGCAGCTCCGGCTCGAGCATCAGGCCGTACATTCATCCGTATGAGCGCCGCGCGCGCCCGTGAGGTCAGCACGAAAGGTCAGTCCCACGCGCACGAGCGCTGACTCAAAAGCACGAACAACAAACTCCACCGGTCCTTTTATTCAGCGTGACCCAGGGCCTCCGAAGTGAGCGGAGAAGCGGAACTTCAGAGATACGGGAAAGTCCTCCAGACTCAGCTCACTCCGTGCCCTGCTCTCTCCTCTCCCCAGGGTCTCAAAGTGTCTGACAGCTCCTCACGTGGACCCGGTGACAGACCAGGACTCATAGCCGGTATAGTCCCAGCCAGGCCAGATCACACTTTCTCTCTCTCTCTCTCTCCTCAGGATGAGCGGAGTGCAAGTTGGAGCGTGCCCAGGCCACGCGCTCTTTGCGCTAAATGAGAACAAGCGGCCAATGGAGATGCGCTTGTTCTGCGTGACGTGGGCGCAGTGGTCACGTGTTCAAGGCCACGCTCACCTACGCGCTTCAGTGACAGTACGTGACATTCCAGCACGGCACGAAAAAATCTGATCATATGAATCTTAACCAACTTTGAGCAGTTTAAAAATAATTGGTAAGAAAACAAACCATAACAATCAAAACAAAACCAGTTCTAGACAGGACCAAAACCTGTCATAGAAGTCATTCCATATGGATGCATGATTCTTTATGCTGCAGTAGCCGTAGTGCAGTCAACAGTAGTAAGGCAGCAGCAGCAGCAGCAGCAGCGGCGGTGTTAGCAGGAGCATTCCCTTTGGTTTCTTTCAGCTGGTCTCTCGTCAAACACAGCAGAATTCACACAAAGCTCCTCGTGCACGCTCACCTCTTGCACGCTATAGTTCTGAATGAATGAGTGACACGTGCACAGTGTTACCACGGAGACATGTACACAGAGGTCTCCACTGAAACGCTTACAAAATCAAAGCAGGGACAAAAGCAGTGGAAAAGAGTGAGGGTATAGTAACCATCCAACCAAACAGGAAGGAAAGCATTACATAGCTAAGGTTTAAAGGTGAACCATGTCACATTTCTGTTGGAGGCTTCCATCACCCGGTTGATCCCACAGAGATGTTATTGTTTTGCCTGGAATGTTTCACAATAATGACCATATTACAATGTTTTTATTGCAAAAAATACTTTGGACTTGTATTAACAGATCTCATCTGTAACATGGTCTGGTGGGGTCACCAGCTTGTCTCCATGGAGCTAGATATGTTTAATACCATACTGTAGAACAGTGGTTCTCAAACTAGGGGTCGGGACCCCAATGGGGATGGAGAAATTATTTCCGGGGGTCCCCAGATGATGGGGAAAAATTGATACAAATGCAGTGGTAAATGTAGATTCCTATTTGTTGGCCTATCAAAGTATTTTTTCTAGGTCTATATTCTCAAAATAAAATCAAATATTAGATATACGGCCAATTTATCACTTTGCGTGTCGCCTATTTTTTGTGTTTGGGAGTCACAAATGTGAACTATTGTTATTTTGGGGGTCGTGACTGAAAAAGTTTGAGAACCACTGCTATAGAACATGCCAGGCAAACCACATCCCCGTAAGAACACAGACCCTCCATCAGAACAGTAAAATAATGCCCCTTCAAACATTATCCAAGTCTGGTTGTTTATATACTGTAAAACATATTGGGCTAAAAATGGTACACTGATGTTTGTTAGCTATTCCCCTTATTCTGCCCTGACCACTTTTGCCTCTTTTTACCTCAGATCCCCACTTTCAGCGTAATGGCACTTCCTGTGGTGGGAACACCGTTCACGCAAGCGGCAACCAAGGGAAAAGTCTTGCAGCTAAAATATCAAATAAAATAGATTTATTTGTGTAGAATGTTAAATGTACACGTGCAACAAGTCAGCAATGCACCAATTTCCTGGGCAGCCTGAAAACGGTTTTATAGTTCGTGTAGAACTTATTTTCAGTTGAGCTCGCCTGCCCCATGTAATACAACGGAAAAAAGATGGCAGGGCCCACGGCAAAGTCTGGGATAAGGTGAATTATTGAGTAGAAATGATCAGATTAAGTCGAAGAATGGCCTTTTACAACATATTGTGAGTTTTAAGAGCCTTTGACCATGTTCAGATGGTTTCCCTTTCTCATTTACTATCTCAAAGTTGTGTTTAGTGTGATCTTTTTTCTCCTGCATTCAAGACACCATTGCTACAAAAAAAATCCTGTTTTCCTTGACAACCCAGACACGCCCACAGCTCTGTACCGCAGAGTATTTGTTTCTTTTATTAAGGAATTTTAGATCAATATTGCAATTTAAACTGTTCAAAGCATATAATAATGATCCATGGGGTTAATGGACAAGCCTTTTTAAAAACACAGAAAAAACATTCCTGGATTACAGTAGGACAAAGTGTTATGGGCACTAACACTTGTGAATGAAACAAAACACAACTCCAGCAATGTTTTCGAGTAGGAAACAATGGAGAGGGAAATGGTTAAAAAAAAAAAAAAAAAAGACTCAAAGAAGACACACTACAAACTGCAGAGTTTATGGAAAAGGAGAAAACAGCCACATTAACGGCAAATATTCTCACTCATAAACATCCTCCTTGTGTGTCAGACACTTCAAAGCAGGTATTAGCTTTAGTGCTTGTATTAGCTTTAGCATTAGCGCTGTAGTGGAATCTCAAAGAGTCCAGAGTTGGAAGGGATCAAAGTGGTTTGTCCAAGACTTAAACAGATCAGGCCTGTCATCCCTTCTGTAAATACTACTACTACAAATACTACGACTTCTACTACAATCACTACTACAAATACTACTACCACAGAGAGGAGGGGACAGGATAACCACTCTGCCGCTGCTGTCAGGCTGATGGTTAAATGTAGCAGATAATTGTGGTGTATTTAGGTTTGACGGCCGAGACTATTTCAGACGGGCTTAATATTGATTTTAAAGAAAGACTATGAGGAAAATAAATTGCCAAAATCATCTGAGCCAGATGTCTTGGTTCAGTCTTGTCAGAATTTCAAATATACATTTTCTTTTAATCATTTCGTCAAGTCGTTGTAATTGGAATAATTCAGTGTAATTTGACAATAATTATATGCACTTTGAGTGGTTCTGGCTCCACAGTCCAAATGGATGCGTGTCAATCCTAGACCATCTGCTGCCTGTCCGTCAGTGGGAGTAGGATCTCTCCTTCACTGGTTCTTCCCGAAATTTCTACTTTTCCCCACAGGGTTATTTTTAGTTTTTCCTTGCTGAAAAGGAGGGTCAAGGACGGGAGATGCTCTGGGACAGTTATCCATTTGCTAAATTCTCTTGAATATTGTTAATTTAAACAGATTTCTACCTGTGGCCCATCGAGGCAATAGTTGTTGTGATTCTGGGCACTACAAAATTAAATCAAACAAGTTCTAATTGTTCTTTAAAGCAGAACTAAGTACCGTTTTTACCCTATTAAATGTCTTTGTAAGACTGTGTGGTGGTTGTATTTTTGGGGCGTTTGAAGTGCCTGTCTACGAAGCTTTATTGTACTCGCACAAAAAAAAGTATTGTGTTCACACAAAAAACTAAAAGGTTCTTGTAATTACCTGATCATATTTATGTGGCAAGTACCCGGCCAAGCTCTTTGCTTCTCCACTGCCAGGGTGTTTGCCTCGGAGCACTGCGCCTCAGGTGGTGACGCTAATGGTTGACAACACTAACATTTTGTTGTCCAGTTCTAAGTTCTGTTATTGAGGTCTTTTGTGGCAAAACCAACCATGTGCTTCAGCCATTTGCTCATTAATCTCCACACAAATCACGATGAGGAGTGTCCGTTATGTTTTGCAAAGTTGACTGTCCATGATGAAGTGCCAGCGTGGGGACAAGTCTATCGAACCCCCGCTCTCCACCAGAGCAGCCACTCAGAGCGCTCTTCAGCCCTGCTGATCCCCAGTGCATGAGAGAGTCAGCACAATCGGCAGGAGCACATGTAAATTCATTGGTGCGCCCTCGCTTGGAGATGACTTTTACGCACTCACACAAACATCTTCACAAGGCGCTCGTCATCACTCAGCTCCGTGAAAACAAGTGCGGAGGAGGACACTTCTACTCTCCCAGCTCTGGAGACACAGTGTCACCCGGGCTGAGCTCTGAGTGGCTGCTCTGGTAGAAAACAGGGGTTCAGTGGACTTGTCCCCGCGCAAACTGAAGTGGCCGGCAGAAATCCCATATGGACAACAACGTGTTGCGTGGGTTGTTTAAAGTCCGCTGTCCATGGTGCAATCACAGAGAGCTCGTCACCCATCAACGTCTTTGGCTTTGGCAGCGCCCAAGGTGCAGTGCCCCGAGGTAAAGCGCCCTGCACTGGGGAAGCAAAGAGGCTGGGTACTTGCCACATAAATATTATCTCGTAATTATGAGAAACTTTATCTCATAATTATGAGATCGTTTTTTTGTCTTGTTATTGCGAAAAAATTATGAAATAAATTTTGTGTGAATACAATACATTTAAAAAAAAGTAGAGTACAATAAAGCTTCGCACCCGTCATGCCTCTGCTGTCTGAAAACCTTGCAACATTTGCTGACACTGACCCAAAATTATCCCAAGAAACCCTAGTTCACATTTAAGATTGGGCCCCGGGTTACTTACTTGTGCTGAAAAAGTTGGGCCTTGAGGTCAAAAAGATTAAGAACCTCTGTTCTAAATGTTCTTCAAACAGATCAACCACAGTTTGAATGTTGTAAATTATCTTGAAGCAGCATGTTTTAAGTGTTTCGTAAACAGATGAAACTGTTTGTTTGCATGTTCCAAACAAATAAAGCAGTGTACAAGAGGGTGTGTTTTGTCTGAAACTGTTCAGAGTGTCAAGGTGAGAGGGCCAGGTATAGGAGGCGCCATGCATTAGACTGCTCATTAGACTAAACATGGGGAATCAGTGTTTCAGTTTTATGCAGCTAAATGCTGGAACTTCCTGAAGATGTGAGACAGGCCTCCCCTCTGACAATGTTCAAATCCAGGCTAAAAACACTTTTGTTTAGCTGTGCATACGACTGAAAGATTTTATCGCCACTCTTCTCTTTTAAAGTATTTTTGTAATGATTTTGTATGTCTTCAGCTGTTTTGTGATTTTAATGCAATTTTATTCTGTTATGTAAAGGACTTTGAAATGACTTGTGTACAAATTGTGGTCTACAAATAAACTTGCCTTGCCTTGCTTTGCCATTATTGCACAAAAAGAGCTTGTTCAGTCCCGGGTTGATTCCATTCAGTCCGAGCTTTAGTCCCAGCTTTAGTCCAGGCTTCAGTCTTATCTTTAGTCTCATCTTTAATCCCTGCTTCAGTCTCGGCTTCAGGTCCAAGGTTAGTTTCTAATTAAGCACTAGTTCTCCCATATAACACTGCTCCTCTTACACCCGCTTTTTAATTTGTGTCAATAATAATCTGAATAAAATGGATTGGGCAGTGTATGCTAACCTTAAAGCTTCCTAACATTTAAAGCATAGTCAGTTAGGCCATTTTAACTGACTATTCTAGCATGGTGGAGAATATGTTGGACTGGTGTGGCCTGTCCCGGTCCGCCCGGCCTGGAGCAGAGGGGGCAGGGTTTGGGGGATAAAGGGGGATAAAGGAGGGCTTGAACTGGAATCTGGATCTATTGTGAGGCTAAGTCAACACAGGGGCCAGTGGAGCGACAGGGTAATGTTTACAGACAGGAGTTTGCATCGCAGCTCAGTGACATTATTGTCCAACTACAGAGAAAAAAAGAGAATTATACTTAAATTGTTGTTTCTTTAACCAGATTTAAAACGTACACTAGGCTCTAAATCAAAAGTGCGCAAGTAAATTCATAGTGATAATTGTCCATTCAATAATTGCTTAAGGCGAGAGACAACTCCTTTAAAAAAAATAATTTTTCAGTCTATTGGCTTTCTCAACATATAAGCTTTCACATAAAAACAACAAAATTGTCCGATCTGCACCTGTTTTATTCATTCATTTGACCAACTTGCATCCATAGATTTGTCTGGGCCATTGTAACTTGGGCTGTTTTCTCAAAACCCATTTTTCTCCCACAGAGACATAAAGATCAGCCCTTAAAGTAGCACCTACACACACACTAAACTTAACAATTTATTACAGGCTTTGACGGATTGTACAAAAGGATTTGTTGATATCAAATTCGAAGTCAGATTTTTTTTAAATTATAGTTTATTTCTAAAAACGTAGGAAAGTTCTAGTGAGATATAGTTTACTCAAATACTAAGTAAGATATCAATATATGTCAACAAAAAGAAGAAAACCTGCTATCAATGTTCTTTGATGTATATGTCCCAAATATGTCAGAAAACACTGAAAAAACTGTTTACACTTATATTTCTGAAAATAAACTACATAAAAAGTTTCAAATTCATATCAAACTTCTTCAAATGTAAGATATTTTCTTTTATACCTGCAGTGTCTTCCCATAAAGGCATCTTGTACACGCCACACATTTCAACATATTAACGCCCATAATTTGGGGTTGACTTTGTAGTAATATTGAAAAATAGATGATTTCACAATTATTGTTCTGAATTTGTATAATAATATATTTGTATTTTGTCTAAATGACACATTTTTAAAGAGTGCAAAGAAAATGAAGTTTTTCCAAACAAGGGTTGAAAGTGATATTTCAGCACTTTTGTGGTTAATCGTACAGTCATTTACATGCATTTCTTAACACATTTCTGATGGATTAAAAAAATATCTTCTGAATATCATCATAATCCAAAGTAGCAGTTCGTAGTATGAGTAATCTAAATGTGGGAGAGACCTTTTTCCTGGTTTAGAAAAGCTGTGTGTGCTCAGATAAGACGAGGCCAGAGTGAATGAACAGGACCATCAGCAGTTTGTATAGAAGGGTGGAGTATTCTGAGAGCAAAAACATGTCAGCGACAGAAAAGAGTGGAAAAGCAGAGAAAAAACACAAAATCTAGTCACAATGAGGAGAGGAGAGAGAGGGGGGGGGGGGGTAGTAGAGGATAAAAAAAGTGAATTCAGGAAGAAACAGAGATAAGGAGAGAACATAAATGTAGGAGTTAAATCAGGCTGGTTCACAATAAGGATGTTGCAGGAATTTGGAAATGCTATAGAGTCAAACATTTGTGGAATTCATTTTCTCACTATTCATTGTGATGCATTTAACCTGATGCAAATTTGATGTCTTTGATAAAGTGTGAAATAGAAAGCTCTGTTAAATGAGATAGAAACAGAATGGTTTCAGTGCAGATCTGTTGTTTACATCCTCAGATTTAATTTATTCACAAACATTTAAATTTGTGAATCATTATAATTACTCTGATTACAGCTCGTTGTGGCGGGTTATGACTTTTAATCCGGTTTGCCATTTATACACCTGTAATTATTTAAATGATGTGTTTTTACTGAAGTCAACCGTTACGACTTAAAAGTAGTTTATTTAAATTCATGTGTGAAAAGGTTGGGCTATGGCTAATGTTCGTTGTAGAGCAGAGGAGCGTGCACGTGACCCCTGACCCCTCACACTCACAGACAGGATAATGAGGTGATGTTTGATGAGATAAACGCAACGCATGAACTTTGACCTCAGCAGCAAAAACAAGTGTTTAGAATTGAAGTGGGCAATTGGTAGAAGCACATTTTAAATCTATACACTGCTGAACTAAACCGACGCTTTAAAACTGGTCTAGGGTGGCTTCCTCACACCTGTAGGTTTAGAGGAACAGCTAGTTCACATGAAGTACACAGATTATTATATGTCATTAAACAGATACATCTGATGTGAATAGTCTGATTTCTTTCTGATTGTTCACTCCTGAACAAAAGAAAAGGAAAATTATGCAAAAAAGGGCAATCTAATGCCACCCTTACCAAAAATGAAAATGTTTAAGACTGAAAGTGAATGTACTTTGTCTTAGATACATACAACACACGTGTCATCAGGTGCTCTTGATGATCAGACTCCCCCCCTCTCTCTCTGACAGACAAATTCAGATAAACACAGGTTAGTGTGGAGCAGTGACCCGGAGAAGGGGAGCAAGGCCAGAGAGCAGACAGCACTTCTTCATCCATGCAATTATTATTATGGAGCTGTCATAGAAATGCATTTGACACAGAAACATTATAAACGTACACTACAGGGAAAGTGTGTGTACTACAACCAGGTCATGATAAATGGCCACGATAATCAAATCCCAAAGCCTGCAGTTCTTTTCGTCTCATGTGACGTTTTTGGAGAGGACGATCACATTGCAAATAAAATGTGACTTAAATCAGTTTCCATGTGTGAACCTGAACAGCCCTGAAGTGGAACAAGGAGTTGTGCTGGTGTCATATGAGACAGACTCCACAGAGGAAGCGCTTGTCAGTACAAGTCCATAGTCATTTTTATCTTTTGTCTTAAAGGAAAATGCTATGCATTTTTTGTATTGTTATTAGCCTTTAAAGATGCTATTGAGTACCTTATGTTCTACCATTAGGGAGTGTTTTTGACGGTCAGAGGGGAGAAGATTTTCTAACAAACATTCCTCAAAATAGCGTGAATGAATGAAAGCTAAATGCATGTTTCCAGGCATGTTTTTGATGATGGAACTCTAGAACATGGTTAAAAGCTAAAAAAGTGTCTATAGTATAATATGTGTCCTATAAATCAGCAAAAGTTGATATTTTATCTTTGTCACACTTTACAAAACCAATTCAGTTTGAAATTTGACTTTTTTTTTTGCACTTCACTTTCTAGCTTCACTGCTGTTGTCTGCAGGCATTTGAAGGTTAAATCAGTTTAATCACTTCCAGTCTTTTCCCTTGTAAACAAAAATAAATCTCCAGATTATTGTGACCTGCCTGTTCTGACTGCAGTCACTTTGCAAAAGATCAGGTTCACACCAGATTTAGTACCACATACGAAAGTGGCCTGGGTCAGATTTGAAAAAATCTGATTCAAGCTGTTCAGACTGTCATGAAAAAAATCAGAATCTACCTGCAGAACGTAGCCTTATTCTGTGTAAATGCTGCTAAACCTGGAGTGTAGACCTACAAACATGTTCAGAAATACATGGGATTCTTGGATTCATTTAGCAGTTTAGATTTCAGTGTTCTATCAAATGTTAATGTTTCTAGACAAGTTTAAAATGTGACCTGAATCTTCATTTTAAATATGATCGCAATTCTATTCATTTTGACTCTAGCCACAAAAGCAATTTACACGTCAAAAAAACGCGTGAAACAGAGCCTCTGGACAGACCGGTCCAGTGTGTCAAAAGAACCATGACAGAGGAGAGAGCAGCATCTTCAGGCTTTAAAAGGTCATTAAACCAGGGCCTATCATATTTAATAGGAGGGTAAGGCCCGCCCATTTCATCTGCCGCCTGTCAATCAAAGGTCCTGCCTCTTACATACATAGGCGGGATAAGATCTGAGGAAATTAAACATGAGAAAGAAACAGATCGAGTAATAATTTACATTTTAGAATTAGATTTTATCTCAAGAAGGATTATGAGAAAAATGCACATTTGTTGTTTGAGGCATGGCATTGACAGTAGCTCTCAAAATTACTAGGATCTCGCAAAAAAAATAGCATCTTCATAAGTGAAACAACTTGAGTTCACAATGCTTTTTTCCTTTCTGCTGTGGTCATGCAGGGTAGAGAACTGTCAGAATCTAAGTTCATAATGACCTGTACTGAGCGTGTGCAGGAGAGGTAGTATTATTATAACTACTATGAAGATTGACACAAAATGGAAGGAGTATTGACATATAAAGTACTGCAAACCTCTTCACCTTCAATTTACCATAATACACATAATCATGGCAATCTAGATACTCAAACATGAACGTCTCAATAAAAGACACTGGACCAAACTATTTCCTGACAGCTGCTCCACTGTAGAAATTTTTGAACTTGAAATAAAATAAAGATTATAGTTTGACGTTTAAAGTTCAAATGACAAGTTTTAAATGTTTTTTCTAAACATCACTCCATTTGGTGGTATAGTACCTAAATATTTATCATGGTTTTAAATCAGTCAAGTGGGGGCATTTACAGGCAATAGATACAATTTCCTGACTGTTTAAACGTCATTAAAAAACTATTTTGTTTTTGGCAGCAAATGTAACATAGTTGCTCCGTACAGCTGCGGCTCGACAAATCTTTGAAGTGGGTTTTTTTTTGGTTTGCGCAACCATCATATTGAAATTCCTATATTCAACTCAAATCTTATACACTTAATGAGCAGCAAAGTCCAGAGTCAGGGTGTGGAGACACTGAGGTAAAGTTTGTTCGTAAGTCAATATTAATAATACAAATAATTTTAATATAAAAAACTATCTATATGTAAACCTCCCTTTTCATCTTCTCTACAGATTTAGTTTTATTTATCGTTCTGTCGCTGTTATCTGAGCTCTTATTGTTAAAACCCATTTAAACGTCATATTGAGTGTTCAGGTATGTACAGAGAGTATTTCTGCTGACACCAACGATTGAAAACATAAGACTAATACAAAATCACATTGAGCACATAATCATCTTTCCAATTTAGCTTCAAGTTAAGGCCTAAATAGTGTTAAGTTCATCACAAGAAATAGGAGTACTGGACCCTTCCTAGCTGGAAAATATAGGCTTAAACCAGGACTATCAGACCTCTGACACTTCCAAACTCCTCGTCTTTTTTCTGCATATTTTAAAAATTATTTTTGCATAACCTTTTTTCCATAATGGGCTCCATTACAGAACAAGACTCTAATTTCACCTGCGCATTCCCAGGTGGAACCCAGACCTTCTCATTCTCCTCCTCTCATCCTCTTCTCCTCCTCCTGCCTTTTCCAGACAACGATGCATTTAAAATCAGGGGAATTATCGGGAAGTTCCAGCTCCAATCACAGTGTCTAAGTGGCACATTACAAGGATGAAGATGAGGCGTTCAAAGTGCGGGTAATTTGTAGGAATTATGGGCACTTGCTCGTGCTTCTTTTCAGTGACAGGAGTCTAATGTGATGTTATGTACAAGACCGACTCAATAAGACCAGCTCAGTAAGACCGACTCAATAAGACCAGCTCAGTAAGACCGACTCAACAAGACCTGTTCAGCAAGACCGACTCAATAAGACCAGCTCAGTAAGACCGACTCAATAAGACCAGCTCAGTAAGACCGACTCAACAAGACCTGTTCAGCAAGACCGACTCAATAAGACCAGCTCAGTAAGACCGACTCAATAAGACCAGCTCAGTAAGACCGACTCAATAAGACCAGCTCAGTAAGGCCGACTCAACATGACCTGTTCAGCAAGACCGACTCAATAAGACCAGCTCAGTAAGACCGACTCAATAAGACCAGCTCAGTAAGGCCGACTCAATAAGACCAGCTCAGTAAGGCCGACTCAACAAGACCTGTTCAGCAAGACCGACTCAATAAGACCAGCTCAGTAAGACAGACTCAATAAGACCAGCTCAGTAAGACCGACTCAATAAGACCAGCTCAGTAAGACCGACTCAATAAGACCAGCTCAGTAAGACCGACTCAATAAGACCAGCTCAGTAAGGCCGACTCAACATGACCTGTTCAGCAAGACCGACTCAATAAGACCAGCTCAGTAAGACCGACTCAATAAGACCAGCTCAGTAAGGCCGACTCAATAAGACCAGCTCAGTAAGGCCGACTCAACAAGACCTGTTCAGCAAGACCGACTCAATAAGACCAGCTCAGTAAGACAGACTCAATAAGACCAGCTCAGTAAGGCCGACTCAACAAGACCAGCTCAGTAAGGCCGACTCAACAAGACCTGTTCAGCAAGACCGACTCAATAAGACCAGCTCAGTAAGACAGACTCAATAAGACCAGCTCAGTAAGGCCGACTCAACAAGACCTGTTCAGCAAGACCGACTCAATAAGACCAGCTCAGTAAGACCGACTCAATAAGACCAGCTCAGTAAGTCCGACTCAACAAGACCAGCTCAGTAAGACCGACTCAACAAGACCAGCTCAGTAAGTCCGACTCAACAAGACCAGCTCAGTAAGACCGACTCAATAAGACCAGCTCAGTAAGTCCGACTCAACAAGACCAGCTCAGTAAGACCGACTCAACAAGACCAGCTCAGTAAGTCCGACTCAACAAGACCAGCTCAGTAAGACCGACTCAACAAGACCAGCTCAGTAAGTCCGACTCAACAAGACCTGTTCAGCAAGACCGACTCAAGACCTCCAAGGAGTCTGACGCTAATTGTCAGGAGCTCTCAGTGTTAAAAGATGCTTAACAGAAATAGTTCCAAACAGTTCCAATATCCATATTGTATTCAAATACCCCCAAAAAAACAAAAAAAAAACAGGACTGAAGCAGGACCAAAATCAGGACTAAAATCAAAGGCTAAAGTGGTCCAAAACTAAACCAGAGTAAAAACAGGATTAGAGCAGAACTATACTCCAGAACTAGAAAATATCAAGATAAAAATAATGACTAAAACAGAACTAAAAACCAGGACGACAACTGGAAACCAAGATGAAACCAGAGCTAAATCAGATTTAAACTAGGGATAAACCACCACCTTCTAATGGAACTAAACCAGAGCAAAAACCAGGACAACGCCAAGTCTAAACCAGTAACAAAAAACAATTAACTCGTTATGAATTTGTTCACCACTTCCAAATTATTACTTTAATACATGATTTTACTGAGTGTGAATAAGTTCATTTTGTTGACTAAATGTTGACATAGTTTTTGACTTAAAGCTGACAAAATAATCATATAATTATTATGAGTAAAACGTTAAAGTTACATTAATTTATGTCGAAAACTAAACTAAACTAAAACTACTAAAAGTAGATATTTTTGTTGACTTAAAGCACATATTTTTGTCAAATAATAAAAATCAATTAAAGGGACAAGTGGTAACAAGATGTCATGACATTTTTGTTAAACCAAAACTAGACTAAAAATAATAGTCAGACTGAATAGTCAGAATGAATCTGATTAAAGGAAAAATGTCATGCATTTTTTTTCTATCTCCATTAGCTTTTAAATCTTTATCTGATTCCATCACGTACATTAATCATAAATGCGAGTGAGCTAGTTCGTTTGTCGTGATCGTGTTTAGATGGCGGAAATGCTCAGTACAAGTCTGGTGATGCTATAAGACCTTAAAACAGAAAAAGATTCTCAGATAAGTGACGTTTAAAATTGGAAAAAAACGTTATGGATCGAGGGAGTTCAGCAGGGCATGTTTTTGATGGTCAAAGAGGAGAGGATTTTCTAATCAGCATTCCTCCAAATAGCGTGAGTGAAGCTAAATGCAACTCCAAGAATGTTTTTGAGGCAGAACACTGTTAGAACATGGTTAAAAGCTCAACAAAGTCACTGTAGCAGAATATGTTGTCTTTAAATTAATAATCAAAAGACTAAATAAAAAGGTGTCAAAATTAACACTGGTGTGAATAATTCTGAGCTGTTGAAAACTTTCTTCTTCCATAACCAACTTCATGTAACACAGTAACATCCTCTTCTTCATCTATCCATCACTTCTCTCTCCGTCTCCCCCTCTCCTTCCCTTTGCCTTCCTCTCTCTCTCCTTCTCTCTCTCTCTCACCCCCTCTCTCTCCCCCTCTCACCCCTCTCCACCCTCTCTCCAGGGCCCTCATCAAGGCCTAGTTAGCCCTCGTTAAAACACAATTCCACATAATTCAGACATAATTCCTCTAATCTGAAGCATATTTAATTAACGAAGCTACAATTACATTTGCGCGTTCATGTCGGCCATGTTGGTACTGCCACGCGTGGCTAATTAGTGCGTCCTCTCTGCTCTTGTACACAGCGGAGTCCAATCTCACGCTGAGAGAGGGCCACAGACTCACTCAATGTTACATTCTTCACATTTCAATTTCATGTCCAAGTCTTACTGTGGTCAAGAGAAAACCACAGAGTCCAGGAGAAACTTTATCAATGAGGGGCCCAAGAGTTGGACTCAAAGTTAGACCAAGGTTGGAAAGTTATAAAGCACTACAAAACATATTTTACAAAGTGAATATTAACACTCCCTATAGGGCAGGGCATTTAAAAATGATTTGTCTTGTGTAGAAACCTTTTTTTTTTTTTTCCCACAAGAAATAAAAAGTACCTTCAAAATGTATTTTTTAAACTTAAACCAAGCAGACTTTAATGCCCTTTTAGACAACAACAACAAAAAAAGACACATTTCTTCCACCTAAATCTGAGCTCCAAATCACATGCTTTTACTGATAGACACTGTCTGTGACCAAACTGATTATAGACAAGGATTAAACTGGGACTACACAAGAACTATTCTAGGATTAAAGCAAAAACTAAGTCAGGACTAAAATGGGACTCAAGATAAAGATAAATAAACCAGGACTAAACACGGACTGAATGGGAGCAAGGATTTAAACATGTCCAGCGTTTCCACTGAATTCACTAGAAATATCTATAAACTGAAATACTGAATTAAAAAATAATGCCCCCTTCCCTCAGAGAAAGCTCCCCCTACCACAATAAAACTGTTTTTTATCGGAGCAGGAGCAGACCGCCCCCTGTAGATTCACTCGTATGCAAGCACACACACACACACACACACACACACACACACACACACACACACACACACACACACACACACACACACACACACACACACACACACACACACACACACACACACACACACACACACACACACACACACACACACACACACACACACACACACACACACACACACACACACACACACACACACGCACGCACACACACACACACACACACACACACACACACACACACACACACACACACACACACACACACACACACACACACACACACACACACACACACACACACACACACACACACACACACACACACACACACACACACACACACACACACACACACACACACACACACACACACACACACACACACACACAGATATTTAAGTGGTCTGCATCACAGAGGGACAATTAAACGAATTAAACTGCAGCGCAATTAGCATCACTCTGGGTTTGAGTGTAGGAAAGCTTTTTGATGTGATCTTTTTTTTACTAGAACATTGTCTAAATCACACAATGTATAAAATATTACAAATGGTAAAAATTAGACAGTTACTGAAAACATTTTGTATTTTAATTAAACCAAATCCCTGTTTGCCTCAACCTCCAGCTGCTCCTGTGGGTCCTGGTCTCAGCGTGTCGTCTCTGATTAACTCTGTGGGAAATTTAATTAAACTATTTCATTATTTCATCAAAGTCATTCAACGTGGACTAAGCCAGGACTAAACCAAGACTTAATGGAGTGTTTCCACCAGCCCTTCTTAACCAGGACTAGGTACTTTTTAGTACCTGCTCAGTCCTGTTTCTAACCAGGCCAAGCAGGTACTTGCTCGTCAAGTAGAGCCAGGAGGTATAACCCAGATCTGTTATTAGCTAAAACAGCAAGACAAATGTCGAATATTGGACAAAAATGCTCCTAACACAGTCCCACTTCTTGCAGCTATAGTCTGCGGCCATAGCACACATTGCACAGACAATAACAGAGGACCACACACATCCACTGGAGTGGCATTTCACTCTGATACTCCAGATGACCATACAGGACTCTCAGATGCAACAGAGAACGATTCAACAACAGTGTCATCCCTACAGCCATTAACACACTGAACAAACTGTAAACCATTTCTGTTCTGTTCTAATGTGCACCTGATTTCGCCCAACGAGGCAACTGCTGTTGTGATTTTGGGCGCTACAAAAATAAATTGAATTGAATTATATCATCTGTATGTGTCACACATATTTTTCTGAAATGGTGCTCCTTTTCACATGTACAACGGTGAAGACCCACTACAACTGCTGTACAACTGTCCACAAACTTTAAATAAAAATACTTATTATTATAATTTATTATTATATAAGTAATAATTAATAAAAGTAATACATATTAAACTACAACACAGAGAGAAAGCTCCAGGTTTGTTTGGTATGGTCACTTTGTCCTGAACATCTCTAATGTAGAATTAATCTTGGAAATGTTCTGGTGTAGAATTAGAACACTTTTTAATCAAACTTAAGATATCATTTTATTAAAGTCGAGTGACAGAAATAAAATTAGGTAATACAACTTTAAATTAAAAAGTCATGGATCTATTTGCTCCCATTGTTCATAATTACATTTCAGCTTCATGTTTTGTGATTGGATTATTTTACCTCCAGAGGTGCTGGTCTGAGCTGCCCAGGACTGAGGCTCGTCTCTGGGTGGAGGGGCGGAGACCGTCCCTGTCAACGCTAATCATGGAGCTGGAGACACAAAAGGACAGTTAGCATATTAGCATCTGAAAAGAAACAGGCCATGCACAAATGAGAAACACATTTGGAAACAAGAGACAGCACTTTGGTCCTGGCGTGATAGTCCATGGTATATCCCGCTTTCTCAGAGACATAAATGTAGATGTGTTTCCATGGGGTGTTATTCTGTTAATGCTGTAGTTTAGCCCTCAACAAACTGAAATGCATTGGATTCAGAATTAGTCTTCTCTCTAAAGTAAATGCTCCTGGACATTTTTAAAAGATTGAATTCAAAATTTTAAAGCATAAAATCCCAAATCTGAACATTTGTCAGAATGTTTGTTCTTCAGTTCAGCTTCAAATGCATGGATCATATCTTACTGCTTTGTCCCACCTGCTCCTCCTATACGTTTCCTATATAGTCGATGTTTCTATATTGTTTTCTATGAACCAGACAAAGCCTTGCACTTACAGCCATCTTCAACTTCCTCCTCAGATCTTTCTCACGTCTGTTCTACTTCTTCAGATCTTCCTCTCTCTTTGCACCTTCAAAGCATTGCATCTGGAGGCAGAGGAGGTCATTTTCTTCAGACACAAACAAGAGAAGGCTAGTTTGGTGGAGCACTTTGAGAGGATTCGTTCTATGAAGATAAGAATTGCAGAGATGCTCAGATCAATGATCCAGCCTTCATATACTGTATGTGGAGATTTTCGGGTTTGGGGCAGTTTTAGGTTTAAAGCTCTGTTTGGTTCTTTTCAATGTTTGGTTCTTTTGATTAAAATTGTACTTTAGTCAAGGGGAAATAATAATTTTTAGTTCCGTTTTAGTGAATAAAGTCGCATGCATTTTGGTGTCCAAATGTATTATGGATTTAGTGAACTGATTTTTTTCCCTCTTTTTTAAAACTGAGATTGCATTTTTGTAAGATTAAGTAACAGGGATTCACACTTTCAGCACCACGGACAGCTCCTGCACCTGAACCAAAAACAAGAACCTGTGGACTTCACTCCAAATATATGAATATGTCAAAAGAAATAAATAGATACATTAATTAATAAAAACAAAGTTTGAATCTCGCCTCTAATACATACAGACCTGGTGTTTTGTATAAGCACAAATACAGAAGTTTCAGTCTCTAAATCAGGTATGGGCAAACTTTCTGACTCAAGGGCCACATTGGATTTTTACACTTGCCTGGGGGCCGGACCACTTACAGTTTGGATGTTGTTAACTACAGTAAATTACACATATACAATTACACATTCATTCCTAAAATAAAAATAAAAAACTACAACAGAATAGCCAAAATCATTACCTTTATTTATTTTAGTGGAAACAGTGCCATTGGTCACTCTTTTTAGCCAAAGCATCAAAGTTTGGGGTTGTTCTAGTGGTGGCTAAACTAAATTAAATGCACAAGCAACTGCAACTATAAAATTACAAATGTGTCATACTTAACTCATAAAAATTATTATTAAATGCTTTGCGGGCCAGATCAAAATGCCAAAAGGGCCGCATCTGGCCCCACTCTGCTCTAAATGCTCACTTTCCACTCCTCATCACTGTGACTCTGAGTGAGAGAGTGTAGTGTGTTGCTCAGAGACACAGCATCACAAGACTTTTACAGAGAAACACAATCATATGGAAGAGAGTTTGACTGTGGGCCAAAATCATGTTCTCTGTGTCGCCAGATGTTTATGAGCTTTGTTTTTGTTTGTCACTAAATACTCTTCCTCCTTCTCTCTCTCTATTACCCCTCCTTCTTTTTCTCATTTTAATTGCAGTATCTTGAATGGCACCCCCCCCCCTCTCTCTCTTCCTCCCTTCTCTCCCCCCTGTCACTCAGTCCAAGTATTGGTGGCTGTCTCTCTCTCCCTTCCCCCTCTCCTTTTTCTCATCTTTTTCAATTGACATTCTCTGAAAAGTGTCTCTCTCTCCTCTTCCCTCCTTTTCTCAGACTTAAAAAAGCATGGTTGGCCTTTTGTCCTCTTCTTCTCTGTCTTTTTAAATTGTCGTTCTTTGAAAAGTGTTTCTCTCACTCTCCCCTTTCCTCCTTCCTCACTCTTCTCTCTCCTCTCTCCGTCCCTCCTCTTCCCTCTCTCCTTCTCTCAGTCTTTTTTTAATTGCCGTTCTCTGAAAAGCACGGCTGGCAGCTCAGATTAGCCTGTTTTATTGTCGGAGGGTGATTTCCTGTCTCCATTGTCGGAGATGGCATTTCTCTCGTCTCCTTTTATGGGCACAGGCGCAGACAGGAACGACCTTATCTGGGCGCATTCAGGAAACCCAGAAATCTGATTCGGTTTTACCCAAAGACTCACACATCAGGGGTGCACAGAGGCCAGAGTGTGGAGTGAGAAAGGGACAGAAACAGGCCAGAGGAGCAGCAGAGGAGCAGAAAACTGTGGTAGAGTACAGTAACTTCAAAATAATATTACTCTTGTCACTTCAATGTAGGACATTAAAGTGACAACAGCAAAAAATGAAATTTTAAATAAAATTGTTTTAAAGGATTTTTGGCCCACACGCTTTATTGGACAGTGCAGCGTGAAATGGGGAGAGAGGGAAGGACATTCAGCAAAGTATTGTAACTGGAATGGAGCTTTGTGTTAGTGCTATCCACACAGCATGGGAATACATTCTTTTAAAGAATTTTTGGTCCGTAGGCCTTATTGGACAGGGCAGTGCAGTGTGAAATGTGGATGAGAGTGCGGAAGGACATCCGCGATACTGTGGCCTGCTCTCATGGCAGGCATGTGTGCTATCCACTCGACCATCAAGTGGCACAGATTCAGTCATTTCTATGGTCAATGATTGAAAGGTCTACAGCCAATCCTCTGTGAGTAAGAGAGTTTTGACTTTGGGGACGACAAAAAATGTGTACAATCTTATTGAGTTAAGAGCAATGAAAACAAATCTGTCTTCTTTAAGTTCAAGAAAATAAATCAAAAGGTATTTTCATTTGTAGGTTCAAATATAAAATATTACTAATTTTTTTTTTTTTTATTATGTTTTTTTGTCCAGTCAACAAAACAGCTATTTCATTCTGGTTTAGATCAGCACTAAGGAACTTTTCTGGTGCTTTACAGGTGTTAAAAATACCTTCCAAAACATGCATTCTAGAGTGACCACGCCTCTCCACAAATCTGAACTGTAACTTGGCACCTGCTTGTCCCTATAGAGATGGACCACCAAAGTTATGTAGTGCACCTTTAACACATCTTTATCTGCCCAATCTACCCTTCTCTCCCTCTCCTGATAATCTTCCTCTTAAATATTCACTTGTTTTCATCCCTTGTTCTTTTCCCTGAAACAAAACCAGACCTGAGCTGATCCTGGTCTGAACAAAGACCCAGACCCTCCTTTCATTTAGATCTCTTATCTCCTGTCTGAGGCGACACAAAGCTAATGCCTCACACGCTTTGTTAGCTGATAATTTAAAACCAAGGTGCATGTTTATAGCGCTCTGAGCACTAAGATAACACAGGCTAATTAGTGCTAATGTTAGCTGCAGAGCTAATGGCAGTGCATAAATCTCAAGGGGTTTTGTGCTAACTTGATGGGTTAGCATATAGCATAAATCGTGTGCTGAGCTACCAATGACCTGATGCTAACGCCGATACAGCTAATCTGGGTTAGAATAAAGGAAAGGCCTATCAAGATTGCATTCTGGACTCTACAGAAAAATGACATCACGTTTTTTTCTGGAGAAACTAAAGATGTAAGGTTTTTATTATTGTGATCTTAGAGAAATATAAAAGTCCGTCTACCCCCAGGCAGCTGTGGCTACAGTTATAGCCTACGACCACCATGTATGGAATAAGTGAATTAAGCACTGAAAAGTGCTTTGTATGTGCTAAATAAACCCAATAATTTAATTCATGATTAATTAAAGTTAATACATTTCTAAATTAAGTTTTGAAAGTTATCAAAGATCAATTTGATTATGTTTTTTTGTTTTTTTTATTGAGAGCACCAAGTTCAAGTGTGACTATTTTTGTGTAAAATGGCACAAGTGGTCTACTTTAAGTTCACTTTCTACTCTTTTTTAATTGTGATGGTGGACTTTTTTGTTTTCTTTGCTTAAAATTACATGCATAATTGTGCGTGTGCGTTGGAATTTAATAATAGATAAAGAGAGATGCATTACTGATAAGATTTAATACTGTATAATTTTTGCCTGGTTTCAATGTTGTTGTTCTTTTTCTATTTTCTTTATTTGTTCTGGTTTCAAATAATAAGATCTGCATGGCATGGGAAACTACAGTAGTTTATTTGCATAAGATAATAGAGAGGCTCACAGTGACAAAAATTCATATCCTAATATATGTTATAAAATTTTAAGATAACAGTAATAATCAGATTATATTTTTGTAATCAGAAATGTTCCAAAACATGCCTGTAAATGTCTTCAGGATCAAGTATCGCTTAATATTTGAATGGACTGTAAACAATATAAACACAAAAGTGTAAAAAAAAATTGTTTATTTTATTTGTTCATCTTATTTTGACAGTTTTAAATATCATAGATGACACAATGTGCACTATATTCTAATATTCCAAACTCTGAAAACAAGATCATTCTGTTTGTGTAAAATGTTCCCAACCAACGTATCCCATATTCTCTCAAATCACCTCTCGTTTTGTCTGGTTATGAAATACTTTGTTTTATTTGTCATATCGGTCATCAGAACTGGTTGCCGGTTCTGTTTCTGTGGGGAGCAGGATAAGCTGAGGACAGAGGAGGAAAACACCGCAGGCAAAAAAAAAAAAAAAAAAATTGTGATGAAAATGTGACGCAAGAATTTATTTTAGGGTCTTTAAAATGTGAGTCTTGGATTAGTTTAGCAGTTGAGTTTTCCGTCTTCTCCCCTGGATTGGTTTAAATGTACAGTAGATCACATGTTTTAGCCTCGTGCCTCTGCTGCTCATGAACCGTCTCCTTTTCTACATTTTAAATGTCATTTCCTCCAAACTTGTCATTTTGTTGTAACTTTTTGGCAGAATTTGTGAAACGCGTCTCGTCTCCTCGGAACATTTGCATCTGAAAAGCGCCTCCTGGTTTTGTCACGTTTTCTTTGGAGGATGACAACAAAATCACCACTTTTTCACACTCACTCATTCACTCTCTCTCCCCCCTCTCTTTCTCTCCATCTCGCCCAAAGAAGCAGGAGGATGACAGAAGCAGTGGAAAAGAGGTAGAGTTTAACATCAGGAAGAATAAAAGAGACAATTATTGGATTACAATGAGAGAAATAGAGAAAGAGAGCAAATTAAATTACAGCATAAATGTAAATCTATCTTGTGAACACAAAATGACTGATAAAAATTTTTAATGAATTAATTAACTCTCATTTTCTGATTATTGACAAAGAGTTTCATTTCAATTTGATAAAATTTACAGTTCATATCATGTGCAAAATCAACAACAGATTATTTGCTCGCTGTATTGCTATCCTTGTCAGTTAAAAATGACAGCTGGAATTAAAAGATTATTAGAAGTATACGGTCATTTAACTTTAACTTTTAATTAACATTAAATGCAAAACTGCAATGCCAGCAAGGAAGAAGACTATCACAAAGAAATTGATGACACAAACAGATTCAACAAATTTTAGGGAGTTTTATTTTATTAACATCTATGTTGTTAAGACAGAAAAGCTTTTCCAGCTAAAACGTGTTAAAAGTCCAGCTGGAGTAGGTTCAGCAGGTAAAGAAGACATCATTTTTATTAATTAACATTTAACATAACATAACATATTTAAACGGAAAAGATGACATAATCTAAACAGGACCCTCATTTAATTTTGAGTGTTATGTTTTAGTTGTGAATGGAACTCAAAGCATGTGTATAAATCCTTAAGAATAAACATTTCGTTTTTGAAATTTACTTAATTAATAAGTTCAACACATTTATACAAATGAATTTTTAGAGAAAATTTATTTAGATTTTAACACTAACCAAACAAAATGTAAATTATTTTTATCATTATTATTATTATTTATTTCACATTTTATCATAATTTATTTTTATTTAAATATTTTACAAGAATATCTTAATTATTATTATTTTTTTTTTTCCCCTTGTATCACAAAAATAACCAAGAAATTTAAACCTGCTCTTTCAATTATTCACACGTCAACTATGGAAAAGTATTTCGTTATGAAAATATTCAATACTGAAAAATTAGATCACATTTTCATAAAATGTCTGTCAATATTCTACAAAGAAAGACACAAAGTGAAATCTGTAAAATTATAATCCTGTTCACTGCTGTCTCGCTGCTCCATTAGTTGTGCTGTTTTTTACACGTGCGTATAGCGCCATCTAGCGTCACATACTGCAGCTTCCTTAAAATGTTATAGAGCCCAAAACTGTAGGAGAGCGCTGCCATCTAGTGTTTGAACATGTACATGAATATATATATATATATATATATATATATATATATATATCTCGCCCATCTGTGTCTTGTTCCAGTAGCCCATTTGTCATCAAGGTGACAAGGTGCTCCTGACCATGCATGGAGGGTTCAATCCCAAATCCAGCACCCTGAGACTGTACACTAGCCGTAGGGAAGGAGGCCGTGGACTAGTGAGCGTGAGAGCCACTATCCAGGATGAAACATCCAAGATCCACAAGTACATCAAGGATAAGGCCCCAGATGATGATGTGCTCAGTGAATGTCTCAGGCAATGGGGAACAGAAGGTGAGGTGCCGGAGGAGGGACCATCATGGGAGGACAAGCCCCTACATGGGATGTACCACCGGAACATAACTGAAGTGGCTGATATCAAGAAATCCTACCAGTGGCTAGAGCGGGCCGGACTAAAGGACAGCACAGAGGCACTCATCATGGCTGCACAGGAACAGGCCCTGAGCACCAGAGCGATAGAGGCCCAGATCTACCACACCAGACAAGACCCACGGTGTAGGCTGTGCAAAGAAGCTCCTGAGACAGTCCAACACATAACTGCAGGGTGTAAGATGCTGGCAGGGAAAGCATACATGGAACGCCACAACCAAGTGGCTGGTATAGTGTACAGAAACATCTGTGCGGAGTACGGACTGGAAACCCCAAGGTCAAAGTGGGAAACACCTCCAAAGGTGGTAGAGAATGACCGAGCGAAGATCCTGTGGGACTTCCAGATACAGACTGACAGAATGGTAATGGCAAACCAACCAGACATCGTGGTGGTGGATAAAGAGCAGAGGAAGGTTGTAGGTTGATGTGGCGATACCAAGTGATGGCAACATCAGGAGAAAGGAACATGAGAAACTGGAGAAATACCAAGGGCTCAGAGAAGAGCTGGAGAAGGCCTGGAAGGTGAAGGCCAAGGTGGTGCCCGTGGTGATCGGAGCACTTGGGGCAGTGACCCCCAAACTGGAGGAGTGGTTACAACAGATCCCTGGAGGAACATCAGACATCTCAGTCCAGAAGAGCGCAGTGCTAGGAACAGCTAAGATACTGCGCCGAACCCTCAAGCTCCCTGGCCTCTGGTAGAGGACCCGAGCTCAGAGATGGATGTGACCACCCGTGGAGGGTGAGCAGGGAATTATTTATTTTTTTATATATATATATATATGTATATTTACTGTGCGTAAAACGGCAGATTAAACTCAGCAGGCACATTGCACCACATGTGCTTCTGCCTGGCCTGGACGCAGTCAGAGCAACCGACTGCAAGACTCCAACATCAAATCAGGTTCTATCATAAAGGCAGCACCAATATTTAAATGAGACAAGAATATGTTCTCTATATGCCTACATTTGGCATCTTTGAGCTTTGACTGTTACGACTCTCCAAGGCATAAAGACATAATCGTCTCGACGAATCACAAAAATGATCATTGACTAGTCTACTACTACTACTACTAAAATAATCATTACTTGCAGCCCTAAAATCAGGATAACAATCCTTCATTTAGGTAGTTTTCACTTTTGTGTCTGTTACTTACAGTAGATGTTTGGGGAATAGTTATCGAAAGTGTAAAAAAAAGTTATCCAAATCTACACTTTTGACTCTTCTTGTTTAAATATTCCAAAAAATCCACAATGTTTCTTCAGGAGTTTTCAGTTGTGAGGCGGTCACCTTAAGATGTTTTGTTGCATAATTCCCAGTTTGAGCGTCCTCTCCATCACAATAAAAGAACTACACTGAATGCACTTCAGCAACACGGGACAAAAACTGTAAAAATAAATTCCATGGTGAAATCCTTATTCTTTCTCAAATATTTAACAATTCCTTGCTCCTCGTCTCCTAGCTGCTTGTCTTCTCTCCTTCACATCTCCAAACTGCATTTTTGGAAGTTGTGTTAAATCTTGCATTATCAATTTTCCACATCTCAAAAGTCCACTTTTAAAACTTAATTTTGTAAAACGTTTAAGATCCTCAACGGAAAGAAATTCTATATAAAAGTCTGCAACCAAGCCTCCTATAACTCCTCGTCTCCTAGCTCCTTGTCTCCTCTACTCTAGCGGTCTCCTAGTTCCTTACCTCCTGGCTCTCCTCTCTCCGTCTCCTATGGTTCTTCCTCCTCTCCTCGTCTTAGCTCCTTGCTTCCTCTCCCTCTTCTTTTTCTCCCTCTTTCCTCGCTGTTTTCTTGTCAGTGCGTCCTCAGCCTCTGCACAAGAAGAACAGGCCCAGACAAAAGAACTAGCTCCATTGTTTTTCAAATTACCAACCCGCAATGTCATCTCACAAAAGACGTTCCTTCACTGTAAAAATAACATATTCAAAAACGGTAAACCATGTGTGTCAGATGCCCGCCCTTATCATGAATGCAATAAAATATTAAAGGATAAAATTCTCTCAACTCTACGTGACGTACAACAAAATTCAGCTCTATTAGAACAAGACCCACCAGCCTCCAAAACCAAGCCATCTCTGCAGAACCAACAAAATACAACTTTTTACTCACGGTCTTTTCTGCGCAGAAACTTCATTCCTAGTTTCATTTGCTGGTCCAATGTGGTTTTTTAGTCCGCGTTTCAGCTAAATTCAGTGTTAACTTGTTATTAATATGTATTATGAACGTATTCCTTGTTGATTTCTATTTCGAGATTAATTACATCACCTGTGTCGCCTGTTTACGTGAGATGGCAACCATTGTACCAGGGTGCACCGCGGTTTTGTATAATATATAATATAATTAAATAACACTACACATTTTTACTACCGGCTATTCCTGTCCACTGATTAAACGAAGATAATAAATTGTAAAATAACAACAACAATAATTTAAATAAAAATAACCACTTTCAACAAGTCAAACGTCACAATAAATTTTCCAGAATCACAACTTTAATTTTTACATGTTTTAAATAAATAAGTGAGTCACAGTTTTTAAAGGTGATAGTCCCAAAATGTTCACAAGTTTTGGTTAAATAGACAAACAATAACATTAAGATTATATATTAAAAAAAATAACACTAAAGTGTGGTTCCATTTGAAATATTCTGATAGAAAATTGTCAACAAAAATCGTACATTGGTATAAAAAATACAAAATTATTCAAACATAAGAAAAAAATCACCAAAAAAGTATTGCTTTGGTTTAAACAAAAATGGCATCTTGGCTGAAAATGTGTGACTTTTCTAGTGGAGGTTCCACCAGCTGCCTGTGACTGTTCAACAATGTAACTGAATACATTCAAAAACAGATGAGTTCAATTCAGACTGTGGTACATTCCAGGGAAAGCAATGGGCCCGTTTGACATGAGCTAGATCTGTAGATTTGTGTCCAATTTTACTCTGACTTGCTCTGATGTCACGAGTGGAAAGCTCATGAGAACCAAACGGTATAAACTGCTGCACATTGTGGGAGCAACTGCAACGGCTGCTTGGCCCCGTGTATGATGGGAGAACCTCCACCTGTCAGCGGTGAACGCATGTGATTGGTCTGACTTCTGTTGTGATCACAAACGAGCTCGGCTGCTTCTTCCTTCTGTTTAATCAAAGCAGAGCAAAATTCCTCGTATGTGAGACCAGGCAAGTCCAACGCAGATGTTTAATAAAGACAGCTCTGTGTGATTCGAGGCAGACCTTGTAGCTCTCGGTTCTTGAAGTGTCCAGCTTAACTGCAAAGGTTTTTTCGACACCCTCATCCTTAAATTGATGTGCAGTTTAACTCAAACAAGCCTAATAACATCTCCAAGGAGACAAGCCTTTGACGGAACCCACACCAGAAAAGTTACATAGTGCAGCTTTAAGTTTAAGTAAATTGCATAAATAGCATTAAGAGCAGTGTTAGTACAAAGCTGTTTTTTCACAATACAGAATTTTTTTCACTGAAGACATTTTTCAAATTAAAATTTAAAAATATTTATTTCTATCCTGTCTCTAGTCTTTTTTATAGCATAGTGTATATAATGATTAATCAACCAAAATGTTACCAAACTATTTCATACATAGCTAAGATAGTCATTTATACGACGGAGTATAAGGGCCATTTGGGGGAAAAAAATAAAAATGCGGACATTACGAGAATAAACTCGTAAAATTTCGACATTAAACTCGTAATTGTATGACTTTTTCTGGATTCGACTTTATTCTCATACATTTACGAGAATAAAGTCGTAATATTACGAGATAAAAAGTCGTAATATTACGAGATTAAAAATTGTAATATTACGAGAATAAAGTCGTAATATTACGAGATAAAAAGTCGTAATATTACGAGATTAAAAATTGTAATATTACGAGATTAAAAGTCGTAATATTACGAGAATACAGTCGAAAATGTGTATGAAGCCAGTACCTGTGTTATGGAGATATGGAGCATTTTGTGCGGTTATACTTTGAACTAGGGTTTACGCACGAAGAAATACTGTGTCTTTTAGCACAGCATCACCACATTATCATTAGTTTAAGGACTTTGAAGCGACAATGCAGACGTTTGGGTTTGTTTCGTCGGAAGAACCAAACAGATTTGGAAGAAATAGCTTCTTTTCGTAATATTACGAGATTAAAAGTCGTAATATTACGACTTTTAATCTCGTAATATTACGACTTTATTCTCGTAATATTACGACTTTTAATCTCGTAAATGTATGAGAATAAAGTCGAAGCCAGAAAAAGTCATACAATTACGAGTTTAATGTCGAAATGTTACGAGTTTATTCCCGTAATGTCCGCATTTTTTTTTTTCAGTTGGCCCTTATACTCCGTCGTACATTTACTTTTGGAACTACGTGTACATATTTAAACAAAATTGTGTTTTGTTTTCCTATAAAATATTTCTTCCTTAACAAAAAACAAAATCTATTTAATTATTTATCCTGTTTGCTTAATTATTACATTCCCTTTGTACAGTGTTGGGTCATTGATTGAAAATGTGTTTTTATTTAAATATAAACCTCTGTTTTGGTCATTTCTAAATGGCTTGAATATTACTATGGTTATTTACAATATCAATCAATTATTAATTAATTTTTTTCAACTGCAGATATTCATTCTCTCATAAATGTTTGGAGCTGGTTTTAGCAAAAGCAGACGTCATGATTCACAGGACTACTTCGCACAAAGGGCATGGCTTAGCTGGAAATTGGAAACTGTTTTGTCCTGGTTTAGTCTTGTTTACAAATATAAATAAACTCTCCAAACCAATCATAGAAAGGGTTTCATGGGTTGTCATCCGGACGCTGTTTGAAGATCGAGACGTTTCGACTTTTATCCAAAAGTCATTGTCAATCTCCAAACCAATGGAGAGAACTGCTTCTGGGAGGGCATCTGGAGTAAAACATGTGAGATAAATATCACTGTACACCAGGGGACAGTGTTTTCTACCTTAAAGGAAAAATATTATGCATTTTTTTTGTATTGTTATTAGCCTTTAAACATGCTATTGAGTACCTTAAATTTGCCATCTCATGTTTTGAAATTTAAAAAATGTTAATTATGTGCTAATGTCAAACTAAGTTTCTCTACATTCTGACCTAGCAAAACTGAGTGTATGCAGCCACTAGATGGCGCTTAGCGCTTACACAATTTAGTTATGTTATCTCTTTAAGAGACTGTGTGACATGCATTGTTCAGGTTAGCAGTAGCAGTGATTGTGTTTAGATGGCAGAAATGCTCTGAATGAGTCTGGCGATGATTTAAGGACTTAAAACAGGAAATTCTCTGATAAATTACATATAAAATCAGAAAAAAACCTCATCAATCGAGGGACTTAAGCAGGAAGTGTTTCTGATGGTCGGAGTGAGAGGATTTTCTAATCAGCATTACTCAAAATAGCGTGAATGCAGTTAAATGCAACACCAGGTGTGTTTCTGATGATAGAACATTGTTAGAACATGGTTAAAAGCTCCAAAAAGTCACTGTAGCAGAATACGTGTCCTTTAAAGTCCAGTCTAAATGCTTAGGTGACTTACACACATCAGTATTTTGGTCACTTGTTGTGAGTAAGTATTTTCCTCATAAATTAGTCTCATCCCACGTTGGGTCATTGAGGTTTTTTAAAACTCTCCTCACGACTCGCTCCAGCTCTTTCCTCGCCCTCTGCTCCTCCTCTAATGTTCTCTTCATTCGCTTGTTGTCCTGAAAAATAGATTAATCATAAACATTACATAAATTTACCTTTGATGTTTATAGTTAAAGTGCACTCTTTGTGGAAATGATAAACTTTGAAAATCCATCATGTTCAAGTGTTGACAATTTTTGAAATTCTGTTACATCTAATGTCTTGAATGTTCTGGACACCATTGCTCCTATGAAGGATAAAATGGCTAAAAATAAGAAGAAGGCGCGATGGAGGAATAATGAGACTGTTTAGGGCACAGAAAAGGGAGTGCCACAGGGCCGAACGGAAATGGCGCAAGTCAAAGCTCCAGATTCATAAAGAGACTTATAGAAAAAGGTTGTACATGTACAACCTCATTTTATGTAAAACAAGGGAAGGATTTTTTTCTGAAATAATTGGAAATTGCAGTAATAACTCACATGTTCTGTTTGCAACAGTAAACAGATTAACAAACCCTCCAGTTCAGCTGCCGCTAGAACTAATTTCCACAGCTAAGTGCAATGAGTTTGCAGTATTCTTTAATGACAAGGTTCAGGGCATTAAAAATGCCATAAATTCCACAGTGCAAAGAATAACCCTAAAACCACCTACACTTTTAGAGCTGACTCACTTTGCACCTGTAACTGACAAAACTGTCCAAGAGATCATCACCAGTCTGAGTTCCTGTACATGCTGCCTCGATGTGTTACCCACCAGATTTCTAAAGTCTGTTCTGAGCATCGTAGAAAGGGTTTCAGGGGTTGTCAGCGTCCGGATGACAACCCCTGAAACCCTTTCTACGATGAACCACACCTCAACGAATGAGGGCTTACATCGACAAATTCTGTTCTGAGCAGTTTGTTAACACCAATCACTCACATAGTTAACATGTTGCTTCAATCTGGAACATTCCCAGGGCCTCTCCTAAAGAAGAGCAGTTTTGATGCCTAAGAACTGAAAAATTACTGGCCCATCTCAAATCAGCCATTTTTAAATAAAGTCCTTAAGTCCCTAGATAAAGGTTGTTTACCAACAGCTCACTGACTTCCTCTTAATAAACAACTCATTTGATGTTTTCCAGTCAGGTTTTAGACCTCATCACAGCACTGAGACTGCTCTTATCAAGGTGACAAATGACATCCACCTGAACACTGACACGGGAAAAGCCTCAGTCTTGATTCTGTTAGATCTGAGTGCTGCTTTTGACTCTGTCGATCATGGGATTCTCCTACAGAGACTAGAGGACTGGGTGGGCATCACTGGCACCGCCCTAAATTGGTTGAAGTCAGAAGACAGAGAGTACTTTGTTGAGATTGGTAACTCTGTCTCAGACCACATGAGCTTGACCTGTGGGGTGCCCCAAGGGTCAATCCTGGGACCCCTTCTGTTCAACATCTACATGCTGTCCTTAGGTCAGTTAATACACAGCACAAATGTGTCTTATCACAACTACGCAGACGACACTCAGATCTATGTCTCACTGACGGCAGGTGAATATGGACCAGTGGATTCACTCTGTCACTGCATCCAACAGATCACTGTGTGGATGCAAAACAATTTTCTCCAGCTAAACTCAGACAAGACTGAAATCATCGTCTTTGGGCCGCAGAAACAGAGAGAAAGTGTCAGCAGTCACCTCCAGTCTCTCGCTCTGAAACCTACAAATCAAGTTAGAAATCTGGGGGTAATAATGGACTCAGACTTGAACTTTGACAGCCACATTAAATCAATAACATCAACAGCCTTTTACCACCTAAAAAACATTGCCAAAATCAAAAGTATAGTATCTAAACCAGACTTGGAGAGACTTATCCATGCATTTGTCTCCAGTAGGTTAGACCACTGTAACGTCCTGCTCACTGGCCTCTCCGGATGAGCTGTAAAACAGCTGCAGTACATCCAGAACACTGCTGCTCGAGTCCTGACAAGAACCAGGAAGTACCATCACATTAGTCTGTGCTCAGGTCTCTGCACTGGCTTCAGGCTAAGAGAATAGACTTTAAAGCAGCTCTGCTTGTGTTTAAGTCTCTCCACCAAAGTACATCTCTGACATGTTAGAGCCATATGAACCATCTCGCACTCTGAGGGACCGGCCTCCTGCTGGTGCCAGAGTCAGAACTAAACATGGGGAATCAGCATTTCAGTTTTTTGCAGCTAAAATCTGGAACAGTCTCCCCGAAGATGTGAGACAGGCCTCCACTTTGACAATGTTTAAATCCAGGCTAAAATTATATATATATATATATAATTTTATTTGTGTAGCATATTTTAATCAAAACCACACTAGTAATTTAAAATGTTTTGTGGATTTTTTTTACTAGTTGGAGCATATGTCACACCTATTACCAATAATGTGGTAATTTATAGATTTGTCTTAGATTTTTAAGTCTGATGTCCCCCCTGAACCGACCTGTTTGAGTTCTTGCACCTCATCCTTCAGGCTGTACACAGTGTCCACCAGGCTCCTAAGAAAACACAACATTTTTAACATGTTTAATTTTCCTTTTCAGTTTTATGAACGTTTAAAACGATTACCTCTCCTCCACCACTGTTTGCCCATTACTCCTAGTCTCCTCCACGATGATCTTCTCCTCTTCAGGGAACAACATGTGAACATCTTTTTTGTTTGACCCTAAAATATCCAAGAAATAAACTCAAACTCAAAAAGCATAAATCGTATAAGTGTTGAATAATGTGAACATTTGAAATTAGAATTAGCAACAATTGTGATTAGATATTTTGAGATATTTTGTAAGTCAAGCGAACGTGCAGTGGAATATTGGAAAATTATGAAAGCCAGTAGAAAAAGGTACAAGGTGGTTTTGTCCTGGTTTAATATGCCTCGGCTTAGTCCTAGTTTTGTCCTCTGCTTCGATCACGCTTAGGCTGTGACAGAGTCCTGGTTTATTCCTGCTCAAGTCCTGATTCTAATCTGGTTCGTTTTTTGTCCTGGGTCTAGACCTGATATAATTGGTTTAGTCCTGTTTTAGACCTGGTTAAGTCTTGTTTTAGTCCCAGTTTAGTCCTAGTATAGTTTTGGTTTAATCCTATTACTCATTTACTCATTTCAGTTCAATGCAAAACATCTGAAATTATTTCAGGCAGAAAAATGTTTGTTTTTAAACTCAAATTTGTGACATTACTTCAAATTATTTAAAATCTAAATGCTATTCTTACGAGAGAAGGATCCCGTTCTGTAACTATGCATGGTCCACACGCTGTCGTAATCCGAGTCTTCTGATTGGTCAGACGGGTTGCCAGGCAGATTAGTGGCGCTAGAGTCGGCGAGGACGTGGTTATGCATGAGGTCGGTGCCCTGCCACGCTTTTGTGGCAAAACATTTGGCAAAATAACCAACAAATGTGGAGTTAGGAAGAAATTAGGGGAAATTTAAAGGGTACATAATATAAAATAAGGTAAAATGTAGGAGGAGATGTCCCAAGGTCCAATGGGATAAAGAAAAATGTATGTGCAATCATATGGGAGAGGTTTAAGGAAAGGGTTAATGATTAGAAAAAGAGAAGAGAAAAACACATTGTTATTGTTATAAACAAAGATTAGATAAATAAAGTACAGAAGCAGCCAGAAGTTAGCTGAAAGAAAAGTTGTCAAGTATTTTTAAAAATATATATTTAAGTATTGAACAAGTAACTGTCGTAATATTTTCGCAGCATTATTAGGGTTAGAGTTAGAGATAAACCTTATATTAATATCAATAAGATATTTTTAGAATATGTTTTCATTTAATCCACGTGCAAGAATAGATATATTCAATAATGACAAATAACAACTGTCAGACTTTGAATATGATAATAATATATATATTTTGTTATTTATTATTGTGATGTCTAGTGTTGCCTTTGAGTTATTGATTTGGCAATTTAGGTTATTATGCTGCATAATTTGATTGACAGGGTGGGGGCACTGTTGGCGGGCCGTCCTGCTAATATAATGGAAGGGGAAACACTGATGTCATATATTTTCTGCATGTGTGGTGGTGGTACTCACTGGAGTTGAGGGTCTGTCTGGTTTTGGCACTGGTACAATACGCTTCTATCACTTTAAGAATCTGAGCATCTTCTTCCAAAGCAGCTGTGCCTGAAATCAACATGGACCACTTAAATTTCAATTATATTTTCAATTTTGTATTTATTTTTTGTCTGATTCATCTCCATCCATAACTTTTTAAAACTCTCGCATTCTCACTTTTCCTGGTGGTGAAATCCTCTTCTGATGATTTTCTCTCTGGTTTACGTTTTGGCAGCAGTTTCTTCATGTTTTTGGGACTTTTGCTCATGTCCTGAAATAAAAAAAGAATTATAAAAGTCAACGTCACATTTGGTTTGTCATATTTTCAGATGGAGGGTATGGGCTATATAACTTTATGGGAGATTTGGAAATGTTCAAACAAAAAATGTTGTTTGAAGTCTTTTCAATTGACAACAATTACAACAATTTATTTGAATAATGAAACAACTTAATGCCTTGATAAAAAAAGGCATAAAGTTGGTTAAAAAAAAAAATCACCTTATGGTGACAGACAAGGCATTGAACTTTGTGCTAGCTTTCGTTTCATGAGGAACACCCAGTAATTACAGAACCATTAACGCATTAGATTTTTTCCAGTTCTCCAGCTTAGGGTTTAATTATGCACAGTTTAAACTGCTATTATGCCACTATAAAAGCACAAGAATAGTAAAAATGATTTTTCCCTCTCACTCACCTCTTTGAAGCAGAGAGCGGCAGCGGGTCTGAGCGGGGGGGCAGGTCTCAGACAGCTTAGGCTCCACGGTTTGGGCGTGTGTGGAGGCTCGAGCGGCCCCCACATGGTACCTCCTCCCTGGGTCAGGCTGAAGGTGAAGGCCTGGGGCAGAGTCTGGTAGCCTTGGACTCCATTTCCATATCTGAAGTCCGAGTGTCGAGAGGGGGTGGCCGGGACAGAGGGCAACTGTGTAGGAGACAGCGGCCAACAAATCAGAAAGTCTATTAGTGCAAAGGAGATGATAAATCTCAGTATGACTTTCCTGGTTAAATAAAGGTCAGTCAATAAATAAGTAAATTCATGTAGTCACCAGGTGCCCAGGTTTCCGGTCTGGAGTCACACTTGTTTGAGTTTATGTGCTTATCTTGGAACGTCAGGATTTTGTCACCAAACATAAATCCATTAACAACAGTGTTTAATTCATGGCTTTCAGCTACCTGTTTTAAGCAACATTTTGAGGCCTTTTTCCTCATTCAATATATAATATTTTGTTTTAAATTGTTAATCGCTATTGCAATGGTCCTGATTTCTCATCATTCTGAAATCCACAGATTCAGGGCCAAACCAGAGGAGAATTTGTTGTTGTTAGCCATTTTAGAAGTCAAAAGTTAACATTATTTATTTTTAGAAAAGATTAGTTGTAATTTTAATTTTAATTAGCTAACGTATGTGTTCATAAAATTAACAGTAATGTCTATCCTTTCTCTTCTTTTGTTCTTGCGATATGGAAAATTCACAGTAAACATCGAAATCTAGTAACGTTTAATCAACTGGTTTCATTTGTCTCCACACAGCAGGTGACAATCTTGTCACTGTTAGCGAGGAATTTCTAAAACTTCCTATGATAAAAGTTATAGCATGATTAGCACTATATCTCTGCTCATGTTGACATAGCTGACTTTTGTCATCTGAGGTTTTAATACTTGGAAGTGGAAGCATGTGAGCTTGGATGGACAATACTTCCACAATGTGTTGAGTATTCATGTCACCAGTCCTGATCTTTCTTGATTGCCACTTCAGTAATGTCTACAACAGCCAGAGCCACAACTATGAAGACACTTACAGTGTAGCAGAGTTTCGCTGTGTGGCTCTGAGCTGAAGGCGCATGAGTATGTGTGGTCAGGAGATCCAACCACTCCTGCAGAAGAGGAGGAGAGGAGAGCGCCACCTGAAGCCTCTCACCAGAACTCCCTACAACACAGAGTAAGTATATAACATTAATAAACAACACTTTCTCAGGCTTATTAACTCCAGTCAGACCTGTGATCTCGAAGGCGTTCCTCATGTTTTCTCCGTCTTCCATCCTGGAGATCAGCATCCCTGACAAAGGCACTCTGCCCTGGACACGAACAGAATTAAACATTAAACAAAAATAATAAATTTGCTATTTTATCTTATTTTTTTGTCAGAGATGGGGACCTGGTAGATGAATCCGCTCATGCGCAGAGAGGCCGAGAGCATGAGCAGAGTGTGAGAAAAAAGAACCAGGTATCGCTCCTCCCATTCCTGAAAACACATTTGCCATAGGTTAACAAACCAATTTAAGAACCCTATACGTTTCAGAACAAGTTTGTGGTCTAAACCAGTGGTTCCCGACCTTTTTTTGTCTTGAGTACCCCCTTCACACTCAGAGAACCCCTTCATTTAAGTTTTGGACAAAAAAATGGGTTTACTAGTCGAGCAAATTTTTACTATTTTATTTTGTTTTAATTATATTTATGGTCCAAGATACTCCAAAAAGCTGATAAATTCACAATTAAATGACACTTTTTTTTAGGTAAAAGAACATGTCATCTTCATTTAAAATCTGAAACCATTCCAAGTGCCCCCTGGTAATTCCTCAGGTACCCGTTGGGGTCCCCTTAACCCCAGTTGAGCAACAATGCTCTAAACTACAGGGTTAGCAGCTTTTAGGCTAAAGAAGATCCCATGGAGACATAGGGACATTACATTCTCAAAGAGGATGAAGAGACTAGTCTTTTGTTCATGTTCATTTTGTCTTCTTTTTATACATCCACATACTTCAAGTTCTTTACAATAATTTAGGAGATGTTAGTTAGTAGCCAAGACATATTTAAAAAAAAAGTTAATTACATCTGCTAAACTATTCTTTAAAAATAATTGAAGTTTGAAGATGGGCGATAACCTAAAGAACTTCCTTTGCCCTCTGACCTGGCCGTTGTGCACAGTTGCTGTGGACATGTGCAGCACTGGGCCGAGGGTGGTGATGTCATCGCCTTCCCAGTTTCTGATTGGTTCGTTGAGAATCTGCAGCTCAAGTTCCTTCCTTTTCCTCACATCCAGACAATGGGCCTTTAGACACATTTACTTAAAGGTTATTCATATCTGTTTTTATAGAGAATGCGTAATTTAAAATATGTAAATGTTAAAGATAACACAAAGTGACTTACTGCCAGGTTTTTAAATGAGGTCATTGCAGCCTGCAGGTCTGGTCTGTCTGGATGTTGGTCCTAAAAAAGCATAATTTTACTTTCGTAGTATACAGAGGCAGTATGTAGTTTTCTGGTGGAGGATGTAAAACATTCTGTTCTCCTGGAGATAAAAACAAACAACCTTCTGGAGACAAGCAAAAAGCTACTTTTTGGTCAATAACTCCTTCCCAAGCAAAGCAAAAATAATTTCATGAGAAGTAGTGCACCTTCTAGATATGGATGATATGTGCTCTGTTTTAGTCCTGGTTCTGTCTTGGTTTAGTCCTGGTTCAGTACCTCCATGTGTCGGTCCAGTTCCTTCAGCAGAGCGGGGTACCTCTCTAGTCTGGTGAAGGGTTTGCTCAAACTCGTAGTCAGGGTTAAGATCCCGGGACTCGAGGCTCCTTTGGACTCCATGAATGAGCCCAGCTCCTCACTGTAGGGACAATGCATTTTCATTTTATTTGAGTAAAAGTACATTATTTTTTCAAATTAATGTGAAACTAAACAACGAGAAAGAAGTCAGAAGTACAACAGTACACTGTGGACAAACTGTCAAAAAGCTGTAGAGAGAGATGATTTAAAATAATACAGAATACAGAATATACAGAATCCAAGAAAATAAAGTTCTGAGCTGTAACTTTTCAGGAGGAGTGTGCGCCACCTGCTCATCTCCATGGAGATGTTATACTTTGCCTGGAATGTTTCACAGAATGGCATTAATTAATTCATTCATTAAACAATTTTAAGTTAATTCAATAAATAAGTTAGATTAATCTGGTATTTCAGTATCATCAGCTTGTCTCCATGGAGATTAATTTAATGCCATGCAACGGAACATGCCAACCAAAGTTATAACATCTCCATGGAGAAGGCTCTCCACCAAAAATATTACATAGTGCTCCTTTATTTTTACAGTCCGTTCACCTTTCGTTTGTCACTTTTGTTCAACAAAGACATTTACAGGCACATCTAGCACTTTTCCGCTCGACTGTGAAAATATTGTGTTTTTAAAGTGATTAAATTAGACACCTGTACCTGTTCTGAGTGAGCACGTGGACGGCGTTGGGGTGGTTGGAACAGTATCCCACATAAATGGCCTTCATTTGGGGCATGAGGTCCAAAAAGAAGCCCCCAATCCTTTGCTGTGTCTCTGGCAGTCTGGAGCAACAATAAACAATGTTTTCATCTCCAAACAATCATTTCAGGTTCAGCAAATTGGAGGCTAGGTTTATGGTGAAGACTCCAGAGGATGGAGATAAAGAAGTAAAAAACTGTGCATATTTTCAGTGAAAGAGTAATGTAATTTGTAGACTTTTGCAAGGTTCTGACTAATAGAACATAAAATTATTTGGTAATGTATTGTAATGTATGCAAACAACAAAATATCTTCTTGTATTATTTGTCAAATATGACAGACCCTGTAGTTTAGAGCTATACAATTATGGTCTGAAATGCATGGGATTCTTGGATTAGTTTTGAAGTTCAGATTTCTTAATTCTCTCTAATGTTAATGATCCTGGATGGGTTAAAATGTGACCTGTGAACTGAATCCAGATTTGAAAACATAATTATCAAATGTAATGCATAAAAACTGGTGGGTGTTCTTTATAAACCTACTTAGTGTGCTCATCCAGACTCTGAACTAGCATTTGCTGAAAGGTAGAGATCTCCTCGAGGTTTCCCTGGATGTGAGTGATGTCTGAACTGCTTAGTCTGAAACAAAACAGCAGAATAACAACAAGCATCTGAGTCCATGAAGAGACAAGGGAGCTGACAAGGAGGTTTCAAGAGCAAAGGGTCAACATGATGGGATTTCCCCAAAGAGGGACAAATAAAGTAGGGCCATGCAATATTTGATAATAACATTTCAAATTGCTTCAATAATATTATTGCTGATTTTGTTCAGTTTTTATACCAGTTACTTCAATTTTAATACATTTAAAACAGGAAAAAGAGCAGGAGACTTCGTACATCAATGTGGAGGCGGGTGCGTGCAACGAATGGAAACCCCTGTTCATTTTAAAACAAGAAAAAATCCCGCACACCATCAATGCTTGCCCAAGATAATTTAATATCTCTGTGACAGTATTTGTGGCATGACTTGTAAATTATGTTTGCATGTTTGAAATAAAAACACCAATCAATCAATATAACTTTATATTATATTATATCTAAACTTTAAATAGCAGCAGCTATAGTAGTAGCTATTGGTAGTAGTAGTATTGGTAGTAGTAGTAGTACTAAGTAGTAGTAATAGTAGTAAGTAGTAGTAGTAGTATTGGTAGTTGTAGTAGTAGTAAGTAGTAGTAATAGTAGTAATAGTAGTAGTAGTAGTAGTAGTAGTAAGTAGTAGTAATAGTAGTAGTAGTATTAGAAGTAGAAGTAGTGCTACCTGTCAGTAGGGTGCAGTGAGCGCAAATATGTCCCCAATAGACTCTGTAGTTCTCTCGAGTATTCAGTCTCTGCCTCAAGGATGTTCTGAAGGACCTAAGTACAACAAAGTAATACAAAAAAACACAAAATATTTACATCAGGACATACTTCATCAGGAGGGACAAACAAACAGAGAAGGACAACATCACTAATATTACATTTATAGAAATCAAAACCAATAGTTAACAGAATTTTTGCCATTTCACAGAGTTGTAATTGACCCAGAAGATTATTATTATTATTTTGGAGAGGTATGTTATTTTAAGACTTATGAAGTGGGAAGTTCTAAGGTAACCATAATGAAATGAAATTTGTCGTCTACATGCGGCCTTTTCAGTGGACCAGATCTGAGCCAGGATCCTGGTTTGTAGTATCTAGCTGATGGTTGATGGGAGAAGCTGTTTGCACAAGATAGCTGTCCATAGGAAGGAGAAACAAACAAAAAATATGGTGTGCCTTTCTGCAGTAAATATCCTGAGGTAGAGTTTATATAAGACGCATTAGACCAACAAAATCAGAGCACAGCTGTGACTCGAGGCTTTGAGTTTGAATAAGAGAAAGCACTCTGAGATACAAGGCACATGTTTTATTATTAAAATACTCTCTCTGTCTCTTTCTCATAGCAGAAGTGAGTGCAGAGAGAGAGAGAGAGAGAGAGAAAGAGAGTGAGGGGGTGGACGAGGGTGAGGCTGCCCCAGAAATCAGTGGAATGGAAAACATCAACCTACATTTAATCCAATAACAGACACAGACAAAGCTGTGTCACACACAATGTCTTTTGCCTTTGGAATCCTTTAACACCGTAAACCTGCTGCACCCCACGCCATTCTTGTAAATTAGAAAATTTCAATTTATTCATTAGAGCAGTGATTCTCAAACCTTTCACACTGAGTATCACCTAAGATCATTTTTGGCTTTCTGAATACCACCACATCTAAACATGAACTTTATCATGACTAAATTGGTGTAAAGATGAACTAAATAGCATGTATAATTGTCTCTAAATAAAACAAATACTGAAACTGCAGAGGGTGCTCTGTACCATCCTCCAGAGTATATCTTGTCCAAGCCACACAAATTGAGAAAAATCAGACCACTGTGCTCTGTCTGCATTTAATAATGGATTATTTTATCTTTCAGTAACATTAAAAAGGAGTCTTGTTGCCTCACTATGTACGAAGAGCGTGTTGTGAGGGAGGTCCACACCCCTTCACTTCTAAAGCTGAGCATGCGACTGAAGTTTCTTGCACGTGAATACACAGCATGGCCAAAAAAAGTCTCCACCTAGATTTAACTAAGCAAACCGGCATAAGCCTCCTAATGGATAATAGCTGCATGGGTGATTGTCTTTCAGCTGCAACATGGTACTTCTCATTTCTTTAACAATCATGCTAAAAGACAAATCTTGTGACTGTGGAAAATATGTCAGTGTGTTTAAGAAGGGTAAAATCATTGACATCAAGCAGAGAAAACGTATAATTAAGGAGATTGAAGAAACTAATCTACTCTAGATTTTAGCCCATGTGTTCTGTAACTAAACGCAACAAAATCTTAGATTTTTTTATTTAGCCCTTTACAAACAGCCAACCGACCTCCACTCAGCACTCGAGCCCTGGCTGGAAGTTTCAATTCCGAATGGGAAAAAAGGGTGTGCCTGTGTATGAACAACCAGGCGCTCCCCATTTGAGAAGGCCGTAGTCCGTCTGGACGTGCATGTTTGTAAAGGGCTTTAGTGATGTGCCAAAGGGTTTGTAAGAGATAGAAACAGGATTAGAATACCTTCTTGATCGAAAATCAGGTACCTCAGTTTATTATTAATAATATTGATATTCCAAATTTTGTAACTTGAAATAAAGTCATTCAGCTTCTATGTTTCTCCAACAGTAAATAGTATAAATGTTTCTTCCACAGTAAACACATGTATCTTCTACAATAAATACATGTATCTTGTACAGTAAATATGTGTATCTCACCACGTTGTAGTAGGTTTTGCTGATGATACTGTTGTCGAATCCTTTGGGGGGACTTTTCAGAGTGGCAGCTTTTTGTTTGTCTGACGATTTTTCTGTGAAACAAAAACAAAACCTGTTCATTCCACTGTAGTTCATTTCACTGTTTTGCTGGTTAGTCATTGTGTAGAATTGGTTCATCCCTGGTTTAGTAAAGACTGCCCTGGTTCTGGTTTTATCTAGTTTCAGACTTGTTTTAGTCCTGGTTTAGATCTGGTTTTATGACATGTTTAGTCCTAGTTTAGATCTGATTTACTTCTGGTGTAGACTCTCCAGCAGTTTTTGTTAACAACAGAATTATTCCGACACAAACTCACAAAATATTTTTAAACAACTTTAAATGTTTGGAGTCCCTTTTTACCTGTATAAGCAATAAATAAAGCAATTAATAAATAAGGTTTAAGCCAATTACTACTTCTTGTATTCTTGTTTTCCCTCTGAACAGTTCTTCCAGTCTTTTGTCCTGCTCTTTATTTCAGGAAGTGGAGTTTTGAAACGTCCGGCTTTTGTTTGTGGAGCTCTTCCTGTTTCCTGAGTCTCTCCGAAGCCAAACATAAGCACAGTTTTATACAGTTAAAAAAGGGAAACTACAGAAGCGGACACAGGTGGAGCATTGAGCTAAGTATTCCCATGAAAACAAATTACTGTACTGTTTGCTTTAGTGGCAGATTTAAGTTAATGTTTAGTCTTGGTGCAAATCCGGTTTAGAATATATTAGACCTGCTTTAGTCCAGGTTTCCAACGGGTTTGAACCTGATTTGCGATGCATTCTCATTTCCACAAACACCATATAAAAGCTAGGAATAAACCCAAAACTAAACATGAGGCGTTTTCATAAAAAACAGTTCCAAGAACTGAGGTCCTATTTCAGTCCCTATTTAGTTTGAGGAACCACCTAGTCCCCATTGCTCGCGTTCACACAGCCACAGTGGCTGAAAGTGGGTCTAGCTGACTATGAAATGTACCTTTTCAATTAAGTTAGGTAAACAAAAGACTTTTTTTCCTTCATCCTGGTCCTTTTGAGCTCTGTAAACCATGTATATTAAACTGTGATGAAAAAAGAGCTCAAATAAACACTGAAATTAAAATAAAAACACAATCACTCATAATGGTTCATAATTTTAGTTACTACTTCTTAATTAAAAATGTATTTTGGAGCCACTGTGTCTAAGTTATTTCTCTTTTGCATGAAAAAGTCAGAAAATGAATGAACTATATTTCCCAATAAAGTAATTGTTGTAAATGTACTTCTTTTAACAAAACGGTTCCTGGTCTGACTGAAAAGTACCTGCCCCTGAGTAGGAGCAAAAAAAGTCCCCAAAGTGTGGTTCTATACCCTAGTTCCTAGTTCCTGTGTGAATACGCATCAAAGAGGCACTGGAAGTAAAAAAAAAGTTCCAGAAAATAAAAATAAGGTTCCTACAGTGAGAAAACACCTATGTACTAGACCAGTGTTTTTCAAACTTTTTTGAGTTGTGGCACATGTTTTGGATTTAAAAGTTACCACAGCACGCCACCTACCACTAAAACATTACCAAATCAGACCATTTAGTTAAAAATATTGTATATAATGAGGCAAATAATGTCTGTGGCACTGTCCAGTTCTTTAAATTTGGTAATAGTGATGATTTTGCATTCTATTTTGGTGCAAATGTTGCTCAGGAGACACTCCAAAAAGATAAATTAGTTCACTAAATTTGCATTTGTGAATCTGTGAATCGCATTTGTGAAACTCAAACTGGACGTTTTCTCAAGGCACATGTGGCAAAACCTCAAGGCACACTAGTGTTCCCCGGCACACTGGTTGAAAATAAAAGGGACTAGACCACAACAAACCAACAGCTTTAGACTTGATAGTTTAGATGCATTTGTTCACCAAAATATTAAAGGTACACTTCTGGTGTTGAGTCTGCCGCCTGCCTCCATGGAGATGTTATCGTTTTGTTTGGAATGTTTTACAGTATGACGTTTAAAGCAATAACTCCATGTCTCCATCTCCATGGAGACAAGCAGAGGGTGGACCCTCCACCTGAAAAAATACATAGTGCACCAGTAAGTTATATTGTAAACATTTTGAACTGCATAATTCAAATGGTCACATATTTATATAGCGCTTTTCCACCGTCGAGGCATTCAAATCGCTTTACATCAAGGAACCATTCACCAGTTCACTCAGGCGGCAACGTGGATTAAGTGCAGTATTCACCTACGGGAGCAATTGCACCGCCAACCTGTGGGCCAGTGGATCTGACCGCTGTTTATGTCAGGAGCGGGATTTGAACCGCTGACCTTCAGATCAGAAGACAATCTCTCTGCCAACTGAGCTACTGCCTATAGTTACTCAAGTACAACTGTAGTTACACCTATAGTTACTCAAGTACAACTGCTTTCAAGACCCTTGATTTTTAACCACTGTACCGGGGAACACTGATGTGCTTTGAGGTATTTACCTGGTGTGCTTTGAAAAAAGCAAATGGATTTACACAATGGATTTTATTTTATAATTTACCATTTTGGAGTGTCCTGATCAAACATCTGAACCAAGAAATAAGGCAAAAGTACTGGAACCAAAAAACTCACCTCCTTTAAGTTCTCTGACGTAGTTACTGGGGAACCACCCGGTTTTCCCGTTCAGAGACCCCTCCCACCAGCCCCCCTCCTCCTGTCGGCTCACACTGATGATGTCACCCTTCAAGAACGACAACTCGTCCTCATTGGTCTGCTCGAACGGGAACCGAGCCTTAACCAGCAGCTGGCCACTTCCACTGCCCTCTGACATGTCCTGAGCAAAACAAGTGTGGCAGAGTGGTTATGTTGTCCACTCTCAGTGAGGAGGTTGTGTGTTAGACTCCTGAGTTCTCTGAGTGTGCATGCTCTCCCTGCGCTACTATGGCAGAGTATTATCCTGCCCTTCAGTGAGGAAGTTGTGGGTTGGATTTCTCACCAAGCTGCGATATTGTGGCTGCAGGAGTTTGGAGGACCTGGTTTGAGTGTTGATAGAATCAAACGACTTTATTCTCAGAGCGGACGAACGAGGGACACAGACGTCATCTGCTGGACCCGGATCTGAAAAACATAACAATATTTAATTTGTAGTACATTCAATTAAAGTTAGTTAGTTGCAGCCACAAACTATACACAGATAAACTTCACAAGGTCTGGGAATCAAACCTTGGACTGCTGCGAGGCTTACCACTCTGCCATTATATTTTTGGAAAGTATAAAGTAAATACAGTATAAATACTACAACAATTTGCTTGTCCAACCATGTCCTGAGAGTAATTTCATCATTAAATGTGTAACTTTTTATTCAAAATTTCTATTAGTATTTCTCTGTTTGAAATCTGTCAAATAAATATAAAACTAAACCTAAACCTATCCTGGTGACTGAATCTTTTGGTAGAAGTGGGCGGTGACATGACCAGAACACTGAGTGAAATCTGAAGTTTGTCTCAAGGCTACGATCCAGAGAGTGTGGGACGGAAAAGGAGAGAGAGGGGGCGGAGGAGAGAGAGAGGAAAAAGACAGAGAGAGACCAGAGTAAGAGGAGGAGCATATGACAGGCGTAGGATGGACAGAGGAGAATAGAGAAAAAGAAGGAGAGAGAAAATGGAAGAGAAAGAGAGAGAAAGAGTCAGATGGACAGAGAGATAGTGAAAAAGAGGAGGGGAGAATGACAGGCGTAGGATAGACGGAAAGGAGTGGAATACAGAATGAGAGCGGGGGGGACAGAAGAAGGAAAGAGAGAGAGATAAGAATGACAGGATGGCCTGAAAGGAGGGGGAGAAAGAACGGCGAACAACAAAAGTAGAATTGACATTTTGAATCCCTGCATTTCCACAGGGTCCTGACTAAAGAAGGGCAGCTTTCCAGAGATTCAGATTCAGAACAATGAAATGTTCAAAACACAAATATCTGTTTGAGTGATACATGAGAGTGTGGCATCTCAATTACTGTGATTTTTATGATACAGTCCCAATCAAGAGTTCAGGCAAAATGTTCCAACCATGCACATTTTGCATCTTAACAAGGTTCCAAGTAGAGCTTCAATATGCAATGAGAAATGGGAGTGAGACAAAAAAACTTTTGAGTAAACTTAAATAGTCTGTTCTGCGGCTGATCAAAATTTTAGGATCAGATGCCTTTAAAAGCCCAAATCTGTTAAATTTTCTTTTTAACTTTTTAATTTCCTGTCAGGTATTCACACTGTCATGATGTTCTGATGACAAAGGCAAAAAAACGTTCTCTTTTTGAACGTGGTCTGGTTGTTGAGCTGCATAAGCAGGGACTCTCACTGCACGTCATCACTGCTGAGTAGGGACGCAGTGAGACAGTCATTTGGAATTTCTTAAAAGAGCTTGAGGGATGGAATAAAAAAGTCAAGTGAAGACCCAAAAAATGACACCAGCACTGAAACCAAACACTCAAACCAAATTAAGGCCGTTACTGGTGCCAGCTGCAGCCCAATAACTGTCAGACGACATCTGTGACTGAAGGGCTTCAAATAAAGCCAGGTTTGACTATTTCCTCTCAGAAATGACAAAAAATTTGAATAATCCTAAGAAGTTTTGGAAAGTGGTGAAATCAAAAACAAATCCTGTGGCCGCTAACATTCTTCTTCTTTGAATAAGGAGGGTCTAAAGGTGACAGATCTGTTGGAGCACTTTTTGACTCATTACCTGGTCAATCGGGGACAAAATCGGATGCTGGTTCTGAAATCCCCTTTCGAGGTAAACGTCCAGATCATTGCTTTTTAAATTTTACTTCACTGTCAAGTTCAATCTGGAACCTTTTTTCTTGAAACTGGCTGCTGATTTTATTGCAGAGCCTTTACCTTATATTTTCAATGTGAGTCTAAAATGTGCGCCCATGCCTAAGATCTGAAAATCTGCATTTGTACTAATGTTGGCGATCAAAGTGAAGTCAACAACTATAGGCCTATCTCTAAACTCTGTGTTGTAGCCAAAATCTTTGAAAAGCTGGTCAGTATCTGCTAATGATATTTTATCTAACTTTCAGTGGTTTTAGAAAGCAATATAGTACGGTTACACCTGGTGATTTTTGCAAGCTTTGGATCTTTAAAAATATTGTGTTGCTCTTTTTATCTACTTATCTAAGGCTTTTTACACCATAGATCCTCAGCTTTCAATCACATTCATGGAACTGCATGGCACCTCTGGTCAGGCTTTAAATTGGTTTGCCAACTATCGGTCACACCACTCACAAAGTGTGAAATTGGCAGGGACCACCTCCTCTTTTTTAAGTGTGCCCAAGGGTCGTACCTCTGTGTTATATTTTAGGCCCAATTTTATTCTGTTTATGTAAATAATCTTTGTGCGGAGTTGTCTGATGTTATGTACCATTTCTATGCAGATGATACAGTACTTTACTGCTGCTCAACATCACTAAAACAGGCCATGAAGTCTTTACAGTCTGCCATTGATATAATGCAGTCTCGATTGAAGCTCCATAAAGCCAGTCCTAAATTCAGGAAAAACAAAAGCGATGATCTTCTCACATGAACGTGCAGTTCAAGACAACATCCCCCAGATTGTGACTTCTCAGGGAAACCCCACTGTGTTTGTAACCAATTTTAAATACCTTGGATTTTACTGGACCAAGAGCTCTCTTTTAAAGCCCACCTTCATAATTTGGTAAAAAAAACTCAAAATAAAACTGGGTTTTTATTATCGCAATAAAGCGTGCTTTACGCTAGAAGCTCGCAAACATCTGGTATCGGCCACGTTTATGCCTCTATTGGACTATGGCGATACACATGCATACATTTATGCATTGGCAAAATCTCTTAAATCCTTGGACACTGTATACCACTGTGCTTTGAGGTTTATAACAGATTGTGGCAGGCTCACCCACAATTGCGATCTCTATGCCAAGGCTGGGTGGCCTTCTCTGGGTGCCAGAAGGTTCACACATTTTATGTTTTTTTGTATAAAGTGTTATGTAAATGTAAATGGTCACATTTTTATATAACGCTTTTCTACCTTCGAGGCACTCAAACCGCTTTATATCAAGGAACCATTCACCCATTCACTCACACATTCACTCACCAGAATACGCAGACACTGGGGGCAAGGCGGGTTAAGTGTCTTGCCCAAGGACACAATGGCAGTATTCACCTGAGGGAGCAATTGCAACCAAGGATGTTTATGTCGGGAGCGGGATTCGAACCACCGACCTTCGGATCAAAGACAATCTCTCTGCCAATTTAGCTACTGCGGCTCAGTTTTCACCTTCCTACCTGTGTGCCCTTGTACAGAGAGCGGAGGGTCATTACACCCTGTGCTCATGTGATATGTTAAGCTTGTTCAACGTGTAAAAACTGACTGGGGAAACAGGGCTTTTTCTTATGCTGCTTCCACAGCTTGGAATTCCCTCCAATCGGAGAGGAGACTGCGCAAACTGGTCTCAGTTAGGTGTTTTCGCGCAATGTTGAAAAACAAAGAGTGTGACTCTCCTTGAACGTCACAGAACTGGGATTTGGACTTTGCAAGAGAGCACCAAACATGGGACATTGAAAAGTGGAAGAAAGTTTTAAAAATGGTTTCCACGTTACTGGAACAACAAATCCAGATCCACCTGAGATGCTTTCTACGCGTCACAGGGAGGGGGCGCCATACTGATCTGGGGTGCTTCTCCTTCAGTGGAACAATGGAGCTCCAGGTGGTGCAGGGCAGCTCTGTGCAGATGTTGCAGAGAGCATCCCTCATGGCTGAGGGCCCACGTCTGTGGAACCACTGGGTTTTTCTAACCTAGCTTATGCCAGATTGATATGTGTGTCACTCTGAATTAGTTTTACACATTATCAATGTGGCCCCCGTTGATGTCGTTTGGGAAAATGCGTACAGCCATGATGAACATTTGAACTGATTGGTCGCAGCGTTGCAAAAGCCGAATAAGCCGAGAAGTCTAGAAATCCCATTGAGAGAAAAGCACCGACTTCTTCCTGGTCCTTAAAGGTCTCATATTCTGCATTTTTCCCCTTTACACAGTCTATTCTAAGGGCTTTGTTGATAAAATTTTGCGTTGTGCAATATCCATAACATAACAGTTTCCAAAAAACACCCATTTCTTGGACTGGCCCCCCTCCTTGCAAAAGCAAACGGCTCACTCTGAGATCCGACCCCCCCCCGAACAGAGAGCAGTCTGCCTTCCCCTCCCAACCCGCACGCATCCCCCGCCCAACCCGCGCGTCTCCCCCTCCCAACCCGCGACGAAGCCTAGAGCGGCGATGGTGTGTGTGCGCCGTGTGCTCCGGTAAACAGCGATACACAAACACGGGAATAAACATTTTATCCGTCCTGACGGTGCGTCGTGCTGAGTCCTACGTCCTGGATCTGACCTGGAGTTTGACGTGCTCCAGTACCTCGACGACGGACGTTGCCGTTATAACAAGCTAACTCTTCTATCTGTCGTATCTATCGTGTAATTACTGTGTAGCATTAGCATTAGCTGTTTTTATTCTTGCGGCTACGCGCTTCCTGGAGGCGTCGTCCTAGTGAAGCGCGTCATCCTTGTGAGGAGCCCCCGTCTGCTGCTCAGCCGAGGGGGACGGAAAAGACAGTTCTCTAGCGAAAGCATGCGGGAATCAATCAAAAAACCACTTTGGGCACACATACGAGGCCCAAATAGCACTGTAGGAAGGTTAAAACCTCTGAAAAGTCGATTTTGCATGTTATGGGACCTTTAAACACACAAAGCACTTCTATATGCATGTTTTCAAAAGGAAAATAGTCCTTAAATATGCTGAAATAGGCCGAAGTACGTCCATCAGTGCTGCCATGTTTGTTTATGTTCGTCTAATTGACTTCCGCCCAAACCACAATGCTGTTATTGGTGCGCCACACAGCGGCTGGTGCAGCCCTAACAGCGGCACACCGCCCATATGGATTCTGTGAGTTCAAGAGTTTGTGAACTCACAGATATCGCGAAAATTCATGTGGCAGGGCCAGGTTAGGTTTTTCAACAGGACAACGCTACAGTTCACAAAGCTCCAGGACAAAGGACTTCTTCCAGGAGAATAACATCACTCTTTTGGACCATTCTGCATGTTCCCTTGATCTAAATCCAACTGAGAACCTTTGGGGATCGATGGATGGCAAGGGAAGTTTACAAACATGGACCACAGTTCCAGACAATAAATGACCTTTGTGAGGCCGTCTTCATCACTTGGAGAAATCTTCCCAGTCATCTCCTTTTGAAGTGATCAACAATAACAGTGGCGCTACTCATTACTGAGTTCATGTTTGGAACTTTGATTTCTGTTTTGACGGGTTTTCGGTTGTGGTCCCAAACTTTTGATCAGCTGCAGAACAGTCTGTTTAGTTTAATTGTTGTTTTCAATGAAATGTTTACTCAAACTTGTTTTGTTTTTTTAATCACTCCCATTTTTTGTTGCATATTGAAGCTCTACTTGAAACCTTGTTAATATTCAACCATGCAAAATGCTATTTTTCCATTAATTTAAGTCTTAAACTTTGGATCCGGCCTGTATAAAATGCCATCTGGGGGCACTAAGACTGTACCTGCAGGTGCACAATGGAATGAAACAAATTGAACACTGAAAATTTTACATTAAAGAGTCTAAGATGTACTGAAGGCAATTTGAGATGTGTATGAAAATGGTGAAAGACTACAAAAAACACATAGGCGCACTTCCAGGTTATCATTTTATGATGTCAAGGTGGAGTGTTTTTAAGTCTACAGAGGGAGTGTGTGACGTAAACAAAACACAACTCCAGGTATGCTTTTGAGGAGGAAACTAAATTAGAACAGGGTTACAAAGAGAATATAGGAGTTTCAAAAGATACATGTTATGTTTGTACCTTCTGTGGCTTTGTTGAGGGCGACCAAACAGCTGAGGACTCTAGAGAAGTTCAGCAGTAAGTCACTGGGCTCAAACGGCTGAAACAGAAGCAAAGATGCATTTAATGTTATAATTTCTGAAAGGTTTCTAAAAATATTTCTGCCCCCTGGTGTCAGTACAGAGAAGCACAGGTTTATGGTGGAGGTCTAGGCAGGATTATCCCAAAGTCTGAGCCCCTCTTAATCCTCTACATTCAACACGAACTCCACAAATACTTCTGAAAACATCTCAAGTGTGGAAAAAAATGTTTATCTGTGTAGACTCGAACAGTGTTTTTAAACCTGTTTTGAGGTTGAGGTTGCAGCATATTTTTTTTGAAATGGTACCTTTTGAAAAAGGCACACCGGTAACTACATGACATTACTGAATCAGACTATTTAGTAAAAATCTGGTATATAATAAGGCAAATAATGTCTGTGCAACAGTCAAGTTCTTTACATTTGGATTAGTGATGGATTTGCATTTTATTTTGATGCAGCAGTTGCTCATAACATTTCTAAAAAGTATTCCAGCAAGTAAACATTAAAATAAAATACGGAAATAAATCTCCATACATATAATCCACCTATGTAAGCAAATAAATCAATAAATAACTACATAGTAAGTAATTTATGTTTTGATATTCTGAATTGTTTGTACTGTACTGTTTGTCCTGAATTATTAGAGATGAATCTATTTAGTTGTTGCTGCTCTAGGTAAACATACATTTTTTATCGTGTAATTAGGGCTGTGTCTGCAAATCATGATTTAATTTATTATTTAATTGATTTGCAAAAATGTTGTAATCGAAAATATAAATAATTATTTGCATACTGGAGCAAAGCCACTGGTCTAATGCAGGGGTTCTCAATCTTTCCTGGCCGGAACCCCCAAACTGGCCATGCAACCAACTCGAGACCTCCAAAGTGAAATGAAAAATAATTTATAGTGTCAAAATATGTTAAATCAGGTTTAATATTGGTTATTTGAATAGTTTATTGTCTTATTAGACACTATTTCACTAAAATATACTATTTTTAATTAAAAAATAGACTAAATACAGGGTCATATTTATTCAAATTAGATCTTGAATCTCACGACCCCCAGCTCATCCCGACCCCCACTTTGGGAACCACTGGTCAGAAAACTTTACTTGCTAAATATTAGCAAAATATTAGGTCTATACTTCATAGAAGTAATCATTTGTTAAAAAAAGTAGTTTCAATTATGAATTAACAAATAGCGATTATCATTTTTTGCTATAATCAAGAAATTGTCGTTTTGAAGTGATGTTTGGTACAATGTGCTCTGGAGTCTTTATAGCATGTTTGTTCCTTGTGCATATTTAATGTTCCTGATGAGGTTTAACCAGATTATAGGAGCTCATCTTAAATGCAAAATGAGACGGACCAAGGACAAGAGAGGTTTGGAGCATAGCCAAAAGAACAAACATGGAGAAACCTGTGTTTTTGAATCTATGTTCAGCACAGATTAGACGCATTAACATTTGAGAGAAGACAGAAATCTAAATTGAACTAATCCAAGAATCTCATGCATTTCAGAACATGTTTGCAGAGATTTAGACTAGTGTTAGTAGCTTTACACTGAATAGGTCCTGAGAGACAGGGACATTTAGCTCTCAAAGAGAAAGTCTTTCTCAGAAAACAAAGCCAGATATCATACCTGTTTAAGAGACAGAATAGCATTCAAGTCCCCATCATCCTTCAAGTGAACGAGCAGACCCACTGTAATTAACCTGATTTGATTTAAGGTTCACTTCTTGGATTACTCTTGGTCCTACTTTTTGGTGATTTTGTCCTGGTTTAGTCCTGCTTCAGTCCTGGTTTGCTCCTTTGCTTAGTTCTAATTTAGTCTCGTCTTGGACCTGATTTGGTACCTTTTTAGTCCTGGTTCTGCTCCTCTCTTTAGTCCAGGTTTTGTCCTTGTTTTAATACTGGTTTTGCACCTCTCTGAAAGCCCATTTCAGTCCTGGCGTAGTCACGGTTTTCTCTTTGGTTTTGTCCTGATTTATTACTGGTTTAAGTATTTCTCCTCTCTTAAGTCCCAGTTTAGTCCAGATTTAGTCCCATTTGGTTCTGGTTTAGTCCTGGTTTTTCTACTCTCCTCATATTTCTCTGTCTGATTGGAAACCCTTTTACAGAGAGCATTACATCACCATCCATAGCTCCGCCCACAGCGACAGACCATTATATTCTCTGCTGCTCTGAGGTTCAATCAAACAGAAAGGCAGTTTGGGCCAAGTCCAAATGATATCTACAAAATTACACATTCAGATCATAGGATGTGTTTGAGAAAGGAAACATTCTGTTTAGTCCTGGTTTTGATCTGGTTTACACTTGCTTTAGTCCCGGTTTAGTCCTGGTTTATTCTGTGCCTAGTTCTCGTTTGGCTCTGTTCTTGTCCTGGTTTAGTCTTGGTCTAGTCCAGATTGCCCAGGTGCAGTCTCGGTTTAGACCTGATTTAGATTGGATTTTAGTGCATATTTGAATGTGGCTTAGTCCCATTTAAGTCCTGGTTTCAGAGACTCCTTTAGTTAAATTAACACATGCCTGAATAACCTTAGATTTATTTGAATGTTGTGGGGTTGGCCACATTGTCTTCAGTGTTAAATCTCAGTTACTGTAAAATAAGATTATAGTAATATGAAGCATTGACTCGCTCAGACTTTATTGATCTGAACGGCCTCTCTCTGAAAAAGCCTCTCATTATAACGAGACGAGACAGGGCTATGAGGGGTCTGTCTGTGGACGGAAAATCTGTTAAATCAATCTATAAACAACAGTGAAAGGGAAGGGGGAGAGGGCATACAGATGGAAAGAAAGACTGAGGGATAGAAAGAGGGGAGGGAAAGAAATTAATATTATAGTGGTTTATTTGGCTGAGGTTTACCACAGAATAATTTATGTAATGGGCAGGTGCATTTAAATGACAATTACAAATGTAACTACAGTTTAGTTTACTGAACAGGTTGATCTGCCTTTACATTTGATGATTTTTTGATTGATTGTTCAAAATAATAATACTTTGGAGAACTTTTGGCAATACCATGCCCCCTTTTAGTCAATTAATTAATGCACAGGGCATATCTTTAGTCAACCAAGAACTTCTTTAGTTGACTTAAGACCCACAAATGATCATAAAGAATTTGTATTTTGTCTGACTAAATGAAATGCATTAAAAAATACAATGTTGTAACAAGTAATTACGGTTATAGCACACACATATCGTTATATCTAATTACAATGGAAGGGGGGGCCCTAGGATTGCTGCTCGTGGCCCTTATACGCCTTAAACCGCCTTTGTCAATGACAGACTTGAACGTGATTTGTTCTTGAAAACCAACAACTAAACAAAGACTATTCCCTTACAACTTTTACTTAAACTGTAATCCGTTATTATTAGTGTAATGTAAGGTCATTATATTCACGTTAATGTGAACCGCTCAGCTCTTCTACATACTCAAAAGCATAATCAACTTTTGCACAAATTTAAGATGATATTACTCAATTTCTAAGCTTCGTTTTGTTTTTTTTTAAATATTACTTAGTATGTGGTCTGTGTAAACCCCGCAGATGGACGCATAAGCCCCGTCCTCCCGGCTTGAGCTCACCTCCACACCGAAGCCCCCGCAGCCCTGGACGAACTCGGCGATGTTCCTCTGGCTCTCCGCCTCCGTCCGCGGCTCGGAGAAAAACTGCGGACAAAAGTGGAAATTTAACCCCAAAAATCCAATCTGTCGCGTTTTTAATGCGAAATAAACAGGTTAAATTGTTCAAACAGGTGTAATTACTGCGCTTTTGTTTTGCTCATGCCACTTGCTGCTTATTATCGTCAAACTATTTAACTAGGGCGAAGTATTTCCTGTTAGGACTTTCAAAATAACATAGTCTACGTTTTGACCATCTCCATAGAACGTTGTCTCAAAACGTCGGTGGTACATATTTAGCCTAGCGGATTAACTACAAGATAAATAATCTAAGACTCATATAGTTTCATATTAGGATAAAAAAGTATAACTTAATCAAGTCATTAAAGATGTGCTCTGTAACTTTTCTGATGCAGGCTCCCATATGCTATTAAAAGTATATTTCCAAGTTACAGGTCAGTTCTGTCCAGAGGTGGCCCTGCAAACACTGAATGCATGATTTTAGTATTATGAAGAATAAATGATCAAGGAGTACTGTGGAACATCGGGCTAAGCAATGACATCTACAAGGAGACATGGAGGTAGCAGTTCCCACAAAAGAATAGTTCAAATAAATAAATAAAACATAATGAATTAAAGTAAATTGATTCTTCCACTCCACACAATTTGCTGACTAAGCTGCTATATTAGTTACATCAAGCTTACCAAGATGTACTGATGATCTAACAAATTACTTAAACTAACTTAAAGTTGACAAACAGCAATAAATGAATAAATCCTAAATTATAGCCAAACCAGTAGTTTAATAGCCTATAGGGCCTATTTAATGGGACACTGGACATTATTATTATCATTCACGGTGTGGTTTTGCTATTCTATGCCATTTAATTAAGCACATACATTTATAATAAGTCTTAATTCAGACCTAAAGAGGTCTAATCTACTATCCGCATTCTGCTCTTACTGTGAAATTGTCCAGCAGCCGGTAATAAATGAGCTTTACCATCGACTTAGCCACAGTCATTTCTAATGTGAGAAGGCTAAAGATTTGAGGAAGTGATGTTTTCATGGATCAAAGTCCGCTTGTTTGCGCGTGAGAGGGAAGGAAATTCAAATCTGTATTCAAATCATATATACAAAGTTAAATGGCCTAGTGCTTTATAACGATTATACAGTTATGATTCCCATTATTTTCCATATTGAAAATTATCGTAAGAAGTCCGGATGAGCAAAAAGGACCAATTTCAACTCCACGTCTGAACCCGTGTTTGAACCAGGGTTATATCGGGCTCCAGCAGCAAAGGGTGACCAAAACCAAAATTAAAACTATCAAGTCCAAAACGAAACATCTAACGCAGTGGTTTATTTAGTTTAATCCAGGTCTACTCTGAACCGCATTACTATTAATTACCCCAGGCCTTTCCCTTTAAATATTAATAAAACTGTAGGCAGTCACCTTGTCCACGCTCCCGGGTCGCAGTCGCTCCAGCAGCCGGCACAGTACCGCTCCATCCCGGACAGAAATCTGGAGGAACGCCTCGGGGTCTGAAACGCGCTTTTTGGGCGAATCCAACACTCCCAGAGAAATCAACCAGGTCACGGTCTGCTCTGCGGAGTTCATCACGTCCTCCTCTTCTCCAAAAACATCCGACACGAGAAAGAACTGAGCGAAATCCAAATGCGTATGCACGGTGCTTTTTAATGCGTCTGTGCAACACCGTTCAACGAAAAAAACGCGCTTCTTCTTGAAAAAACGGGCTAATATTTGTGAACGAAATGTTAACAAGAGTAAGGAATTGCGTCTCCAAACATCAACATGAGCAAATCCGAATGACAGCTTTATGTGTGTGTAAAAGATGAACGCATCAACAGTTGCAAGAAAAACGCTCAATAGTATCCAAGAATTTAATCAAGCGGAAATGATAATAATCGTAAAAGTAAGATTTAGTGTCTCAAAAATAATAGGTTGGTCTCGGCTTTGCTCCGCTCGAAAGGATGTTCGCAGCTGCGTCGTGCAGCACAACTGTTTTACAGCTGCACCAAGGTCAAAACACACGGAGTACGATCATGTTTCCAATGAGGACTTTCAAAATAAAATGTTTCTTTACCATATGACCCGCTCCTCTGCATCCTCTGCCCCTCTCTTCTGCTTCATCTGATCCTGTCCTCTACATCTTTTGTTCCTCTGACTGTTTCCTTTGCTTCATCTGATACTCTTCTCTGCATCTTCTGCTCTAGCTAAATTTAATTTTTAAAGCATTCTTGCATTAACGTTCCTTATTCTGTTTGACTTCACTTATTTTTCTGCCGCTCTGAAACAGGACTGTCCCATCTCAAAGTAGTGCCAAGTTAACACATATAATAGACAAATAGACCCGCCAAACAATTCAAACCCACACGTTATTATCTCTTTTTGACACAAATTAAATCTTACAAAAATACGAGAAAAAAAATATCTAAGCTTCATTAACCCTGACCCAAGTTCTATTTTTTACAATTAATTGTTAACTATTTAACTTGTAGGCCATCTATATAGAAGTTTGTTAAAAATAATAATAATGTATAGAAATGTGAAATAAAATAAGATGTTTTTGACTCGACTTTGTTGGTGTGTGTAGCTGTAGTGAACTCTGCTGGATTTAAAATTTAAAAAGTAAAAGATTTTGATTATGGAGTTTTATTTAGTACTAGGTCATGGTCCATGGACTTTTCTTCTCTTTTTTTCTTCTTTTGGTCCTTATTGTAATTCACATCATATTATTGGCCCTTCTCTCACAAGAACAGAGATCAGACAAGTTTGTTGAGTTTACAGGGTATGGAGTTTATTTTTAGGTCAAAATAGAACTTCAATTGGAGCTTGAATCTTGGCTCATTCATTCTGTAGTGTAGTTTTGTAGTTTTACTTGAGGGAGTTCATGAGCATGACTTTAAACTTTTCCAGATCAAACTTTTTCATAATAAATGCCTTGTGCTTTTTCTTCAGCAGCTCCATGTAGTCCACCACCATCATGCCACGTGTATGAGCGCCCTCAAGCTCCACGGACACCGCCACCTGCAACAAGACCGCAGAAATGTGAGCTCAAATTCATCAGATTTTGGTATAAATTTGTGGCAAGTTAAAAATGGTCTGTTTGTTGTGGAATAGCTAAATCTAAAGAGGATATGCATCATTATTAAAATTAGACTAAAATAAGATTTAAACCAGGACTACCAAACCCCCTAGGACTAAAAAAAAGTGAGTGGAAAAAGAGTTAACCTCTAATAGAAAATGGAAAAACAGGGTGATAAAAAAAAAAAAAGATTAAAGAGTTTAAATTTACATAAATTCTTTGTCCTAATTATGCACGACAGACACACTCTGCTTGTGTTTGTCGGGACATTTTTCTCTGAATTATGAACCTGAATCTTCACCCTACAAACACTACATTGGTCTGTATTTTATGCAGAATGAATAGAATGTTACCAAACTGAATTTATTACATAAAATTAAACGTATGTTTGTTTGTTTAAAGATTTGTTCACATTAGTTTGGTAGAACATGGGCATTAGACAAAGTACAAAAACAATTATCAAAGTATTTATTACAAAATTATGATTAATTTAAAAAGTCCAGCTCCTTATAAGTTTTTAAATATTGTTTAGTTTTCCAACACAACATGCTGGAATTGACTCTGTGCACAAGGTGGCAGTTAAGTTGTTTACTTTTAAATTGTTATGCATTAGCATTAGCATTGACACACAAACACGTCCCTTTATAAACACACAAGTCTCCTTTGGTGAACTCGTTTGGTATTCACTCGTTTTGTAAAGTCTTTAACATGTTTCAGACACGTCCAGCACAACTCACTGTTCACTGCACGATCTGTCAGGATTTATTCATTTTAGAATGACCCCATAGAAATAAATTGGACAGGAAGTACTGAGTTAGCCATTTTAAAAATAAACAGACCAACTGCCACCTAGTGCACAGTCAATTGGACGTTCGATACTACAGGTTACCATGGTAACTCATTGGTCCCACCTCCTCGTTCTGCAGCATCAGAGACTCGTCCAGAGCAGCGGCCATCGCGTAACAGTCGCACGAGTTAAAGCCGTGTCCAGACGTGCTCTCCTTCTGGTAATCATCAGACTGCGCCCTCTGGAAGATGACACTTGTATTACACATATTAAAACTATACTTTGTAAACAGGCAAACATGTGTCTTTGCTGAGACGTACATTTCTGGAGACCGCTGTGATCTTCTTCATGAACTCTGCTTTCTCTGTGCACTGGCCTAACCACTTGTCACAGAACGACTGAGGAAAGAAACAAGAAGTTCCAAATCAAATATTTGTGCCACCAAAAGTAAAACTGCATATATACATTATTTTTTTAATTATTATTTATTTCATTTTATGTCAATTTTTATTAATTCTTTATTTACCACAACAGTACTTAACCAGAGCTTTGTATCAGAATTCAGAAAGGTTTAAGGAAGAGTGAGGAAATATGGAATTAATGTATGGAGCTCAACAATGATCGCGCACTTGAAAATGACAATACAGGTAGATTTTTATATATATATATATATATATATATATATATATATATATATATATATATTTGGTTGACTCTTTTAACATATTTCATGTGGAAACAACAGAATTGTCCAATCTGCACCTAATCTACAGATTTCTATGCGATATAGTCAGTTTTCTCAAAATGCATGTTTCGCCCATATGGGTATAAAGATGATAAATTCGACAGATCTCGACAAATTGCACAGCTGAATGTGTAGGCGGAAGGGTCTGGTTTATACCCAGGGCAGACTGGAGGCACAGCTGAACTCCCAGGCAGCAATGTAGGTGGGGCAGGTGAAGCGGTCCAAGACAATGTAGGCTGCCTCAGTGTCAGCCACAAAGTTAAACTCTCCACAGACTGTAGTGTTACCGCGAGCTAAAGAGACAAGTCACGTCACATGTAAGCCCCCAGTCACACAGGAAAACACTACAACACATCAGACATCAGACAGACCCGGTCTGCATAAGAATGTTCCGACTCACAGTTGACGTTTCCTCCCATCAGATACAAAGATTTGAGTTTCTTTGGGAACGAGGGATCAAGCTGCAGGGCCACAGCCAAGTTTGTGAGGGGTGCAGTGGCAACAAGAATAACCTGAAATGTGTAAGAAAATACAGGAAAAAATACTGAAAAATATATTTATACAATAGTAAATTAGTAAATACATGATACAAGGACGAAGGTCATTTAATTGATCCTGTTTCAGACTTATTAAGTCCTACTTAGATAGGAATTAGTCCTGATGTACATTTGATTTAGCCCTAAGGGTTGTGCAATATAACTTGGGTCTTGGTTCAATGTGTTGTTGATGACCAAAATACAAATTATTATTTGTACAATAATAGCAATTATTTAAATAGTTGACAAGTCAAGATCATTCTGACTAATCATTGTAACCCCAAGAACAAGAATGATACATCTATATGTAAAAAAGTAAATACAACCGCTACAACCACTTAGCGTCATAATAGTGGAAATCCTTTGACCTCTCCTGGGTTGTCCCTCGCTGCCTCAATCATGGCCTGCACAGCTCTCTTCTTCTGCAGCAGGTCCAGACTGGGGGGACTGGGGTCCGGGACATCTCCAAGTCCGTCTTTACCGTGGTAGTCACTGGCATGCTGCTTACGAGCCAACAGGGGGCGCCCACAGCCTTTGTACACCGGGATCTGAGGACAGAGAAAAGAAGAGCGTCTCTGAGAGCCAACTCTATCCAAACATGATCCAAACCCAACGCATTTCATAGCGTAGAGGCGCAGAAAAGTGAAATAAATGCGGAAAAGGCAGACGCAAAAATTGGAAGCTGTGTCTTTATCCACGTCTTACTAAACGTCTTACTAATGTTATTTTTATGAATCTGGGAGATCTGTCGCATGAAGAAAAAGTGTAATTCAGGTGCGTTTTAGATTGTATTTATGAAGTGACGTCAGCTGCTCATGTAGCGGGCTCCGTCTAGTCGAAACACGCTTTAAATATCAACAGACAAATATTTTTAAACACGTCTTTACTTGAACCATGAATAGTCCATTGTCTGTTTCTTCTAATAATAGTAAGTACACAGTTAGGGTATAATTACAATAGCGCTTAAGGCTCTGACTATCAAACCAGATATGGCTTGTTTCAAATACCTAGTCAATACTAGTCGGCAAGAAATGTAGCCTCAAAGTTGTGTTAAAGTGTAGTGTAGCAGTAGTAGTAGTGGTAGTAACTAGAAATTAAAGCATTTAATCTAAACATGTACTAGAGGGAAACAAACCCTGAATCTAATCCACCTACTACTGTCCCTGAGTGTCAGATGCCCTCCCACACTCACGTCGAGGCGGTTGCAGACTTTGAGCACCCTCAGAGTGTTCTCCAGCACGTTCTCCAGGGGCGTGTTGCCGTGGCAGCAGCTGATGCCCAGAATCTGTACGTTAGGGTTAGACAGAGCCAACATGATGGCCTGAGCGTCGTCCACCCCGGTGTCCACATCAATCCACAACTTCTTCATCTTTACAACTGAGAGGCAAGATTTAGACAAACTGCTACTAGATTTATACACGTAAAGTACTAAAACATACAGTACTACTTCTAGGCCTACACAATACAATGCAAAAATATCAAGGAAAATAAGTCATAATATTTCTTCACTATGTCTTAATTTAGTCATGGTTTAGTCTCTGTTAATTTTTATTTTGGGTCATGTTTGATTTGTAATTAAAATAGTTTACTAGTTTACTTTAAAGTGCTACTACATTTTCCACTGCGACTATTATGTAGTAGCCTGTATACAGTTCAAGAAATAGCATTAGCCTATTTTCAGGGATGGAAAGTTACTAATTACAAATACTGAAATGACTGTAATTGAGTAAATCTTTTTGAGCAATTGTGGCCTACTTTTTTGAGTAGACTTATTTGTAATCGAGTACAATGTTTGCATGTAATTGTGATTAGTTACATTTTAAAATCCTGTGTGTCCTGAATACAACACAAGTCCCAGTCTTTAGCTGCAGTACTTGTACTTGTAATTGAGTACATTATTAGCCATGTAACTGTACGTTTTGTTAAATACAAATTTGTAATACTCCATATTTCAACTGCTGCCTATTTCTGAGTGACTGTTTCTACCCATTTATGGGGTCTGACATGTGCATCACTGGACTTGAAAGATTTTTGAGGACTTTTGCATGTACAATAACTATATTTTGATTTGAAATTCATACTTGCTGTGGCAACCCTTGAAACCCATAAAAACATCTACTACTACAACAGTAACAAAAAGAACTACTACCACTATTAATTAGAGAGAGAGCCATATTTTGGTTCTGGTTAAAGGTAGGGCTGCAACTAATGATTATTTTGGTAATCGATTAGTCTTAGGATTATCCTTTCGATTAATAGATAAGTTTAGAACACAAAAGGCCCATGAATATGAGATTTTTACTCACTTTTACACAGATAAAGCGGAAGTGAAGCCATTTGAGAATGTCGTGGTGGAGAATATTTATAGATGAACAAGTATTTTAATCAAAACACACAATTTACATGTTTCTTGTGTCATTTTTGTGTCATTCCAGCTTTGTCATAAAACCTCTTCTTTCAGTATGAATGTTTTTGAATCTGTGTATAGACCAGGTAACGATTATTCAGTTACTTAATTAGTTGACATCTATTTCTATAATCAAATTAACTTGTTGCTGCCCTTGTTAAGAGCTGGTTCCGTCCTGGTTTAGACCTATCATTTTGCACACACTCATCCAGTTACACACATCACCTGATAGCAGGTTGTTCTGATTTGCCAATCTGGTTTAGCAGGATAACAGGACAGATTTTTTGGAGCACAAACTTCGTTCACCTAAAAAGACATCTTGCTTTGTGCTTTTTAAGGTGTGGCGCTGGAGCCTCTAAAGCTTTTAATAGGTGCCAAGTTATTTTTACGAACCTGCCAAATTCTCTATCTGGACTAAAAACTCTGCAATTTTGAATGGACTTTTCAGAGGTTTTTATTTATGCTTTTATCTGCTACTTTTTACTCATAAAAGAAATTAGGACATTGAAACGCCCTTAAATATTGTACCACCGGCAAGCACCAAAGTATTTTTTGGCAATATAAACCCCTGTAACTAACTAAATGCATATATATGAATGTACATGGAATATATATAATATATATAACTTAAAATCCTACTATGGAATAAAGAAACTACAAACGTTTTCTTGAGACAGGCAGTTGACTGTCCCACCTCTAGAAAAATCATAGTCATAAAATCATTTTTAAAACAAACTTTTACAGTGCTAAAAAGAGACTAAACCAGGACTAAACCTGAACCACAAGTGAACTTGTGCTAAAGTTATTGTGGCATCCTCGTATTGAGATGTAGTATTCCGACTGCCAACACAATTTTGTAAGATATTATAAATATTATTATTTCTTCACCTGTTTGTTGCTTTGGTCTCGGTTCAGTCCTGGTTCAGTCTTGGTTGACTCCTTGCTCAATCTAACATTCCAGCCTTGCTTTTAAAGACAGAACAGGGCGGGTATTAGTGCAGTACAGCCTCCAGGCAATTTACAACACGGCGTGAAGCTTCAAAGTCTGAAGGTTCAGAACAGAAAGAGGAAAAGAGAACTGTCTGAGGACTTGAGAACCAAAATTCTGGAAAAATATCAACAATCTCAAATCCATCTCCATAGATCTTGATGGCTTGTCCACAGTGCACAACATAATCAAGAAGTTTGCAACCCATGTCACTGTAGCTAATCTATCTGGACGTGAAGAGAACAGAAAAGGTGAAAAGATAAAAAGGCTGCAACGCAGGATACTCTGCAGCAGATTACTTTATTCAGTAATAGCTTCAGTTTGAATTGAGAGAAAATTCAGTCTGGGTAAATGAGCCGGAATGATAAATTAAAACCATACCGTATTTGATTCAGAGGCGACTCTTGCAGCATACTTGTAACCATGGAGACACATGGACACTCATTACATCATAACTTCGGATTACGCAGGGAATCGAAACCAATCACAAAATAAAATTGAGCCAAATGGCTTAAAGGAAAAATATTATGCATTTTGTTTTGTTTATAGCCTTTGATTAAATGACAGGATTTATCAGCCTGTGTGAAATGACACTGAGTACATCCAGCCATTAGATGGCGCCTAGCGCTCACAGTGAAGTTAGTGCTGAACAGACGTTATGATGGCAGAAATGCTCAGAACAAGTCTGGCGATGATTTAAGGACATAAAACAGTAGAAGATTCTTGGATAAGTGAAGTATGAAATTTGAAAATACATCCCAGAACCAGGAAGTTCGACAGAAAGTGTTCTTGATGCTTGTAGGGCGGAAGATTTTCTTGTGAACATTCTTCAAAACAGTATGAATGCAGCTAAATGCAACTCCAGGTATGTTTTTGATGACAGAACATTGTGAGAACATGGTTAAAGGTAAAAAAAAGTCACTGTAGCAGAACTTTAGGTTACTTTCGTAACCCCGGTTCTCTGAGTAGCATGAGTGAGATGTCTCACTATGGGATACGCCACCTCACGTATTCACAGAAGTCCTATACCAATACGCCAGCCCTGAGTGGCTGGCAAGTGGCGACGTCGTGTCGTTGGCACCCCACTATAAATGCCACGAACACGAAGTCGCCCGTCATTCAATAAGCACACCTCTTCTCGCTTCACCCCAGCAGCAAGAAGGGCTGTCTGGTGAGACATCTCACTCATGCTACTCAGAGAACCGGGGTTACAAAAGTAACCTAAAGTTCTCTTTCATAGCATTCGTTTCGATATCTCACTATGGGATATGGAGACTCTCGTATTGCCAGACAAGCTTATCGCAACAACATGATGCCAGCCAAGGCCCCTGAGAGAGCCAGAGATCAGGACATGTCTCCAGGTGAACCCACACTGAGGACAGCATGGGACAGGCCCTGAGACGTGACATCTAATCTGTAAAACCTTGCAAATGTCAAAGGTGATGACCAATTAGCAGCAGCACAGATGTCCTGAATAGACACACCCCTGAAATAGGCCCAGGATGTTGCCAGGCCCCTGGTAGAATGGGCTCAAACATCAACTGGGACCTGGAGGCCTGCAGTGGAATAAGCCAATGATATGGCTTCCACAATCCAGTGCGAAAGTCTCTGTTTTGAAACAGGTTTTCCCTTGTGGGGTTTAGCCCAGGACACAAACAGCTGATCCGCCTGTTGAAATGATCTGGTCCTTTCAACATAGGCGCTCAGAGCTCGGACAGGACACAACCTATGCAAGCATCACTGCTCTGCATAAGTGTGGGGTGGAGGTTGAAAAGCGTCCACATCCACTTGGGTACAGGCGCCAACCACCTTCGGAATAAAGGCTGGATTGGGACGACGCCGACGAGTACTGTAACTCTGAGATTTTCAGTGCTTAATCGCAAACAAGCTGGATGCACTAATAGAGCATGAATATCACTAACTCGCTTGGCTGTGCCTAAGGCCAGGAGCAAAACAGTTTTAAGTAACAGCATCTTCAGGTCAATGTCCCCCAATGGTTCAAAGGGATGGACAGTGACAGCCTGTAGCACAACTGCTAAGTCCCATGAGGGAGACATGGGCCTGGACACAGGCAACAGTCTCCTGGCTCCTTTCATGAATCGACATACCAGCGGATGCTGGCCCACAGTCTTGCCATCATGGGGAGAGAATGCCCTCTTCTTAAGGCAGGTAAGGCAGGCATCTGTGGTAACCACTTTCCTGGTTGACACGGTACCCAGACTCACACCCTCTGTCAGCAGGCCCCTCCTTGTCCACACTCGTAGGGCGAGCGCGCACCGATGAATGATCGTGAAAGAGCGCATTCGGTGACGCACGGGATCCAGCCTGAGTCAGAGTATGTGCACTCAGAGCTGGATACTCCGCATGTAAAGCTTGCCCAGCTTTACCACAAGGATCACCAACGCCATCAGACCCAAAAGTCTGAGGCACAGGCCGTATGAACCCATAGACCGTACTACTGTATATGGATGACCCGTTTCCCTGGGGTGAAACGGGTCAACGTTCCGTGAATGTGTGCACTCTGCATGAGATAGGCGGGCCGTGTAACCAACAGAATCCAGGGACAGTCCCAGAAAAGCAATGTTTAGGCTGGGCTGTAAAACACTCTTGGTTGTGTTCACATCAAACCCTAGGTTAGATGAGCGAGTACAATCTGTGTGTGAGCGATCGCCTCCTGCTGTGACCATGCCAGCAGGAGCCAATCATCCAGATCAGTGGCCAAGCGAATGCCCTGCTCTCTGAGAGGGGCCAGCGTGGCCTCTGTGTTTGACAAACACTCTCGGGCTCAGGGAGAGGACGAAAGGGAGCACCGTGTACTCGTATGCCCCGCCTTAGAATAGAAACCTCAAATATTTTCTGTGAGGCGGATATATGGGAATATGAAAATATGCGTCTTTCAGATCGATCATGTGAACCAATCGCCAGGACGTATTAAACAATCAGGGTGTGGGCATTCGAAACTTGTATCTCCTCAGATATGAATTCAATGCTTCTGATCCGATGGTACTATCTCTATTGCCTTTTTGTTCAGCAGAGAGATTTCCTCCGCTAGAATAATGGCAGTGTGTCCCTGAGCTTGACAGGGTATCAGACCGTTGAATGTGGGAGGCACAGTGGCGAATTGGAGCCGGTAGCCTCTGGTTATTGTCCTTAGCACCCATTTTGAGTTTGTGAATTTCCTCCAACCCTCTGTCCTCAATGACAGGGCGTTGTGGAACGCTGAATGCGCCGCACCTGTAGGAGCTTTCAAAAGCGATCCTTTGTCGCCCTCTGCTGGCGGAAGGTCGTTGTTGGGCCTGGTAGCGTGGGGACAGTGTGGCTGGAGGTTAGGGGACTGCGCCCTCGGCCTTTTGCCTGGAGTCAGTGAACAATTTATTTCTGAAACATGTGTTTGTGAGACTTTTATGTGGCAGGGAACAATCCAACATGTGAACAGCCTCTCTCTTCCTCTTGATCGGGACTCACGGGGAACGTACCAGGTCCAGACCGAACCGAACAGAGGGGGACACACACAACACCAGCGACCTCCTGTGGCACACTGGGAGCGACAAAAACAGAGTGAACTCAGAACTTTGCCGTCTCTGTCCAAGAGCAGCGAGGTGGACTGCTAAAACGCCTTCTTCCTCCTCCTCTGCGACTGTGATGCGCTCTGAGGCGGTGGAACAGCCGGAGTGGTTGGAGGCCCTGTAATTTTCTTCGGCCACACGGGTCTGACCACCTGGGGGCCAGCCTGTGGCGTCGGCCTTCGTGGGACGCGGACGGAGGGGTTAAAGCTAGGCTTGAGGCGCACTTGGGTCCGTGACCGAGAGCTTCGGGTGAAGATGGGCCTACCATGGGCTCAGTGTGAGGCATATGGGCCATGCCGAGCCTGTCCACAATCCAAAGAAGCATTCAAAATGAGGTTCTCGCTGGAGTATGGGTGGTCCTTCCAAGAGAGGTCCTTCCTCAAGTAGTTCCGGGAAGATCGGGAGAAGATGCCGCGCTGCCCGCTTGGCTTGAGGCAAATACTTCCCTTCAAAGCGGGAGCGGGGAGCCTCGCTGCAACAGGCGGCCAGGGGATATCCAGCCTTTCCGCTGCAAGTTTACACACGTCGTGGTGGTCGGAACTGATCGGTGGCTGTGCAGCTCCGCTGACATCCTTGGCCTGGGCAGCAAGTGGAGAGCTTTGATTGAGGGGAACAAGGAGGAAGAGTCCTCGTCGTCCTCCGAAACCAAACACTCCTCACCAAAGGAACCGTTATCTTCATAATCTAGAAGGAGCGCTCCGAGGTGGTGTGCTGCGGCTGCAAACTCGCTCAGCATGGGGTCCTTCTCCGAGAGACTGGCTTGGCGGGCCAGCCTGCGGCGGAGATTTTAGCCGTGAACCGAGAGTAGTGAGGGCACGAACCGGGATTATCCAGTGCAGCTCGGGCATGCTCCAGCCCAAGACACGCCGAGCAGACCTGGTGTGTGTTTTTGCTCGAGATTTTATTGCCGCAAGTGCAGAGCCGGGCGCTATCTGGATCTGTCTCCGTGGTGGGAGAAAGCTTTGCAGCTGTAGCCACGGTCGCTAACTGGAGTGGTAGCAAACAAGGCGTAAGTAAGTTAAATAGCTAGGAAAAACACCAGAGCTAGTCAGCGCAAAGGTCCCTCCTGTATGGAGGCAGGAGGCCGTGTCAATAACAGCTGACGTTGGGTGTACGGTCTATGTTTGGGTGGCAGAGCTCTTACCTGTGAATAGTTAAGGTAGCAGTCAAAGACACAGAGGTTGCGGTTACTTGGCTTAGTGAAGTGAGAAGAGGTGTTTGAATGACGTGTGCGTGGCATGTATAGTGGGGTGCCAACGTCATGACGTCATCACTTGCCAGCCACTCAGGGCTGGTATATTGGGGGCTTCTGTGAATACGCGAGGGGGCGTATCCCATAGTGAGACATGAAACGAATGCTATGAAAGAGAACATCTGTCGTTTAAAGGGGTAGTCATAGTGGAGAGTGAACGTGTCAGTCAACAACAGGGCTTTTTTGGGAAAGAAACTACACATACTTTTAATTACAGGTGTTTTTATAGTACAAAAAAAACTTGAAAAACTTGCATGTTATTGCATGGTCTGGGATGTTCCACAGTATAGCATTAAAATTATCAACACCTGAATTGAAAAGAGAAGAGATCCGAGGCACTCCAATATGCTTGTAATGGTTTATTTAGTATAAACGCTTACACGTAAAAAGACCTGCCCCGACGAATATGTTAAGTTGAAACACACAGGGTTTTAATTCCTGTTACTGCAGATGCTCTCCTTGCTGCTCCTGCTTGCTACAGCTTCTTCCTTATTTATTTTGCGTTTAAATACATTTTTGGATTATGATTTTTTTTTAGGGAAACCAACAATTTTAAGATAACTAGTGCTGTCAAACGATTAAAAAAAATATGATTAATCACACTTTGGAACTGTGATTAATCACAATTAATTGCTTCACATGCTTTTCAAATATCATAGTTTACATGGCTATTTTAAAGTATTTTTGCACATTTTGTTCTGAAAATTAAATAATTTTATTAATTCACAGATCTAAATGCATTGTTTAGATCGATTTAGACTTAATTAAAGTCTACGCATTTCATATTAAGTCTGTGGCACATATTTCAGGTAAATCTAGGGTACATGACCAAACACAGGTTTAATGGATTAAGGGCCCTTCATACACTCATAGAACAGTAGTTACGTAGGTAACTGACATTCATGGAGATGATTAAAGCTGTTGGTGTTGGTCTGGTGTTGGTCTGGCATCTGCAAGTGCTCTGTAATTGTTTGGTGACATATTTGGTCCAGTTAACTTGTTTTAGCGCTCACACACAGGTTTTGTGTTCATCATGGAGCACACGTGATGGTTTGTTCTGCGGCGCAGAGCAAAGCCTCACCCCTCTCGCTGCTCTGAAATTTCTGCGCTTGTTAACGTGAGGATTTATGGATTATATGTGTAAAATGAACCGCGTGACTACAGCGCTTCCCCCGTACCTTCCTCCTTTGCTCAGGTAAAGCCTCCTGCATGATCTAGAAGAGTGAGTTTGTCAAATCAATTTGTCAATTTTCTATGATTAATCACATGAGTTAATGCGTTAACTTTGCTAACAAGAAAAGCTGCTACTTTCAACTTAAACCGGAGTGATTCTGTGTCTTTCCCAAAACTGGGTAAAGACCAGCCGGCTGCATCCTGGATCAAACTCAGTGCAAAGCCAAATCGATACAAACATAATGTAAAGTTGCCTGCTATACATTTTACAAACAGATTTTTACCACTATCAGAGATTGAATTTACAGAACAAAGAGAAAACCACAATGTTGGAGTTTGTGCCAAAAATCAAGGTCAGTGATGCACTCTTGATAGGAGACGGTGCTATCAGTGGAGTCATACATGGAAGAATGAAAACATGCTGTGTCCCCAGAAGCATAGTCTCTGAGATTATGTCCAAAAGGTACTGTCCACACACAGGAGTTAAACAGCTGATTGTGGGTGCAGTGGACATCCAAAAGGAGCAAACTGAAGTTCTGAAAAAGGATTTCATCATCAAGTTATTTGAGGAGCCAGATAAAGTAGAAATCCAGACATTCATCAGTGGACCTTTTCCAAACATTGACAGGAAGATCAGCAAGTTTAGCCGGCTGCTTCAATTGAACACTTGGCTGTCTAAAGAGTGTGCACCCAGAGGACTGCACTACAGTGAGAACTTCTATCTGTTCTGGGAACAAGAGGACCTGTTCAATGGAAAGGGCCCACACCTGTGTAGAGGTGGAGTGAGGGCGCTGACAGTAAACCTCCTCCTGATGCTCAGGCATCAGAGTGGGCCCGGACAGAGTTGTGAGAAGATAGTGGAGGAATGAGAGAAGAATTCCTGCTCAATCAGGCAGAAACCAAGCAACAACCAACAAAACTACCAACTCCACAAAAGGATTAATCAACAGCAGCTCCACCAGGCCCAACAAAGTATTCAGCTTCAGCTGCTCCAAAACCACGTCCACAATCACCTCCACTGCCTCCAGGGAAGAACTCATCAGCAGCACCACAACCACCTCCACCACCCCCGGTGAAGGTTTCAAGCTCAACATCCGTTCCCCCTCCCCCGGGATCACACGCCATGGACTGGTCTGTGACAGGCCCAGCAGCTGCCCCGTCATCGCCCCTGCCCTCAGATCAGTCCTGGGTCCCCCCTGCAACATCTACTCCCACTACAGAATCCAACTCTCCTTTTCATGTCCACCTTCACCCAGGGATCTTCCCAACCATCTTGAAAGTCTGATCAAATCAGGAATTAAGATGATTCCACTCACACCTAATTCTTCATCCAAACTCCCCCCAACTCTCCCTACTCGGCCTTTGCCCAAACTCACTCCAGGTTTCCACCCTCCCCTGCCTCCCCCCAGAACTGTCTCAACGTTGCCGGGACTTATGTTCATAATAAATAAACAAACCCGGGGCCCTGTGCTATATCTGTAATCACATCACACAGACTAGAGAACAGAAGAACAGTTAGATTGTCCACTCTGAGAAATTTAATTCAGATTCCCTGTGAAAAGATTACGTCTAGTCCAGCTGAAACTAATGTGAAATTTGGTGTGCTAAATGTCAAGTCCTTATGTAACAAATCATTTTTAATTCATAATTTAATTTCTTCTTATAATCTCGATTTTATGTTCTTAACTGAAACTTGGCTTGACAAAAACACAGGAAATGTAGTTCTAATAGAAACAGCTCCACCCAACTTCAAGTTTGAATCTGAAACATGAGAAAACTAAAAGGGTGGAGGTGTCTGTGCAGTTTTTAGAGCTTTAATAGTTACCTAGAGGTTGTCTTTTGGGGTGTTTTCATCATTTGAGTATGTGTCCTCATGTAAACTCAGACAAGACTGAAATCATTGTCTTCGGCCCACAGAAAAGAGTTAGCAGCAGTCACCTCCAGTCTCTCGCTTTGAAACCTACAAATCAAGTTAGAAATCTGGAGGTAATAATGAACTCAGACTTGAATTTTGACAGCCACATCAAATCAATAACATCAACAGTCTTTTACCATCTCATCTAAAAAACACTGCCAAAATATATAGTGTCTAAACCAGACTTGGAGAGACTTATCCATGCATTTGTCTCCAGTAGGTTAGACTTCTGTAATGGGCTGCTCACTGGCCTCCCCAGACGAGTTGTAAAACAGCTGCAGTACATCCAGAACGCTGCTGCTCAAGTCCTGACTAGAACTAGAAAGTACGATCACATTAGCCCTGTGCTCAGGTCTCTGCACTGGCTTCAGGCTCAGAGAATAGACTTTAAAGCAGCTCTGCTTGTGTTCAAGTCTCTCCAAAGCACCAAAGTACATCTCTGACATGTTAGAGCCATATGAACCTTCTCACACTCTGAAGACCTCAGGGATGGGCCTCCTGCTTGTGCCAGCCAGGACTAAACATGAGGAATCAGCATTTCAGTTTTATGCAGTTAAAATCTGGGACAATCTTCCTGAAGATGTGAGACAGGCCTCCACTCCGACAATGTTTAAATCTAGTCTAAAAACAGTTTTGTTTAGCTATGAATGCGATTGAAAGATTTTATCTGCACCCTTCTTTTTAAGTATTTTTTACAATTATTTTGTATGTCTTCAGCTGTTTTGTGATTTTAATGCAATTTTATTATTTTATGTAAAGCACTTTGAATTGCCTTGTGTACGAATTGTTCTCTAAAAATAAACGTGCCTTGCCTTGCCTATACTAAATAAATCACTACAAACATCGGAGTGCCTCAAATCTCTTCTCTTTTCACCTCGTAAGTTTTTGGCCCATTTGAGACATCTGATTAGCACCTGATCTTATTATTATACATTGTGGTGATCCAACTGATATTTTTCATCTTAATTTATTCTTGATCTGATCTTCACATCTGCTCTTCAAGGCAGATTCCTCTTCTGCATTTTTGTGGTTCCTTCATTCAAACCATGTGGTCATAAAAGTGAGAGAGTCCAAATTTACACAATACAAAAAACTATTCTGAGAAGCAGACAGGAGCAGTGAAAGACTAAATCAAGACTAAGTCAGGTCTAAACCAGCACTAAACTAGGAAGGATTGCCCATTGTGCAAGTTTTCGGTTTATATGAGTGCTGTGATCTGAATTAAGCACAAACGTGGACTAAAAGGGCTAAACCAGGTCTGTCTATCTCTGGAAATGAAACTATCATGCATTTATCAAGAAATAAGGCTACTTTAAAACTTATATATATATATAACTCATATATATAATATATATATATATATATATATATATATATATATATATATATATATATATATAGTTGTAGTAGCTGTACAAGAAAAATGTACTGTGTAGTGACCTAGTTTGACCCAGAAGTACCTTCTGTACGTCTGTCTGCTTCTCCAAACAATACTGCACTAAAAATAAACAATTTCTTTTGCATTATTCAAATGATTTGTGTTTAATAACAGTATAAAAGATTTACATATGGTATCTACAACAACAGAAAGATCTTTGTGGTGTCACAGCCAGCGTGAGACCTAGAGTGATATTAAAAAACAGGTATTTGAAGAGCAGCGCACATTTGAGCTTTGCAGACAGAGACGGACTAAATATGAAGGACTAATGAAATATGTGTGAATTAGGGTTAGGGTTTCATCTTTTTGGTATTGCTTAGCTCTGGATCTGGTCTAGCAGGTTCTTGCAGTCCAAGGCGAGAATGTGAGAGGTGGCTAACAACATGCTACTCAGATAGTCCTGTTTAAACTTGGTTTTGTTTTGGTCTAATCCTGGTCCTGTCCAGATGTTACTCCGCTCCGGGTCTTGCAAGGTCTGCACGGACTCGGGCCTGGTCCACAGCGTCCAGCAGGTTCTTGGAGTCCAGAGCAAGGTTGTGAGCGGCGGCTAACATGTTCTTCAGACAATCCTGCTTCAGACTGGTGAGGGCGTTCTGTTGGGCCAAGCGCATTTTGGTGATCAGCTCCCCCAGGTCTTTGTTCAGCAGCTTCTTTGTGCCCTCGATCTAAAAACACCACACGGTTTACAGTAGAATATGGTCTGAATATTCTACAGCAAGAACGGAACAATATATTATTATGTTTTCCTCTGTTTGGTGAGATAACACCTGTGGTCAGTATTCATCATAGTTTTACTTCAGTCAAGAGACATTTTGTGAAGAAAAGGTCACACAATTACTGGTTGCTCAATAGCTGAAAAACATGCACAGTGAGTGGAGCTCTGACCTGTAACTTCACCTGGACAACATGTCCACATGGAGACTGAATGCATTAATGTCATACTGTGGAATATTTAAAGTAAGGCAACAAGCAGGAGGCAGACCCTCCACCAGAAAAGTTACATTGTGCAACTTTAAATTTGGAGAGGTCAGAAAATGATTTTCATTTAGATTGATTAGAATGGATTTTTCCTGTGTGAGGTCTCACCTCAGTTGTGACCGAGCCATGCAGAGAGGGCAGGAGGTCATCCACACTTTGAATCAGGCAACGAAGAGTTAAACCCACGTTCTGAAATACATAAATAGTTTATTTATCATTTACTTCAATAGTTGTTAAGTGACACTAACCATTAAATAGACAGTGAGAACACAATAAATAAGTTAGGGTTTAATAATGTGAGTTTTAGTCACATTTTATATTATAACACATGATAGTTTTTATAATAGTCCCTTCCAGGATGTATAGAAGCTCACTTTGACAGCACTCGGGTACTCTGAGGCTGGAGCTGTGTGGATCTGGTTCTTCAGTTGCACCACCTGCCGGACCAGATCCATGACACAGCTGTAGACCTGGTCCTGGCTCCTGTCCAGCTCAGCAGTCGGTAATGACTAAAGAAAAGGGAAAATTTAGTTGAAACAAACACCTTTTGGTGCAACTCATATACATGAAAATCTGAAATTCTTTCATACATCATCGTTAGTGGTGTTTGTGGGATTGGGACCATACTGGGTCTAAACTACAAATAACAGCAGTCAGAACTAAAGAGAAAAGATTTGTATACCTGTGTCGAAGGAGACGTGGGAGGTTTTGGAGGAGGACCTGAAAGAACAAAAACAGTTAGGGAGAAATTCTACATAAAATCACTAAAGAAAGTGTTACCATTGTCAGATGGACTTTTTGGATCCTGCAAATAAATCCAATAAGTTACATTTAATATAACTATGATTTAGTGAGACTAATAGATTAGAATTGATATAGGTAATCATTAAAATGATACTTGAGAAAAATTAAATTAAAAAATACCTGGTCATGTGAGTTTTGTCGAACAATTGGGTCCTGAGAACAAAAAAAAAGTATAAATATGTTCCACAAAATCCTAATCAAATAGATTGTTTATCAACACAGCACACGTAACCTCTGTGCAGAAAGAGCTGCAGCTGCCTGTGTTTTGCAGTTGTCACAGCGGATATCCATTCATACCTGATGGACACATGTTGCCTCTTTTCCCTTGTTGATAAGCTAACGCTATCAGGCTTACCTGATATAAAGTGATAGCTGCATTTTTAATTATCTGCTTGTTCCCATACCAAACACACCTGTTTGCCGTGAGTTGATGGAATACTGTCAAACTTGTACGTTTTGTTGTTTTTATCAAAACTATTTGTTCAATCAACAGCAGAAGAAGACATGATAGCATCTCTTGCTGCAGGTGACATGCGCAGTAGGGCAGTTAATTACGTAGACTGATTATCCCTCTTAACCATCACTGCTGAATCACGTGTCTCACCAAGTGGCGCTCCTCATGCTTCAGCCACTGTCCATCACTGACCATCTCCAGTTTCTGCCTCAGAATGGCCTCCTCCACCTGCTCCCTCTCTCTCTCCCATGCAGGGCGATCATCCTTCAAACAAAAAAGTGTAATTTCAAAAATAATTTCAAAAAAGTTTCAATTATCATCGCTGGGCCTCAATTAAGTGTGCGTGTATTGAGTGTTTCAGAGTAGACTGTTTTAGAGTAGACTAGGACATAGGGAAATATAGAAAAATATGGAACCTTTAAAGTCTATATGACAGGTTCTCATGTTGTTCTAATAATGAGTTGGTTTGGTGGGATAGCGCCTGTGGTAAATATTTAGTAAGGTTTTACATCCGTGAAACTGCAGTTTGTGAAGAACTTTTGATAAATAGTTTAAAATTACAGGATGTACTGCAAAGTGCTAAAATGGAATCCCTCTCAGGTATTTTTTATTGTCACTTCCTAATTATTGTGTTATTTATAAGGATTTTGTGGATTTTGGCCTTGTTCACATTTGGTTGGTAGGTAACAGTTGTGTAATTACCCCTACTTACAGTATGTCATATCTACTGTTCGTGTCCAACCAGGAAGTAACATTATAAACTTTACAAAAACTGTCAAATTGGGGACAAATAAGCAAAATGTTTTGTAAAATATCAAATATAATCACTACGTTTCAGTGTACTGTTGTCTTACCGGTCATATGCAGGCACTTTAAGTAATATAGACAGACTCAATCCTGGTTTAGTCCTGATTTAGAGCCTTGTATTTGATTGAGCCATTGCACTTATACCGTCCCGATCCAAAGTTTTACACCATTTGAATAAATGGCAAAAGTAATATTTTGCCAGTGATGGAAAGTAATCTGCTTGTCATGCTATTAACGTCAGAAACCATCAGGACCATCAAGGTAACATTTTTAATAACAGAATAACAGTTTCTTCCACCTTTCACCTCCCATGTTTGGTGCTCTCTTGTAAAGTCTAAGCAGCTGTTCTGTGCTGTTCAAGGAGACGAGGCCTTTGAATACCTTTTTTTAGTTTTTTTGGCCCTTCAGTGGCATATGTGTGTGATGGTTATTGAGCTGCAGACGGCACCAGTAACAGCCTTAATTTGGGTCTAAGATTGTCCAGTATCTTGACGGACGGTCAATCAGATCCTCCGGCTCAGTGCTGGTGTCATTTTTTTGGGTCTTCCCCTTGACTTTTTTGTCTTTCATGAAATTCCAAATGACTGTGTTACTGCATCCCTCCTCAGCAGTGATGGCGCGCTGTGAGAGGCCTTGCTTATGCAGCTCAACAAACTGACCACGTTCAAAAAGAGAACAATTTTTTGCCTTTGTCATCAGAACGTCATGTCAGTGTGAATACCTGACAGGAAACGACACTGAATCTGCATTTTTGCAGATTTGAGCTTTTAAAGGCATTTGGTCCTAAACGTTTGCTCAGCTGCCGAACAGACTATTTCAGTTTAACTGTTGTGTTCAATAAAATGTTTACTCAAAGTTTTTTTTTTTTTTTGTTTCACTCTCATTTCTTGCTGCATATTAAAGCTCTACTTGAAACCTTATTTAAAATCCAACCATGCAAAATGTGACTTTTGCCATTTCTTCAACTGTCTTAAACTTTTGACCGGGACTGTGGTAGTTATAAGTTGTGTTCATGTACTTGAATTTGACGAAGTCATAAAAAATTAAAAAAAAAGAAAGAAAATTTTTTTTTTTGAAATTGAACAAAACCCACAGAAGCAGTAGTATTTGCAGTGGTAGTACCTGTGGTAGGTGCATCCCTCTGGGGAGACTGCTGCCCAGTGACACCTAAAAAAAAATAAAGGTTTCATAGAGAAATGCTACTTTGAGTATTGAGATATTTTAATTATATTTCACCTGTGTGTGTGTGCGAGGAAGTGTACTGCCCTGGATCCTGGATGGCTTAAAAGAGAGAGCAAAAAAATTAATGAGACTCATTCTAAATACTTGATAAACAAAAATCAAGAACTTAGAAATCTTTCCAGGCCTAACATTCACCAGAGTTACAGTTTCTTCACTAAAATCCTGGTGTTTAAATTTTTGGTCTTTAAAATATACTTACTACTATTTAATACATACCGGTACATTTGAGTGAAAAGTGTGTACCTTAGGAGGAGGTTCTGAGTTTTGGCCAAACGCTGAAACAGACAGAAGTCTTCCTCTCGTCACTGCAGCCTCCTGCTCCTGCCTCAGTCTGTGTTGCTCACTGTGAGACAATTAGTGCTCCAACGATTAATCGTAATATCATGACTACCTTAACTATAAAAATATTTGTAATTGTATTTTGATAATTGTTATCTGAACAACATAGATTCTAAAACACAAAAGATGTTTCATCACGATGTCATTATTAAATCAAAATAGCCCAAAAAAACTTTTAAACGTAATTTTCATCAATAATACACTTTATTTGAAAATATATCTTATATATATAAGCCTTCAGACACTATATTTAAGCCGTTATATGGTGAAAAATGTATTTGAAAAAGTTCACAATAGAATTAAAATATTTGTTGACTAATCGAAAAAACTAAATTAAAATAATCCTTAGTTTTCTCAAGCTCTCTCAAGAAGAGACCATATAAAGTGGTTAGAAAGGATGAGACCAGGACTAAACTGAGACAAATTTAGGATTTAAATCACGGTTTGATAGGACTAAATCAGAACTAAACTAGAACTAAACCAGGACAAAACCAGAATCTACACTAAGAATACTCCAGAACTAGGATTGAAGCTAGACAAGACCAGGACTCACCAAAGTCTAAACCAGGACTGGACCAAGCCTAAACCTGACTTGAACCTGGACTAAACCAAGAGCTAAATAAGAACATGCCAGGGACCCTCACCCAATGACTGACCACAGACTGAACCATGTTTAAACCAATTCTAAACCAGTGTAAACCAAGACTAATGCATGTTACCTGAGTGAGCAGACCAGGTATTTGAAGGTGGGTCTCTTATGCGGTTCATAAGCCCAGCAGTGGGTGAGGAGCGAGTACAAAATCGGGGAGCACATGTCAGGTTTTGGGAGTCGAACCCCAGACTCAAGTTGGTTTATAACCTGACCGTTCTCCAGCCAAAAGAACGGCTGCTGAGCCAAAGAGAAGACTTCCCACACACACACTCCTACAGAGGAGACAGGGGGATAGTAAGGTTAATTATTTATTTATAATCACACCTAAGATCATAATTCATATTAATGGCGAAATAAGCTATTGAACAACTTTTCAAAGATACAAATATTTCCATTTTCACCTCAGTGTTAAGTGTTTATGCTTAACAGAAAACCGAACTAAACTATGTATCTATCACGACTGGAACTTCTGTGTTTATCCCACACTTAAATGTTCAGCAGCCATGATCATACACTAGTTTCAATACAAGCACTTTTTCAACCTTGGAAATAAAAAACATTCTCCGTAAAAACAGCAATGTTGCCCAGTCCAAATGTTGCCCAAACTAGTTACAAAATTATATTGCCACCACAATTTACAGATGACAATTGCGATTTGTGATTTATTCTTCATTACAAAAATCAAGTTGTTTATGTAATAATTTGGTGTTTTGGTTCTCAAAGCAGTTAACCAATCAGAAAGCAGAATGAGCCTCTCATGAGCCTCACATTTGGGTTGCCAGTTTCAGTGTCCAAATAGTTGTGTTTAAACCTACACAGCTTTTTTTTGACAGTTTATTTATGGCAGTGGAGACACTTTCAAACCGCCCCAATCCGCTCTGAAGCAAACTAGTCAAGAAGTGTCTCCTGTGTCCTTTATGTCTGGTGTGATTGTAGTTCCTTTTGTAACCCAGAGAGGGCCCAGGCAACGTACCCTCCCTTTAATGCAGTATCACCAACTGTAACACCTGAATAAGTTGATATTTTATCTCAGCGTCCATAAAATGAAACACCAAACAAAAGTAAAACCAGCCTGAGCTCACCGAACATCCACACGTCACTGGCTGAAGTGAACCTTCTGAAGTTGATTGATTCAGGGGCCATCCACTTTATGGGCATTCTGCTCAAGGGCGCTGGGACAGAAAACAACAAACATGTTTAAAACAAAAATGCAAAGTCAGATAATTAGGATATAATATTACCCTTGTAGTACTCCTGATCTTCAACGTATCGGGACAATCCAAAGTCTCCCAATTTCACACATTCAGGAGACGCCACTAAAATGTTCCTCACTGCGATGTCTCTGAAACAAGGACACATAGCAGAGTTTGAAAACTATTGATATAAAATAGTTGCCTGACCCTGCTACTATCTGTTTGAATGCAAAATGGTCAGGATTCAAACCAGTCCAATCTCAGCTGCCAATTTGTTTCATTGTATCATTCAGAACCAAATCTATAACTTATTTGACCAAAAATGTACATATTATGCAGAAATTGTATGTATTTTTTGTTTCTTCTTTCTTTTTGATTTGTACGCGCCATGTTTGTTTTGACACAATAAGATCATGTGTTTCTCTGATTGGTTAATCTATCTGTCAAAAGGGTACGGTTACAGAAAAATATATCTTTGTAAATGAATGTAAAAGCTTGTGTTCTTGGCTGAACTGAAATAGCTTAAAAATGAGCCCCTTAACTTCTTCTCATCAGTTCCCTAATCCGTCGTTAACATAATGCCTACATGAATCACAAAAAAGCGGTGAGTGAGCAAGCAATGAGGGGGAACAATACTAATTTTGCATAAATGTCTTCTTTGAGGAGTTTGAAACAGCGATATTTTCATAGCATCATTCACCTGTGCACCATGTTCAGTCCCTCTAAATAGGCCAGAGCTTTGCAGATCTGCAGACAGTATAAAGTGAGCGTGGCGTTGCTCAGATAGTGCTGCTGCTCCACCAGAAACTGACCCAACTACATGTGAGAAAACACAAACAATATTTTTACAATTCAATATCTATAACTGAAATGATTGCAGATTTATGAGGACCTCTCCATGCTCCAAAAGCTCCATCACGATGCAAACTGGGTCCACCTCTATAACCCCTATCAGACGCACAATGTGAGGATGGTCTAAATTTTTCATTAAATCTGAAACAAGACAGAAAAAAGATAGAAATATTAGCCAGAAATGAATGTTTAAAGGTGCACGTTTTTTGGAGGAGTGGAACATTTGAGGCTATGCAATACATTGCAATTTTCCATGAAAATAAGCAAGTAATGGATCCAACTCCAAAGCAGTGTACCTTTAATTGTATATAAAAACAACACACAACAAAACTATAAAACAAAATTGTCCGGGCATCTTCAAATGTTTTACTGTAATTCATTAAGAGAAAAGAGTATAAAGATTGTGTTGACTGACCGGCTTCACTGAGAAACTTTTCCTTAACGTCAAGAGAACAATCTTTACACGTTTTTACTGCCACTCGGATCCTCTCTCCGTTCTGGAAAATAATATTATGTATTTTTGCAACAGAAATGACCAAATGTTACACTTATGGTTAAGCTTTTACTTTTTCCAGGCTCACAATGTTTAAGTTTTATGACAAGTGGAAATTCTTAGAGTCTAGGGCCTAAGATTCAAATGCACGTTTGTCTTGGTTTAATAATAATTCATTATTTAATAATAATAAAAAATCATTGTCCTCTCATGCACATAAACAAAGGCTTTCTTTTGCCATAAGAATGATATAGTGAATTTAAGGATTTAACGTGAAGGATTTTCTGTTTGGAGATTCCCTGATCAAATTGACTGTAATGTGGCTGCATCAATCAATATATGAAAGATTCACCATTTCTGTTGGAATACAACATCTTTGTGATCTGAGTAATTAATACAAAAGTATGACTGGAAAGTCAGGACAAATACTGCCTCAAAAAGCAATTTTTTTCTATTAAAATTTGAACAAAAGCATTTGAACTCACAGGACTTTTGTAAACTCCGTCATGGACTTCTCCAAAGAACCCTTCACCAAGAATCCGACCCACAACCACGCTGTCTTTGGAAATGGTTCCGTTTTTCTCTAAAACAAGTTAAAACTGAATGGTCAGACTGTATTTGCATAACTTTTTGCAGAATTTATAATCTTTGCTATAATCTGGAATATTTACTATATTTATTACTATACTATAGCATTAACATTACTGATGATCATTAAAATGCACCATCCCTATAAAATTAATTCATTTATTACCAAACAAATGAATGAATAAATTATTGCACAATTATGTTACATTTACCTGTTTTACCTGAGTCCAAACAACCATATGGGATCTCTGTGTAAATGTCTGAACCTAAAGGATTATAAAAGATTATAACACTTGAACCAATAATAGACTATTTAAGTGAGAATATGACTTGCCATAGCTGTTACTGCACACAAGCGAGGCTGCACTGTAGAACAAAAGAAGGTTGGTTTTAGATTATTAGTTACCAATGAGGAAAAATAAAACAATATTTAATGATTTTATAGAAAACAACACTTACGGTTTGGGGATTTCAGGTAATTTCAGCTTCATATCCCTGGCTTGAAAAAAGAAAGACAAAGGCAGAGAATTATTCAAGGTGATATATGCAAAAATTATAATGATTTACACCTTTATTAAGGTTTACTTGTCCACTGGAATAACGATACAGGGTGAGTGGAAAATGCCCCAGTCTTTCATTTTATATTCTAAACATTGACCTACTGACTAACAGTGGTTTGTTTTGAGAGTTAACTATGTTTTATATAATTAGTTTGGTACTTCTTGGTCGAGCGATGAGTGATTTCTCTGCTCCCTGAAGTCGACAGTGTCCATCGATGAGGTCGGCCATGTTTTCTGCTACAGACATAGAAGAAGTCCTCACTGTCAGAGGCTGGAAGAGACAAGCAGAAGATATGAACAAATACTACTATTATTACCGCTGCTACAACTAATAATTAGATCCTTAAACGATTAATCGAGTAATCATGTCTAGCCGACTATAAAAAAAAAAATCATGGATAACCGTACTTGTTATCTGGACTATACAGACTCTAAAAGACATTTGAAAAGACCTTTTACAGCATTTTTGGAATTTTACCACAAATACACTTTATTCGTAAATAGTCAGCATATGTTTGAACCTTTATTTGATAAAAAAAATTAGCTGCTGAGTAATTGATTACTAAAACAATTGTTAGTTGCCGCCCTGCTAATACTACTACTAATAATAATACTGCAACTACTGCTTTCAGAAATAAACACATTAGGTCTATAGTTAATTTCTAGTGCTTGTTTATTCCTGTATTAGTGCAGGTTTCTTCTATAATCACATGACATTTTACTATTATGGACGCCATTCTGAGAACTGTTGCCCACTCAATAGACAGAATATTTTGCTTGGAATGGTTATTTCCTAAATCCATTTGGAAGACAGTAGTCCTGATGTAGACCTGACAAAAAGTGAATCCTTTGTTCCTTGTTTAAGTCTTTGTTTAGGGCTTGTATAGTCTTTTTTCATGGGTGTAGAAGCTGAAGGTCTAAACCGTCCCTAACCTGTGTGGCCCCCTCGATGTGTATGGAGAGTAAAGCTCGTCCATCGTTTTCAGAGGAACAGGAAATACTACGGATATCGCTGAAGGTGGTTAAACAGGCTGGCTGCAAAAGAAAGAAAGAAATCAACAATATACAGAATCCGATCAAATTTAACAAACCACGTCTAAAAGAAAAAAATCAAAACTGTACCATGGAGTTCTCTGTTTGTTGACTTATGCCGTCCGAGCCAATCACCAGGTCAATGGTTAGATTCCAGCCGTGCTACAGACAGAGAATCATGTTATCAAATCCTGAAATAAAAGTGATCATAGGCTCACTGAAACATTCCAGAGTACATTTGAAAAGCTGTGCTACTGGACCACAGTCAGAGTAATTACAATTATTGCACAAAATAGTTTCATGTCCTTATTTTATATATTTTTCTTGTTAATAATCAATGGTGGAAAGTAACAAAGTTCAAAAATAAAATTACAGTATTTAAGTAATATTTAGGTGTCTGTACTTTACTTAAGTAATTTTTACAGTGGGTATTTTTTACTTTTACTGAACTACATCTGAGAGCAGTATCTGTCTCTGCTACATTTGTGAGCTGGAATGGAAATTAGAAGTGGTTTTCATATGGTTTGAGGGGGTTATTTTTAGCACATTCAAAGTCACATCCTGTCTTCAAGCCACAGCTATGAAGAAATGAAAATATTATACATTTATAGGAAATTGATTGAACTTGCTACTGTTGAACAAAGATTGGAACAACTCTATCTATCAATATCACCAAATTTAGCATGTTAAACAGTTTTAAAATATGTGAAATACTTTCACTTTTTACTCTTAAAGTATTTTTTAAAGATGTACTTTAAAACTTTTACTTAAGTTGAGTTTTGCATGTGCTACATTTTTACTCCTGTAACAGCATGTTTATTTAAGTCACAAAATTGTATACTTCTTTCACCACTGCTTTTAATTATTACTTTGCTGTGAAGTGCGTCTGCCATTAAAGAGAAAGCAGCAACTGAAACTAACAAATTACATGTAGATGTTCCGACAAAGTCACCCATTCAAAATAATACCAGAGGTAACAGGAAATCGCTAACCTCACCTATTAGAGAAAAGTGATCAAGATAAAAAGGGATGTGTTAAATCAACTTTTTAGAGGTAGAAACTAGTTTTACTTTATTAAACCCAACATTTATGGTACACTTTACATAGATCGGTCTCCATATGATATTATTTTATCTTATGATGAAATCTATTCTTCATTGAATCACTTTACCTGTCAGATATTCTGTCCATACGCTGCACTACCATAGCCATAGCCACTTATTACAAAATAATATTATAACACACTTAAGTCACTTTACCTGCTATTTATTCTCTCCACATGCTGCTCATGGCCACTTACTGTACACAAGAGTTGTTGTTGTTTTTTTTTTTTGCTCTATCGTGTACTATTGATTATCTTCAAGAAATGTATTTACCATTTGTGCACACATTCTAAATTCTTGTGCAGGGTTTTCAGAGGTTAAACGGGTTAAAAAGTGCCTTTGAAACACATTCAATACATACAGTACACTTTTATACCCGTAAAAGCAGCAGTGAGGCATACCAATAGCATCAGTCAAAAATAGATATTAAATATTGCACAAGGTGATGCAGTAGTGCTAAGTTGCCATGTTCTTTTCTAGTGATCAGTACTTTATTTTATCAGTCTCACTGTGGGTAACTATTATGAAAACGTGTGGTGCAGGTCCTGATACTATCAGCGCGTCTGTACCTCAAACTGTAAATGCAGTGTTTCTGCTTGAGCAGAGTGAGCTGGGTGGCTCGATTCAAACTTAGGTTTTTTGTATTGCATATTTATATTCTCCAGCAGTTCTTTAACTCTGTGTTGCAACTCTGGAATTTCCCCATTGCAGGACAAAAAAAGGTTCTCTCATCTTATCATTAACCATAGAAGTAGTGGTAGAAGATAAATTAAATTCAATTATTTCAAAATAATTATATAATTATAAATAGTATAATTATATAATTATAAATAACCTGTAGATAAATAAACAATGACTGACCACAAGTTGGCAGGCAAAAATCTCCTGAGTGAAGTTGTAACATTGGAGCAGAGTGGAGAAGAACTTGGCCATGCACTGCTCCTGTCCCAGAGTAGAATAACCCTGGAAGGTCTGCAGGATCAGTCTGCGCCGCTGCTTTGGCTGAGGAACACATCACAATCATCAGTCTACGAAGGCTGAACCAGGAATGAACCAGGACTAATTAAGATTTATCAGGACTAAACCAGGACTATTAGAGGTAAGGTGGACTAAAGCCGTACTAAACTTGGTCTGCAGCAGGACTTGTATTTTGTACCTTCATACTGTTCATAAGTTCAGCTGGGAAGAAAAGGTCCAGACCCACATCTTTCCTAAAAATGAAATGTAAAAAGTTTTTTTTTTTCTTTTACAACTGATGATGATGATGACGAGCTCAAGTCATGCAGAAAACACATTAAAAAAAAACCCACAAACTCACAAAAAAAAAAAGAAGTCAATGGCACAGTGCTACAGCGCAGTGATTATATTTTAGAACATTGTTAAAAGCAAAGAAAAGTTAGTTCAGGAGGATATTGGACATTTAGAAACCAAAATCTGTTGTTTCCTGCTTTGTTTCTGCTTAAAATGGTTTCAGATGCCCCAAATGTCTGCAAATCCACAGCTGTGAACAAAGGTGAGAACAGAAACTCCACCACAAAATACAAACCACAGCCACAAGAAAACCAAACCTTATCGTAAGTAGAATACTGGTAAACATAAACAAATGAACGTTTAAAAATACTTACTCCAGTAGTTCAAAGTTGGATTTTTTCTCGAGGCCGTTAGGATTCATGTCTTTGTAAAATCGCCTGTAAAATATATAACATGCAGTTAATTATATAGATTGTGAAGAAGCTTCAACTAAGTACCAAAAAGAGTTGGTACTAAAACTAAAAGCATGTCTCTATTTTGTGTAAGAAAACTGTGTGAGTAGATGCTGTGTACCTTATCTCCAGACAGCCCAGTTGCAGAGCCATACCATCACTGACTTTAGAGGCACAGTTTGCCATGTAGTCACTCCTCACCTACATGAAACACAACAATTATTCAAATAAGGAAATATTCATAATACACTGAAAAGAAAAAAGAGACACAATGCACTTTTGTGTTAAAATCCTGATTAGGCCAAGTGAGGAAAAAATGTCAAAATATGATCAAACCACACCATTTTGAAAATAATTTGATGCGCATATTGTCCGTGCCACTGTGTCTTGATCTGGCTATGATTGTTGTGCTGATTTTTCTGATTCATAGGTTTGCTCAGGACTCTCCAAAAATAGTCAATTATTTCAGTATGAATCTATTAAGTGAAATTGGACATTTTTTCAAGGCACATCTGGCAAAATGAGATGATTCACTTCAAAGGGTTATTCCTAAATAAATACCTCAAGGAACTTTTGTTCGACGGGACACTTTAAATAATAGTCAACTAAAATAGTAATTGAACAATCATTCTCTGATCTATTCATAGGTTTTAACTTCCTGTTTTATGCAACATTTTGAGGACCATCATTCTGAAACCCATGTACACACAGACTACAAAATATGCCATGTGAAAAGAGAAGAGGTCTTATGACTCAAACAAAGCCAGTTTCATTTTAGCTAATACCGAGTCATATTTAGAAAAAATATCATATTTCCAGACATTAATTATTCTGCCACATTAATGAATAAGCAATATTCTGTATAACTGTATGTTGTAATCCTTGTACATGTTTATAGTTTTAAGCAGTGATTCACCAGGTACCACCTAAGAAAATATTTGTCCGTCTGAGTACCACCAGATCTTAACCAGGTTTATATCAGGCCTATATAAGGTCTAAAATGAGACTAAATCACCAAATAAAGAATAACTCAAAAGAGGACAACAGAATGAATGGATTTGTCTCTAAAACAAATATTCAAACTGGTCCAATCACTGTTTGCAATACAGTGGGTAAGAGATATGAATATTATATAAAGATTTTTTATTCAAATTTCAAATGGAGTTAACTTAAGTTCGTTCAGTTCAAATAGCTATATTTTTAAGAATAACCTGTAACTCAATGACATTTTTACATAACAAGCAATAGTAAGCAATAGTAATTTCACTTTGACCTGTTGGTAAAAGTAGAGCATTGTTGTTCGGTCATCTTTGAATTTCTCGAGAAAATCTTTGGGGATGTATCTGATTCTCAAGTCGTACCTGTAGAAAAAATAAACAAATATAGATATAAGTAAATTGTACATTGTTTGACAATTATATTCTCCTTTAAATTGAACAGAAGGTGACTGAAGTACCTCCACTCGGCCTCCAGATGGTGCTGCTCGTACCGTTGTGTCAGCTCTGAAATGGTCATGTCGGGATGGAGCCAGTGGAGCTCCGAGGATTTGAGATGTTTCAAGAGAAGACTGAAACAACCGTCATTTTGGATCTGAGGGCCCACACAGCCGCTGGACAGAACCACCTTCAGAACTGACTACAATGAAACAGCGAGTATTCAGTGGCTACTCTGGGCCAAAGCGAGGTAATACTAACAATACATACATAGCACTTTCAAAATGTATTTTTTAGGCTTTCCTAAATTCGTCGATGTAATATATGGAACACTTCGAGAAGAAGGCTCTGACCTCCTTCCTGGGCACACCCCCGAGCCTCTGGCTGCGTTACGTGGACGATACGTTTGTGATAATCAAGAAACAAGAGCTGGAAACTTTCTCTGAGCATATCAATGGGTTGGATGTATACATTAAGTTCACCCGAGAAGATGCTAAGGACAACCGGTTGGCGTTTCTTGATTGCTCCACAATCAGAGAGGAGGAAGGCAGCCTTCAGACAGAAGTATACAGGAAACCCACTCACACAGACCAGTACTTACTGTTCGATTCCAACCACCCACTGCAGCACAAGCTGGGAGTGATTAGGACCTTGCAACACAGAGCCCATGAAGTACCCACCAGCTCTGAGGGGAGAAAGAAGGAGGAAGAACACGTCCAACGTGCCCTCTCAGCTTGTGGATACCCCAACTGGGCCTTTAACAAAGTCAGAAGAGCCAAGAAACAGGACAGAAAGGAAAAAGACCCCAGCAGGAGGGGTGTCTCTATCCCTTATGTCTCGGGCCTGTCTGAGAAGTTTCAAAGGATTTTTAGACAACACGACATCCCTGTCTATTACAAACCTGGCAACACGCTTAAACAGAAACTGGTCCACCCGAAAGACAAGAGGCCGACAGAGAAACAGAGCAATGTAGTTTATTCGATAGAGTGCAGTGAGGACAGTTGTAAAGAACGTTACATAGGAGAAACAAAACAGCCATTGCACAAAAGGCTGTACCAACACAGAAGATGTTCCTCCACCGGACCGCAGAGTGCAGTCCATCTGCACCTAAAAGCTACAAATCACTCGTTTGAGGACAGTGAGGTGAAGATTTTGAGCAGAGAGAAGAACTGGTTTGAAAGAGGAGTAAAGGAGGCCATTTTTGTAAAAAGAAAATCCTTCCGGAACAGGAATGGGGGCTTAAGATTTAATTTAGCCAAAATTTATGACAGCATTCTCACACCTTGGTCCAGATCAATAGACCAGTCAAATGCTAATGAGGCAATCAGTAGTGAGGAGGGAGCAACAGCCAGCTATCAAGATAACAATAGACCTTTAGACACAGGTGAAACTAGGTGAGGCCAACCATTAATCAACAAGATAGACCAATTAATTAAATCCCAGGTGACAAACAAACAATCTTATAACAAAGACAGGAGTGCAGTGACTCCTCCCTGGGGGCTGGACTCCCACTACTTAGAGTAGCATATAAGCCTGAGTTCCCATACCAGCTCTCTGATTGACAATGACTTTTGGATAAAAGTCAAAACGTCTCGATCCTTAAACGGCGTCCGGATGACAACCTCTGAACCCCTTTCTACGACTTTCCTAAATTGTCGGTCCTGCCCCCCCAGGTTTTGAGGGGTGGGAGTAATGGAGCAGAGAGGTGTGGGTGGGAACCAGGTGACATTAGGAATTACACATGTTGAGGAGCTTGAACTGGATGCACTGGGTGGCAGAAGAGTTCTGGGTGTAGTACAGTCTATTGAGGACTTATGAACCATTTTAATTGTACATTTATTATCATTTATCTAACCAGCTAAGAACCTATTGTGATCGAGACCTCTTCTTCAAAATAGGACAGCACAGAAATCATAGAAAAACTTTTAAAAGCACAGACAATTTTAGTTGGATTCACTTTCTTAGTTTTTTTTTTAATCAAGCGAAACCCCCTAAGCGAGAGCAGTTTCCCAACCTCAAGTCGACAGAAGGGTGTTCAAAGCTGCAGGACCATGAGAAAACTCACCGACTGACCAGCCATAAATGTCGCATGAGCGCAGGGCATAACCCTCAACCCTCATAACAAGGGCGCACAGGGTGCTATACACAATCTCTAATTGTTTTAAAGATTAAAATCAACCATTGTGTGGACCTTCTAGCACCCGAAGAGTTCCACCTAGCGGTAGTGGGTGAGCCTTTCAATTTTTGAACCAAATTTTTTTTGTTGAGCCCTTGATCCAGTAGAAAGCCAAGGTAATTTGACATGACAAATTCAGTAGTGTTGCCCAGAGAAGTCTTTATCTGCTAAATATCCTCTGAAAGCTCACGTCTATGTGAGAAGATCATTGCTTTAGATTTTCAGTTTCAGGAATTGTATTGGAGATTACACCACAGAGAAAGATTACTGTACTCAATTGTCTGAAGTTGAGCAACAGTAAAGTACCCTATCATTTATAAATCATTAGAAAGATCTACACAAAGATTGTTTATATAAATGAAGAATAAAATTGAGCCTAGAATGGTGCACTATGGTAGTCCCTTGGACACAATAGAGGAGGAGGCCCCTGCCAGTTTGACACATTGTGATCGATGTGATAGATAATTAGCAAATCAATTTAAAGCCTGATCAGAAATGCCATGTTGCTTTAGAGTTTTAATCAGAAGCTGAGGATCGTTGAAAAGAGCAACACAATATTTTTTCAGATTCAGGGCATGCAAGAAAATGTTTAGAATGTTAGCTGCAGTGAGCGCAGTATGTTTCTTTCTAAGACCAGACTGAAAGGTAAATGAAATATCATTAGAATCGAAAAACTCTTTCAATTGGATACTGACCAGGTTTTCAAGAATTTTGCCTACAACACAGAGTTTAGAAGTAGGCCTATAGTTGTTTACTTCACTTGGATCGCCACCTTTTAACAAAGGGAGTAAAAATTTCCATATATTACGAATGATTGTACTATTTAAGCTTTAGCTGTGAGCTATGGGCTCTGCTATATAGTTATATATATAGACGGGATGTCTTATTTATGTCCATTTCAGCTCACTGAGAACTTCGCCAATGGACACTGAAGCAAAATTAAAAGAGTAATGATCCAGCTTAGGAGTGGATCACCAAAACATTTCCATGCCATATATGTGTCTTCAATCAGAGAAATCCTGCTCCACTTACAGTGAGAGCGATCTTTGGTTTGGTTTGGTTTCAGCAGTTTAGCATTTCTAACAATATTGATGGCACAGTGATCGCTCAGATCATCAGCAAAAACACCAGCGTGTGTGTGTACTTATATGGATTATTGGCCAAGAATAGGTCAAGCAGAGATGACTTGGAAGGATATTTAATACTTGACCAAGTAGGGAAGTCGATTAATTGGGACAAGTTTAAAGAATCATACATAGATTTAAAGGCTTCTGAAGAATAAGATGTCCAGCCAATGAAGGTTAAGGTCTCTGCAACCTGTTACCATTCTTTCTTAATCTTTCTTTCTTAATCTGTTCCTTTTTGTCCACCATCTGATACAAAGAAACTATCCTACTTTTACTCCTCCTTACATTTACTAAAGAAAATCTAGGCAGAATTGAAAATCTGATATTTCTCTGAGCAGAGCTTGTGACACTTCACAAAGAGTCTAGCCAGTTGTAAAAAAGTAATATTTTCAGGTATCTGTACTTTACTTAAGTTGTTTTTACAGTGGATACTTTTTACTTTTACTTCACTGCATTTGAGACCAAGTATCTGTACTTTTACCCCACTACAGTTTTTTAACTGGACTGAAAGGTAGAAAGTACTTTTCATTTTGTTTGAGGGTTATTCTTAGCATGTTCCAGCTCAACATCAAGCAACCACAAATATACTCATACAATTCTCTACAAATTGAATTTCATTTGAATAGACCTTTATTGACCAAAATTAAGCTCATTTATTTACTAAAATTACATCATTTAATACCTAAAATTGGTTTCATAATCTGCATGAAATACTTTTACTTTTTACTCTTAAAGTACATTTTCAAACAGGTACTTCAACACGTATACTTAAGTAGATTTTTTTATGTGATACTTCTTTGCACACGTATCTGTACTTTTATTTGAGTAACAAAATTTAGTACTTCTTCCACCACTGGAAATGGGGCTCATTTTGGTCAGGCGTTTTGGGAAAAAACTTGGCCCTCCTGGTAAGGGGTTAAAATAAACTCATAAGAGTTAGTCCTAACAAGCTGAATAAAGAGTGTGACCAAGGGGGGCATGTACAAGATGAATGACACTTATAACCCATTACACTGACACATATTCACTAAAGGGGAAATAAAGTTCACTTGTGTATGTTTGTCTACTGTTTTGAATCACTTTTCATGAACAGAATCTAATCAACCACAGTACATTTTCAGTAGTAGTAGTAATACTTATACATTGAGGAGCTTATACAAGCTCCTCAATGTGACCCATGGGTATATAATTATCAGAAGAAGTAGTATTATGTTACGTTTTTCTTATTTATCGTAGATAGTAGATTTGTTCTTTTTTTTAGCAAGATTGGGGGCGAGCACTGACGCTGCGGCCCGGCTCTCCTGGTGGCTTCTCTGTCTCTGTGTTCTACCACTGTGGAGTGTTTTTTTTTTTGTTGTTTTTTTTTGTTTGCAACTTGTGGCATTCTGATTGTGATGTTAAAGTATTTTGCTGAACAGTTTTTGGTCTTGCATTTAAAAATAAATGTAACTGTAATCCTTTATTTTTCTTTTAAAAGTATAAAAGCATAACGTATTATGTTTATAAACTATTTTTTACACTTCAGTGTATGCACATTGACTATATTCACACTTTGACAAACACCTCCTCACTTTCTGCACATTGACAGCACTCACACTTTCTGCACATTGACAGCACTCACACTTTCATACACATCAAATCAAAATGGGCTCTTAGGACTAAACCTTGAACTAAACCTGGACTAGACCAGGAACAAGTCCAGTCTACATCAAGACTAAATTGGATCCAAACCAAGACAAGTGTGTAGAACTGCAGAAATAAGTGAATATCTCAACTGTAAAACCAGGTTTATCTAAGATACGAGCTGGTTTCAAAGTGACAAAAGTCATCATGGGCTGTTTCACCACAGAGCATTGCAGGCGCAGGTCCGGGGGAGGTGCACAGTTTGAAGCAGTTTACAGGTAATTAAATGAGTACTTCTCTGTGTTGTCCCATCAACCCACATGAACAGTTGGTGTGACGGGTTGTGCGAGCATAAGAGTAAAATAAGAGTCAAACCTGCCTCGAATGGAGTGTAAATGAGGTGATTAAAGTTGTGTCTTTATAATTGCTACTGTCTATTTCTTCCAAATTGTGCTTACAAATTTTTAATAGGAAAATGTTTATCAGCAAATTTACTGACTTGACCCGCATTTTGCCCAGTATTAATAGTTGTAGTTGTAGTAGTATTAGCAAACGTAATAGTTTCATACCTTGATGGTCCATCCCTCTTCGCAGCGCACCAGTTTGAAGTTTTTCCCGAGATTTGGGCTGTTGCTAAGGAAGCACACTTTAATGATCTTCCCCGTGGACACATTGGGCCTGATGGCTGTGAGAGACTGGACGGAGGGCTCTGAGTGGCTTGTGGGAGACAGGACAGAGCTCTCGGATTGGCTGGAGGTGGGGTACATGCTTTTCCATGTCAATGTGGTGCTGTCTCCAGACATTTTATAACCTTTGACTGTTTTTTAATAGATTCATTCACTTGAAGATATCATTATGGGTGTTAGGGATGCAGTTCTCCTAATGACAAGAAAGAAAATATTTGTAAAACAATATTGGGATGACAGCTTTTATCAGACTTGTAGAGATAACATGATTACATCATCCTTATTAACTCTTAAGACATTAAAATTATAGATAAATAACACTCTTGTGTTTTATTAACAAAGGACTCATTTGTTTAATTTCTGGGTTTCAACAGTGAAATCCAAATGTATCATTAATGGCTAGATATATGCTATGCATTAGTGTGAAGTCCTGATTTAGTCCTGGTTTATTTTTCCTATCTTTTCTGAGTTGATTCCTAAAGTGAACGTTTAGAAATGGTTAAGTTTGAGCTGGTTTTCTACTGGTTTAGTCCTAATTTACAACCACTGCAATTCTATTTCCAGTATTTTAGCTGCTGACAATTTCAGTTTCAGTATTTATTTAGCCCCTATTTTGAAATAATTTTATCTTAATTAGTCCAAATTATAAATATGGATTCTCAAGACTTGTGTAGTCCACATTTCTTCCATTCACGGTAAAGATTGTCAAAAATTGCAAACTTGAATGCATGTACTCACCAGTCTTGCACAATCAGGATTGCAAAAATTACAAAACTGTTGATTTATACCTGTTTAAAAATCTACTTATTGAATATATTAGACTAAAACTTGGTAAAATTTACTTGTTGTCGCTTAATGTTTCTGCAGTTCTAAAACACACAGCAGCAGTCAAATGAGGAAATAGAGCACTCTCAAAATGTAAAAAAGGAAGTTGTACCAACTGATGAGACAGAACAGCCCTGCTCACCTCCTTTTTTACAGAAATGGAACATTCCAAAGCCACATAGAAAAGCACCCACGATGTCGAGAATGGCACAGCTCTGACTTCCTCTACAAAAAAACTGTATTATGTGCATGCGTAGTGACAGTAGTACTTGCAGCATTAACAGTGAATAATAATAAGTGAATAGGGTTAAATGAATGATTACTGAATAAAATCATTTTATAAAATTACTATTATTTGAGTAGTTTTTTGTATTTACTCATTTACATTTTTCAAGATTCTTCAGAAATAAAATACGCAAAATCCCTACATTTTACACATTTACACAACAAAATAAAGCTCTCAATTTTTTGATTTTATGTGTCTCCTGCAATTTTGCAGTATTTAAAAACATTGATACATGATGACAGACTATATATATATTTTTTTGTTTTGTTTTAAGTTATAGTAAAAAAGTAAAAAAAAAAGAAAGAAGAAGAAGTCACTATAATGTGAAAGGAACAGACATTAAAAAAAAAAAACACATTCAGAATCAAGATAATGGAACGAAGCATTGCTGTGAAAGGTGTTCATTTATGGAATGATTTTGACAAAGAATCAAGAACAATAACGGTATTCAAGAAATACATAAAAAGCTACCATAATAAGATAGTATGGAAAAGAAAATTAAGTTGTTGAAGTTAAAAGGGCAGATATTTGTTTGAAATGTATTTTTGCCTGTTATTATTTGCAACTGTATATTGTAATGGGTTTTAAACCAGTTCAGAACGATTTGAAAAAGGGGATAACAGAAAAATTTCTGCTCCTTTTTATTCATTTTTTCATGCTTAACTCATGCTTAATCTTACTGAGTATGTATTTTTGTATGTTATGAATGAAATAAATAAACAATTTGATAAACTAAATTGAACATGTTAACCTATTCTCCCTTTGTGTCTCAGTATTTTAAAGAAATGTAAATATACCCAATTGGCTTTGGTTTGTTTGGTTTACTTACTTCAGAGGCAGATCTGTATTTATGAAATGATTCACAATGTTAAATTTGGCAACCAACCAAACACCAAGATTAGACTGTATAGACTTAAATGGCAATTTGATCCAACTATTACAATGCTCATAAATATAATGATAAATATGCAATGTCTTGAGTATAAACAATAAATCAACAAAAATCATCACAGAAAGATACAATTCATAATTTTATAACTTTAACAAGTTATAATCATTTATCAGAAGTGACAATCTCCTCTAAGGAAGTGAGTTTGGTCAGACTGACCAAACAGTTCGACATGTGAGAGACGACGCAGTGAGTTTGCTTGAATTATATCATACTCATGGGTTTTAGAGGAATGAAAATGTAGCAACGATACCATAGCAATTAACAATCCAAAGTAAAATATTGTATCTTTTGAATGGTCAAATGTCCTCAAATGTAGCCAATAAACAAGAAGTCGAAAGCCATGAATGTGTATTTTTTAGTAGATTTAGTACTAAGGGTTTATTCTTATCCATCTAGTGTATTAGTTTGTTTATTTCTTTCTCTTTTGACTGTTAAAATCAAGTACTTACAAATAAAACATAGCCCAAAAGGAGCAGGTAGAAACAAGGTGCTTATAAACGTACGCATGTTCCATTGTAGGGAGGAACATGCTGTTCAGATTCCTCAAACTGACCTGGTCTCACTAGTGAAATTTAAAGCGATAAAAAAATCACAACATTTTTTGGAGTTTGAACTAGAAGAAATCGGGCATGAAGTAGCTATCAACAAATCCCTCTTTGCTATCTGTCAAAATCTGGTAGAAGTAGAAGACTGGAAAGTTTGATGTGTGGATGCAACTTCAAGGGCTGATCTCCATGTTCCTATAGGAGAAAAAAGCAGTTTGCGAAGATGACGTTTGAAGTTACAATGTCTCATAAATCTATGGATCCAAGTGGATTAAATGCAAAAAAAAAACATCTTTAGTTGCATATTGGACAATGTTGTTTCCAAGTGAAAGCTAATATGCAAGAGAACAAAGTGAATATAAAAAGTTTTTCCGGTAGTGTCTTGCCTTAATCTAATAAATAAATGACTAAAGCAATATGCAAAAACATTATAAATTAAAGCTACTATATATGAGGAGCCGCAATAAAATAAACGAAAAAGGGATGCTCATAAGAGGGATAAATTATTGGTCTCTAAAACTCATCTTAGTCCACTCATTTGAAATAATCAATGGATAATTCAAAAATAACACATTTATTAAAATGTAGTTTTGTGTGTGAGTGTATCGAGTTAAAATTACATTGCATTTAGGTCTTTTGTAAATAAAAGCGTTTACTGAAAGTGCTTTGGAATGTACACTGTCTTTACAACAAAAGTGAGTCAAAGCCACTCTCATTCTTTATATTTTACAATCTTCAGTAACATATTTACAAATTAATTTACAAAAACAATATTGTCAAAAGAACAATCACACATTTTTGTCCCATTCCACACAAGGTCTGGAGCCCTTTGTATCTGTATGTTTCGAAAGTCAACCTACAGTGTCCAAATGTTTTATCGCACCCTAAATTTGTAGAAATTGCAGAGTCCTCGGGTAAAGTTCCATCCCAGGGAAATAGAGAGGACATAAATGAGGATGAGCAGTGCAAAGGGATAGAGAAGGACCACGGTGTTCCTCAAGAAGGGCAGGGCTGGGGAGGCAAAAGTCACATTAGTTTAGAAAATAGAAAATGCATTTTATCAGAGGTTTATAGTACTCCATTAAATTGACTCAATTACATTTACAAAGTTCATATGTCAGATCAAATTATGTCTTTTTGGAACATGCTACTAGTTTAAACCTGTTTTTTCTAAATTTTTACATGTCATAAACGTCTTACCGTTGTAGCCTAAAAAGGTGATGTAAAGATAATATCCAATCGCTATGAGCCACAGCGTGTTTCCAGTGAAGTACCCCACGAACCAATCAGAGTTTATCACCACGATATCTGCAACAAAGATTTACAATGTTCACAAACTGTCAATAGAACAAAAGGGAAACAAATATAAATATAAATATAAAAGCTTCTCACGGTTGATGAAGAAGAGTTGTAAAAAGTGCAGAATGACCAACAGAGGGTAAAAAGCGTTGAGATGCACATCGAAAGCGTAGCCCCACTCCACGTCAAAGTCTCGGCTCGGCTGTTTCAACAGGTACTTGTTTGTAATGAACCTTGAAAGAGAGATATACTCAGATTAGTAAAAGGTAAATTGTTTGTTATGTTTAAGTTGCTAGTAGTTGCAGTAGTTTTCACCACATGAGCGTAGATATGAGCAGCCCTACTCCGATGCAGTCGACAAACACGACCCACAGCAGCAGCTTTAGAGTTTCCACAACGCCCATGTCCAGCACCAGCCCGAAGCCCACCGTGGAGACTGAAACCAAAGAGACATTCAACATTAAGAACCCACACAGAGAACAGGAGTTTATTTTAGAACTACCATACTGCGCTAAACTAATCCAAGAGTCCTAGGGTCAACAGATTTTACAAGGAATATGACCCTATGGAGGCACAGAGACATTAGATTACCTAAAAGAACTACAGCCTTTGTGATGTAGATTGATTTTCCAGCCCTACCGAATAACATCCTGAACAATGTTTTTTTTCCCCAAAATTGTTCCAGCTAGTTACCATTGTGTAACTAGCTTGTGTAACTAGAGGGGGGTGTTGCACAAGTTTTCTCATTTTGATAAATAAAGCCCATAATACCGTGGAAAAGTTGTTTAGGAGGTGTTGTTGTATATTATGTGCAAGATATGGAAAATAAGCAAGAGTGAAAGCAAGGTGTGCAGGCATACTGTTATTTCTGCAATGAAAGAGTATGGCAAATATAGGATTATTATTTCCCACAATTTGATGTCAAAAGGTCTGTATTCAACTAGACAAAATCTTGGTCGACTAAAGACATGTCCTATCCCTACTCTATAGATCGACAAAAGGGGCAAAAGGGCTTCAAACTATGAAGTATCTCCAATGTATCTGACCCAAATTACACTGCTATTCATGCAAAAACAACTACTTATACTGAAATGATTCAGTCCAAAATAATCGGTTGACTCCCGCCAGTATTCTCCTTTCTGCTGTTGTCTTAAAAAAATCCTTTTAATCAAAATAAAATAATTAGTCAATTAATAAAGATTTTGGTCAACTAAGACACCACTGACTGACAACTAACTGAGTAAAGGGTTACAGCCCTAGATTTTAATAATAGACCACTGACCACAAACAACACAAACCCAAACAGTCTCTAAAAACATTAATATTATCAATTTCCTTTGCTTTATAGTGTAGTGAGGAGAATAGACATTTTACGGAGATCAAATAGTTAGTCAATCAATAGTAGTCAAATAGAGATAGTGTTTCAAAAATTGGAAATCCATAGGGAATTGTAAAAGTACTTGAGTAATGCCTTGTTGGTATAAGTATCAGTACAAGTATATTAGCCTCACCACAAAGCCAGATGCTGAGCAGTACAAGGAAGGCTGGGTCGTCTCTGGCCCACTGGTCCTTGGTCTGTTTCCTATAGTGAAAGTTCCTGTAGACTCTTTGAGGAGACGTGAAGAGATAAAACATTTGCCACAGTGCGAACTCGAAGTCCATCTGTTTGAAGTGAAGCAGTCTTCTCAGGTATTTGTAACGCTTTGCCCCCGCTGTGTGACGTGCTGCATCCCGGGAGGCGAGAGAGCCGTTACTGCTAGAGGAAGTCAAGGGCAACATGGTGCTGAGGGAGAGAAGGTGAAGAAACTGAGTTAGCAGTGACGGTGTGAAAGACAAAAATACAACAGATATGCTGCATTCACAGTGGCCCTGGTTTTGGTCCTGGTTTTATTTCGGTTTAGCTCTAATGTAGACTTTGTTTGGTCCTATTATAGTCCCAGATTAAGTCCCAGTTTAGTTATAATTTTAATGCGCGTGGAAGTGAGAAAATAACCTTATTGTAACAACCAGGGTGTAAACTGTGCCAAGTAACTTTGACAAGTATTTGACAATTATTATTACAACTTCATTTTTATTAATTATTATTTTACCATTGTAAAACATGTAAAGGGGAGAAAAACTAACAAACAAAAGCAACAACACCAAAAAAAATCAGAGGAACATTACGCCAACATCTAGAAAATACTTTAGATTTGGACTCTTACCAAGAAGTTCAACTGAGCAGCATTGAATGCTCTGTCTAAATTGTACTCTATTTTAGATCTGTTAGCTAATTCAAGCATTCACATCTTGAAAAGTTATAAAAGAAAGCCAGTTTTGGTGAATCAAGGGAAACACACACAGAGTACAGATGTAAAAAAAAATATATATATATAAAGTTAGGTTGAAATTATAGTAAAAGTGGGACATGTTGGGACCGATTTAAACTAAAAAACACAGTCAGAGAGTTTGGAATAGCAATAGATCAAAACATTCCGGCTGCAATAAGTTAATCAATTAATGAAATAACTGTCAACTAATTTAGTAATTGGGTCTATACATAGGGGTCAACACATGCCTTTGATCTGAGAGATAATGTTTTAGGACTCAGATAAAGCAGTAATTACGTGAAAATACGTGAAGAAAACACTCTTCTGATTGTAAATATACATGTCCTCAAGCTTTCACTTTAGCTTCATCTTCATCTAATTTTGTAAAAATTACAGAATACTCGCTAGATCAATCGATTATCAAAAATAATTGTTAGTTGCAGCCCTATTTTATACTATTCAAATGGTACAAGTGAAAAACATTATGTAAATAAGTAGGAAAGACCTAAATACACAATTAAAAAAGCACAGGTGGTCACCCTATAAAAAGTGTGGATCTCCAACGTGTTTGTTTACCATTACAGGACCATCTACAGACATTCCTAGATTCTGGTAGTGAGCTATTACAACAACAACAAAAAGACAACCAACATCTTTAGTTCAGTACATTTCAACCGCAATGAACAATTTTACCGTTTTATGGGTTATACATATATCAGGTTAAAAACAAGATGAATTTACGATACTTTATGATTATGAGGACAATTCTGTAAATACAGTTAGTTTTCTTGTCGGTGTTGAGTAGCAGTCACTGTAGCCTGAAGCTAACACCACAACACTGTCACGAACAACTGTCTTATTCACGACTTTTATAACAACTGCGACCAAAAAAAACAAACCATGTGCAAAATATAATGTAAATGTTTAATACTGACCTGATTTAGCAGCACTTTTTTGCTGGAAAACCACCAATTCGTGTTATTTCAATAGATGCTTGCTGTGGGCTTCCTGGAGTGTCACAAAAATGAACACGTAAAGACTTCCGGTATCAGCGATGCATCACGGGAAATGTAGTTAAACTGTACATTGTGGTTTTAAAACGTCATCTAAACATAAACATAAATTAAAATAAATAAATAAACATTTCTTACAGAGACCAACTTCAGATAACCAAAGGAATACATGAAGGGAACATTTCTTATTTGTAGGATCTTTTCTTTAGACACTTTTAACATCTGTCCAGAACAACATGAATAACGTTCATTCATTCATTAATTCAAAAGGTTTATTAATGTGAACTGTCCCTGTCAAATAAGCAAATAAATAGAGTATTTGGCATGAATGTTAATGTAATTTTGTTGCATATTTTTGTGTATAATTACAGCACAACTAGCATCAGTACATTTTTCTATTCTTCATTTTTGGACCTTTTGAAGAAAAAAAAAATCGCCAGTATGAGTGAATGAACAATGTTAGTAAATTCTAATGTGAAATCACAAGAGTCTAGAATCTCTATAGTTTAAAATGGAGCTATATATAAATAGCTCCATTTTATACATAGACCAGCCCACTATATTATATTATAATGTATCACCAAATTTAGCATGAGGTTATATCAACATTTTAGCACATCCCGACTTCTAGATGCTCCTGAGGGTCCGTCTAAATACATTTTGCATCTAAACACATTTACATATTGCTAAGGTCACCTTAGCAATATGTAAAATGTATTTAGGCTTTTAAATAGTCAGGGATTACCAAAGAAACGCACCATACAGTTTTAAAGCATAGACATAACATTTTATTCATATTTATAATTGTCTAGGCTTTATTCAACAAAGCATCTCCCAGCAGTAAATATATTGAACATTTTAAATTAGACACACTAGGAACACGCAAGATCACGTAGAATGGTAAGCCTCAGGCGCTGAAGTATCAGGTGCTGAAGGATCAGAGTACTTGTAATTGTGCAGTAAAAGGGTGTATTTTAAAACAGGATTCTAACAAACGGAGGGTTCTTCCACAGCCGCAGCTCCTTCTGTCACGGCTTTGACACATTTGGCCATGGTCTGTGATGCGCGTGAGATCGAGTCTGGAAAAATATCAAGTAAAGGTATTAAAAATGGTCACAACTCTATAAAGAAGAGGAATTTATTTAGAAAACTATAAATACATTCCACCATTGCTTTAAAAGGAAAAATATTATGCATTTTTCATATTGTTAAACATGCTCTTGAGTACCTTAAGTTTATTATTCATAAAATGAAAGGATTTATCAGCTTCTGTGAAATGACACTTACTTACATCCAGCCATTAGATGGCGCCTAATGCTCACAAATTTAGTGAAGTTAGCATTCAACAGACGCTATGATGCGGGTTTAGCAGGAGCAGACGAAACATTGTTAGAACATGGTTTAAAAAGTCACTGTAGCAGAATATGTGTCCTTTAAGAGCAAAGTATGATATAATATTATCAATCAAACAAATAAAACAAAAATACATATACAAAACTAAGAGCTACACCCCAACCTGCACTGAAGAATGCACAGAACCTGTGACCCAAGTCGTACCTGTCATGTAAAAGTCTTTCACTGACACCTGAGGTGGGATCAGAGGACTGGAGATCAGGTCCTGGTTCACAGTCTATGAGAAGAAAAATATTAAAATTTTTAAATTATTTGAACTAGGGATGCACCGATCCAGCTCAGAGCTGATACTGATTTCAATACTTGGGCTTTAAGTATCTGCCGATACTCGATATTGGCCGATACTGCTGCAGCAACTGAAAATAGCATTAATGTCTTTATAAAGTATGACAAACTATCCAACAGGGTTGTGTAACTATTCTTGATCCTTACATTAACTAAAGAACAGGGTTTTTTTTGTTTTTGTGTTTTTTATTACATCAATTTAAAGGCGAAACCAGGATATTGGCTGAACTGATATTTTGGAGCAGATACCCGATTCAGCAAATTTTTACATAACGCCACCGATATTCGATACCAGTATCAGTGTCTGTGCATCCCTAATCTGAACTTCATCATTACATCCAATATTAAAAACCACCAGTGTGCTGTGGTCATTGGGTTTCGTTCACATTCTTGATTTGTATCCTAATTTCAGCTGGAGGGAAGGGGCCTGTATAACTCATAACATCATACATAGCATCTTTTTTGTCAGGGATTGGCTACACAATTTTGACTTTTATTATTCATAATACTTTAAGGGCAAGTGTGTTTGAACAATCCCACATTTCTGTACAATGGGTGACATAGTTTTATTTGTACCAACAAACTGAAATTGAAGACAAGATCAGTTTTTGTTACATGTGGATAGGTCCAGCAATATCGAGAGATACCATAAAACAGGTTAACAAATCTGCATTTCAGTTAAAACTTTAAACTATAGGGATTCTAGCAGCTTGTGATGTCACGTGAATACAACCTAATTGGTTCCTTAAATTCGAGCAGGTGCATCTTATACCTGTGCAAGCTCGTTGGCCTGTTTGAAATAGTTGGCTTCCTCCACATCGTCATATCGAACAAGGTTTGGAGACACTTCGGCCAATCTGCTCCGGACCTCCTCCAGTGTATCGTAGGGCAGAGGCACTCCAGCCAGCTGCAAAGAAAAAATATCCATCAATAAACTGAACCCGCAGTTTGTTCTGCACTCTGGGAGGCGCTATAGAGTTCCACTGGCAACATGTAAAAAATAAAATATTTTGTCCCCTGTGCTGAGGAGATTCTAAATGCAGCAATGAGTTGATATTTTATTAATGTACTTCTTACAAGGGCTACTTTACAGCTTCTACTTAGTTTATGTTTCCTGCATGTTTCCATAATCCTGTATTCTTCTACATTTTCGGTTTGTGTGCTCAGAAAATGTCTGTTCTCACCTAACCCCCATCTCCACCCACTTCTCTATACAATCTATACAATTATTCACAACCCAGAAATTCAAACTCCAGGTCATTTGCATAGGATAAAACGTGTAAGGTAAGCATATTTCAAAAATAAAAACATACTGTGCATCTGTATTTATTTATTTCACAAGGACATAGCAACTGACTCAAGGTGGCAGCTGGTCTGTTTATTTTTTTAAATGGCTCGCTCAGTACTTCCTGTCTAATTCATTTCTACAGGGTTTTCGTCCAGTCATTCTAAAATGAATAAATCCTGACAGATCGTGCAGTGAACAGTGAGTTGTGGTGGACGTCTCTGAAACATGTTAAAGACTTTACAAAACAAGTGAGTACTTCACCAAAGGAGACTTGTGTGTTTATGAAGGGACGTGTTTATGTCTCAATGCTAACGCTAATGCATAACAATTTAAAAGTAAACAACCCAACTGCCACCTTGTGCACAGAGTCAATTACACTGGTTTAAACCAGACGCACTGTTGTACTGTTACTATGAAAAGGTGTGGATTATCAATTCTGCAGTTTTGAACAAGAAGTCAATGAACCTGTTATTAGGCTTTTTAGGCCAATATTGCACAATGTATACAATGTATAAACAATAATGTATAAAATAATCATCTTAGTTCAATGACAAATACCAGGATAAAAAATATAATATGTATTGTTAAGATAATATAATGTCCCTGTGTGTCCATGAGGTCTTATTCTGTGTAAAAGAGGTAGTTTAGACCTCTACAAACATGTTCCGAACTACATGAGAGTCTTGTATTAATTTAGCAGTTCAGATTTCAGTTTTCTCTCAAATGTTAATGCACCAGGATGAGTTTTAAATGTGCACTTTTGATTAAAAACCTTTCAGCCGTTGCACATAGACGAATTTGCAAATACCTCGGACACAGCTCTGATGATCCTCCAGTCCTCGCGGGCCATCCCTGGAGGAGTGACTGCCATCTTAGTGTGCTGGCTCCGCCCCTCCGTGTTCACATAGGTGGCATTCTTCTCCGTATATGCCGCACCAGGAAGAATTATGTCAGCCATCGGCGCTCCAACGTCGCCATGGTGACCTGAGAGAGGGACGGAAGATATTAGACTTGTGTCGTTTATGATGGGAATGTTTCCAAACACTGTGGTAGAAGTAATAACAATAGTATTATTAATGGTAGCAGAAGCAGTAGAATTACCCTGGTACACAACGAGGCAGCCCTTGGGCAGGTCGGCACGACTCACACAGCCTCCATCTGCTCCCAACAGGAACAGCACCTGAGGAGGGTTCTGTCGGATCAGGTCTACTCCAGGTCTGAAGCCGAGGTCCAGAGCAGCCACCTGACTCGCCACTCTGAGGAAATACACAAGAAACTACTGCATAAAAGAAGTTTAAAACCAGAGGAGAGGAAATGGGAAAAGTCTGGATTTAATGTGTTTACTATGTTTTTATCTGGGCTTCATCTAGACTAGATCATCCATTTTATGTTTTCTGTTGAATGAAAACATAATATTGCAATAAAACAATAATTTACTTCTGGGTCAAGGCTACAAAGCTGCCCAGAGCAATGTCATTCCGAGCATCATCACAACAAAGGGCTGCGGTGCCGGATTCACTTCACAGCGGCATTTTATAGAAATGAGCAGCAGATAGGAAGAACAGTTTTACATTAGGTAACTGCCACGTCTAGAGGGATCACTGGGGTGAGTCCCATTTCTGATGTCGAGTCTTCTCAACACCTCTAAAAAGGCGAGAAAGGCAGAGGTTTCTATTTGCAGCTCTCTTCCAGTCGGGATTTATAGCTGAGGAATTTAGGAGATGAAGCTTTGAAGTTTGTGAAATACGATTTGATCTCCAATATTATTTGTGTGTAGTGGTAACGGGAGACAGAATACATTTTCCCTTCATCTGTAGCGTTGTTACCTGTGCAGGACGTTGAGCACCTTCCAGCCCTGCTCCACTCCGCTGCTGGCCCGCGCATTCTGAGCGATGGTGGACACCATGCTCAAAATGGCCGCTCCGTCTTCCCTTTGAAGAGCTGAGCTGCCCACCACCACCATGGGGCGCTTGGCTGAAGACAGGACCTGCAATGAATAAATCAACATAAGGAAAAGAAAACTCAGAAAGAGAATCTATCTAGAATCCAGCTCCTGACCTGACAGAATGGGTGCGTGCCGTTGGCCAGCTCCTTCAGCACTGCTGTCTCCTCCCCCAAGTGATCATACGAGTAACTCAAGTCCACATTGTGTCCGACCATCGCCACCTGGAGCTCATTATGAAGCCAACTAAAATTTAAAAAAGGAGGAATATTAGCGTCTAATATTATCAGTTTCTATATTTGCTGTCCCTCTTCTGGCTCTGATCCTGGTTACCTCTTTCTGATTCTTGCGTTGAAAAGTGGGGCTTCATATCTTGGGTTGGTCCCAACGAGCAGAAGAAGGTCGCTCTCTTCTATCCCAGCGATAGTGCTGTTCAGAAGGTAGTTTGAACGCAAGTCAGTGCTGTAAAGAGAAAGAAAATAGTTAAGACAGGATAACCATTCTACCACAATAACACAAAAGTTCACTCTATACTCTAACCCAAAACCTGCCACAGTCACACTCGTACCCAGCTCCTGCTGTGGGGAACACTTCCTCTGTGCACAGGTTCTCCGAGTCCAGTCGGTTGAGCAGATCTTTGAGGGAAACCAAAGCCTCGGCGTCGGCCATTCCTCCGGCAATGGCAGCAACCTGACTGCCCTGCACGCCCTGGAGCTGAGCACAAAACACAACACAAGTTCACTTCAGGATATTTACAGAACATATAATGTCATAGTGTAATAATGTCCTCATTCTTAAAGGTCCCATAACATGCAAAATCGACTTTTCAGAGGTTTTAACCTTCCTACAGTGCTATTTGGGCCTCGTATGTGTGCCCAAAGTGGTTTTTTGATTGATTCCCGCATGCTTTCGCTAGAGAACTGTCTTTTTTGTCCCCCTCGGCTGAGCAGGCAGACGGGGGCTCATCCCATGGATGACGCGGCTTCCCATGGATGACGCGGTGTTTAAGCCACGCCTCCGGGAAGCGCAGTCGCAGAATAAAACAGCTACTGCTAATGCTACACAGTAATTACACGATGGATACGACAGATCGAAGAGTTAGCTTGGTATTTACCAAACGGCAACGTCCGCCGTCGAGGTACTGGAGCACGTCAAACTCCAGGTCAGATCCAGGACGTAGGACTCAGCACGACGCACCGTCAGGACGGATAAAATGTTTATTCCCGTGTTTGTGTATCGCTGTTTACCGGAGTACACGGCGCATGCGCACTATCTCCGCTCTAGGCTTCGGCACGAGTTGGGCGGGGGAGGCGCGCGAGTTGGGCGGGGGAGGCAGCCTGCTCTCTGTTTGGGGGGGTCAGATCTCAGAGTGATTGCAAGGAGGGGGCCAGTCCAAGAAATGGGTGTTTTTTGGAAACTGTTATGTTATGGATATTGCACAACGCAAAGATTTATCAACAAAGCCCTTAGAATAGACTGTGTAAAGGGCAAAATAGCAGATTATGGGACCTTTAAGGATGCATTTGGATTACTCTAGCAGTTTAGAATGTGGTCTTTTCTGAAATGTTAATGCTCCTGGACTGATTCAAAAGTTACTTATTAGCAAAAGCCAAATTTCATTACAATTAATCATCATACAATCCAGCCACAAAAAGTAAAATAAATAATAATTGCCAATAGACGCACAGCTCCTGCGACTCTGGTGAGCGCGTCCTCCCATGTGGTCGGAGTCAGCTGTCCTGACTCGTCCTTCACCATGGGCTGGGTCAGACGCTGTCTCTTCAGACCATCGTACGCAAACCTGGAGAACAATAAACATCATGACAACAACAACATGTGGTCTAGTCCCTCCAGCCTAGCCCAACTCAGTCTAATACTTGGTTCAGTCCCAGGTATACTTGCTGATCAAGCCCTGGCCTGTACCTGGTTTTGTCAGAGATCCACTCCTCGTTGATTTCTTCGTTGAGTCTTGGTAGGACCCTCATGACCTCTCCTCCTCTGGTGCTCACGATGATGTTTGAGCCCAAAGCGTCCAGAACATCAATCGATTCGGTTTTCCTTCAAAATAACAGCATGAACTATTAAGACGAAATTTGATTATTACATTATTTTCCTCAATTTAAAATTTTTAGCACTAAGCCTTAAACCTTCCAACATTAACTTGATCATCTAGGTTTGTAAACCAGAGGGTGGGAGGGCATCTGAGACAAAGGGGTTGTACCTCGTTTCCCAGGGCCGGGCAGTGAAGGCGTAGGGTTTGGATGTTAGCGCCCCCACTGGACACACATCGATGACGTTGCCAGATAACTCTGACATAAACATCTTCTCAACATAGGTCCCAATCTGGAGGTTGTTCCCGCGGCCTGTGGTGCCCAGGTCCTCAACGCCCGCAATCTCACTCGCAAAACTGAACAAATCAAAACATATTCCTCATGGGGTCAATGTGTTATTCTCGCTTGATAAATTAAAAATGAACTACTTCAGTTGTATGGCAAACTAAACTTCAAACTCAGTTGTATGTCAAACTAAACTTCAAACTCAGTTGTATGTCAAACTAAACATGTTAAACTATATTAAAAATATAGTTTAACATGCTAAACATGTTAAGCTATATTAAAAATATAGTTTAACATGCTTAGTTTGACATACAACTGAAGTAGTTTCATACGATTAGGGTTATTAAAGCTAAAACAAAATATACAGAGAGAATTTGTTTTGTTTAGTCCCATTAGTAATTATAGTAGCAGACTAACCGCCCGTCAGATTTATGTAATTTTGTTGTATTTACATACAGGTGTACTGAAGTCCAAAAACGTACCTTAGGGGTAATTCTGTTTTGGCGTTTGATTAAATCAGCAGTTTTTGAGTTCAAACTTTCTTTGCAAATGACCTGTTAGAGTCTGTTTGTACTCCGGATAACGTTAAACAATGATATGCAAAGTCTCCTGTTCTATAGTCCGGTCCTCTGTCTCGTTCCCGGTCAGTGGTGGAAAGTAACAAAGTAAAGATACTGTGCTTAAGTACATTTTTTAGCAATCTGTACTTTACTTAAGTACATTTTACAATAGACACTTTTTACTTTTACTTCACTACATTTCAGAGCATGTATCTGTACTTTCTACTCTACTACATTATTAAACTGGACTGAAAAGTAAAAGTATATTTTCTTAAGACCTGTTGGATGAGGAGTTTATTTTTTTTTTATCTTTTATTTTCTAGTTCCCTTTGAGCAAACAAATAGCCTCTATAGAAAAATAACCTGAAAAGTTACCTATAATGACCAAATCTCGACAAAATAAATTAAATTAAAATTACAATTTGATGCTTTAATAGTTCTTCTTTAATTACTTAAGTATTTTTTAGCCTGGTTGAGTTCTCACCGGACACAGCGAGTACACTGGATGCAACGAGTCATGATGGTTTTGATTAAAGGCCCGATGTTTTTGTCCTCCACGGCTCTTTTTCCTTCAGTGAAACGGCTGCGATCTGAGCCAAACTGCATCGACTGGTCCTGAAGGAAAACGCAGAAAAACCTCAGGGACAAAGTACAGATAACAATTCCATGTTGGGGCTTTTTCATTTATTTATTTTTTTGTAATTGTTTTTAGAAGAATTTGTTTTATGTGAGTGTTTAAACCGTAAATGTATGTGAATCTTGGCCAGGAAAGGGTTAAATAAAGGTTAAATAAATAAAAAATAAATAAGTAAATACAAATTTAAAGTTAAATATAAAAGAAAATGTCTGGTGAAGCTTTAGCTTTACCTGCAGGTCACACTCTCCTCCCTGGTCACAGATGGGGCAGTCCAAAGGGTGGTTGGCCAGAAGAAACTCCATCACTCCCTCTCTGAAAACAATTTACAGTTCATAAAAGAAATATGGTCATCCGTTTTACAATCTTCAGAGTTTCACAGTTCATACCTAGCTTTGCGCGTTTTTTCTGAATTTGTGAGAATGTTCCAGCCCTTCATAACTGGCATCGCACACGCTGCAACTGGCTGCAGAAGCACAATGTAATTACAAGAAATATATATTTCACCTATTTATAATCTAATTCTCAAATAAATAGTACATGCACAGAATTAAGAACTTACCTTTGGTGCCTTCTCGATCTCGACCAAACACATGCGACAGTTTCCGGCCACAGACAAACGCTCATGGTAACAGAACCTGGGGATCTGTATTCCTGCTTTTTCACACGCCTGACCAAAAAAAAAAAAAAAAAGGGATGAAAATGAGGGCTGGGCGATACAAGAAAAGAGTAAATCAAATTTTTTCCTCATATTGATCAATCCCCATTTTCAATTGGATTTTTATTTTTGCATTATTAAAAATAAACACAAATGACTTTCAATGTCAATTTCTCAATAATAAATGATACATACTTTTAATCAGTGCCATTTAACAGAAGAAATAGCTTAACCACCTTAAACACCTTTTTTCATTGGCAGAAGATTGGCTGTGGACCTCTATATTAAAAAGCCCCAAGCATGTCAATGACTGCAAATGACTGAATCTCAATTAAGTGCACAGCCCTATGAATATTATTATTGCATCTTTAACAACAGTGTACTATTTAATAAAATCCACTTCTCACCTGCAGCACTGTGGTCCCTGGCTCCACCTCCACAGGTTTCCCATCTACAAAGACCTCCACCAGAGAACTGGCCGCTCGCACTGTCGTACGCACTGGACAAGAAAAATAAGGGTTGATATTTAGGTCAAATAACTCAAGGCAGTGCATTGCTAACAATCATGATAATTAAATGGTTCTTAATTTAAAAAAATTGGGCTCCTTGTCAGAGGTCACATTGGACAAACACAGAGGCACTCACCGGAGCTGGACGGAGCCTGGCTGGTCTTAGCAGCTCCAGCCAGAGCTCGGCCCATGGTCGGCAGGCGCAACATGACGCTGTCAAGGCACAAAGTACCAGAGCGTTAGAAATAATACTACAAAATAATAGCTAAAACATAGGAAGGACATACCAAGACTAAAGCAACTTACTATATCATCCACAGTAGGGATGCAAGTTACACTGCCGTCCAAAAAAAAAGTCATCACAGAAAATTCAGTTTAATATTTAACTGGATCAGACTCATACCTATTTGCTTAGTTGAATCCTGGGTTTGGACAGGCAACGTACATCACAATTGAATGAAATCGTAATTTAAATGTTTAAATGTGAATGGCCTGTGGATAGATGTTTTACCCAATTTGACTCAACTGAAAAATCGCACTTAGATCTCTTACCCATAATTCAGCACAATACACACTATAAAGGCAAGAGCTATAGGTTGACAATATTAAGTAATTTGAACATGTGGGTTTCTAGCACCACTCATTCATATTTGATTTAGTTTGTCATTTCATTTGTCTCCATCCCATACCAGACTGCGTGCATTATTTTATCTTACAGCTACTCGTAATGTAGTAGTTGTTTTCCCAAAAGTTTTTTTTCTCTCTTCTTTGAATAATTCCTTGAACCACTACTTCAACTTCAGTCCTTCTGAAGTATTTTAAAATAACAGTACTTTAACAGTTTTGCTACACTGCTCACCTTTGATCATTAGCCAAATGCTGATGAATTTATGTCTACAAATCTACAAATAACAAGTGCACCCATTTAACCACCAATGCTAACAACACCCAGAACGACTTGCGTACAAGCCATAGACCGTACATATCAGATATATGTACAGTCTATGGTACAAGCCTAGTGACACGGTCACCCCAGCAGAGATGAAGACAAGTGCAATTTGATTACAATAAGAAGAAAACACATGACATAAGCTTAATCCAAACTATTATCTTGAGTACAGTTCAGAAGAAGTCTCCGCTGCGTAACATTTGGCAGCAGCGTTAGCACCGGGGCTAGTCAAGGACACGGGCATGGACGAGGTTTGGTAAGAGGGTTATCGGAGATAAAGTCCCGCAAACATCTCTTAAACATGACCTTAAGAGCAAGACGTTCCCGGTTACACACGAGTGATGTAGTACAGTGTTTTCAGAGCCTTACCTGTCGCTATTTGGCCTTCTGGACCAGAACAGCTACGGATTATTTCAGATAAACACCACAGACTGCGCAGGACACGCAGCGGAAGTGACGGGAGTAGGGAGATCACTGTGAGAGTGAGAGAGCGCCCTCTAGTGGCGGAGTCAGTACTTGTGTGAAAAAATAACAATAACGAGTTGTTCTAATGTTCTAATTTCTAACCATATATTTCTTCTCATTTAGGTCTAAATTAGGCGTAGCCGGACAACAAGCAATTCTAAAGTGTTGGTTACTTGATGTTATTGTCACACAAATTGTATGCTTACATTGTATCCAACGGCATCCTTATTTTACTCTGTTAAAGCACAAATTTAAAGTTCAACAATAGAAAAAGGGTAACGCCTGATGCACACCGACTCCGGTCCGGCTCCGGTTCGGGACCCGCGCGGGTCCCGTGCGGGTCCCGTGCGGGTCCCGCAAGACTTAGAAAGTGCTTAAAATCAATGCGCCCTGTCACACCGACCTCGGAGCTCTGCGGCCGCGGGTCCGGCAGCCGCGCGGGTCTCCGGAAAGAATCCGCAAGAAGTCTATTTTTGCCGGACGCCGCAGCGGTCTGGTGCGGCTTTCATGTCATTTGACGAGTGCTCTCGCGCGAAACCACGTGAATCTACGTGGCTTTCGTCAAAAACGGACCGCAGTTAACCGGAGCTGGTGTGACAGGCGTCTGCAAGAGACCCGCGCGGGTCCCGGACCGCGACCGGACTGGACTCAGTGTACACTAGGCGTAATTGGGGTAATTCGTTGTAGAAATATGAGGCAGACATTACATGCAAATTATCACTTAACCAAAGTTGTTTTATGAGCTAAAATTTAAATTAGCTTGTAGCTTGACATATGTATTTTATGTTTTATTTCTGCAGGTCAAATATTTAAAAAAAAAATACTAATAATAATGAAACATTGTTAAATGCTTGGTAAAAGACACAAACACGACCAGTGATGTATAACATAATTTATATTTATTTTCTTTTGAACAAAATGTTCATAAATGTCTTGATCTTTACGTCCAAAAGGTCATGACTCGTGGGACGCTTCTTAGAAATAATTCTCCATGTGGTTTGTAGAAAAGAAAAGAAAGTAAATAGCAAACTAAAGCCTTTCTATGTGACGATGTGACACTTTATCTGAATATTTTCACTACAGAATCCTTTTAATTTAAATAGAGCTCTTCATCTTTTAACATCCAGCGTAGTCCTACTCTTCACACACTGCGGCACACAAAGAAATGGGCCTAAAATTAAAAATAAAAACTTAAAACGTGGACACAGAGGGACAGGGACCGCAGCTCATTTTTAACACTAAACAAAAGGGCAAAGCTGCTGCTGGTGTTGGGACAAAGTTCACACCCTGTTCAGGAGGAAATCTGTTTTTTTACTTTGTGTTTTTACATTCACAATACATATTTGATCAACAAATCATTCTCTTAATCCTCATATCAGATCAGATCAGCAGTCCTTAATACAAACGTTTCCATTATCCAGGTAGCTGTTATACCTTGTTATAGTTAGAAAATCAGGCCTGTAAGACATAACCTTGAAAATTCTGTATTAAAAACATAAGTCATTTGTAAAGTAGATCAAGCTCAAATGTGGAATGGGGAAAATTACTGAAAGCGGCAATTAAATTAAATCTTTCAAATTCAAAAATCATTCAATTTAAGTAATTTAATCTATAAGGGTTTTTAAATGCAAATTTAATTCATCATACCTATAGTTGTGGGCATGCATGAATACTAAATTTCTATAATAATATTGGCAGGGCAAATGTTACTGTTGAGCTTATTGCGGGCACTTATTTTGTCACAACACCAGCTGAAGTTTAGGTGGCATACAAGTGTATTCTTCTGCATGGATCTATATGTCATAGATCTTCACTTCGATAGAACTTCACTTCTACATCATTCTATAAAAACTATAAAGCTGTATGTTTCCATCTTTTTCTTATTAAAAAACCCTGAAGGCTCACTCATCTCTTTTCAATCACAATAACTTACATCGACATGTTGTCAGTCGTTAAATTTGACATTTTTCATCACGTTTTATCATAACCTTTTCTTCTTTAGATATATTTTTATGCTATAATTTTTTGCTTTTGTCCCAATGTGGCAAGTTTTCAGTTTCTCACAACTTCTAAAACAGATTAGTTTAGCATCATTAATTCAAACTTTAGGATAACTTAATTTTCTTAAGTAGCACATGATTTTAAGGTTTTTATTTGAATTGTTAAAAAAAGAAAAAAGAAAAAAAAAGGAGAGAGAAAAAACAAAACAAAAAAATTGCATCAAAGATAGATTAAATAGAGGTGAACGCTGAGCTTGCCTGGTTTGAACCTGTCCCATTGAAATAATTAAAAGTGTCGACACATTCAAATACATAAAGTACATAATCTTCTCCATAAGACAGACAAAAGACATGAGCCTGTTTCTCTATGATATGTTATGGCACCAGCAGCAAAAATATCTCAAATAAAACAAAATTTCGCATCCATTTTCGTTCTGAGATGTAGCCAGAGTCCGTGATAAAAGGAGGGCTAGAAAACATGGTGTGGATACGAAAGAACAGGAGTCTTTGAGAGTCCGAGATCTACCAACCAAAACGCACCAAGGAGACAGAGTTTGCGAGGAAAGATTCAAGATTTGTGGAAATTTGATATAAAAAACTTTGGAGGAGCCAACAGGAGCAACGACAAGATATACTTAACTGTGCCTCTGAAGTGTCCTCTGCATTTGACCCATTCTTCAGTGTTTCTGAGTTAAAACTGTCAGGGGTAATGAACCAGATCTGAGGCAGGACCCTGGTCAGGGTTTACCCTAAGACATTCTGGGTTCATATGTGCTATCTCTATTTGTAATTTGCTTCCAAAGTCGTCTTTTTATACTAATTATGAATTTATAAATGTTAGCGTGTCAAGCTAAAATAGTAGGACTAATGTGTTGCCGTTTGACCTTGATCTCTCAGTTTGGTGAGATGGTGCAGTAATTAAGTTCTGGGTTGGATTCCCATAATAGGGGAGTTCTTTCTGTGTGGAGTTAGCATGTTCTACCAATGTCTGTCCTACTTAACGTCAAACAAAAGTGTATTCTGAAAGTAATCAGTGAAATGAACCTTTATCTCCCAATGTATTGATTATTTTGTTCTATTAGCCCTGTTTACGCCTCACGCTCCTGTCAGCTCCTCTAAACCATCACCGAGCCACAACCCCTCTCCCCCTCGTCCACAGAACCCTGCCCCTGTCCCCTCTGTTACTCTGCGTCCTCAGCGTCCTCCTCTTCTGGATGTGTCCAGAACATTTTAACGTTTGATTTTTTTCTGTAAAATGGGTGCAGAGTTCAGTCCTCGTTCGAAGAGCCCTCTTCTGACGCGGCCCACAGCGTTGCATTGTGGGAGAAGAGGATGACAGTGTGTAGGAGCACGAGGACCAGCAGGGGGCAGAGTTTGAGGCGGGGCGATGCGGAGCTCACCCACGCCCCCTGGTGCTGACAGGAGGCAGAAGCAGTCCTTTGTACTGTCCCGTGTGAGGAGGGGGAGGGGGGAGGAGGAGGGTCCCATCGGACGTCACAGCAGCGCGCCTCGCTGTCCGACATCAGCCCTGAGGAGACACAAAATATATCAACACAAAATCTCAAACGTTTGGCCTTTTAGTCAAGGTTTAATCTAGTTCATATTTGGCCCTGTTATAGTCCTGGTCTAATCCATATTTCTCTGTCTAGGAGCAATAAAGATTTTGGATTTGTTTATTTATGTATTTATTTTTGTCAGAGAGGTTGCATATCTGCGCCATCGGCCTCTCCAACCACTCAAGAACTAGATTCATATAGACAATGAGAATGAAATGTCTTTCCTGAGGACAGAACAACAGTCTGCAGTCTGCCACCCCACTGGTACTAACACCTGGTATTAACAACGGTCTTCCATTCAAGTTCTGACCAGGCCCAAGCCTTAGTTTAAGAAATCAGATGACAAGATCATTCGCATTTTTAGTCCTGGTTCAGTTCTCGTTTTATTCTGTTTAAGTCCTGGTTAAATCTTGGGCTATAGTCCTGGTCCAGTCTAAATCTAATCCTGATTGAGTACCTGTACAGATGAAGCTGGGACTGCCTCCGTGGATCAGGTCTTCGTTGTCGGGGAGGATGAAGGGGCAGCTCTGTTGGACCTGGAGGCAGCTGTGGCCACAAGGTACAGTTTGACCACACGACGGGGAGGTGTCCGGAAAGAACTGCGCACACAGCCACCACTTGTACGCCATCTGGTGGATACACACAGGAAACACAACATTAGATTTAGTAATGTGCCTGTTTTAATGTTGTTCCCTCTTCAAAAACATCCCTGGAGTTGTGTTTCATTTCATTCACACATGTTTCAGTGATCTTGCTAATTTAGTCTCCTTCTGCAGAACTCACAACACTCTGTTCCACCTTGTGACATCATCAAGTGATGATTCAAAAGTGCCCCTCTGTGTTTTTAAACGTTCATTCACTTTCTCCAGACTCATTCCAATCATTTCATCATTTAATAGTATAGCAAAGAAAAAACTTTTTAAAATGTATTTCCACAAGTGCCAGCAAAGAAAAGTGTCAACCTTCCAAATATCACCAGCTCTAAACCAGGTCTATAACAGGACCACACCAGGTACCCAGTTATGTCCTTGTTTTTTCCTAGTAGTCTTGCTTTAGTACTGGTTTAGTTCTGGTTTAGCCCTGGTCCTGGTTTAGTCCCATTCAAATCAGATGCACTGAGAACAAACTGGATGACACATGGGCACACAGACAAATATCACTAAAGTTTTCAATATTGAACCAATGATAATGTCTGGGGAAGCCCTTCAGTATCACTATAACGATATATCACCCACCCCTGATAAATATACCATATACAAATATACCCCGACAGGGATTACATTTAGACTATACCAGGGCTAAACAAGGGCTAAAAAATACTCTTGTTTTCGTAGTTCCAAAAAAGGACAAACTAAACAAACACAAAAAGTAAAGAGGAGTCAGTGTAACATCAGCTTGATCATCAACACTGATTTAGACACATTTTAACAATGTGAACAAACTAAGGCATAAAGTAATATCAGATTTTTGAGTGTCTACATTTTCCCCCTCTCTCCTCCCTTTCCTCTGTCTGAGGCAGCTTACACTGAGCCGACAGGGGCACTGAAGCAAACAGGGCTTTCCCTAAACCTCTCCCTCCATCTCTCTCCTCACTGGGAGAAGGAGACGGGCAGAGGTGGGTAACCAAAAAATTGTAAGTAAGAATGTTACTTAGAAATAATATTTCTAGAGTAATACAAAAGTATTTTAGGAAACTACTACTCAACTGAAAATTGTCTGGATGTAGTAATATTTGATTTGGTGATTGTAATTGGAAGGATAAAACATTAACAAATGAACAGTGAGTTAGTTAGAATACTCATTTCAAACCTGCACAATTAATATTGTCGGCATAAAACTTTTGTCACTTGTAGATTTACTGATAGTGGGAAGAGGTTTTACTCCAGAGTACTGTTGCACTGCCAGATATATTACTCATGTAAAAGTATGGCATATGAAAACTACAATATCATTCATTAGAAGAACAATTTCTTTAATAGATGCAATACATGTAACTGAGCAAGTTTGAGTACTGTATTTGAGTACTGCCCATCTCTGGAGACAGGATAACCACTCTGCTACAGTGACACACAAGTCTAAATAAAGCTTATGACTCATGTATGATCATTAGCACCACTCGCTACAGCTAATGTCGCTAACACACCTGAGGAGGTATTTATATCTGTGTACATCACTCCTACTTTTGTGCATCACGTTTGGTGGTTTGAAAGATGCACTTGGTCCTTTCACCACTAGATGTCACCAAAAGCCTATCTTCTACCTGATTTAGACAGAGTTTATGAAGTGGTTAGGACCTGGGTTAGTTCTGTTTTGGTCCAGGTTTAACCCTCTCCCCAGTCCGATTCACTTCCTCACAAGAGACTGGGGCTTGGAGGGAGAGGTTCATGACTTGTTTGGTCGTTGTGAACCTCCAAGACCAGGACTGAAGCAGAACTTAACCAGGACCACAAGAGGGACTAATCAGGACCAAAGAAGGATAAGATCAGGATGAGACGAAATCAGGAATAAAACAGGCTTAAACCAGAGATCGTAGATTGACAGCCTACTCTTCATCATTCAGCCTCAGGGAAGCTGTGGCAAAGAGGCTCCACTGAGTCAGAACTGAATGAATATTGTTATTGTTAATGTGGACTCAGGCCCAGACACCATCTAACTAAAGCGGCTTAACATGAGACACCTTTCACCCACTTCACCAGCTCTCTGGACCAAAGTAGGACTAAAGCTGGACTAAAACAAGACTAAAGAAGGACTAAAACAGGACCAAAGCAGGACTAAAGAAGGACTAAAGCAGGACTCCAGCAAAACTACACCAGATCTCAGGATTAGAGCAGGATTTAACCATGACTAGTCTGGACTAGTTTGGTATGAAACAGGGACTAAACCAGGACTTATCAAGGTCTAAATTCCTCTCAATATTACTGCTACTACTACCACAATATGTTCACAAAACATGGATACTAGGTTGTTGTTTGCCATGCCTTCATTCCAGCACATTAGTTAATAACATCCTATGGCCCACAGATATTCCTCTATAATCCATATTCAGACAACAGCATCTCACAGTAATGAATATGAAAAACATACAAGAGCAGAGTCAGAGGAGCAGAGCCAGGAGAGCAGAGTCAGAGGAGCAGAATGCCAGAGGAGCAGAGTCAGAGGAGCAGAGTCAGAGGAGCAGAACGCCAGAGGAGCAGAGTCAGAGGAGCAGAACGCCAGAGGAGCAGAGTCAGAGGAGCAGAGTCAGAGGAGCAGAGTCAGAGGAGCAGAACCTGGGAGCAGAGCCAGAGGAGCAGACAGAGGGCAGAGTCCAGAGGAGCAGAGTCAGAGGAGCAGAGGGAGCAGCCAGAGGAGCAGAGTCAGAGGAGCAGAACGCCAGAGGAGCAGAGTCAGAGGAGCAGAGTCAGAGGAGCAGAGCCAGAGGAGCAGAGTCAGAGGAGCAGAGTCAGAGGAGCAGAATGCCAGAGGAGCAGAGCCAGAGGAGCAGAGTCAGAGGAGCAGAGTCAAAGGAGCACAACGCCAGAGGAGCACAACGCCAGAGGAGCAGAGCTAGAGGAGCAGAGTCAGAGGAGCAGAGTCAGAGGAGCAAAGCTAGGGGAGCAGAGCCAGGGGAGCAGAGTCAGAGGAGCAGAGTCAGAGGAGCAGAGTCAGAGGAGCAGAGTCAGAGGAGCAGAATGCCAGAGGAGCAGAATGCCAGAGGAGCAGAGCCAGAGGAGCAGAGTCAGAGGAGCAGAGCCAGAGGAGCAGAGTCAAAGGAGCACAACGCCAGAGGAGCAGAGTCAGAGGAGCAGAGCCAGAGGAGCAGAGTCAGAGGAGCAGAATGCCAGAGGAGCAGAATGCCAGAGGAGCAGAGCCAGAGGAGCAGAGTCAGAGGAGCAGAGCCAGAGGAGCAGAGTCAGAGGAGCAGAGCTAGGGGAGCAGAATGCCAGAAGAGCAGAGTCAGAGGAGCAGAGACAGAGGAGCAGAGCCAGAGGAGCAGAGCCAGAGGAGCAGAACCAGAGGAGCAGAACCCCAGAGGAGCAGAGCTAGGGGAGCAGAACCAGAGGAGCAGAATCAGAGGAGCAGAGCAAGAAGAGCAGAGCCAGAGGAGAAGAGCCAGAGGAGCAGAACGCCAGAGGAGAAGAGCCAGAGGAGAAGAGCCAGGGGAGCAGAGTCAAAGGAGCAGAGTCAGAGGAGCAGAGCTAGGGGAGCAGACTCAGAGGAGCAGAGGCAGAGGAGCAGAGTCAGAGGAGCAGAGGCAGAGGAGCAGAGTCAAGTCAGAGGAGCAGAAGAGGCAGAAGAGCAAACATCTTATAGTCAGAAGGCAGCTGAGGTTGGAAGCCTAGGAAGACCAAAGAGGAGAACTGTCGATGTAATTGAGGTGTATGATTAAATTTCACGGTTAAAAAAAAAATACAGATGATGGAGAGGCTGATTACAGTCTTTTACTGTTGATTGACTATTTTAGATTGGTGTAAAACGGTTAAACCTGGTAATGGGAATGGAAGTGTCACAGGCCAAATGGAAATATTAATATAGTCTGTTTAAGCCTTTAAAGACCAGGAGACTGTAAATCGCTTCTGAAAACTGAATAGTGAATCATAGTATTTTAGACTGAGTAAAAACATAAATTCTAAATAATGATAATGTCCACGCCAGGATTAAGACAAAAACATGTATAAATCAAGACTAAACCAGATCAAAAGCAAGATTAAATGAGGGAGAACCAGGACTAAAGCACGGTCAAAGCTGATTCAGGACTGAAACAGGACTTTAGCAGGATCAAAGCAGGGACTAAACGAGATCTAAACAAGGACTAAATGAGGGTAAACCAGAACTATACCAGGACTAAACAACACTATATCAGGCATAAACAAGAAAAAAGAGGGGTTAAACCAAGTCTGAACAAGACTCAACCTGGATTAAAGCAGGACTACAGAAAACCAGACTAAATATATCACTATATCCATAATCTCAGGGGCATAGTCATATTGCCTTTTGCCTCGCCGCTTATAGCTCCAGATTTTATTCCTTACATTTTAACACATTTTAGAATTTATTGTGATGCATAAATTAATCTACAGTAAACACTCCTGAGCCATATTAGTGCTAATCCGCTGCTATAAATAGTCCCTCACAAACATTTACCCAGGTTCAACAATGCATTCATTCGCTCATTTTCTACCGCTTGTTCCCTTTAGGGGTCGTGGGTGACTGGAGCCTATCCCAGTGACTTTGGGCCTTAGGCGGGGTACACCCGGGACAGGGGTAAACATGTCCTAGGGCTACAGGGTTCAACAATGCAAAGATTTAAAAATAGGCACTAGACACCTCTTCCGTATCCATCCTCTAAGCCTCAAGCTCTAACCTCAGCCTCTGTCTAACCATATTCGCACTTCCTCCTCAGTATCACATATTCACTGTCCCTCCTGTTACTCAGATTTCAGGTCCAGTGTGTGCCATTTGACCCAGACCTCCACAAATCAAAGGGCCACCTGTGGAGGCAGTGACCCAGGACAGGGGCCCCACAGCTGGGTAAAGAGCAGCGAGAGAGAGAGGCAGTTGCTGTGATGATGGGCTGGTGCAAGAGAGTTAGGATTTTACTGATCAGTCAGAGATGCTTTAGTTAAGTCTTGATACGGACATGATTTTGACATGTTTTTGTGTGTGTGTTTGTGTGTTTTTTCTGTTGTTCGTGTGATGTTGTTGTCCCATTCAAACCCTGATGCAGGCGCCATACTTGTGCACTCGCCAGTCAGTGGAGAGGCAGATGGCCCGTTTCCACACCTGGTTCTGAATCAGTCTGAGCCACTGCTGTATGTGTTTAGTGAATGAGAGAGAGAGAGAAGATCCTGCTTATGTGAATGAACCATTCAGCAGCGTGGACAGCTCCACTCCCCTCACAAAAACACAGGCAATAAGAGCTAAAAGATCATTCAACCACTGCCACAGGAAATATATCAGACTGAAGCACATTATGTTTAACCAGCACCTGAATCAAATAAATCACAAATTGCACTTCAGAACAATGGGCAGCTCAGTTCAAATTCAATGGAGCTACTACTACACTATTTCATTTAAATTACTAAATAAAATCACACTATGATCATTTCTACCACCGCTAGTTAACTACCTATGAGCTTAGGTTGTTAAATATGTGATTTTAAAATTTTAGTTTTCTGAAAGTATATATATATATATATATATATATATATATATATATATATATATATATATATATATATAAAGTATAAAAAATAGCTGTTTTACGGCCGGCTAAGTTGACATGAAACAAGAAACATACATTTTTTGTCGATATCAGTACAAAGCTTGGCCAGCAGTTCTAGTTCATCCATATTATGATACTGACATATCAGAACCACGGATAGGCCCTATAAATAAAGATGACAATCAGTCTAGGAAAATACACATTTCAGAATCATGGACACCTACGAGGTTTATTTAACTACTTTGAACAAGATGTCACAGACCATGGAAAAGTTCTAATTGAAATGAATTTGAATTAAAGTAGGATACTTTAAATTCAGGACCATTGATAGCTCTACTCTGCGTTGATCTTACAATAAAAACCTCATGCAAACTAAACCAGTGGAATACACTCACATTAGAGCCTTGGAAATCCCCTCTTTTTAAACAGTGATGCCCCATTAACCAGAGAAAATCAGGCCTCAGCACCACGGACAGCTCTATCGACTTTAGAAAGAGCTTTATTCAACAGGAAAAAGCTGGGGATTCCTCAATTTACAGCTTTCAATTTCCACAACATGGACAATATAGAATCATGGACAGCCCCCTCCTCTGCTCAAGTGAACTAAGGACTACACCTGGATTAGACCAGGTCTACACTAGGTTTAAATCTGTGACTATAATGAAGAGAAACAATGGCACAGATAAGACTAAACCAAGGAATACTTCAGAACTATGATAGACTGATCCAGGACTAAACCAGGAGAAAATCAGGACTAAACCAGGAATTTAATCAGGAATAAAGCAGGGGCACAAAATCATGGTTCAATTTGGTGACATAAGTGGAATATACAGCGGACTGAATCCAGACTAATATAGAACTAACCCTGGACCAAACCATATATAAATAAAGATTAAACCCTCCTAAACGATTTGATAAATTTGGACTGAACAGGACTAAACCATGACAAACCCAGGTCCAAACCATGACAAACCCTGGTCGAACTCAATCCATTCCCTGCCTGTGAACCACATTAGCGCTCCTTGGTGCTCATAAGCAGGTCAATAGGGCTAAATGAATGCACATACACAGCTTCATCCTCCCTCCTCTGGCTCTTTCCAGTACATTAAGTCAGGAAAGCCCTCTCGAAGTGAAGAGGCCGACCATCGTCTGCTCCTGTCCCCGTGCTGAGTGTGTTTGAACAAGAGGACAGAGGCTTCACGCACCATTTCAGCAGGTAAACCACCCAAGAGTACATCTAACTGTTTTATATGAAAGGACGTGTTACAAACCAGGGTCAAAATTAAGATACAAACAATATAGCTCAGGAATACACCAGGGCTAAACCAGGACTACCCCAGGACCACACTAAACTCAATTTTTTTTAATGGTCATGAAACACACCAGAACACAGCCAGGCCTGTCCTTTTGAAATTATTTTTATACATAATCATTTTTCAATCTACAATTAATTTCTTTGCATAAGACTGTGACTTTATTGGTGAAAATGCAACAAAATAGTAATAACTGTGCTGTAAGAACTAACTTATTTCTCTAAAAGGTTTTGGCCACATACAATTAAAACAAAACTATCAAGGTTAAAACAGATTTGATGACAAACTGGGATCTGGACTTATCCACTTATATGCCTGCTCTGGTTAGTCCTGATTTTGTTCTTGAGTATTTCCAGTCTAGTCACTTGCTTTAGAACAGATATAGTTATAGTGAACAGAACTTTTTAAGTCTGGTATATTCTGCTCTCTATTAGGTTCTTTGTTTACTCACTATCTAAACTTTTTTTTTTTTTTTTTAAGATGTCAGCCTCACAGCATTATTTTGAACTCACGCCAGAGTCTTGGAAAACCCCTTATTTTTCAACAAATTCAAATTTAATAGAGACATTTAGACATTCAAGTACCATGGACAGCTCCCATACTCACTAAGTTGGCAGAACCAACCAAGACTAAATCTGGTAATCATAGTTCTGTTTTGTACCGATACATCTTATTTTAGACCTGGTTTACATTTAGATTTGTAGTTTAGATTTAGTCCTGTTAGCCCACCTGTCAGTCCTGGTTTAGTTTACTTTAGTGCTTGTTTTTCATCTGTACCCTGTATTCAGTCACTCTTAATGCATTTGTACTATGTGTGTGGCTACATTTGAGGCTAAGGAAGTGCGTGCTATAGGCTAGCTGTGGCTCCTGTGAGTGCATCTTGTAATGAGGTCTGCACCCAACTGGAGATGAATGAACGCGTTTCCATGGAGACGCAGCAACGAGGAAGAGGAGGGAATTAGCATACGGGGACGCACAGTCACCAGCTAACAGGGAAAATTGGACTGGTACCTTAGATGTTGATAGAACCAGCTCGAGTCCAACTAAAACCACCTATGGTTCAGCCAAAACCTGTTTAAGACCAAGAACCCAACATGGGTCTAAAATATGGGGTATAGCAAGGACTAAACCAGGACAAGATCAGGTCTCAAAGCAGATCCAGAGTGGACCAGGACAAAACGAAGAAATAAAATATGGGTTAACCATGTCTAAACCAGGACTAGTTAGTTTAGGGTTTGGCAGTGCAGTGGCGAAGTTGTTAACGCGCTAACTTCACTGATGGTCTCGGGTTCAATTCCAAGGACTGTTTAGGGATCTTTCCGAGTTCTGGTTCTCTCCTGAACCTTAAACATTCACACTAACCCTCCAAAAGATACTCCTGACAAGTACCCTTGCTTCAATCTGGTAGGCTGCTCTTGACAGTTTAACCCCAATGAAGGACACTGAGATGGAGCCTGGTCTAACCCAAGGACTGGGACAAGACCTTGAGCTATGACGCTGACAGATCTATCCCTGGACTAAATCAGGTCCAGTCCTGAAATAAACCAGGATTTCCCCCACACTGTTGTCATACGGGTCAGGTATCCGTTACCTTGCACTGGTCCATGCACGTGCGCACGGAGTACGGCCCCGGTTCGTACTTGAGCGCGAGCACCTCAAACTCCTCGTACTTCTCCAACGCGTGCAGATCGTAGCGCTGGTACGCCGCGACGCACGCGCTGCACGTGCCGTCAGGGCCGTCGTGCAGTGCGTCCAGGCTGCAGTTGAGGCGGTCCGGACGCGACGCGCCGCGGAGCAGGTCCAGCAGCGAGTACGAGCTACAAAACGACAGGTACAGGCTGCTGATATTTACATCCCACGAGCCGCCGCGGCCATTCCGCTCCGAAATGTTCCCGCACAAATGGTCCACATCCGCGAAAGTGAAGGAGTTACTGGAGAGAGAGTCCTCCGCCTCCTCGTACCTGTCCCGGAGGCTGTCGCACAGCGGTGTGGAGGAGTTGTCTAAAAAAACTGCCCGTGTGCGCTCGGGGTACAGTGGGGCGACGGGGGACGGGGCCAACTTCTCCGGCGCCAGTTTGGCCTCAGCGCGGAACCACAGGTGGTCAGAGAGCAGCGCGAGCAGCAGCGCCAGGGAAGCCCAGGACAGTCGGCATCTCTCGGTCAGCGCACAGGGCTGCGGGTCGGGTAGCAGGCGCGGGGGCTCTATCCAGATTGGGAAGCCGTCGACATCTTCTTGCTGCCAACACGTCCCGGCACCCTGGGTCATATTTTGGGAACGGGCCGACTCCACCGCGGGGGCTCCTCTGCCGCAACAGTCATTGACGTGGGGTGGCGTACGGGGTTGACGCGTAAAGGCCTATTGTTCCTTCGCGTTCAGCGGCGATTCCCGTTCAGCGGAGCGTGGGCCGCATCCTCCAGCCCCGATCCCATGGCCGAGCGCTGGGGCCCGCCTCTGCGCAGCCTCGTCGCCGTTTTTAGCAGCCCTCTGAGCGGCCGCACACGGTGGCAGTGCTAGCGCTCTGTCCCCCCGCGGCCTGGTGCATGGCGCTGGGTCGCGGTCTGCCGCTTGCTCTGCCGCTCGCTCGCCGCTCGGTTGTGCGCGTCTTCAGCAGCTCGCGATGTTCATCGCTGCCGTTCTCCAGTCGCCGCCATGTTCGCCACAGACGCGGTGGATGGAGGATGTGGAGGATGCGAGCGGCGGAAAGTGGGCGAAAAACACACCACCGCGCATCCGGTTTGGACCTTTACAATAAAGCGTCAGGATGAGGCATAGAAACAGAAACGGCGGAGTTCCGCGCATATTTACAGAGTTTCCTCTCGGGGCGTGCTGGGGACAGCAGTTTGTCTCCAAGAAAGATCAGGCGGTGATTAGAAGTTCCATTCATCACATGGCTATACTTTTAACTTATGGAGCATTTAGCCGTATACTGTTTTTAGGCCTAAATGTTGCATGCATGGCCAGTCAATTGTACGCCTATAAAATAACCGGTGGTGTTCATGATCTTTACAGCATTTGAATGTGGAAATGTCTTTAATATTTTTCTTGATAGGCCTAATAAATTGTCTAAATAAGTAATAATGATTAAAAAAAATAATGTTAATAGCAATAATAATCATATGATCTAAAAAACAACAAATTACATTTATTTATGAAAATGTATGAGACTGAAGGGACACTGCACATTTATCAACATTAATTGTTTCGAGTTAGCCGATTAGCGCTAATTTGCATCGGTAGTCCCTTTACCAGATGTGAAAAAGAAATCATAAAAGTGAACTGTGTAGTGTATACGTATTTCCATATAAACAATATCAAATATAGATAATAAAATTGCAAAAACAAACAATTAGCCTATGCAACCGTGCTCACAAATCTATGTTTCCACACGCCATATTTGGCATTCTTTTAAAAAATCAGATTTATTTATTTCCTTTTGAGTTAGTTTCGGTTTTTTGTGAAAGAAGGAACTCATTGTTTAAAATGTGACCAGGAAAGCGCTTTGATAATAACAGGACCAAACCAGGACCTATATCCTCACTTTGTGAAAGACACTTCTTAGTTATAGGATAAATTCAAACGACATTTACTCCTCTGGCAGCGCCCCCTGGAGACACTGCAGTGCGCCTGTAGGCATCTTCTGAAGGTTACATCTAGTCCCACTGCTCCACACAAAAAAAATCTAAACATGGATTCATCAGAGTTCAATACAACCCTTACCATTACTACAACTACTAGTCTGATTGCTCCTGTTTGTTCCATCAAACTGAGAAAAAAAACCCACAAACATTATTTATTTGTTGTATTATTAACAAGAACATGAAACTCATTGCAAACTCCAACCACAAAAACATGAAAATAATTTGAATTTGATAAACTGTTGAAAATACAGTATTTGTGTATTTAACCATATGTTGAAATAATAAAAAATGCATTTGTAAACACAAAATTATCTGTGCTATCAATTTTGAGAATTTGTACCATCAATTATATAGCTTAGAAATTTGAAATTTTGTAGATATATTTACATTAAGTTTTCTGATTTGTGATGGTAATATCAACATTAGAGGCAGATTTAGTTTTGCATATATTGACATAACCTAATATTTCCTTTAAAGAAGATAGTCATGGTCATCGAGCACAAACCCCGCATTGATGGACTCTGTGATCCAGGTTTCTCTTACAATTTTAAACTTCTTCCTGAACGTCCTCCTCAGCGTCCTCAACTGCAGGATCGTATCATCTGATTCCACTACCACATGTGTCACGCCCTCCTCTAACCTCCGCTCCACTCTTCCCCCGTGAAACTCAAACTCCAGCCCTCGAATGTCCAAACAAGTTCCTGTTTTTAGCTTCAGTGACTCTCCAATATCTTCAAAACAATCCATGTATGCGCTAAACGGTCTGAACATGCTTGTGGCTAAATCTTCCCATCCGTATCTTTCTTCTACTTGGGCAACGTCCAGTTCTGAATCAGTGGACGTGATTCTTGCAAACACTTCTTTAAGTTGTTCTACATCTGTATCGACGCTATAGCTGTCGCCGTATTGGTCGTACTGTTTGGCGAAGTACTCCCTAGTGGACGGAGACATGCTGATCATGTGACGTGGTTGCCATGGCACCATTTCCTTCCTGTCCAGACACTCGAGGAGCCAGGTTGCCCAGACGACGTCGTGCTTGTTGGAGGAGATGAGGTTTTTCACGCGCATGTTCTCGGCGCCAGCGAGGACACAGTAAGTGTCCGGGCCAGGGTTTTGAACCACTATGCCGCCACAACTGAGAAAAAGAAAATATTAAGATTAGTAGACCCTTCAATTCACTTTGTCATCTGAATGTTCAGTGCTCTAGAATGGAGGCTAAATTCAAAACATGTTTTTAATGATTAAATGACATCGGATTTTTTTTTTGGATGATGATATGAGGTGGGCAAAGTGGAAATTTAGATAATATTGGGAATGTTGTTTCTGGATATGCATCATTTATAGTGTAAAATACTAAAAATTAAAAAAAAAGTGCTGATTAAAAAAATGTTTCTAATAATGGTGATATTTCTGCTCTTTTGAGATTAATTTGACAAACAATTCACATTTATCTGATGATTAAATCTCAACTAATATGTTTGAATAAAAAAAAAACATTTCTGTTGGATTGACGTTATATAGTTTGACAAATGATATCGGGATACATTTTTGTCAGCCCTATGATTAAGACTTGGTCACATTTTCTGTTTCAATGACAGAAATTTTTGTTTGCTTATGAATTTTTTTTTTTTTTTTTAGCCTAAAAATTGTATTTGAGCTTCACAAAAAGTGGAATTTGTGACAAAGTATGTCATATATCTGTAGAAAAAACAACAATAAAAAAACTAAAAAATACATTTGTAAATATCTTGGTTTCCTGTGGCCAAAACCACCTTGAATTTTTATATTTTGTGATATTCTGTGACTAATCTTAGTTTCTCAATTGAAATCACATGATGGTCCACTTCCCTTTTGGCTTCAATTGCCTACATTCCTGAATTAAGAATGTTTTAATTACAAACTGTTAAAGGGTCTATAATTATGAAAAAAAAAAAAAAATCCTATTATCTTTATGTCAGATGCCCCCCCCATCCTCCTATATCCTTGTAGTGTTTAATTAAGATGAAGCAGGTCAAATGTGTCTAGTTCAGTGATTCTCAAACTTTTTACCCAAGTACCACCAAATAAAAGATTTGGCTTTCCGAGTACCACCGAATCTAAATTGAGTCTATAACAAGACTATTCCAGGTGTAAATTAGGGATAAACCAGGTCTTAAGTAAGAATACACCATTTCCACAGTAGTTTTAACTAGACATTTATTAAAGAAAGAGCAAAAAAATGTGAATAAAATGTATTCTAAATGAAGTAAACATTTACAATTGCAGAGCTGTCCACGTACAACCAGAAGAAGTTTGCGTGCCACCGGTGGTACACGTGCCACAGTTTGAGAAACACTGGTCTAGTTAATCTGCAGATGTTGTGGTGGATAAATATAATGGGAAAAAGGACCTTATAGTAATATGAATTGTATTTACCTGGCTACGCCTCTCTCCAGCTCGGCTTTTGGGTGCTCATCTGTCCCGTTGATGACACAAAACTCCACATCTTCAAACATGTCCGTCTCCTTCTTAACTCCAGTCAGATCCTGAGGTTTAAAGTGATCCACGACACCCACCACTTTCTTTGGCTTCACTGGCATTTTCCGCTTCTTCTTCTGCGGCTCTCCGTCTTCAATGGTCAAATGTCTCGATGCTAGCTTTCCAGACGCTTTACTTCTGAACTGGTCTAACTCAGCCAAAGTCATGCATTGATGCCATTCTTTATCATCACGGATTTGTTCAATTCTTGGAAAACGCAAAGTGCAGTTTGTCTTGTACATATCACTGCTCACAATCTCCGCAGCTTTTACTTGAATAATCACAGAGTTGCATGGTTCTATGTAAACTTCTGGCTTTTCCGTTCCACACAGAATAGATGCAGGTGGGTCGTTTTTGCGGTAAACTTTCCAATGTTTTGCTAATTTCAAACCCAAATCATACAACTCTTTCATGGTGTAGCCTGAACCAATTCGGCAAAGCGTATGAAACACAGATGGCTTTGTTTCTCCGTTTTTTGGGGCCTCTGCAACAGCACACAAAAAGTGGGACATCATTCCACCACGCCTGCCTTTTCCCCAATAACCTCCAACGATAAGTAAGTCCAATTCGTCCATCAGACCGTCGACATATTCAGGCTTAATTTTGAGCCACCCCTCGCCTCTTTTGTCCGGTTTGTAAATGGACATGGGGTCTTTCACCATGATTCCTTCCTCTCTGCCGTCAATTGCGTCATTCAAAGCATTTATAACCTCTTTGGTATTTTTCACTTCCGTTTTATGCACAACATGAATGCGCCCTTTAACCGGCGTGAAAACTGTTTGCAAAATTTCATACCGCTTTTTTAACGACTCCTTTCCGAGTTTCTGATTATTCACCAACAAAACATCAAAAACGCAAAAGCAGGTCTGCAACTCAGAGTCGTCCATTAACTTCTTGATATCAAACTTGCTTCCTTTTTGCATGAATGTCTCCGTGGTTGGGTTGAAGGCCATCATTTCTCCATCCAAAATGCAGTTCACAACGTTGCTCTTGAAAACATTGTGGATGTAAGGTGTAAGAGAGCCCTCTAGTGGTGAACTGCCGAACTGCTGAGTGTACTCAAAGGCATTGCGGCTGAAATACTTATAAACGTCTCCGTCTTTGTGCAGTTGAATGCGTTCTCCGTCAAGTTTAGTCTCGATGAAAAATGGACTGTTGCCCATTTGCTTTTCTATGTTGCGGATGTTAGCTACTGCCGCTAACATTGGCTTGAACGCTGAGAAAAGGCTGATTGAAATTTCACTTAGCGATACCGCAGGGTTGTGGAGCTGTTGACAAACTTTATTTAAATCTGTGTTGACATTATAAAGCTCGGCTGCGTCTGGGTGATACACTTGCAGCACAGTTTCTTTGCTTATGCTAATTTTCATATCTTTCAAAATCATTCGTATCAACCATTTCTGTTCTAGCGCTGAACTTTGTGTGATAAGATGCAGTAAACTTTGCCTAACCAAATCTTTCTTCTTGCTTGCGTTGTTGATTGCCACTGAATCCAGAAAATCGTTCACTTCTTTGATGGTAAGTTTGCCTTGTCCGCTGCAACGCTTTTTCAAAACAAAGAACGCCATTCCCGCGAAATCCCCGGCCTCTCCTTGTGTGGTGGTTGGCGCGCGGTAATTTAAAAGTTTATTTGCTTCAGGCCCATTTTTAGGCAGTCCCAAAACGTCAATGTAGAGCTTGGCAAGCATGCTTTCCTTGATCCCGTATGCCATTCTCTCTCGTTCGAATGCGGGCACAATCAGACGCATCGCAGGGTAGAAGGAGTCCGTAGTTTTGGGGTTATCTTTGTGTAAAACATTGTGGAACTTTCGCCATGTTTCGATGAAGTCTCCTAGGATTTTAGCTTTCTCTGGACGGGTTTTGGATTTTTGGATTCTCTCCAAGGTGTTGCAAAGGTGGAGGAATGGGACTTGAGCGGCGACAGAGGGCGGAGCAGAAGAAGAAGAAGAGGAAGACGCGCCGCTATTGGACGGACCCTCCATTTTCAAAACCTACAACAACAAAAAACAATAATCATAATAGTTATTGATTACATTCAATTTAAAGTTGGGTATAGTTTTTGCTTGCTTGCTGTTGTAGCCAATTACCAATATTTGCAGAGAACAATTTAAAAAGCTTTAGCAAGGTCCGTTATAGTAAGGTTCACAAATTTACTTTTCACTTTTGTAGAAAACAATAACATAACTATATACAGTCATGACTGAAAAAACAGAAAAACGTCAAAATGAAATAAATTTCACGCAAAACTCATAAATGGGCTGGACAAAATTAATACCACCCTTAACTTAATATTTGGTTGCTCACCCTTTTGAAAAAAATTACTGAAATCAATCACTTCCTATAACTATTAGCTTCTTAGATCTCTCAACCGGAATTTTGGAGCACTCTTCCTTTGCAAACTGCTCCGGGTCTCTCATATTGGAAGGGCGCCTTTTCCCAACAGCAATTTAAAGATCTTTCCAGGTGTTCAATGAGATTGAGATCTGGACTCATTGCTGGCCCCTTCAGAACTCTCCAGTGTTTTGTTGCCATCCATTTCTGGGGGCTTTTTGAAGTATGTTTAGGGTCATTGTCCTGCTGGAAGACCCATGATCTTGGATGCAAGCCCAGCTTTCTGACACAGGCCCTACATTGCAGGCCAAAATTATTTGGTAATCTTCAGATTTCATGATGCCTTGCACACAGTCCAGACACTCAGCGTCATAGGTAGCAAAACAACCACAAACATCTTTGAACCGCCGCCATATTTGACTGTAGGTACTGTGTTCTTTTCTTTGTAGGCCTCATTCCATTTTTAGTAAACAGTAGAATTATGTGCTTTGCCAAAAAAACTCTATCTTGGTCTCATCAGTCCACAAGATGGTTTCCCAGAAAGAGTTTGGCTCATTCACATACATTTTGGCAAACTGTAGTCTTGCTTTGTCTCCTTCTCAGTAATGGGGTCTGCCTGGGTCACCTGCCATAGCATTTCATGTCATTCAAATTTCGATTGATAGTTGGCGCTGACACTGATGCACCCTGAGCCTGCAGGACAGCTTGAATTTCTTTGGAACTCGTTTGGAGCTGCTTATCCACCATCCGCACTATCACATTTTCTCTTCTGTCCACGTCCAGGGAGATCAGCTACAGTGCCATGGGTCGCAAACTTCTTGATTATGTTGCTCACTGTGGACAAAGGAGCATCAAGATCTCTGGAGATGGACTTGAAACCATGAGATTGTTGAGATTTTTCCACAATTTTGGTTCTCAAGTCCTCAGACAGTTCTCTTCTTCTCTTTCTGTTCTCCATGCTTAGTGTGGCACTCACAGACACACAGTGTGAAGTCTGAGTCAACTTCTCTCCTTTTTAATCTGCTTTCAGGTGTGATTTTTATATTTCCCACACCTGTTACTTGCCCCAGGTGAGTTTAAACGAGCATCACATGCTTAATACAAAGTTATTAATCCACAATTTTGAAAGGGTGGCAATAATTTTGTCTGGCCCATTTTTGTGTTTTATGTGAAATTATGCAACATTTGCTTTTATCTCTCTGCTTTTTGTGTTGTTCCAATACACACAAATGAAATAAAGATGTGTATAGCTAACCATTTTCAGGGAGGAATACTTAATTTACTACCAAACCCAAACTGCACTCAAAAGACCACAACTGCACAGGAATTTATGCAAAAATAACAGAAAAGTACTAGGAAACAGCGTTGGACTCCAAAATCTTCAGCTAACATATCTTCTCTTCTTTGGTGTTTATTCCATATAAATCCTTTAAATCTAAATAAAATAATTAGTCGACTAATAAAAAATTTTGACCAATTGACCAATTAATCGACTAAATGACAATTACAGCTCTAATATATATATATATATATATATATATATATTTTTTTTTTTTTTGTAATGTAATGTAATGTAAACATAACAGCCACCTCTTTTAGCTTCATGACAAATCTGATGCACTAACGACAAATGACAAATGGGCACAGAGAGATGTTGTTGAAAATGTTAGTCTGACACATACTGTAAATTGCAATCACATTCTCACGATCTCTATAGTTAATTTGAGCTGGAGGCAGGTCACATTTCAATGGTACAATCTGTTTAACTGTAGGATTGCAGATGTGTTGACCAAGTTTATGGTTCCTATGGCAGTAATTATTGGGCCTATCCAAATGGAACTAAAACTGGCACAAATTTCAACATCTTCTCTGTCAGCATTAAAGGGACTGTACCTGATTTTTACAGTTTTGAAAAGTGAAAAACATTCATTTAAAAGTCTTTATATCAGTCACATGTATCACTCACTTTCCTAATGTAGTTCCAGCATCCTAAATATTCACCACCAGTATATAAGCACTTTCCACGGGTCTGTGCCCTGAGCTTCATGGACGTCATATCAAAGATAACAAACATTAGCATGCCAACGGCACACTTATATCTGTACTGAGGTAACACAGATTTTACTTTATTACACGCAAAAAAAATCAGATACATCAGCTAGTTCTGTCTTTCACTTTTCAAAACAGTCTAAATCAGATACAATGCTTTTAATAAGTGAATGGCAATGATTGCTGTAAATTGAAAGGATTTTAAGACATCCACTCAAGATTAATAGGACCCAATCCCAAACAAATAATGAAAAACAGTGAATCACCGTGTGGTTGACACCACTGTGGTGTTGTGGGTTCAATTCCCAGAGTGTCGACCATTTGCTGAATGTCTATGGACTATACCCTCTTTTTCCCCATTTCATGCTAAATCTGAAATTATCATATGAAATTATGACACCTATAAATTAGTTATCAGTAGGGATGGGACGATAACCGCGAGGTATACCGCGAGGATGGCTTTCTGATGGTATTGACAGAGCCAATTTATTTTACTGTGTCTATGAAATACTAAGCTGCATTAACTGCCTTGAGTTCACAAACAGATCATTTTTTGTCATAACATACAGGTATAACATGCCACAAATAAAGAAAATATCTAGAATGGAATAGTCGCAAGTCTTTCAATCCATATATGCCTCTTACATGGACTTATTCATGGTGGGCTCCTTGTTTTCCCCTGAATTGCTCCGTTTCATGAATGGCACTTAATGGTTGGGTATGACAATAATAATAATAATGACTAATTGCAGTAATATAAAAAACATATCATATGTCAGTTTAGTTGTATATTTTGTAAAAATATAGTTTTTAAATATTTTTAGCACTATAGGAAGTGGAGTCTGTAAAATTGACCCAAGCTAGATCAATTCTGGTTCCAGTTATTATTTAACATCATAATATCGTATTGAACATGCACATAACGTATATCTGAAGATCTGTTTGAACCCTTACCTTACTGATAATCTCATTTAAAAGATGAATTAAGAGTCGTTCAAGCTTCAAACGCAGCAAACTTGTAATGAGCCGCACTCAAATGTTTCCCCAGGAAACAACAGACTGGGCGCTTTGTTCCTCCGTTGGCGTTTGTGACCAGAAAAAAACAAAAACAAAATAGCCAAAAAAAAAAAAAAAAGGAGGTAATATTAGGGAATCATTCATCTTAAAATAATACATCTAGACTTTCTTTATTTTATTTTGTTTGAAAGAAGTACATGCTAACCTAAGTTATGGACCTTACGCTGCGTTGTAGAGCAGATTGATCTTTTTTAAACTATCTCATTGTCATTGTGTATTTATATATAACAACTGTACGTTTTAGTTCAAGAAGTTCAAGAAAGCTATTTTACGTTCCCCATAGTTATTCAGACGTCTATATATTTTTTGTTTGTTTTTGTTTTTTGTTCAGCCACCAGGGGGAGACAGAAGTTGAAAGCAACAGTTCGATTTTCTAGTTTTAAATCAAACTTCTGCCTGAAAATACTGGTGACTGGTGAGTAAAGTAAGTATTGCATTGATCTAAACTGCAACAACAAATGGGTGGAGTTATTTTCTATTCTTTTCAAAATAATAAGACCTCACGGAGACACAGGGAGCTTTAGGTCTGTCAAAGAACCGGAGATTAACCGGAGAGAACTGCAAACATAGGGATCAAAATCCATTTTTATTTCTAAAGGACATTGTATGAACTTACAACTGTTTCCAAAGTTCAGCATCAGTCCACCAGTCGTCATTAAGAAAATAAAAACAGTAAAACAAAATAGGAACCTCAAAAATAATAATCCTAGCAATAACAATCTTATATTTGAGACAATTCAGATTGCAATTTCAGTTTGGTTTTGATTTAACTTGCAGCCCTCTTGCTTACACATGTTTGACGATTACACATATGATTCCCCTTTGATGAAATCATCAATGTCGCTGATTGATTAAAATAAATATTGTATTTTTCTAAACAAACAAACCTAACCTTCAAGTTAATTTTCAGTTGTGTTGCACGTTTGTTCCAGCAGGTGGCCCCGTCTGACAGCGCAGCAGCCGCTAGAGCAGGGGTCAGTGGAGCCACGAGTTGTTTACCTCTGTCCCTGCAGCAGTGAAGGATGCTGGGAGATTCAAGAGAGAGAGGAGAGTGACCAAGCTCCATTCAGACTGCTACAGCCAATTCACCCTATATTAAAGGAATAGGAAGTAATTATGGCCATTTTAAATTTTAATCAGTTTTGATTTATGTCCAAAAACTCCACTGGTTACAAAAAGCCAAAAGAGTTGAACTACAAGAACTACAACGTAAATACTAATGTTGAAAAAAGACATAATTGACAGATATTTAAGTTAAAGATGTATATAAAAACTTAAACGTGCACTGTAACTTTGTGGTGGGTTGTCTGCCATCTGCATGTCCATGGAGATTTTATTGGTTTGCCTGGAATGTTCAACAATATGATGTTAAACATATCTATCTCTAAGGAGATAAGCAGGTGATGGACCTATATCCAGATTTTTTTATTGCCTTGAAAAAACATGCCTTCTTATTGTAAGTGGGCTTGCCTCCCCACAGATTTGAGCTGTAACCTGGTGTGGTGGAGTCACATTCCAGACAAAGCAATAACCTATCCCTGCAGACAAGCAGGTGACGGACCCTCTGCCAGGAAAGTGCAAAGTACAAAGTACAAAGACACGTTCCGACAAAAGCAACAAAAATATGTGTACAACTAAACCAGACTACTAGAAACATTTTCTTAAATAGTTTTATGTGCAATTTTATTTAGTCCCTGTCCACACACTGGGGGCCCCTGCTATTGTCATTACTTTAGTTATTACTGTAATTAACATAAAATATACTTAAAGTTACCTTAATGATTCATTGTCAAGTTCAAGTGTTTAACTCAGTTTGGTACACCATCAAAAATGTATTTTATGCCCTTTTCTGCTATTTTGTTAGGCTGATTCAAATACATGTATTCTCAAATTTAGTGTAGTATCAGTAGTAGTAATAGTGATACTAGTAGTGTTAGTGGTAATAGTAGTAGTAGTAGTACTAGTAGTAGTAGTAACAGCAGTAATAGTACTAGTAACAACATTTGTGTGACCTGTCCATATTTCGTATTTAATAGAGGTATGTAGCATAATGGAGAAGCACATGTGGGAGCAGAGGAGGATGGGGAAAAGCTGAAAATGTTAAAGGCTATGTTCACACTTGGTTTGGTCATGGTTTGATCTCAGTTACTCTTGATGTAAACTGTGTTTAGAGCTGTTTAAGTCCTGGTTTTGTCATGGTCTGGAGTAGACTATTCCCAGTGTTGATGTGGTACGTGTGAAAGTGAGGACCCTGCATAAATGTGTCCTTTGATCTTGATTTTACCCAGGATTATTCCTGATGTAGACTTTGTTTGGTCCTTTTCTAGTCCTGGCTTATGGTTGTAGTAGTAGGATCAGTAGTAAGAAAAATCTATTCAATTACAAGAATGTAGTAATTAAAATAACAAAAAACAACTGAATTCCATGTTTTGGAAAAAAGACACTTTTCTGATATATTTGCATGTCAATGCCCAATCTCGTTAGACTGTGGAAGCTGAGCAAGTTGGGACCTTTTCAGTACTTGGATGGGAGACCACTGGAATACCAGGTGCCACAGTGGGCGCCTAGAGGAGGAAATGCCGTTGTGTCCTTTGGCAAAACACTTAGTATGAAGGTGTGTGTGAGTGAATGGTTGGTGGTCGGAGGGGCAGATGGTACAGTCAGTCTGCCCCAGAGCAGCTGTGGCTACATAAGTGGCTTACCACCACCGAGTGTTGAGTGAAAGGATAATGAGAACAGTGTAGTGCTTTGAGAGGCTTCGACAAGTCTGTTTCACATTTTAAGAGTAAGGTATTATTATGATTATGATGATGATGATGATGATGATTATTATTATATTATTATTGTTATTATTATTATTGTTAATATTATTATTATTATTATTATTATTATTATTATTATTATTATTATTATTATTATTATTAATAATAATAATAATAATAATAATATAGTTTTTTTTTTTTTTAACTGCCACAGTACATTTCTAATAAAATATATTAGGTCTATATTTCTTCACTGGTTAATTTTAACAGATGTAATTGTTTGAAATAATCCTGATTTCAATCATGAGAAAAATAATTATACTAGTAGTAAGCCAAGGCAAGTTTATTTGTAGAGCACAATCCATACAGAAAGTAATTCAAAGTGCTTTACATAACAGAAAACCCATGCATTAAAATTACAATACAATCAGATAAAGACTTAAATAATCATTATAAAAGGTACTTTTTAAAAAGAAGAGAGACGATAAAATCCTTTAAGTCGTATACACAGCTAAACAGAACTGATTTTAGCCTGAATTTGAACATCTTTAGGAAGATTGTTTTAATTTTTAGAATGTACAGAATCTTTCATATGGAACTAACAGAGATGGTAGCTGTAGTAGCAGTTGTAGTAGTAGTAGTAGTAGTAGTGGAAGACCTGCTTTATATCTTGATCACAATTCGAGTATTGGGAACCCCCTCTCTGCATCTCTCTTCTTTCTCTCTCTCTTTCACCTCTCCCACCTCTCTGCTCCTCTGCCTCCTCTTTTGTTTACCTCCTGACAGTGCAGTTACATAACCCCTGGTGGTCAGAGCACGTCACTGCAGCCCGCACACTGTAAACAACTGACGTCATGCTTCCGTGGCACACTTCGGGATCCACTCAAAAAGTCCCAGTGAAAAAGTATCCTAGAAAGGAGAGTGTGAGAGGAGAGAGAGGGAGAGAAAAGACTAGTACAGAAGCTGGGAATGGCAGAGAATGGCAGAGAGAAGAGATGGTCTAATTTCAACTAAACCACAACTAAATCAGGACTAAACCATCTCTACACACCAGGTCTAATCCAGGTCTAACCTAGGACTAAACCAGGTTTAAACCAAGTCTAATCCAGGACTAAACAAGGTTCAAACAAAGACTAAACCAGAATCAGAATCGTAAGGGTTTTTTATTGCCATTGTTGGTGAACAATATTCACAAACTAGGAACTTGCTTTGGTGGTAAGGTGCAACATATAACGATATATAATAATAATAATAATAATAGTTAGATAAAAACTATAGCCTATCCTAAAATGAGATAAATTAAGGGCATGCAAAATAAAATATGAGAAGAAAAAATAAATAAATAAATAAATAAATAAATATATATATATATATATATATATATATATATATATATATATATATATATATATATATATATATATATATATATATATATATATATATATATATATATATATGTACACAAGGTCTTATAAAGTGTTGATGAGTCCAACAGCAGAGGGAAAGAAACTGTTCTTGTGGCGCCAGGTTCTGGTCCGGATGGACCGTAGCCTCCTGCCCGAGGGGAGGGGTTAAAATAGTCCATGTCCAGGTGAGAAGGGTCAGCTGTGATCCGACCTGCTCGTCCCCGAGTCCTGAAGGCGCACAGGTCCTGGACAGATGGAAGGCTGCAGTCGATCACCCCTAGAATGCGCTGTGACTCCTGTACCACACGGTGATGGAGGAGGTGAGGATGGACTCGGACCAAGACATAACAAGGACTAACTAAACCAGGTCTAAACCAAAACTAAACAGGACTAAAGCACGTCTTTAAAGTACTGACAAGTGCAAACAGGGAATTTCACAAAACCAGGTCCGGGACTACACTGATTGACATTGATTGAATGTAGGATATGATTCATGCGCTGGTCTGTTTCCTGTTTCGGAGGGAGACCCAAACAGCCTGATGATGACTAAGACTTAGACACTCGTGAACAGCTCCATCTGCTCCTTCTTCATACATAAGAACCGGATCTGAACCAGGACTAAACCAGGACTCAACTCAGCCAGGACCAAACCTGGACCCAAAAGAGGACTCCATTAACTTAAAGATCGGAAAAGACAGCAGCAAGGACCAGGACTGAACATGGAGTTAAGCAGATCTAGGGCAGGACTAAAACATGAATAAATCAAGACTAAACTGGGACAAATCCAAGACTAAAACAGGAATAAATGAGAACAAATTAAAGACTAAAACTGGGCTAAATCAGGTAGATCTGAACCAGGGCCTTGTTGGGACTCATTTGGGACTAAATCAGATATAAATTAGTCTAAATCAAACACTGAATTTCTCTCACGAGGGATTGATAATGTATAATTTAACCTTAATCAAAACTAAACTCTCTATGTGAGGTCAGACAGATTTATTAAGTTTAAAAAGCCCTAAATTCCAACGGATCTGGACAGACCCTGTTGACATTTTCTACATTTATTCCATATGTACACTATTTGAAAAAACAAAACAAAAAACATAAAGCTCAAAGTTACACTATAACCCACTCTTTTTCAGTCAGATCAACCATTCCGGGAATAATCAGACCCAACCCAAAAATAAAATACTTTAAGGTAAAAAAAATCTAAAAAAAAAAAAAAAAAACAACAACAAAAAACAATGTATTGGCATTCCGCCTAAACTTTTTTACTTTATTACGACTTTATTAAAGTCGCTAAATCCAATTTTGAGTTAAATTTGTTTCAGCTTTGAAAAAGGCATTGTCTAAACCCAACAAGGTCTCAATCTACTGTCCATAAATCAGAATTTCCCAAAAGCTTTACGCCTTTTTACATTTACCAAAGAAAATATTGGCAGGATTTTAAATCAAATTTTCCTTTATGCAGAGTTTGTCTCCACTTATAACTAGAGTAACCAGATATCAGAGGCTAAAACTAGAATCTCAACTTCACAGAGTCCACCCAATTGTTTGTACTCCAAAGGGATCAAGAACAGTTTCAGTTTGAAGTGGCTGTTTTGGGCAAAATCAACCAGAATGATAATTAAAGTGGCTCATTGTTATCTAAAGTCAAACTCAATGCATGAAATGTGGCTTGAATTGATTGCTGTCATACACTTGGTAAAACTGTGTTTTAAGATTGTAGACAGATAGTAACTCAATTGTAAATCCTTACTTATGTACGTTATGTGTGTGAATGTGAAGTATTTAGGGGTGTGAAGGGGTTATATTATGTTTTCTCTCTTCACAGACAGCTGGCATTGTTCAAAAAATTTGTGAACAAAAAACAAAGACAATTAAAGCTGCAAGCAGTGATAAAGGGCCCTCATAACCTTGCGACCGAAAGGTTCAGTGGGAGGGGCTGCATATCCCCCCTGACGTGACATGATTCTAAATTGTCGCTGTCATATTGAAGATTATGGTTCCATCCAATTATAACTTAACAGGGGACGCTGGAGAGCCATTTTAAATGTAGAAATCTTCTTTATACATGACATGAGTATGCCCAGGTCTTTAGAATGAACAAATGCTTCAGTGGGTCCATCTAAATCTGACAGTGTTTGCAAAACTTAACAAGATTTTTCTTCTTTCCTCTTTGTTAAGATCTCGTAATGACCACGCCCTAAGACTTATGCTAATTCTTCAGCTTTTGATCCCAGATATGTCCTGATGAATTTGCCTCAGTTAGGAGGCCATCAGATAAAAACTTTAGCACAAGTTTGCTAAAATACGCGGGCTAGATTTTGGAGAAATGCAAATTTTGATTCAAAATGGCCGCCTTCCTGTTGACGATAGCATGTGGTCCCAAGAAACCTCTTTGCTCAGTGCCACATACATAATGTGTGTACCAAATTTCATTGGATTTTGACAAACAATTTTTTTTTACTTCCTATTGATTATTTTGAGGCGTGGCCATGCAAATGTGGGTGGGCTTAATTGGCTTTTTTGTTCATAATAATATAAAGGATGTGTGTATCAAATTTCATAAGTTTTGGACAAACACATTTTTTTGTCCCATATTAATTTTGTAGGGGGCGAGAGCCATTTTTAAAGAAAGAAGTTCAAATCACATATCATTATGTCCATCTCATTAAAATAAATAAACTCCTCATTGGGTCCATCCCAATCCAACAAGTTTGCAAAAGTTACCAAGATTTTTCTTCTTTCAAAATCGCCTCTTCGTTAGGACCTGGTTATCAACTTTTGCGCCCACATTTGTCCTGGTTATACCATAAACCGTGAAAAGAGTGGACTGTTGGAGCCCGCGAGTTGCCACGTTCCAAATAGGAAGTAGCTATGGAGGCGGTCCTGGCTCTATAAAACCGAGCTGCCATTCACTTTCCATTGGGACATTGTTTTTTTTTCTTGTTGGGTTGTTCATAAATCAAGTTATTAGCAATAATAACTGACCAATCAGGTGCTTCCTTTTCCAGGGGCCAGTTTTGCTCGCATTAGGTTTGATTGACAGCTAGCGCTGCACATTGCCGACTTTTCCTCCCTCGCCGAGGGGCGGAAACCGTTAGCAACCTCGCTCCTGATTAGTCTGTGTAGTTGCACTCGGATCTCCAAATATGGAGTCTGGCTCCACTTTAGCCGCTATAACTGCTAGCTGCAATCAGCTTCATTTGGCTGGAGCCATGGGTGACGTCACATTCCAGCTGTCCAGTGATTTTTATATGGTCTATGGGTTATACTGACTCAGTTTGGAGACCGTTGGATAAAAACCCTGGGACAAGTTTATTAAAATGCGGCCACTGGATTTTGGACGCCTCAACTTTGAACCAAAATGGCCGATGCCCTGTGTGGTTTAGGGCGGGGCCATGATATAGTTTTTTATCCACCTTAGAAGCTCCATGTATATACTAAATTTGATGTGTCTACGATGAAAAAATAGGCTCCGCCCCCCTCTATCTCGTAATGTATTTTGATTTTCCAGAGGTGCCGTCTTTTAACAGACATTCTTGGTGACTTTACATACCTTAATTTTGAGCAGCGCTCTAATTTTGTGCCAATTTTCATAAGTTTTCTTGCTTGTTTAGTGCTTAAAAACTGCTATTCGTTAGGCAGAAAAAAACAATAATATTTTTTTTTTCTTCTCTTATTTTTTTACGCTTAAATGATAAATGCTAGAATTGTGTAACTTGGTGACATTATTCCCCATTACAAACACTCTCTCTATAAATATTTTCACATCTCCACGACAAACAGATTTGCTTCTCCTCCTTCAAAATAAAATTTGAAGGAGGCGCAATAGCAAGCCATCTTATAAGATAGAGCCTTAAGTAGCATATCATTATGTCCAGCTTGCTAATATGCATTCGCGCATTGGGTTCGTTCAAATCTTACAATGTTTGTAAAAGATAGATTTTTAATTTTTTTTTTTTTCAAACAAATTGCCATTTTGTTGAAAAATCAACATGACCACGGCCAATGTTCAAGTTAAAATCTAACTGATAATCTTTTGTCACACATGAGTTTTGCCTGTTTTGACCAGATTTTGACCAATTTGAGCTCACAAAATTCTAATTTTTCAATACCAAATACTTCTAGGTCATTGTTTGTATTTTGGTCATTGTTTACTGGTTGAATTTTGTGTTTTCCCTCAAAATTTTACAATTACAATAGGGCTGTCACTCTAGTGCGAGGTGGATGTGTTGCTGACTCGCCTCCCTGCACATTTGAGCTTGGGCCCTAAAAAGAAAACACAAATGGAAGTACACAGACTACTGCCAGTACAACTACTACCACCCATAGACGACTTATTACGGTTCTCTCCTGTGTGTCCCTGCTCTAAACCCCAGCCCCCCCCTCTTTCTCTGTGTCATATGATGTTTTGTTGTTGTTTTTGTTGTACATTGCGTTCTAGTACAAAGAGACTCTCGTTCCCTGCCAGACTTTTATAAACACAAGAAAAAACGTTGGACTTTAGCCAAACATTTTCTTTGATTTACTGAAGCTTTGAAGACGGAACTCAGAATCTTAAACTTGCACACAGAAAAAACCTGATAAAGTATCCAGGAACAGGACAGCAAGAGGAGGTCAGTGCATGAGGACCAGGTTAGTCCTGACCTGAACCTGGTTTAGACCCAATTTAGTCCCGGTTTGGTTGTCAATTAGACTCTTGGTTCTTGTTAAATAAATGTAACTTCTCTCTAGTCTACAAATCTGACCTGTAACTTGTCCTGGTTGCATCCCCTGTTTATGGAGATAGATAAGCTTAATGTCACATTGTGGAACATTCAAGGCAAGGCAAGGCAAGTTTATTTGTAGAGCACAATTCGTACACAGGGCAATTCAAAGTGCTTTACATAAACAGGAAAAGTTGCATTAAAATCACAAAACACAAAAAGACACACAGAATCATTTTAAAATCATTTTAAAATAAAGTACTTTAAAAGAGAAGAGTGCAGATAGATCTTTCAGTCGTATGCACGTCTAAACAGAACTGTTTTTTAGCCTGATTTAAACATTGTCAGAGTGGAGGCCTGTCTCACATCTTCAGGGAGACTGTTCCAGATTTTAGCTGCAAAAAACTGAAATGCTGATTCCCCATGTTTAGTCCTGACTCTAGGCACCTGCCGGAGGCTGGTCCCTGAGGTCCTCAGAGTGCGAGATGGTTCATATGGCACTAACATGTCAGAGATGTACTTTGGTGCTTGGCCGTGGAGAGACTTGAACACAAGCAGAGCTGCTTTAAAGTCAATTCTCTGAGCCACAGGAAGCCAGTGCAGAGACCTGAGCACAGGACTAATGTGATCGCATCTTCCTGGTTCTAGTCAGGGACTCGAGCAGCAGCATTCTGGATGTACTGCAGCTGTTTTACAGCTCGTTTGGAGGCCAGTGAACAGGCCGTTGCAGTAGTCTAACCTACTGGAGACAAATGCATGGATAAGTCTCTCCAAGTCTGGTTTAGACACTATACCTTTAATTTTGGCAATGTTTTTAGGTGGTAAAAGGCTGTTGATGTTATTGATTTGATGTGGCTGTTAAAGTTCAGGTCTGAGTCCATTATTACCCCCAGATTTCTAACTTGATTTGTCGGTTTTAGAGCGAGAGACTGGAGGTGACTGCTGACACTTTCTCTCTGTTTCGCGGCCCAAAGACGATGCTTTTAGTTTTGTGGGTGTTTAGCTGAAGAAAATGGGTTTGCAGCCCCACGCTGATCTGGTGGATGCAGTGCCAGTGTGAATCCACTGGTCAATAGTCACCTGCCGTCAGTGAGACATAGATCTGAGTGTCGTCTGCGTAGTTGTGATAAGACACATTTGTGCTGAGTATTAACTGAGCTAAGGAGCAGCATATACAGGTTGAACAGAAGGGGTCCCAGGATTGACCCTTGGGGCACCCCACAGGTCAAGCTCACGTGGTCTGAGACACAGTTACCAATCTCAACAAAGTACTCCCTATCCTCAAGGTAGGACTTCAGCCAATTTAGGGCAGTGCCAGTGATGCCCACCCAGTCCTCTAGTCTCTGTAGGAGGATCCATGATCGACAGTGTCAAAAGCAGCGCTCAGATCTAACAGAATTAAGACTGAGGCTTTGCCTAGCGTCCGTGTTCAGGCGGATGTCATTTGTCACCTTGATAAGAGCAGTCTCAGTGCTGTGATGAGGTCTAAAACCTGACTGGAAAACATCAAATGAGTTGTTTATTAAGAGGAAGGCTGTGAGCTGTTGGTAAACAACCTTTTCGATGACTTTGCCTAAAAATGGCAGATTTGAGATGGGCCGATAATTTTTCAGTTCTGAGGCATCAAGACTGCTCTTCTTTAGGAGAGGCTTAATGACCGCAGTTTTCAAGGCCCTTGGGAATGTTCCAGATTGAAGCGACATGTTAACTATGTGAGTGAGTGGTGCTAACAAAGTGCTCAGAACAGACTTTAGAAATCTGGTGGGTAACACATCGAGGCAGCATGTAGAAGAACTCAGACTGGTGATGATCTCTTGGACAGTTTTGTCAGTTACAGGTGCAAACTGAGTCAGCTCTAAATGTGTAGGTGGTTTTAAAGTTATTATTTGCACTGTGGAATTTATGGCATTTTTAATGCCCTGAACCTTGTCATTAAAGAATACTGCAAACTCATTGCACTTAGCTGTGGAAATTAGTTCTAACGGCAGCTGAATTGGAGGGTTTGTTAGTCTGTTTACTGTTGCAAACAGAACACGCGAAAGTTATTACTGCAATTTCCAATTATTTCAGAAAAAATCCTTCCCTTGTTTTATAAAATTAGGTTGTACATGTACAACCTTTCTATAAATCTCTTTATGAATCTGGAGCTTTGACTTGGCGCCATTTTCGCCACAGCCTCGCGGCACTCACTTTTCTGTGCCCTGACTGTCTCATTATTCCTCCATGGCGCCTTCTGCTTATTTTTAACCATTTTAACCTTCATAGGAGCAATGGTGTCCAGAACATTCAAGATATTAGATGTAACAGAATTTAAGAAGTCGTCAACATTTGAACATGAAGGATTTTCAAAGTTTATCATTTCCATGAAGAGTGCACTTGTGCTGTCATTTATGTGTCTCCTCCGAACAACTGCAGGACCAGTCGGTGATTTGCGAATAACCGACAGGTCAAAGAAAACACAGAACTGATCAGACAGTGCCACTCGACCACACTGCTGCGCTTTGAAATATTAACCCCTTTAGTAATTAGCAGGTCCAGAGTGTGCCCTCTGTTGTGAGTGGGGCCACTCACATGCTGAGTAAGACCAAAGGTTTCAAGGACAGCATCAAGCTCTTTAGCGTTTCTGCATAAACATTATCCACATGAACATTGAAATCACCTGTAATGACCAAACCGTCAAAGTCTGTGCATATGACTGAAAGCATCTCAGTAAAATCATCAATAAAACCTTGGCAGTGTTTGGGAGGCTTGTACAGGACAATGTAGAGTATGGAGGGAGACTGTTTTAGCTCCATTTTAAAAGATAAATACTCAAATGATGAAAACACCCCAAAAGACAACCTCTGAGTAACTATTTTATCCCTAAAAACTGCACAGACACCTCCACCCTTTTTGTCGTCGCGTGTTTCAGATTCAAACTTGAAGCTAGGTGGAGTCGCTTCTATTAGAACAACAACCCCCGTGTTTTTTTCAAGCCAATTTTAAGTTAAAAAAAAAAAATAAAGATTATAAGAAAATATAAAATCATTAATTAAAAGTGATTTGTTACATAAGGATCTGACATTAAGCACAGCAAGTTTCAGATTGGTTTCAATGTGACTGGACGTTATCTTTTCACAGGGAATATGAATTAAATTTCTAAGATTGGACAGTCTAGCTGTCCTTCTGTTCTCCAGTCTGTGTGACGTGACGACAGATATAACACAGGGCCCCGGGTTTGTTTGACCATTTTCATGACCATAAGTCCCGGCAACGCTGAGACCATTCAAGGCAAAGTGTACCATTTTTATTAGGGCTGGAACAATACGCAATTTCATTATAATGCGATACACGATATATTGTGAGACAATATTAGTATTGCAGTACTTTACCCATAATAACTAAAAATATGTTGATTTGATTGCAATACATTACACTATTAAGTATTATGGAACTGCAATAATTTGACCTGAATCATTTAAATGGAAATCCATATTAATGGCTGGGGGTTGTGCTTTATCCATACCATACCATATCTTTTTCCGCTTATCCGGCGCCGGGTCGCGGGGGCAGCAGTCTGAGCAGTGGGGCCCAGACTTCTCTTTCCTGGCACATTTCCTCTAGGTCCTCTGGGGGGATTCCAAGGTGTTCCAAGGCCAGCCAAAAGATATAGTCCCTCCAGCGTGTCCTGGGTCTTCCCCCGGGGCCGCCTTCCGGTGGAACATGCCCAGAACACCTCCCCAGGGAGGCATCCAGGAGGCCTCCTGAACAGATGCCTGAGCCACCTCAGCTAGCTCCTCCCAACGTCAAGGAGCAGCAGCTCTATTCTGAGCTCCTCCCATATGACTGAGCTCCTCACCCTATCTCTAAGGGAGTGCCCAGCCACCCTGCAGAGGAAACTCATTTGGCCGTGCTTTATCCCTCTTTCTAATTAATCAGCACCAAAGCAACTATAAATACTACTAACACTAACACTGGCTTTGTCTGTAACTTAATAACACATAAACCCACATTTTACAATATTTCAATATTAATATATTACAATATCATTTCATAGTGTTTTTCAGATCTACTTGTTAGTTGTTGTTCTCTCTCATTCTGCAGAATACATGTTACTGTAACTGTGAAAACAATGAAGCACTGCAGCTTTATTATATACAAGATGTTATTTAAATTTTGCGATGCATGTTTGCAGTATGATACATACGATACAATACAACAAGACTGTGTGACAATATATTGCAAATTGATAAACTGTAATATTTTTAGTATTTGGTTATGGCAAACCTTTGCCTTTAATTCCAGAGTGGAAGGCAAAAGTGACAACCAGTCCAAACATATAGTCCTTTTAGTCCAGTGTGTTTGTAACCATGAGCTTTTCTCCTCTGCGCATCTGCAGTTTCAGCGCCTATCCAAAATGCCTGACCAATGCGGGCAACATATGCTAATAAATGCATTGGATTTCCCAGACTTCCATGGGCTCTCTGCACTCAGCAACTTCAATATCAGTCACTGTAAATAAAAAGTAGAAGTTTGATGCAACCACGTTAGCTTTCAGTACACTCTTTACAAGAGGAATCCCCATTAAATTTCCCTTTTTAGTATGATTGTTGAAATATATTGTAATTAAGTTTAAGTGCTGTAATTCATTTAAATGCTGCAAGTCATGATTTAGTCCTGGTTTAGTTGTGGTTTGGAAAAGGGATCCCTATGTAACTGCCCTATTCAAACCTGGTATGTAAGAATTATATAATTAATGTTAGGTGTCAGAGTCATATTTAGTGACGTGTTACAGATTATTACTTTGTCCTGGCTCAACTCGTGTTCATGTCGATCTTTATCAGTAAAAAGTGAACATATTAACAAACATTATGTAACTTCAGCTTTATCTTAGTCCAACTTTACAAACGATAACTGAAGAAAACAGTCTTGTGTAAGGGGCAAAGTCAAGAGCCAGTTTAAAACCAGGACTAAACTAGGACTGAACCAGAGAACTACACCAGGACACACCAGGACTGAACCAAAGACTAGACCGGCACTACTAGTACTATCAGCAGCTGTGGCAGCAATAGTAGTAGTAGTACCAATTTTAGTGGTAGTAAAAGTCAAACGCCCACAAGGGTATAATTGAACCTTAGTGACACATTGATAATTTGAGTAAAGTAATTAATGGCCCCAACAAAAGAGTAATAAATTACGTTGTTTATTGTTAATTTATTGTATTTATTGTAGTATTGCATTTATTCTTTTAGTATAAACATGTTAATAACTATGATAGCGACATGTTTTTATTTTACAGTTTTAGTCCTGTCTAATGCATTAGTATTGTTAGTAGGAGTTGCAGTATCCAAATGCTGAAAAAAGTTCAGTGTCTTCTCTGTCAGCTCAAATAAAAAGGAATTCTTTCTCTGTTGTTTCAAAAAGTGTTGATATTCTTCCCTCACCCAGGCATGATTGGAGACAGCAGACAGAACATTCAGTATTAAGGCACATATAATAAAGTTTGTGGAGACAATCACTCACAAACAACAATGCCGTAAGAAACTTTTAGCAACTTGTTGGAAATTATAGTATTTTCAGTTTTTAATTAATGTACATTTCTGCTCTCTGCATTAGCATTGGTCCTTTCCTCTTTCTTTTTTGTTTGCGTGCATCTATGCATTAATCTTCAAAATGGCTGCAAATCTGTATGGTGCATTGGAGTGTAAACATGCCCTGCGTTTGACCCTCTGAAGCCACGTTGTTGCTAGCCAACCTTCTATAGGAGTGCTAACCCGGTCTAGATAATAGGATGAGGATGTATAACTTACAATGTGTGGTGAAAGGTTCAGCAATGACGAGGCCAGGCTAAAACTGAGCCATACAAGCATAAACTCAGATTAAGATGATTAAACCAGGGTATATACAGGATTATAAACAATCAGCAATACGAGAGGTTAATGCTGAAGGGAATTTTTGATTGGAAATAGCACTGCAAGATTTATCAAACTGAAGGTTTGTTCTTTAGGCAATCTAGTGTTCCCTGTGAGAAATGTCCCAGTGAATCCATGGGGTCTTATTGTGTAAAAGCTGCTAACTGTGTAATTTGGACCTCTACAAGCATGTTCTGAAATAGATGAGATTCTTTGTTTAGTTTAGCTGTTCAGAGTTCAGTCTTAGGTTGGTTTAGAAGGGTTTAGGAAATAGTTTAGGAAACCATAAAGAGAAACACTTACAATCTAAACAAAAAAAAACACCATTGACTGATTAATTGACTAAACCACTAAAGGCCAACAGCCCTATTGCAAACTGAATCACAACTGTAATATATATTTTATGTAAGCAAATATAAACTATTAATTTATGTGTTAATGTGCATTTACCGCTCCCCGCTTACTGTTAAAATTACAAAAATATATCTCTGATTACCTGTTCCATCTAGTCAATGGAGCATGTTCCTTCTCATTGTTTACGGCTGATATCTGTGTTTTTATGGTCTGCTGTAAAGATAAGGAGCTCTTTACTGTACTTTACTGTAAACTCAAGAGTTAGACATGCTCCATTTAACTTCCATTTTCCATTAGCACAGAGTAAAACAGGACTGGACCGGGACTAAAACTAGGCCCAAACTAGGACTAAGACTAAACTAGAACTGAACTAAACCAGGGTAAATCTGTGTACTTTGGCACACACAGATTACATTTTTTAAACAGCCAGTCTACATTAGGACTTAACTAAGCTCAATACTGGGACCAAACCAGGATCTGAATTTAAATAAATATTAAACTTTTAGATTAAATAATTCAGAAGTGAACTAGAGCTAGACCAAGGTTTAAACAGGACTAAGCAGGACTAAACTCAGGTTGAACTAGGTCTCATTTAAATATGTAATAACTCAGATCTAACCTAGACCTAAGCAAGGACTATACTAAAACTGAAGGATGAAACTAAATCTAACCCTAACCTAATCAAAACTTTACCTTTAATTAAGATCATATTTATTCAAGACTAAATTGTGCTAGACCAAGACTTAACCTGGACTAAAAATGTACTCACCCATTTAATCCAGAACTAAACCAGGACTAAACCAGGTCTAAATCAGATCTAACCATGACGTAGGCGTGTATGCATCCTATAATCGATGTGTTTGTTTGCTTGTGTGTTTTTCCGTATGTTTTTTGTGTGAGTTCAAAGGTCATTCACCTCAAACTGTATCACTGAGTTGCAGCCAATGAGCCGAAGGTTCAGCAGCAGATGGGTTCAAAAGCAGACTGGAAAAAAACATGTCAACAATGGAAAAAGTGTACTGAGGTTTGTACTCAGATGCACTGTGGACAAACTGGAAAACACAATATTTTCCTAATATTGAATTGCATACCTATAAAATTGAAAAAAAAAAAAAAAAAAAAAGTATGTATAATTTTTAACCCAAAAAATTTCAGATCAGAAAGAGAAACGTGGTGTGTGAAAGAGAGTGTGTTTGTGAGAGTGAATGCCACATAACAGATGGAAATTTGCCCAAGTATAATCCGGCATGTTTAGCATGTATATCATTTATATGTTCATTAACATGCACAATCCTCTCCAAATAAATAACACAATAAACAAGAGAGCATTGGATATTATATATCTTTTTTATTGTGCCAAAATGGCCAAAATGGCTGCTGAATCCTAATAAGTGTGCCATCAATTAAGAAAAGATGAATGTAAAAAAGATGTCATAACCTCAGATGGAGCAAGAGCCACTTTTCTCTGTTGATAACATTGGACTTTGCCATGAAATATCGCAAAGGTAAATTCACAAATGTTGAACCTGATGACTTCTCTCAGTGACTACAACTCATTGTATTACAACAAAATCTGCATTTTAACAATATTCGGTTTAGCTGCCCACCATCTGTATTAAATATTAATGACTGATGGAAGGTTGCGATGTCACGTGAACACAACCTATTGTACAAAAACCTACGGTTAACTCCCAACTAAAATCACTGACAAATACCTAACTTTTGCCCTTTTCTGCATTTATATTTTTTCTTTAGACCTGCTTTAGTCCTGCCTAGTACTTTTTAGTTCTGCTTTAGTCCATTGATCATTTTGATTAAAGATATACTATGTCACTTTTTTGGTGGGTTTGGCATCAGCATTTATTCAAAATAAAGACATGAATTCTTTCTGTTCTCATCTCTCCACAGATCTGATTAGTAATTTGGGTTGGTGGTGTCACCTTCTTCTGTCCATGGAGACAGATATAAGTTTAATGCCATACTGTGGAGGCTTCCAGACAAAGCAATAACATCTCCATGGAGACAAGCAGGTGGTAGATGCTCTATCAGAAAGTTACTTAATGCATCTTTATGTCATGTTCTTATTTAAAAAAAAACATTTTAATCAAAAATGGCCTAAATGTCTACATTTTATTTTTATCTTTAGCTCAAAAATCATCATGCTTTCTTTTTGTCCAAGTTAAGTCCAAATTTTGTTTTGTTTTTTAAAGGATTTTTTTCTTTACTGAACAGGACAGTGCAGCTTAAAATGGAGTTAGGAAGGACATTAAGCAAACTCACAATGCTGCGGCCTTCCCGGCCTTCAGGGAGCATGGCACATGTGCTATCCACTCAGCCACAAATCGGCACGGTTAAGCCCATATTTAGTCCTGAGAATGCCTGGATTTAGTTTGGGTCTGGGTCAGTCTTTAGTTTTGTTGTTTAATATTTGACAAATTTTTGCTGAAATTCCTTTCGACATTTTGACTTTGTGATCTCTCACCTTTCACCTCTCCTTGTGGCTGTTTTTGTGTGTGTGTGTTTGAAACTATTTTTGAGGAGGATTTGCATATTAGAAGATCTCTGTAGCCACATGTTCTGCCTCAGGCTCTGCTCCTGTCACTGAATTATTTCAGTTCACATGTCTTTCAAATGTTTCTTTCATGTTTTTCCTCATGTTTGAAATAACATGTGAAAATGGAGTACGGAGGAATAAGCAAAAACAACCATGTGAACTGTAAACGTTTGTTACAGTTCTGTTAGGGTTTTGAAATGCACGGGATTCTTGGATTCATTCAGCATTTCAGACTTCTTTCAAATGTTCCTGGCTTTAAAATGACAAAACATTTAGAATTTACCAGTTATTTATAGACTGTCTTCATGTATTAGAATTATTAGAGTATGTTTCCATGTAATCTCTGTTTAAAGATAATTTTCCTCGCTGTGTTCCCAATGTTCCTGTTGTCTGGAAGAGATTCCCATGACTGTTCCATGACTATGTACATTCCTCTAAAAATACACCACCCACTAGGTTCACAGAGGGCAGTTAGTAGTAGTGTAGATCACTATTTCCTTCTTAACTTTTTTAGACAATGGATTTCTCAGAGACAGTCGAGTGTTCAATAACTCATTAGAAAAAAATCATTATATAAATCAGAAATTGTCTAAATAGCAAAGTAAGAAATGCATTTTATTGTATTTTCTATTTCTTCATATTCTTAATTTATACATCTTGTTTGGGCTGCACAATTAATCGAAATCAAAGAAATCACTTCATTTGAATGGACACAATTAGCAAATTAGCAAAAGGTTACAATTCAGAAGTGCAATAATTTTTTCCACAAAGAAAAAAATATCCTGTTTTATTCTGCATAAAAACTGCAAGCTTTGTTAAAACATGTTCTAAAACAAACAACAAAAATGCAAATAAAAGCAGCAAAAACAGTCAAAAACGTAAATAAAAGCGGCAATTAAATAAGATACAAAAGCACCTAAAATGCAACTAATGCTGCTTAAAGCGCCAAAAAAACAAACAAAAAAAGCCCCTGAAAGCAGCAAAAGCATGACTTGAAGCAATTCTTTTATTGTCAGTTCATTTTTCAGTCTTTTTGTCAATTCTCCTGGCTGTGTTTTATGGTAATTAGGTACTCCATAGCATCCATGTAACTCCACTAAAACTGTAAGTTGTAAAATGAACAAGATTTTACTTTTGGTACCTAAAGTGTCCCGTTGAGCTCCGTAAAGACTGGTATTAAAATATATCACAAATATATTGACAAATTTACAGTTTTTAAATGTCGAAGAAGGCAAATTTTATTCATGATTTCCCTTATTCAGTCTAATTTGATCTTGATTTAATCTTCTGTGTCTATTAAGTTCAAATTTTAATGGAGTTTGAAATTACATTGACAATATATGAAGGCATGAACATATTTGTTTCAATCTAACTGATTTTCCAATTTGTTCACAGTTTGTTCTGTGTTTTGATCTGCACTAGACTAAAAACTGACCCCTGTCTTAATTACTTCCTTTGCGGATATGAAAGCGTTGCAGGAAATCCGAGAGCGTGGCTTTTATTTTGAAAGTGTGTCCGCACAGGATGTAGATCTGTGGTCAAAGACTTCCTGCTTTCCTGCCGTCTGCAGAGGGTCAGAGGGTTCAGACCAACAGACTCTCACCTTTCCCTGTCCAAAACATGCGGGGATAAATTACACCTGATTCAACTACTTTATTGATAAATACAAATCAGTGCAGCGATTTAGAGAGTTACTGAAGGTGTAAGCAGATAAAGTTACAATATAGACCCTTTAGAAAGCAGTGTCAAAATTCCAGAATGGAGACAAAATAAAGTTCATTTGTCTGATCAAAATGCTTGTGATTTTAAGCCTTTCGAATGGAGAATAAAGTGTTGAAATGTCAGTCTTCTCTATTTCAAAAAAATTTTCTTGCCCCATAACTGTATTTGAATTTTGCAAAAGGTATAATTTGTGGTGACTGATTTCATAAAACATTTGATATAGGTAAAGACTATACTGCGGTCAGTATTTCTGTAAGTCTTCGTCCAATAAAACCTAAAAGTCAAGATTTTGCCTTTATCTAAAATGTAAAGTGCCTATTACAGTATATATAAACAAATAACATCAAATAAATGTGTAAATATGTTTAAACCAGACTCTGAAATCCGTTTATTTGCCGAACCACCTTGAGTTGTGGATTATTTTTTAGCAGATCACAATATCCAATATTTCCCTTGCCGTTATGGTCGATAACGGATGGTTACATTGTAACCCAGGTTCTCAGAGCGGAGAGAATCTCTCAGTCTCGTTATGAAAGAGAACTAATTCTACTGTCAATATCAGCACCTTCGATGTTTTTGTTAAGTTGTAAAGTTTACATATACAGTGTTAACTTTTTTTTAAATCAAGATTAAAATATACATTTTATATTGTGACTCTAGACTGTTTAAAGGTACACTATGTGACATTTCTGCTGGGGCTTCCTCTTGTCTCCATGCAGATGTCTCTATGCAGATTCACTCAGTTACATGGGTTTTTTTTTTTCCTTGAACAAACATGTGATCACCTCGCCTCTCCACAGATCTGACCTGTAACTTATCCTGGTGGGATCACCTGCCTGTCTCCATGGAAATAGATATGTTTTAATGCCATATAATAATGTATAAAATAAATAAATAATAAGAAGAAAATCACAACACTTTTGTACTTGTTTAAATAAATTCATTTATTTAGATCTCTATCATGATAATTACTGACAAATACTTGACTAGCTTTAGTGCCATCTCTGACATAAACTTTATATATTTATATGTACAGTGGAAGACAGCACATTCAAGTCGCTGCTGAACCAACTCACGGGAAAAAAGCAATACATTTATCCAAAAATAAAACATCCAAAGCACATTTAGCAGAATTTACAGTTATAATTTGGTTTCCGTTTTGTAAACTCTAGATTTTCTATATTGCATAAGCCATTAGGTAAAGGCAGAGATCGCTAGAATAATAAAAATAGACATACATATTTAATTTGACATTAAGGAAAAAGCAATGCAATATTCATCCCCAAAGCAAAATACTTTTAAAAATCGTAGCCAAAATCTAATAGACTTTTAAATTCTTTCTCTATGTACAAATATACATTAGATAGACAGCATCAAATATTTATAATATCTCTGTATATTTAAATACATTCAGAGATTAAAGAAAAAAAGTAATATTTTTACTAATCAACATAAAAGGGGAGTGGCCAGAAGGAAAATAGGACAAAAATGTTTACTATTTGCTTTAATAGTGCCAATGTTTAGTTTTAATTGCACATGGCATTGGTTAAGAAAAAAAAAAAAATTAAATGTTAACATTGTTGGTGGACATTTTTCACTTTTTGAAATAAATTTTTATATTTTTCAAGAAGTTTCAGATCGTTTAAAAAAAAAAAAAAACTTTAAATGCAAAAAAATCAAAAATACTAGAGGACATATTAAATGTAAG